>OX387210.1:18828717-21328717 GCA_947561695.1 Tyria jacobaeae
ACTGGGCCCTTCGAGGTGACTTCCCCCCTGGGCTGGGCGTAATCTGTTACGCCGATGACACTCTGGTCACAGCCCGGGGTCAAACTTTTAAAAGGCGGCACGCTTGGCCACCAGAGGAGTCTCACTGGTGGTCGAGCGGATCGAGGCGCTAGGGTTGCGGGTGGCCCTGGATAAGACGGAGGCCCTTCTATATCATGGAAACCCTCGAGGTCCACCCCCTAACGCCTCCATAATGGTCAACTCGATCCTCGTACCGGTTCCGGCCCACATACGATATCTGGGCCTGATCCTAGACGGAAGATGGCGCTTCGACGAGCACTTTCTGCACCTGGCTCCAAAGTTGATCGGCGCTGCGTCCGTCCTTGGGTGACTCTTGCCCAACTTGGGTGGGCCCAGCATCGCCACAAGACGGCTGTACACGGGGGTTGTCCGCTCAATGGCACTATACGGTGCACCGGTGTGGGCGGAGGCTCTGACCGCCCAGAATAGGGCACGCCTCTGGCGCCCTCAGAGGGTCATGGCAGTTAGAGCCATACGTGGCTACCGCACCGTGTCGACGGAGGCGGCGCGCGCATTGACCGGAACTCCTCCGTGGGACTTGGAGGCGGAAGTGCTCGCCGAAGTTTATCGGCGGACGACTGATTTCCGGGCGGGTAGCGGCGGGCGGCGGCCCCCGCTCGAAGAGGTACGCGAGTGGCGTGAGACCGCTCGCCGAGCCACGATGGCTCATTGGTCGTCCCGGCTGGAGGCTCCACGTGCTGGCTTATCCACCGTGGAGGCGCTCCAGCCGGTCATCGTCGAGTGGGCAGGGCGGCAGCACGGAACCCTTTCCTTCCCACTGACGCAGGTTCTCTCCGGGCACGGCTGCTTCGGATAGTACTTGCACTCGGTCGCTAGGAGGGAATTGAGTCCCGTTTGCCATCACTGCGACCGCAGTGAGGACTCGGCCCAGCATACGCTCGTGGATTGCCCGTCTTGGGCGGCGCAGCGTCGGGCCCTCACTGCAGTAATGGGAGAGGATCTGTCACTACCGGCCGTCATACGCTCCATGGCCAGTAGTGACAGGAATTTTACCGCGGTCGCAACCTTCTGTGAGTAGGTCATCTCGCAGAAGGAGGCGGCGGAGCGGGCCCGGGAGGATGATCTCCACTCGGACCAAATTCGCCGCCGGCGAACTGGGTTGCGTAGACGCGCTTACCAGCGCCTCATGCCGCCCTGAGTGTGGTCGCGGGTGGTCGGGACGGGTTTTCCCCGCCACCCGCTATAGTGACCAGCCGCGAGGAGGTGACGTCCTGGTATGCCTGGACGCCGCCTAATTGAGAGTAGGAGGGATCCGGATGTCGTAATGAAGCTGTTCCCGGATTTCTCCTATTTTAGGCGTAGTATAGCACATCGTGTGGTTTTAGTCGGTCCGATTCCGACACATCGCCTCATCGAAAGCCCCGGTGGGATGACGGCCCGAGGGGGTTTCCACACGTAAAAAAAAAAAAGTTAGGGAAGTGCTCTCAAATTGAGGTGATACGACCAATGGCATCTTTTTAACGGTGAACGCGCAAACCTGTGTCTTCGTGGGGTTAAACTGGACTAGCTTAAGTCGACCCCAATCTGGAACTTTTGGTAAAGAAGTTTCGATTTCAGACACAAGTTTGGATAATAAATGTAATAAAAGGAATCAAAATGTGTGGGTGTGTGTTTGCGTGTGCGTGTGTATGCATGTGTTCTTCTGCGTGTGTGCATTCATGTATGTATGGGGTGTGTGTGTGCGCGTGATATCCATAAATCACTATATTACCACTCAATTGAGGTATATGCAAAGGATTAAATAAAATCAATAGAAACGCAATAGAACCTATGCGTATAGTCCTTATATATACGTAGGTCTTATGTCAGTCTGACATATTTATATTTCCTACGTTTTGCTTCATTAATTATAGGATCGTAGTTGGTTAGTGAGTCAGACTTAAGAATTAAACAAAACACATAAAGATGCCAAACTTTAAGGTACTAACTTTTGGTGGAATTCTCTTGTGGGATATAATTAAGGTAGGTTAAGGGCCACCTTTAACACTGCCCTTTGAGCACGTTCCAATTTTATCAAAATGATTTTAGCAGCACCTCTCCAGAATATGAAGTAGCACTTCAGTATTGATTGACGAGATACTTTATTAAGGAACTTTTTTCACATACATGCCGTGAGTGTTGTAAAATGAAAATTAGTTGCCTAGTTATACGAGGCATGTATTTTAAGTTTTGTCGTTTCCATATTTCCCAGCAATTTTGAATTTGGAACTGTTCTATATTCGAATGTGTTTAAATTTTGAATCTCAAAACAGTTGAAAGTATTAGGATTAATGCTATTGTTTAGTCACAGCGTCGATTGGAATCTGTCAAGTTACGTACTAAAATGAATCTTTCTAAGGAAAATGTTCCTGCAATAATTTTCTAACATCTTTATAAGAGGCCTGTCACGGCCTGGGCGTTTTAAAGAGCCAACATCTGTTTTCAGTGATGTAACCCCATGTCTGCGGACTGTCGACCGCTGGTATTTATAATTCCAGCGTGGAAATACTAGTGTTAGTGACAAATCTCGCGAAGGACGCCCAAAATTCGCCTTCACTGAAGATAACATCATTGCTGTGAGACAACTAATTCTCGAAGATCGTCATGTGACTTATAGAGAGATAAAGGCTCTATTAGGCATCTCAAGGACAACCATTCAGAAGATCTTCCAGGCACGCCGTCTCTAGAAAGTTCGACCCCCGGGTTGTGACCAGAGTGTCATCGGCGTAACAGATTACGCCCAGCCCGGGGGGAAGTCACCACGAAGGGCCCAGTCGTACCCCATGTTCCACAGGAGGGTTCCAAGGACAGACCCCTGCGGAACACCGCACGACATGGGCCGACGACTCAAACCGACGACGGTACGCTCCTCTAAATAGTCTGCCACTAGTCGCATCAGGTACTGTGGCACTCCGTGATAGCGGAGCGCTGCCCTTATGCAACTGAATGGCAGACTATTGAATGCGTTGGCGATGTCCAAAGACACCGCCAACAGCACGCCGCCACAGCTCACTGCCTCTTCGGTCACGGCTCTCAGAAGCATTACAGCTCCGATCGTCGAACGACCCACTCGGAAACCGAATTGGGCGTCCGACAAATCGGGGCCTACCTCATCCAGGTGCCGGACGATGCGGGCAGAGAGTACCCTCTCAAACAGTTTACCCGCCTCGTCCAGCAGCACAATGGGTCTGTAGGCCGTGACCGAGTCGGTAGGCCGTCCCGGCTTTCTTAAAAGCACCAGCTTCCCGCTTTTCCAGCAATCAGGGAAGCGCCCGGACACTAGGCTAGCGTCGAACACCTCCCTGAGGCGGTCTGCCATGTGGTCAAGGGCCAAGGCCAACACTCGGGCAGGAATCCCGTCTGGCCCTGGGGCGGTGTTCTTAGAGCGGATCCGTAGAACAGCCGCCCGTATCTCCGCCTCCGTGACGGGTGCAGCATCCCATTCTCCAAACTCCCCGTAATCTCTGGCCAATGGGGCCATAGACGGGGGTGAGTGCTCCACCCGTCGCGGAAAAAGACCCTCGACCACTACCCGCAGGAAGCTGGGCTGGAGAGTCTCTGTAAGGGGGGGACCCAACGTGCGGAGCTTTTGTTGCGCCGCACGATAAGGGCAACCCCAGGGGTCACGATTGAGACCCTCCAGCATCTCCTTTATTTTCTCCTCTTTGGCGCGGCAAAAAGCCAGCTTCAGAGTTTTCCGGGCCTCTCGGTACTCCTCTTGAAGCCGATCCTCTTCCCCTTCTTCGCGGTGACGCCGCCGGCTGCGGGTGTAGGATCTCCGGGCATGAATACAAGCCGCGCGGAGATCCGCCAACTCCTGGGACCACCAGTAAACCTCCTTTCTTGGAGGCTGACGACCAAAAACGCGGGGCATGGCCGCATCACAGATCTTCGTGATCGCATCACAAAAGCGGCCTGCCTGACTTGGTCCATTAATGAACCGTCTCTACAGCCTCCTCCATGGGTGACGGCAACGAGGCGCGGTCGACATCGGAAGCAGCCTGGGTCGAGTGGCTAGCCCCGGGTGTTGGCTGAGAAGCGCGGGGTGGCCTGCAGGTCCCCTGCCCCATCTGGTGATTGGCGGGGAGATTTCCCGCTGCACACGCTGGGCAGTGAGCAACTTCCGCACTTGATTCCGCACTGGGGAACTCGAGGACTCGAGCCCCCGTCTGGGCAAGGCGCAACCTCACCGCTGAAGCCCCGAACTCACCACCTAGGCTATCCCTGACCTTCTTAAAAACGGTCGCATAGGATAGCCCGTCACGAGCCGCCTCTGGTGACACTGTGACTACTACTGCCGCCGTTTTGGGCGCCTGTAGTTGACGCGGCTTGTGTTTTGGGCCACGGGCGTCATGGACGGCGGCTGCGGTGTAGTGGCTGCATTTTTTGAAGCCCTTTTACCACGCTTTCGGGACTTCTTACCCCCCCCCCCCCCCGACTACTTGCCATCCATCGTTGGAAGGGGCAGATGTGGAGGGTCCAGGCATAGTTTTCGCTCTAAAAGGAACTGCATTCGTTGGTTTAGGTGCCAGAGTGGCCAAAGGGGGAAACTCTGCCGCCACCTTTGACGCTACCTTCGCCGACCGGCCACCCTTCAGTGTGGATGAAAGTGCCGGAGCTGACGTGGCGTGAGCGGCATATGACACGCGACCATCTGAGACGGGAGGCGACGTTTGCACTGAATTGGGCCTCGTCTTATTGGTGGAGAGAGGCGGCCTAACATTGGGGGCCGGAGGCAGCCTTGCTTTCAAGCCTGCGAGACGCCCGTCCATCATCCTCCACACTGCGTCAATTATGTGACGCAGGTAGGAGTCCGGAACTTCGGATGGAGAGGGAGTGGCACCAGCCGGCTGCTCGACCTGACTAGATTGCTTAGGGCAATCCACCCTAAATTTGGCAAACTGGGCGCTGAGTCCTGCCACCTGCTCCGTTAGGCAATCATTTGCTATTTGAAGTCGTGCCACATCCCCAATGAGGGTTTCGACGACCCCCGAGATAGCGGAGGAGGAATCCTTCAGGGCTCTGACAAAAGAGCCCTTTAAGTTCGTTGACTTGGTGGCTACTTTGTTAATAATAGCCACAGCCACGCTCGTCCTTTCTTTCAACATGACCGGAGTTTGAGGGACGGAACCCCCTTCCACCGGAGAACGGATTTTAATAAGCATATCTGCGATCTCCTCCTCCGCGACTATTTCACCTTCTGCACGAGCCCGCGCGTACACCCCCGCTCTGGAAAAAGTGGAACTAGCCAGAGGCGGAACAGGTGTACGCGACCTCGATCTTCCTCTTTGACTAATAGTCAACTTTGGTGGAAGCATTTCTGTCGTCGTTCGGTGTCTTCGTCCCTCGAGCGGCCTCGCTTTCGGTTCTCAACGTCACGGGGCTCAAGGTCCATATTCTCAACCGTGCCAGTCACTGTACCAGTGGTCCTGGAGCGTCCTCGCCCAGAGATTTTACTGCTCCCAGGAGTCAGATTGACTTCTGGGAGCTCCACTGGGAGAGTACTTTGGCACGATATTTCCTCGTCGGTCGACGAGGCTTCTGCCGCCGACTTCCTGCTTTTCTTTCTTCCTTGCTTCGTTTTAATCTCCTTCTTTTGTTCTTCATTAATTTTATTGTAAGTGATATTGTTGCAATCCATAATGTATCCCACGAGTGGGAGAGAAATAAAGGTCCACCCGGGCAGAGATCCCCCAGTACCCGGGCTAGCGTAGATTTATTCCCAACTGAGGGGTCCGCAGTTACCCCGGCTGGAAGTGCGCTTGCGACTGAACCACCCATCAGCCATGCATCCCATGGTCACGCACCAGAACACGAGATTCGGGGTAATTTTTTATAGAGGTATTCTTCCTCGCAGTCCGGGCGGTTAAGCCAAGACCCTCGTTCTCGATCAGAGCCGCGAGACTTAACCACGACACTCCTTTCGGGATTACGATATGCCGACGGTGGCATCAAGACAAATCTCCAGATGCCTGCTCGGTGGCAGTGCGAGTGCACGCCGAGCCCGTCCTCTTTCTCCGCTGTAGACAGTGGAGAAACACCGACCCGTGAACGGGTCCCACTTTGGTGATTTTTTATTGAGGTTTCCTTCCTCACAGCTCCGAAAAGCGAAGAGCCAACAGAGAGGTAGCATACGCTCTGTTGTGCCGAGCCTCGGCCTAGAGCCTGAAGGAAATGGCCACCATTTCTTGCCAGAATATTAGCCGTTGGCGATGACGCCCTCCTTAAAAGTAGAGGAGGAGAAGGCTGCGTCGTCGCCGACGTTGCCCAGGGTACACCACGTGGAGGTTTTCTAGCCCGCACCCCCTCCTCCATACAGTCCTGACCTAAGCCCTAACGATTTCTTTACATTTCCTAAAATTAAGAAAGGTCTTCGTGGTCAAAAGTTACAGTCCGGTGAAGAAGCAGTCGACGCTTTCAAGTCAGCCATTTTGAACATCCCCACTTTAGAGTGGAATAAATGTTATAATAACTGGTTTGAGCGAATGGAAAAGTGTATTAAGCTACATGGTGAATACTTTGAAAAACAATAAAAAGTACTATAAGGTTATAGTTATGTTTTTTTCTTCAAACGACAAAACTTAAAAGGCATGCCTCGTAGAAGTAAATGGATTGGGTTAAGATTTTATCTATATGTAACCTAGCAGTTATAGTTCTTGGCAGGTACCTGGAACAGGAGTTAAATCTCGATTATGACATAGATGTGCAAAGATGGCCGAAGGTGTTTCCCCTTCTGACTCGAATCATGCCCTCTTGTGCATTTTGATACGTATCCTTAAAGGAATCATCTTGTATATACTACGGTGTCAGCAAAGTGATTATTTTTCTAGTGGTAGGTTGACTAGCCTTTTGGTCTAGTGGGTAGTGACGTTAGGGTCACACTAAGCCGAGGTCGTCGGTTCAACTCCCACGTGTAATTTATCTATAATATGTATGTATCTAAGACCCATTACAACGTTGTTATGGGTGACTTCAACGCTAATGTAGGAGTACAGAAATGCAGCAAATCGGTAGTAGGATCCCATGGATTTGGAAGCAGGAATCATAGGGGGCAAATGCTCGTTAACTTCCTCGAACAGGAGGGGCTCTTCTTGAAGAGCTAATTTTTTAAGAAACAGCCCCAGAGAAAGTGGACGTGGCAAAGCCAACACGCTATTGCCAAAAATTACATCGACTTCATCATGACCGACAGGATGCACATATTCAGAGCCGTCTCAGTGTTTAATAGGTTTAATACCGGTAGCGACCACCAACTTGTCCGAGGCTCTCTGAATATCGACTTTAAGGCTGAATGTGAGGTCCAGGCTCCGACCAACTCTGCTTCAAGCCTTGATAGATTCTGAAACGTTCCATTCAAAGCTGGCAAACCATGGAAACCACAAAATACGTAAACCATGACCTCGAAATCCTCAGGGAAGAAGGTAAGAGGTTTTGGGGATAGTAGCGTAAGGGCAGGAAGTCGAAGCTTTCGGATGGGACCCTAGGGTTGATGAAGGGATGACGAGAAAACCCACCTGTTACTTCGTTGGCAAAGCGGACTCTAAATCAAGAGATTTGTAAGCTCATACGACACGACCTCCGGTGCTTCAACGCTCTTTTGAGCAGAATCGGGGGTCAAAAGTTTTCGTACAATCTCTTAGAAGAAGCCACCTAACGAAGTTGACCACAGCAACCGGAGAAGTCGTTGCTTCGAAGCCTGCTGTCCTTTCAGAAGTAGAAAGCTTCTATGGCCGGTTATATATGCTTCGCATGCATCTCAACCTGATCACATTATCTGCATTATCGGCATTAACACGCCACTACACCGAAGCCTGCTAGAAGTCGGCTCTGACCAAATCGAGATGGCTCTTAGCCAGCTGAAAAATGGAAAAGCCCTTGGAGACGATGGCGTTACAACAGAGCTGCTAAAGGCTGGAGGTAAACCCGTATTAAAGGAGGGGGGAGGGAAAAGCTCTTCAACGCTGTCCTGTTTGAAGAAAGAACTCCGGAGGCGTGGAGTAGGAGTGTGGTCGTCTTGTTCTTCAAAAAGAACGTGATGATTGATGAACGTGGATAGTGCATTCGATATGCGGTTAACAGTGTACGGACTCTTCTATCCAGGGCATCCAATTCCATCTGAGTCCATCTAATTACGCCAAAATAGTAGGTTAGGACTGGTTTAACAAAATCGTTATAGGCTCGCACCTTTTTGCCGCCCGACAAAAGACTTTTTAATACTTTTTTCAGATTGTTGTTTGATTATTATAATAACATAATACTACTGTATTTAACCATACACTAAATAAATGACAATTCTAGTTTAATGTCATACAACATATCAGTCTATTTTCTAGGAAATATTCACCAGAATATTCTCGATCAAAAGCATTTATTGAAAATTTCATTTGTAAAAAACTCTTAAACTTAGATGCAACTTAAAGTGAAATTTTCCAAAAATCATGTGATCAATGTATATTGGAAAATACTTAATGAATGCTGCTTCAATAAATGCTTTCGACCGAGAATATTCTTTGGAATAATTCCTAGAAAATTCTTATAGACTTACATTTTGTATGACATAAAACTTGAATTGAGATTTATTTAGTGTATGGTTAAATACAGGAGTGTTATATTATTATTATAATCAAACAACAATCTTAAAAAAAAACAAACAAAACAATCAGTCAAAAATACTTAACAAAATGTAAGCAACAGAAATTATTAATGTTTTAACTAACTAAGTTATTAAGTTACTTAATAATTTATTTAACTTATGACTTGGTAAATGTAATTAATAATGTAATAAAATAAAATATCATATAATAAACAATATTTGCGATCTAAAAGTTACCATTACCATTGAAAAACATCCAAGATTGAATCTATTATGAGTATAAATAAAATAACAAAAGGAACAAGTTAATCTATGTAGACAAGAATATGTTGCAATATTCTCTTAACAAGCCATCCCTACTTGTGAATAATACTGATAGCTACTACTCCTATAGATTTACATACATACTAACACTTATATACAGCAAAAAAACTAAATATTATAAACCGCGTTTTCTAAACCTATCCAACTTACCTATAAATATAAATATATATTTATCTCAAAACCTGAAAATAGCACAACAAACACAAATGTATAAGCAGTGGCTATTGCAACTTCCTCAAGACCTCATTCAGAAGTCATTGGTGTCCATTATCAGTGTTATCGCAATATTAGTGAGTTGCGCGCGCATCCATATGCAAACGCACGCCGATTGCGGCCACTGCTACGTGCGGTAAAAAACAGACAATAAAATAAACATTAACAAAAAAAAAGAACTAGCTTAGATATGTAAAATGTCGTTAAAATATTTGTGACTTTAGTGGACAGTGTTTCTAAAAACCATCGACAATAGTAGTATATAGTGAACAATTAAAAATTCTGTGTTAATTAATTAATTAAAATTTAAACAATGTGTTGTGAAGAGATTACTTTCATATTGTGTTTTGCTTTATTGTGTTAGTATTAAAAAAACTTATTTAAATTGTTTATTCTTAATACAAATTTAGAATATAACCGATAATATTCTATTCATATATAATACTTTTTTTTCTGTTGTGTTTGGAAACCCCATGGGTCATCTACTTACATGGGCTACTGGGTAAGGTGGTATGTCGGACACAAATCGACTAAAACCACACAGCGTTCATGGGTCTTATGGCCGGGGCCTCAGGTGTACCCTAGAAAAGAAAAAAACCTTTTAAACTAGGCGACCCCAATATATCAACCAACCAAGTACCAAGTCATACCTAGAGTTTAGCTGTAATAAAATTGTATTTTTCAGATTCTTTGCAGCTTACAAATGCAGCGTATTTGCGATGTTATAACGGGTAAGGCTCTGTTAAGTAAATAATAATTTTATATTGAAGTTAAAGCTATGAAGATATTTTCGGGGGGTAATAATTATGACAGACACACAATCAATACGTAGCACAGAACAAAAGAAACAAAAAATATGTAACCAACTAACAACTATAAATAAAATCGTAATCGATTTAAGCATTTAGTTTCAGCACCAACTACTTATAAGTGTTGATTGGAATTAAGAAAAGTTCTTAATTTCATTGCACTTTTTTATAATAGTAACATAAAATATAACAAACATATAAATATCTTTTTTAAGACAACTCGCGAATTAGTTATAAAAAATTTTGTGTCGCGGTGGGCTTAACAGGTATTTAATCCACGGACACAAAGAACACCCAGACTCATGATAACTACTCGTATTTGTGGATAACACGAACCCACGACCTCCGGTTACCAGTCAGGGTCATCAATAAATTGATATTGATTTATCAATAAAAAGACTGGTTTGTTAGTCTAGTGGTCGGTAAACGTGACTGCCTAGCAAGAGATCGTTGGTTCGATTCCCACACGGGCTATAGATTTGTGATCAATAAATGGTTGCTCCGAGTCTGGGTATTTTTTGTGTCCGTCATAAAACTTAACTGAGATCTATGTAATACAACTGATCACAAAATGAAATTAAATTTTAATTCATATTCCAGTAATTAAAAATAAATGCATAATTTACTTATAAAGAAAAATATATGATGACAAAAATTTTAGAAACACCAAAAAAAAATGCATATTAACACAGAAAATGCAGATTATATATAGACTCCATACATACATACATTCATAATTAACACCCAAATCTTGCCAAATGTAATTTTGTCCCATTTACGTAATTGGGGCACACTTATCGTCATCCAGGCACGTTTGGGAATCAGACACGAAAATTTGAAGTATATTGACAGAAAAGGCAAGACAGCGAGAAAAGGAAACGGATATTGCTTGTAGAGATGGATTGGGGAGTATAAGCCATTCATCAAACAAGACAGGGTCGCATACCAATAACTCGAACTGAGTGGTGCCCGGTAATCTGGGCCCTCTAACGTAATATGTACATTCCAAGCTGTGAATTTATTTTTGTGGAAAAAGCTATAAGAATCTGTTCATCCAATACTATTCTAAAACTGTTGTGTACATACTACAAGCGGATTCGCTCAGTTATACTGCATGCTGATTACTCAGTCTTCGCTATTGATCACTCAGTCGCTCCTTACAATACTAGCTATAAGCCAGAGAAAATCCCATCAAAATCGGTCAACCTATTCCGGAGATAAGTCGGAATAAACAGTCTGACAGAGTAACAAAAAAAAATGTTGAGCTTTTGAAGTATAAGTCCCATGTTAATAATCATTTACTCTTGGTTAAAAGATGTGCACACACACACACACACACACATCAATTTTCTTATGTGTTTATAAGTAGAGTTTTCATAGCTGAAAAGAAAAAAAAATGTAATGGTCAGTATTTTTTCTTCTCTGCCATTTCCTGGCGAGTGTCAATTCGTGCTGTACAAAAGGAACAGAATCCCAACTGCTTTCACTTAGCTATACAAAATTGCAAACCTTTAAACCTTTCTGGTCTAAATTCTTCAGCGACGTGAAAATCTAATTTAGAAAAACAACACAAAACTTAAAGAGTCTTATTCTATTCATTAATATTCATAAATTAAGTAATTAAAGATTATCTATACAGATATATAACAATAAGATGCAAAAATCAAATACTAAGGTCGTCGAAATCTTTGCAATCCAGTTTGACCTTATATTTATGTCTGAGCTTAAAAACTTTCACTCTATCACACATACATACATATATTCAAGCCTATTACCCCAAAGGGGTAGCCAGAGGCGCGTCAACAGCAACAACATTTTGCGAACCATAACTTACGTAATAGGGGCAAGCCTATTGTCGTCAAACGGCTCCCTATCCTATATAAAATACCCTATCACTAGATAAATAAGTATTTTTTTTTTTTTTTATGCGATAGGGGGCTAACGAGCAGACGGGTCACCTGATGGTAAGTGACTACCGCCGCCCATGGACACCCGCAACTCAAGAGTCACAAGTGCGTTGCCGGCCTTTTAGGTAGAGGTACGCTCTCTTCTTGAAGGTTTGAAGGTCGTATCGGTTCGGAAATACGGCAGGCGACAATTTGTTCCATAAGCTGGTTGTGCGAGGCAAAAAGCTTCTGGAGAAGCGCACAGTGGTGGAGTGCCAATAGTCCAGGTGATGGGGATGGATATTTTGTCGCGTAGGACGATGGCGGAAACCAGCAGCCGGTATAAGTCCGAACAATTCCTCTGAACACTCCCCATGATACAAGCGATAGAGGATGCAGAGTGAAGCTACATCTCTACGCAACGCCAAGGTGTCAAGTCGATCAGAAATATCTTGGCAGTCGATGATGCGAGTCGCTCTCCGTTGAATGCGGTCAAGATCAAGAAGTTGGTACTGGGGTGCACCTGCATAGAGATGAGAACAGTATTCCATGTGCGGCCGAACCTGCGCCTTATAAAGTTGCAGGCGGTGGGCCGGAGTAAAATACTGTCTCGATCTGTTTAGCACACCAAGCTTCTTCGAGGCTAATATGGCCTTACTCTCTAAGTGACCGCGAAACTGGACTTCGCTTGATATATCGACGCCAAGGATTCCGATACTGGCTGATGCAGTTAGGGAAGTGCTCTCAAATTGAGGTGATACGACCAATGGCATCTTTTTAGCGGTGAACGCGCAAACCTGTGTCTTCGTGGGGTTAAATTGGACTAGGTTAAGTCGACCCCAATCTGAAACTTTTGATAAAGAAGTTTCGATTTCAGACACAAGTTTGGATCGGCTTTCGATGACGTTCACCCGAGAAATGTTAGCGCGGCCGGTGTAAAGGGCATCACTCGTGCTATCGTCTGCATAGCAATGGATGCTGCTAATCTGCAGCATGTCGTTGATATGCAGAAGAAACAGCGTGGGTGATAGCACACAGCCTTGTGGGACACCAGAATTAACAGACTTGGAGTCGGAGCATGCACCGTCAACAACGACCTTGATGCTTCTGTCTGTAAGAAAACTGGTGAGCCAATTGCACAGTTTCTCGGGAAGCCCATAGGAAGGAAGCTTCGCAAGGAGCGCTTTGTGCCAGACCCGATCGAAGGCCTTCGCCACGTCCAAACTAACGGCCAACGCTTCCCCCTTGGTCTCGATCGCCTGTGCCCACCGGTGAGTCAAGTATACGAGAAGATCACCAGCTGAATGACCCTGACGGAAGCCGTATTGTCGATCATTGAGGAGCTGGTGGTCTTCTAAGTACCGGAGGAGCTGGCAGTTAACAATGGATTCCATTATCTTGGAGAACAAGGAGGTGATGGCTATGGGTCTGTAGTTGGACGGATCCGAGCGATCTCCTTTTTTAGGGATTGGGTGCACTAGAGCTGTCTTCCATGAGTTCGGGACTACGCCAAGAGAGTAGGAAAGCGGATAAAGGCGCGTTAAAACCGGTGCTAACTCTGGAGCACACGTCTTCAGCACGATAGGAGAGATTCTATCGGGCCCACTCGACTTATGAACGTCGAGGGAAAGAAGCGCTTTACGCACTGCCCTTTGTGTAAACCGGACTTCCGGCATGCGGGTCTCGCACTGCGGTATGGTCGGCGGTGCGTTTCCCCCGTCGTCCAGGGTCGAGTTGGACGCAAAGAGTTTGCCCAGAAGATCGGCTATTTCTTTAGCGTCGTGGGCCTACGAATTATCTCCTATGCGCAGAGGTGGAAGGGATGACTTACAAAAGTTCCCCTGGACAGCTTTGGCAAGAGACCAGAATGCACGAGTTCCGGAGGGGAGACTCACTAGTCTCTCGCCAATTCTGCCGATGTGAGCCGACTTCGCCCCAGCAATTACTCTTTTGAGGGACCTGGAGGCAAAGTTAAATTGCTTCTTTAATGTGCTGGTCTTTACATCCCGTGCTGTCGCTGCATTAGCCCATGCTTGGTAACATTCCTGCTTTCGGCGGGACGCCGCTTTGCAGGTTCGACCAAACCAAGGCTGGGACTTGTCACCTGTGGGAATCAGGGAGAATGGAATGAAAAGTTCCATACCCTGAAGCACAACATCCGCGACAGAGTCAGCAACGACATTGGGATCATCCGGCGAGAAGCAAACCTGCCTCCATGGGTAGGATGCAAAGAATGTTCTCATTCCATCCCAGTCTGCTGACCTATAGTGCCATACGCGGCGACTGCCTGTAACACGCGGCCGCAACGAGTGAACGAGTGGCACCATACTCCTAATCAGGCAATGGTCCGAAGAGCCAAGAGGGGCCTCAACGGATACTTTGTAGCCGTCAGGATGTGAGGTCAGCAGAAGATCCAACAGTGAAGGCACGTGGCTTTCTGCATCTGGGATTCGCGTAGGCGTTGCTACCAACTGCGTCAAGCCATATGCCAAGGCGAAATCGTGAACAGATCTTCCCGCATGATCGGTTTTGCGCGAACCAAGCCATTCGGCGTGATGGGCGTTAAAGTCGCCAAGAATTACGATCTCTTCGGATGGGACCTGCTGGAGCACTGAGTCTGTTGCCATTTGGACGTGGTCGATGAGTCGGTCCGTTTCGGCATCACCGCTATGGGACCTGTAGAGGCATAGGTAGATGCGGGGATGGTCGTCGCAGTCTACACGTAGCCATAAGATGGAGAGGTCCCTACCTTCAAGATTGCCGAGGCGGCGAGAAGTGATATCATCTCTAACGTACACGCATACACCAGCCTTAGGAACAAAGGAGTGTTCCAGTCCGTACCCAGGGTAGCAGAGGTAGGATGTGTCCGCTGGAGATGATATCTGCGTCTCGGTTAAAAAGAGCAAGGCCGGCTTTGCTGTCTCAAGGTGGTGGTGGACAGTGTCGAGGTTCGAATGTAAGCCCCTGATGTTACAAAAATCCATGGGGTGCCATGGTGTGCCTTCTCTTGCCCCGAGCAGATTTTGAGAGCGCAGTTGAGCCCCCCCCAGAGTACGAGGGGCAGCCTGGGCGTCCACGCTCAGGCATAATCCGTACTGAGGGTGGACGTCCAGGGGGGGATTCTCCAACGCTAGCGCTGGTACCCCCCTGGGGTATCCTTTTCGTTAACAGCGCTATCATTAGGGGGGTGGGGGATTTTGATTTGGGCCGGAGACCTCACTCATTTCGGGGAAATGCAACGCAAGCGTTACTTCACAACCGTTTTTCTGTGAGGCCGTGGTATCGCACCGGTCGAGCCGGCCCATTCGTGCTTAAGCAAGCATGGCTCTACCACTATAAAAGTATTAATGCACCATTTAAATTTTAAAATTAGAATTCCTAAGTATTCGTATTGCGATTCAAATTATGATGAATCATAGTAATTATACCTTACTGATACGATACAGGTTGTTGTTCCCATAGATTAAATTACTCCAGGAGATAAGAGGTAACTTCTGTGTCACGTTTTTATATCAAAGAATCGGTACATCTATGGAATTATTTGATGACTTTTGAAATATAAACGAATATGTATTCAGCCAGTATTAAAAATATTTAGATGCAAAATCGTTAATCGATTAAGGATTGCCAGAAATTAATTTTTGGCTTTGTATTTCGCAAATAACGACTATGTCATTTAAGTTGAAATATTTAACAAACGCAATATGAACATGTTTCAAACATCAGAAATGAAATCCTAACGTGTCAGATTGCATAATAGTGTACGCTAGATTCACCTCTTCCTTATTTCTTTATTTGCTGTTTACCCGACTGCGCACGAGGTAGGATTATGTTTATCTAGCGTATGTATGTATGATGTTTCTTCGTCACGCCCTAAACCCTAGAAGGGTGAATGGATTTCGACATCTAAGGTGTTATTTAAATTGTCTAAATAGCGGTAGTTTTTATTCCTATTATCGCTTTATTCATTTATGACATATTCTTTTTTTTTTCATACGCAACCTACCACTCTGTCCACGGGTCAACATCCATTATCTTGAACCATAGTAACGAGTCTAAATTCCTAACAAATATCACGCATGTAAGTTTTTATGTACATACATACATATGTATGTTAAACCTACATATTATACTAAAATTTGATAAGAACGATTTAACGTGGATCTTAAAACAAAAGTAGATAAACCACTTCAATCGCAACCGTATACTATATCCTGTATTCAGTATTCAATTTCAGTATATCCTGGGTCCCATCATCAAATCTCGACTGGACATGACATGTACAGGCAGGAGTATACTCTTCGAAAAAAAATTACATAAATCAGTTAAACATAGAAGTTCCTTTTCTTTAGAGTCAAGTTAAAACTAGTGTAAAAAGAAAACACCTCGCTTTGTCTGTTTTTCCTCTTCCTCTTACAACTCTAACTTCTTAATAATATCATTGTGATGTAGCAATGAACTTTAAGAAGTTATATAACAGTCACGGCTAGAAAAAGTCGAGTAATAGGGCGCATTATTATGTCACATAACCTATTAGTATTGATAAAGCACGTACACTTTCTTCGCACGTATGCGCGGACGCGTCTCAAACCAGTTCACTACACTGTAATATAACCGGTAGTCAAGTGTAAACAGTAAATTTCATAATGATGTTTTCATATATTAGTTTGGTTTAAAATTAATATTAATATCTCGATTAATACATAAGTACAGTCATGCCCATATCCCCGTAGGAGCAGGCAGCGGCGCCTTAACCCCATTCACCCTTTGCCAACGAAAATTTGGTTCAACTTACGTAAGAGAGGGCAAGTGTATTGCCGTTATAAGGCACTGTATGACTGTAAGTGTAGACTTCCTGATAGATAAAGTACCTGAGCATACAGTTTGTCCTAAAAAAGGAACACTTATTTTAACCACCAAATTTTAAACAAAAAATTAATGTGAATAGAAACAACCCGTGTAAAAGTTATGATCGCTTTAATTTCGAGGTATCACCTGTTACCAACTACAGGTATCTTGCTGTGTTATTGATGAAATTATCTAAATGATGTTTTGAAGTTAAGTCAACAAAAGGTTCGCATGTATTTTCAGTCCGCTATGCTATTTTGAAATAAAAAAATGCTTATGTTGCCCTTAATAATTTTTAGACTTTTTATTATCCTGAAATACTACATCTACGGTTTTTATTTTAATTTTTATATTTAATGAGACTTACGGTTAGTTAGAGTGCTTGGACTTCCCGATATCAGCCAGTTCGAGTAACATGATAAGTATACCATGACCTGCTGTCGCTCCCATTTAATTCCCAAAGTGCCTAGTTGACGCAAATAATGCATTGACATGCATTTCCATATTATGAGCTTTGGTTTACACCAGCTTTAGTTCCTGATAATATGAATTTTGTAAACACCTTGACATCAATTCTTGAAGAATGTGTAATAAATATGCGTTTACAATGTTTTACAAGTAGGTCTGTTTTGTTAACAATACTCACTATTCAAACCAGTTTATTGGCAACAACTTTCATATGTGTTTAATTAAATCCTTAACCTTATTTTATACACATTACCATTCAAAGTTAACATTTCAGATAAAATTGGCTTTTTAAATTGTTATCGTATCCAATAACGGGCTGCAGTGTTTCGGTTATTATCTGCAGGTAAAATAGTTTTTATATGTGAGCGGCTGTTGATGTTATGAATTTGTAAGAGAAATCTTTTTTTGACATTGACATTGATATTAAAGCAGTAATACCGGATTAACAAGCTTAACTGATTTATTCCTGAACGAGGACAGGAGTGGTCTGAATATTATCGCACTTGGTAGACAGGATAAATAATTGTCGGTATATTTGATACGTTTCTTACATTCGATAAGATAGATATATTCTTTTAATTTGACCTCATTTATTGAAATCCACTTTGTGTGTTAAATAATTGTTACAATGGGTCAACGACTAACAATAAAGGTAATTAGACGCCTAATTGTTTTTCTTAAATACTTTTTTATCAATATGTATGTCAATTGATGCGATATATGACGCACTGGCCTAATACGACCATAGTTCATAATGATAGATATATAACAAACTAGATGTTATAAAAAAAACTTACGTCATTTATATATAAATATCAAATAATGCAACGGTTAAGTTCCTTTTTTCCTCTCCATTCTAGATCCACCCAGGATATTGCTGATCGGACGCCTTGGCGTTGCGTAGAGGTGTAGCTTCATTCTGCATTCTCTATCAATTGTATCATGGGGAGTGTTCAGAGGAATTGTTCGGACTTATACCGGCTGCAGGTTTCCACCATCGTCCTACGCGACAAAATATCCATCCCCATCACTTGGATGATTGGCACTCCACCATTTTGCGCTTCTCCAGAAGCTTTTTGCCTCACAGCTTTTTACCTGCCGTATTTCCGGACCGATACGACCTTCAAACCTTCAAGAAAAGAGCGTACTCCTACCTAAAAGGCCGGCAACGCACTTGTGACTCTTGAGTTGCGGGTGTCCATGGGCAGCGGTAATCACTTACCATCAGGTGACCCGTCTGCTCGTTTGCCCCCCATTGCATAAAAAAGTTTTGTTAAGTTGTTGTCTTAAGTTGCTGTTTTCCTCTCTTTATCGACCGATTACTTTTTTTGTTCGGTTAACGAACGATCAAACAATGAAAATCGCTGTTGACAGGCTTCAGTAATAACAGTATATTTTTAAAGTTAGTATGTTGATGAAATATGTATAATAAAAGTAATGATATGGTCAGATTTCAATCTCTGAGCGAATACTATTTTTTTACCCACTGCCCGAGATGAAGGGTTTTTGAATTTATGTACATACATACTAGTTTCCTTTGTCACGTTTTAGATAGAGCTTGATGAATTTTTGTCGGTTCTGTTGTTGCTTCAAGAATACATTTAAGAAAAAAATAAAAAAGCATTCGTGTTATCTAATTAATTTGTTTGTATATACATGTGCGTGATGAAAAAAAAAGCACGTTACTTATGTAACAACGTTTAGAGTCATAACGGTGATATTATAATTATTCTTGGGACAAAAATCCTTCAATTTTTCTAACTAGGTGGTGTTGGCATCGAAATAGGTGGCGATATGGTTTCTTTCACAAAAGTAATATTATAGCAGCCGATGTCGCCGCTTGAAGCTGTAGACATGGGGGTTACCTGCGTTGTCTGTAAGTTATCGTGTCTTAGTGTTTTCTTTGAATACTACGTTGAAAATCACTTACTTGGATATTCATACGGACTATTGATAAGTTGAAGTGATTTGGTTTTCTTAAAGTTTATTTTATTAATAATATAGGAGGACCGACGAACAGACACCTGTGCAACTCAAGCGTCGTAGGTGCGCTGTCTTGATGGGTGGTGACACATTTCAAACGCTTATCGTGATGACGAGAGGTTTTAGGGCTGACGAGGCTTCATTTAAACGATCTCCTTTATGGTCGCGAGTTCATAGGCTTAAACCATCAATATGAGAACTCGACTTGGCGGCAATTGACGTCATCACGATTTATCAGATATTCTTCTAAATCTAGGCGAAGGCATTCTACCAGAAGAAAGAGATGTTCAGGTGTGTGCGAGGTGCTCCCAGAGTCTCTCGGTAGAGTGGTACCCAGCTTAGAAGACCTCATTCGCTGTGTGTATTTGGACATCAGTCGATTACCGCAGCAGCAGAATTCTTAAGTCAGCATCGACATTATCGGAAATTGATAGAAATTAAGTGGTTTATACCTCCATAAACACAGCGGTCGATCAACGGTCGGGCAGCAGCTAGTTGTAAATATGTTTGAATGCATATAAGAGCACAGTTCTATGTAGCATAAGGCATAAATAAACATATTATCTATAATGTGAGAGCATTACTGTTCTAGAAATTATTATGGTACGTGGCTTTGGTAGCTATGATATTTTTCGTATTGTAAGGGGACTGTACTTTGCAGACTAATAAATTCCTACCTACTTTTTTAAGCTTCACCTCAAAAGTAGTGATTTAGTCCTGGTACGCAGAAAAATTTACAAAAATCCAAATAATAGACACAAAGAACACACATAATTATATCAACAACATGAGGATAACACGAAGTTGTCTCGTGTTTGGATCGAACCCAATACTCAGCATAGAGGCGAGGCGACCACTTAAACCGCTACGCCATCCATGCAGTCATAATGCAATATATTATCAGTTAGAAACCCATAACATATAATACATAGCACCTTGTGTTCACAACTCGCTCTCAAGTCACGGTCGGACTGCACACAGTAAACACTCTTAACTATCATTGAACTACCTGTCACTCAAGTGAGTAGAGTAACTAAAAATTGTCTTTAGGTTAGTTCTATTGATTTGCACAGCATCTCAAGTGCAGTCTCGAGATATATCTTAGAAATTAGTTGAATCTGTCAATAGCCTACCTTATCATCATATACATATCATACCTTAAACTATAAGATTTAGAGATGACGTTGATCATATTTTTGTAATGCAGTCGGGTTTTATATATTCTTGATTCTCGATAAACATTATATATAATTATTACAAAATATAAACAAAATATAAATAGCTGTGCTCGCTTCGTTTCGCTCGCTTGTATATATTTGTATTTTTAACCGACTTCAAGAAAGGGGTGTTCTATGTTCGACTATACGTATCTTTTTTATGTATGTTAATCGATTTCTCCGCTTATGTCGAACGACTTTTAAAATTATTATTTCATAGGTTCTTGGAAAATCGACGTAAACCCAGAAATTCTACAGCACTAATAATGTTTTTCCTAATTTTTTAAAGCTATGAAGATATTTGTGTCTCGTGTTGCTGAGCTGACGGTGCAGGTATAACTACATACACACACACGCGTGTATCAACGAAGGTGTAGACAGGGCGTAATTAATGCCTACATTTTGCAGACTGTGATTTAGTTTCATTTACGTAACAGGCAAAGCAAGCCTTTGGCGGTCATCCGGCCACTTTTGAGAATGATATGGGAAAGTTTAGAGTGATTTACAGGAAAGGGAGAATAGAAAGGGAAGGAACGAGATATTGCTTATACAGATGGACTGAGGAGTATAAGCAATAGCTCAAGTAAGTCCAACGGCCATAGGTCCTTCGTCAGATGCGGCCAGTACATTGCCACTTCAGTATACTTACTCTGCCGGCTTTGTCGGTAACTTTAGCTCTATGACCTCTCAAATTTTGACCTTAAAAAAAATCTAATTATAGCTCGCTCAATAGCCCGCTGAGAGATTTCAAGTTTATGAACTAGCCCATACGTTAGTGTCCACGTCATAAGGTTATGTACGTATGTCAAATTTTAAATTTGTGTCGTTTACATGTAAACGTATTGTCTCAATGCAAATGAATTCGTAACTCAGTTAATTTTGTTTCATAACAGATTTTGAAAAAAAATACTTAACCGCTTTCCGTAAATGATATATCTATCATCTTTTGTTAATAAATTAACTGCGGTGTATGCTTTTGAAATGAGTTCTGAAATTTAAAACTAAAAGTCAAACTGACCGCAATTTTATGCTTCTTAATCACAAAGTTCGTATAACTGCTGTACAGTTACAAATTAAAAAAGTGCAATTTCGCTGTTGTAGCGGCAATGAATTATTTATGAACTCACCTTGAACATCGATTATCCATCACCAGGTCGTTTGGTTATCGCTCCAGGGTAACAGGGTATTATTATCAGTTATGTATTGAAATAAATAAGTAATAATCTTAATATGTGCGGAAAAACATTGGTTGATAGCGAGAGAAATGAAGACGTAGGAGAGCCATGCTTAGGCTCGTATGGGCCGAATAATTCACCGTATGAGTAATGTTACCGCAGTTCCAAACCCCCTTTTAATAGTCCTTCTCTTACCCTCTTTCTCAAACGACCACCCTCCCTTCTTTCGCCTCCCCTTAAGTGACCTGTTAGCCCATTTTCCCGCAGCTCATTTTTAAGAGGAGGATAGCGGGAAAGAGCACTCAAAGACGAAAATAAAAAATAAATAAAGTTAAAACAGCTATAAATAAAACTTCAAACATTGCGACGTGTTTCTATTTATGCATATGTGTATAAATTATGCATAAATAGCAGCACGTCTTTTCGTTTCTATCTAAAAAGTAAAAGTAGCGTGTCCATTAAATATAACAATCTATTTTATTTAGTTTGGAACTCGAGTCAATGTTAGCTCTTAATTGGTTGCATAATAAATCCAATAATGTTTAAATGGATATGTGAATAAAATGTTTAAGTTAGACTGCTATACATGTAATATTTCTTTAAGCATTGCTTTAATATTAGTTTAAACAGAGGTTCGATCGAATGTTGACCCTCTATAAGATGACATTAAATAGTATTCCTCGATCACATAGTGAAAGTCCCAATTCTATTAAAGCTGCAACGTTTAAAAATCATGGACAAGTGAAAATAATATAAATAAATCTCGCGTATATAAAACCCTAGTTTATTTCCATCTTCCGCATGTGTATAAGACTATTAAAATAACTGTGATTTGTAAGGTCACATCATTTAGATATATGCTCCAAGTTCACAGTCAGACCTTGATAATGACAAAGCTACCGGCGTTGCCTGCACGACTCAACTGTAATTAGTGAAAACTATTTTATTAACTGTCACTGATTATTAGCGGTTATCAGCATACTCCAGAGTATCGATACTATAGCAGTGCCGACCCTTTGGAACCTTGTACAGTATACAAGACTTCAAATAAGCTTCAAGAAAGCAATAGCAATGAATGTATAACTATACAATATTCGTAAGAAAACTACTATTGGACTTGATTACTTTGACTAGAGTCACCTGGCAGTTTTGAGTATGTCCTATTCACCTAAAAGTTCTGCCAATGGTGGCGTATAGGGTCGTTCGGCACCCTTCGATACTGTTGAGTTGGACGATGACTGTAGCGAGACTAGCGAGTCACGCTCGTGAGCTGGTCATTTCCGGGCAGCTATTAACTAATATTTAAAGTTGGGAAAAAAGTTTCTTTGTATTTTATATACAAGAAAAATAGTTTTTATATGTGAGCGGCTGTTGATGTTATGAATTTGTAAGAGAAATCTTTTTTTGACATTGACATTGATATTAAAGCAGTAATACCGGATTAACAAGCTTAACTGATTTATTCCTGAACGAGGACAGGAGTGGTCTGAATATTATCGCACTTGGTAGACAGGATAAATAATTGTCGGTATATTTGATACGTTTCTTACACTCGATAAGATAGATATATTCTTTTAGTTTGACCGCATTGTTAAATAATTGTTACAATGGGTCAACGACTAACAATAAAGGTAATTAGACGCCTTATTGTTTTTATTAAATACTTTTTTATCAATATGTATGTCAATTGATGCGATATATGACGCACTGGCCTAATACGACCATAGTTCATAATGATAGATATATAACAAACTAGATGTTATAAAAAAACTTCTGTCATTTATATGTATATGTATAAATATCAAATGATGCAATGGTTAGGTTTCTTTTTTCCTCTCCATTCTAGATCCACCCAAGATATTTCTGATCGGACACCTTCGCGTTGCGTAGAGATATAGCTTAATTCTGCATCCTCTATCAATTGTATCATGGGGAGTGTTCAGAGGAATTTTTCGGACTTATACCGGCTGCAGGTTTCCACCATCGTCCTACGCGACAAAATATCCATCCCCATCACTTGGATGATTGGCACTCCACCACTTTGCGCTCCTCCAGAAGCTTTTTGCCTCATACAACCAGCCTATGGAACAAATTGTCGCCCGCCGTATTTCCGGACCGATACGACCTTCAAACCTTCAAGAAAAGAGCGTGCTCCTACCTAAAAGGTCGGCAACGCACTTGTGACTCTTGAGTTGCGGGTGTCCATGGGCAGCGGTAATCACTTACCATCAGGTGACCCGTCTGCTCGTTTGCCCCCCATTGCATAAAAAAGTTTTGTTAAGTTGTTGTCTTAAGTTGCTGTTTTCCTCTCTTTATCGACCGATTACTTTTTTTGTTCGGTTAACGAACGATCAAACAATGAAAATCGCTGTTGACAGGCTTCAGTAATAACAGTATATTTTTAAAGTTAGTATGTTGATGAAATATGTATAATCAAAGTAATGATATGGTCAGATTTCAATCTCTGAGCGAATACTATTTTTTACCCACTGCCCGAGATGAAGGGTTTTTGAATTTATGTACATACATACTAGTTTCCTTTGTCACGTTTTAGATAGAGCTTGATGGATTTTTGTCGGTTCTGTTGTTGCTTCAAGAATACATTTAAGAAAAAAAAAAAAAAAAAGCATTCGTGTTATCTAATTAATTTGTTTGTATATACATGTGCGTGATGAAAAAAAAAGCCCGTTACTTATGTTAACAACGTTTAGAGTCATAACGGTGATATTATAATTATTCTTGGGACAAAAATCCTTCAATTTTTCTAACTAGGTGGTGTTGGCATCGAAATAGGTGGCGATATGGTTTCTTTCACAAAAGTAATATTATAGCAGCCGATGTCGCCGCTTGAAGCTGTAGACATGGGGGTTACCTGCGTTGTCTGTAAGTTATCGTGTCTTAGTGTTTTCTTTGAATACTACGTTGAAAATCACTTACTTGGATATTCATACGGACTATTGATAAGTTGAAGTGATTTGGTTTTCTTAAAGTTTATTTTATTAATAGTATAGGAGGACCGACGAACAGACACCTGTGCAACTCAAGCGTCGTAGGTGCGCTGTCTTGATGGGTGGTGACACATTTCAAACGCTTATCGTGATGACGAGAGGTTTTAGGGCTGACGAGGCTTCATTTAAACGATCTCCTTTATGGTCGCGAGTTCATAGGCTTAAACCATCAATATGAGAACTCGACTTGGCGGCAATTGACGTCATCACGATTTATCAGATATTCTTCTAAATCTAGGCGAAGGCATTCTACCAGAAGAAAGAGATGTTCAGGTGTGTGCGAGGTGCTCCCAGAGTCTCTCGGTAGAGTGGTACCCAGCTTAGAAGACCTCATTCGCTGTGTGTATTTGGACATCAGTCGATTACCGCAGCAGCAGAATTCTTAAGTCAGCATCGACATTATCGGAAATTGATAGAAATTAAGTGGTTTATACCTCCATAAACACAGCGGTCGATCAACGGTCGGGCAGCAGCTAGTTGTAAATATGTTTGAATGCATATAAGAGCACAGTTCTATGTAGCATAAGGCATAAATAAACATATTATCTATAATGTGAGAGCATTACTGTTCTAGAAATTATTATGGTACGTGGCTTTGGTAGCTATGATATTTTTCGTATTGTAAGGGGACTGTACTTTGCAGACTAATAAATTCCTACCTACTTTTTTAAGCTTCACCTCAAAAGTAGTGATTTAGTCCTGGTACGCAGAAAAATTTACAAAAATCCAAATAATAGACACAAAGAACACACATAATTATATCAACAACATGAGGATAACACGAAGTTGTCTCGTGTTTGGATCGAACCCAATACTCAGCATAGAGGCGAGGCGACCACTTAAACCGCTACGCCATCCATGCAGTCATAATGCAATATATTATCAGTTAGAAACCCATAACATATAATACATAGCACCTTGTGTTCACAACTCGCTCTCAAGTCACGGTCGGACTGCACACAGTAAACACTCTTAACTATCATTGAACTACCTGTCACTCAAGTGAGTAGAGTAACTAAAAATTGTCTTTAGGTTAGTTCTATTGATTTGCACAGCATCTCAAGTGCAGTCTCGAGATATATCTTAGAAATTAGTTGAATCTGTCAATAGCCTACCTTATCATCATATACATATCATACCTTAAACTATAAGATTTAGAGATGACGTTGATCATATTTTTGTAATGCAGTCGGGTTTTATATATTCTTGATTCTCGATAAACATTATATATAATTATTACAAAATATAAACAAAATATAAATAGCTGTGCTCGCTTCGTTTCGCTCGCTTGTATATATTTGTATTTTTAACCGACTTCAAGAAAGGGGTGTTCTATGTTCGACTATACGTATCTTTTTTATGTATGTTAATCGATTTCTCCGCTTATTTCGAACGACTTTTAAAATTATTATTTCATAGGTTCTTGGGAAATCGACGTAAACCCAGAAATTCTACAGCACTAACAATGTTTTTCCTAATTTTTTAAAGCTATGAAGATATTTGTGTCTCGTGTTGCTGAGCTGACGGTGCAGGCATAACTACATACACACACATGCGTGTATCAACGAAGGTGTAGGCAGGGCCTAATTAATGCCTACATTTTGCAGACTGTGCTTTAGTTTCATTTACGTAATAGGGGGCAAGCCTTTTACCGTCATCCGGCCACTTTTGAGAATGATATGGGAAAGTTTAGAATGATTTACAGGAAAGGGAGGATAGAAAGGGAAGGAACGAGATATTGCTTATACAGATGGACTGAGGAGTATAAGCAATAGCTGAAGTAAGTCCAACGGCCATAGGTCCTTCGTCAGATGCGGCCAGTACATTGCCACTTCAGTATACTTACTCTGCCGGCTTTGTCGATAACTTTAGCTCTATGTGGGATGACCTCTTTCCCAATTTTGACCTTCAAAAAAATCCAAGTATAGCTCGCTCAATAGCCCGCTGAGAGATTTCAAGTTTATGAACTAGCCCATACGTTAGTATCCACGTCATATGTACGTATGTCAAATTTTAAATTTGTTTCGTTTACATGTAAATGTATTGTCTCAATGCAAATGAATTCGTAACTCAGTGATTTTTTTTTGTTAACTATTAACATATTTTAGAAAAAAATACGTAACCGCTTTCCGTTAATGATGTATCTATCATCTTTTGTTAATAAATTAACTGCGGTGTATGCTTATGAAATGAGTTCTGAAATTTAAAACTAAAAGTCAAACTGACCGCAATTTTATGCTTCTTAATTACAATGTTCGTATAACTGCTGTACAGTTACAAATTAAAAAAGTGCAATTGCGCTGTTGTAGAGGCAATGAATTATTTTTGAATTTGCCTTGAAAATCGGTTATCCGTCACCAGGTCGTTCTGTTGTTATCCCTCCAGATGAAGTATGTATATACGAAATTACTATATTAAAACAACAGGGTATTATTATCAGTTATGTATTGAGATAAATAAGTAATAATCTTAATATGTGCGGAGCAACATTAGTTGATAGCAAAAGAAATGAAGACGTAGGAAAGCCATGCTTAGGCTCGTATGGGCCGAATAATTCACCGAATGAGTAATGTTACCGGATTTCCAAACCCCCTTTTAATAGTCCTTCTATTCTTCTCTTTCTCAAACGACCACCCTCCCTTCTTTCCCCTCCCCTTAAGTGACCTGTTTGCCCATATTCTACAGCAACAGCTCATTTTCAAGAGCAGGATAGCGGGAAAGAGCACTCAAAGACGAAAATAAAAAAATAAAAAATTAAAACAGCTATAAATAAAACTTCAAACATTGCGACGTGTTTCTATTTATGCATATGTGTATAAATTATGCATAAATAGCAGCACGTCTTTTCGTTTCTATCAAAAAGTAAAAGTAGCGTGTCCATAAAATATAACAATCTATTTTATTTAGTTTGGAACTCCAGTCAATGTTAGCTCTTAATTGGTTGCATAATAAATCCAATAATTTTTAAATGGATATGTGAATAAAATGTTTAAGTTAGACTGCTATACATGTAATATTTCTTTAAGCATTGCTTTAATATTAGTTTAAACAGAGGTTCGATCGAATGTTGACCCTCTATAAGATGTGACATTAAATAGTAATCCTCAATCACATAGTGAAAGTCCCAATTCTAGCAAAGCTGCAACGTTTAAAAATCATGGACAAGTGAAAATAATATAAATAAATCTCGCGTATATAAAAATCTAGTTTATTTCCATCTTCCGCATGTGCATAAGACTATTAAAATAACTGTGATTTGTAAGGTCACATCATTTAGATATATGCTCCAAGTTCACAGTCAGACCTTGATAATGACAAAGCTACCGGCGTTGCCTGCACGACTCAACTGTAATTAGTGAAAACTATTTTATTAACTGTCACTGATTATTAGCGGTTATCAGCATACTCCAGAGTATCGATACTATAGCAGTGCCGACCCTTTGGAACCTTGTACAGTATACAAGACTTCAAATAAGCTTCAAGAAAGCAATAGCAATGAATGTATAACTAACTATTCGTAAGAAAACTACTATTGGACTTGATTACTTTGACTAGAGTCACCTGGCAGTTTTGAGTATGTCCTATTCACCTAAAAGTTCTGCTCTTCCAAATTCCTATCCCCGGACCTCCCGCCCTTTTTCCCATCTCCTCATCTCCGTCTCTTTCCACTTCTCGCATACCCTCCTCATAATTTTGTCGCGTTTGATCATTTGAGATGATTTTTTTTTACGCGATAGTGGGCAAACGATCAGACGGGACCGAAACCCGCACCTCAAGAGTCACAAGTGCGTTGCCGGCCTGTTAGGTAGGAGTACGCTCTTTTCTTGAAGGTTTGAAGGTCGTATCGGCAGGCGACACTTTGTTTCACAAGTTCGTTGATGCGAATGAATATATTTTTATACGAGCTCTGTCTCTGTGGTATTGACGTAACACGGCTAATATTATTTATTAATTTCTTTTCGAAACCGGCATATGTAGAATTTGTTTCTTCGCCAAATCATTCTCCAGGTAACTTTATTGTTGTTAGTTCAGCTGCGGAACATCCGCTATCCTGTCTGCAACTTGTACGTAATCCATATAATATGGATGGTAATTTTTGTGTCCAATTTAGTGTTTGCTGTTGTTTTTTTTTATGCGATATCAAACGAGCAGACGGGTCACCTGATGGTAAGTGACTACCGCCGCCCATAGACACTAAAGGGTCACAAGTGCCTTGCCGGCCTTTTAGGTAGGAGTACGCTCTTTTCTTAAAGGTCGTATCGGTCCGGAAATACGACGGGCGACAATTTGTTCCATAAGCTGGTTGTGCGAGGCAAAAAGCTTCTGGAGAAGCGCAAAATGGTGGAGTGCCAATCATCCAAGTGATGGGGATGGATATTTTGTCGCGTAGGACGATGGCGGAAACCTGCAGCCGGTATAAGTCCGAACAATTCCTCTGAACACTCCCCATGATACAAGCGATAGAGGATGCAGAGTGAAGCTACATCTCTACGCAACGCCAAGGTGTCAAGTCGATCAGAAATATCTTGGCAGTCGATGATGCGAGTCGCTCTCCGTTGAATGCGGTCAAGATCAAGAAGTTGGTACTGGGGTGCACCTGCATAGAGATGAGAACAGTATTCCATGTGCGGCCGAACCTGCGCCTTATAAAGTTGCAGGCGGTGGGCCGAAGTAAAATACTGTCTCGATCTGTTTAGCACACCAAGCTTCTTCGAGGCTAATATGGCCTTACTCTCTAAGTAACCGCGAAACTGGACTTCGCTTGATATATCGACGCCAAGGATTCCGATACTGGCTGATGCAGTTAGGGAAGTGCTCTCAAATTGAGGTGATACGACCAATGGCATCTTTTTAGCGGTGAACGAGCAAACCTGTGTCTTTGTAGGGTTAAACTGGACTAGGTTAAGTTGACCCCAATCTGAAACTTTTGATAAAGAAGTGTCGATTTCAGACACAAGTTTGGATCGGCTATCGATGACGCGGCCGGTGTAAAGGGCATCACTCGTGCTATCGTCTGCATAGCAATGGATGCTGCTAATCTGCAGCATGTCATTGATATGCAGAAGAAACAGCGTGGGTGATAGCACACAGCCTTGTGGGACACCAGAATTAACAGACTTGGAGTCGGAGCATACACCGTCAACAACGACCTTGATGCTTCTGTCTGTAAGGAAACTGGTGAGCCAATTGCACAGTTTCTCGGGAAGCCCATAGGAAGGAAGCTTCACAATTAGCGCTTTGTGCCAGATCCGATCGAAGGCCTTCGCCACGTCCAAACTAACGGCCAACGCCTCCCCCTTGGTCTCGATCGCCTGTGCCCACCGGTGAGTCAAGTAAACAAGAAGATCACCAGCTGAACGACCCCGACGGAAGCCGTATTGTCAATCATTGAGGAGCTGGTGGTCTTCTAAGTACCGGAGGAGCTGGCAGTTAATAATGGATTCCATTATCTTGGAGAACAAGGAGGTGATGGCTATGGGTCTGTAGTTGGACGGATCCGAGTGATCTCCTTTTTTAGGAATTGGGTGCACTAAAGCTGTCTTCCATAAGTTCGGGACTACGCCAAGAGAATAGGAAAGCCGAAAAAGGCGCGTGAAAACCGGTACCAACTCTGGAGCACACGTCTTCAGCACGATAGGAGAGATTCTATCGGGCCCACTCGACTTAAGAACGTCGAGGGAAAGAAGCGCTTTACGCACTGCCCTTTGTCTAAACTGGACTTCCGGCATGCGGCTCTCGCACTGCGGTATGGTCGGCGGTGCGTTTCCCCCGTCGTCCAGGGTCGAGTTGGACGCAAAGACTTTGCCCAGAAGATCGGCTTTTTCTTTAGCGTCGTGGGCCAACGAATTATCTCCTATGTGCAGAGGTGGAAGGGATGGCTTACAAAAGTTCCCTGGACAGCTTTGGCAAGAGACCAGAATGCACGAGTTCCGGAAGGGAGACTCACTAGTCTCTCGCCCATTCTGCCGATGTGAGCCGACTTCGCCCCAGCAATTACTCTTTTGAGGGACCTGGAGGCAAAGTTAAATTGCTTCTTTAATGTGCTGGTCTTTACATCCCGTGCTGTCGCTGCATTAGCCCATGCTTGGTAACATTCCTGCTTTCGGCGGGACGCCGCTTTGCAGGTTCGACCAAACCAGGGCTGGGACTTGCCACCTGTGGGAATAAGGGAGAATGGAATGAAAAGTTCCATACCCTGAAGCACAACATCCGCGACAGAGTCGGCAACGACATTGGGATCATCCGGCGAGAAGCAAACCTGCCTCCATGGGTAGGATGCAAAGAATGTTCGCATTCCATCCCAGTCTGCTGACCTATAGTGCCATACGCGGCGACTGCCTGAAACTCGCGGCCGCGGCGTGTGAACGAGTGGCACCATACTCCTAATCAGGCAATGGTCCGAAGAGCCAAGAGGGGCCTCAACGGATACTTTGTAGCCGTCAGGATGTGAGGTCAGCAGAAGATCCAACAGTGAAGGCATGTGGCTTTCTGCATCTGGAATTCGCGTAGGCGTTGCTACCAGCTGCGTCAAGCCATATGCCAAGGCGAAATCGTGAACAGATCTTCCGCATGATCGGTCGGTTTTGCACGAACCAAGCCATTCGGCATGATGGGCGTTAAAGTTGCCAAGAATCACGATCTCTGCGGATGGGACCTGCTGGAGCACTGAGTCTATAGCCATTTGGACGTGATCGATGAGTCGGTCTGTTTCGGCATCACCGCTATGGGACCTGTAGAGGCATATGTAGATGCGGGGATGGTCGTCGCAGTCTACACGTAGCCATAAGATGGAGAGGTCCCTACCTTCAAGATTGCCGAGGCGGCGAGAAGTGATATGGCTCTACCACTTTAAAAAGAGATAAGGAAGATACGGGCGGTGGATTCCAGTGGAAATATCGCAATAAATCTTGATTTTTTGATCCCGTTATGCTACCAGTGAATTTTTTTTTTTATGATTTGTGTCATTTTAATTATTTTAACTTTTTTACCTCGTGCCAGTCAATTACTGATAATATAAAGATGTAGTTTCTATTACTCGAGATAATACAACTACAACTACGTTCTCGTTTTCGCTTATATTTTGTATATCTGTGAAAAACTCTTTTATAAAATCCAAATATCTAATTCGTCTAGAGGAATCATCCACTGATTGCTGCTTGTCGAACACATGTATCAATGGTTTGTTGCCGGTATAAGTTCATCTTTTCTTTCTTTACTAATAGGCGTCTGAAATTTTGATAGCTATGTAGATTCTCAACAACTCTATATAGTTTGTTGAATATTTAGACCGTGTCACTCAACGATTTTGAAAATAAATGCTATAAGTTTCCTTGTATTGTATTTGTTGCTGTAGGAAAGCGCCTACAAATTTCAAACTAGCATCTGTCATCATTGCGAGTGGGGCGTCTGCCTCCGGAAATGCTATTGTTGTGACGTAATGATCTGCTTCTTTATTATTTTTCATGAGTGTGTTGTAAGTTTATCATACCCAACAATTCGTTTACTACATTCAGTTAAGGGCATTCTATTATTGATATTTTGCGTATGTAATCTAATGACTTCTACTCATTCCATAGCTCGTTAAATGATAACTGAGTAAATCTAACTCCATTTTGACAAATTCAAATATACTTATTTTTATTGGTCTGTCTGCCGCTTATAGTAACAGTACCACACAATGGGAGATTTTAATACGTGCTTATTAAAAAACGACTCCCGATCATCTGCTTTTTCTAATACTGTCGAGTCATGCAATACGTCCATCCTTCCTCTAAATGCTACACATAATTTCCCTTTTTCTGTCCCCTCAGTCTCGTGTCCTTTTTTAAGTTCCTCAATGAAACCCTTGCCAAATCCTTGAGGTCGATGGCAACGCGCAAACTGGCACTACCTATGCATTCTAACAAGTTTTATGACAAATCTTTTACAAAAAAAATACATTGAGTCGAACAAAAAATATTTGGAAATCGTTTAAAAACAAAAAGATGCTTAAATTTGAATGCCCAAGAGAACTATTTTCGTTTAAAAGCACAAGCACAATGTGCGCATGCATGTTAACAAGTCATTCAATATTCTTTATGTGCTGTACTATTCCTTGAATGCCTATAAAATAAAATACTATTTCATTTTCTAATCAAAATTAAGTATCTTTTGTCTTGTTTTAACAAAGCGGTTTAAAAGCGGCAGATAGCCGTGAATTGCGAGGTCGTGATCATGATCTAGATACGACAACATTAATGACGGAGTATTTCGATTGGACAAATTGCTCAAAATTACTTTTTTTTTATTAATATGTGGCGGTAGTATTATAAAGTCTACTACACAAATATTAGTCTAGATAATCATCGTCATCATCGCCAGCTTGTCATCGTCCACTTCTGAATATAGGGTTCTTCTAATCTACACTAACTACTGAGTTTGATCATCAAATCCTCTCATCTAGTTTTTCCCCGCCGTGCCGTCCGGCACTAGCCTGTATTTTAATATGATTAGTAGATTAGTAGAAAAATAAACTTTTTCTTTTATTTTTAATAAAAAACTTTTCTACCATGTCTCTATTTACGAGTTCAACTTCTTAAACAAGAAACAAAAAGAGATAATATACACAACCGTGTCATTCTAGGTGGGGTAGAATAGGGCCACTCTTTTTTTTTTTTTTTTTACGTGTGGAAACCCCCTCGGGCCGTCATCCCACCGGGGTTTGCGGTGGAACGGTGTGTCGGAATCGAACTGACTAAAACCACACGGTGTCTCGATCCTCATACTTGACGGTACGCTCCTTTAAATAGTCTGCCACTAGCCGCCTCAGATATTTAGGCACCCAGTGATAGAATAGGGCCACTCTATCTTAACCCATTGTATGGGAAACGGGATTGGTCTGTTATATATCAGACAGTATATATACAGGCATACAGTGCCCGAATGACGGTAATAGGCTTGCACCCAATACCCCCGCAAAATCGGCAAAATGTGGGCTTTAACTTCAGATCCACCTACCCTTCGGGGACACAGGCGTGAGCGTATGTATGTATATAGGCTGTAAAGCATCATGTTGCACCACATAGCAGCGGAGCATAATAGTTGAAACTGAAAACGGCTGGTGTGCGATAAAATCATATACATATATACATATGTATATGTACGTAATGATGATTACGTATCATCATGTAAACCATCAGAGATTTTAGTACCAAGGCACAACGGACTACAAATTTGTATAGTGATAACTGTCTTTCCAAGCATAGAAACCTTTACCCTCATAATATGTGTGTGGTCCAATACTCTTATCAAGACAGGAGGATAAGTACATATCTCGGATAACCTTGCTCGTTGCTGGCGTGACACATTGAGCACAGAGTGTGAATATCAAAAGTAGATTAAACCTTTAGATAATTTCCTTTAGTTATTCAAAGTTCGACCTCAATTCATTGTCACCTATATATTCATAGCGTTGACGTGTATTGGTAGCATCCTCATAAGGCGTTACAATGAAAGAAATATGCCTGGCTTTTTGTTGTAATTTTCATTTTTGTCCCCGGTTTTGAAAACGCCGCAGTGTAGTGCCTACGTTATTTATTGCAAGTAAATTTTATAGAACAAGTTTTTAGATGTGGGTGCCTATAACTAAATAAGCACAAGGCATGCTAATGGAACTTCTGTACTTATTAGAGAGAGAGATATATATATATATATGTATATATATATATATTTATTTATTTATTTATTTTGTCTATGCCGAAGATATTATTTAAATAATTGTATTTGTCACAACAATTTTATTCAATTGCAGATCACTTGAAGAATTCAAAACGACTCCACTGAACGAGCCATTAGAGATAATGTCATGCATCAACCAAGGGTTGCCAACAGTGGTGTACACATTCGGTTACCGAGGCAAGACTGCGGGACCAGCTACTAGGGCTGTCCTGAATGCGTACATATTTAAGAGGAAAAGGAATGTCATACTGTTAGACTGGGAGGAAGAAGCCAAAAGTGGATTGCTTGGGATACAATTAGGATATGTATTGAATGCTGTACCTAACGCTAAGAAGGTAAACAATTTCATTTAATAGTGAAGGTTGTAAATGCACAGTTTTACACTATATCTAGATAGGCGAGGTGTCAAACCTCAATTAACTGACACAAATATGTGAGGTGTAATGACGTTTTCATTGAATAGGTCAATATCTTTTAATATGCTAGAATTTTTATATTTTATTTATTTAATAATGGTAATTTGTTGCTTTGGCATAGAATTTACCCCTCCATGATGTGGCAGAACATCTTATGAAATATGGTCTAATATTTCATGAAATGGTTGACCACATATAGAGAAAGTTATTCGTTGTATCTTTTACTTTATTGTATACATGCATATGTGTATTTAAAAATACTTGTAGAAATTGGTATTTTTATATGTTTTATGAAATTTCTTTGAGTGGATATTACGTATGTAGGTATAGAATTCAATACAACTTTAGCGAACCCGCAAATAAACCGACTGAATTCCAGAATCTCCAAAAACCTTTGTATGTAGTTACTTAGTACATCATACGTAAATCAAAGAGTCAATTTTAGATATATGTAAGTGTGTATTTAAAACCTATCGGCAAAACAAAGATGCCAACATATGAATCATTGAATTCTGTAATTACTTATAAGTCTTCAAAACCCATTGTCGAATTCTAAAACACATAATAACATTATGTCAGTCTTGAACAATAGCTGTGGTCATTGGCATGTGTCCAAAAGAACCAAAATTCTTATGCCAGCTCTCTTCATTGTTGAATACGCATTATTGAGTAGGTATGCATACAAATGAACTGGTTTGAGTATTTATATAATTAACTTTAAATTTTCAATTTTTTTAGTGATATTTTTGTTTGTATGTAATCCTAAATAGCTATACTATTGATCACAGTCACAAATTCTTTACTATAGTGTAAGCAAGAGAGACAGATGTCATAGATGTTGAGTTTCGGAACAGCCTGTATACAATATAATATCTTTATAATTTGATAATTTATATTTAACACTTACACACTAAACTCTTACCGTTTTCTTATTTCATGATTCAGACAAGTTATTTATTCTTGATTGATAGCTATCTACTATGGCATACTTACAAAAAATATATTAATCAAAATATAACTCAAAAACTTTTAAATATCTATTTAGGTTGAGCCCCAATTTTACTGACCGGCAAGTCACTTGATTGCACATGGGTCACACTTAAAGTTTTGAGAATAGGCCATTAAGAAAAGTAACCGATTAATTTACTTTAATTTTGAATTGGAACTCTTTGGGAATCTGTAGATATATAAAGAATTGATATGTCATTCATTTTACAAATTGGCGGCAATTTTAAAAATGTCTGTCGTGTATCGAAATGGATTTGACTAAAGAATATTTGCGCTCAGTGATTTGATTGACTATCGTTGCTGTCTTACTTAACAACTATGTTACCACAGAATTTGATTGGCGTTTCATTAGGAAGCCACATCTTGTGCTACGCAACCGGTTTTCTGTAAGACCCTGGAATGGCACCGGTCGAGCCGGCCCATTCGTGCCTAAGCATGGCTCTACCACTGTTAAGGTGATTTTCAATTATGTTTATATATACGGTGTGAAACGACCATAAATCTGGAAGTGCTGTGCACACCTTTCATGTTAGATTAGATCGTTGCCGTCGTGTGTATTAATATTATATAATGTAAAAGTGAATAAGTCGTTTGTGTGCCATAAATAAATGAACCGGTTAAGGCCGTGGTATGGCCCATACGAACATAAGCATGGCTCTCCTACTTGAAGCTATTACGTGAACTTACAGCTATTCTAAAATAAGGTTTTTCTGTCATTTGCAGATTGGAAAAGCATTAGGAGATGCACTGATGAAAATTACAGAATCAGGAGTGAATATGACGGACATTCATCTTGTGGGACATTCTCTAGGTGCGCATATCATGGGCTTTGCTGGTAGACATGTCAGAGAGTACGGAAAAGTCGTCACGAGGTAAGAATGACTATGATTTTGTTCTGAACCTGGACCTGCGTGTGTGACTGTCTCCCTGTCTTTGTATACACTAAATCAAAAGTTTTAACGTATCCTTTAACAAATAGTTATATTAAAGTATAGATGTAAACTGATTTTTATATAGGTATGGAACTCGTAGGTATTTTTTTGTAAATACTTGTACGTGCCGATTATACATACAAACTAAATCAAATGGATATTCGTGAATAAAAATATGCAAAAATCTAATGAAAAACGTTCCAGTAGAGTACTCTACCGCTGGCCACTCGAAGAAAGCTAGGACTTATGTCATACCAATTTGCATTCCATTCTGCATTGCCAATTAATATTACTACTTGATAAGGCTCGTTAATAGTCAATCCATACATCAACCTTGACAACAGCAATAAGGACTGTAACGAAATAGTCTATTCCTTTACCTGATAGGCCTACGAGATGTTTATAATCTATTCTTTTGATACGTTTTACATTGATATTCAAATTTCAAATCACCTGAAGAACGTGACATAAAGGCTAATGAGACTGGCACTCTTTATTTAAAAGATTAAAAGGAGTATGTATATCGCACCTGCTCTGAAATAATGTTATGTCAGATAAAAAAACGAAAATGAGGCGTTTAAAATTAATTTTAACTAATTATATCATATATATATATTAATGAGTTATTATGGCACTGCAGCGATGGTTAATAAATAAACTTTATATTTTCATTGTCTTTTTATTAAAGTTTATAGCTATCTTAACCAAATAGTCACATTTTTTTTTAATTATTACATTATTTGAGAAAAGGCGCGTATATAAAATATAATTAATATCTTTAAAGAGGATCAAAAGGTACCATACTGATATATTTTTAACCCCATTTTAAATCCCTCATACCTGATATATCTATCACTTTTCTAATAATAAAATAATTAGGTTAAACCGTAAGGGTTGCGAAGCGTGACTATTAGTGCAATATCCTCATAGGCCAAATGTCGCCACCGTCGTGGTGTTTAAAGCAATATCCTGTCATGAAAGCCGCTTACAATACCAGAGCACTGTGTTAAAATCTTAGTATCTCTAAATTTATAGTGTAGTTGATTGCTCCAATGCATTTTTTTATATAGGCTAGAACATTACAGGCTATAAAACTGCAATTTTACTGGTATTCGGAATAATATGACTAACAAATTTGACTAAAATAAATAAATCAAAAGAATATATTTTTATCCGACTGCACAAGAAAAAGGTTATATTTTCCGAGTGTATGTATGTAAGTATACTATGAAGTTTCTTTCCTAGCCTAAGCAGCCTCATGGATTTCGAGGTGTGAAGTGTCATTTGAATTGTCACAATAGGAGTTACATTGGGTGCCTATAACATTCGAAGGAATCCAGTATTTTATTTTTTTTATGGCTCATAGCCTTTCCTGAATAAAGGCCTATCTAAAGCAAACATAGTTTTTCAAATCGAATCAGAAGTTCTCTAGATGAACGCGTTCAAACAAACAAACTCTTCAGCTTTATTATATTAGTAGAGATAAATTCGAACTCAAAACTCAGTCATCGCAATAAGTATAAGTCCTTTAATGTTAGGTGTAAGCCTGAGTGAATACATAAATAAATAAATCTCCCAATGTTCACACCCAATGTTAAGACGATTCTATGCTGGACGATTCAGGCAGTCTATGCTGTAATGCGTACCTAAAAAACATCATACATACATGCAACCATTCATACATACATATATACGTAGATACATTTGAAATTCGAGAAACATAACATAACTCCTGAAAAATTGCCTACCAAAAATGATTTTATTTGTAATTTTTTTCCAGGATTACAGGTCTTGATCCCGCTCGTGCGCTTTTTGAAGGAGTGCTCGCTCTCCATAGCGGTCTAGACCTCACTTGTGCCCGATTTGTGGACATCGTGCATTCAGACCCTGGCGGCTACGGTATCAGTGCTGCGGCCGGCACTGTAGACATCTGGCCTAACTACTCTAAAAATGGCGGTACTCAGCCAGGCTGTCCGCACGGCAATTTTGATATGTTTACAGAGGAAGGTAACAAAACTACTAGGTACGTCGGAGATATTTTGTAGAGTCAGAGAGCCCTTCATATTTTTGGTTACTAAAAATTCCTGTTTTGTAGTTGTTTTTAGATACAGAAAAAAAAATGCAGCATATATAAATAGGTAGTTTATATAAGATTTTAAATCGCTTGTCTCAAAACTTCCAAATGTTTTTTGAACTGATAAATTTATAAAATAAACACGTAAACGTACCTACGTATAAAATATTAACGTACTCAGTATTTTTCTGGAACTGATTATGACCTTTCTTACATATAATGACGTAAAGATCAAAATATCATCACAAACCAAAAATCTTAAAACGAATACGTAACAAATTTAACAGGCTACTAACAATATTTTCTTTCAATGAGGAACTTATCAAAAACTGACTCGTAAAAAAATACCTAACCGCCATAGAAATCGACTACCTTAATATGACTTGTTTATCAAACTACAATAAATACAAAACAAAAGTAAGCTCATAAATCAATATGTGTTATGTAGAGCATAATAGCAAAGGGGGGTGCATGTATTGAATGTAAGTTATGTATGAGCAATGTGCCCATATAAAATGTTGTTTTAAATGAGTCGATAAATAGACACATATGATCTAACACACTAATATATGGTACTGCACATTCCTCAGCTCAGATAGTCCAAACGTAGTAGAAGTTTACCGATTTTATATTCAAAAACATAGAAGAGAACATAAAGATCTGTCTGTCTATCTCTCTGTTACAATTTCACGGTCACACGACTGAACCGATGTATATTAAAGATTGTATTGAGATACTTCAAACCTTGGGAAATACACACATAGGCTTCCTTTTATCGATATAACACGGGGGTGAAGCCGCGTGCTGAAGCCAGTACATAAACACAACTTTTTTTTCATAGCAATGCAAACCGTTTCAAAGTTTTTATAACAACGCTGCGGATAACTGTAATACTTCGTTACGTTGTTTCTCAGCAAACTAGGCGAAAGATGCACTTGGCATGCCTTCTTTTCAGCGTTATCAGATTTAAGGAACCGCAGTACTTGTATAACAAGCTCGGTTGGGTAACAGAAGTAGAATGCGCTAGATTGCTTGAAGCAACTCTCATTTCAGCGGCACAGATCCGTATCATTCAGGGGTATTTTGAGATATTCAGCCTTCAAAATATGGAACCTTGCTCCGCGTTCGCGAAGTTCAAAAAACAGTTACGTGAATATCTTTTTTCGTTTTTTTTTAAGCACAATACATTTAATTTAATTTGTATATTTTATTTGTATATTTTTTGTATATTGCGGTTGTGAACTGGATATTTCATAAATGCTTAAGCTATACTTATGTAATGTATGAACATAATCAGTATAAGTAATATATTACAATAATATGTGGATGTTAGGCACTATGTAGTACAGTAATACACACACATCTATATTTACAATACTCTCACCATTAGGTATGTAGATACTGACACACATACACTCATTTCGGCGTCCAGGCACACGGGTTCCGTCCGCCTGTCACATGGTGAACTGTACACTTCTTTGCTGCAACCTTGATGCGTATAATTTATTGATACAATTGTGACAGTATTTATTTAGTAGCTTATGTTAACCTACTTGCATCAAATAATCATTTCTTTATTTCTTCTTTAGAGAGAGATAGAAATGCAGTCACCTTTGTGCTCTCAGAGTACCCTTAATGCGAAAATGCAACTCGCACTTAGACAGAAGACTAGACATTTACTAAATTTGCAACTATGTATCTTCTCAAGTTATATGTACTTCACTCTTTGCTCGAATCTTAAAAAACATCAACAAATGACGCTCAAACAAAGGAACTGTAAAAAAACGCTTTTCAGTTATTTTTATGCTTTCTCTCAATTTTGGTCAATTTAGTTGGTTTTTGGCTTCTCCTTTGGTTCTCTTCTATCACATGACTCATTTTTCTTAGATCTAAGTAATCGATTGAACTGCTGCCTGCTTGCTGTTCAAAATAGTTGAGTAATAGTTGATACCCATAGCTGCTCCAGCATCAACGTGAGTGATTACACGGGATCATATAGGCGCAGGGACACACGGTTTATCCGCTCCCTGGATATTCCGACCCCGGTTAATCAGGTTTAAACTGTAACTATTTACATAATTCCAGACTTGTGCAGTCACGACCGCTCATGGCACTTCTTCGTAGAATCTCTTGGAGCGCCGACATCTTTCCCATGTGCTGCTGCTGAAAACTACGATGAATGGATTGCTAGGAATGGAGAGGTCCAACAGAAAATATACCTTGGAGACTTGACTAACATGCGGTAATGCGTTTCTTTTATTAATTTGTTATATCGAAAAAAAACACACTGCCGTCCTTTAACAAAAAATTTGTTTAGCCACATACGCTTAAATTCCTTTGAATAGAAATAGCGAATAATCTGTCACTTAGCTGTTAACAAACCTTAAAATCTCGAAATAGATGAATATATCTTGATTTATTAAATAAACAAATATTATAGTTACAAAGACTAAGAACAAATCTGAAAACAGTAAAACAGTAGACTAATATCAACTTATCGGTTTTTACAATTATTTGCCGAAGTAAATTAAAACGACATTTGGAAATTCCCCATTCCAATTCCACAATTTCCCATCTATTTTGTACATTTGTTTCTTCTCCATGTAGTAAAGTAATAAAAGATAGTCTTATTCGGGGTTCATATTTACCGCGTTTGAAACTTTAATGTCACAATTAGGTACAAATGTATTTTAACCAGGAAGTTACTATAACACATTATACTAAGTACCTATATGACGTATGTACCCACTGCTTCGAATATCACGTTGTTCGTGAACAGCTAAGTGAATCGCGTCATGGCAAATTATGGCATTACAATTAGGCATGACAATTAGTGAAACAGGAACTTAGGGTTCATGCCTATTACCCACCAATATTATAAGCTTGCTTTTGTCCACGGCTTCGCTGTTGAAGTAAGTACTAGTTTTAGTATCCAGTAATTTGCGCGAAAGCTTTACAAACAAACTCACTTGGTGAATATCAAGTCATAGAAGACTTTTTTTAAAGACCCCACTTGGCCTTTATAAACATTCAAATAACGGAAAAAAAGAAGACGCAGAACAACAAATATTTAAGGTTTACGAAAAGTGCTGTCCCGGGTGAGGATCGAATCCACAACACTCGGCGCGGCAGCGTATTTGCGAAGTGACCGCTTAAAGTTTAAGCGCACATTCAACTGCACCGTGCAGTTGAGCCCAAAAACATCCGTGCAGTTGATGCATTCAGATCTCTTCTCATCCTAAGCTTAACTGCAAAGCCAAAGATCCTGGGTTTGATTCCTATCCAGGACAAATTATTGTGTTATGAGCATGATTATTTGTGAGTGTAGGTTTATATTTGTAAGTATTTAGAAATATGTAAGTAGGTATGTTAGCTTAGCTTAGCTTTTCTGCTTAGTTATGTAATGCCGTGTGCGAAATGTCTGAAATTATTTTTATTATTATTATTATTTTTTTTTTTTTTTATACTATAGGGGGACAGACGAACAGACGGGTCACCTGATGGTAAGTGACATCGCCGTCCATGGAGACTTGCAACTCAAGAGTCGCAAGTGCGCTGCCCGCCTTTGAGGGCGATGAGGGATGGGGGATGCAGGGAGCGGAAAGAAGAGAGGAGGGATGAGGAGATGGAAAAAAGGATGAAGGAGATGAGGGGAGAGAAAAGGGGGGAGGGGGAATTGGGCCTCCGGAAACCTCACTCAATTCGGGGAAATGCAACGCAAGCGTTATTATATCGTTATTCCTTTGACTCTACTTTTACAAAGGATAAGATAAAAAAATCATACTATTCTTTACAGTGCCAAGGGCAATTTCTACCTGAACACAAAGGCGGATCCCCCATACGCAATGGGTGCGAAAGGCATGAAGCCAGATTACAACCAGACCAGGATACGAAGAAATCCCACTCTCACCAAGATATTAAGATATTTTAACTAATAGATAATATTTTTAGTTATCTAGATTACGTTTTCGTAAGCGTGGGTATGTATTTATCCTCATTTCCTTCCATGTATCACGGCCCTGTCATTTCAATTTGACTCGTATAAGTTCTACGTTGAACTCAGATTTAAAAACCTTTCTTTTAGTTATTCCCTTTTGATTATTGTCATTCAATAGACTTATGTTCTTCATGTTTGTAAAAAGCCTGTATTTCTGTGTCTTAAATCGGAACTTTAAAAAAGTAGACAACCGACTTCAATGCGTCTATCATAAAATTTAAAACTTATATGGTTTTCTCATGGATGCCATTGTCACAAGTGGACCTAACTCTCATCTAACTACCCTTAAAGTACATCTTTTCCAATAAAAAAAGTATCATCGAAATCGGTTGGCATGATATTGAGTTATTCGTCCACTTGTCGCGCACATGCTTAATGCAAATTTAAGACTTATATGGTTTTCTCATGGATGGACATACGGGAAGCACCAGCTTTCAAATAAAAAAAAATCGTCAAAATCGGTTCACGCAGTCGATAGTTCTAAGGTAACAAACATAAAAAAAAAAAGAAAAAATACAGTCGAATTGAGAACCTCTTCGTTTTTTAATTCGGTTGAAAAGGGAATAGTATCAGAAATCCAACTTTCCTGGGCCACCAATTCGACAATAAATTTAAACTATATTCTTTAAATAGGTAGTATAAATTAATATAAAGATAGTTAATGCGACATGTGACCGAATAAAATTTCTCTGATTAACAGCGGCATTTTTATTTTCACACAAATGAGTGATGTTTATGATCCCAAATTAATGTAATTTTGTTCTATCAATGACATACATGTGTGACATGTGGTATTTATGAGTTAATTGATGTTGTTATGTGATGTTATAGGTACACCAAGAGAAAAAATACATTCCTATTGCTATAACAGTCAAAAGCTATGAACGGTCAAAAGCACTTATTACTGAAATATCAGTCAAAAGTATTTTACTGAACAGATTAAAATCATTGGCTAAAAGTGGTTTTGTCTTATTAATTATTACCCAAAAATACTTTCAACCACTATAATTTATTATAAGTATACTATTATAAAAGTAGAATCCATCATGATCGTAGTATCATCATCACTCGAAATAATAAATAAATTTGAAGACCACCATCACCTGGTCAGAATAAAAATAAAAATATGCACCCTAACATTTAACCAGTTCTATTGTGAAAAAAAAACAACTTTTGTTTTTTTTTATACTATAGGGGGACAGACGAACAGACGGGTCACCTGATGGTAAGTGACACCGCCGTCCATGGACACTTGCAACTCAAGAGTCGCAAGTGCGCTGCCCGCCTTTGAGGGTGATGAGGGATGGGGGATGCAGGGAGCGGAAAGAAGAGAGGAGGGATGAGGAGATAGAAAAAAGGAGAAAGGAGATGAGGGGAGAGAAAAGGGGGGAGGGGGAATTAGGCCTCCGGAAACCTCACTCAATTCGGGGAAATGCAACGCAAGCGTTACTTCACAACCGGTTTTCTGTGAGGCCGTGGTATCGCACCGACCACTAAACATGGCTCTACCACTGAAGAAAAAACTGATTTAATTTATATCAAAATCCACATTGAACAGACAAGAAACTCCAAGGACACAGGACAGGACAAGACAAGGACTCTATGTAAACGAAAATTGTGTAAAATATTGAATTTTTTTTTCAATATTTTACACAATTTTCGTTTTACATAGATTATAAGCGCAAATTAAATGTGAGAACAATGTAATCAAAATTACTTGTGTCGAAAGCCTACAAAGCACTTTTTACTGATTAAGAGTTTTGATTACTTATAACTTTGGAGCATGTGCCAATTTAGTGTAGTTACTTATCTTTTTATTAATTATAAAAAGTTGCAGACTTTTTTCTATTCGTAAAACGTACCTTAACTACCTTCCCGCCATCGCCATCAACTTGACATGGTTCGAAGTCAAACACTTTACCAGGACCAACGATAGCACACAGGATATGACCTACTGATGGAATGACGCAGGTTCCAAAATTTGATTTTATCATATCAAATTAAAAATTTGTGGAAATATGGAATGTGGTAATCATAGAAACATCAGATAGTGAAATCGTGTCTTGGCTATCATGACTATCATGGCTATCATGAAATGACGACAACGATGCAGAAAAGCCATGCCAAGAAGAAAAACAAGTGTCGCACAGTCATTTGCGATATGGGGTCGTCCGTCTTAAAATTATTTGTTGTAATCTTGTTGTGTCTTGTAACAGGTTCTTAATGCTCTTTCTACTTCAGAAAATAAACTGAGCGGCTGCAAAGGAATCGCTTAATTAATGTTGCAGCCCCATAAATAACAATGTCCTTTTATTTTATTGTGAGCTGTTGTTTAGCTCAATGAGCGTTTTCTGTTTTAACCTTTAACCATCCATTAACCATACATACATACATATATACATATAGTAGTCAGAAGCGTTCTAGGCGCCTTCATTTTGCCAAATCTAATTTAGTCTCACGTAATAAAGGCAAGCCTATTTCTGTCAACAGTGTCTTACCTTAGTCGCAATATATTTTTTTTCCAAATCTGTGGCATTCAGAGGATGATACGATAGAGCCGCTAGAATTAACACATAGCTTAGATGTTGGTATTTCATACAAACATTGGGCCCCACGTTTTCATAGCGGGATTAATAGGGGATGTTTACTTCACTTAATAGACCAAGATATTGTACGCGTATAGCATATTTCTAACGTATTATATATATCATTAACCAAGTTGCCAACGATTACTGTAGGATTCATAAATAAAAGAGGTGTATTATAGAATGTACTGAATGTATAAATTTACACAACTGACACAAAAAATAATAAAAGTACAAAAAGTTGTATAAATATATACAACTTTTTGCAAGTTATTCAGAGCAAAACAGAAATACCTTAGTAATAAATTTATAATAAATTAACCATACCTAAAACGGTATGGTTATTACTTACATACTTTTTTATGGCATAGGGGGGGGCAAACGAGCAGACGGTACCACTTGATGGTAAGTGACAACCGCTGCCCAATGACACCACACCTTTGAGGGTGATAAGGGCAAGGGAGAGGGGAGAGGGTGGTGTTTGGGCTTTAAGCCCTCACTTGGTAAGTACAACTCGGCATTGTTTCACCGCCAGTTTTATGCCAGGTCGTGGTATTACTCCGGTCGAGTTGACCCATTCTTGTCTAAAATGTCTCCCACGGTTCGATAGTATTTTATATTAAATACATTATTTACACAATGTATTTTTGTTTAATTACATTTTATTATCTCCATTATATGTCTATTGACAAATTAAAGCCCTAATTAATACCTAATTTGTAAGGTCTCCTTACATTACATTACAAATTTGGTACAATAATTTTATCGCAATGGTAACTTTCCATTGATTAGAATAAATACCGTACATATATGTAAGTACTAATATTTTTACTTAAATTACACATATGAAAAGTGATTGACTTTCAAAAATAAGACATAACCGACTGCAATGTTAAATGATAAATAGGTATAGGCATAGATCATAATCACCTTAACGGGGCTAATGGGTTACCCCATATGTCGGACTCGAACCGACTAAAACCACAACGTGTTCCGTCAACGGGTCTTATGGCCGGGGCCTCAGTTGTACCCTAGAAGGGAAGTCCCTGTGTACCCCGGCAGAACTGGCCGCCTTTTGAGCAAGGCGTCCCCAATATGGTGTGTGTGTGTGTGTCCCCATATTTAGTCAGGTATGCACGTGGAACACGTCGTGCCGCCGTCTCGGGCCTTCTTCTGCTAGGGGGATGGATAGCCCAGTCTGTCGCCCTCAGGCCAGTGCTCTTGGAGGCCGGAGACCTTTGGAATGGTTTTTTTTTTCCAATTTAAATGAGACCAAACGTAAAGAAATAGTATTAACACTAGCAGGTATTTAATATTTTATCTTTTTAATATTAATTTCACATTTGACAAGGCAACCTGTAGCTGCGGTGACGCTGCGAGTATTGATCTATAATCTTAAACATTTTTTAAATAAGACGATTTCAAATAATTGTTGAGCAATTTTATAAAATAAAGAAAAAGTTAAAAGTCAAGAAGAGTTCAATACTCTTTTTGACTTTTATGACCCGCGTTAATAATCATTCTAAAAACGAACACAACGAACAACCAGACTCAGGACAACTATTTGTGGATCACACAAATTTTTGTCCCGTTTGGAAATCGAACCCACGACCTCCGGTTCAGCATTCATGGTCACTAACCACTATACCAACATGCCCTTCATTCCTATTGAGCGTCACAAACCATTTATTTAAAAATATAAAATTGTTAAAAATGTAGTCCACTTTAATAACTTCCATTTCATTTCAAAAGTTTATAACCTATGTCACTTTCACTATTAAGAGGGTTCCATTAATAAATCACATGTAGAAATCCATCAAGTCGTAACAAAGAAAACATCATATCATAGACCACACATCATATCTAGAAAACACAGCTCTCCTTCTTGCACAGTCGGTTAAAAACAATGATCCCCAAGCGGAAATAGAAACTAACAGAATTAAAGTTGCCTGACCTTCGAAAACGTCGTCAATGTTGCCAAGCCCGTCAGAAACGTATAAACTATATTAGGCTTGAATCAACAAACACACAAAATGAGGCCGGCAACGCACTTTTGACTCTTCGAGTTTAATGAGCTCATGGGCGGCGGTAGTCGCTTACCATCGCGAACACGGACAGGAAAGGAAAGAAAGGAAGGAATGGGATATTGCTTATACAGATGGATTGGGGATATAAGCAACAGCTCAAGCAAATCGAGAGTGGCACCTATAACTCGAACTGGCTGGTGTCGGGATTTCCGAGCCCTCTAATGTAATTTTACTTGTTATGTTATTAATATCAAATTAAGTAATATGCATATACATTCAAGAATTACGTTCGTACGGACGTTAATATATGGAAGCTATAACTGACTTTTCAAATCAGTATACACTTTACTGTAAATTTATGTACACTACACTATTCACTTAACTGTAAATTTATGTACACTACACTATTCACTTTACTGTAAGTTTATGTACACTAATGTCCACAAAATGGCTGACGAGCGTCCACAGCTCACATATACCTGTGCTAAGTAGGCGATGTTGAGTAAAACCTCTTCATAGTGACGTCAATGTCTACTACAGCGTTTCGGACGTCGTGAGTCGCGGCACTTATTGTTTCGAACGTGGTTGCGAGACGTTCTATTGCTCTAGCCTGCAAAAAAAAAGATTACAAAAATATCTTTAAAACATGCTCATATAATAAGGAAAACGTGACTGGGCCGGTGGTCTAGTGGTTGAAGATCCCGATTGTTGGGTCAGAAAACATGGATTCGATTCCCACTTTCGACAAAATTTTATATCTGAAGTCTGCTTCTTCGTATCCATTGTTTAAATGTTTGTCAAGTCCAGGAATAATTCCTGACACCAACTTTAATTTTTTTTTCCTAAAATGTAATAAAAACTGCATGCACTTAAGTTTTGATTATATTGATTAGTCCCATAATAGGTAGCATATTACTAAGGTCTATTAGAGTTCTAGTGTCGTATTGAAGCAGACTACTACTGCTGAATCTATGGACTAGTTCAGTCGGATGTTTACAAGTTGAACAAAAATCTGTTCTCTATGCAACACCTGAAATCAGATTTATTAAAATATTAATTGACCTGTATCTGCGACGCGTCTGCTAGTCGGTCCATGGCCTGAGCATTGACTTGTGAGGCATGCGCTAGTTGAGATAATGCCAGTGCTTGCTCACTCATTACTTTCACCTGAAACAAAATATTTTGGAAAATAAGATGGATATCATCAAAATTATTATAAATGCGAAAGAATTTGGATGGAAGTTTGTCACAGACATAGATTATCACGCCAAAAATATACTGTTAAAAATTTCTACGCGAACAAAGTCGAGAGCAACACACAGTGGTTTTATAAATTTGAATGTATTATATATTTCAAACTCAACACTAGTCTACCTTAAAGACGAGTCCCTAAGGTAGATAATATATTTTTTTTTGTTCCACAGGCTGGTTTTGCGAGGCAAAAACCTTCATATTGGGACAAATTAGCGTACGGGTCACCTGTAAATGACAACCGCCGCCCTTCGTGAGTTGGAGTCGCCCACACCTCCAACTCAATAGTTGTAAGTGCACTGACCGCCTTTGAGGGTGATGAGGGGGGTTAGGGAAGGGAAAAACAAGAGGGGGGTTACGACCTACGGTATCAGTCACTCAGTAATTGCATGCATTGTTTGACAACCCTTTTTCTGCGAGGCCGTGGTATTACTCCGGTCCGTCTCATTTGTGCCAGAGCATGGCTCTCCCATGGTACTTCTGTTCTGTCCTGCACTGTTACAGTAAATAATAATAGAAAATGAAAAAAATACATGGCGTCTCGGGACGCCCAACAGAAGTGATAACTACCGCTTCCATATGCGTGAGAAAAAAGGAAGCCAGACAGATTGGCGACGTAACGCGTTACGTAACGAAGCGGTTTTCCACTTCCATAAGAAGTTATCACTTCAAAACAAAATTGTACTAGTGGAGTTGGACTCTACAATAATGGTCAGACACACTCATTTAGTAAGGAAAATGCTGTATATGCTCAGCAAATATTTGATGAGCTTGTGAACTTACGAGTTTCTCCATAATAGACATCTGCCTTTCTTCCACATCAACTACCGGTTCTTCAAACACTACCGGTTCAGCCTCAACATGGTTCTGATCCATACTGTCTTCGTTATAGAAACTTTCATCTACAAAAGTTGTTTCTTGCTTGACACCACTTCTAGGTTCTGAGGATAAAATATATTAATTCAATTCAATTGTAAACAAACATCCTAAAACCCTACCACAGCACCACTTACTAAGTCCAATTGCTAATCAAAACAAATCAGAAGTTCATTAAAGAAGTTCCAGCATTTTAGGAAGAGTTCAGAAATTCAATACCAAAAAAAACTAGATACTCTAGAAAGTCTGTCACCTGATCGTTGATGATGAAGGGATCAGAGAAGGAAGTGTAAAAGGCAGTTTAAAGGATTCTGGTACAGACATATAAAATAGTAATTTTGATTTTTTATTGTATAGGGGGACAGACGAAGGAATGAGGAGGGGGGAAGTTAGGCCTCTGGAAACCCCAAAAATTTCGCTGAACTGTAATGCAAGCAGCTTCGCAACCAATTTTCTGTAGGGCCGTGGTATTGCAGTCGAACCTGCTAATTTGCAGCGTGCATGGCTCTGGAAGAATAACTAAACTTATACTTACTACCAAGATCATCAGCAAGAAAAAGGTCATATATCTTTTTTTCAATGTTTGAGCTCAAGTTATTTGGGTCACCGCCACCTCCCACTACTTTGGATCTCACAGTAGACTTCTTATCAGCCCAATACTGAAAATAAAAAACATAAAAGATATATTGATAGGGCAGATCCTGCTTAAAAAACAATATGATTACTATTGCTATCATCAATGGTTTTAACTATGTGGGAGAGCCATACTCAGGTAGGAGTAATACCATAGCCTTAAAGCAAAACAATTTGTGAAGCAAGCTTGCGGTGTATATAACCTAAATTCTAAACTCTCCACCCATCTGGAAAAGCTACCTCAAAGGCTGGCAATGCATTAGTGGCTTGACTTGAGGTGTCCGTGGGCTGTGGTAGTCACTTACCATCAGATGACCCACCTGCTTGTTTCCCCCTATACCTCGAAATTAACATAAACTTCCTGGAAGGGGTATATTTCCTCAAATTCTTTTATTTTTTACTTCTTATATCTTACATAGTTGTGAGGATATAAGGAAGAATGCATATTGAGATTATATTTCATTATTTCATAGGGTTTGATTTAGAAGTATCAAAAATTACACTTCCTATATAATATTATTATAGATTAAACTTACTTTAATCCAAGATTTCATAGGTCTTGTTGGGCCTGTTATATTATTAACTATCCTAGTTAAAGTAAACCACAGCTTCTTACTCTCATCCCTGCCTTCCAGCCCTCGCAACTGACCTAGCGCAAGAGCTGGATGTTTTTCCATGAAATCAACTATGGCTGTTACCTGCTCCAGACTTGGACGAGACTGCAAAGAAAAACAGGACTATTACAATTTTATTTTTAAGTTTTTTACATAGGTTACTTGTAAATACAGTAAAAATATTACTTATATTAAGAATAACTTGTTTTCAATATTTGTGAAAAAAGTAAACAAAATACACTTTCAGAATAAAATACATATAATAATATTCTTCATCTGGGTGACAGAATACAAGCATAACTAGCTAAAAACACATTTTAGCTAGGTGTGCTTGTATTAAGTCTATAAACAGTACACAATAAACAGTTTTTTTTTAATTCAGCACTAACAAATGTGTGAAAATAGTAATTTCTCATTAAGGTCTTTTAAACTGATTGCACCTGATACTTGTATAAATTCACACAACTATCACCTCACCTCATCCTCAGCGACAAAGAGATGAGTAGAGATAAATAATTGAAGTAAAACACGAAATGGTATACAACCATTCGAGTTACCGTGTTTGGAGATAATTTAAAAGAAATTAAAACACATTATTATTATACACTAATTACCGCACTACAGACCTTCTACTTACCGCTATCACACGTTCTGTCATGGCTTTTAAAGGAATGGCCAAAAGCTAAGGTATGAACACTTCCATTTCAATCATACATGTTAACATAAACAAAGATTCATTGACAGAAATACATTTCGAGTCCAATTCGTGTTTAGTGAGCGTTGTTTCATCAAGGAATACGTCGATAACAAATTACGCGACAACCATTGGTTGGGGCGTTGCGTTCATGTACATGCACTAGTGCTGCCCATATAGTTTAAGACATGATTAAATAACATATGCAAAAGGAGTACACATATTTCACTAAATAGAGACATAAATATACAAATATGTTTGTCTTGACTAAGATGGACTTATGAATTTCTTGATTCACAATGTTTTAATTATACTACTAAATTATTAACATTTATTAAGTATTGAAACATCATTAATGAACGCTCATAAATAAATATATTAAAAAAAATATTAATTACCTCTGTACTGTTATTTTTTTTTTAAATAGTAAATTTTTGAAATCAATCAATTAAATAGGCTCGACATAGGCCTCTCCCTATAGCACCTGGTTCTGCGCTTTCCGCATCAAGTCGATTCATGCTACCTTTATCATCTTTGAAATGCTGACTAAATGCTTTACTTTAAATTAATTTAATTTAATTTAAAAGTTATAAATAGGTGTTGATGGCAACAGGAATTACATAAATATATGGTGTCTTTAAATTAGTTAGAGGACTCGGACTTCGCGGCACCAGCCAGTTTGAGTAAATAGGTATGCGAGCCTCACTTGTTTGAGCTACTGTGTGGCGTACATATGCCACGTACTCTATAGCTCTGAAAATGCATCAAGACAGCACGCATCCACTCGCACAGCATACCAAGCGGCGAATAAACGCGATCCGCGCGACACCGCGGTTTTATACGATGCATTAATTTATACTCACGCACACATACAACGACAACAGGAACGTAAGCTGATTGGTTAATCCATATAATGTGCGGTAAATTAACTCCATCACTTAATAGTCAAAAATGTAAATATAACTAGCACACTTTTAATCAAATATAAGTCGATTCCAACCATTCTCTGGTGTTTCACTTCAGCTACGGTTCGACGGCTTATACAGCCTGGCCGGCTAAGTAGATATCCTCACCTCATTCAGCCAGCTGGCATAGACGTAGGAAAAGTACTACTTCCAAAACTTATCGGGTCAGTTACCCCAACAGCTGATCCCGAAAATTGTTTATACTCCCCAATCGAATAAAGCAATATCCTCTCCTTCCCTTTCTATCCTCCCTCTCCTGTTTATATACTCCAAATGTTTCCATCTAATTTCTAAAAGTACCCAGATGAAGACAATAGGCTTGCCCCCTATTACGTACATAAATGTTACTAAATTATAATTTTCAAAATGTGGGCGTTAATTACAGCTCTGCCTATACCTTCGGGGATATAGAGATGAGTGTACGTCTTTAAATTGCCCCTGTCTACAGAAAAAAGAATTAACGAATTTCTATGGGTAAGTTCTAAACCAATTATACCCTTGCTTGGTTTTAGTTTTGGAGGACTTGCCACATTGATAGCTGTGACACTAGACAATTTAGAGAACTTCTTAGAAATACTCTATCTTTAAAAGAAGGTTTTAGGAAGTAACATTTTGCTTCTTAATCGCAAAATATATATACTTAACAGATAGCGGCTTAGCAGATACATTTAATCTGCAATTTGCTGCTGCTTTGATTTAAATTAGGTTATTTAAATTAAGTTACTAGCCGTTCCTCTCAGATTTCCATAGCCCTTTCTCAATAAATACTCTATTCTACTGATACTTCCAGAGATTATTGGGTTAAAACAAATTAAACCCTCTTCCACTTTCCTATATTACTGTGTATATAAATATCCAGCATATTTTCTCAACGTGGGCTATCACGCCCCCTTCTGGGGATTGAGACTTTCGGGAAGGGGCAGTAGATGCCCCAGAGAAGATTAGGAGACATTGAGATGGCACAGAGGGAGTGTGGGCACATTACGAAGAAGATGAAGATTTCAACCGATTGCTGGGTGCAATGGCTGTCAAAAGGTACTTGCTGGAATCTTTGGATCCGTGATAGAGTTCAGAGTAAACAAAGACCCAAAAGCGTGCGACAACCTTATTTTGTCAAAGAAGGATATTGTGTACTTAACAGACTTGAATAAATTGTTTAGTGATGTCTACCTCTAATTTCAAGATGATGACTTAAACTTTAATAATACAAAAAATAGCATTGCTGCTTTCGTATCCAAATGACTATTATATAAAAAAGAAAATTTTGGCAAACAGAAATTCTAGTGTCTAAATTTATCTGGAGTATCATACAATAACGATGACTTGCTTGTTTAGTGTCAACAATTGGAAAACCTCCACAGAGATTTCTAGAAAAAATTCCAGGGCATTTTTAACATCGGCATACCAGACTGGGTTTAGGAACCTTTTTCAAATGTAAACATGGTAGGATCCGCCCAATTAGATGAAGAACTAATTGAACTAACGACAAATGAGATATTAAAAATTTAATTCAAGAATTTTTGCTACAGTAACCGATTTCACAATGAGCAACGTTGACAACTTTACGTGGTAAAGCCGTGCTTAATCACGAATCGGCCAGGCTCCGCCAGAGCGATACCACCGCCTTACAGGAAACCGGTTATGAAGCAACACTTGCGTTGCATTTCCCCGAAATTAGTGAGGCCCAACTCCCCAACTTCTTATTTCACTTCCCTGACCTCCCGGTCCTTTTCTCATTTCCTCATCCCCCTAAAGGTGGAGAGCGCACTTACGACTCTCAAGTTGTAGGTGTCCATGGACGGCACTTGTTACTTACCATCAGGTGACCAATCTGTTCGTCTGTCCCCCTATAACATAAAAAAATAACTAAAAAGAGAAATTGGCTGTTTTTAATCTCGTCTAAATGAATTGTTTTTAAAAAATGCACCAATTTCAACCTTTTTAGTTATGTCATAAATTCATGTCTATTGAATGTTTCTCTACACGACAACACGTGCGGGCCTGAGGAGTCACCGTTTGAAAGCGGAAAATATACGATCTCGAAGTAACTCTTCCCTTCTGTGCCGATAGGTTAAAGCCTGGAACTCACTACCAGCTCACGTTTTTACCTCCCACTTTGATCCCGGGTCTTTTAAGAGGGACGTAAAAAGCATCTTACCAGGCCGCCATAGTGTGGGTCAACATGCTACATTGACTACACATGCATTGAGGATGGTGACCACCACTCTTAGACTCCACTTGTTGCTTTCCATCAGGCAGAGTGGAGTCATTATGGTAGGCTAATATAGAAAAAAAAGGTTAATAAAAATATTCCTCAATATAACTCAGCATGTGCTTTAATTGCTCCCATTGATATATTCTTATTTCATTCTTATTTTTTAACTCAGAAAAAGGATAGGGGTCATATCGTATCTCACAACTATAAAATAATATTACACTTTTAAATATAATCATTGTAACGGTTATTTTAAATTTGCTACATATTATAACCAAAATCAGGATATCTCTAGCGAAAAAAAACATATTTTCAAAATGAGTGATCAAAATAAGGTTGAGAAACTATGATCTATCAACTATCAATTTAGGTATAAGAAAATTGTCTCTCATAATTATTTGGTATATTTTTTGTGATTTTTGGGATCCAATGAATTATCCCATATTTTTTGTGATCTAGTCTCACAGAGTTCGTTGATCCTAGTCTCCAGACTCAAACAGTGTGTACAAAATTTCATGTATTTTAATGTACATTTACATTTATATAAGAGTACATAAAAATCAAATATCATTTCTTGTATACGATTCGTGAGTATAAAGTATTTTAAAACCATAATATAACATTAATAATTTTGGAGCTTAAGACATGGCAACTCAAAATTAATGTCAATATTATCAAATACTTCAAATAGGTAGTAAAATAATAAATTATATTTTGAGAGGGTGTTCGCTTCAGTTGTATATTTTTTTCTTTATTTATTGTTTAGTAACACTAAATACGTAAATTATAATTAATTAACAATATTTTTAATTACTGTCCTTCTACTTCCTAAGTCATTGGTACTTACTACTGTTACTTGTTGGAACGTAAAGTGTAAAAAATTCAAAAGTTTTGACTAAGTTATGTTAAGTAGCTTGCGATAAATAAAGAATGGCGAATTCTGTAAACATATCAGTAGAAGCTCCTATAGAGAACCAGATTCAGGAAATCACATATGATGGCCAAGAGATTTACCAAGCGTAAGCTTTTTTTTTATTAATTTAAAACAACTATGTAATAATATTATATCAAACAAACAGCTTATATATTATTTTTATGTTATTAGAAAAACTGCGTTTCAAGTTTCACACCTTTCGTTTGATAATTGATGTATATTTTCAGTCCTCTGTCTATGTCAGAGAACCTGGCTCGTCTAGCTCAAAAGATTGACTTCTCAAAGACTGATGATGACTTCTGCAACATCAAAAAGGAGGGTGAGAGCAGCTCTGACTCCAAATCTGAAGATGAGAAGGAGCCAGGTTATCAGAGCAGCTTATGGCCATGGGACTCTGTGAGAAATAAACTGAGAAATGCACTTACTGAAGTTTGTGTCTTAGCAGATGTACTGAGTATTGCTAAAGAAAAAAGATATATGGTAATTATTATAAAATACAAATTTTGTAAAAAAATATATTTAATCAAAATGAAATAAAAAAGTATTAAAACTTTTTAGCTCTTTTAATTTTTTTTATAAAGGAGTCTTAAATTTTGTTATTATTAGGTGCAGCCATATATGTGTATGTATGATGGTAAGTAAATTTTTAAAAACATATATAAAAAAGTTATTATACCAAAGTACTTTACAGTAACAGTTATACCTTAGAACTGTCTCCTCAATTCATAGAAATTTACATGTAGTCTGGTGTTAGGTCATATCCTCTTATTGTATCCTATAACTGATAGGCAGGGTGCAGTCACTGTACACATAGTTTAGACATTGTGATTGGTGAAACAGCAAAACACCATGTAGTTACTTAGTTTGACTCCTATGTAAATACTTACTGTCTGTTTATTGCTTTGTTAATTTGTTGATTACATGTTCAGTAATGAAAACATTTATATTTTTTTTTTGTTTGACTGCTTATTGTCCCAAATAAAACAAAAAATCTTTGTACCTTGAGTTTTGTTATGAAAAATACATATAAGATTAAATATATTTGGTTTAGTTCTATGTCGCAATATTGTATGTACACAAGTGACATGATTGATGATGCCCTGAGTTGTATTTATCCACACTTTCAAGGTTGTCAAAAGTTTACATTAGTTAGTAACTTTAGAAAGGATACATACATTATTTTCAGGTTCATTGATATCTTTACAATATATTTTCAGGTTTTGGATCCTGTACAACCAGAACAACAAGAAAACAGACCTATGGTTCAGGTGTATGGTAGGAAGAAAGCCCTTGGTGCTGCAGCTGCTGTACTCTTAGCTGGAGTGGAAAGACTCCGTGCCAGTGAGACTATGAGGATGACCCGTAATATGCCAGATTTCCACATAGACCTCTTAAGGCTGAGACAAAATTGGAGACTGAAAAAAGTATCCAATACTATTGTTGGAGATTTGAGCTATAGGACTGCTGGGTCTAAATTTAGTCAAACTGGAGTTTTTGAGGTAAATAATTTTAGTCTACATTAGCCATTCAGATTAAATGTAACAAAAAGGAGTTCCATTAGCTTCTATTTAAATATTTTTTGTTCTAAATCTTACTCCTATTAAATGAGAAAATTTGTATCAATATCTGGTACTAAATCATGCATTAAGGGCTGAATGGATCTGGATGAAATTTAGCATTTTTATAGATTACACTATGTAATAGCACATTGTTAGGATAGGTTAGGTTTGCACGAGCTGTTTCCGCCACTTCACGTCAAAGCGCGTATTTTGCGTTGGTGGGAAAAAATAGGGTATTCGAGGCACCCAACTCCCCGCAGAATCCCAGCAACCCCTTGATGTTACCGACGACCTCGGAGAGTGACCCTGGTGAACCCAGGTACTTAGCCTGGTATACTGCAACCGCCTGACAGTCCGTCAGTACATGACTGCTATTTTTCTCTGCTGCCATGCATGCTCTGCACGTTGGGCTGGCTACGGACAGCCCAACGTGCACTTATGCCAATGAGGTGTTTGTTAAAAGGGTATATGTAATAGCACATAGGCTATTTATCCTGTAAAAATGTATGGTTCTAAATTTCCATGTGAACGTAATGGCAGGCAAAAGCTAATAATATTATAAAATAAATTGATGCCCTATGAGTTATGGCAGTGTGTGTTGATTTCAGCTTAGTAGCAAAATTGTGTATGCATAATGTGTTCATGTAAAATAACATTTTAGAAGTAAGAAGTGTCAATGCTGTACCCCCTTGGATAATCTACTATTAGTTTGTCGCTAAGAAGGGCTGTATAATAATATTCAATAATCAATAAATGCAAGAAAATTGAGAGTAAAATTTATCGCGTCACATTTCGTTGCATCGTTTTTGTCCATCCATGGACACCTGCAACTCGAGAGTCGCAAGTACGCTGCCCGCCTTTGAAGGTTGAGGAGGATGAGGAATGGGGGTTGCGGGAAAGGGAAAAACGAGAGAAGGGATGAGGGGAGAGGAAAGAGGAGTTGAGCCTTTTTTTATATTATAGGAGGACAGATGAACAGCCGGGTCACCTGATGGTAAATGACAACCGTCGTCCATGGACACCTGAAACTCGAGAGTCATAAGTGCATTGTCCGCCTTTGAGGATGATGAGTGATGAGGGTATGCGGGGAGAGGAAAGAGAGGGGGATGAGGAGATGGGAAAAAGGGTAGGGGTCAGGGGAGTGGCCGCGGAAGAATGTCGTGTTCCCGCGGCCCTCGGCAGCAGGTGCGAGGAAGGAACACCGTGGTGGTTTTAGCCGGTCAAGTCCGGCACACCCCTCCGCTGATGCCCCCGGCGGAGGATAGTCCATGAGGATTTCCCTTTCATTCAAATTCATTCAAAAAAAAAAAAAAAAAAAAAAAAAAAAAAAAAAAAAAAAAAAAAAAAAAAAGGGGTCAGGGGAGTGAAAAAAGGAGAGGGGAGTTGGGCAAGTGTTTGCTTCTGAACCGGTTTTCTGTGAGGCCCTGGTATCGGTCCGGTCGAGCCGGCCCCTTCATGCGTAAGCATGGCTCTACCACTGTTAGTATTGACTGAGAAAAAGATTATGATTTAGAGAAAATAACACAGAGAGGCATATAATTTTATATATTTCATTAATTATCATGATTGTCTGTAGGTAACCAAGGCTCCGGAAGAGCAGATAGCCCAGGCTATGAGCGCGGCTGGGCCAGTACCGTCGGCTTTGCGTGTTACTGTACCACCTGAACTACAGGGCGTCGCGTTTATATCCGTGCTCTGTCAAAAAGGTACAACTTGTTTTATGGCCTACTGTGAACCATAGAAGTAGTATTAAAATTGGCTATTCTACATTTTTTTTAAGTATACTTGATAATGGCAGTATAGATTTGATAGTCAAGTGGTATATTTATTTCCTCAAAATAATATCGCTTGATGCAAAAAAAGATGTTCGAAATTTAAACTATAAATAGTTGCGCCAAAAAGGTTGTTGCCATTATCGTGACGACATAATAGCAGAAACAAAGAAACTTCTTGTAAAGTTAGGAAAAAATATGTAGATTAAGTTGTAAGTTTAATTATCACATTTATTCACTACCGAACGTTGAAAACTCAAACTCAAGACTCATTTAAGGATCCATTTTATTGCAGACTAGCTGTTACCCGCGACTTCGTCCGCGTGGTATTTAACAAAAAAGTTATTGTTCAGTTCGCAGAGTTTACGATAACTTATTAATTCTGTATTTAAGAAATATCTATACTAATTTAAAAATAATAATTCTTCTTTTAATCGAATATTTTAATTGGTTTTAATTTTTTTTCGTGAGGTCCTATTTTTTTATCTAAATTAAAAGTAGGCCTAAGTCACTCCTCGTTACATCAGCTATCTGTCAGTGAAAGTCCCGCCGAAATCGGTCCAGCCATTTCAGAGATTAGCCAGAACAAACAGACAGACAGACAAAAATTGTAAAAAATGTTGTTTTGGTTACGGTTATTTTAATATTACAAACAGACACTCCAATTTTATTTATTTGTATAGATTTGCCTACCCATCTTCCTTCTTTTAAATTTAGCTCGTCAATATGACCCTCCCCCTGTATGCTAGATTTAAAGGTAGTCCAAAGAATAAACCATTATAAATATTAAAAAAACTGTACCAAAACTATAATAAAACTTTCAGATGTGTTTTTGCATCTTATAGCTTTTTTAAACCACTCCAAGTTTGACTAGTGGAGACTGTGAGAGTCTACCAATTGTTTTTAATACATATATACTTTTATTTAGATGTAAGAGGGCTCGGAGTTCCTGGCACCAGCCAGTTCGAAAGGTTCTGACAGTGACTTGATTGAGCTCTTGACTTGAGAATTATACTTCCCAATCAATCTGTATACAAAACATCTTCCTTGCTTTGCTATCCTCTTTTTCCCTTTCATTATACTCTAAATTTTCCTAATGTACCTGGATGATGACAGTAGGTTTGCCCCCTATTACGTAAATGGGGTTAAATTATAGTTAGTAAAATGTAGGCGTTGATCACGCTTCTGCCCACCCCTTCTTGGATGCAGACATAAGTGTTTGGGACATTCAGCAATATTTTGGATATTGCTTTTATTGACATGCTCGGCGTGTATCTCCTTCATTTAAACGGTAAGTTTACCATGTCAGGACCAGATCTTGAGGAATTTGCCCCTTCAGCCGATCCGCTCGTGGTTCATTATTTCTTAGTGACCGGTCTAGGTTGTTTGGGTCAAATACATACAACAGATTATATATTTTGCAGAACAAGAAGACGTAGTGACAGCGACACTAAGTTCGGCAGCAATGAACTGTCCGAGCACGTTGCCGGGCGAAGGTGCCGAGATGCACTGGCAACAGAAACTGGAGGCTGCGCAGAACGTTCTCTTCTGTAAGGAGCTGTTCGCAAGATTAGCTGCTGAAGCCGTACAGCTGGATGCTTCTATACCACACATGGTCGTGGGCAACCAGATTATGGCTACTGTAAGTTTAACTGCATGCTTTATCAGTTCACTGTCGCTGTTTCCCGCAATTTCATCTACAGTTATTGCAAATGCTCCGCTTCGTGGCGTCGTGGTGCAATTTTTTATAGCCTATATTCCTCAATAAATACTCTATTTAATATAAGAATAATATTTTGAATCCGAATGGTAGTGCAGGAAATAAGCTCTTTTAAACTAACAAGCAAAAAACTTTCCAGTTTTACTAAATTAGTATCTTTACCATAACTTGTATAAGAAATGCGAAACTCTTTTCTCTAATGCTTCTTTATATTTCTGTCTTATTTTATTGTTTATTCTTTTATTTATAATATATTTTTGCTGCAGTGGTTAATGGTTGTCTATTTTCAGGTACTACCAGGCATTCAACTGTTGATTGGACTATGTCACAATAATGGACAAAATACAAACAATGCTAATCCAGAAGGAGTCAAGGTATTTTCATTGTAGTCCAGAACTCAATAAGCAGTGAATTGAATTTCTACACTTTTATTGAATTATAAAAGCACCATCTCATGACAATTTAGTATCTATTACAATTGAACATACATTACATTTAATCGCTCATTACATTTAACCGACTTCAAAAAAGGAGGGGTTCTCAATTCGACTGTATATTTTTTTAATGTTTTTTGCGTGCCTTTCGACTGGGTGAACCGATTTTGATGTTTTTTTTTTATTTGAAAGCTGGTGATTTCCGTGTAGTCCCATTTCAGCTTATATATACTTTTTTAAAATTCAGTTATATGTATTATTTTTATTATTAGCAGTTATACTTATACTTTACAATATTTGTGACACTTGTGCTTAGAATAATTTACAGGTTACTGTTATTTTGGACACTGGTACCCACGGTAAGATTCAGCTTGTGTTATGGGTACCAGAACTCACTCATTCACATGACTATATGAAACTATTGAGTTATTATGTCGTGACAACATAACATACATATTTCATATAAGAGTTCATTAACTGGCCTATGGCTATAATGGTCAGTGATCCTGACTGCCAAACCAAAGGTTGTGGGTTCGATTCTCTATATAATATATGTATTAAGAAGTATGTTTAGTTTAAGTTACCATAGTACAAGCTAATTCGACAAGGGATCAGACGGCCTTGTGTGAGGTGTCTGAAGTTGTTACCCTATCTAAGTTAAGTTAATTATTTTTTAACATTGTCCACTGCCCAATTAAATAATTGCTCATGTTTTTTCTTTACAACAGCCGGAGGGACCGTCGGGCAAGTCCGACCACGACCACGTGTTAGAACACTCGCTCCATCAGCTCCTGCGAGCCGTACATCACTCTAACACACATCATCCATTCCCACATCCGGCTACCGGACCACTTGGACCCTCTAAACGTCGCTGTTTAGCTGGTAAATGTTTAAAATAATTGTTATGTTTTCTATAAAGAGATTATGAGGAGTAGAATGACCTCCAGACTACAGTCATTTCGAGTTACAGGAATGCGTCTATTGTTTACATTTCTAGATCCGTCCGTATAATATCCCTTTACTTCAATAGTCACCTCGCCACCACGCTGCCGCATTGAGTGTTGTGGGTTCCCCGCACGGGACAACACTGTGGAATCCTCAAATTGTTGTTCTGAGTCTGGTTGTTCTTTGTGTCCGTTGTTTGAATGAGTGTAAAGTCCCCCGCGACACAGGATTTAATTCTAGTCTAGTTGTCTTTTTAAAATTAAAGAAGAAAGAAAAAATACACTCATATACTTCCCATTTTCCTAAACTATATTGCCCGTTCGGCGTAGCAAGGTAGTAGGATCAAATTGTAATTGCTAAAATTTGAGTGTTTAATACACCACTACCTTTCACTTTGCGTAATCAAGCATGGGCTAAATCTACTCTAATTTTATAAAAATCTGTTAATTTATTTAGAAGTTATAGTGGAATAGAGCAACTGAAATACATATATGAACCCTAACATTATTACCCTAATTTTTTGGTCAGTGGTATAGTAATCGTTACTAAGGATTGTAAATAAAGAAATAACGTTATTTGCAGGACCCATGGCTGCTGATCGTTACGAGCTCCTAGATATGAGCAAAGAGCAGTCGCTATTGGAACAGATCATACAACAAGCTCAACACTTCTTCATGAGACGACGGAGTGAATATGTACTGGACACCATTGCCAAAGAGGTAGGGAACACTACCATAGCTAAAATACTTTTTTTTTTTGGTATAGCGGCAAAGGAACTGTGATGACAAGTATTCCGCCCATGGATAAGTCAGACCTTTGAGGGTGCCTCCCACAAACGGCTTCTTAAGGAGGTTGGGCCTCTAGTAACTTAACTCACTCGGTAAAACACAAGCAAGCATTACTTTTTTAAAACAAATTAATATGAACAGCAAATTATTATGTAGATGTAAGATTAATATTGTCTTAATTCTTTCTCGTTTATGTGGTTTTGTAATTTCTTTTGTCTTTACAGGTCAAAGATCCTCTGATTGTGTCACATTGGAATGCTCTAAACAGTCCCACACAATCTTGTGTTAAAATAAACATTATGGCTTATGGGTAAGTAATAATTAAACTGCAAATGGTCTCTTAACCCTACTTGTGGTTCTGTCCAATAACTCATTACTAGTCTATACCGCATTGTAAGTCAATTCGGTATAGACATTATGATCGACTTGGATACTAATAGAGTTAAGAAAATATTATTGGAAAATAGTCCTTGGAGTTTCTTGTCTATTCTCTATGACGATCTATGTCCTGGAACAGGCAACTAGCTTGAGTATTGACTTCTACTTAATCATATTTATTTCAATACTAATATTTTCAAATAAATCTCTATTTATTTTTAAAAGTATTTGAATATAGTTCATAATTGACAAGCTTTTTTAAATGGCAATGATGAAATTTTGTAGACTATTATAGGTACGACCAACTTGTGTAAGTTCTTTTTGAGGAGATGTCATTTGAAATTTGCATATATGTAATGCTAGATATACATCCAATAGTTTGTATGTAACACGCATAATATATATTTAAAAATGTATTGTGCGTGTTACTATCACATTTATATACAAGTTCATATACATATGTATAATATGATGGGTGTTATATAATGCGACTAAGGGTTTCACTGTTTTTTTTTATGGACACCATGGACACCTACAACTCAAGAGTCGCAAGTGCGCTGTCCGCCTTTGAGGGTGATGAGGGATAGGGGAATACGGGGATTGGAAAGAAGAGGGGGAGTTGGGTCTCAGGAAACCTCACTAATTTTGGGTAAATGCAGCACAAGCATTGCTTCACAACCGGTTTTCTGTGAGGCCGTGATATCGCATCGGTTAAGCCGGCCTATTCGAGCCTAAGCATGGCCCTACCACGATAGATAGATTTTCTATCAGTGTATATATATACAGTGCCTGGTAGACGGCGGTCGACTTGCCTTCTAACGTCAGTCGGACTAAATTATGGTTGACAAAGTGTAAGCGTCTGATATATCTCCGCCCATCCCTTGAGGGATATAAAAATGAGTGTTTTTAAGTGTACACACACACTACAATACACTATTCTTTATTGTACACCGCAGAAAATATAGAACAGTACAAAAAATAATACATAAGTTGCTGGTACAAATGGGCGGTCTTATCACTAGTTGCAATTTCTTCCAGACAGCCACGTAGACAGCAAATATATACTTAAATAATAATTTAAGAAGTAAATTATGACAGTGTATTCGGCCAACAAAGCAAACTTTTGACTTTTTATGAACAGGTATGATGCGGTGTGCAGAACATCATTGGTAGTACATGTTGGTGAAAAGACTCTCAAGTGTATTTGTCGCGACGGGAAAGTGAGACATTTGTCTTACGAACTTCAAGAACTCCGAGACTTAATATACTGCCAGGTAATTTGTTTCATTTCATTATACTGTTTATTAATTATTTTACACTAAAAAATATTTTTGGTTTGATATACTCCATCCACATTCGAAAAATATTAATAATAGGGACTTACACAAAAATATAACCAATATTTAAAAAATCATAGAAACAGGTACATATTTACCAGATTGAATGGATAACTAACCTTATTAATGTAAACGGCTAAAATTCATTTATATGCCTTTATTGTTTCTCTTTGCTAATACGTACAAAGGCCATTCTACATTTTCTTTAATATAATTTGTTAATTTATTATACATGTTGTTAGGTACAGTAAAGGATATGATAGCCTATTTTCTTATTTCGAAGTCCTGTATTGAAATAAATTGTACATACGCACACGCATTATTCCTGTCTAGGGTTGGCAGATCTCGCCGTTTACAAATATCCAAGATTTGGTTACAAAAAATCGAATAATAATAATAATTTATTTTAAAAATATATTACAGTTACATTTGCTGTGACAGTGACACTAGGCAGAGCCTGTGAGACTATCAAACAATATAAATGTCTTATGCCTATGAATTAACTAAATTATTTATACAATATATATTTATTGTTCTTCCTTGTATGCGGTTTTCAGTGTATTAAGTGACCCTTCAGATTATAGTTTTTAAGAGTTGTTCTGTATCCTTATAATTTAAGCTGGTGATAAAATCTTTAACTTTCAATCAAGCCTCATACTTTATGCAGTGTCGCAGATCGCATTTCTTTGCTACTTTGTTATAGAATTAGGGAAACATATATTTAGGAAACCTCTTTGCAAAACTCGTTTTTAGTGGTAGTGAGCTTAAACATTCTTGTATTCACTATAGAATTGTAGTCAGTGGAATTTAGCTCTAAATTGTGCGAGTAGATGCCCACATTAAATATATGCAGTTGCCGTATACTTAATAGACCAGCATCTCTATAGACCTCCGCTGTTGTGGAACATAACGGTTTTTTAAGCATTACTTTCAGTATTGATCTCTGGGCTCTCTCCAACTGTATTAGCTGCAATGTAGTTGTACCTCCCCAAACGGTTAAACAGTATGTCAGGATGGACTGGCAGAGTGACATGTTTCTGTTTTAAGTCATTCAATATTGGCTACATCTCTCATCACATTCTGCATCTCGCCGAGAGGGCAGCGTATATGTGCAAAGTTAATTTTAAAATGATTGTATAGATTCGATTACTTAACTGTAATTCAACTTTGAAAAACTAAATTTCATAATGTTGTACTATATAAAATACGAATAAACGTTTTCCCCAAACTTATATTTATCTATATGAGTACATGTTTTACTGAAAGATTTTAGAATAGGGCACTAAGAAAAGCAGCCGATGAAAAATTTATTAAAATTTTGAATTAGGAACTCTGGAAATCTGTAGATGTGGAATGAATTAATATAATCATTTGGTTTTTTACAAAATGGCGGCAATTCAAAAAGTGTCTGCTGTGCACGGAAAAGGATTTTACTACAGAAAAAAATCACACAATGATTTATTAAGACTTTCGTTGCGGTCTTACTCAACAAAAATGTACTTCGGTGGCACGAGATGGGGCTCTGTGCCACCGTTTACAACTGGTTTAATGAGTTTAAACGTGGTCGAAACAAACCCATTGATGATTCTTGAGAAGTACGTCCTTCTACGGTGACTACTGAAGGTAACGTTAGTGCTGTGCGACGAATGATAGAAGAATGACATATAAACAGATTCGGGTAGCTTTAGGCATTGATATGGGTCGAGTACAAAAAGTCTTACATAAACATTTAGAAACACATAATTTGACGGAAGATCAAAAACGCCGAAATTAAATTTCTTTATTTCATAAAATTGCTCAACAATTATTTGATATCGTTTTATTTACAAAAAAAAAGTTATAGATCACACAGTACACTGAATTGATCTATAACCGACAGTTTCCAAATGGTTGAGCCTTGTGAGAAGAAATCGGGAAACAACATGGCCACTCTTTTAAATCACCAGATAGGTATTTCAAAATTTAGTGTACAATATATACTATTCAACAAAACACTGTTTTATCGTGTGCTAAAAGTAAATAAATTAAAATTAGGCTATTAAAATGAGAGAAAAAGTTAAAAAGGAATAAGACAGAAACATAATACTCCTACCACAAACATCACCATGTTATATTTTATATTTCTCACAAGACATTGTAATAGAAAGAGAACTATTATCTTTTATCCCAAATTACAATAGGTACCCAATAACTGGAGGTTAACAGATAATTCCAGTAGAGATATGATTTAATGATAAAAAGACAAGCCCAAAAGCAAGAGTTCCTCATGGACCAAGGTATGCACAACTAGTTGTGTCATACATAACGGATATATTTTTTAAATCATTTCCATTGACACAATTAAACAATTTACTTAGTGTGGAGACAAAGAAAGCTGTTGTCGATTTTTGTTAACTTTCTTATAAATACAAATCAGAATAAAAATATTGTTGAATTAAATCTTAACACGATAGATTTTTATGGAATAATCTACTTCTGAAGGATAGTGATTGACTACTTATTTTCGATAACTAGTGTATCTTTACATTGATTGTCACATGACTAATGCATATAATTAGTAATGACCACAAGCATCCCTGTTATATTTTGAGTCATTATAATGCATTGAAAACAATTATCTTGTATCACAAATTACAATAAATACCTTATAATTAGCAGTTAACATAGATAATTCCAGTAGATATATGATTTATTCATAAAAAGACAAGCCAAGGCATAGCCAAAAAGCAGAAATAGCAATCTACTACTACTTATGTATGCACAACTAGTTGTCATAATGGATATTGTTTTAAATCATTTTAAATTAATATTAGTCTAAATACACAATTAATTACAATTGGAATCGCTATGCGTAGGTTCTGGCACTCGCTGGCCGATGCCGTTGTGGTCGCAGTTCTAACCTAACCTAGCTAGGGCTGTAATTTTGCTAAAAGGAATGATTATAGTAAATCAGTTGTCATTAGTAACAAATAACTCATTTTAATGATAGCGGTGCTTTTAGATGAAGATTATTTTAGCCTCAACATTCTGTGCCTGGCACCTGTGCCCTGTTATTGCACCTCCTAAAACATTGACATGCAACGATTTTATCTCATCATGTCATGTTTAACCTTGAGTGACAAACTAGTTAACCTTGTTGCAGGTCAATGTACTCGAATATTTTCAAGTCATTTAGGTACCTACTATTCAAGATTGTATACTTCGTCTTTTCAAATCTATTTAAAAAAAAATAAGTCTATTGTGTGATGTTTTTATATGAAGTACAGGGTTCATTACAGCCAGCCTAAGTTAGTTAATACATATAAAATACGGATATATTGTACATACTTTAGGTACCTGTAACCATAATTTAGTTAAATATATACATATATTACACACAATAATTATAATATCTTATTATATATATTACAATGATTTTACATAAAGTAGCACTGGTAGATCTGGAGTTTTTTTTCATCTTAAATTTATAGTTACTGACTGGATATGTAAGGGATATCTGATAGTGATGCTTGCAAACTCATCAAAAGAATCTGCAATTAATATTATATTTTCTAGCGGCCAACTAATGCAGTATGGAAGTATCAACATCAGTATATACTAAGTTACTAACCATTGTTAATCACAGATTTCAAGGCATGAGAAATCCTTGAAGACTAGTCCTAGCAGACAACTATAAAGAATGTGCTACGAATGATCAGAATGAATAAAAAATAATAAGGGCCATATGGTGCTTGTCTAACAAATACATAGATATATTTGTTAGACAAGCACCACTTATTAACATAATTATATGCATAGGTCTACATGAGGCTTCAACATCCTTGAAACCATGTCCTTAAATAAAATAACCTAATATTTTGAGATGCCCACAAGCCAACTTATTTAGGTACTACTATAAGAGCAGGACCAGAATGAATACATAATAATAAGGGGCATATGAGCAAATATATAAGCACTTATTAACATAATTATATGTATAGGTCTACATGAACCTTCAACATCCTTGAAGTCATGTGCTTATATAAAATAACTTAATATTTTTGAGGTGAGCCAATTAAGCGACTACTATAAGAGCTTTCAATACTACTTAAATAATAATCCATACTGGAAAATAGGACCCTGGTTTAGTTCTCATTGTTGCAAACATTATAGGTAAGCCTGTTGTCCACTTGAGTCCCACTTAGGTAAAGGCTTTTAACAATTTTAGAAGCACAATTCACTGATAGGATCAACACTAAGATAAATACTTATCAATTGGTTTTGCCCTCAGATTTACCAACATCAAATGACAGCAGTACAGGCAGTAGGCCGATGCATGGGCTGGCAACTGCTAGCAAGTAGTTCCCATCTTGGATCAGGTCCTGTCGAGCCACTTGGGAACGCCTCCTCCTGCCTTCTTGCATCTCCTAATGGTAGGTTCAAATAAGGTCTGCTGTAGACTATCCAGTCAGAACCAAGCAGAGCTTTTGTATAATCATACTAGACTAATTCTTGTCTTTTAAGTAATATTAAATTAGATAAGAAACAAATAGATGATTTAAATCCACACAACAAACTGGAACTGTTGTACCCAATGTTGTTTGTACATGTTACAACATAAAATGGCCGCCTGCCAGAATAGCTGATAACAAGTACACTTTAATCAGTACTGTGTTCATGTTTTTATAGTAGAGCTTAACATCAGTATATGAAGAGGATCACAAAGTCTAGTGGCCAATTGTATTTTCTTTTATTTTCAATATTTGCAAAGAATGAATCTATATTGCAGTTTGATTGAAGCCAATCTTCTTTCATCAGGACCCACTATTTGTACCCTATTTCCAAGTTATTTTGATTTCAGGTGATAGGATGATTGCAATAAGATGCGAGCCATCAGTTGGAATACAAGTGTTTATAGCTCAATCACCAAGAAAAGACTTCTTCGCTAGTGAACTTGTTCAAGACAAGAAGTGGGAGCATCTCGGTGGAGCCTTCAAAGAGATTAAACTTGATAAGATGGAAGGCAAAAACTTTTTGAACAAGATGGAATTACTCATGGCGTGTCTCAGCAGCCCTTCATAATGATGTACCTACCATATTAGCAATAAAAATAATGTTGTGATGTCATTTTATGTAGACACAATAAAAATCTGATTGAATTATATAATCATGTATTTTTTTTAAAGAAACTTAGCAATTAGGGTGCTTAGGCAGAATGTTAAGTAATCACTGAAGGATTGTTCTTGTATTTACTTCTCACAAATTACTTTCGACCAGATATCAGAATTCCAAGAAACTGAAACAGAAACCTTAATTAAAACCACATCATTTTATAAGTTAAACTGGTGCAAGATACATTGGTTGTTCATTATCTTAGGATACTAAGTTAATGTTTTGCATTTACCTTTTAAAGTTACATTTCAATATATTTTAACAATTTATTAGAATATGGACAACCTACAAAAATCATTAGAACACAAGACAAGTTTCACACATTAAAAAATATTAATAGTTGCTACATAAAAGCTACAAGTTTGTTATAAGAAAAATTAATCAGTATTACCTCTAATTCCTTGAGACATCAATGGAACTCTTCCTAGTATTAAACCCCCAGTTTTTACGAGACATTGAATTTAACACTTGGAAGGCTTCAGATTACGATAACACTAACACCTAATGATAAACTAAATACTAAATTAATATCGAGACAAGGGTGACCTAGATCTGAAGTTACCACCGCCAGAGCCGTACTCATCGCGTTGATTGTTGCGATTGTAGGGGCGGCCGCCACCACCTCCGTAAGAGTTGAAGGATCTGCCGCCGCCGCCGCCGCCACTGGGTGGGCCGCCGAAGCCACGACCCCTGAAGTTACCTCCACGACCGCCTCTAAAACCACCTCCCCGGCGTGGTCCGTCACGCTTCCTTGAAATCTCTACTTTTAAGGTCGCGCCTAACATCTCGAAGCCGTTCATAGCGCTACACGCATCCTCTGCCTCTTGCAAGTTTTCAAATTCTATGAATGCAAAACCGGGAGGGTTGAGAGCCACCCAAACTGAATTTAATTTCCCATATTTGTCGAACTCTCTTTCGAGGTCTTCCTTCTTGATGCCTTCTACAAGCCCGCCGACATAAACGCGAGTGCCTCCAGAACTCATGATTGTGTTGAAATCTAAAAATATAATGAGGATGACTAAATCACTGTCTAAATGCGTTTAGATCGTGATGGTGACGCTATAATTGATGAAAGTAATCACCAAATAAACGTACTTTACACAAAAATTAATATACAATTACAACGTAGAAAACAAAATGTCGACACTACACAGGCATTGCCACGCCACGCCAACAATTAGTAAAAATCTTAAACTACATAAGAATTTATAAAAACTTACGTGTAACGCTGATATAAAAATGATAAGGAATTAAAATGGACCTAAAATTACTTAAAACTATTTACTATTTTTAACTATTTCAACTATAAAATATGAAGACATAAAAGAGTCGACGAAATTTATGAGTGAATGAACGAGCGTTAATATTTTCCAAACGCAGTTAGCAATGAATGAATGAAGCGTTTTAGTAGGCTTGTCTATAGTGTTGCAACTGCAATAAATAAAATCGTCTAAAACAAATATAAACAAACTAACTTAAGAAAAAGGTGATTGTCAAAAAGTTTCATATAAATTACCACTAATACGAAGTAGAGTGGAATGGAGTAGAATAGGGTCACCCCATTTTTTACCATTGCTGTAGTAAAACGTGACTTAGGGATCTGTCAGTGATCTATCAGACAGTATATACACAGTCTTACAGTGCCTGGATAAAGTTTAAAGACTTGCCTCCTACTACGTAAGGGGGACTAAAGTATGATTATCAAAAAGTCGGCAATTTGTGACGTCCCGTTGGGGATATAGATCCCCAATTAGGTAAGGTAAGCATCGGACGCGAGTGTATATATGTAAAATACTACTTTAAAATACAATTTAAAACCATTATGTAATACCGATTAACCATCGCTATAACATATTTCGTACAAGTTAATCGGTAAAAAGGAAAACAAATTATAACAGTTTGGCATCGTTCCATAGACAATAAAAATGTAATAATGTATAATAATATGTATCAAATGAAATGTGTAGATGAAAATTAAATTTTTATTTATAATATTATCATCATATTTATTTTAAGAAACTAAATCATAGAAACCATCAATTATAAATTAGATACTTTTAAGCATTCAATGACCACATGATCGATGTGTGCAAGTACATTGCTGACTGCAATAAGTGTGTTATTAAAATGTAAACTACGCACTTCTACTTGACACTCACACTAATCAGTAAATAAACATCTAATCTAGGATAAAAATATAATAAATAATCAATGATGATAAGGCTTTGTGTAGAGGGAAGGAGGCTTTAATGGAACGAATGAATGAATAAATGAATGAATGAAATGTTGATATCCGAGGAGGGCCGCGCGGAGGAATCAAATCTACCTATCGAAAACCGGCCAAACCACTTCGCTCAACGGTCGCGCAGCAGCGCGTATTTTTGCTTCTTTTATTTTTACTAGCCCCACCTTTGTTTCGTTATGCATTGTTTTGATACAGTTTTCCCAAATCACGTGAGAAATCACTTATAATTTTAATGCCTATTTATAAAAAAATGTGTACTGTATTATTATAGTAAAACGATATACCTGGGTAATGTTTAGATAGGTGTAAAATAGGTTGGTGCAGGTGAGGAGTCTTAGTAAAAGTGAAATGAATATTTTTGTGTTCAGTTAGTGAATAATGGAGTGTTGTAAAGATATGGGTGTTCAAAAGAGACATAGTCAATTCAGCAACACGAAATATAAGTGGAGGACAGTGTCAGTGTTTATCATAACGGTTTTGCATTCTTTTTGTGGGTGTAGAGGACAAGAGTCGATCGGAACGGCAGACCCTTATCTCCTAAACAAGTCGTTAGGATTGACGGAATTGCCGGGTGGTGTGTTAACTCGCGGTCGCACTATATGGAAACCGGATAGTAGTCCATACTTGTTGCGAGACGACTTGCTGATTGAGAGAGATGCAGAGCTTGTGGTAGAGCCAGGAGTGGAAGTGCGATTCGCTCCTATGATTGGCATAACCGTGCGCGGGAAATTAATTGCAGTGGTTAGTACATTATTCAATTCTTTTTTTATGTAATCTATTTAAATCTGTTTAAGGCTTGCCCCCTATTACGTTAGTGGGACCAAATACTTATTCACAAAATGTGGGTGTTTTATAAACCTCTGCCTACTCCTTAGGGGATACAGGCGTGATCGTATGTATGAATGTATAAATTTAGCCCTGTTTGTTATTATTACTCAAACTGCTGTGGAAAAGTGTAGCTAGTGCTCATCAGTTATGAGAGCCTATTAGAGAAAAGATTTTTTATTTATTGTAGTTGTATACTATATTGTAGATCAGCTATGTATTTTAATATATCCTACTTGTTATATTATACGCAAAAGCATATCATTAAAAATGCGTTCAAAGCAGATTCTGATTGGAGTTGGTACTTCCACAAATGAAAAACCTATTTTTGCTTCTTATTAGTATGTACACAGATATTTCATTACTGGTAGCGTTTTCTAACTAGTTTCTTAAGACTACTAGAGACCACATCCGATTCAAACTAAAAATAAACATAAACCACTTTTGTTTTTTTAATTCTACTTTAAAAAAAAACCGTATACATTCTGGTTCTCGGTGGAGTAGAATAGAGCCACTCCATTTCTTCCCGTAGGTGTGTTAAAAGGCGATAAAGGGATGGGACTGTTATCTAACAGACAGTATGTATACAGTCATAGTGCCTGATTGTTGGCAATAGGCTTGTACCCCATAGGGAATACAGGCGAGATCGTACGTAAATTTTTAAAAAAAAGTCCCAAAAATGCTCCAATCAATACAAGTCCAGTGCAATTATTGATCAGTCTATTCTTACGATAAACGTGCTTGATAAGGTAGGTATATGATAACAGCACGTACTACCTGCCCTGATAAGAGCAGGTATTGAGCCCATTCAACTGATATTGATTTAGATATTCACCTGTTTGTGTGTAGAGTCAATATTTAATTATTTCATGTGATAAATTGCGAAATTATTACGTGTTATCAGAACTATGGAACACGCACCTTTTTCAGGCAAAACCGCCTTGTTATGTGGAGCACGTTACATCTGTAAATCTATAAATAAAGTTTTAATTTTGCTATCAAAACATTTTCTTAAATAAGTCTACTACATACATAGAGATTTTTATTAAAGCGACATATACATACATTATTAAAGATAATTACTTTTAAGAGTAATTCGAGTTTCTTTTCAAAAGAGTATCCTTTACGTTTTGGAAGTTTCGTATAAATGAGAATTTTTAGCTATTTACTCGCAGAGTTAAGGTTGGGTTTTGTATTTGTATTTAATGCGGCACTTAACATCCTTAAGAAGAAGTTTTCTGTCAAACATAATCTCATAAATAATCGCCTTTTGCCTTTTACGACACACAGAGTTCCCGTTAGGTAAAGACAGGATGTCACTGTAACTGAGATAGTAAAATATATACGTATATGTATATACAAACTATGTTGTAATAGATTTCGCAGTGTCGGCCATTTTCTAAAAATAATTTTGGTTTCTGCATGTTTGATTTTAGTGTTATTTAGGTACATGCACTACGTGTTGCTTGAATAAATAATAATAAAATAATATATAATAAAAAGTGCGGCTTTGCTTCCGGAACTGTTGTTCTGGTATTAATCAGGAATTACTTTTTTCTGGATGAAAGGTAGTCTACGTCATTTTCTGTACAAACACAAAGATGGTCTATCAAATGCAAAAAGTTTCAGCAGTTCAAGAGATCAACGCTTTAAACCAAAAAACATACTCTTTATCTTATTATTACTCTATACATATGTAGATCCAGCTCGTAAGTGCGTAAACCATACTCTCCAATAGAATGTTAATCCTTCAGGTGTCAAGTCCTTTCCGAGCCCCCCCCCCCCCCCCCCGTTTAATTCTAAAGGACCGGTTTTTCTAAACACGTCTGAATCATTTAACAACAGCCGATGAGGGACACGTGTTAATGGCAGCTGACGCTATAAAGAGGTACCGCCGTACCTGACCCTTCTGACCCTCAAGATTGGGGCGACATCCTTTCGCTAATTCAATCAGCAGGATAAATCACTCCTCTGACCCCCGGACACTTTGCGATAGACAACTTCCTATGATCCGGACATAGATTGTTTATGATTTTTAACAATGCGTTTGTGTTGATGCCAGTATTAAAATAGCTAAACTATATCAAATGATATAGAACAATGCACAGGTAAGTAGTTAGTTAAGCATGTATTTAATTAGCAGATAAAGTTTTTATTTTATATACCTATCAGTTATCACATTAAAATATTTAGCTTTTTTATGTAAATGGGATGACATAAAGCGTATACAGTCGAGATATGTATGTAAAAGATATTCTGTTCTGTACAACGCATAAAAAGACTCGTCATATCAATAGAAAAAGTTTTATTATACACAATGAAAGTTATTGCGGCAATTTTAAACCTCGAAATTATCTATTTATTAAGACAGGAATATATCCTATAGGACAGTTTTTTTTTTTTTTATATATATTAGCCTACCATAGTTACCTTAATTAGTTTATATTTATTTATACTTATTTCTGTACCGCAGCGGAGTTTTCACACACTGCACATTTTCTGTATGACAATTTTTTTGTCCAATGTAGTAATTGAACCCACAAGCCACAGCTCAGCAGTCGGTATCACTAACCACTAAACCAACAGGCCAGTCAACGGTTACAAAAACATGATAAATCAAACCGCTTTTTTATAGGTCATGCCTAATACTCGTAGTAAAGCGAAATTAATTACGCATATCCGATTCTTGTACATACTGGAGAAAAGTCCCACGATTGGCTACGGTAGTTCAATGTCTCTGTAAGCCAATCAAAAGAATATTGTCTAGAATACAATTCTTAAATACATGCTTAATTGTTATTATTATCACATTGCAATATTCTCTCTGACAATATTTTAACCAAACCATGATTTCTTAAATGTTAAAATTGTTAAATATTAAATAGCATAAGCTTAAGGTATCGTGATTCCTTTTACTAAATGAGGTAAATAATTAGACTAATTGAAGCAATTAGTGTGAGTTTATGACTTTTACCAGTAAATGACTTAAAGGAAAAGTTCAAAGCTTAGAAAACATAATAGTTATTATTTGTTCAACATCCGTCCTAGCTTCGCAAATTTATTTAATTATACCAATTACAATAACAACAGAAATTAAGTATCGTTAAAATCCAATTTGAAATCAATTGTTGCCATTTCACTGGAAACCATAATCTTATAAATTATCAGTACTGCTTCCTTTCTTAAAAATAAAACTGATATGGTAGAGTGCTCGGACCTTACGGTACCAGCCAGTACTAGTTACAGGTATACGCCTCTGATGTCTTTTACCTAATTACCAAACTGTAGATGTTAAATACACACTTTCAGGGAAGAGCGTGTGTATTTTAATGGCACGAATAATGGCAACAACAACAGTACAATTCAAGTAGGATTATAAATGTGTAATTAATAATACGCAACAAATAGTGTTAATGAATTCCTTTGTTGTTAAGGAAATACTATAATACAATAAATATATAGTATACTACGGTAATATGTTACACCTACATAGGGGACTTAGTAGGTATACCTACATAGTATTTCAATTAAACGCAACGTCCTTAGGCCGAAGGTTACATTGTAAATTGTTATGTAATGTAACTATTTAGGTACATTTTAATGAGTAAAATGTATGGAGTGGAGAGGCCTATTTCCAGCAGTGGTCTGGCGAATTGATTAATTGATTGAATTAAAATTATTATGAGTAACTTACTCACAGTAATTTTAATTTTAATTGATTGCTAATATTTGCTTACCTACTTATTTATTTATTTAGTTACAATTGAAGTTAATAAAAGCATGTTAGAAAACGAATGACTTTCAATCTTTGTTCACTTGAAAACAGTTATTGCTAGCAATTTCTTATCTAACCGACAAACACCATGCTTTTTAGGGCTCGTATCAAAATTGTGTCAAGATCTATAAACAAGATAACTATCATGAAGTAATCGTAAGTCTAACGTTATACTGTAGAATAAACGTAGAAAACAACGCGGTCGGCGGTCTCTCGGATAACTATTCGGTGTCCTTATCTCAAATTAGCCGGTCTCGGCAGTTTCACCTGCCTTTATGTCCCATGCGCTGTTCTTAAGGGTCGTAGCGTGATGATATATAACTTCTAGTCTTCCTTAGTAAACGGTCTATCTAATGCAAAAATATATTTAAAATCGGATTAGTAGTTCTTGAGATTGACGCGTAAAATATACAAAACAATTCTGCTTCTTTATAATATTATTAAACAACGGTACGAAAGGTGCACATGTTGCACCTGGCTGCTAATGACCTCTTATCGTTCGTTTTATTCACTTTTTGAACTCAACAGTTAGTTGAAGACACCTAAGCGTCGCGGTTGGCTGACTACTATAACCTATTTGTTCCAATACCGAACAGTAACCTTGAAGGTATATTATAGAACGGCGCTCGTACAGAATCATAAGGGATCCTGATTTGTATTCGATGCCAAGCCTTTTGTTTTGTAAATTATAAAATAGAAGTCAATATATCTAATACCTTTAAACGAGCAATTCTTGTATATATGTATGTATATATATATAATCTAATCTCGGAAACGGCTCTTAGATTTTCATGAAATTTAGTATGCATGGGGTTTCTGGGGCGATAAATCGATCCAGCTAGGTTTTATTTTTAGAAAACATCGTTTAATCCGTGTTTTCAAGCAATGAAAAACTACTACAATATCATTAGAATACGAAGGTAAATTTCGCCAAAATTTGCAAGGTTTTAATAGCTCAAGTGGGGAATAGGGCATTCCCGAAACGAGAAGACCCCGGTTCGAGTCCAGATTTGTTCCCTTTTTTTTCGAGTTCCTTCTTTTACACGATTTACCTAAAAAAACCGAGCGAAGCTCTGTCATCCAGGTACTTAGAATTATTCTTGCAAGCCTTTACTTACGGCTTTAGTGTGGTCTTGATTAAAATAAATCTATTGTTATAATATTTTAACTTCTTTGTCTAGGTAAAGATTTTTTCCTTCCTTTACAAAGGTTACACTTTTTTATGCATCTTGGCCTAAAAAGGTTTTATTCCTTGCACATATGTAGTTAGAAAAATAATTTAAATTATCATTATAAAAACTGGTTATATCGTCCACGTTATCTATGTATTTATGTGCAGTTTAATATGAAGTGAAATACCAATTTGAGCAGTAGCCCAAAAAAATAAATAAGAAATTAGATACCGAATGTTTCTCTTAGATAATGAGGCAAGTGTGGTTTCCTCGTATGCGTCGTATGTTTTTAAATGATTCATTCTTAAGCCACTACTATGCCCTTCAGTACATAATGAATCATGCATGTGGAAAACTATTTTCTCTTTCAATCCATTCGGGTTTCTCCATTCGGGAGCTGTGATGCCATACACAGACATAAAAATAGACACTACAAATGCATAACACCCCTCTTTTTTCTTCGGGGATTAAAGAATAAAAAACCTGAAGCACTTAAAATAACGCCAATAACACTCATAATGATTTAAGAATTACACAAGGATGATCGTGACACATTACAGAGTCAATTTATTTTAAAACAGCATTATAAACTAAACACATTTTGCTAATTAGAATTTGATCTCAATAACTCAAGCCTGTTGCCGTCAATCCAGTATGACTGTATACATACTGTCTGATAGTAAACAGTCCGATCCCTTAGTCGTTTACTACACCCATGGGAAGACAGGGGTCTATAGGGTGGCCCTATTCTACTCTAGTTAGTTACCTTAGTAGGTACCATGAATGTTATAATAATAATATGCATAATCCAGCCATAATGTACATATAACCGTCGTAACTGAATAGACTCAATTTATTGCAAAAGTCTACGTACATTGCATTTTACCGTTAATCTTGGTAATAATCATTAGAAAATTATCTTTGGTCGGTTATACATAATCGGAGTCTGTACCGTTTGTCTGAATGTCCGATCGAAATAAGGTTTTAATCAAGATTCGATTGAATGCTCCTTTTATTTAGGGCATTCGATTTGTTGGTCGAGATCTTGAAGGTTTTATACCACAAAGTAAAGTAAGTTGTCTGTGAATTGAATTATTATTGAAACTGTCTCTCTTATGTCAATGTCTTTAGTTATTGGTCGTCTCTGTATTAACGAGCCTGTCTGTACTCTGGCTTAAAATAATACTGGAAAAATCGTTTCAAGGTGCAAATCATGTTTCTTATGCAAAAATGTAATATAAATGTGTAAGTTCCAAATACTTTCATAGTACTATAACAAATAACTAACTTCCTTCTATAAAATAATATATTGATTCATAAATGAATATATTAGAACATTAGTGTACTGATATTATAATTATATGATATGACTCAAATATAGACAACAAATTATTCATCACTGATTGACTCGATACGCTGTAGTTCATTGATAACCTCTGTATATTCAATAAAGAGACCATCTGTAATGTCTATTCTTCATTAACCTGTGTGCTTGATAATTCTAAGACAAGATTTTCTTTACTAAATACTGCTAAAGTACTCGACACTCGAGAGTACTGTTATCTCAAAATATTGAAAGTTTTGACATCGATCTTGAATATTTTCAACAGACTTCAAAAAGGAGGAGGTTCTCAATACGACTGTATTTTTGTTCATTTTTTTTTATGTTTGTTACCTCATAACTTTCGACTGGGTCAACCGATTCTGATGTTTTCTATGGAATCCATGAGAAAACCATATGTCTTAAATTTGCATTAAGTATGTGAGCAGAACGCCAACCGATTTCGATCAATCTTTTTTTATTAGAAATGATGTACTTCAAGGGTAGTTAGATGAGAGTTTGGTCCAGTTGTAACAATGGCATTCATGACAAAACCATAAATAATTGAGAAAACCATAAATTTTATGATAGACGCATTGATGTCTACTTTTTTAAAGTGAATCATTAAAATGAGTGGCCTAACCCTCCTTCGCAAAATACGTAGAGTTATAGCTTTCTTAAATTTAGTTCAAAGACATTCCTAAAAAGGCCTTGAAAAAAAAATTACTTTGATTCCTTATTTTCTGTGCCCAGAGTACCAAGATTTTTTACAGCTACTAAATATATTTTTATATTTTGTACTTTACTAATGTAGTAATTCCTTATAAACTTATAACTGGTATAAAATCTAACGCATATTAAAGTTATCTTTTTATACAATATAAACAAATAACGTACCAACGTTTACTCAAGCTAACGATTTAAAAGCACACTGCTGTCTGCAATGGCATTTAATTTTGCGATGAGTCAGGTAAACCTTTTCCTTGACACTAATTGAATACTAGTTCTTTGCATGGCAGAGCAAGGCCGTTAATTACCGAAAAGTTATTAAGAAGAACACGCGTCTATATCGATGTTTTTTTTCTGAATCAGCATGTGGGTGTATTAAACACTTTAGAATTTAATGAAATTCTGTTCTCATTTCTGATTGTGTGAGTCATACATAACCATATCCTGTTTTCTTAAAATAAGACATTTCATAATCTTTAATATACCTTCACTGATTACCAGTGGAATGCAACAAGTTTTTGCACACAGAACACCTTTAAGTGTCTTTTTTTTAATATTCATATCGCATGATAATCAAACAACAACCGTAAACTCGGAAAGAATAACTACTCACAAACTCTCACAATGTTTAAAAGTATTCTAGAACAAATTTTAAATTGATTAAAAATATACAGCACATTCCAAAACTGAATGGTTGAGCATAGATATTCGAACTATTTAAATTGAAAAAGAATTTCAGTGAAAGCTTCATTCAACACCTCAGACTTCGATTTTCGGTAATTGCACTCTCAGAACATGGTAGGTATCACTAGACGAACTAAGACGGGTAAATTACCTAGATGAGTCATCATTTCATTTGTTTACTTGGTGTCCGCGTAAAATAAACATTAACACTCACTTACTTCCGTTACGGTATTGTTCATAATGCTTATCATATTTATCAGCCTCTGCTTGAGTATTACATTCTTTGATAGTGAGTCATGGATGAGATTCATGTCCTATGCTAACGCACATATGCAATACTTAAGTATATTGACATATCAGATAGTGTCTAGACTTTTAATTGATTATTTTAGTTATTTAATTGTTTTCTACGAATCATAAATATTTACATATCTGTTGTTTATTCTAGATTTTGACGAATAATTGATCTTTCTTTTTCGTCTTTTTCTACTATTTTGAGAGCAGGCCCATAACACAGAACTTAAACAACTCCAATTTGTACTGAAACTACGTTGCGGTTCGGACTGATAAGGTTAGTTACGTAATTTCGGTAGTTAAGTAGGAACATCATGCTTGGCTGCCCGTGAAACATAAAGGAAAACGAATGCCCCCATAGGCATCCGATAGTATGTAGATTGTACTTGTAGTGTACCTTTAGTTATATGTATACAATAGCGTACCTTGCCCTACGGCACGATGGATAAGAAGAAGGTGGCTGGAAGCGGATGGATACGGACTGCCAAGACCGGGATGGTTGGCGGTTACAAAAAATGAATAAGAAACTAAGAATATTATGCATATTATAGAAGTATTAAATATTATTCATACGTTATTACCATACACATACACACGTCTATGTATAAATTATTTATATTCACAAATAATTACTTCACAGAGTATTATCAAATGATTCTACCAATAGATCTGTGTAGAGCTAAGTAACAAAGAAGGAGGCGATAACTTGAAGAGCGAAGATTGTTGAAATAGCTACAACATGGGTATTGGAAAAGAAATGCGATCTAGTTTCGTTTGTTAAAAAATCGAAGGTTAACAAAACTTGTTCTTACATTTTTACAAAGTTGTTTTTTTCTACATATATCAACTTCTCAGCTAACAAAATTATAAGTTATAACAATGATAACATCTTAGATGCTGAGAACAAGCCTTAGATTACTACGCGCGTAATAAATGAAACTGCTTTATATAGTTTAGATCGTGAGAAAGACCTTGTAACGCAATCAATCAATTCTGCAAATGATCCCTGCGAAACTTGCTTACATTGACAAGTAGTAGAAACACTATAAGTAAAATGAAAAGATAAAAATACAAACCAGTTTCACCTGCATTTTTAGTTACTGCTCACTCCTGAAAGTGTTGCTCCGTAGTGTGATGTTTGATAGCCTATAGCCGTATTATCCATTAACAAATGCTTAATCCAACCACCATAATCATAAAAAGTAGGTAGTATTAATCGGACTGCATTACTGCCATGAATTGGAACCGAAGTCGAGGCATGAATAGTATTTAAGATGTGATATGTGATGTTATTATATCTTATAGAATAGAAATGTTTGTAATTATATAAGTATGGTGTTGTGATTTTTCTATTGTGATCATTTGCACTGCAATCATTTGCGGAGCGATTGACACCGCTGGTGTTTCGGTTGTTACTCTTTTAAAGACACCGTTAATAGATTACCTTCCGACGGTCTTTTTTTCCATCTTAGTAATATAAATAATAATATCATTGCTCTTTTTATTCAACAGAAATAGAAGGGCGACTACATAGCTGTTTTGTATTTCTTCATTCAAATTACTAGTGACTGTTGAACTTGTTGAAAACTGCTGAATTTAATACTATAGGTATTCACTTACCTTACTCTAAATCAGTAATATATATATATATTATAGGGGGACAGGCGAACAGACGGGTTACATGATCTTAAGTGACAACCGCCGTCCATAGACACCTGCAACTCGAGAGTCGTAAGTGCGCTGCCCGCCTTTGAGGGTGATGAGGGATGAGGAAATGGGATAAGGGGCGGGAGGTCAGGGAAAAGGAAGAAGGAAAGGGGGAGTTGGGTCTCCGGAAACCTCACTAATTTCGTAGAAATGCAACGCAAGTGTTGCGATATACAATATTATAATATAATATAAAAGAATATGTATAATATAACATGTAAAATCATAATACCTGCTATTCAAACTATTACTTACTTAGGTATGTACCCACATGTATAGGAACGATACAACCTTGTGCGTTTAGTCTCGGTTGTACAAGCTGCTCCAAATAACGATGGTATAACAAACGACTTGGAAACCTCTTCGGTGGGTGTGAGTTCAATGTCTTGCGATATCGCAGCGATCTCGGTTTCGATCGACCAGGCAAAGGATTTGTGAACTAGAAACAGATTATTACAATAAAACATTAAAATATAATTTCATTAACGTCTGATATCTAGTTTCGTTTTTCGTTTATAGTCTCTGCTCCGTTCCTAAGGGTCGCAGCGTGAGGTTCAAGGGGTTGCGCGTTTAAAAACACAAAATATTCTTCCGATTTATTATTACATATAGATAGATAGATTTCACACGGGACTAAGAATGGCATTTCACATATAAAAAATGTACTTACATATTAACTTAATTATTTACATATACAGATGTTTCACTATTAAAATAAACAGGCGCACGTTCAAATCTATAATAAAATGTTTCAAGTAAATACAATAAAATGACTTTACAAAATCGCAAATAGTAAGCTGCAAAAACTTCGTTAGGTGGAAATACAGCCTTGTTACGTTGCGCTTCATGGTGTTGAGGACTGTTTATGCGTTTGTGACAATTTGCCGTAGCCATGTACGGCCATGCATGCCTTTATAAACGTATACCGTTTAGTCTAGCCACGGTATGGAACCGGTTAGAGACAATGGTGTGCTTCATAGATTTTGTACTGCTCAAGTACTAAGAATATATTTTATGATAATAAAAATGTGAAAAATACAATTTAAATTGTTTTTTTGCGAGAACTTTTAAGAAGGCAAGTGAGCACATGTTACGTCCCTCTTCATGAGAGGCTGTTACCGTTTTTTATCTGCATCTGCTGTTAATTATGTTAGAAGTGTTTTACATTAACCTTAAATAGTACTTCGAAGACAAAAGAATGGGATCTAAAAATCCGAAGTGCCTTCCCGTAATACTGCGAGACTTACCAATCTATGTGTCGTAATATAATATAATATGTAATACCCTAGAGATATGTATAAATTATGAGAATAATAATATGTTTAGGTGCAACAACATGGTTTTTAGTAATATAACCAAAAACCATGTTGTTGCACCTAAACTGACTGCACGGATGGCGTAACGATAAACGATGGCGATGGTTTAAGTTGTCACCTCGCCACTACACTGAGGCGCCGAGTGTTGTGGGTTCGATCCTCGCACGTGATGACACTTTGTGTAATCCTCAAATTGTTGTTCTGAGTATGGGTGTTCTTTGTGTCCGTTGTTTGAATGTAAAGTCCTCACGAGGAGTTAATCCTAGTGCTGGAGTTATCTTTATAAAAACAACTGTAAACCCTACACTAATCTAGGTACTAAAACTATTTCAAAATGGAATAAATGACAAAATGAAGTGATTTGAATAAGTAATGAAGTAAATAACATTTTTTTAAAAGTCCGTTGAAAAATAATAACACTACCTATATTTTTATACTTAAGGTAAATAAAAAAAGAACATCTAAAAACTTTTCTGTATAGCCTCTGCGTACACGTACATTCAAGCAAATAAGCAACAATGGCTTTTTTTCTATGAAGTTTTTGCTGCTTACGGCTCAGAGCTCTATATAAATTGTTGACAGACTTCTTATTGGCTGGAAATCATCATTCGCTTTAAAAAATATTAATTTATCATCATGAGGAATAATATCTGGTTTTATTACTTAACATTTTTATTATAGAATCGATTTATTAGAACGGTCATTAACTCGACCACCTAACGCATCCTCTTCCGCTCTCTCTCTTCCTGTCCACAATATATTATTTTACAGTATAGTAATACAATATTAGATTCAGCCTGTATTATTTATTCTCTCATTACCATTTGTCAAAAAAAAAACATTGGTCATGTCATTTATGGAGTTTTAATGAGAGTGACGAATAGCACTTGTTTTTAAAATGTAAAAATATATTTTATAGTAGTTTCGTTCAAAACCTTACTATATCTAACTAAGTATCCTACTGCGACATATGCAATTTCTATGCAAACTTTCACTGTCTACCTTGACTCGTTAGTCGTTTTGTTACCCCATCTGAAACTCTCAACAAGATTAGGTTTATTGTCAAGATTATTATGAAAGAAGGCTTTGTTCTGTAGGTGTTGGGTAAACTTGTTCTAAACCGATTTGTCTCAATTTATATAACAACTTAGTTTCGCACGTATTGTGAACAATTTAAGAAGTTATTGCGGTTGAATAACGCTTCGGTTACCAATGGATTTAGTGGATCGACTTTTTCTCTTTCTTTTGTTACAATAACGGGATAGTATTTGTAAAAAGTGATGTTTCCTTCGAAATACAGGTTACCTTGCCTCTTTATTGAATGACCTACTTTTAAATGAACTGTAAGACGTGGATTGCACAAGTTGCAGGCTGTGGTTCGCGCATCGTGCATTTATAATATACCTACACAATAACTGCAGCTACGTGACAAATTGTTACTTCTGCTGTGACTCATAATATGAGTTAATAGCGATTATGATTATTATACCAAACTATAATAAGAAGGATCTATAGAAACCATTATTCATTCTAAGCATTTTTTTTTATTCTTACTGTCAATGTTCGTAAGAGAGAAGGAAGTTTTTAAGTCTTTTATGTTAATTGTGTAGTTTGACACACGCGCTACATTCTAGCGAATCAGTGACACAGAGCATAATTATTATGAAATAGTTTAAGCGGGTGCGGAATTGCTTATAGCTTGAGTTTGCTTGCCCTTCGTTTAAAATAAACACTAAATGTCAATAAGTACCTACATTTACTTATATTATTCAATAAATATATGTAAGTGATTTCATAACAGTGTTAAATGCTGAACCACAATTTTATAAATATGTACATACAAATGTATCTATTAAATTGTGGTTCAGGATTTAACACTACATAGTTACTGAAAATACATATAAAACAATTAATATATACCTTTATCCTGAAGAGGTAGGCTGAGGTGTCTTAAGCGTTTACTTTAGCCAGCTATAATGCAAATAAAATAATTATAATAAAAAAATGAAAGCAGTTGCTTTATTAATTACCATTTTATCACAAAGTGACAGATATATTAGTGTCTTTATAACGTTACCTAATTTTCTGTTTCGTCGCCCTCCCGTATTCGCTTTGTACAAGGTTAAGTCCAAACCGCTCGCTTTTGCGGTGTGCGTAAAATGTTTCATTCATACTCCAAGTTTAAGTCACGTTGAATTTCTCCTTCGCAAAAAGTAAATAACAAAGCCAAGGCGTACACACGTACTAGCAGTTGTGAGTTAACAATGATATAAAGTGCTAAGAATTACTTGCCGTGTTATTGGAATTGGTTTCACTTATGATATATGTTTTTTCCGATTGTTTTATAATAGGTAAATGTTTTAATTTACGATAAGACCAAAGGCAAAGTCAGATATCAGTAACCTTTGAGAATCTGTACCTACACTGAATGGTTTCATAATTAAATTGTTGTATGTACCTTACCTAGTGATAAAAATTCTTCAGGTCTAGGCTACAGTTAATTATGGTACATAATTAAAATTCCTTTTAATAATTTTTATCGACCTATAGTGTCGTTTTCTATAGTTTGAACTCCCGATTTGATATCGTCAAATGCGCTCACACCCATTACATTCGATACTGGAACGATAAAATTATCGCCACACCACCTGTGCGCCAGTGCGTAGTGGCCGTTAATAATAAAATTATCAAAAATTCTATGGCTTCTTTCACGTGTGCACAGCTGGAGAAATTACACATTGTGGTGTTGTAATTGAAAAAATAAAGAATATATGAACAATCCTAATTAATGTCATATTCATTTTCTTCGTTATACACATAGAAAACGGGAATAAATTATACACAAGAAGGAAAATAGTATGTACAAAGGCGAGCTTAACCCATCGTTGAATTAGCTCTGTGAACTTGGAAACCGACTTTTCTTCTAGCAAACCTTTGGTGTGAAGAGAGGAAAGTAATGAAGAGTCAAAATATGTGCATAGTAGAACGCAATATATAGGTATATAAATATATATATAAATCTAAATATCTAAACTAAGAATATATAAGGTATATACCTACATGTATGTACATGCAAGAAGAACGAGTGCATGCTCCATATAAATACATACACACATATTATCTGTAGCAATACTCATTGCTCAGAGAAGGAAAAAATATGTTAATTCTTCTCTTAAAAACGATAAGTGAAGGGCTGTCGTGAGTAGTGTGCGGCAGGGTATTCCCAGTGCCGTAACACAGAAACAGTGAAATATTTGTCGTAGCGAGTAGAATTATGGTGTAATGTTTTCAGTGTGTCATTTAAACTCCAAACACTTTGAATATATTTTTTTTGTGAAATAAAACTAAGTATAGTAACGTATAGTTTATGATAGCGAAGCATACTTTGATGTATAATTTTATTAGCAGTTTGCATCCAATATAATATCTTTTAAGGTTAAATTTAGAATTCATTAATTTAACTTCAACGTTTGATACACGCAACTGCCTCAAATTGACGGTCTCATAAGACGATCACAACTGTCTTGAGAACTAAGTATACGATGGTATGTGTTTGTATGTGTTACAAGAGACAAACACGCAGCACAAAGGCTATTGTGTCTCTTCGTTTCTTTTCTACACTGACAGGTACCTATCCAACACGTTTTTAAATCATAACAAATGGCACCTGATTAATGATGTAATGCATAATGACGGACGGAAAACATCTCATCTAACGCAGGACGCATTGAATATAAAATAATATAGGAAATCTTGTTTTGACATTTTATCATATACAAAATAGCTTATCATCACGTGACCCGTCTGTTCGTCTGTCTCCTATATAGTAAAAAAGGAGGAATCGTAAAAGCTGGGACGTATTTCAGGAAGACTTTACAACCAACGGACACAAGGAACACCCACACTCGGGCTACAGCTATAATATTGTTCAAGAAATTTTCCAACCATTTTAATATCCCAGCTGTTAAGAGTTGAAGTTTTTTTTTATTTATACTTGTATTAAAAAGGTTCTTACCATAATAACTTGATAAATAATGTGGTGCGACTTGACATCTTTTCACGGTAACGAGGAATGTTGGGTTTAGTTCATCTTTTGGTATACTCCATCGATAAAGCGCGTGAGTAACGCGCTTGATGGTTGTCAGTACAGTAACGTAACTATGAAAAATCAAAGATTTTAATTTTTCATTAAGTCATTAGGATGGATTCGAAGGTGGAGGACCGCGTGTTATGGTGCACAATCATAATGGAAGAGGCCTATGTCCAGCAACGGACATAGGCCATTTATTTGGTTGATTGATTAATCTGCAAATTATTTATTAGTTGTCAAATTTCATTGTAACCGATGTGATATATAAATAATAATTACGCTGTTCATAAATTAGCTTTTGTTTAAAATTTGTCGTATAGGTATTTTAGTCTCCGAATTCCTTGATAAGACGACACACATATATGCCGGAACCTTTAAAATGTTATAAAATTAAATAATTTACATTGTATTATAACTGCGTACTGTCATTGTTGATTTATTGATAAGAGCAGCATTCGTCAAATACAAATAATAATGTTCAGAGCGTTGCAACATTTGGAACTGGACTTCAAGTACATACACTTCGCCTTTATCCCCAGAAGGGTAGACAGAGGTTGGCTAAATGTTACCAAACGGAAACATTTAGCCAACTATAATATAATTTTACCACCTGCGTAGTAGTTGGCAAGCCTATTGCCGTCATCAGCTCACTGTTTAAACTGTAGATATACATAGTGTCGCACAGATAGCAGTCCAATCCAATTCAATAACTTAAATTAATGACATGTTATTTAAGGGTTCATAGTAAAAGCGAAGTTCACTACAAGCTGGGCTTCTGTAGCCGTATTGGTAAGGAATATCAGACAGAAATTATGTTTAAACTGCTGATGGTTAAACAATAACTTGGTGTAAGCGGTGGTGTACCTTTTTTTATGACAGAGAGGGAAAGACGGGTCACAAGTTGGTAAGTTACAACCGAAGCCCCTGTATACCTGCAACTCAAGAGTTGTAAGTGAGCTGCCCGGTTTTGAGGGTGATGAGGGAGGGAGATGCGTGAAAGGGAATGAGAAGAGGGGCCTGCCCAAGACATATCTACTACAACAATAGGCTAGATGACTGTCAATTCGAATCAGCATATTTTTAGTTAACGTCAAAACGGTAGGTTTGGTTCGTTTTTGTATGAAGTGCATGGCCGTGACGTCACGAGTATGTATTGTCAAATACTCAAATCATTCCCTTTTAATGTTAATTTGATGAATAACAAATAAATAACGTTACAGTAAAACAACAACAATTGCCAACTATTTTCAGTGATCTTATTGACTGACTTTGTGTCACGGACAGACGGTGTTGGACAGACGAACAGACGATTCACCTGATGATAAGTGACAACCACCGTCCATGGACACCTCCAACTCGAGAGTCGTAAGTGCGCTGCCCGCCTGTGAGTGTGATAAGGGATGAGGGTAAGCGGAAATAGGATTTGTACATAGTCATCTACCCAACTATCATTTTGCAATTCCTATTACCAAAAGTAACTTAATAACAGTCAAATTCCACATCCTTTAATAGAATGTACCTGGCAGCATACCGTTCAAACGCGAGCTAATTAAACCATTTTTTTTAACAAAATGAAACCTCCATTGTTCCCTACAAATAAAAATGTAAACCAGACAAGATAGCCGTGTTTATAGTGTCGGTTAACATTTGGCGTAGGAGATACCATCGTCCCGCTCTGGTTGTGTTTGTGAAAAGCGTGACAAATGCACCCGCTTTAGACTGATCTGTGAAAAATGTTCGTGACGAGTAAAAGCCAATGACAATTCCTAATCATGCCATTTCTCTTTTCTTGTGGCAATTCAGTAGGAGGAATAACGCAGGCAAATGTCTGTTACATTATCCTAATCGCTATGAGCTAAAGTAGTTGTGCATATGAGTTCGTATCCTTCATAATTTATTGTAATAACACCACTTGAAACACGGGCATGGTGAGTGAGGCTATAAATATTTTTTGAATTAATTCTGAAATGGAACAAAATTAGAAAGTAAAGATTTGTACTGTCCTTAACGGGAAAAAGAAATATTATCCTTTAAAATAGTAAATAATAGCCTTCAAGGCGTACGCATCTAGAAATGGAGTTTTGAGATGTTTATTTAAGGCGATTACACGTACTTTTAATGCTTATCATAGAATCCAAATATACTATAAGTTGAGTTATCATGTCACTTAAAGATCCTTAAATTACAATTTCAGTTTATATACATATATTGTATGTCTGTTAAACAATTTAAGTCCGACGTCCGATTTTCAAAATTGTTGTTTTATTTCAAAAAGTGTTCTCCTGCTGTGGTCCCATTGTGACCAAATCAAAATTAGATCATGGGATACCAGTGAAGTAACGAATAAGTTTTTAAGCTACACGTTTATATGATTGAAAGTAAAGGAAGGCAGTTTTTTTAAACTTTTTTTTAATTCAATAATGAAGTAAAATACCATGATGAATACCTGAATAGAAATAAACTGACCAAAATCACATCTATTGAAAGACACCATATTATGTTAATAGTATGTAGGTAGCTTGTTAAAATAGCTGTCTACAGCAGTGCGTTCTGTTGTAGAGAAGCGTAGAATCAAAGGTGGTCTTAGGTGAACAACCTAGAAATATTTGCAGCGCGACGGCACGATTCTTTAACGTGATCGTAATGTCGTGAACCGTTCTAAAGGGTTTTGTAGTTCCTTGCCAGTGAGTGAGTACGTCTTGCACCGTTTCATCACTATTCCAGGATCAGTGTAAGCATTTTGGTAAAGCTGCTTTGTAAACTTGTGTTCTGTGAATCCTTAATGCAGTATAGGTAGTCAATAGACAGATCACTTCGTTTTATTTATAAAACAAAAATAAGTTTTTAGGACGCTACAATGATTTTGACACTAAGAAGTAAACTATATAGGTATTATAATTTAGTAACATCTTATTTGGATAGAAAAGGGAACTGGCTAGTTAGGAATATTCACAAACTAGGATAATTGTCATTGATGATGATGACCTAACTGAAATTATTATTAAAATCCTTTTATCGTATAATTTATCGTTATAATTTACCAACGCATCACGATTAGGCTTCATCCACTTTTTGAACAAATTAAATAAAATATTTGTCAACATAACAGTGATGAGTAATCATGATAGTAGAATATCACTGCCATTGGTGATATATTAATGTTAGATTGTTTATCAAATACGGCAGAGATCGTTGATTGCGTTATGATAACTATTGCAAAAACGATATTCATCAGCTAGCGACCTTAAATAGTTCTTTTTACCTGAGAAGTCACCAGTTTTAAATTATCACAACAAAATCAATGTGTTTTTTAGAATGTGGGAATCCATTTGCAACGAAAGTCAATCTATTACTGATTAGGTAAGTAGGCTTAAATTATTGTCAATTACTAGTCCTATAGTTATGTATAGTTTTACCTAATAACGTTACATCGAGAAGTTAGGCTTCCGTCGCTCACAACTAGAAGCAGTCTAAACTTATCGTTGAGCAATCAACCCCATCCTGTCTCACAAAAAAATACATGTTAGTAGTTTCCCGGAAACAGTGTTATACTTATACAGTTATTGTTTCAAGTTGTGTAGTTTACGAAATAAATTTCGCGCAGACATTGTTAATGCAATTCGGTTGTCAGAACAATGAACTGCGGCAAAGGTGTCGAGTCGAGGTCATAACTGTTCGGTGTATAACTTCCAAATTAACTATGGTAATACTTTAGCTGTAAAGAAACGTAAACAGAGGCGTGAGAGCAGAGATGTAGAATACTCACCTTAAGCAAAATTATGTTATATGGTATATACCTATACACCATATTTTTAGGATCACAAACAAGTATATGAATAGTGACACGCGAACGTACCATTAAATTAAATAAACCTTTTCTAAGAAATAACTCCCTCACTCTTAGTCATGCCTCTGGGAAATTTACAAACATCAAAGGATACATATGACAGACACAAAAACACCCAGAATCGCGCCAACTATTTATCGATCACACAAATTTCTGTCCCGTATGTTAATGTAACCTACCTCTGGGAAGGCAGTCAGAGTCACTTACTACTAGTGTAACAGGCCAGTCAAATAGTAGTCGTGATTTGTAAATGTCTTAGCACCAGAGATTTCAGGATATTTACGTCGTCAATCTTCAACCACGATAGGAAACTTATAAACATTTAGGCTTGATCACGGGTCTGAAATCCATGACGGAATTGCGATTTCATACGTAATTAACATATAAAATCGCAGTTCCGTCATGGGTCTAGCTATTATATATATGTAAACTATATTAATTCTGCATACCTAAAATAAGCTTTATTTACACAACTTACTTTGCAAACAATTAGGTATACAACCCGTCTATAAGGAAGCAGTCACCTAGATATTAGATATCCTTTGGATAGCGCGTGGTTTGCTGGCTCTGTGAAAAGGTGTGAGTGTGTCTCGTCTAACGGGAAACCGTCGGCGTGGATGCTTCTATAGAGTACTCTAGAGGCAATTTCGCTTGTTCTACCAAGTTGTCTAGTGATTTTATTAAAAACAAAAGTTTCAGCCGTTAAGTAATAATATCTATGTATGTACTTTATGCCTGCCTGCAATAAGTGCCGTGATACAGTTATTCAACTTTTATTACTTACAAACAAGAATGCTTAAGTTCGCACATTAGCTAAGCTTTCGCTTATTTGATACGTTTTATTGTAGTATATTTTCTACTCTATTCAAACTAACCAACAAATATAAACATTTGTTAGAGTTTTGGGGTTAGGAGGTTAATTGAAATCTAAAGTGAGCCCTACATATCTAAATAGTACATATTTTACATTTATCAATTACTTGCAAACCTGTGCTTTATGCCACTTCGCCAACTAAGCACTATCGACCGTCTTAAGTCTGTTCTTAATCAAGGAATCATGGTTTCTGATGAAAAACATAAATCTGTCTCAGAAAGGAAAGTTCTTGTTTAAAGTTAATCAATTTATTCATTCCATTTATTAAATAGATTTACAAGTTTGGAAGTAAGACGATTATTTTCAGAATAGCACTCCCAGTTTTTATCATAGGAGAGCCAAGCTTAGGCACTAATGCCGGCTCGACCGGTGGGATACCACAGCCTCACAGAAAACGGATTTTGAAACAACACGAGTTGCATTTCGCCGAAATTAGCAAAGTTTCCGGGGGCCCAACTCTCCTATTCCTCTTCCTCCTGTCCTCATCCCCCATCTTCTCTTTTCTATCTCCTCATCCCCCCTCTTCTCTCCCCTAAAAGAACAAAGTAATGTTTTTTATACTTAAGTACTCTATAATGTTATGATTTAAAGTCGATCGATTAACCTACAGACAACAAGTAAAATTATAAATAAAATACGAAACCCCACTAACTTCCTCTCAATTTTTATTCTCTCGAAATGTCACTTCCACACACCATTCAAACAACACGTCACATGTCGAAATTCATCAAGCAGTATACTCTCTATGGCGTGATAAAGAAACATAATACATTCGAAAAATAGAATAACCCTCTTCGAGCAGTCAAGTAAAAAATATCAAATAGCTTTTTAAATGTATACTTACCAGACGTGGTAGTGTCATCATCATATTTTGTCTGTAGCTTCCGTAAATAGCATAACAAGTCTAATATACATTACAGTGGGTAGTCGTAAACCAGCCAGCGTGGCATGGGAATCCAGACAGACACAAAGAGCACTAGTATAAATTACTTAACGAACACGATGGTGTACAGAGAAATCGGCGGAAGCACGCCCCGCTGATCCAGCACTTTGTACAATCGTAACCTTTTCTCTTTAAATAGCCAAACAAAACAATTGTTTATCCTTTGTAATCAGTGCGCTGATACTAGTTTTAGGTGGTTATTGTAATTGATTTTGTAAAAGAAAGTAAACCTGATATGGTGGTCTCGAGTTATAACGGGAAATGTTATTTAATTGTTTAATATTATTACATATATGGATATACTTAGTTTGCCTTTGACACCCAGCATTCGATATGCTTAGGAGAATATTTTTTTTTATATCATATTTTGACAAACGAACATTCGGGTCACCTGATGGTAAGTGACAACCTCCGTCCATGGACACCTGCAACTCAAGAGTCGTATGTGCGCTGCCCGCCTTTGAAGGCGATGAGGGAAGGGGGATGCGGTAAGGAGAGAAGAGGGGGATGAGAAAGAGGAAGAAAAGAAAGGATGAGATTAGAGGGGGAGTTGGGCCTCCGGAAACCTCACTAATTGAAATGTAACGGTTTTCTGTGAGGCCGTGGTATCGCACCTGTATAACCATTTTGCGTGCACGTACAGCACATACTGGGTATTATGTTGCTAAAGTACAAAGATGATGAGCGCGGATTGCCAATGAACGAGATAGTTGGCGCTGCTCGGGGAGATCTTCAAGCAGCAGTAGACGGCGATAAACTACTAATGATGAATATGAAAGGACATAGACTATTCCTATGGATCTTTTAGTTTAGGATAGGAAAGAAATAGACAAGAGTTTCACTTGAAAATTGTAATAATTAAATTATGTCGTCTATTTTGTTTGCCTTATCTTTTGGAATGTATAAACAGTACGTACTTCGAGTTGATTCAACAGACTCTTTATGCACCTATTTGTAATTCCACACGACACTCGCCATACGGGAAGTCTTTCGTCACATCGCATGGAATATGTTCAATAACGTAAAGAATATAAAGCTATGGGTAAATATACATATTGGCTAGTAGAACCGCGACAAATAACTTTATGCATACACTCACGCCTGTCTCTGTGAAGGGGTACGCAGAGGCATAACTAACGCCCAACTTTTGTCGATTATAATTTAGTACAATATTATATGTAATAACGGGCAAGTCTATTGTTTTCATCCGGGGTCTTTTGAGAATTGTATTATAAAATTTGGAGTTTATTGACAGGAAAGTGTGTTGTGTGTGTGTGTGTCCATGGGCGGCGGTAGTCATTTACCATCAGGTGACACGTCTGCTCGTTTGCGGCCATATAAAAAAAAAACAAAAAAGGAAAGATGCAATGTATTAAAACTTAAAAGCTAAGCTTGAACAAAACAATGTCAATTTGTAGTATACTCGTATTCTCGACATGATGATGATGACTGATAAAAGTCTGAAGCGAATTGTAAACTTGTAGCGGATTCAATACTATATAGTCATAATTTTACCAATTTAGACAGCCATCTAAATAACACGCAACATAACTTTAAATTACTTTTGACGACGTTGACCTTCAACTGATGTTATATAATACATAGTACCGATATTGAACTTGAACTTAAGAAAACTTATAACTAAAATTTAAAAAAAGATTTGATCTCTATGAGACGTTGACATTACATACTTTTGAATTCAGAAGTCGTCAAAATTAAAGGATGAAGAATACAGATCTTCTAGTCTATTTTAGATCTATTTTTTTAAGTCAAATATTATTGAAAATGTATAATAAATATGTTTTACTGTTTTATGCCAGCCAGTTTAATGTACACCTACATTACGATGAATTCAGAGTTTCAAACAAGGTGAACGTGCAACACCAAAATTTGCAAGTTACGATCACATCTTGCATTCGTCAATGCCACTCTTACGTAAGACAAATGGCTGTTATTTTCAAAAATGGAATGTAACAAAAAACTAATGAATTTAATATGTACTCATATGCATATATGTAGCTGACTCACTCTATCAAACACGGCCTTGTCTCGTCCTTTAAACTTGTTACCGGTAATCTATTTTGGTAGTAAGGGATTTTTTATGATCCATCTTGTTGTGGCTCATGATCAGTCAGGCGGTCAGGCGTAACGATTTAACGGACGTCTGTGACCTGCCTTAAAACATTCCGAGTGACGTGTATAGAATACTTAGTAAAAAAGTCTTTTGAGCATTGTATTGCTTCTTCGTGCACGCGCGTTTTTTTGTTCATTTCAAACAAGGGTGAAATAAAAAGAATTGCACTTTCTAAATTTTATTTTATAAGCCGTTAAATTGCTATCGGTTAGATGTAGAATCTCACAGTTTGGCGTCTATCTTTCAGATAATTATTTGTGTGATATTTTAAGCAACCTTCAATAATATTGGAAATATGTAGGTATGTATCGCCTAACCACAACGCCTACAACGATGTAAATCTTAGCTATTTATGTCTAGCCTATCCAGGTTTAAGTTAGCAAACAAGCGTTAGAAACTATCTACTTCATTTTAAGGTCGTTTATTCGTCGCTCGGTCTCCTCTGATGACAATTTTTTCAGGTAGATACATATGTTATGTTTCAATAAAAACTTTCATAAATGGACTTCCAAATTTCCTTGATAAAGATATACGATTTTTCTAGCGCGTCTATTTCGGAGATTCCCGATTAGCTTTACACTCCTTTGTCAAGGAGTGAAGCAGGGCGCTTGACGATGTCGTCAGTGTAGCTGTGACGCCTGACCTGCCGCCATTGAGTTCGAAACTAGTGGATCATTTCTGAAATAAATCACGAGTAAAACCTCAAAAGCAATCATACCAAATAAATCTTAAATAAAGTCAATCTATAAATAAATTCTCTTCATTACTTTATTGTTTACCGTTCCCCTATATCGGAATTACATCACCTGAATTCCAATTTAGCAACGGCTAAATAACAGTTGGTCAGTAGAACGTGACGATATGAATGGGGTTGCGTGAAAAGGCAGGAAGCCATAGAAACGAAGTGCAAGGGCGCAACGCGTTGAAAAGGGCTTTCGACTGGCGCGAGCGCACGTCTCCGGGTGTGACTTCATCCTTAGTTGACCGTATTGAGTGTCGATGACCATTATTTAATGATGATTTTATATAAATGAGGAGTTAGTCATACGTGTAATCTATGTAAAATCATTATATTAATATTTAATGTTTGTAGATTTGTTTCTTTTGCTGCTACTGTCACAGTTTCCGACTTAAATAAACCCTATGTTCTTTTTTATATTCCTGGCAATGTGTTCGCAAAATTTCATGATCACATATAGATTAGGATGAATGATTGAATATGTACATTCATATATACGAGTAAGCTTTAAATACATATATATCCATATTATACATATGTACATATAAGTAAAAAGTTTTTTTTTAACGACAAAACTAACCTCAACTACATCTAATTACCGTCGCATCTGTCCTTCCATTAATTAAGCCATCAAGTAGCCTGTGAGTCTCTTCGATAAGGCCGCCCTTGGTGCACACAAATCCCTTGTGATCAATTTCTTGTGGTGTTGAACAAAGTCTACTTTTATTTGCCTACCTATGATTTTTTAGTTAGGTACCCACAACACTTCTCAATCGCATGGGATTAAGAGGGAAAGAGGGGACTCACAATTAGGTAGGATATTCATATGCCTTAGGTATTAATGGAAATGATTTCGTATAATATCCATGTTGAATTCATTTCATTCACACACCATCCAAACAATTTTTTGTTTTACTCCTTCATAATAGTTTGACTATTAAAATGAAAATATCGAATGTTGTTTGAAAACCTATCGACTCCCACGTTGCCGTCCAGTGCCATCCGCTTGAGTAAGATAACGGACTTTTTGCTATTCACACAATATAATACTGTAAGTTTACATAACTTGGACTTTCAATGGAATGGCCCAAAACAATTTCCTTTTGAAACAGGTCACGAACTAAACGATTTTACATCGAAACCCTCACTTAACGAGTTGTTTTATAGAACAATAAATATTATTGCTAAATGTTCTTCATATCCGCCTATTCTTCTGTAGTCTATCTACTGTGAAACCTTTCGCGCTTGAAGAACGTATCTATTTAATTTAACTTTTATGAAATAGTAACAATACAATCAAATTAATGGAACAGTGTAATTCTCTGGTAATTGGTTTTTACAGCCTTAAGTAATTTTACGTGTTAAATACTAAGCAAATTAAACAATGTTGTATTATATTTGACTGCGATAGGCTGGAGTGCTGATGATGATAATGAATAGCCACTGACCATATTCTAATTGTTGCATAACATTTTATAAATGCAGTGTCTGTTTTAATTCATTGTGTAGCATGCAACCTTCATTGGCCTGCTTTGGTCTGCTAGGTATAAAAAATATTTACGAGAAATCCATTGTTATTCTTTATTTGTATCAAATATATTAAATTTCTTATTCAGCTTTAATTTAGCAGTATTTCCACCTATTAAACATTTAAAAGAAATAGTATTAGACCGAATGATAGTTTTATGAACAGTGAATTTTCTTTTACTTTCAGGGTAAACATCAAAACGGAATAACCTTCACAAGTACCGAAGAGCCCATAAAACCATCGAAACCTATACCAGATATCCGTCTGGTAGATGGACCCTCTATCCTGATCGGAAGGGTTCAACTACTACATCGCGGACAATGGAGATCAGTTTGTACCAATTCAAGAAAGTAAGTAAAAGAAATCAACTACAAAAATATTTATCTAAACATAGTAAGGCATACTTCTACTCATTAGATTCACACTTAAAGTATTCTTATAAAAATATTTTATTGATTTTCAGCTGGACATTGAACGATATGGAAACGGCATGCAGGCAACTAGGCTTCATGGGAGGCTCCTTTTACAACTGGATGGACAGACAGCCCGGTAGACGAGCCAGGCTCTTATTCGAGGAACCGAAGTGCAAAGGAACAGAGTACGACTTGTTTCAATGTGATTGGAACTCTAGACAACTTGGGTCAGGTGTTTGCGATTTTCATCCAGATCTCGCTATTGAATGTTCACCCCATCACGACCTTAACGAACAAGGTGGTTCTGGACGACATTGGAGGGGAATACGCTTCGAAAACGCTGTTCACGAAAGAATTCTCACTGCGAGAAATACTCTTTACGTTCCAACATCGATGTCCAGGCTCCAGCATCTTGTTATAAAAAATGCAGGTCTTGGAAGAGATAATAATGCTACAAGTGCCTTAGATATAATAGGTGTTCCACCAATGATAGAAGACATAGAAGTATCAAATTCCGCATTCAACGCTATTAATGTCACGTCACCCAACGCTCCTATAACGATCAACAATTGCACAATACAAAACAATAGAGGATACGGGGTATACGTGAATTCTACGTTTGGTATGACAAAGATTGAGAACTGCCAGATTCACGATAATGGTGGAGATGGTGTTAAATATGTGGTGCACGAAATGAACCTCGATGAAAGATTCGACAGAAGTGAAATATTCGACTTGTGCACTTTAGCGTCTACGGCCAGTCAGACATTTCCAATTCAAATGTCGATAGAGCAGTCGAGATATTCAAATATGGAAAGAGATTGCCATCAGAAATTCTACACCAGAACGGATCACGTCCTAACTTTAAGTTTTATTAAGCTTTTGACTAACGAAAATAATACAGGAGAGATATTTATCTACGATGGCTTAACTGCTGACGACAGACTTATACTATCTTTTAGTATTAGAAATCACACACGACCGCAGAGTGTTACGTCAACAATGAACCGCATGTATGTGAGATTTCGAGCGAACACGCGGACAGATATTGTAGGTTTTCTGAGGCTAACGTCAAGTGTAACCAAAACATATGATTTAAATATTACTGATACGATCATATCAGACAACAACGGTAGGGGAGTGGTTATAGAGAATTTAAGATCACAAATTCATATTCATCGTACTTCAATATCTAATAACAACCACGTTGCTGGACTTCAAGTCGTAAGCGGTGCAGGAGACATAAATGTGACTGAAAGCAGAATATCATTTAATCAAGGGGATGGAGTCAATATTACTGTCACCGGAGGAAACAGAAACATATCACGAAGTATTTTAAGCTCCAATCAAGGTTATGGCATAGCTGTTTGGTTAAATACTACTCAAGAAACGGAATATATTCCGGTGAATCAAACAACTGTTGTTGAATATTCTGAAATATTTAAAAATTTAGATGTCGGTATACTGCATGGCAACTACTGCGGTGATAGTTGGGTCAATGTAACTGGCAATTGGTTCAATACAAGTCTTGAAAGTACTGTCGAAATATCAACGTGCTGGAGGCTAAATAGTCCTCACAAAGTGCTGAATTTGCAAATTGGTCATAATAGATTTTATGAAAACCAAAAGGTTCCCCTAATAATTCAACCTGCACTCAATGTTTTCGGAAGAATAGAACATAATTACTTTGAACATGGTAATTACGGAGCCATCGTAATTTTGAATCGAATAGAGGGGCAGTATTTAGAGGAATTCGAAATATTACCAGCTCGATTTAATATACAACATAATTATTTTTTTGGTAATAAAGGGCCTTTTGTGGTAAATCTTGGCTTGTCTCCGTATAGTGATATTCAATACATTCTCTTTACAAGAAACTTTTTGCGTGATAATAGAATACGAGAACCGTTTGAGCCTTCGTTAGAAATATCGTCCAGGCTTATACCACGAAGTAGAGTAGCTGCAACTATTGTGCTGGCGTCAAGCAACATTGATGTTTTTAGAAATATTATCAATAATCCTGAGGCTCAATATGAAATTGGTTCACATGTTGAAGATCAGAGTAAAATATTGAACTGTACTTTTAACTGGTTGGGATTTGGTGAAGAAGAAAAAGTTTACAACAGACTCTTCCATAGGAAAGATAGATATAATTTAGCAAAGATTATATACATGCCATATTTACTACATAGCAGCAATCCTGGGGCTACACAAATCAATTTTAATTCGCTCTATGTACCTCAGTTTAATGTACCTGGAACATCCGTGGTTGGAGGAGAAGTTGAAGGTATAGAAGTACTTCGACAAGGAGAGTATGACGTCAACAAAGATATTAACATTCGGCCAGGTGGGAAACTAGTACTACAATCTGGAGTAACATTAAAGTTCCCACCTGCTATAGGAATAATGGTTGCTGGTCGATTAGATGCCAGAGGAAAGCGACCGAATGACATTACTTTCACTTTAAAAGAAGAAATTATTATGACAAATGACAGTGTTTATGAAACTGACTTTGAGCCAACCACACCTGGATATACAGAACCTGTTGTACCTATACGGTTGTTAGGTGGAAGAACACAACATGAAGGAAGACTACAGGTTAGAATAGATGACAAGTGGGGAACTGTATGCAATTACAGATGGAATATCTTGAACGCTGCTCTCGTTTGCAACCAACTTGGACTTGCTCTGAATCCAGATGATTGGTTCTTAGAACCTAATGAAATCCCTTTTGCAGGAACTTCAGAAGACATCCTATTATCTAATGTTGAATGTACAGAATTCGATAATGATATCACAAAATGTAAAGCAGAAACTAGGGAACACTTTGAAAATTCTTGTTCACACGAAAATGATGTCGGAATCAGATGTTATGAAACTAGTTGGGCTGGAATCAGATTTAGTGTTATTTCTGAAAGAGCTGATCTACAATATGTTACAGTGGAAAAAGCGGGCCTTCTAGATTATTCGTCGAATCTTTTTAAACCCGCTCTACAAATTGACTTTGCTCGACATAGTTTGGAAAGTGTGAAAATATCTAACAACTATCACGACGGCTTAGGAATTCTTTATTCAGATCTGTACGGAGCAGATGCAGTAAATACAGTACGAAACTCTGAATTTAGCAACAATAGAGGTAGCGGCATTAGTTTCAAACAATTAGGACTTAAAGTATATAGTTCTGTTGTAGAAAACAACAACATAGCAGGTATTTCTCACAATCCGCATATTCCTGGTGCACAACAAAGAGAAATAGCAGGATGGTTTAATTTTGATCCTGGTTTCAATGTAGATGAATCCAGTTACCGCCCCATAATGGTGCCCGATTACGAAACGGACATTAGCTTAGTGAATGGGGAAACTAGACACATAGTTTTTACAAAACGTCTCGGTGATAACATATCAAAAACTTATAATATTAAATGCAATCCTGGTTATGTTCTTGGGCTTCAGCTTTTAAATCCTATTCATAACTTTTCAACAGAAAATATTTGCATATATGATTCCCAAAATATAAATGAAGTAAGCGTTAAATGGTGTTTGGATCGTGATCTATCAACTTTTCCAACTACGAGTACTAGTTTTGGGGTAGTGCTCACATATGAAAGTGGTACTAATGCTTTAGGTGGTGTCGTCATTGTGGTTAGTACAATAACAGCTCCAGTACAAAATCTAAGAAACAGAATCGTCAAAGGCCCTGTACCAACACTACAAGTTGTGAATTCAAAGATAAAAGGAAACACTATAGGTATCAAAGCTTTATATTATAATCGCTTTTTAAATGAATTGGGTGATCACTTTTTAAGGAAAGCTAATGAAAGTATCAAAATTTTTAATTGTGAAATAGCACATAACAAAGAAGAAGCTATTTACGTAAATACACCTTTTTGGGATATACATGAAAGTAACATTACTGAAATAACCATCATGGTGAATAGCAGTTTGATAACTGATAACGGTAGAGGACTATATCATTTTGCCAGAGATTTAAGGAGCTCGAATAATTTATATCACTACATCCTGCAAGATAATACTATAGAGAGAAACAAACAGGGTGGTTTCGATGTAAGCTTGCCTTATGTGTGGCAGTACAACGAGAATTTCACTCATTCAGTGTACATGCATAATAATACGTGGCGCAACAATCAGTATTTCGCAGTCATTATTGATGGTCATTTTGCAGAAGTTAACATCACAAAGAACATTTTCACTGACAATTATTGTAAGACTGGTCTAATTTCCATTCAAGGCATGGAAAAGAAAATGATGATCGACGGCAACTTTATTGAAAGGAATAATGGACAATTTATGGTTAAATTTCACATGGATAGTCAAAGTGAGATCATGGGACTTGTTTATGCCCTTTTTGTTTATAATCAAGTGAAGAACAATAAGCATGTACTTACCCAGTTGAGTCGAGGTAGTTTAATAAGGAGTGTTGAGCCGACATATGTTATAGGTTTTAAAGGGATACAAAAAGTTAAAGTAAGCAGGAATTTATTTGGAAACAATGCCCTCGAATATACTTTGGTCGCTGGCATTAAGACTGCAAAGATAAACAATTTACTAGATGTAACTGAAAACTGGTGGGGAACAACCCAAGACCTGGAAATTAGACAGCAAATATTTGATTTTGATGATTGGAACAATTACGCTGTCGCAACATATGTACCTTATTTACTTGAAGAACGCATGGAATCCAGTATATCAGCGTCATTCAGTCTAGAGAATGTCATAGATGTAAATGCGTTAGGAGGCAGATTAGGATCTAATTTCACAATAGAATCGAGAATCGCGCCATATATAATCCGTGCCGATATTACTGTTATGCCAGACGCTGTATTAACTATTAGTCCAGGCGTTATTCTTGAATTCGCACCGAACGTCGGAATATTAGTTATGGGATATCTATACGCCATAGGACACAGCCAAGCGCCTATAGTTATGAGACCTATAACTCCAGAGAGTAATGTAGAAATCAACAGAATGAAAAGGGATGCTGGACAATATTCTTCAAACCATCAGAAACAAAGACGACAATTAGAGTCATTCAGTGTTCCACACTCAATTCGGCTGTGCACAGGGAGAAACTGTTCTATCACTGATAATGTGGCAGGCAAAATAAACGAGGGATTTTTAGAATATTACAATAAAACTACCTTGCAGTGGGTACCGATGTGCGACAACCGATTTACTGAAAGAAATGCCCAAGTGGTCTGCAGAGAGCTTGGTTTTGATCCAGTTAATGTATTTTTCGCACACGATCGAAGAGTCGAATATCACAGTAATTCTTTGACACGAATTTGGTCATGGCCAGAGCCTTTACAATGTGTAGGTACCGAAGACCGATATGACAACTGCCCAATCAGACTGAATGGACAACTTTATGGTCACAGACATCAATGCAAATGGGATTCTGAATTTGTTTTTATTCATTGTGGTAATAAAAATCTAGAAGAGAACCTTGAGTACTGGGGCGGTATAAGATTTGCAAATCCAGAATTCGAATATTCCATTTATGAACATCGAATTCATGATCACCACACTCACGAAACTATGCAAAAACCGGAAAGTGAATTACTTCATGTTCAAATTATTGGTGCTGGCATTTTACATAATGAAAAGTCTCCTGCTATTCAGAGTATAACTAAGAATCCAAGAATACAAAATGTTAATATAACAAAATGCGCCCATCACGGTATTAATTTAATATCACCCACCGATTCTATGAATATGAGATTTAATAACATACAAGACATACTAGGGGAAGGTGTTAGTGCCATATCATTGAATGGGGAAGGCAGAGAATCGAATGAGTCAAGCTTTACTCCACTGAAAGACTTAAATCTACCTTACCATTTGTTTTCGCTGATTGATATTTGTGATAGTACAAAAATGATAACCGTTGAAGAGCGCGTATTGCTTTACTACAAATATGACAATAATCCTATAAATTGCGTTAAGATATTTAAGAGCATGTACAGAGTTAAACCATTTGGGTTCCGTTTGCTACAATTCAATCTATTCAACCACACTCATAGTTACGGTAAACGAGACGCTTTGACTATATACGATGGCGACATTTATAATATAACAGCGCCTATGATTGGTTACTTGGAAAATGGATCTCCTGATGAAAAGACGCTTTTCCGAACTCAAGGGCCAAGTTTAAGTGTAAAGCTGTTTGCTAATGGGGCATCCGCTGTACATGGATTTATTGCAGAAATTGTTACTTTGCCAATATCTGCTATTGGTTTTAGTAAGTATCCATCGGTCGATCTACTTTCGAGACTGATTAAGAAATCGTTAACAAAGAAGTGGGCATTAAAACATGTTTTATTTCAGATCGCGACGTACAACATAACATATCCAGCAGTGAATTTATAAATAACAGGGATGGTGCTATTTCATATCAGTCCGTTGGTGAAGTCAATCCTCTGGTTGCTGTTACTGGAAACGAAATAGTCAATAACTGTAACAAATTGTACGGAAACTTCACTTCTTGCCCTTCAGCTGTTAGATTTGACATCCAAAATACTCAAACGCTAGTGTTTAGGGTAAGTGTAGAGCCTGCATGATCACACCACGTTTTTGCTATCAGTAATTTATTGTATAACTAAATTATACTTTTTTTTCATTCAGAATAATTTGGTTCGCAATAATGTTGGTGGACTATTAATCAGAGCTGATTCTAACGGGATCGCCACTTCGCTACGTGGATGGATACACAACAATTTGTTCTTTGAAAATCATGATCTACCGTGCCTTAAAGTTGAAGGTACAGGAACATACATTGAATTACAGTTTATGATTTACATATATCTCCCAAAAGTACTGAAAACCGGTATGCTTAAATAGTTTTGTGAGATTGTGCTTATCTGAGAACTTTAAAAATAGTAGTATTTCATACTCAAATTCAAATCTTCAATTAAAAAATGTCTTTATTCATATAGGCCAAGTTACAGCCAAATAAATTATGTAATAATTTAGAAAAAATAAGTTTTTTTTTGTACTCATTTGGATGTATGGAACCTCTATCAGTAAAGGTACTAACAAATTTAAAGAGCTAAAAATTCAAGCAAGTTCTGCAGTTCAATCCTAAGCATTTTTGTAATTTATGTAATATTTAATAAAATATTATGCTTTTGTAAATATGTAGCTTAAATTTATTTATTAAGATTTTCAACTTATTTTTGGTAATCCGCGCAAGTTTTTTTTTATAATACTAGCAACGTGGGTCACACATTACTGGTATGGTTGTTAAACTCTCCAACTAAGCTAAAATATTGTTGGGGTTTACGACGGTGGTGTACTGAGGGTTCAAACCTTTTTTTAAATGTGAAACCCTCTACAGGCCGTCATAACAAAAATTGTATTTATGTCAGCAGCTTTTCCTCAAAACTCCTGAACTCATATTTTCTTTTCTAGGCCGAAAGTCCACATCTTACCAAGAGGTAACCATCTACCGCAACTACTTCACACGTAACCGAGTGCAGTTCAATGACGTCATCGTTCTACGGCAAGTGGTCTCCAACTTCACGCACAACTATGTACATGATAATACCGGTATGAGAATACTCGAGGTCTCAGGTTTTGATAAAGTCCGTCTGCCGATTTATCAGACTACTTCACATAATGGATTTTATAGGTAAGTTAAATAATTTATACTTGTCATAGTCAATATAATAATAATATTAATTATAATATGGCTCATTAATGGCATTTTCCCCACTTCTAAGCCCTAAAATAAAATAAAAACCTATGTTTAAAAGTATAGCTTGGTAAACAATTACTTAAAAAAATTCAACATATTCAAAGGTAGGTAGGAATAGAAGAAGAAGAAGTGCATCATAGTAATCTTAGTTCAGTTTTAATCGTCTCATTATAAAATGTGTTTCTACTTTTTTTGACTTTTCATAGACAAGGAAATTTGAAGAAAATGCCGAGCCACAATGACATTAATATTTTTTTAAAAATGATTATTTATTTAAATGTTACCTAAACGAGGTTTTAAAATTTAATTAAAAGAAAAGTATATCATTGTCAATGCTTTTTTTTTAGAAATTATGCAACGGACCGCGAAGGGCGGGCTACCGTGGTGGCTGGAACAGCTGGTCAAAATTACGTAGACAATATTTTCTTCAACCCCGACAATGATTACGAGATGATTACCGTTAATCGATCAATGTGAGTACATAGTTTTTCATAATGACGCAACAAACCGTAATGAAATATTCCACTAGCTATTCTTTAAACCAATAAAATTTTAAGTTTATTGTTTTTTATTTATTGTTAATACTGCCATCTAGTGTTTCTATTACGAAATGCAAAGAAGTTTCGGATTTTTTTTAAACAAGATATGGTGTAACACTGCCATCTAGTAAAAGTATTACAAACTACGGAAACTTGAACCTTTCCTTATAATAACGAACTTCGTTCCTATCTGGTGTCCCACGACAATGCACATTTTTTTTTGGTTCAAGAAGTCATATTAGTTGTAATTATGAGTATATGTGTGTTAAAATAAGTGTCCCTAAATATGGAATACTTGCTTTAACCATTTAGAATAGTCGGTTTTTATAAACATGTGTCTAATAAAGTCAATACATTTGTCTGTAAACTAATAATAGATAAGTATCCTGCATGCTTGAAGGTTAATAGACCTTGACTTGAAAACTGGATCAATCTTGGCATATTTTAGCAGTAATGGCCTATATGGCATGAGACGATGACCTAAATTACTGTAACTTAAATCTATTCAGATTGAAATCCCAATAAGCTACACGATAATCATGCTAGCAACTTAAAATAATGATTAAAAGTTTTTGTCATGCTAATTGTATAACTTTGCATGAATGTTACAACTTCTTTCCCATTCAAAAATATTTATTTGCATGTTTTTGTTGCATGACTATCCGGACCATAGCTTTGTTGACTATAATCCGAATACACAAAGGTAAGTCTTACTTAAATTATGTTAATAACAAAACGATTTGCACTACAGCTTATATCAAAGCTTACTAACATTGTTGTTCTGTCTTGCTTTCATGTTCACTGTTAAGGCTTAATAGGATTTTCTATGGGGGCCAATGTCATGTATGTACCTATGTACATATGTATGCTATGTGATGTCTTTGCCCGTCGCCCTTTTATATACTTACAACTTTATATACATACATATTTACGCTAAAGATAGGTTCAGACATATATACAGGGGTAGACAGAGGTGTATAAACAGGTTCAGATTTTAGATGAAAACTAGAAAAACGCTTTTATAACATTGAGAGATGTATACATATATCTTTATATAAAAAAACGAAGCAAGAAAATAGAAACGCCTTAATTAAACTCTGCAAGCGGTATCATCTCCCTTGTCTCTTAGTCCTCTAAAACATAATTAGTTTTGTTTCTTTATTTTATTTCGATGATTCGATGAAGTATCATATTTTTAGCTCGCCCTAATTATAATAATAATCAGATTATCGATATCTGGGATTTCGATTCAGATTCAGCAATCATTGTGCCGATAGTCATATCAGCACATGAGTTGATTGCTAAGAGCCTAGACCAACACCTTCAGAGGCTCACGTTAGGCAAAAGGCAGTCCTTCTTGATACGGCACGTATTGTGAGGAGGTTCCTGTCTGGTACCCTAACCACCGGTAGCTTGGTCGGCCGATATCGGTGGGACACTATTTTTTATATTTTTTAAATTATATTTAGTTTTTTTCTTTTATATTTAAAAATGTAATTTATATGTTTGTTTAACTGAATAAATAGTATAATAATAATCTTTATTTGGAACCAGAAAAAATATATTACAAATGATGTATGTTCGATATAACATCATTAGTTAAGTGTGTCGATGCTATTACCAGGAAGTAAACGATAGTAGCGTTCCAGATTACATATACATTCCTGGGATATATCTAATACATTAAATTTATTAAACCAAACAGAACAATAAGATGCGTGTGTGTGTGTATACTGTGTATGCGCCCGCGTGTCTACATAGTGTGTGTGAATTAGCGACAATTTTACTTCTCTTGAGTTCCACTAAAGACTTTTATTTCTTACCCTAATTACTAACGTGCTTACTTAGACTTAGAATAGAAGTTAACTTTTCATTTTCGTCTATTCAGTGATGGCCTTCAAACAATTATAGCTTCACCATAGATCGCAGCAAGTAACGACTTATTTAATTAACAAAGGCGTAACGCGCCTTAGTCAGGCCATTAAATCGTCATTCATTGCGCTAGTATTTTTGATAATTTATATGTGGTTGGATATATGACGCTAACATTTTCCTAACCGCAAGTGTTGTATTCTTCTTTCAATACAAAATATTCATTTCAATCGTCATTTATCAGTTGTTACTGAATGTTTTGTAAGTTGGTTTACTTTGGATTTTACGTTTTAATAAGGAATGTTATTTAAATTGTACTTTCTATCGGGTTTTCGTTGTGTACGGTTTTTTTATTGCAATCGTAGTGATTTTTTTTGTTTTAATTAACGTATTTTTTTTTCTAATTCTAAACAAACTTTTTAGTTCTTTCGATCTCCGGCGGACTCGAATCGACGCAAAGCACAACTTCTGGAGTTACAACGAGACCCTGGCAGTGGCAGGAAGGATAAGGGACCAAAGTGATAACCCTTTATTGCTAGAGGTTGACTATAGACCATTCTATATGAATAACCAAACAGTGTTGGGTGGCGGGAAATGTCCACCTGGGTGGGACGTAATAGGAGACACATGTTATATGTATGTGGGAGCACCCATGACTTATGAAGAGGCGAGGACTTTCTGCTTGGTGAGTACACCAAGTACCTATAATATAATTTAAATTCTTTCATAGTTCTGTGTAAGTAAAGTAACTTACGCAATATTGTTTTTAATTATTAATTTAGGAGTAACATCTACATGTCAAAGTTCACCAGTATTGTATTAATATTTTAATAGTAATAATAGGCGCTAAAACATATATGATAAAAACAAGAAGGCTCTTTTGTAAATATATATCATCCTACCATAATGACTCCACTCTGCCTGATGCAAAGCAATAAGTGGAATCCAAGAGTGGTGGTCACCATCCTCATTGAAAGTGTAGTCAATGAAGCATGGTGACCCACAGTATGGCGGCCTGGTGAGATGCTTTTTCACGTCCCGCTTAAAAGACCCGAGATCAAAGTGGGAGGGAAATTCCAGGCTTCTCTACAGGATCTCAATATGCTAGTGATCCATACCAAATAGTGGTAACAGTTCTTTTATGTTAAACTGATTACGACTTTTAAGAACCTAGTGAAAATAAACACATTTTTACCGTGGGAGAGACATGCTTAAGCGGAACCTTCAAGAAAAGAGCGTACTCCTACCTAACAGGCCGGCAACGCACTTGGGACTCGTGAGTTGCAGGTTTCCATGGGCGGCGGCTGTCACTTACCATCAGGTGACCCGTCTATTCGTCTGTCCCCCTGTATAATAAAAAAAAGTTATTCTATTAAGAAGGTGAATATAATATTATGAAGTTTGTTTTGTTTCCATCCTATGTTGTAGTCGCATCCTGAGGTTTAATGACGTCATTTGCTTACTAATTTTGACCGTATTGTTGCTTGTTTTTGTTAAAACTATAAGAATGATTATCGCTTGCTCATTTTACTGAGTAAGTTACCAATACGATGTCAGCCTTAGGTATAAAATAAAACAAAGGCGTTGTTCAGGCTTTTATTTATTTGTTTATTTATTTTAAACTTTATGCCCATATGGTACATCGCCGGACTTAATGGCTTAAGCATTCTCGTAAAGTCAACCTTTGTGTGATGCGGAGAAAGGAAGACATTTTTGTGTAAATGTAATAAAATAAAATGATGAATTAAATATTTAAAAAATAATAAAAAAGAAATAACTGCAGCTAACATCCAATAACAATCAGTAAATTCGATAAAGACGTAGGATAATATTTTAATATTTCTGAATAGCCCTAAATATTAATCCATTTAATATTTTGATAGGTACATATGCACATAGGTACTTAAACAATAAACAAACATGCTTTAATACACACGTTGAACTCCACAAAACTCTACCCAAACGTGTTTTGTGCCTATAAAAACCTACCTGTAAACATTGTCATCCTTTTTAAACACATCAACTTTTTATGAACCCTTTTTTTCCAGTCGGACAACGCATCAATGCCATACGTGACCGGTAACTACGAGGCACTATATGAGTTCATAAGTCGACAGAACCAGTGGTTTCAATATGGCGACAGGGTCTGGGTCAACCATATCGATTATGTGACACAATGCACGTCATTTGCATTTTCGAATGTAGAAATCACTGACTGCCAGCAGAAGCATGCCTTTATTTGTGAGATTGGTGAGTTTGTTGGAACATTCATAGAATCTTTAAAATTTGTAAACAATTCGAAAGTGAACAGTAATAATATACGTTCATACACGCAGAGGCGTCTCCAACGTCCCATAATTTAGAATTTACATACTTACTTACCCACGTTGCATGTATTATTAAAAAAAAAAAACTGTTGCCGTCATCCGGCCTCTGTATGACTTCATACTAGATAACAGTCTCCCTGCGAGAACCACGTGGTTGCTACTAAGTCAATACGTACTTATAAATGTATATTTATATATATATATATAATATTAAGATACCGGATTACCGGTTGTGTCGTAAAAGGCGCCTAAAAGATCGAACTATTATCGATTAGACAGTATATATACAGTCAGACAGTGCCCGATTGACGGCAATTGGAAAAAAGTGGGTGTTTAATAGATGGCGTAGCAGTTTAAGTGGCCACCTCGCCACCACGAGTGTTGTTAGTTTAATTTGAGAATTACACAAAGTGTGGTCCACACTTTGTGTAATTCTCAAATTGTTGTTCTGAGTCTGGGTGTTCTTTTGTCCCTTGTTTGAATGTTTGTAAAGTCCCCCGACACGTGTCAAGTGTATGTATGTATTAATAATAATAAAAGTATATGTAATAAATAATGATGTATTAACGTGTAATTTCAGATCCAAAGATAAAGATAGACCCGATGTCGTGGCAGGGCGACACGCTGGCGGTCGCGTTTGTGGGCGTGTTGCTAGCGATGGTGCTACTTGTGGGAGCCGCTCTAATCTGCTGGTACTCCAAGTCTAAGCACAGGTAAGTTTTAAAAATTATAATTGACTATTAAACAAGTAGATAACCGCCTTCAATGCTTCTTTTGCAATTAGTTTGCGCAATACTTTCAATCTTAAAAGCATTCAATTTAAAATCTTATTCGGAATTTTAATGATGTTACCATGTCCCATGATCAAATTCTGATTAAGATTCAATGGAACAGTGCAGGTATAATTTTTATTACGTATTTTCTCCAAAAAAAAAAATTTCGCGCTCATACTTAGTGCAAAGACTCAATGGTTTTCTCATGGATGCTATTGTCAGAACAGGACCAAATTGAAATGGGACCACACGGAAAACACCAGCTCTCAAATAAAAAAAAAACATAAAAACCGATTCATCCAGACGAAAGTTCTGTGGTAACAAATGTAAAATTACCAAAGATTATTATCACGATTAATTATATATAAAGATTAATGATTATTAACACGGCCTTACAGAAAACCGGCTGTTAAATATTGCTTGCATTTTGTGACCGAATGATGTTACCGGGGGCCCGACCCTCCCTTTCTCGTCCTCCCTTCCCCTCCTCCTTTTCCCTTCCCCTTTTTCCCCTTCTCCCTCTCCCCTAAAAGACACAGCATTCTTGTGACTCTTGAGGTGCAAGTGTTCATGGGCGGCGGAAGTTACTTACCATCAGGTGACCCGTCTGTTCGACTGCCCCCCTATAATATACTTATATATATAAAAAATAATTACATTTAATAAATTTCTCAGTATTTAAATGTCGGCACCGTAATCCTGTACGCTGATGCTTAAATTAAACAAATTTATTTTGCAGACATGTCCAAAGATTAGAGCGACGTAACTCTATACGACAATCGCTACATTCGGTTCGGTCCATTGGCAGCATCAACGGTGGGTTCCCTGATACACCGTATAGAAGAAAATTAAATCAAATGGTGAGATACATGCTATTGAGCTATTGCTTTATAATTTTTTAGTTTCAAATATGAATATTTATCACCTAATTGCCTAAAATGGAGATCAGTTTGAAAATACTGTTTTTATATTATTATTCTTATTAGACACCCAATTTTATTTATTTTTTTGTTTTCATTTAAATGACATCTCCCGAATTAGGAATACTTCCTGTGTCACAGGGGACTTGACCACCATTAGACCAACGGACACAAAGAACACTCAGACTCAGGACAACTATTTGTGAATAACACACATTTTCGTTCCATGTGGGAATCGAACACAGGACCTCCGGTTCAGCGGTCAGGGTCACTAACCACTATACCAATAGGCACGTCAAATTATTACTAAAAAATATTGCTAGTTATCGCAACTTACAATAACTAGTGGCACAAGAGTGTCAGTAAAATGCATTTGAAAGTTCTTGACGACGTCTACTTAACATTCAGAAACAATTTATTAGCATTAACAGGGTAACAAAGGTCTTATGTCATAAAGCAATAGGTACATGTTCCACCTTGGATAAGGCATGCTAATGTTAAGAGATACGATTTAATTAGAACGCAATCATGAAATAAGTTTTAAAATAAAATAAGGATGATACAATACCAAAAATTATTTATTCGGCAATTTTAAGGTTCATAAAATCTGTCATCATGTGTGTAATAGTTATCTTCAGCATCAGCCAAATTTATTGTTTTTTTTTTTATTGTTTGCAGAGTACCCGTTCTACCGATACTTTAACGAAAGGATCAGATTATAGAAAAATGTTAGCATCAACAACATCCATGGAATCTATGGAGAAGAGCCAGTTTAACTCTTCACTAGAAGACACACAAAGCTATGACATATACGAGGCTCACAATCCTAACACAAACATAATGCCACTAACACATAGTACATTCGTAAAAAAACCCACTACACCTGAATATTCGATACCACAGCCAAGCAATAATCGACCTTATAATAACTTAGCATTTAGAAACGAAGGTTACAGAGATAATTCTGGTACAGCAAGCGGTGCACCGTCTATAAATACAGTAGCTACAGAAGAAATTCCTATACTTCATCACCATGAAGGTCTACGATCACCTCCTGATGAATACGCTTTATCTCCTAACAACGATAATCAGTACTTCACATCAGATACGTTGCCCTTAAGGGATAATGAAGGTGATACATTAAAGAGGTCGTTAGAAAGGGCGGGCAAGATATACGGACCTTACGGCGCCCCTGCTAGTAGTTATGGCGCGCAACCTAAACTCTCTTTCCTTATGGAATTAAGGTCGAAAATGCCAGAGCAACCACAGCCCGGAGCTATTCCAACTACTACGTTTGGACAGAGGAATAATATTGCAGGTACAGTATGTAGTTAGTTCTAAATAGTGAATTAGAACATCATTAGGTATGATACAAAAATATGCAGAGGATCTACATAAGATCTTTAAATCGAGAATAAGTTGTGACAATATTAATAAATTACGATGACATTTACTTTTATGACTTTCTCACTCACTTCTATATTGGTAGTTAGATCTCAATTGTTTCAATCTTCTACTTTTTGCCACTTACATAGTAATGCGCAAGTCTGCCGTATATTTCGATGTAATTACGTAATTTTTTTTCTACTATGTGTAAATTCTTTTAAACTCAAATAATAAATTTAACAAATAAATAAATTTATTTTACAGATCAGCAACAATATTATGAAGACAACCTGCCAAGTCCGCCTCATCCGCCAGGATATTCTAACGCATACGATACGACCACGTCAGAGAATATACCGAGTTATGACTCCAGTCCTCGAGATCTTTCCAGAGAATTCGATGATTCATCCCTGCCAGACCTACATCTCAGATCTAAATCTGAAGCTTTACTGGAAACCAATTTCGACTTTGAAGATTCGGAAAATAGTCCCCCGCCGTTGTCAGAAACAAGTCGGTCACATAGTCAACCTTTAGAAACATCAATGTGAGTCCAAGTAAACACGAAAGACCACATGGAGCATTTATGTCAGTCCAAGAGACAGAAAGAAAAAAGGCTCGAAAGACCATAATTTTTCTGCTCTGAGAAGATGAAAATGGCCTAGTATAAATAGCGTGTTAAAAGGAGTTCATTACACTATCGTATTATAGAATAGATAACAATGAAAAGACTGAATTATGATGTCTTGGTTGAGATATTTTATGTTTCTTGCATTTAATAATAAAAAAAACGCTAACTGTGATTTTACGGTGTCTTCAGCGGTTTATCGATTCCAACAAGGTTTTCATCATAGAAGAAGAAGAAGAGATAAGCGATCTTAATTATTAAACCACTAGCTAAATTTTTATTATAATAAATATCTGTTGTAGTATCTATGTGAAACAGTAATAAACTGCAACTAAACAGATACAATTTTTATATATTATATTTAAATAAAATGTTATAAAGTATTCCGTAAGCATCAAGGTGTTCGTGTTTGATACTTAAGCTCTGTCTTAAAGTGCCTTGTAAACTACATTCCAATCTGCTGTATTTCCCCATAGGTAGTTAAAGTATATTTGTATGTAAAAAGTATTATAAGTCTAAGAACTATTCAAATTACCAGAGGTGATCGATCTCATAATCAAATAAACAAATTAAATTCTAATGTATGCCTTATGGAGTATGAGATGTCTTATTTATAAGTTATATATAAGATTCATATTGAAGACAGACATTTGTAAGTAATTATTTCATGTTGCAATTTTAGATACGTATTTTGCACGTCCGTCCTAAAATATTGATCGTCGTTAAATTAGATTAGATTAAGATACTACAGTCTTTCCATATCAATATTTAGACTTAGATTTTATGTAACTATAAATCATAATTTGCTTATTATTTTCTTTTATATTTACAATTTTATAGTTTGACAGCAGATCTAGACACTCTAAACAGGTATCTCTTTACTATAAACTTTATTATTATTATTTTAACTTAGAATCTTACTTTCTATAAAAATATTGCATTTCAGAGCGCTTCTCAGTTTGCTGCCATTATTGTCATCTTACATCACTATAATCTGTGTTTTCAGTTTTTAATTTATTTAAACCTATATTTACTACTTTCTTTAATTCAATAAACAATAATGACCTAACATGCTTTAAATGTAAATTGTACAAGATAAGTGAAACACAAAATAGTTTATACGACAAAATATAGAATTTATTATTGGATGAATCATTAGTAAAAATTCATTACAATATTTTGGTATTAAAAATGTTGTTTGATTTCGTAAAGCCTTCACATACACTTTTTGTTTGCCGTGACCAGTGTGTTAAAGTTGAAATGTTAAAAACAATGTACAGCTCTTCTGTAATCAGTAGCTGTAGGAGTGAAAATAATAGTTCCTCCAATTCATACTCTCATGTAGGGGACAGACGAGCAGACGGTAACCTGCTGGTAAGTGACAACCACCGTCTATGGACACCTGCAACTCAAGTCAGTAAGTGCGCTGCCCGCTGCTGCTGCAACCGCTTTTCAGTGAGGCCGTGGTATCGCGCCGGGCGAGCCGGCCTATCCGTGCCTTAGCATGGCTCTACCACTGTTCAAATAAAATAAATTTTAATAAAACTACAAAAATGGGGACAAATGTTGTTCTTATACAGATAAATCTATTTTAAGTAATATTGTCCTTTATTTTTGAGAGCAAAATTTATAGCTGCTCAAGTGCAAGTCGAGGAATGAGGAAAGTTACTAGTTGGTGTAGGGAAATTTTGCTTCATACTGAAAGGGAGTTCAATCTTACACTTTAAATCCAGAAATGATCTGAAGATGTTCAAATTGTAAAATGATCTAAATATTGAATCTTGTCACAAACTAGTGTTTACTAAGCGGTCTAGCTTCGACAATAACTGTTATTGAAAATTTATGAAAAGCAGTCAAAACAGTTGATTGGTCTATTATATTTATAAGAAAAAAATATTTCCCATTTTACATTAATATCGTAAGTTCGTCACTACCAAGTAAGTACATATTTACTTACTTAACAAATTAACTCTTGATTTGCAACTGTCTGTGGTCGGCAATATTCATTAACCATTTGTTGACCCATCTGCTCGTTAATCCCATCAGTACAACATGATTAAAATAATGTTTGCAATTCTTTATTTTTTGGTAAATGGTATGTGGTATATGGTAATGGAAGTTGATATAAATATATTTTTGCATATTTTTTAAAAGTTTTGTTGGGTTTTGATATCCCGGACACTCTGGATACTCTGGTATTATCAATGTACGATACGTTACTCAGTTTACTTCCGCCAGAATAAACCCACGACCTCTTCGGGTCAGCAGTCAGGCTCACGAACCACTACCAACAGACACGTCGATTATTAATTATTAGATTATCCTACTAAATTAAAAGTTTCCCAAACACCATTGGCACTCTCTTCCTCTTCCGGTATACATATTCTATGTACCGCTGAACTTAGGGAAACTATCAACTTATTCCTGCTCATTTTCTATCTATATCATTCTGATTAGACTGTGGTTACCGTATAAGCATGTAGACCTTTTGACCAATTAGAAACCGTGTTTGTCGTTGATGTGACGTAATTAAAATTGACAGCTGTTTTCTTTTATTCATTTCTATTGCTTTAAAAGTCAAATTAGACATTTTACTGTAACTACAATAATATAAATTTTAATACCATTTTTTTTTGTTCTTTGAACTTAAGTGTTAACTGTAAATGTGTGATCAATAATTTTGCATCATAAAAAATGTGGAAATAGTGGTTTAAGATTTAACTTATTTTACTTGTCTGGATACGACGTTTACTAAATATTTTGTATTATATTGGTTTGTGACAATGGATGCAACAGGATCTATTAATACTGACACCTTAGAGAATATAGAACACGAGGACGAGATTTTTGATGAATCTGAGGAGAAGGAACTTGTAACCGACTCATGTTCGACGAAGGTTTTAAATTCTGTGGCGGAACCTCGCGATAAATACCGTATTGTTTATGTATTATTCTACCTCTTTGGAATAACTTCTCTTGTGTCCTGGAATTTTTTAATCACCGCCAATGATGTAAGTATACAACATATTGTCAATTTAGAACTAATAATACCACTTAGTTTTAGCAATTGTAACAACTGCTTGTCACTTTATTTCTTACCTAAAATCAAGGTCAGTTCTAATTAGTAGGAACTAAACTGAACATAAATTCTAAATTTGAAATTTCTAATGGTAAATATTTGCTGATGAACTTTTTAATTTCAGTATTGGATGTACAAATTCCGAGAGGTAACACCAAGTAATCTGACAAGGATAGTGCGAAAGACACAGTTTCAGGCTGAGTTTACCTCATATCTTAATGTTGCTACTGCAATTCCCAATTTGATATTTCTAATTCTCAACTCCTTGTACGGACACTTGTGAGTATTAGTAATAATGAATCACAGTATATCATTTTGTTTACTTTTAAATATTTGACCGTTAGAACAGAAAATCTTATTTGGATATATTGTAAGCGAGTCATTCCATATCCTATAATGAAATCATCATGTGCTAGTATATTTTAATTTATGCTTATACATTGTAGAAATGCATTATAATGTTAAGCTTCAACTAAGAGTATAAACAGTTCTTGTAAACATGCTATAATGTGATTCTCATTTATATTATATCAATATAAGTCCAAATAAACGTAATCGTAAAATATGTATGTGGTAGTAATAGCACATCACCATAATTTTTTTTTTACCAATCAAGCAAATTTTAATTTTAATTAAATTAACCGAGATATTTTGCATTAGCTAAATTATTTTAGTTTCACAGAAAACACTGCTCATATACTGTTTATTATTTAGATCGACAAATACAGCCTATTCCTATCATTTTCATTTTGGACTGGTGTTTAATGATCCAGACTGATGAGAGAGTGGTCCTGGGTTTGACTCCCATACAGTAGAAAAATTTGTTTGATCCATAAATAGTTGTTCAGAGTCTGGGTGTTTTTTGTGTCCATTGTTTGAAAGTTTGTGACTCAAGAATCATTCCTAATGAAGAAATTATCTTTAAAAAAAATATATCTAACCAAGTACAACAACTTTTGAACATTTTGCCAACTCATTCTCACCATCTAATAGACTTTTTCACCGATTGCTGGATTTATTTGCAGAGTGTCGACAAAGAGCAGACTTCAGGGGTCCCTAATAGTGGTCACAATATGCTTTCTGGTTACAACTGCTATGGTACAAGTAAACACAGATGACTGGCAGAATGGATTCTTTATTCTAACTATTGTGTCTGTTGTTATTATGACTGGTAAGTTTATTTTAATGTAACAATGATAAATTTGGTGATTAATCAACTTCAATGTGGCTTTTAAATTATTTTCCTCAATTCTTTCAATAGTAAATAAATACAACTAAATTGAGAACCACTTACTATTTATGAAGTTGATTAAAAATAAATCTTGACTCCTTAGCTTAGATTTTAAAAAGAAAACACTAACATAATAGTACCGGAGGCAACATTGTATTTTGCATAGTGATCGTAGGTTGCTTAATTATATGTTATTATATAATATCAGATTTATATATTATCATTAGCTATTTTTAAAATTAGGGGTAAGATTAGTTGTGGTTTACATACTCTCCACTTGGTCTACCACAAGTCTGACAGCAAACCCTGGTGTCCATTGCTAGGTATCTTTAAAGGATCACACAAAATTCACTATTTCTAATGGCTCCTGCACTAATAAGTGATGTAAATACCTGTTTAAAGTAGCAGGTACCAAGAGGCATTCATTATATACTTTATTTAGGATAGTAGCATAAGACTTACAAAATTAATAACCACTTTGGTTGATAGTTGATAAAAAAATTAAATATTTAGATTAGTTAATAGTATTGGGAATTTATGCTAATTAATTATCTAACTTAAACTTAATATTTATCTAGCTTAAACTGACAAAAAAAAAAAATATTGACATGTAAAAGTGTTGTTAGAACCTATTTACAAAACAAAGATCATTTATCATCATTTATCATTATCATTTATGAGCATTTATGCTATTGTTAGAATATTGATATTATTAATTTATTGTATTTTTTGTTTCTTTATTATTATGCTTACACTAATTGTGTTCTGCATATACCATTATTATCAAGTATGTACATGGAAACTGATTATATAGCAGTTATTAAAGTCTTTGTGAATGAGTAGTTGTAAGTTACATATTGTTGTTTACTATAGAATAATTGATAAAGATGCAGTAGTGTTACAAAAAGTTGTGTATTAGCTGATAAATAAGATAAAAATATTGGAAAACAGTGTCTGGAGGTTATTAAACTTAAACTGGTAATTTGGAATGCATATCAATCAGTCTGTGTATTCTATAAAATGCTAAAAGTTGAAGGACAGAAGGTCATGATATTGTGTACCTATAAACCGGTTTATAAAGAATTGCAATAGAATTCTCTGCCAGTTGAAATATAACAAAACAGAAAAAATTTTTTTTTTTTTAGTCAGTCAGCCTATCAGGGATTGGACTATCAAACAGTATATGTAAAGTCCTACAGTGCTTGGATTACTTCAATAGTCTTGTTTCTTATTATCTAAGTGGACAAATTTATGCAATAGGCAAAAATGTTGCGTTTGAGATGCTTCTGCCTACCCCTGCGAGATCAGGCGTGAGTGCATATATGAGTAGGTGTATAAATCTTTCCCATTGGTCAACTTTTTTATTTTAAAGAACACAATGTAAAGTAGGTATTAAAATGAATCAAAAAATATACCTGTTACATAATTGTTTACACATTATTAATGATAAACGCTTAAAGTTACGAGTGACATACGACATTCTGCGATACTCTAATAGAGATGATATATGGCCTCGTTTAAATTAACACAATTTTCAACGAGCAATCACTTACAAAAAATACATGTATTTCTCAAAATCAAATCTTAAAGAATTTGATAAGCATGTTTATGACAGAATATCATTTCTTATTTGAGTTCGTTAGATGCTTTTCGCCAAACTGGGATCTCCCGAGGATTATGTCCAATCCCACAAGTCATACCCTATCAATACAATAGCCACGTTTTCCATAAAGGACAAATAGCCGAGGTGCGTAGATTACATAAGGGGGTTCATATCTGGCCTGCTTCTACTTCTTAGGCTGCGGGTTATTTAACCGCTGAGGTAGCCGAGTAGGCAATAAGATGGCTCCTGTGTAACTCCTCTGACTAAGAGGTGTCATCTTCTTCATCAGTACAAGCTCAGACATGCTTTTTTATTTATGGTTAGGATGTTATCAGAAACGGAAAATTCGGTGAGAAAAGAATATATAATGTTAGGTGTACTTTATAAAGTTTTGTGCCAGTTAGAACTAGGACAGACGTCTGTTTATGATAATATCAAACAGATGTGCATCTGAACTCCGCCCTACCACTGATGAGTTCACTCGATAACTAAGTACCGTCGATAATGATACTATCTGCGTCTGTTAATGCTTTTGTTCACAAAATACATCGAAACACTTTGATCATCATAGAAAACATGAATAATAACTTCAGACCACTCACACACGGCCGTCAAACCCTAAAATAAGCAGTGTATTATGGTAACAAGACCAGTCATAAATATACTATATATGTATACTCCTAAATACGTACGTATAATAGACAAATTACACCAAAACACACCAAATCACACAATCAAGGTGGGAATCGAACCCCCGGTCTCTGGTTTAGGTCAAATGACGCGACTTCTTCGTCTTGTTTTCTACACTTTTTTATGTTATTGACATTTACATTTGAAGTCGATTCTTTGTTAGTTTTATTGTCAGGTGACTGGAACTAATTCTCTATAATTAGTGTTATTTAATTCGCACGTTTGCCAAGACTGAGACAGTTGGCGCTCCTTGGGGGAGGCCTTCGTCCAGCAGTGGACGGCGATAGGCTGATGATTACGAAAATGATGTTTGCATATCTAAATTGTACACTGATCAATAATTTAACAAAACTAAAATAAATATCAACAAACATATAATATAATCATACATGACAAAATATATTACGTGTTTTAAATTATCATGATACTGACCAACCATATGGCATTTTCATTCCAGTCAATGTCAAATTTGTGGCCGGGTGATTGTCCGTCGCTTAATCGTTTTAATGCATTATTCATTAGTTCCAGATACTGGCCGTAATATTGTAGTTTTTTTGTTATTTTAAACCAAATTTGAACGTTTTCTTATAGCAAATTTAATTTACATTGTTTAACCTGTTTTAAGTTTTTTTTCAACCGACCGAAGGAGGAGGTTACCTAGGTACTTCAACTTTCGACTGGGTGAACCGATTCTGAGGATTTTTTTTATTTGAAAGCTGGTACTTCCCGTGTGGTCCCATTTCAATTTGGTCAAGTTTTGACAATGGCATCCATGAGAAAACCATATGTCTTAAATTTGCATTAAGTATGTGAGCTACATATGGAAGAATAATTCAATAACACGCCATCCAATATTTTTTTTTTTTTATTAGAAAGGATGTACTTTAAGGGTAGTTAGATGAGAGTTTAGTCCATTTGTGACAATGACATTCATGCGAAAACCATATAAGTCTTAAAGTTTATGATAGACGCATTGAAGTCGGTTGTCTACTTTTTTAAAATCCGATTGTTTACTATCATTGTCATATTATCAAAACTTTTCGAATTTATTTGTAGTTGGCGCAATATTTATTTATTTAGTAAATCCTTAACGAATAATATTACAAGTTTGAAACCTAATGCAATTATAAATATCTACTTTGATATTTCACCCAAATTACATGTTCTTAATATGTTTACTTCATCCTTACTACTCTACAATTTTACTGCTAACTTTTTTAGCCATATTCTATGTCTTAAAGGAACTTGGCGTAATGGTACAGTAAGTCAGTAAGTCTCCTATGAGAGAATGGGAGTGAGACTGCAGTCGCTCATTGAAGCCAGGATTGCTTACGCGAATTTCATTAAATTTCTGTAACTGTAGAATCGACTAGAACAGTAGCACGTGCTGTAGATATCACATCAAGACCATTTGCAATTTAAATTTGTCTCTTATTGTATTGCATTGTAGTACTCTTATAAATGTGCATAAAGTAAAATAAAATAAAATATTCGCGATAATATATTTTATTTTATGCATAAAGAAACTGATGATCGCTTTTCCTTTTCAGCTGCCAGTGCTGTGTTCATGGGAGGCCTCATGGGGATAGCGGGTCGATTCTCAGACGAATATACGGGCGCTGTGATAAGCGGTCAATCTTTAGGCGGTATCATTGCAGCCATTGCCCAAATCATATCACTTGCTTTCAAAATATCACCCCTACACAGCGCTTTCATATATTTCATTATGGCTGATATTTTGGTCATAACCTCAATGGTTTCTTACGCCTTGCTATATAAGATTGACTTCTTTACTTACCATATTTTAAGAGGGGGTGGAGGTATAGCCGCTAATCGACATAGGGTAGTTTCATTAACATCTATCATTAAAAAGGTTTGGGTATACGCGTGTAGTTTGTTCGCTGTGTATGCGATAACTATGGCGGTGTATCCGGCAGTGACTGTACTTGTGGAATCACATCCGACTACAGCTGGTACTGATTGGAACAGTAAGTATTAAGTGGATTTTTATTTATTAATGATACGGTTTGACTCAAGAATTTACACCGTACATAATACTTCTTACTAATGTTATAAATGTGAAAGATTGATTATTTGTTACTCAATCATGCCAGGAACACAGAACGAACAAACAGAACGTGTCTTGATCTAATTTTCGTACAGATATCGTTTCGTTTTATCGTTTCGTATTCGATAGATAGTAGATAGTCTGGAATAGTACACATGTAGGTCGATTACTCACACTTGCCTCACATTTTGCCTAATGTCATTTGGTCGCAGGGGGCCAGGCTAGCAGGATAGTATCCTATCGCCTTTATTGTAACCCTGAGAAGGTGTGTACAACTGAGAAGAATGTTGAGTGTAACTTCTTTAAAATTGATGTAATCTTATCCAGGACCGCCTTGTTTATCGGTGTAACAGTAAATAAGTGTCATAATCAATAAATGTCACAACAAGAAGAACTCAATACATTTTAAGAATTTAATTTTATAGTAGTTTTAGACTTGAAAAGCCACCGAGTAGAAAATCTTCTATTAATTAGTGAATATCTTCAGATATATACTTCGTGCCGGTGGTCAACTATCTAATATTCAATTGCGGGGATTATGCGGGACGATTAGTTGCTGGTTTCGTATTACGGGTAAGTTACTTACATAACTATTTATATTTTATCGCCTGAGGATCAAGGCTTCAGAGTGCAAATCCAGGTATTATCAAATTATAAAATACTTCTGACTTGATTATACCCCAATGATTAGAAAAGAACTCAAACGGCTAAGCAGATCGTCTTTAAACAGTTGCTAAGGACACTCAATTAAGACAGCTTTCTAACCATAAAAACTTAATCAGTATCGATTCATCCGTTTAGGAGTTAGATGCAATAGACGGACACACAATTACATTTTACAAACATAAAACACCCCTCTTTTTAGTCGGGGGTTAAAAATAATGAACGCAAATGCAAGCAGCAGTTTGAGCTGTCATACTAACAGCACGATAGCTTTAGTCGCTCACTAAAGATATTTGTATGGCATCAATATTATTGACTGTCTACTTTTATTAGTATTTTCGAAACAAATCTCAAGTAAAATACATACCAAGTACTTCTTGATTTATATTTTTAGCCCACAAATTTGTTTGTGGTGGTGTTTGACAGTTTTACTTTGAATATGTGTTATCTGTTTATTTTACCAACTCTCATTGGATAAATAATATACATATTTCTGTAGTATAATTATTGACTCATTAAATTGTTTAGAAATTAGATATTCATAAAGAAACTGTACTTGGCCGCCATTTTTTCAATATGGCGGCGCGAGTAGCATATTACAAATTAAAAGAGCACGTTAAAATTTATTACATTAGCAATCAAAACAAAACTCCTGAAAAAGTTTTCAAATAACCTAATGTTTTGAGCGTCAAATAACTGGCCTATTTATATTTTACAATAGAAGTTACATCTCTCTAGGGGGCCATTATAAAATACGTCACGCTAAAATCAGCTTTTTTGACCCCCTCCCCCCGATTGTCACGCTGTGTCACACTTTCTATGACCTCCCTAGAAATATTTCGTCACAAAAACTAAGACCCGCCTCCCTCCTGAGTATGATAAATTTAGTATGATAGTACACAAATTCTGAGAATTAAAAATATTTATTTAGTTATTATAATAAAATTTAAATAAATCAAAAAATATTTCTTGAGAAACAGTATTTTCATTTGTTATTCAATCGAGAGCGCAGGGTACGTGGAAACGTTACTCTCTCAAGTATTCGAAAAATAAAGAAACGACGGATCGCAACGCCGCTAGAGCTGCGACACAGAGCTAGCGCTCATGTGGAAAAATAATGAACTGCGAACGTCACGTTGCCGTAGACCCCCGTCCCCCCTTGTCACATCTTGTCACACTCATCAAGACCCCTCCCACCCATTATATGCGAACGTATTGGTTAATAACGGTTACAATTTATCTCAAATATTTATATTCCAAATTCAAATTTCAATAAAGCAAAAAAAAAAAGAACAATTCTAGTCAGAATAAATAAAGAAAAAAAATTAAATATCATGTTAATTGGAAGAAGTCTTCGTGATATGATTATGATAGTTATACATTGCTGAATTAATCCACACTTATATACAAATTTTGCAGCCAACCAACCAATGGATAATAGGAGGTGCCAGCATCGTCCGTATAATATTCGTCCCGATGCTGATGTTATGCAATGCTCTGCCTCGCACGCACCTCCCCGTGGTGTTCCTCTGGGATTGGGAGTATATCATCATCATGATAGTATTTGCCTTCACTAACGGGTACCTCACCAACATAGCAATGATCAACTCTACTAAGTAAGTATATAATGTACATATAATATTAAATGTCAATATCGTGAATAGTCTAGATGACTGTCAAGTCGAATAGACGTAAGACGTCACGCCTAGATATTGTCAAAAACTAATTCTGTTTTAATATTAATTTGATGAATAAAAATAGATCAACAATGCTACAATAACAGAAGGACAATTGTAAATTATTTTCAGTAATCTTATCAATTATTATGTCGCTTAAGCACGAACGCAGCTCGTACGTTGTATTACAAATTGTTCAAAGACTTTTTTACATAGTCATATCTATACTATATTTTGTACTAATATAATTCAGCTGAAGAGATTTTTCCTTTGTTTGTTTCAACGCTTTTATCTCAAGAACAATCAGTCGGATTTCAATTTTTTTTTTTTTCCGGTTGAGTATTTATTGTGGAATCATATATGTAGGCTACAAATCATCACGCTGCGACACCTAGAAGCGTAACAGTAATCATAAATGCGACCCTGACTTGCTTGAGCTATTGCTTATGCTCCTCCAATAAATCTGTATGAGTAATATCCCTTTCAATATACTCCAAACTTTCCCACCAATTTTCAAAAGTGCATTGATGGCGTCAATAGGCCCCTATTAGGTGAATAGCACTAAATTATTATTTTCAGTTTTCTCGTTAATTACTACTACTATGCGCGTTCTCATTCGTGTACGTTCACATAACACCTCTAATGAAACCGATATAACTATCGGATCAAAACATTCCAAATCATACCATCTCATCTCGACAAAACTACCATTGTATTTAAGTTAAATTTAACAAAAAAAAATCGATTGTTGCTGTTCCGACATAAATAAAAGCTATTGGTAGAATTAATAATCTCAATAAGTTACATATAAATATCTGCTCTGTTATAGCGACTTTAGACTTTAGAACTAAGATAAACCTATCGTATGAGCACCACTCCACTCCTAACTACACCGATATTACTCACGCCTACATCCTCGAAGAGCAAGCAGAGGTGTCTCAAACACTCACTTGTTGCCGTGTATAATTAAGTCCCACCTCGTAATAGAGGGCAATCCTATTGCCAGAAGGAAGGAAGAGATGGACTGTCTCTACTCTGCTCCACTAAGAAACACATGGCGAAGCTTAACGTTAAACAGAAATCTATCGCTTATGAGCACCGTTTCGCTCCTAACTGTCGTACCGTAATGTTAAAATAACCAACAACCTTCCTTAATAAATAATATTTCAAATCTAAAACGAACCTCTTAAATCAGATCGCTTAATAACGAGTTACGAACTTTAGCTTTATTATAATTAGATTAGATATCTATATACATACATATATTTATTCTATAACGGTATCGCATATTAAAAGGTCAAATGAAAATCTAAGCAACATAATTATATTATAAACACTCGTGCAACTTGAACATGATTAAAGTAAATTAATATTTTTTTAAATATTATAAGAAAATTCCCTGGCCTATTAGTGATTATTTATGCTGAACAGAGCAGAGCAGAGGTCTTGGGACTGTAGAGCCACTCGGGACAAAATTTTGCGTGATCCAAAAATATTGTTGCCCCGAGTCTGGGCGTTATTTGAGTCTGTTGTTTGTATATTTGTCAGTTCCCCGCGATACAGAAATCATTTCTAATGCGGAAGTTGTATTTATGAAGAATAAAAATGTGGGGCAAAAGACCTGTTATCGGTTACGATAGTTATTTTTGAAAAAGTGCTACTTCCTTTGTAAGTTCACTTTAGTAAATAAAATTGAGAGTACGATGATGTAATAATACTTCCGTTTTGACGTTTGACGACTTTTTTTCTATAATATAGGGGGACAGACAAACTGACGGAGTTCACACACGCACATTCGTGCCAATGCATGGCTCTACCACTGCCTGAACTTGATAATATGGGCAACGCGGATTGCAAGTGTTTTTAGTCCTAGCTATGCACCTCATCATTTCGCTCGCTTTTGCTTATTTATATTAATATTTTACGTGGCACCCTAATTATTTATCTGTAATTAATAAGTAGCCTAAGGGGTCACAGCTTGTAAATAATATATAAATAGGTTGTAATTAAAAACATTATATGTATATACACATTTATTAAAGAGATATTCCGAATCAGAAATACCATAAACAACGGATAATAGCTAAGACAAAAAATCTGGGTGTTTTCGTTCCTCGGTATAACTATATGTGGACCACTTTTAGTCATATGTGGGAATCAAAGCTATGACTAACATTAACAATTATGGAAGTCGACAGTCACTAAAAATTTTGATGCTTTTTTTTATAAGTTTTAATTTTTTTTCTAGGTTAACGGAACTCCAAGAGTGCGAAACAGCGTCGTCTCTGATCATAACGATGCTGAGCTTGGGCGTCGTGACGGGCGCGGCCATCGGCATGCTACTTGTGCGTTTACTTTAAATTAACATCTTATTTACTATATATAAACGAGTCACTGGGTACATGACACTTGATTATATATGTATTTCACACGCTTGCTACAGATATTTGATTAAAAGTAGCATATAAGGGGATCAAATATCGGAGTTGGACGGCGATATGGGCCGTCTTGGGCGTCTTTGATGATGTTGTATTGTACAGTAATTTTTTTTTTTGTGATAGACGAAGACACAGTACAGTCGAATACTTTTAAAAATATTGGTTTGTATTTGTGTTTGAAATTTACATGGGCGGGCCCCGTGTTAATTATATTAAATATCTACGCATAGCTCAAAACTAGAAGTATTTTGGAAATTACTGTCTAAGTACATGAAAATAAAAAGAAATAAAAAATATAAATCAAATCACCAAAAAGTATCTAATAACAAACTGCTTTTATTTAATGCATAATATATATTTTTTCCTTAAAAATAATCACGTCACGAGGCTTCATAAATATTGCAATTACAGCCTCATCATCTCTTAGTTTTATTATTCATTTATATTCTTTTATGAAGCCTGTGTGGCCCACACCCTAACCCCATTCCCAATTATCTAAATTTGACCGAGTTTTGACTTGTCTCTTCTCATATCATCAAAATTAGGCCATATTAAATATTTCTTCTCCTTTAGTTGAGAATACAGTTAACCTACTCTTTAGGGTATCAAATCATAAATTAATATACATATATAATATACCTCAGAATCTCAATAGCGTCATTATTTTAAGGTATGAGTATCGATACCTAATACTTAAGAGTGATAATCGACAACTAGATCTCAAAAGAGTGGATCTCGTTGAAATAACTCTTAATGTTGTTGACTTAACACTTAAAATGCTGTTTAATTAACCATCGAGTATATTTTTTTCTACACAATTAAATTTTCTTTACATATACAATATACCCTTTCTATTTTTGATTTGTTGTGGAATAACATCAATTACAGCTTACTTAAATGGCACGTCAAACTGCTGCTTTGATATTTTTTAAAGGTTATTTTAATATTTTTTAAACTTTTTGTGCATAACCAAAAAATATTAAATAGTATTAAAAAAATAATTACAAGGTTTAAATAATTTGAAAACCAATATTAACTTATTTTTAACTCTGCACTGCCTTCTGCATTATTACATGCTGTAAATAAATATTACTTTTCTACGATTTTTTTTATTTTAAACAAACTTTTTGTACACAATATTTCAATTTTATTGATTTTTTTTTGTAATGTAGGTAATTTTTAATTCTCTGCGCTGGTACAATAATCTTGAACCATAATATATTTACTTTTGTAGATTTGTACAAGTTTTTTTACAAATATTTTAAGTTATGAGTGGATTAATCTTTAACACTGAAATAAATATTTTTGTGCGTACCATAATATTGTTACAAATAATATTTCAAACTTAATAATGAGTTTGAAATAATATTTATTTATTTATTAAAAGTAGTCATGTATCCATGCACTTATTGAGTATTATTGATTGGCAAGTGAGTGGGTAGCCAGAGATTATAAACATAAGTAGCAAGCCATGTAATAACTTGTATTTTCTATTTAGAACGAATTGTTTTCTCATAATTTTCGGAAAAATTTAAAAATGTGTATTTACCTAATCACTGATTATTATATTGTATACTTAGGTGTTCCTGCTTGCCTTTTGTAACAAACAGTATATATAAATAAGTAAGTGTTGAACGATGTAATACAGTAGATTGAATGAATGATGCGAACGCGAAATGATCGCTAAATGATGCGAACGGGATCCCAGACACCAATATATTGAAGACCCAATATATATACCTAGTTGAGTTACTTAAATCCACAGTTACTTAAATGGTAGCATAACTCAGTACGCATTTATGACTTTACAAAATTTATTTTTCTGACTAGCCACATGACGTTATTATAATAAGAATGTAAAAAAAACTTTAAGTACATTTAATATCTTGTATGGGATATAATATTAAATTCAAAATGTAATATTACCATATTATAGCTCTAGGAGGTCTTAGGTTTGATTCCCACACGAATAAAAAATATTAATAATAATAATTTCTGTGACCCACAGTTAATTGTCCCGGGTCTGGGTTTTATTTCTGTCAGTTGTATGAATGTTTTATAAAGTCCAACGCGACATAAGAATTACTCCTTAGACTTAAGTTACAACATGGACCCGTTGCATTACATGAGTTTTAACGTCAACCCGTATTCATAAATATTACTTGCCCAAATGTAGTAGAAATATCGTCGTTAGATATAATATTTACTAATTACCGACCACCGCATGGGACTAGTATATCTTGCTTAAATTAACTACTCAAATGACATTCACTGCTCGGATGCCGCAGAGGTTTAAGTGGTGGTACCTCGCCACTACTAAGCCGCGTCGAGTGTTGTGGGTTCGATCCCTACACGGAACAACACTTTTGGTGTAAGCCGCAAATTCTTGTTCTGAATTTTGGTGTTCTTCGGGTACTTTATTTGAATGTTTGTTAAGTCCCCCGCGATATGAAATATGATTTCTTTATAAATGCGTATGTTTGGCACAGATATAGAATATAGTTCTTGTCATGGAAAACGAACAAACGACGTCGCGGGCAACAGCTAGTAAGTTTAAAAATAATTTGTAATATGACTATATCTCGCATTCGTATACATAAACTTATAGGACGGCCTTTCCGCTTTGTTTTGTGAATGTAATGTTTATGACACTATATTTAAAAGGTAAGTTTCACCCTACGCTTAGGCAGACATTAAATATCTAGCAGCATATCTATTAAAGGTTGGGTGCTAAACGATATGAAAGGTTTTTTTTTCAAACAAATTAGATAACATTTGCTATTCGTGTTTAGCGCTAAATTGTGATTTCACTTTATATAAATGCATTGAGAGGTTTATGGTCTATTATGGTAGGTATTTCTTTTTCTAGTTATATAATATATATATATATATTCTATAATATCAGGAAAACAGTTTATAAATAAGCTTTATTTAAATAAAACCGATTTATATTTTTTTGGTAAAATATGCAAAATCCTGAATGTATGAATGAGTTTTTAATATACTTCGTCTAAGCGAAACCAGTACAACTGACATACATTCCAGTATATATTTATAAATAGGGTTTATTTTGCACAAATGTAATATGAAAGTCGTGTGTGGCTGTAGCAAATATAACTCTTGCTGTGAGCTATCTCGTGTTCACGAAAAGCATGATAATTATATGTAATAGGCATTTACTCGATTCAGTATATTCATGTTAGTGAAAGTTTAATAATTTACAGTAATTATTGTTGTAGATGTGCTATTAAATATCGGCTTTGCGATGTTGTTGGTTTGTTTGTGTGTTACGTTTCTTATGATGACTTTTAAAGCAGAAAACGGAAAACAACAAAAAATATGAAGTTCAATAAATTTCAAATTCTATTAGGTACATGAGACAGCTTTAGCTCTTCCCAAAACTTCTAGACACTATTGATATAAACCATTTTATGAATTTCTTCAACACTGCCTCAGGTATTAAAATTGTCAAAAACTATTTGATCATGTTTTTTGTACCCCAAAAATATATTTTAACATTTTGATGTTTGTTGCACGGGAGTGTTGCCGTTTCTGTAAATAAATATATATATTAATGCCTATATTAGGGATAATAACTGTAGCTACGATTTATCCGAAATGTGTTAAAATAAAATAAATAATATTCTGTTACGAAGTAGTATATACATATATAAAAGATAACATATAGTGTATGTACTTACTATTAGTTGTTATTTTAGTTAATTTTAAGTATATATGTTGTCAAATAAGTTTGTTTTGTATAAGTTTGGTCGTGACACACTATCTACATAAATAAAGCTGGTTCCTTTTGTAAAACTTTCTCTACAGTGGATCTGATCGGGATGTAGCTGTTTATTTTAAGTATTCTAGAAAAGAATATTAACAGATGTACCTTTTGGATTCGTATCACGAGTGCAAGGGTTAATATTATCTTTTTAAATTATTATATTTGAATTTGTGCAATGCACTGTTCAAATACATTTCTTCATTATAAGTTTGTGTTAATTTAGATGTATATAAGTGATATATTTTTATATATTTCTATTTTTTCTTAAAAATCTAGATATATATTTTACAGGGAATATCATAACAAGTAGATGTATAACATCGTAATACCAAACATAGTTCTACATACATATAAGTAAAAATATAAGATACAATAGAAATACATTTAACGGTGTGTAAGCCCTTAATCGCAAAGCGTGTACACAATAAATTGTTGTAGAAATGCTGAACAGAAGTATTAAGTAACATATTTTAATATAAAAAAAAACAATAGTGTCTATGACAAGCATCCGTGTTTTTATTAACCATGTAAATTGCTGGCTTTCACGATGATAATTATCATTAATGTGTCATCTGTATTACTTAAATACTGAAATAAATATCGTCATAGGTTATCAAAAATAATGCCGCCGTTGTAACACTACCAGTAGACTATTAAAGTTAAAAAAAAAACTACTGATTACAGGCTAACTAATAACACACATTTGTTTTTTCATTTTTAAAAAATGTGTGATTATTTTATATTTTTTATGAAACCGGAATTAAGATGTCATTTTTATATTTTAATAATTTCCTTTAGGCTAAGCTTTACAATATAGTAAGGTTTTGTCTCAAATGTAATTCCAAACAACTGTTACATGGTATAAGATTTTTTTTATATACTTTTAGAGCTTTATTAGTTTTTTAATAGATTATTAGTTTTTGCATGTTATAGGGACAACTGAGAAGACGTAGTTGACTTGTAGTTGTCAGTATAGATAATGAATTAAAGTAGAACGCAATAGCAAAAATTTAGCCGTCAACGTTTTTTTTGTTATTTCTTTGTCGTTACTTGCCAGTGTAGAAAAGAAAAAGACATTTCTGTAATTCTAATTTTCTTTTTTTTTAATTTACTGCTCTGCTTTTGACAAATATGCTTGACCAGAAAAGTGACCTTTATTTACTGGAGTAAAAAAATGTGCTGTTATAAAAACAGTATTTCATTAAAACATTTGTAATTTAAACACATACATACATTTCTGCCAACTGTTCATTAAGATCTTTCAATTTTTAAAACTGCACTATATTCCAGTAAAAGTAAATTTTAGTAAGAGACTTGTGCAAATATTCATTATTTCGATTTATATCTTACTTTTCAATATTTTATTGTGTATTTAATGGTATTGCCTATAATCTGTAGTGTGGCTGTCGTTTTATGACCGATGTAAGCAACTAATAGTGTGATACATATTCAATTAGAAAATTTATAAACATGTGATAAAGTGTTGACGAATGAATCAATTTAAATAAATCGTTAATGTGCATATCCACGTATTATTTCCCGAGTTCATTAGCAATTGAAAAAACTAATAGGCAGTGTTGGTTGTCTCAGACAAGATAGTATAATGAAACAAGCAAAGTTCAGTCAGTCCGTTTAATAAATTATGTCATGTAAAAATCAATCACAATTTCAGATATACATATCTAAATGAAAATGATTATAATATAATCTATCATTACACTATACAAAGCGATTACACATTTTCAGTGTATAAGATAAATTCAAGGCACCATTTTGAAATACTAATCATAAAAACTTTTGATATTGTTTCAATAAATATCCAATACCGAGAAGACTATGTATTTACAGGTGGAGGTGCACCTAACTTACATTATTACATGCTAAATGATGTGATATAACAACAAATAATAGAATGGTGGTACAATAGACTAGTAGTAATTATATAATTAATTACTTGGAAATATGTCTAGATACCTTGTTGTCTTTGTTAACGGTAGGCGTAGAAAAAGAAAAACAGATATCAGAAGTTTCACTAATATTTTGTAAATAACACATAAATTAATTATAACACTATCATATTTTTCTTTACATATCGTCGTCGATCGATGATCGCTTTGCATATATTTTTACTATTTATTAGTATGTTCGATTGGTACTGTAAAACCTGTATTCAATAAAACAAATAAGGTTAATACATAAGTCAAGTATTGTATTCAAACCTCATAATATGGAATAGTTATTTAGTCAGAATTTTCGGCTAAATTATAAAATGATTTACAATTTAATTTTCATTGGATATTTATTGAAACCAACTGATTTTACTCCTTACTCCTTAGACAACGATATGAGCAAAACGTCTTCAACAATTAATGACTATAAATAATAAAAAGCCATTATTTGAACATCACGAGGGCCATTTTAAATGATTAGCGACCGATTCCTATAATCCGTTTAAATAAATTACTAAAACATGGTAACATATTTGTTTACATACTTCAACAAAGAAAACAGATAGATTATAGGAACCTACCTTACAGAGTTGTGCAAAGTGTTCATTAAAACGTGTATACTGTAATAATAAATATAAAGCTGCATACAATCAAATCAATATTTAAAACAGATATACAAATACATTATAGTTGGCAAAAACTGGGCGTTTTAGACGCCTGTTCCTGCTCCTTCGGGGCATAAGCGTGATTGTATGTATGTATATACAAATGAAATATCAAGAGCACATGAGATGGAGTCATTTGACCCTTATGTTCTTTCATGAAAGGGACGGGTTGACAGCTTATGTCAACATTTCAAATAATTATAAAATAATGAAAATTCTAAACTGTGTTGATATTTTATATTTTTCTTACATACTTTTTTAAGTTACTGTGGTAGTACTATTTGCAAAAATTTACTTATTTGATACATACATGTTTCAACGCTCGTTGAAATATTATATAGGTATGTAGATATGATGTCCATCGCTTTTTCTATATAAGACTACGGTCCATTTTATTGCAGCTTGAAAAAGAACAATGACCTCACCCCTCTCCACCCCTGCACTAACAAACCTCGCTTTTTACTCCCAACGTGTTACGTCACACAGAAACTATGAACAGATACCGTTTTCAACTGTTCGCGAACATAATACAAGGAGTCATAGTCCGGTTTTTTCTAAGGACTAAGTATAAATATTTAGATCACGTTATTACGGAGCGAGGCTAATAGAGATAGCAAAATTCAAAAATATGCATTCATAAAGCAAAATGTATAGTTATGTATAACTTGTGAGTTACTACTATTTGATTCCAGCAGGTAGACCACTACAACAAAATTATGTATAGAAAACAAATACATAATGACAAAAGAGAGCTCTCTGCTTACTTTGTAGATATGCACTCCATTGGCTTTATCGATTCTACATATATCTAAACATAACCACCGCCCTCTGTAAAGTTTGGCAATTCTCTATGACAACAGTAGTATGTATGTGTAATAATATTAATTTAAACTGGATTTCTCACTCTCAACACTATGTAACTACAACACAGTACGATTAAAAAATGAAATTTATTTTGTGGCGAACTGACTAGTTTATTGACAACCGTACTTGCAAATATTTGGAAGTATTATATATATAGCAGCATTGAGAAATACAGATTCAAAATAAGATAGCAAAAGTATATTTATGTATTGTAACAAAGTGAATGCATTTATATGATAAATTGTAGATAAACTATGGCACTGAAATCTATATATAGAAACTGATTAGTTAGACGGCTCAGACCGTGACATCAGCCAGGTCGAGTTATAGGTATGCGACCCTGACTTGCTTGAGCTATTGCTTATCTTCTGTAATATAAGCAATAGCTCAAGCAAGCAATATAAGCAAAGATTCCTCAATCTTTATTTATTAGCAATATCCCGTTCTAACCTCCCTTTGCAGTCAATATACTCAAAATTTATGCATCCCATTCCCAAAAGTGGCCCCTATTGCGTTAATGGGACTGAATTATAATTGAAAATGTGAGCGTTTATTACTATCTTAGTGTATGTATATGTCTCTCTATAACTGATTTTATATTTGTTTTATACATTTTTTCTACAATATTAGATATTAATAGTAAATTACAGATTGTATAGAAACTATAGTCAAGTTACTTTTACATAATTAATAGTAACTAAATAGTAGTCAGCCACCAATCCCCATATATACATATAAACAATTACCTGCCATATAACATTGCTCAACTCAGCAAAATTATATATAAAAATATATAATTTACGGAACTATTCTAAGTATGATCCATCTTAGAGAATCTGCATGATAACGTTTAAAAGGGTTTAATTATGGTGTATCATTAAATATACGCCTGGGTGAGATATGAAAGTGAAAAAAAAAAAAGGAATATTTTTATATGATTTAAATAAGAAAGTATTTATTTTCTGCCTTCGTAAATATAAAACACAGGGGAAAACAACAAAATACGAATTATACGAAATACAACAGCCATTATATTTATGTATATAATGTTTTAAATTAAAAATATATCCAGTCTCACTCGGTACGATGGCGATGTAAGGATACTAACGACACTTCATACACACAAATCAGCTCAGGCTTTAAGAAGTATTGGTGAAATAAAGAAAATCAAATAAAAAAAATGAAAATTACATGCTCCCATTTTGGGTAGACGTGTAATAAAAATAAAATTGCCCTGCTTAAATATTTTTCCATACCATTTCGATAAATTAAAATATTTGTTTAAGTGCCAGAAATATTTGTTATGGAGCTGAAACATTAAATAAACCCTCTTAAAATATAATCCTACAAGTACAATTGATACATTTTCAATTTCCAGCTAAATATACTGAGTTTGCACAACCCTGTACCAATGTGTGTCTTATCTAAATAGTTCGGTGTGTGGCGGGAAGTCACCTGTTCCGTTGGGTCACTACTTCGGCTCCCTGCCGAACAAATCTGAACATACCGTTCGATATGGCGACTACAGGTGAGAATAACCGAAGAGGGTATTCGCTGTAAACAAAGCATAATATTGTTAAAAAAATTTGGCTGTTTTAATATTAATAATAAGGCCTTTATTATTCCACTGGCAGTATATTTGTGTGGATAGTAATAGGTGTGGATATTGCGACAGCGGCAATCTCTGCAGGAGGCCTTCACCCGAACAGGGGTCCAGATGGCAAGTATATTAGTCTGTTTTAATGGCTGTCAATAATTTGATGAAATAAAATGTATCTTTATTGTTTACATAACATATGTAGCTGGACAGTAGGTACATATAAATATACCATTTTATTAGGTTTTATAAAATACTTTTTACAACGATTTAGTACCGTATTATCTTTAGGAGTTCATTGACAAAATCGTAAGTATCTATTCTGACGGCAATCGTTCAGAGGCCCATTCAAAATGTGATAAAATAGTAGTAATCAACCACTAAATAGCAATACATACTCAAAGAACTTCAAACATATATAAGTATTACAATTAACAACTATTTTGGAGAAATAAATATATTTAGGCATTGAAAGATACAAATCTGATATATTTATAAGAGAAAATGTCCAGATGTTTCCACTGAAGAATGAAAAGAAAGTACTAGTTTCTTACCTTCCTATAACAGGTGAAGCCTCATTCCCACTCAGTATGAACACAGGGAAGAATATAGAGAAAACGCAACCACTGCAACATAATAGAATTACCTTTATGGTACATCGTTCAAATATAACTTATATTAATATACAAAAATTACAGGTAAAATGGCGGCCTTATAGCTAAATTGCAATTTCAAAACACGCAACATTGAAACATTTATTATCATTTTTATTAGGTCAACTAGTCACTATAAGTAAATAGCTAAAAAATAGAGACGTATGGCGTCATAAACAAATATTTTATGCAATTTTTTTAGTATTTGTTTATAGTAGTTGTTTATTTAGTATCTGAGTGAGAGATCTTATATATATATATATATATATTCAATGCAATAATAGAGGACGCAACATACAAATTGCGTTCGTAACGACGAAATTAGTTTTTAAAACATATTTTCTTTAAGCAGCCTATTAGTGATACTTTTCTATATACATTTTACATTCGATAAAAAATACTTTTAAATAGGCCAGTCGATGGGTGAGACGCTTCTGGTTCGGATAGACTTTATGGATACATTCAAAATATAAATATGATGGGACTTTTATATTGTTAATCTTACCATAATAATATTACATAACAATTGACTTTTTTAAAAGTACCTAGATAACCGCCTTTAATGCGCCTATTATGATAAATCGCTAAAACGTGCAATGAAAACACACATTCGAAACGTAATATAATTTAAACTATTAATTATCGTTCCACCATCAGCTCGACAACATGAGAAGCAAAAATATATTAATAGCTTTAGATGATGTGCAAAAAGAACATTGTTAGTGTCTACAAAATTAAATTAATTATATTATATTAGGTAGTACGTACGAATTCGTACCGTACCATAATTCGAACTGTATAGCAAATGTTCAAAGTACAAAGGTTGTCTAAAATACTATCATATGTGCGTATATTATACAACATACCTATACGATGTATACAGATAAGACTAACGTAATAAAAACATCTTAGCTGCAATAATTATTCACGATAAGGCATGAAGAACGTTTATCATATATTAAGTTTAACAATAATATCACTTACGTTTTATCACGAATTCATGCCACATAATTAACAGTTTCTTTATTTTGGAATAAATATGTCAAGGAAATAATTATACTTTAAATATAAAGTAAAGTACACTTTGATTAGTGCAAAAGTAATATTTATATCACTCTGTTTTAATCTGTACTTTAATTGGTTGGGTAACTTATATAGCCAGTAAGGTATTTATCCGAATATAAACCGAATAAGGATTCACAACATTGGTTCGTTGCAATTGTATCTTGAATTCCGGTAATAAGTCTAATCGCACGATATCGTGTCGTTCGAGTTGGTTAGACGATTCAAGGCTCGGGCGGTCGGATGGTAATTTCCACACGGAATAATTAACATTTAAATAAGCACCAACACTTAAAATATAACTGTTTTAAAAAAGAAACTGATTCGTTTTAGAACCCGCACATTTTTTTTTTCGGTAAAAAAAAGGATTTACTAAATCGGTTAATAATTTAGTTATAATGGATATTATCCAAAACACCTGCGGCATTAATATCATGAAACGTGTACTTTGCAACTTTAACATTGTAATATCTTGAGTCATTGTTATATACATACATAATTTGTTTTTAAATGTTCACTGAAATGCCATTTAACTTTTAAAAAAGTAAGATAGTTAACCTAACGAGAGCACAAAGCAGGTCCTAAGCATTACTACAAAATTTGTAAAAGGTATTTCTCATCAATGCAGTAGTTTTTTTTTACATATAGACTATAAATAAGGGGAAATGATTACACATTCAATTAATTAACAGTAAAATAGGCCACCTTTTAAAAATAACTGTAGATAAAAAGCAACTTCCACTACAACGGAATAAAGTTTAATTCTACAATACTTATCTATTACCTAGTGATTGAGATAAATTAAATTCAATTATGAAATTTGTATTCAGGTAACTCTTACCTAATAATGTATGACTGTGGTATCTGTGTTAATACAGCCAGTGGTAGTCCAAAGCCAAGAAAATAAGGCCAATTGGTCTCGATGAATGTTAGTCTCTTGTGTAGCTCCCAGCCCATGTTGAACCACTTGTACTCGAATGAGTAAAGCGAGTACAGTAGACACATGTGGACGAGGCATAGAAGTTCACCTATATATGTTATAGGTAACATACTGACTAACATACTCTGAAAGAAACCACAATAAATTTTACATTGATGAGATGAGATAGGAAATTAATGAATAAGTTAATAAACTCTTTGAAAAGAAAGTCATATAATGGTGAATGTTACCTGTACTAAAAATAGTGCTTGAACCAGCAAACTGAAGAGCGAATCAGCGATAATTTTGCTGACGCTCGACATGAACTGTGGCCGTCCTCGTCTGTGACGGTACGCGGAGTCTGCTATGTCCTACAAAGTAAACATTGGAAAATGAAGTTCCTACATCTATTTTTTTATCATCAAGCGATGATGAAAAAATAATTCATTATTAATATTATATAGTTAATTATTAATCAACGAAATAGCGTTTAATGCATCAATTTTGTGCATGATTGTATGATAAGTGTAAAGTGATTAGAATGAAGAAGAATCTGGACAAACACAGTGTTCTTAGCACTAGGAAATGAACATTAAGGACTAGTCAAGTTAGATGTATATAACATGTCATATTGTTTTAACAAGGAAGGATACTGTTTGACTCTATTCTACAATGTATATATCTTAGACATACAGAAAATTTTGGTACACAATAAATAATGTTACATTAGAGTAAGATTTTAGAGCAAACTTTAGTATTGGTAATAGAGGTCGAGGTGCTTTCATTAAAAAACAATACTCACTTGAAACCACAAACTGTTGACTAGTTTACTCAGCAAAAATAATGGAAGCACCCATATCATTCTAAATGTCATGGAGAGGAATGGCTGCATCCAAGCCCATACATTGTGTGCCACACCAGGATTATGTCCGAATATTACCGTAACTAAGTACTTGACCGCTGGCAGCAGTGCATACTCAAATATTAATATGCTAAGCAAAAATATAAAGCCATTGAGGATGCAGGATTGCAACACCCTTGTAAGTACTTTTGATTCCCTGCAACAAATTGAAAAATATGACAGAATTTAGTGGAAAACTTACTACTATGTATTATAAAGGCATTTTGTTTATATTTGCTTTTTTTTAAAGAAGCTCCTGCATTATAAATAATTCCTGTGTTGTGGAAGACTTCACAAACATAAAACAACAGACAACCAACCAACCAGACAGACAGGTAGGTATTACTTACTGAACTAATAAAAATAATCATTTTTTGATTGATGTTGATTATTAGATTATAAAATATTAAATTAAATTGTTTTTGAAGTATATCTCAGATTGTGGTGGATCTCAGATTGATTTAAGTATGAGAACATTTGATGTAATTAAAGATATTCATTAGCTATTAAAGACTGCTTTGATGGCAAAAAACAATTAAAAGGATTTCTATGTACTAAAAAAAATTAACACATAAATGGCATTTTGGTAATAAACAGAATTTTAACACTACATATTAATTTGTATATTTTCTTTCTAAAAAATATTTATATCTAAAACCAAAGCTGATTAATACTATATTCTTGCAGTAATATGTGCAAGTATTTTTTTTTTAAATTGATACAACATAATTCACAACATACATAAATGGTAATTATTATTATTTATTTATGGACTCTATCTCGCGTATATATTTAATGCAGAGATTCTGCTAATGTCAAGTATTTCTAGAGAAAAAACAGTCTGTAAAAATATGATCCCCATGTTGGTCGAAAATGGTAATCAAAGAGTAAAATAATTTAATGAATGTGTTAGTAGCAGGCTTATGTCACATTAAGTTGTCTTATTTAAGCTTACTAACATATTAGTAACTGATATCTCAAGACTTCTTCGTAATAAAATTATTTCATTAGTATATCTTATGATCGCCCACCGCTCGTTTCTAAAGAGCACAATTTTTTTTATAAAACAATACTATGTAATGATATGGCTGCATGTGGTATTTAATATGAACCTATTCAAATTTATTTAATCAACATTTAAATTATCTGTTCAGTAAAACAACACATACAACGAATATATACAACACGTGTTTATAAAAAGATGAAGATTTTAAAACCAAATCCACTTACTGTTTTACTTTAGGTTGCTTTTGTTTATTTTTTGCATTTTCAAGCTCTGATGGAGGTGACCGACTTAGAGCCCGCTCATTGATCTCCTTATCTAAGTATAAAAGTACAGTTACACCTCGTAAACTGTCTATAAAACCTTTGATAAGCGAGACTGAAAAATTCTGAAACAAAAAAAAATAATGAACAAAGAAGAATTAAAAACAACACGAGATATTTTTATTTGTATTTAACTTACTGTTACGCTCTCCATTGTATTGTAGTTTATTTTTTTTTCAACGTTTCATTATTACAATATTCTATCAATTATTATCTATTCACATTATTTTAATCAATTTTGTTTGATGTAACTTCACGTAAAAATATGATGACAAATGACAATTCGCCGTTTGGCAGTCAATGTTTACAACGTGGTAGATAAATTATACAGAACGACACTATGCGGTTTCTGAATTCTACCACTTCCTTATATCGTCATGCGACTATTCACAAACCTTAGTTACTGTTCTGGTATAGTGTCATTAGTATCGACTACAACAGGAAGTCCCTGTGAATTGTTTTATATTAAGGATTAACTTTTACCCTTTTCGCCACTCTCCTAAAAGTTAATTTATCTTTCCCTCTGGAATAATACAGGCACATTGACTATTGCATACGTACACACACAAACTCACGCCTTTGCCTTCGGTTCAGACAGAGGCAACAGCATGCTACTCACTTCCATCCTCCACTTTCTCAGCTTCATCTACTGTCATAATACCTTTCATACAGGCCCGCTGCTCTCACGTACTTCTGACATGCCTGACTATAATGATATTTGAAAAATGCAATACAAGTATTACAATATTAATTTACAGTACATTCATAAGTGCACTTTTGCAACCTCATTTTGGTTCCACTTACGTAATAGGGGACGAGCCTATTGACGTCAGACAGAATATGACTGTATGTGTACTGTCTGATAGATAAAAGCTCACCACAATCATACACTAACACATATTTTTGCTATGTTGTACATAATAAGGATTTGTAAGATAATATCAAGGTAGGCTGTTAGCAACACCAGCATATGAAAAATTGTTAAACAGTTAAAACATCGTACGGATATTTGAATCAATATATGAACAACGTGTTGATGCAGAGGGATAAAAAAACATGTTCTCAACACAAAAGTTTAATTAGTTCACTGATACATGAGTTGAGGATGACCAAAGAAAAGAACGATTTACTGCATAGAAGAGGCTACGATTAGGAAGGGAGTACGTAGTAAAATGACGTAATATAGTAGAAGAAGAAAACTTTTTGTAGCAATACTAATTTAGATGATGGAGACTATTTTTATTTATTCAGCTTTGAAGTGAAGGGCAGGTTTTCGGTTTTGAAATAAATTGTATCTGAAATGGAGTGAAAACAGAGTACAAAATGCCAATTCGATCCTACTAAATTAAGTTTTGCTATTAACTAGTCACCCTTAATAGTCTTGTCAATCAGTCTGTCAGTGTCAATGTCAATCGCTGAGGTTGACAGTTATCAGAACAAAACATCAAATCAAAACATATTTCTCTCCTTCTTTCACATGAATTTCATATCTGTTATCTCTTTCTAAAATTACTTTTGGAGAAAGTATAGTGGTTTCAAGACTGAATTATGAAGTTAGTAAAGTAATGGGAGTGAAGTACTTCTTGCTAAAATTGTATTCATTGACAACTACTTTGTTTTGAACAGTTCCTTAAGTTTGTTTTTCTATGAAATTGCTATTTGTCGGTGTAATTAAGTTCAATTTAGAGCATATGAGGTGTGCAAGATGGACAACGTGTATATTCTCAACAATTTAGGGTAAGTTGTCTTGCGAAATGTACTTATGTCACAACTTTGTTTTTTATTTGCAACGTATCATATTATGTAGGTATTTGCCTGACCTATTAACCACTTTCTAGCATTTGATAGTTTTTGAATATTTTATACGAATAACATAGCTCTTACTGAGTTTTACCACATTTGCATCTTAAATAGTGATCACCCCCTTTAGGAGAAAGTAGTAAGCTTATTGTTTTTAATCTCCATTTATCGTGAGTGACGTAGAAAGTTGTATGTCGATACGGCACAGACCAAGCTTTCGTAATAGCAGATTACAAATATATTGAAAGTAGCCCTTTAGTTTTTTAAAGGATATACATATAATAGGAATTGCATATTTTACTAAATGTCGGTCTACTTGGTTAGTTATGCTGTCAGGTGGAACTGAGGTTGTGGTTTCCATTCCCACCTGGGACAAAAATTTATGTTATTCACAGGTTCTTGCCCTCAGCCTGAGTGTTTTTTATCTGTTGTTTGTATCTTTGTTCCTCCTTGATATAAGATGGAATCTTTCTTGTGTTATAGGGACTTGACAAAACATGCAATTAAAGGGCACAAAGAACAACCAGACTCAATAAGAGGGGTGACCCAGAATACAGGATATGTCAAAAAAAAGTTCTCATTATATCAATCAACCTCTTCATGCAATGCGTTTATTGGTTTCACATTATCACTTAAAATGGGTGCATTTTTTGGTGAGAAATGGTTAAACATTCTTGACATTCATGACAATTAAAACAGAACAGCACTATCTAGAACACTTGCCTGTATATTGTGAATGGGCTGTGTAAGGAGGTTAATTGTATGATGTTTCTTGTTGATTGATTGATTACAAAAACATTAACCACTACTAATATATAATAATTTTCCGTCCTGTACCATTTGCAGTGCCTGAAATAGTGCAGTGATTTACACACAATGAATTCTTTGTGGGTAATTGTAAGAAATTGATTCTTTGACTACAATTTTGCAAAAATAATGCAAAAGGAAAACCCAGTCAATTAATTTAACATTAGCTGTATTAGTGTGTGTGCCAATCAGTTATATATTATGCCCCCTGATTCTCAAACTAAATTCCCTATCCTATAATTCCCTATCTTTTGAGAATTATTGGCTTTGCATTATTATAAATGCATTAAAACATTATAAACATTACTAAAATTAAAAATATTTGTTTATTATTTGTACCCCAAATGATAGTGGGGATAATATACATCATCTGCTTATATCTGTAACCTTGTATGAAAAATAATTATTTAATAATAATAATAACTTGACACATCTCACACACAGCTGTCTGATCCCAAACTAAGCAGAGCTTATACTATATTAACCAGGCAGCTGATAAACATACTTAAATATTTCTAAATACATACAAATTATAGATAAATTACATCCAGACACAGAACAAATGATCATGCTCATCACACAAACATTTGTACTGGGTTGGAAACTGGAAATTATTTGTCCTGATGCTCGTTCCATTACTAGATATGTCTGGACTATCAAGTAGATAAAATAATTTGCAAGCTGATACTGACCTAATACATGAATTATCAGCATCATTCTTAATAATGGCCAATAAAGCTTAACGAATTTCTAACGGCACATTTTCGCAAATCATTATCATAGAAATTTTAAATAATGAACATTATTGTCTGATGTTAAGTACTTCAGATGTTTTCGCATCTTTTGTGCCTGCTGCCTTAACCCTTCTCAGTGTTTATGTTAATCTAAAAATATTGTTGACAACCTTTTTGTAAAGAAACCAAAAGCTGACAGCTAAGATTCCAAACAATTATTACTGACACTAACACTTAAATATTTTGGAACGAAGTTCCTTATGGGGCGAGGGGTACCCTAGCCGGCAAAAAACCGTCCGTAACGTTAAAAAAAGCGTGAGATTTTTTTGTATAGTCTATGTATGATAACTATATAGTGTCTAATGTGATGTGTCTAATGTGATGTGTCTAATGTGTCTACGGGATGACTGTTGTTATTATTGCAGTTTGCTATTATTATTCATGCAAATAGCTGTTTCTTTGTATATTATTATTATATAATTTTATAAATCATTGTAAATAAAGGTGTTAAGATAATTTAGTAAAGTAGTTTTTTTGATTTTTCTTTTAGAAACTTCATGCCTATCTGGTGTCCCATGACACCACACATATTTTTTTTTGTTTAATTCACTGTTCAACAAAAAAAATCATTTGCTACTTAAATGCCTAGCAAGAAGTGTATAGCTATAGTTTTACAGCAGGTAAACTTTTGCCTTATTTAGTGGATGCTCGATGCTTGCCATTTAAACACAACAGCTCGTTTGAGTTACCATTGGTAACTGCAGGTAGCAAAAAAAATATCCCTTGGCAGTGTTACATTGAGCCCATGTCGTAAACACTACACGATTAGCAGCAACTGACATTGGCGCACAAAAACCTATTTACCTTGTAAAATAATATTAAATTAATTATTTTAATAAATACCACTGAACATACGGCTCTCATATGATGTACAAACATAACATTGGGAGTCAAAGTTCAAAACTGGTATAAGTGGTAGAGCTAATCAGACGACGTCACATCGAGCGTCCCTCCCTTTGCGGAACCGCCTCAGTCGACCACGATCAAGCGGACAGTGCGTGCGCGGCTATTGCGCAAAACGCGCGTATTATCAATTTATACTCGTTACTCCTTTGTGACGTAGGAATGACCAACTGAGTTTTTAGTTTAAATAAAATTCATTGTGTTTTATTCAACATGGCTGTGGACAAAGAATCGTGCCTTGCGGGATCTGTGGACTCTAAAGCTATTTTCTCCGACAGGAAAGGGAGTTTAAAAGTGACTATCACCCCAGCACAACACAAGACCCTTACACATTTGCCTAAGAGACCACCAGTGGATTTGGCGTTCACTGACCTGACGTACAAAGTGCAGGAGGGAAGAAAAAGCAGTAAGTATTATTTTAGTTTCTTTTAAAAAACTAACGTTGTTTTTTATTTTTTAGGCCAGACGGTAATAAACTTAACATAAAAGTATTGATTTCTATACGTAAATATGTATGTCTATTATATTAAAAAACAAAGATAATTATCTATTTAATGATGTGTCAGTCATTAATTATGTGTTTGTTAATGAGTTGTTATATCTACGACGTCAATGATATATGTATGTATTTCCTCAAGTGATTTTATATTTTAGTGGACATTAATTATGAGGAATTTAATACGATAGTCACAATATCAGTACCTTTACTCTTTTTGTTTTAAAGTATTGCGGTTTCCTAAACTTAAAAATAATGTGCATATATATGTACTATTAAGTAATAAAATATTAAAAATAATTATTATATACTTAATCGTCTTTGTGGGTTATGAATTATGAAAGATGCGTTAGGGCCGAGACAATTTCTGTTTTAGTTAGCGGTATGCATAGTAGTACGTCATCATCTAACCCTGTTCCCAAATTTATTTGGGGTTATTGCAATGTGTTCTCTTCTTTCATTGTACTCTACACATATATTTTACAATCCAAGTATTGGTCCATTAGACCTCGTCATTATTCTTGTGGATACAGTATTTGTTCAGTGATCTGACTGCTACCGAAATTACACTATAATTACTGTAACAGTCACATCAATGGACAAAAACTGTATCGACAAGAATCACTATCACTGTATACTCTTTCTAATCAACTATTTTAAAGGCAGTTTTTGAAAATCTAAGATCCTACGATCGGATGACGAGTATCGTAGACTATCGTAATATTCGAGGAGGAAATTCGCTCGAGCAACTTGAATAATGTGACTGCTCGAGTTGTCATGCAGGATCTACATACTTTTTATCACAGCTGACAATCTCATTCAGAATTTTTCTGCCCAATTAACAACTAAATGCCTACTTAACCGCAACCTTAACAATTAAAACCAGGAATTGTGTAAGTATCAAAGTTATAATCAGGTATTCCATATACAGATTCAAGAACTTGATTAAAGTATGCATCGATGTCACAAATTGTCGATATCGGTTAACGTCTCAACAGGAGGCCACCGATAATGCAATAACAAAAAGTGATTACAAGGCAAAAACTGCCGTTATCAGTTTTTAGTGAACAATAGCCATTCAAAATTAATGTTGAATAATATTTTCTCATGTGGTTTAAAAAGTTGTTAGTGCTGTAATAAAATTTTCAGAAAAAAAAGGTTAATAAAAAATGTTCTCAAACAGCACATTAGCCAAACAACAAAAACGTTTTCTTGGCAATGTCAGGTTAAATAATATAATTAAATAACAAGTAAGAACCTTAGAGTTGGTAATGTTCATCCGAAATCATGATAAGAAGCATAGACAATATAATGTTTATATGGGTCCAGGTTAACATTACAATATGTTTGTTACATTGACAGCTCGAAAGTCGATAGTCTGATAGTTGACGTTATGGGTGTAGTGACTGCCCAAAAGAGTGTAGTATTTTCAAGGTTTATGACGTGTATATGAGGTTTTCTTTACTTTAATTTAACTTTTAATAACTGAACGGTTTGGATGTATGAGGTATCATCGAAATAGTTACATCACGTCGAGTGACGGATGTTACAAAATAAAAAAAAAGTAAAATGTATTTGAGACTGCACGGATGGCGTTGCGGTTTAAGTGGTCACCTCGCCACTATTCTACCGCGCCGAGTGTTGTGGGTTCGATCCCCGCACGGGACAACAGTTTGTGTAATCCTCAAATTGTTGTTCTGAGTCTGGGTGTTCTTTGTGTCCGTTGTTTGAATGTTTGTAAAGTCCCCCGCGACACAGGAATTAATCCTAGTGCGGGAGTTGTCTATTATAATAAAAAAAAAAAAAAAAAAAAAAAGTTTTTAGACTTGTAGGTAGGGTTATCTAGGTGATATAGGTCTCGACATCAATTGATAGACAGAGGTGTATAAAATACCGACATTTTGCCCCAGTAAGGTCCCACTAATGTAATAGAGGACTAGCCTATTGCCGTCAACTGGGATCTTTGAGAATTTCAAATGGGCAAATTATTATATTATTAGGAAGACAATAGACAAATTTTGCTAATACGAATGGATTTAGATGTAAAAGTAAAAAATCCAGGAAATTATTCTCTATTATAGTGACCTAATTATAATCTTTAAGTTATGTTTTTAATTTAATATGAATGGGTACATTGTATATTCAGTTATCTGTGTCGTTAAGGAGTTTGAATGTGAATACTTTGTCTGCTTACTCTTTAGTTAATCGTGTCAATCACATCAGTTGATAATACTTCTTCTATTGTGCTGTCAGTAAGTCTGACAATTTCTGTTTACTGCTTGATTGTTAATTGTTTCAATTCCTTTTTAAGGCGTATATAATATCAACTTACTTAATTACTTTCAATGAAAAATCATTCACTGTGACAAAGAAGTCACTGTAAACATTTAGGTAATGAAACTTAGCGATTGTTATTTTGTTTGCTGCACTCATCCCCATATCCCCAAAGAGGTAGATGCGCATTAACTACCCAAACTGTACACACAGCCCCACGGGAACAAATGGGGTGGACCTTTTTTTTTCGTGTGGAAACCCCTGTGGGTCATCACCTCACCGGAGCTGAGGGTGAGGTGGTATGTCGACTAAAACCACACGGTGTTCCGTCCAACTCGGTCTATTGCAGGGAACCCAGGCTACCCTGCGAAGGAAGTCTTCGGGAGACAAATGGGGTGGCCCTGTTCTGTTCCACCGCACTCTACACGGCGTAATGTTAATATTTAAACTTGTAAAGTTAAAACTCAAGATAATTTATTTAAAACAGATCGCAATCATTTTAGACCTTGGACTTCCTCTGGCCAACAAAGACCTCATCCAAGGTTAATTGTCAAGTGGCAGTAATATGACATGGCTTTTTTTAAATTTTGATACATCTTTGAAAGCCTATTCGTATGAAATATTATGTACAACGCAACGTATATACATAGTATACATAATGTCAATGATTTTTAGAAAGTATGGTCATTTTGAACCCCAGAAGAAAAAGAGAGATTATAAGTTTGTAATGTCTATCTGTGTATCTATCATAACTCCTGAACCTCTGGACCGTGTTTAGCTACAATCTTCAATTCGGGGGTATTTGATGTTATGCTTATTGCAAGAAAAAACAGTTTTCTTTGCTTTCGATCTAAATTGATTACAGTTGCAACAAACTTATTATAAAGTTGTCCTTGTCGATAAAGGTTAAACCATTTTCTTTATCGTAATACGCGGTGGTTTAATTACTTACCACGTGATTTAATATTAATGACCCTCCAACTTAGCAGTGTTTAGCATGTTGAGAGAACTTTTTTTAATAATGAATTTTTTTACACGTGTTCTCGGCGGAGTAGAAAAGGCCATTCAACCTCTTGCCGTGAGTTTAAAACATATTTAGGACATAGTAACAAACTATATTTTTTGTAAGTTACGTAAATATTGCCAACCAGTATTAGCAAAACGCACAATTTCTTAAAGGAATGAGGTCTTAAATCTGACAACAATTTTGTGACCACAATTCGTTGTTGCACTTGCTTAGAGACAAGTGAAAGTAGAGAGTTTAAGTCTTCAAATTCTTTTTGTTGACAGAAGCGTTCGTCGTTTTGAGAGATGCTGTATTTTATGTAATTGGAAGTACAAAACTGTATCGTTCTAAATTAACCATTGCCGACCAGAAGCTAATGAAATGGTTAAAGAAACAGGCATTCTTACGTTCACGTTAGGCATACACGTAGCAATTTACCTTTTCTGTTGTACCCTATTTGTAACGAGTCGTTATTGAATGCCGATTCTCCTTCATTTTATCATGTAGGTTGCACTGGTGTAAATTAAAATCACTCTTAATATATATTCTACGTATACATATGTATATAATTAACACTGGCCTGTTGGTCTAGTGGTTAGTAACCCTGACTGCTGAGCCAGAGGTCATAGGTTCGATTCCCACATAAAAAATAGTGTGATTCACAAATACTTGTCCTGAGTGTAGGTGTTCTTTGTGTCTTTCACTTGCCTGCTTGTAACGTCCCCCACGATGCAGGAATAACTCATAATGCGGAAGTTTTCTATAAAAAAATCTTATAATTACTTACTGTCTTTTCTCAGAGAGTTTGGTTTTATAAAGATTCGTGTGATTCCTCCAAATAAGCGTTTGTAAATACCTCACATACTGCAAGGCGTCAGTCAGTAAATCAGCAATAACTCTTCATAATGCTATTGCCCAGTTTATAAGCAGAATACAGAAAATGAAAATAAAGATTCATTAAACATTAAACATCCTTGCCAAATCAAACAATAAACATCTATAAAAAGTAACACTTTCACATTCATGCTTTATTTGTTTATTTACTTGACGTGTTTGACATTACCTACTTCAGATATTCGTTAAAAATAAAATATAAGCGTTTTCGCATGATTAATATGACATTTACTTGTCTGAAGGGATTCCCGGTGGCTTCTTTCTTACCCTAAGAAAGAAGCCACCGGGAATACCCGAGTCCCTCGCAATAGACTTATTTGTTATAAATTCTAAGTCCTGTATCGTTAGTTTTGTGTTATTATTAATTATGTTATTATTGAAATGTAGTTGCACACAACGTTTGAATTATTGGGATTTATTACTTCGTTTTAAACATTGCCTTCTAATCATTATCTAGATTCGATGGATTGATTTAAAAGCGTCATATAATCACATTTTAACCCGCTTTTTTAATATCGAAGGGGCACAAGTGATATGATTTACGTTAATACTTTAACGATAAGAACAGGTAATTGTTATCATTGTAGTCAAGGTAATTAGATAATTGGGTAATGTATCTATAATTGATTAACCGTTGGCAACAATTTTTACACGTTTCATATTAGCTTGACATGTCTATCTTCCTGTGTATGTAACGGAACAGCCATCCTTCATTTCGATTTAAAATCTATACTTTTTTCTTCGTCACAGGTGCGTTGTCGGCTTTTTAGGTAGGAGTACGCTTTTTCCTTGAAGGTTTGAAGGTTGTCGATCTAGAAATACGGCAGACAACAATTGTACCACAGGCTGGTTGTGCTAGGCAAAAAACTTCTTGAGAACCGCTCAGCGGTAAAGTGCCAATCATCCAGGTGATTCGGATGAAATGTTGTCGCGTAGGACGATGGCGGAAAAATTCGGCCGGTATAAGTCCGAAAAATTTCTCCGAACACTCCACATGATATAAGCGATATAGAATGAACAACACATGATTGGCCAAGTTAGGAAATACAAACTTACGTGAATACATTCCTTATTGGCTAGTTTAAGTACGTGATACTATAATTTTTTGTAGGCATTTGATGTCGCTGTTCTTTGTGTTTTGTCAACATGTGTAATTTGTGTTCGAGACACGTGCCAGATAGACGTATACGGCTATACAGGCCTGCTGTATGCCAATAATTCAAGACGAAGTCAAATTCGTCATACTGTTATGTTGACAGCCTTTTCGAAAATGTGAAATTTAGATTGTTTAATTTTTAGATTGTTTTTTTTTTTCGAAATAAGTATTTATTAAAAATATAGGGAACTCGACTGCATTATAAACTTCTGCTGTTGCCGACTATATCAACAAGTCTTATACCCTATGTTACTACCACTATACAGGCACCTCACATGTCAAAATCCATCATGCTGTCTAGGCTGTAGACCAGGTATGGGACATGTGAGGGCTTAATCTGGCCGCGGGCCGTAGGGAAGAAATAGGTAGGTACATACACATGCATACGCTCACGGCTGTATCCCCTAAGGCAGAGGTGTATTATACACCCATACGTTGCTCATTCAAATTTAATTTATCAGGGCACTGTATATATTCGTAGTATGTATAAATAAGTAGGTAGTTGTGAATAATAGCATATTTAGGTTGGCTAACAGTAATTACAATTAAACCATGTGTGCTAAATCTTTAATATTCTTTACGCGTTACTTGAAATTATTGAATCTCGTGGGCCGGATTAAAGCTACGGGAGGGCTGAATGCGGCCCGGGGACCGAGGGGTTGCCCATATATGCTGTGGACCATGATAAAGACACATCATCCATTCATTATACATATTCATATAAATAAATAAATATAGAGTTTTGTACCTAATTTGTATAAACTAGTTTTTTTTTTATTATGTTTTCGTTCAAAAGCTATGAAATAGTCGACAATATGAAGATTTCAAACATAAAACATGTTTTGGGATATTAATCAACACAAAAATAATTGAGTTGCCCGTTGCTGTGGTCATGGGTTCGGTGCCCACATATTACAAAAAATGGGTTCCGTTGTACATATCTGTGTATGCGCCTATCAAATACATTAACTTAGTCATGTCACACAATCCATAATACATGGTTAAGTGACGACTTACGACGCCGACACTCATGTTTTTTTCATAAATACAAAAAGTCAATTTTTTATTAAATTATCATAAAATTTTGAATATTTATTTTTACAGATTTACACAGAAGGGCGCAAAAATGAAGCGTAATTAGTCATTTAAAATGACTTCCAGAATACAATTAGCTACCGTTTGTGGTTTTTGAGTAGGTAATTTAAAAACTGCCATATGCTACACGTACCTTCATAGACACAAATATCATCATTAACACAGTTTATATATAGTAAATAATATATACAGCGAATAGATTATATTCTTGGTTGTTTATAATAGTGCCCAGCGTATGTCTTCCCATGGGTGGCTTAAAAGATAACTTACGGATCGGACTGTTATCTATTAAACGCTATGTATATGTACAGTCAGAGAGTGCCCAGATGACTATGGGACTAAATTATAGCTGTCAAGAGAGCGTTTGAGACGCCTGTGCCTTAACTTTAATGGGATAATAGCTTTTATACCTTAAATAATGCCAAAAGATTGTTTTTACCCGCCGTAATTTTTTTTTTGATTTGTTTTACCTTCCTAATACCTTTTAGAATATGTATACAAATTTTCAGGTTAATCGGTTAAGAATTTTCTCCGTGAAAGCGTAACGAACATACTTACATTTATAATATTAGTAGGGATAGGTGGGCATAAGTATATAGTTGATACACAGGCTAATATTCTTGTTCTTGATATTTTTGTACTGTCTGACCAAAAGTTAAATGTATATGTATTTAGTATATACCTAGTGTACGTAATACATCTATGTATATACATAGTAAAATTGTGACGGGCTTGAGGTCTGTACATTATAGATATTGAAGAAAAACTAAAAGTTTTTAGAATCTTTGTTTGTCTGTATGTTTGTACTGTATGGAGTTGAATGCAATGTTCGAAGATGTATTGCTAGAAGTGTAACTTAAAATATATGCTCCATGTAACCAAGTCTCTGCATAAATAAAAGCATACATACTTGATTCTCAATTCTGCACGTAGCGGGCATAAGCTAGTATCTAATAATCTTTGTCAACACTAATTACTAAAGTATTGAAAGACTAGTACATTCATAGCTTATTGTTACGTCATCCATACGTCTACCAGTACCAACATCCCACTTATGTATCACTGATGGATTTCTAAAGTATGGTTATTTTGGTTAAAAATAGATTAGTTCATAAATGTTGCATCAGAGGTGTCAATTTGAATATCGATATGCTATGCGCTTCGAGATCAAGGTTTGTTCTTGCAGGATAATGAGCTGAGCTCAGCGAGGTCTTAACATATAGGAATCCTTACGTAAGTTTGCGTTATTTAAAAATACTGAGACATGTATTATTTAATGAGACTTAAAGCTAATAATTTTCCCCTCTTGAGAAATGAACCTACTACTTTATCTGACTTGCTCTTTTTGCCACCTGGCCTTGTTATCTAAGTGAGATTTTTTTATAAGGGTTTTCTTAGAATTCAAACTTAGGGGTGGTATTCATATTTAGAAATATGCCTTTTAGCGTCACAGCACACGTCACGCACAGTCCTAGCAGGACGCTTCACTCCTTGTTTTAAGGTCCCCCGGTGGGTCTGAAACTAGTCGGGCATCCCCATCTAGTTTCCAACACCGTGAAAACGTATTGTTAATAAAAAGGATTCCTTTCCTTGTTTAGGGTTTTGAAATCTATTCCTTTTTACAGTGCCGTTATTAAAGAAAATGTTTTACTCATTAATTTAATTTCCTTATATAAAAAAGTTAACAAGATACACTTTGTATGCCTATATTTATTTAAAAGCTTAAATATTAATAATTTTATCTCAGTCCTTAAACTTTTTTCCGATGTACTTATAATAAGGCTAAAGTGGATTGAGGCAAAAGTACAAACTTAAAAGATATAAGCGTGATGTAAAAATACAGGAAGAACATCATGCATATAAATAGCGATTACAGACTTGTTCAAGGTAAACCAGCTATGATGTGTGGAGTGAGTGAAATTGTCCTCAACGTCTCTTAAGTATTTTAATTATAAATTGTTTGTTGGTTTCATGAACGGCCAATGTCGTGAACTTTAAGATGAGGACGGCAAGCGTTATTTATTAAGTTAAAGGTGAAAGTGTTTTGCGTGTATTGACATTATTCTGGAATTGATAAAATAAATTAATTGACGTTAATACAACGTCAATTAATTTATTCGGCGAAAATATCCGTTAGTAAGTTTAAAACATTTCGAATTTGGATACTTGATAATCTATCCTCTCTTACTTTTCAATAAGCCAACTAAAGAGCATATTAATACCTTAAGTGACCGATGACGGATAGACTTGCCCCCAAATACGTAAGCGGTACTTTATTATAGTCGGCAATTTTGCGCGTTTTATTCGCACCTGACTACCTCTTCGGGGAAACAGGCGTGATTGTTTGTGTGTTATGCTCTGTGTAGGCATAGTAACTTCTTTTATAAAAACATTGGCTTTTCATTAGTTCTCGGTCAAGTAACTTCGTAATCTATGCATGTTATTATTCACATTAGCAATAATTAAAGCTGTTATCTGTCCCGAGTTCCGGTTTGTGGATGACCTCCGATGCTGCTGACACGAGATTATGATTTATGTACGTTATGGACTTTAGAACTTTTATGGTAGCATTTCCTGTTTTTTTTTTAATATACAGATTTAAAGCAGTTAAATTGACCAAAAAGTTTCATCGTTTCAGCTATTTGGGTTGTCAAAAATATTAGGACTAACGTCAGCATATGAGCGTTGTAAACAAATCAGTGTTTTTTATACCCTCGGTATAATTTATAAATTAATTTATAATTTAGCCTCGGTTTCTTCACTTTATTTTTGAGTTTTTAAAGTAAAAGTTATGTTTCTCGCGCGGATCTAGTGTGAATTATGTAGTCTATTATATATACATATGTAAATTTGTTCATGTTTTTATTATTTAGCGATCTTCCAAACCGCTTTATGGATTTCGACACTTAACGTATGGTTAGATTTGTCTAAAAACGTGTCCTTAGAAAGGTGTTTAAAGAAAAAATGGCGAATTTTGGCGCTAAATTGAAAGTCGTTATTAACCTTTTTTTTTGCTAAACCTACCGAGTAGGGTATCAAAATGAAGGAAATTAAAAGGAGATAACAAATAAGTTATATAATAGTTTTTGGTTTATTTTGATTTTGTTTTCTAATCTCAATCTTGTTTCGGCCCTCTTTGTGTATGTTGAATTGTGTGTGTGTATCTTATAAGTAGACTTTTTGATTTTTAAAATATATTTTTTATAGAATATGGTTTATTTTATAGAGATAACTAAAGTATATTAAGTTTGTGATAGCTATAGATACATAGAGATTGTAGTGGTAGAGCCATGCTTGCTTAAGCACGAATGGGCCGGCTCGACCGGTGCGATACCACGGCCTCACAGAAAACCGGTTGTGAAGTAACGCTTGCGTTGCATTTCCCCGAAATGAGTGAGGTCTCCGGAGGCCCAAAATCCCCCACCCCCCTAATGATAGCGCTGTTAACGAAAAGGATACCCCAGGGGGGTACCAGCGCTAGCGTTGGAGAATCCCCCCCTGGACGTCCACCCTCAGTACGGATTATGCCTGAGCGTGGACGCCCAGGCTGCCCCTCGTACTCTGGGGGGGGCTCAACTGCGCTCTCAAAATCTGCTCGGGGCAAGAGAAGGCACACCATGGCACCCCCTGTCACGTTTACCGTGGATTTTTGTAACATCAGGGGCTTACATTCGAACCTCGACACTGTCCACCACCACCTTGAGACAGCAAAGCCGGCCTTGCTCTTTTTAACCGAGACGCAGATATCATCTCCAGCGGACACATCCTACCTCTGCTACCCTGGGTACGGACTGGAACACTCCTTTGTTCCTAAGGCTGGTGTATGCGTGTACGTTAGAGATGATATCACTTCTCGCCGCCTCGGCAATCTTGAAGGTAGGGACCTCTCCATCTTATGGCTACGTGTAGACTGCGACGACCATCCCCGCATCTACCTATGCCTCTACAGGTCCCATAGCGGTGATGCCGAAACGGACCGACTCATCGACCACGTCCAAATGGCTACAGACTCAGTGCTCCAGCAGGTCCCATCCGCAGAGATCGTGATTCTTGGCGACTTTAACGCCCATCACGCCGAATGGCTTGGTTCGCGCAAAACCGATCATGCGGGAAGATCTGTTCACGATTTCGCCTTGGCATATGGCTTGACGCAGCTGGTAGCAACGCCTACGCGAATCCCAGATGCAGAAAGCCACGTGCCTTCACTGTTGGATCTTCTGCTGACCTCACATCCTGACGGCTACAAAGTATCCGTTGAGGCCCCTCTTGGCTCTTCGGACCATTGCCTGATTAGGAGTATGGTGCCACTCGTTCACTCGCTGCGGCCGCGAGTTACAGGCAGTCGCCGCGTATGGCACTATAGGTCAGCAGACTGGGATGGAATGAGAACATTCTTTGCATCCTACCCATGGAGGCAGGTTTGCTTCTCGCCGGATGATCCCAATGTCGTTGCTGACTCTGTCGCGGATGTTGTGCTTCAGGGTATGGAACTTTTCATTCCATTCTCCCTGATTCCCACAGGTGGCAAGTCCCAGCCTTGGTTTGGTCGAACCTGCAAAGCGGCGTCCCGCCGAAAGCAGGAATGTTACCAAGCATGGGCTAATGCAGCGACAGCACGGGATGTAAAGACCAGCACATTAAAGAAGCAATTTAACTTTGCCTCCAGGTCCCTCAAAAGAGTAATTGCTGGGGCGAAGTCGGCTCACATCGGCAGAATTGGCGAGAGACTAGTTAGTCTCCCCTCCGGAACTCGTGCATTCTGGTCTCTTGCCAAAGCTGTCCAGGGGAACTTTTGTAAGCCATCCCTTCCAACTCTGCGCATAGGAGATAATTCGTTGGCCCGCGACGCTAAAGAAAAAGCCGATCTTCTGGGCAAACTCTTTGCGTCCAACTCGACCCTGGACGACGGGGGAAACGCACCGCCGACCATACCGCAGTGCGAGACCCGCATGCCGGAAGTCCGGTTTACACAAAGGGCAGTGCGTAAAGCGCTTCTTGCCCTCGACGTTCATAAGTCGAGTGGGCCCGATAGAATCTCTCCTATCGTGCTGAAGACGTGTGCTCCAGAGTTAGCACCGGTTTTAACGCGCCTTTATCGGCTTTCCTACTCTCTTGGCGTAGTCCCGAACTCATGGAAGACAGCTCTAGTGCACCCAATCCCTAAAAAAGGAGATCGCTCGGATCCGTCCAACTACAGACCCATAGCCATCACCTCCTTGTTCTCCAAGATAATGGAATCCATTGTTAACTGCCAGCTCCTCCGGTACTTAGAAGACCACCAGCTCCTCAATGATCGACAATACGGCTTCCGCCAGGGTCGTTCAGCTGGTGATCTTCTCGTATACTTGACTCACCGGTGGGCACAGGCGATCGAGACCAAGGGGGAAGCGTTGGCCGTTAGTTTGGACGTGGCGAAGGCCTTCGATCGGGTCTGGCACAAAGCGCTCCTTGCGAAGCTTCCTTCCTATGGGCTTCCCGAGAAACTGTGCAATTGGCTCACCAGTTTTCTTACAGACAGAAGCATCAAGGTCGTTGTTGACGGTGCATGCTCCGACTCGAAGTCTGTTAATTCTGGTGTCCCACAAGGCTGTGTGCTATCACCCACGCTGTTTCTTCTGCATATCAACGACATGCTGCAGATTAGCAGCATCCATTGCTATGCAGACGATAGCACGAGTGATGCCCTTTACACCGGCCGCGCTAACATTTCTCGGGTAAACGTCATCGAAAGCCGATCCAAACTTGTGTCTGAAATCGAAACTTCTTTATCAAAAGTTTCAGATTGGGGTCGACTTAACCTAGTCCAATTTAACCCCACGAAGACACAGGTTTGCGCGTTCACCGCTAAACAGATGCCATTGGTCGTATCACCTCAATTTGAGAGCACTTCCCTAACTGCATCAGCCAGTATCGGAATCCTTGGCGTCGATATATCAAGCGAAGTCCAGTTTCGCGGTCACTTAGAGAGTAAGGCCATATTAGCCTCGAAGAAGCTTGGTGTGCTAAACAGATCGAGACAGTATTTTACTCCGGCCCACCGCCTGCAACTTTATAAGGCGCAGGTTCGGCCGCACATGGAATACTGTTCTCATCTCTATGCAGGTGCACCCCAGTACCAACTTCTGCCTCTTGACCGCATTCAACGGAGAGCGACTCGCATCATCGACTGCCAAGATATTTCTGATCGACTTGACACCTTGGCGTTGCGTAGAGATGTAGCTTCACTCTGCATCCTCTATCGCTTGTATCATGGGGAGTGTTCAGAGGAATTGTTCGGACTTATACCGGCAGCTGGTTTCCGCCATCGTCCTACGCGACAAAATATCCATCCCCATCACCTGGACGATTGGCACTCCACCACTGTGCGCTTCTCCAGAAGCTTTTTGCCTCGCACAACCAGCTTATGGAACAAATTGTCGCCTGCCGTATTTCCGAACCGATACGACCTTCAAACCTTCAAGAAGAGAGCGTACCTCTACCTAAAAGGCCGGCAACGCACTTGTGACTCTTGAGTTGCGGGTGTCCATGGGCGGCGGTAGTCACTTACCATCAGGTGACCCGTCTGCTCGTTTGCCCCCTATCGCATAAAAAAAAAAAAAAAAAAAAAAAAAAAATAGAACTATTTCCATTCGTATATAAGCGAGCAGTTATAAAAAATATAAAACCTCCAGCAGTATTATCCTCTTGCTCTCTCTCGCGCAAGCGCTTCGCAGTCGCGCTTGACACCACACATGTCGGAATCCATGAAGCTGTTTTGGCTCTTGACTTGATCAAAAAAATACTATTACATGAATTTTAAACGATAAAAAGGATACTTTCCACTGTCATTATGAGGATTTGAAAAGTTACTTCAGTTCATAGAACAGCTGTCTTGCGGTGAGCGTAGGTGTATTTGTAGATATGTTATCTACTTGCCATGTTTTTAGTGACCTCGTTGGACGATGATCAGCGCATATAATGTATATAGTCAATACGTAGTATAATTAATTTTAGTTAAATCTGACACAAATATAAAAAAAATGTTTTTGTTTTTCATTGGTTCGTCTTTCAGTTTTTGCTTCAATGTTTATTTCCTTTTTGTGCTCTAGACAATCCATTTAGACATTTAAGAATATAACATTTAATATATATAAGTGCAACATATATTAGTTTACGGAATGTATTTGAATTTGAATGGTATAAAGTTATGTATTTGTAATAAAAAATTAAGGTGTGTTTATGTTTTGTGTTATAACACGCATAGTTTGGCCTTGATGGCATTGTGTAACATGTCCCAGAAAATATGGTTATTCCGACACTAAAAGATCATATTTTAATGTGTTTAGAGATATTTATTCTTACTTATCTGTGTACATGTATTTGAACATACAGAAGGTAACAAATGGTGTGTTCCTAGTATAAAAAAAAAACAAATTGCAAGATCCTAGCTTTTATCTATGGCAGAAATATTATGGTGATTTGGTTGTAAGTTTAAAAAAATACCGGTTGGTATTTGTAAAACTAGATAAGTGTCTATAAACATTTAATTTGTGGTATTTATTACAAATCATTGACTTTATATTATGTTACACAAAAACTATTAACAGATTAGTTACGTTACGTTTGTTTTCTACTTTAAAATTAAGTAGAATCAATACAGTAATCTTTTGTTTATGGCAATTGTTTTGTATTCTACAAAAAGAAAAACAATCTATGTGGACATAAACAAGGTCGGGAAACTCTTCCGAAAACGAAGACAGGCGATAGTATATGATGATGGGTTTGAAAAATCCTGTTTAAAATAATAAACTTCGTTTTACAACATTGTATTATCATCATGTTAAGTAGTACAGCTGAATGAAATAAATTTATAAAAGATACCATCACTTATAGAAAAAAAGAAAAGCCAGCAGTGAAACGTAAAATTGCATACAAAGTCAAAAGAAACACTTCTATAAATTTAATTTCCTCTTGTTGTAATCATGGTGTCGATGTCTTGACTCTGGCTGTTCTAAGTGTTTTGTTTTATGTTTATTATGTTTGTAAAGTCCCCTGCGACACAGGAACAATTCCTATTCCTATTGTCTTTGATGAATAACGAACCATTTGGTATTTAATAACACAGAGTATAACATTTGAACTAAGCAAGCTTCAGTCTATAGTGTATATTGCAGGAGCAACAGTTCGTCAGACCGGAGCTGGTTATGTTTGTGACTTACAACAGTTGCAACACAGCTTGATTATTTAAAAAAAATAAAAATAAATAGTTTAGTTTAGTTTTTATGTATAGATCGACTTTACCCTCCTTTGTCGCCTTTGCCCACTGCTGCTGCTAGTGTGTATAAAATATTATGATGTTACTATAGATGTTGTATAATTAGGTATGTGTAATGGACTTTGGTCAAGGGATGAGTAATGTAATAAATGACACACGTAGTTCACTGCGTGTTGGTACAATGTACCAACACGCAGTGAGTGAGTGAGTGTGAGTGTAGTATATATAATAAAGTGTAGCTTGTGTATCTACATATCGGTTATCAAATTGTGTATGTGTAATGCGTGGTGTTTTTCTGTTCATGCGATTCGGAAATATTTTAATGTGTTTTTTTTTAAATGATGTTTTCAATTGGGGTGTGCTCTTTTATGTTTGTACCACATAACTCGGTCAAGTATTAACCGATTTACAAAAATCTTTTTTTTCTGAGAGTTTGCTCGCTGTTTGGTTCCATTTAAATAAAAAAAATAATATTTAACTGCTAAGGTACAAAATTAAGGAAAGAAAAATAAAGATTTTTGCGATTTATCATTGATGTTGGTTAAATAATATATAATAATTAATTGATTCAATAATTGTTTTCTTTTAAAATGAGGGTTTTTACAAAGCAATTTATTTTGTAACCTATCTGTTAGTGATGTTTTTTAACATTTCCATGCCGTCATTTAAAGGTTGAATTACATTTGACCCAACAAATGGTAATATTAAGTTCGACTTCCTCATCAAAGAGCCGTAGTTATGGAGAAAAGTTCAAGGCAGAATGTATTAAGAAGGTTATTTTATATAAAAAAATTACTTGCCTTGGGTAGATATTTTGTTTATAGTACTTTTTTTTGTTTTTTAAAATCGCAGTATGATAATATTGATAAAAGGAAAAAATCATATATAGCAGCACGACTCTTCTATTTCTGGGTTGTTTACTTTATAGCCTTTCTCAATAAAGTACTAAAAGAAAGTAAGCCTAAAATACTATTTATTAAATGAAACACTTATGAAGCAGTGGTCGGCAATAGGCTGATGACGATGATAATGGCGATTTTTGACTTGACATATACCTACAGTATTTGTTATTGATCTATGTACATGTTTATTGAAATGGTAGCGATCACGAAACGTGACTGTAAAGTTAAAAACAAAAAAAAAAATGGCATTTGTGAAACAGAATCTGTGAAGGTTACTATACTTTGAATGTAATAAAACCTGTTATATAGTATAATATATAGTTGTTTATAAGGACGACTGAATGGTCGTGTAATGTTTGTTTGGCTTGCGCATATTCCTGTTACCAGCATGTTGTCTAATTTAGTGTAAGGACATGTCACGATTTGCTTTTTTTTAGCTATTTGATAGTTCATGAACGCAGTATAAAATGGTTAAATTAATACCTTCTAAAAAAAATTAAAATTTAAAATAAGTATTTCTAAGTATATAAATGCTATTCCGATTCTGCTATTTCCTATGCTATTTCCGGTTGTCACAGGATGTCAAAACCTGCTCATCAGTCGAATCAGAAAATAACTTGACGTGACTAAACGTGGTTTAGAAATGACCAGCGTATTAATAGGCTAAATTGGTATTTAAACTTATATAATAATAATTAATTTCAATCGTCTTTAATGATATTATAGACGTAATTACATCTATGCACAACGCTCTTTTTTTTCAAGAAAATATATTTATGTATAAAATGTTATCGGACTCGTTTTAGCTTTTGAAATATATATTTACAATAATTTTCCCTGAATAGTATAAGATTTTGAGTCTACATATAAATTCTATTCCAAGTTGTTCACAAATCAAACTTGTTGCGTAATACGTGACTACAATGGAGTCACATAGATGAAGGAACATAGTTATGAACAGTATAACTTCCTGCAAGGGACCACTACCCTCAGTAATGAGGACCACGACTCGGTAACGCTAGGAGGATTAAAATAAATACACAATTTTAGAAACACTACTATCATTTGTGCCGTGTGGTTCAAGGTTAAGTACAATATGGCCACCCCATCTCTTACCGGTGGTTTCGTAAAAGGTCAATTAGCGATCGGACTGTTATCTATCAGATAGTGTGTACACAGTCATAGAGTGCCCGGTTGACGGCAATAGCCTTGCTTATTACGTAAGTGGGACCAAATTCTAATCTGCAAAACGTGGGTGTTTAAGACACCCCTGCCTACCCCATCGAGGATAAAGTCGTGAGTGAAATGTATGTACTATAACTATGTTATAATTTAATCTTCACGCGTCTTATGAAGAAAAGCCAACATAATTACAAAATTAGTAAAGTTATATGCACTGTATTTTTTTTTATGCGTTAGGGGCAAACGAGCACGAGGGTCACCTGATGGTAAGTGACTACCGCCGCCCATGGACACCCGCAACTCAAGAGTCACAAGCGTGTTGCCGGCCTTTTATGTAGGAGTACGCTCTTTTCTTGAAGGTTTGAAGGTCGTATCGGTTCGGAAATACGGCAGGCGAAAATTTGTTCCATAAGCTTGTTGTGACAAAGCTGCCAAAAAGCTTCTGGAGAAGCGCACAGTGGTGGAGTGCCAATCGTCCAGGTGATGGGGATGGATATTTTGTCGCGTCGGACGATGGCGGAAACCAGCAGCCGGTATAAGTCCGAATAATTCCTCTGAACATTCCCCATGATACAAGCGATAGAGGATGCAGAGTGAAGCTACATCTCTACGCAACGCCAAGGTGTCAAGTCGATCAGAAATATCTTGGCATTCGATGATGCGAGTCGCTCTCCGTTGAATGCGGTCAAGAGGGAGAAGTTGGTACTGAGATGAGATGAGAACAGTATTCCATGTGCGGCCGAACCTGCGCCTTATAAAGTTGCAGGCGGTGGGCCGGAGTAAAATACTGTCTCGATCTGTTTAGCATACCAAGCTTCCTCGAGGCTAATATGGCCTTACCCTCTAAGTGACCTCGAAACTGGACTTCGCTTGATATATCGACGCCAAGGATTCCGATACTGGCTGATGCAGTTAGGGAAGTGCTCTCAAAAGGTGATACGACCAATGGCATCTTTTTGGTGGTGAACGAGCAAACCTGTGTCTTCGTGGGGTTAAACTGGACTAGGTTAAGTCGACCCCAATCTGAAACTTTTGATAATGAAGTTTCGATTTCAGACACAAGTTTGGATCGGCTTTCGAAGACGTTTACCTGAGAAATGTTAGCGCGGCCGGTGTAAAGGGCATCACTCGTGCTATCGTCCGCATAGCAATGGATGCTGCTAATCTGCAGCATGTCATTGATATGCAGAAGAAACAGCATGGGTGATAGCACACAGCCTTGAGGGACACCAGAATTAACAGACTTGGAGTCGGAGCATGCACCGTCAACAACGACCTTGATGCTTCTGTCTGTAAGAAAACTGGTGAGCCAATTGCACAATTTCTCGGGAAGCCCGTAGGAAGGAAGCTTCGCAAGGAGCGCTTTCTGCCAGACCCGATCGAAGGCCTTCGCCACGTCTAAACTAACGGCCAAAGCTTCCCCCTTGGTCTCGATTGCCTGTGCCCACCGGTGAGTCAAGTAAACGAGAAGATCACTAGCTGAACGACCCCGACGGAAGCCGTATTGTCGATCATTGAGGAGCTGGTGGTTTTCTAAGTACCGGAGGAGCTGGCAGTTATATCTCATTTAGAATAGATTAGAATTACACTTTATTGGACAACAAAATAAATTGTTTACACAGCATACAACAAATGAAAGATAACAGTAATTAGATGTAATTAAGGGTAGTTTTCATGAGAATTGAGAATCACGAACGTTGCGATACCACGGCCTCACAGAAAACCCGTTGTTAAGTACTGCTTGCATTGCATTTCCCCTAATGAGTGAGGTTTCCAGAGGCCCAACTCCCCCTATCCCCTTTCCTCTCCCATCATCCCCCCTCTCTTCTTTCCCATCTCCATGGACGTCCACCGACGGTTATCACTTACCATCAGGTTACACGTCTGTTCGTCCGTCCCCCTAAAGTATAAAATGTAATAAGATGTATATATAAGCAGTATATCCTAGTAATGCTATGTTATTTTACACACAAGTACATAGATATATACAAATAAACATATTAACGAAAGTCTCATCTTGTTCTTTTCTAATATCTTGTGATGTTCTACGTTCATATGTTTCTATGTGTATCTTAACTTACGAACGGTAATTAACGTTTACAATCAGTTGACGTGAACTAGAGACTCATTTCGCATAAATTAACAGCACGTAATGCTGATTGCTATTATCTAGGACAAGCAATTGTGTTAAGAGGAGGCTTTTTCCTTGTAAATAAACTTAGCGTCAAAGCGAACTATTTCAGGCGATGGATATATGTTAAACAGAAATGTTTACTGCTAGATAAATTTGAACTCATATTTTGGATTTGTAAACAGTGCCTTAAGATTGACACTTAATGCCGTTGTTTCATTTCTATGTCAATCGTGTTTTAACAACAATGTTCTGATTTGGTTCTTAAAAGCTGTCTATTCGACAAGTATATGCAAGTAACTTATGCAATTGCAGTTTTAAACCAACTTGAAAAAAGAGGATGTTCACTTTATGTATTTAAATTTAATTTAAATTTTGTATGTATTTAATGAGTATTACGCTCTGGGTTAAAAGTCTTAATCTTTGTTTATTTAAGAGTCGTAGGAAGTCATGGTGAATAAAATACTAAAAAACGATATATCAAATTTGAAAAGATACAACTAGGTCAGGTCAGGGGTCAGGTTCCTTATCACACCGTTTTTCGATAAACGATAGTGCGAATTTGGTGGATCCGAATTTTATAAATAGTCTCATAAATATCCTAACGACGAGGTCATTTGATAAATTATTTAAAAAAATTACTTGTTAGCGTGAGACACTTATAAAGTCGTCTATGTACATCCGAAAAATTGAGTTATATCATATATATATATATATTATTATGTTATATTAATATGTCAATCACATAAGTGGGTCTTCCAAGACTAGTCGAAAGCAGGTACTCGCGGTTAAAAGTAATTTTGATTAAGAGTTTTGACTAAAACATATACATAGCAACTCTTCTCAAACAGTGTCATTATTCACTTAAACGTCTTGTTCTCGAAGTATTTTCATAATGTTACTCAAAGACCGCAAACGCTCATTGAACAAGAAAACAGCTCACAACGCAAAATTCGTGTCTTGGTTATTATGCCAGATGACCACAAGCGTTGTTGTAATGCAGAAAAGTCATGACGCTTATAAGAACAATACATGGATATGCCTCCTAGTCTCGAAATTTATGATAAATATCGTAAGGAAATATTTTTATTAGTAAGAATTAAGTTCCGAATGCTGAGTCTACTGCAAATAAAAACCATGTGGATGATAACGGCGGCATACTAGAGCAAAAGTTTGAGGTACAGTTTCTTTCAAACTAAAAAGATTCTGGTATCGTAATGACAATTTCGCAACATAACTAATGGTATATTATTAGTTTTTTTGTAGTCATGACGCTATTTGACAGGTGGGACAAATCATGTTATGTTAGTGGTAGGTTTTTTTGGTAGTTTTTGCAATAAAAACATATGTTTTGTATGATATAGTGATTCGAATTGTATGGATAGTTAATAATCGTAATAATTTGGATAAAATATTTGCTATCGCAATAAAATATTTTATTTATCTTTTGGTATATATTTATCGCTCCTAACAGATACTTCAAATACCAAATAGTTAGATTTTACTTGTTCTAGGTTTGATAACTTACTAGAATATACAATTTTCATATCCAGTCGTATAAATACATATATTTAATTACAAATGTGTGTTGAACTTGCTTGAAACTAAAGGTAAGGATGTTGATGGCAACAAGGACAACTTTGAAAATGACATGAAATGACATGACAATTTTTTTTTCATGTTTAATCAACTTTTGGTGGTCATACTATAACGCTCCTAAAAGTTGACCACACCTTTCTGAAACATTCTGTACATAAAGTTTTTTCTATAACATTAAATGACATTCACAGTCCAAATGACCTTCTCTACCGTCATAAAATGGCTTAAAATAATTTACTAATAATCAGCGGAAATAATCGGAAGCTTGAATTTGTCAGCGATAGACGGTACTACGATGATATCTGGCAACAATTACTTGGTATTAGATTTAATAACGATAATGTTATTTTAAAATAAGGGTATTCATGGCGTAGGTAATTTAAAATTTGATCATAATTATACGCCGAGGATAATAGACGGAAATTGGTACTTTGTGTAAACATTGTTCTCATCTCAACATCTGAATGAAATTCTATTAAATCATTACCGCTTCGTATAAGAATGACTGGCTGGTTAAGGTTTCTACTTAACCGGGCCCTTAACAAACAAACTTACACCCAATAAGAGAGCGTTGTACCAGACTAAAAGATAAAATAGACGCAACTAAATTAGTTTAACGAAAATATTCACATTAGAACTCTATTTAAAAACGACAAGTTATAAAGAAATTAATTTAGAATTAACGGGGTTTATAAATGTAGTCATTTATTTTAATAAATAAACTGTCCATAACTGAAGTTCAGTGACCTAAAGTAAGATCCATTAGGACACGTGTTGTTCTTTTGAGACTTGTTTGCCTTATTGTGTTAATTGATTTATAAACAGTTCAATCGTCATAATTCCGAATATCGAATTTTCGAAAATCGACTGTTTTTTTGCGTCTTGTCCCTTTACTTAAGCTCCTAAGCGCTTCTATGTACTTTTACTGTGGAGTTTTCTGCATAGGTTTTGGGGAAAGAGGTTTAAACAATATCGATAGTTCAAATAAAAAAGAAAATCAGATGCAACTATTGGCTGTCGCCTATCACTCGGAAACATTTCTCTGTAACGCGATTGTTTATTTTAAAATCTTCATAATTGAATCATCGCTCAAATGTGGAAGCAGATTTTGTTTGACGTTGTTTTTCATATACATATGTGAAGTTTATAGTGTATGATTGTCTATCAGGCCATATAAAGCTGGTAATTTTCTGTATTCGTAAGAAGTATAAAGAATCCGAATAGACTGAATACCGAACAAATGCTATCCGACAAGGAAATTAATTGCAAGCCTAACTTATATGACTTATAATATGTAAATGAAGCAGATGATATAAAAAGCGTTCTTTACTTACCTACATCTGCCTAATGCATATCCATGCTCAACTTGTCTTAATAATTAATTACATAAAAAAAAAACGCAAAATAAAATTGCTTTGACGTTCATCAAAGCCTCGAGATTACATCATCCTATAAAATATGTAGATATTTTGTTTATTGGAGGTTTTGAACTGCTAACGCAAAATAATAACCTTACACATTAAACTTGTACAACAAAATCTACTTAATTTGTGCAATTTGCTAATTTTGGATACTGGAGGTTGTATTTTATTTGGTAATGATATCTTGTTACCTTGTTACGTGACGGTCTTTAAGCCAATCGTGAGAGTCGTTACAGCAGAAACGAAGACCTTTAGGCACTTATCTAGTGTTCGTAATATGATCCTAAGCTGTTCTCCTTTCATGCATGACAAAGATTATCACTTTCTCTAGAATTGTCTTATTTTACACCGCGGTCACCGGTAAAAGGGTCCTTAAAACTCACATCACACCAACTCACATACATGTGTTGTGTAAAGTACTATAGCTCTTACTTGGTGCTGCTCCTACTGTATTACTCCTACCATGGCCCCTATAGGCCCGACGCATCAGGAGCGTACAAAAAACCGAACAATTAAAGCGGTCGCCTGTAAGAGTTAAGGTATTTGATCTGTCAGGTCCATCCAATTTACTGTGTTCTACCTCCAAATTGAGAAGAGCCGAAATGATAGTTAAACTTTAAGATAAAATTGTTTATTAACTCGTTTATTCTTTTGCAGATGTAAAGACAATTCTCAAATCGGTTTCGGGCCGACTGCGGTCCGGCGAGCTGACAGCCATCATGGGTCCATCTGGCGCCGGAAAATCTACACTCCTGAATATTCTTACTGGTTACAGGTAAAGGTTTTGACCTTCTGATTATGGATGCATTTATTTGATTTTATAACATCGCTTTCTTAGAACTGACAGAATATTAATATCCATAAAATATTAATGTAATTGTCTAGTGCAACACACACACCAATAAAAATATTCGCTTGGTATGTGATATAAATAAATAACTTATGTGCTAATTATTATCATAATTATTTTTATAAAATGCGTGTTAAAACAATATATCATTTAAGTCAATTAGCTACTAACAAGGGGTGAATACTCATAGAATGTGTGTATATTTTTAAAACATGTTCCAGGCGCTTTATTTTTAAATTTACTGTAGCTCATAATTAATATCTCTGATATGTATAGCTTTCAGTGTTAAAAAGAAATGAACGGTTGATTCGTAAGGCCCAAATATATTTAAGTATAAGAAAAAGAGAATACAAAAACCTCTGTAGGCATGTCCTGCATAGCTGAGATTGGTCAAATTGATTTAATCGCACGTGGATAACGTCTCACAATAATTAATCCATTATAAACTCATTACAGAGGACAAAATGGCGGAACGCTCATCAAATTAAAATTATACTTAATTCGATTTGTGAATGGAAAGATTCTAGCGTTAGAACATTTGTTACACTCCTTCGCATTATTCTATTTATATGGCAGGGTTTGAGTGTGGCTAATAAAATAAGCTCGTTTATTTAAAAATGGTTTTTGGTGGATAGGACATCTATAAATTAATATAGAAAGGATCATATAAAGATGCGCAGTTTTAGTTGAGAGGGAAGGGATCATAAATTTAAAGTACAAGAGATGGTTAAAGAGATTGGTTAGCATCGAGTCTTTTAGACGTTTCGTGTCTAGTAACAGTAGGTAAAAGCAAACCGGTTGGAATAAAGGTATTAAATGTTAATACTGGGCAATGTACTGCCGGCCTGTGTAGCGGAATACATATTTTGTCCTCCAGAATGACTGAAGCATTCAAAGTACTGTTAAGTACATAGCAAAAGAGAAAACGTCATGCCGGTTTCACAGCAAACGTAGATATTGCTACACCGGAAAGGATTTATGAATGAATAGTGTTGTTAATAATATACAAGTTACTCACTGGAACAATTTCAAATGAATCTAAAATATTTTTTGGTCATTTTAATGAAATTTTATAAACTTTTATTTAACTTGCAATGTGTGTTTAATTCAATTAAAAATCTTACATGTTAAATTAGACCCATACCGGTGTTCGATTGAGGTGAACTTTAGCATACACCTTCAGTTTTGCCGACAATGCATCTTTATGATATATCTGATTCTGATTCTAAAAAAATAAACAGTTGAATGTTCAATTAAGTTTTTTAATTTACTCTGTGTTATTGGCATAGTCCTAAATACCTAATAATGAGTATAGTTAGACCTGTGTGTTTAACTCTGTCATTTGCGTGATGTTAAGATGTTTAACTTCAAAGTGTGAGCATTACGTAGCAGAGAGACTCGCGACAGGGGTTATGCAATATGCAAGCTCTAGGGAACTGGGTCGAGCTAAGATATACGCGTAAAGTACATACCACTAATAGATATCGTGCCTTTTATTGACACATGTACATAGTATATATACACTTCAAAACCAGCGATGGTAGCAATGGGTATTATACCCAAGGCTGACGTCCTAACACCCTATCAAAAGACAGCTTTAACGACGTTTAAAATTTTTACTGATATTTAAATTTATTATATATATAATACTATATTAAAATAATCTTCGGAAAATGCCAGTATACCAATAGAATTGCTACTAAGGATAAAAAGGTGATTTCTTTAATTTATTTTGCAATTCAATGTTAACCCTGTGTCTCGTTTCGGAAAATATATGTATAAATTCGGGGGTCAGTACCCTCTAATGTTGCCATTAGTCCGTTTTAATCCTTACAGACTTAAGTTGGCATCAATTTTAAACGTGTTTTTAAACAATAAAAAAAAACCTGACACATGTGATTGACCTCGGACCCACAGATCTCCTTACAAAGTTATTGTTCATTAAGTTAATCCATGATTAAATAACTTTATAACACTATATATTCAGTAAATTTTCTGGTATATATCAGTCTACATTGAGAACGCTGCGTCAACTGCAATAACCTAGTAAGTGTAAACTAACAAATCAACGGTTTACTTAAACCTCTTTTGTCTCTGTCCAAAATATATTGAGATTTCGAGCAAAACAGAAAATAATGTTTAAAATTGATAAAGAAAAAAATAAGATGGTAATTAATGTCATGAAAATTAAACAAATACTGCCGTGACATGTGACTAATGCCACAATTCGTTGTAAGTGTTAACAGTAAACAAAAACTTTACAGATTAAGTAGAATATCTACAATCTACATGTTATATATTTGACTAGAAACGCGTTTGAAAAGTGTAGGTATTATTCGTTTAAATTTGGAAGATAATCGCGAAAATATTTTTTTTTTGTCAAAAATGTATCTATTAGTTAACCTTATAAATGTATAAACACCATACGTTATACTTATCTGAAAAAAAAAAATGTTTGAGATTTATAATTAATTGATTGTAATTAATAAAGTTTTGGTGTATGTATCAGTGTAAAAAGTGAACTCAGTGAACATACGTTTCGAAGTTGCATACCATTTGCAGGCAATATGGTATTTTGACGGTTGAATAGTCATGAGAAGTAGAAGTGCATTGTCTCTATTGTTTAAAAGTAGGTGCGGCGTTGGGCTCTCTTTAGTATAAGTCAGAAATGTATTATTTCGCATGACTCAGTATAAGAGCCAACCTATAGACATAGATACATATGTATCACTAACGTATTTAATCATAAAATCCGTGGAAAAAAGTATTTACTTTATTGCAACCGGACTTTGTTATCACTGCTGGCATCGTGAAGTGGGTCGACTGTTCGATCAGTGAGATTGCCTTTTACGCAGTTTGTGTTGCAAACTGTATAAGAAAGAGACAAATGTACATTAGCTATGTCTATCTCTATCGCTATATGCCTGTTATCATACAAAGAATACCGAACGTATGCTAACAGTAAACAACCGTATGCGTTGTTTGGCAATTAGTATAAAAAAATGACGTGCGGAAAAAATAAGAAAAAAGATCCCTGAGGTGATGATCTGTGGTTTCCACACGAAAAAAGCTAGGTATTTTGTGAGGTAGCATTATAATTCACCATTTTGTCCAGTTGAAAATCGCATTAGGGATAAATTGATTTGAATGACATTAGAAAATGTTCACGCTTTTACATTTCGGTTGAGATTTCGAACGCCTAAAATAATATAAAATAAAATATCAGTGGACACCTAACAATGTTTATTTATAAAAATTATAGCATTGTCAATAACCCATGGTCAACTATAAGATATATATTTTATTCTAAGGTCAATAACTGACATAAAATACTAGGTATAATTGACGTTTAAACAAGCAACGTCTTACTCTAGCCGGCCTATATCATGTAACCAGTTTCCTAAATTTATTCGAAGAATGTTAGTAGTATAAAAGTCAGTAGGTTTGGTAACAATATTTTAAATCAGGTCAGTATTCTTATACAACAAATAAATGTATGTAAATCACATAGTTAAATATTTATATTAATCTAGGTCACAAATTGAAACATTGATTAGTATCAATCAAGACTAGTATTTGACGTATGAGGTGAAAAGGGATCTCTTCCCTTATAATTTGGTCGGTCGGTCGGTCTACAAACATAATGGGTTGCAAGACAGGCGAACAACCGGGCCACGGGAAACATATACATATATATACATAAGAGATATCTATGTAAGGTTGATTTACCTCTTAGGCTGGTCGTCGAGTCAAGCTAATTGTATGGTATCTTAGTTCTTGTCACCTTGTAATGAAACTCACGTTTTTATTTTAATGACAATGGTGTATGTGTGTGTGTATGTTACATTATAAAACTTATTTTCTAATTTTTTTTTGTTGGTAAAGACTGTGTGTAAAACCATACTAATATATTTTATGCCTAGAATATATATATATTTTTATAACACGAACCTCACTTTTTTTTTAAAGCCGTACTTGACAAATAACACCCAGAGTCGTACAACAATTTGTGGATCACACATTTAATATCCGCTGCGCGTTGCGTTAATTGAACCCATGACATCTGGCTCGGCAGTCAGGATCACTAACCACTAGGCCAATAGGCCAGTTAATCACGTTATGGCTTTATGTCAAATTTAAACTGTATTACATAGAAACATGATGGAGCTGTTATTCCAGTGATGATCAAATGGTAGAATTACCTCGCAAATCGACGTGCAGAAATCTATGTAGTGCTACTATTGTTTCCGGAATGTGTGTTGCAAAGAATTGTTGAAATCGTTTCTAGGAAGCCTATTTTAACGCTGTAATATTACATAGAAGCTTCTATACCTAATTATACCTGGGCATACACTGATGTTAGTGGGGCGACTATAGGGGTTGGCCGTAAAGAATATACTGTCTTTAAATCGTTGATGTTCTAAAAAAGGGCTGGTCATCAGAGGTTTAGTGACAGTAGAGAAAGCTGAGGTATGCTGCGGTGCGGGCTGTGGTTTCTGTATACTCCAAGGGGTTTTCCCTATGTTTTGTAAGTTTATGTATTGAAGGCTATATCCTTTCCTGTTAATTTTTAAACATCCCTTTTTTTCCTCAATTTATTTCGAAAGATGAACTCCCACTGAGAGGAAGATTCAAATGATATCTGCTTTGTCTTTGTAAATTTGTTTTGTAGTTTTTAAAGAAATCCATCAAGCTGTCTAGGCTTTAGCGCGTGACAATGAAACAATGATAGCTAGACATCTTTTGTGTGTATAAAGTTACACTCGAAATACATAAAGCGAAGCCAGTAAGGCTTTAGGCCCAGAGAGACAATTTTCTGTATCAATTAAATGCGTATGAAATTAATAAGAAAATAGGTACGTTAATGTCTAGATATGTTATCACAGTACTGTTATATCTTTTAAAATATTTAATAATAATGACATGTTTATTTTGGTATCGGAATGTTGGTAGAATTTGATTGAGATGTACAATTGAGACTATATTTTTTGCCACACCAGTTATAAATATCTTAATTAGTAACCTATCTGACTATCAATCGGATTTGTATGATTCCTTTTTTATTCAATAGAGTATTCACTAGGGAATAATATAATAATAATGTAACGTGGGAGAGCCATGTTTCGGCAGGTATGGGCCGGCTCGACCGGAGTATTACCACGGCCTCACAGGAAACCAGCTGTTAAACAATGCTTGTGTGATAGAGTGAGAGTGGTTACCGAAGGCCTAACCCCTCTTCCTTTCCCTTCCCTTCTTTACCCTCCTACTTTTTCCCTACCTTAAAAGGCGGTCAGCACTCCTGTGACTCTTGAGTTGCAGGTGTTTATGGGCGGTGGTAGTAACTTACCATCAGGTCACTCGTCTGCTCTTTTGTCACCCTATGTAAAATCTCACGTTGCGACCCAGACGCCATACTAATCTCTGGCAATACCAGTACCAATAGAATTCAAGCAGCATTAAGAACATTGATCGAGTACTGAACCAGTATCAAGTCGTGTGACTTTCGAAGATATCGGAGGTATTTTGAAAAATCATTTACAACCGATGCCGCCAATTATGGCGGACTATAAATAACAGTATTTTGATCTAGAATAAAATTTGATTTATATCAGAAGATTAATCTTCTTCAAATTTAATACTAGAAAAGAAGAAAAGCACTAAAAAAACATTTTTATTTGTCTATAGTATATGTTTTGTAGTGCCAGGTATAGTTTGTTCGATATTCTTCGAGAAGGAAAACACAAGTTGAATGTTTGCGTCACGGCGCGCAACGATTTGCTAATCAAATGTAAATTGAAAGCTAGAAAGTTTCATCACTCAACGATGCTGTTACTTGTACTTTTCATAAGTAAGGAACATAAAAATAAAACCGTTTTTTTTAGTGTCAGATGAATTCTAGTTCTGGAAAGTCTACCTTCTTTAAGATATTTTTATTTTGATTCCGATAAGTCCAAACGTTATATAGTAAACATTATGTAATGACCAAAACGAGATTTTTGTGACATAGACCCGTCGTTTGAGATATTATATTTAATAGCTATTTTTTTATTTTGTTGCTTTAAAGAACTCTCCCGCATTAGGATAATTAAAACAGATACAATATACATGTATTATCTACATAAAAATGTTCCGTTACAGATTATCATAAAAATGTCTAAAAATTAAGTTTATGGAAGTAACATAGTTTGAATGCATACATATCCATATGTATAATAGACTGGCCTGACTTAATTTGACTGCTGAGCCAAGTCATGGGTTTGATTCTTACCTTACTTCTATAAAAATAGTGTGTCATCTAATAATAGTTGTCCCGAGTCTGGGTGTTTATCGTGTACACTGTTTTAATGTTTGTGAAACATCCTCCCACTCCCAACCAATAATCATTTCTTATGCGGGAGTTGTCTGTTAAAAAAAGATGAATACTAAAAGAAAATTAAAAAGGAATATTATTTTATTAGTTGGGCATCTCTCATATAGCATATAGTAAGTGACTAGTTATGTACACTATTTGTGTACTTGACTATTTGTTTGTACTTAACAATTAAATGAAACATACTTATTGATTAGTTTTGGTCGTTTAGGTGTTTTGACTGCCACAGTTTTATTCCAAACAAGTTCTTTTATGCTAAAAATTATAGAGTGATTTTTGTTTTTTTTTTGGGCTGGGCTCCTTATTGTTTTTTTTAACATTCGTTCAAGTCCGAGATATCTTCTTAACAAAAATTATTGATAACAATGTTGGTTCAGTACAATTCGTTTTATTTAAAAATAATTTTGTCACTCATCGAAACGCTAAATATACTATTTCTATTTCTTATTATCTTATTTCTTCTTATTGAGGAAACTTCACACCGTTTGAAACCGTTTAAATGACTATAATCCAAACACTACTCAACCATTTGAAACAAGTAACAATGTTGCGCGCTCAATTATATGAATAATTAAATATCGTTATTACACAGATATCTATTACTATAAACATAAAGTAAGAACGAGACTGTTATGAAGCTATATGTTTCAGTAAACAGTTTAAAATACGTAATTAACTGTCTTTACAATCCTTAGGTATTGTAGTTATACCTACTACACTATACATGCAAATGCGGCTATTTAATTACACCACTACCCAAAACAAGCAGTGAATTATTTTTAAGGTTCATATATGTTAGTTGCTTTCTTCTACCATAACTTTAAATGCCTGAACAGAACCTTACAATCCTTACATCACCCCAAGTTAGATAAATATAGTTCTTTGTTATATTTTCATGTGTTAACTACTTCACTAGTCATCATAGACTTTGCATAAGATTTATGGCCTATGTCATTCATACTATTAAGGCGATTCTTCCACACGTCGAAATCAGTCAAGCGAGTTAGGCTTTTGGCCATGTCAAAGAAACATTATATGTACACTTGAAAAACCACATTACTTCTGCCCAAAAGTCGGCTAAATGTTGTCTAAGATAGTAGAAGAAGGAATAAAGAACTTTAATTTAGCATATATGGCTGACGATAGAGCACAGGCTTGAAACGCTGTAAGCAGTAAAATGGAATTGTAAAATTAAATAACACATTACAACAACCTCGTATATCTATTTGGAGAATAGGTAGAACAGGTATGATTGGTTATGGAATATAAACATATCTACAAAAATGTTTAAAGTTTTTTCAAGTGTAATGTTATAACTTTGTAAAATTATATGATACTGTGTAAAACACTTATCAACGTTATCGATTATAAAATTGTTTGGTTGTATGACGTATGCCGTGGGGACTATGTCAAGTGCATACTTTGAATAATTGAATCAACTACGAGTTCACATCAGGCAGCAATGAATTTATTAAGGTTTTATTATAAGTTTTAAAACTTCATTAAATTCTGTGTTCGTTTGCCCACAATATCCTAAAACATGAAAAACCTTTAAAAAGCATTTATAAATAATTTATAAATAAAAGGGTTGTCTCAAATTGACATATGTCCATACAAGTATATTATTTACACATATTCATGCCCTTTTTTTTCGTGTGGAAACACCCACGGGTCATCACCTCACCGGAGCTGAGGGTGAGGTGGTATGTCGGACTCGAACTGACTAAAACCACACGGTGTTCCGTCCAACTGGGTCTATTGTAGAACTCGGGATACCCTGCGAAGGAAGCTTTCGGGACCCCTGTAGAGCTTGGCCACCTGATTGGTAGGTGACCACGGCGTGGACTTTGAGGGCCATGCCCTCTCTTTATAATAGAGATGCGTGCGCGGAACACGTCACGTCACCACCGTCTCGGGCCTGCTTCTGCTAGGGTAGCGATCAGCCCGACTCGCACCCTCAGGCCAGCCCTCATGAAGCTATTGTAAGAAAAAAATGGTTGGCAGTGAGAGTTGTTGGGACGCAGTTATATCCTTCTGTGAAACAGTAATGACACAGAAGGAGGCTGCGGAAAGGGAAAGGGAAATATCAACTGCCCTCCCGATCCGCAGCAGGCGTACCGGGCGTCGCAGAAGGGCTGATAATGCCCTCTTTCGGCCCCCCCTAAATGACCCGTGGGCGACGGATTTGGGGAAATCCGTCGTCCATAAATGGGTCCGAGGAGACAGCGCCACATATTCAACGCGCGCCTCTCTATGGAGGATGGACGAAACGAGGGGGGATAATATTTAACCCCCTCAGAGACGGGGACCAGCACATGCGGGCCAGCACTGCTTGGGACGCGGACGAATATGACTCCCGAATCCCCGGCAGAAGGTGCGAGATGGAGCTCACTGGTGGTTTTAGCCGGTAGGAGTCCGGCACACCCCTCCGCCGTACCCCAGGCGGAGGTCAGTCCATGATGGATTTCCCCAGTTAAAAAAAAAAAAAAGCCCTCATGAAGGCCGGAGATCAGTCAGCGCTCTCCGGCGCCTAGAGCGTCTTCTGCGGGACGGGACGGAATTTGTCCTCTCCGTCCTCAGAACTCTCTCAAATTCATGCCCTAATATATAAATATTTAAAGAAAAAAATTGAAATAAACATTTCTTATAGGTTATTTTTTATTTTATTCATCGCCTTTATAATTATTAACCTAACCTAAATAATAATAAAATATTTGCTTCTTTTACACAACTGTATTTAAAAAAAAAATTACACATAATATTAATTAAGTAATAAATAAATTATTATTTTTTTACAAAATTAAATGGTATTTCATATATTTCCAACACAATTAAAACTCATTATTGACGACTTTAGAGGTCACAGTGCAAAGATTTGTATGCATTGATATACATATATATTAAAATTAGTCGTTATTACAAAAAGGTGTAGTCATATTTTATCATAATTCGGAAAATTTTGGACAATATTGACGGGAAAGTGATAGAAAGGAATATTCCTTATAAAGATGGAGTGGGGAGTATAAGCAATAGCTCAAGCAAATGTATGGTCTCCGCCGTGTCGTTCTGCGAAGAGGTGATGCTGATCAAAGAGGCGGCGGAACGAGAACGGGAGAGAATTAACACTCTCGTCACGCAGAGGACACACCAGGTTCCGGAGGGCGCAGAATGACCTTCGACCTCCATGAGCGCTGGCCTAGGGTAGCGGATTATTAGGCTTTCCACGGTGTGGTCGCCTGAGCATCATACATACAGTCGGTTCGAGTCCATCATACCACTTCACTGTTGGCTCCAGTGTGGTGATGACCCGTGGGGGTTTCCACACGAAAAAAAAGCAAGGGTAGGGTCGGTTTTATATCATTGATTTATGATCTTCAAATCTCATTAATTTCTTACTTTACAGAACGTCAGGAATGGAAGGCAGCATTACGGTGAACGGTATGGAGCGCAACCTGTCAAGTTTCCGCAAGTTGTCCTGTTACATCATGCAAGACAATCAACTACACGGCAACCTGTCTGTTGAGGAAGCCATGTCGGTGGCCACAGCTTTGAAACTGCCAAGTGCTACCACCACTGCTGCTAAGGAAGAAGTTGTATGTAAATTAATTACTTCTACTATTGCATACTTACTATTTTCTCTTCATTTTTCCCGGTTGCGAAAGCAGAAAAACGACCCGTTTTTCAAGTGTATCTATTTATTTAAATAAATGGTTAAACTAGGCATCTCCGAAAAACACACGTGAGCAAAGCCGTTGATTTAAATAAATATGAATGTAACTCACGAAAGTTTTATTCTAAAAGTGTATATAGGATATTTATTTGAACCACTTGATGGATTTCGGTAAGTGAGGTTGTAGCATCCGACTCCAACCTTCTGCGAGGAGGTCATCTCGCAAAAGGAGGCGGCGGAGCGGGCGGGAGGATGACCTCCACTCGGACCCAATTCGCCGCCGGCGAACCGGGCGACGGAGAAGCGCCTACCAGCTTCTCACCCGCCCTGAGTGTGGCTGCGGGTGGTTGGGACGAGTGTTCCCCTCCACCCGCTTTAGTGGCCAACCGTGAGGGGGTGACGTCCGCGTGTGTCTGGACGCCACCTTATTGATAGGTTACCCGTAGGTGGTGCCCGCATAGTGCGGGCAGGCGCTAGGAGGGGTCTGGATGTCTTAATAAAGCTGTTCCCGGATTCCTCCTATTTCAAGCGCAGCATGGCACACTGTGTGGTTTTAGTCGGTTCGATTCCGACACACCGTTCCACCGGAAACCCCGGTGGATTGACGGCCCGAGGGTGTTTCCACACGAGAAAAAAAAAATGACTCCTTTTAATAGAATGTGACAGACGGTATAACGCTTCGAGGTTCCAAAAAATAAAAAGCGAATAAAAAATAATTATGAAACACCTATTAGTTGCTAAAGAACGAAAACAAGAACTCTACCTACCATGGGAGAGCCATGCATAGACACGAGTAGGCCGGCTCGACCGGCGTATTACCACGGCCTCGCAGAAAACCGGTAGACAAACAATGCTTGTATTACAATGCCGACTAAGTGAGGTTATAGGTCGCCCAACGGCCCCTCTCCTCTTTTCCCTCCCCCATCCCACTTCTCTTCTTTCCCATGTTTCATACCCCCTTTTCACTTTCTCCTCCCTCGTATCGTCTTCTCCCTTCCTTCAACCCCCTCTCCTCATTCATACCCTCACCCCTCCCCCGTCCCCCTCAAAGGCGTAACGCACTTACGACTGTTGAGTTGTAGGTGTCCATGGACGGCGGTTGTTTTATCATGAAAAAAGAAAAAAATAAAAACGAGGAAAATCTGCAACAAATACCTGCCTACCGGTTTTGGAAGCTGTTTGTGGTTATTGGAAGTATATGACAGGCTCAGCCCATTAATATTATCCGATGGTTCCGCAAAAGAATATATACATATATGTACATACTTACATTCATGCTTAAATCATTACCTTATAAGTGAATTAAAATAATTGTATAACTGCTCGTTTATTAAAAAAATAAATATATTGCACTTGACCTTACTGCAATTTCAACCGCTTGACTTCAGATATCATGCTATATTCTTCCATTTAACATATAATTTCTTTACAGATCCAAGAGATCCTTGAGACTCTTGGTTTATCAGAGCACCATAAAACCATGACATCAAACCTCTCAGGAGGGCAGAAGAAACGTCTGTCAATCGCCTTGGAACTGGTCAATAATCCTCCTATCATGTTCTTTGACGAGCCTACTTCAGGGCTTGACAGTTCCTCCTGTTTCCAATGTATTTCTCTACTGAAGACCTTGGCAAGAGGAGGCAGAACTATCATCTGTACTATTCATCAACCCTCAGCTCGGCTGTTCGAAATGTTCGACCATTTGTATACCTTGGCTGATGGGCAGTGTGTCTATCAAGGAAGCACTGGCAGACTAGGTAAGATTCGTTTTTGAAGACTGTTGTTATTACTTTAGCCATCTTTATTTTTATCAGTTCTTTATTAATATTATATATTTACATATATTATTTTTAAGTTCTTTGCGTAGTAAGATTTTAGTCTACACAAAAAATATTTTATTTTATGATTAACGATGACGAAATGAATAAATTATGAAATTATCATTTTGCACACATAATTATGACAATTTTTTTAATCGGACAACTTTATAATACTTGAAAATATTAAACAAAAACTTTTTAAAGAGCAAAACGTTTTATGTGCTATTCTTTGTTTTAGTCATAACGTTGTAAGTGTGTTGTATTACTTGCACGTTATAAACTTATTTCAATCTTTCAAAAGGTTTATTTTAGAAGGTTTTTACAAAACAATTTAATTCACACTTACACAATTAGCTGACGACTCTAGTACATCTGTATATTGGTTAATGTTGGAAGATACATCTGTGGCTACAAATTTTACCACTTGAACTTTTGAATTGTGGCATCAGGTCTGTTCCATCTTAACTCATTATTTCTCTAGCCATCGCAACTTATTTATGATATAAGTCCAATCTTTGCTTAGCGAGGCTTTTTACTTCTTCAGTTGGAGCAGTATCTATTTCGACGTTAAAAGAGTCACACGTCGAACATGTTTATCTGCTAGGTAAATCTACTGTTCGTTATAATCTCCTACCGCATTGTTCGGCCATTTTGAACAAACAACGACATATGTCGCTCACTAAAATTATATATTTATAGTCAATTAGTACGTTATGAAATGCAGTTTCGTTATATTATGGTTGAGGAAGTTACTGAGCCTTCATTTTCAGAGTGCAAGTAAACGCCGGCACATACAAAGCTTTACTGCAATAAAACGTATTTGAGTTTGTCGGGCACTTAAAACGTTATGTTTTGACACCTGATATAATTAACCTTCATAGGCAGGCGACGGTTATCTTTTGTGGGGATTTAACCCACACACTTAAATGTAAGGCAATTGGCGAGGCAGCCACTTGAAGTACTCAGCCATCAGTGCAATCTTATTTTATTTACAATTTATTAAACTTGGATCATATTGTAGATGTGTGGTTAATTGTACCAGTACGCAAACCGCATAACAGAAGTCAATAACCTTTAAGCACAACGTAGGTAAAAAAGTTAAAAATAAAATCTGAAAGTAACTTATTGTTTCCTCACCGTTATCATATTTTACTGTTAATAGTTAAACGTATATCTTTATAATTAGTAAATTTTATCCGATTTTGGAAGAAGGATGGTCATGTGATGTTACTATTTACGCCCGAGAGCACGAGTGTCTGTTTTAATGCCAAGACGGCTTGATGGATTTCGAAATTTAAGGCTTAATTTGATTCGTGTTAAGAGTTGAAGTCGGAAAGGGCATGTGTGGCATGTGTTAGTTACAAAGTGTAAATTTACAATGCAGACGATATTATTTTTACAAAATTTTAACTGTTGTTTGATCAGTGGAATGGCTCGGCAGCGAAGGCCTACAGTGTCCCGCGTACCACAACCCGGCCTCGTTCATCATTGAAGTGTCGTGCGGAGAATACGGAGACAACACCGGCAAGCTGGTACGCGCCATCAACAACGGGAAGAACGATATCAGGTATAATAACTTAGAAGTTTAATGTTTATGTACTAAGGAGACAACATACCTACGTTCACTCACGACTCCATCCCCGAAAGGGTAGTCAAAGACGAATCAAAGGCCCCCATTTTTCGAAACATAATTTATTATCCCGACCGTGCACATTGGGTATTATATGTATATGTGTTATATGTAACAACCAGCGATAGGTATATTGAAAGAAGTCACTGGGAGGAAAGAGATGTCGCTTACTTAGATCGGCTGGAAAGTATTTGCATAGCTAGCGATAGGTATATTGAAAGAAGTCACTGGGAGGAAAGAGATGTCGCTTACTTAGATCGGCTGGAAAGTATTTGCATAGCTAGCGATAGGTATATTGAAAGAAGTCACTGGGAGGAAAGAGATGACGCTTACTTAGATCGGCTGGAAAGTATTTGCATAGCTAGCGATAGGTATATTGAAAGAAGTCACTGGGAGGAAAGAGATGTCGCTTACTTAGATCGGCTGGAAAGTATTTGCATAGCTAGCGATAGGTATATTGAAAGAAGTCACTGGGAGGAAAGAGATGACGCTTACTTAGATCGGCTGGAAAGTATTTGCATAGCTAGCGATAGGTATATTGAAAGAAGTCACTGGGAGGAAAGAGATGACGCTTACTTAGATCGGCTGGAAAGTATTTGCATAGCTAGCGATAGGTATATTGAAAGAAGTCACTGGGAGGAAAGAGATGTCGCTTACTTAGATCGGCTGGAAAGTATTTGCATAGCTAGCGATAGGTATATTGAAAGAAGTCACTGGGAGGAAAGAGATGTCGCTTACTTAGATCGGCTGGAAAGTATTTGCATAGCTAGCGATAGGTATATTGAAAGAAGTCACTGGGAGGAAAGAGATGTCGCTTACTTAGATCGGCTGGAAAGTATTTGCATAGCTAGCGATAGGTATATTGAAAGAAGTCACTGGGAGGAAAGAGATGACGCTTACTTAGATCGGCTGGAAAGTATATGCATAGCTTAAGCGGATTACGATAGTATACCTCGGAATTTAGTACCGTGCCGTGCCGTGGGATAGGCATGCTTAGGCACGAATGAACACCACGGCCTTATAAAAAACCGGTAGACAAACAGTGCTTGCATTCTATTGCTTAGTGAGTGAGAGTACCGTACCGTGGCCCAATGTCCCCTTTCCTCTGTTCCCTCCCTCATCCCTCTTCTCCACTTTCCCATCTACTCATCCTCCCTATCCTCTGCCCCTCATCACCCTCAAAGGTTAAGGCTGCTGCCAGAAACTATGCCCACTAACCATATATATATTATAGGATTAATCAATTTACACTACAATAAAGTAATATCGTTTACAAAATAAAATAAATAACTCCGCTACTTTTAGGTACATACCGTAGCTTGAGTGTGTGTATACTCACTCATCTACCCCTGAAAGGGTAGACAGGGGCGTCAATAACATCTACATTTTGCCAACTATAATTTAGTTTCATTTACGTAGTAGTGGTAAGCATATAGCTGTCGTCTTGGGACTTTGGGAATTAGACAGGAACATTAAGAATATATTGAAAATGAAAAAAGGGATAGAATGGGAAGGAAAGTGATATAGTCTATATTGATGGATTTGGGAATATAAGTAATAGCTCAAGCAAGTCAGGGTCGCATACCTATAACTCGACCTGGCTGTAGCCGGGAGGTTCGAGACCTCTAACATGCCCTCCAGGTTATTGCTATTATATTAAATATATATTAGATAACAAGTACATTACTATATTAATTTTATATTAATTTCTTTTTAATAATAGGTTATCTTTTTTTTCAGGAATGGAGTGCCATTCCCAGAAGTCACTATTCCACCCTACAACAATAAAGAGGCCATGGAAGAGTCATTGAAGAAGCAGTGGAATAAGAACGACCTTTCCCAAGTTCAGGAGAAATTTAAGGAAGTCTCAAACGGTACTAATGGGAATGGGAACCTTCAAAATGGGATCTTGCAATACGCTGCTAGTGAAATTGCTAAAGGTGAGCGTTATTTTTATTGACTTTAATGACATTTCAATCCAAAATAGTTAGTAATATTATTTAAATAAATAATTAAATATATTAGGAAGCGATTTCAACCTTCACATGACCTTCTGGTTAAATATAGTTAAATGTTGAAATATTTTTAGTTAAGTAACATATAATTAATTATTTTTTTGCATTAATAACACCAACGAAATTGTATTTCATTTATATATATTTTTTAATTACTATTTGTTTTTATTTTATTCACTTGTAACATTAGTATGTGATTGTGTTTGTAGCTTGCATATCTAGTCTTATTAAGAAACTTTCTTAAAGTGACTATTTTACTAACTGCTACTTGCCTATAAATGAGAGAATAACCGTTCACTGCTAATAACAGGTATTAACCAAATTATATTAATTGTCGAATTCGTCGAAGTCGGTAAGTCGGAACAGCCGACTACAAAAGTTGCACCCTAATGATAGATAGATGAAAGCTTATGTTTTATTAAAAGTATATTGATGCTAGGTAATATTTTTTTTGACCTTTCACCTGATGGTAAGTGACAACGCCGTCCATGGACACCTGCAACTCAATAGTCGTAAGTCGAAATTCAAGCAAGTGTTGCTTTTACAACCTGTTTTCTGTGAGGCCGTGGTATCGCACCTGTCTAGCCGGCCGATTAGTGCTTAAGTATGACTTCACAACTGTTAAATGATTTAAATATTATATATTCAAATGCATGTAAATGAAACAACCACAGCATTAAACTTGTCCTTTAGATAATGTGCATATAATGACAGTTAATACACATACATACGTACGTACGTACTTAAATAAATACACGCGTAAGAGTGATAGAAAAGATCAAGGTTAACATAGCATCCTGTTCGTGTAACATATACACACCCTAATATTGTTATAATGTGTCTCTATGAATGTAAACACTGACTGTCATGCATCGCAAGAATGCGAGTCACATGTAACTTAGTTTAAACAATGAAACATCAGATAGACATCAGAATATCTCTCTAATAAAGCTACATATTTGAGATATAATGAAATAATCACGAAAATATTACTGATAAATATAATAAATGTGTTGTCCGCTGGTGATTCACTCGGAAAGTCATTACAATAAAGTAAAAGCCTAATACGTTACTTTATAAAAGTACGCCTGTCAATTGTGACAAAGAGTGCTGATTTTATAAACTTTTTTTTTTTTAATTTCACTTGCAACATTGAAATAAAAAAAAATAGTTGAAGGTTAATCATACACGCAGTTATATCGATCATAAACTATCAACTCAATAGCATGTTTTCTAAACATGATCAATACCTACTTATTTGCATATGTTGTGGGGATTTTCCAATTATTGATACGTGATTGTTAACCACATTTGACAACAATACTATTCTATTAATTTTTCGTGTTTATAAGGCATAACAAATACTAGGGATATTATCAATTCAAGTGCGATGCTATACAAATGCACCGTCCCATCGTATCTTTTTTTATATTATAGGGGACAGACGAATTAGACGGGTCACCTGATGGTAAGTGACAACCGCAATGGGTCCATGGACACCTGCAACTTGAGAGTCGTAAGTGCGCTGTCCGCCTTTGAGAGTGATGAGGGTATGCGGTTAGAGGGGGATAAGGAGATGGGAAAAGGTGCGGGGGATCAGGGAAGAGGAAAAAGGAGAGGGGGTTGGGCCTCCGGAAACCTCACTAATTTCGGGGAAAAGCAACACAAGTGTTACTTCACAACAACACAACCGGTTTTCTGTGAGGCCGTGGTATCGCACCGACCCATTTGTGCCTATGCATGGCTCTACCACGTACAAAACTAATACTGCATCATTTCATGAATTTCATCTTTGTCGTGGTTTATAGCCTATATTATAACACCTGTATCCCCTAAGGTGCACGTATATTATTCCTCAATAAATACTCCATTCAATACAAAAAGAATCCGACCGATAGTTCTAAGGATAAGCGCGTTCAAACAAACACATAAAAAAAACTCTTGCGTTCAATTCATATACATAGATAATAAGAGGATTCGAACTTCTCGGCATCAGCCAGTACGAGTTATAGGTATGCGACCCTGACTTGACTTCCATCTGTATAAGCAATATTTTTATACTCAATATTGTCAAAAGTGCCCGGATAACCGTAATAGACTTGCCCCCTCGCACTAAATGGGACTAAATTATTAGCGGTAAAATGTAGGCCGTAAGTATTCCTCTGTCTACCCCCTACAGGCAAACAGGCGTGTGTGTATATATGTATGTGTATTATATAGAAAAATTTACACTGCATTTAGTTTAAAATTTTATTTCTTCGGAGGCTGTTAGCCCATATACAACTTTCGGTTTCTTTTTGCATTTAAAAATAAATAAACGTTTCAATATAACAGTTTTTTAATATATAAGCAATGCTCTGCTTTGGTACTTAGTCATATAATTGTACAATATCAAGCCATATCTGGCAGTTTCGCCTGCGTTTATGATCACTGCTCTTTTCCTGAGAATCAAACGTGTTATTGTGCTCATCAAAGACAAGAGTATGCTTTTTACTTCCAGAGATTTATCCGTTTAAACAAACAAACAATAAATGTTGCGCTATGAATGCTATACATATTTCTTTTAAGGTGGTTTGATAAAGAAGTTATATTTCACCGGGCCATAGTTAAAAGTTTATGTTCAGAGCTGATGCAGTGTCTACACATGATTATTTCACGATAATGAAAATCTATTATTTTTAAGAATTTTGTCCGCGTGGTATGTTGATAAAAGGTAGCCCATGTCCTTCCCAGGGTTCGAAGTATCATCTACTAAATTGAAACAACATCTGTTCAGTCTTTATCCTTAAATAGATAAATAGATCTCGTTATTTCCGCATTTAGATAGTATATGAAGTAATATACTAAGATTAATATGTTGTTTTCGCCGCTGCGTGATGTTACATCTATCGCCTTACCATTACACAACACTTACATACACGCTGAAAGGAGCTTCGGTACCCATCTCGCAGAAACCTTCGAAAACCCAAATTCATTATGAATTATATTTTAATTTCGTTCATACGCGAACTCAGCTATCTCTCTCATGTTCAATCTATGGTCCCCCAGTATCAAATCGCAAATTTTTCCGATGTTTTCTTCAGTAGTTGATGGCCGTCCAGTGCGTGGGATTTTGTGCTTGCAGTTCTGTTGTTCTGTTTGCTTTTTAACTTTTGTATACGATGGAGCAGATTCTTATAAAATCGCCACCATATCTTCGTGAATCTGTTTCGCCGTTAACCATTTCTTAAACTGATACTTGATAACGTTGCTATGTTCGATCTTCTCCATTTTTGAAAATCGCTTCACTTAACGCTCAATAAAACACTGTAAACTCTTAACCAAAAGTAACACTAAAATTAAACTTCACACAGTGACAGGTCTATATGAGGCCGCGAACTTTTCAATTCACCCTCGTAATTTAAATGCTACAACACCGCTTCCTACGTTAATGGGAATAAAGTGTTTTTTCTTGTTTCTTGTATAATATGTGTACGTACATCTTTATATATATAATTCTTCTGTGAGTGTGTATGTCACTGAACTACCTACTACCTACCTAATCGCTTGAAATATCATGCAGGACAACGTCTGTCGGGTCCGCTGGTATGTGTATATGTACCTTTAACTGCCCTACGTCTGTGACCGCAATGTTGACAAGTTAAGGAGAGAAAAACCTAATAGTAACGTCGACACTTTGGGCATGTTTCTCAATTAGTTGTCAACAAGTTAATACTATTCCCGCTAATAAGAAGATGTCTGCTTATTTCAGATATTTATCTGTACATTCACAGATAAATATAAGTATGTATTATCGTTTTGATAATATTTGTGCTGAAGTAATTAAGTAACAAATTCAAGAAAGAGGTGGCCTATATAGGTCAGTCGTAGATTGCATACCGTTTCCAACACACGTCTCTAAGTTCTGTAAAAAGTACCCACAATGACGAAGAAGTGTGATAACAAAATCTGTAGCAGCAAAAAAGTAGTAACAAAATCTGTAGCAGCAGTGGAATGCAGCAAATGTGAACAAATCGTGCATTTGACTAACAAATGCACAGGTTTAAATAATAAACAAATTGCAGCCCTTAAAGCCGTGCCAAGCTTAGAATGGACATGTCTCACATGTCAGGCTGAAGCTCCGCGCCGAAGTTCTTCGATCATAGTACCGCAAGACGATGACGAAGATGAAGATGAAGTTCAAATTAATTCCAAAATGTTACTAAGCAACATCTCAAAAGAAGTGGAGAAAGCTATAAAAAACGAACTGAAAGAGCTACACGAATCCCTACAATTTAATAGCGCCAAAATGGATGAAGTAGTGGAGTGCATTGATGAATTCAAGAAAACCATAAAAACCCTGGAACGAAAAAATATAGAGCTCGCCAACAAAAATACCAACCTTGAGATTCGAGTAGGAGCAATGGAACAGAGGATTCAGGAGCTAGAACAAGAAAAACTTCGTACGTCGGTGGAAGTAGCGAACGTACCGACTGAAAATAACGATGAAGTAAAAAAAGTTATTGAAAACCTAGCTACGAGACTCCAACAGCCAAAGGAAGGGATTAAAAGTGTACATCAAGTACGTGGAAGAAAAGACCAACCTCCTAAAATAGTTGTCATGTTGAACGATGAAGAGACGCAAGAAAAATGGGTAACGGCCGCCAGATCCACAAAAACCACGGTATCAGACGTGCATCCCAACAAGAACAAAAACAATACCCCAGTATATGTAAGTGAAGTCATGACTAAACACAATAAACAATTATTCTGGAAAACTAAACAGGAATTGAAAATCAACTTAAATTTCAAATATGTTTGGTTCAAGCGTGGTTACGTTAAAGCTCGCAAGGACGAAAATGAAAAACTATACAATATTAGAAACGATACCGAACTACAGTCTGTGATTGCCAAATATAATTAAAGTATAGTTTGCACAACGAACACTATTGCTAATCTTACATACTTATATTTCTTTTACCAAATACATATGTGTGACTTTAGTGATTTGCGATTGGATGATTTAAACGAAATAACGAACTGTACAAACATAAATGAATTCCTTAGCATAGTACCTAACTTACATATTAATCTACTTTGTATACACGTAAATATAAGGTCTATCATTAAGAATTTTACTGCACTAGAACAATGTGTCATTAATTCTAAAAAACGAATAGATTTAGTAGTGTTAACTGAGGCAAACATAACTGATGGAATAAGCTGTCTGTATCACCTAGATGGCTATAATATGTTCACGGCTTTAAGAAAAACCCGCAAGGGTGGTGGTATTATAATATATGTTCACAATAGCCATAGTTTTTATATCAATAATATAACTACCCTGCAGTTCGAAAACGTCATAGGCACCATAATAACTCGATCAGGTTACAAGACGAACATATGTGCTATATACCGTCCACCTAGTTATAATAAACACTTGTTTTTAGACGAACTACAAACCACACTAAACAAACTACCTAAGGACACTGATCTTTATCTATTAGGCGACATAAACATCGACATAAAGTTGGATAATGCTATAAAACATAGATATAACAATAATATGCATAATATGGGCCTTCTGTGCGGGATAACCGATCACACTAGAATTGAATTATCACGCGGTCGTTTAAGTAAAACATGTATCGATCACATTTATGCACGATCCCGCACACAAGACCTATACACTGCAGCAATCGGAACGACACTGGCGGATCACCGCGTTGTGTGCCTCGCTTGCATCGGAAGCATGCTTATACAGAATGTGCCAAAATATAAAACTTGTCTGAATAGTAATAAAATTAATGAGTCATTAAATAATATTGAATGGGAAGAAACAAATAAAATGCAGAGTCCACATCTTATAAACAACTATATACTGGACAAATTTAATGAAATATATACACGCTCTAAGTATACAATTACCGTAAAGAAATCCTCGCGGCGTCAAAATCTCTGGTTTCAAAATAAAATAATTAAATCCTGTGAGTATAGAGATCAGCTATACAATAAGTGGATAAGGGATCCCTATAATCTAAACCTAAAAAAAGATTATAATAAAGCCAGAAATGAAGCTAATAAATTAATTCGAAAACATAAATGCCAATGCTTAAATACTGAGATAAATACAAACAAAAACAATCCTAGACAATTATGGCAAATATTTCACAAAATAACAGGAAAAATTAAAAAATCGGTAGACGAAGTTATCTTAGACGCTATGAGCAAACAAGGCTCCACGGACAAAAGTATTGCTAATAACTTTGGGCAGTATTTTAAGAACAGTGTTAAAACGACAATACCGAAATGCTTTGTACCATTATTAAAAAGTGATATCTATAGTTACCCGCAAAATGTTACTATGCGTTTTAGACCTGCCACCCCAAAAGATATAACTAAAATTTTGAAATCTTTAAACAGTAACAAGGCACCCGGCATCGATGGCATTAGATCGATCGACTTACAGCTATTAACAAATAAGATCAGCGGAGTCATAGCAAATTTAATAAATACCAGCATTAAGACCACAACTTATCCGCAATCATTAAAGATGGGTATAGTAAGACCAATATACAAAAGGGGCTCAAAAAAAGAATACGAAAATTATAGGCCAATCACAATACTGCCCGTGATTGATAAACTAGTGGAAAAATATATAAGTGAAGAAATGCATGACTTCTATAAGAAAAATAACTACTTATCGGAGAAACAATTTGGCTTTCAACCACACAAAAACACTACGCAGCTCTTCTCGGCCTTTACCGACTTAATTTATAAATACCTAGATGAAAAACTACATGTTATGGTAGTTTTTATTGACTATAGTAAAGCTTTCAATAGGTTAAGACATGAAGTATTATTAAAAAAATTAGATGAAAGCGGTATAAGAGGAAACATCCTAAAATGGTGTGAAGACTACCTAAAAGATCGAAAGTTTGTGGTCAGGATTAACGGTACTGACAGTGATCAAGTAGATGTAACAGAGGGTACAGCTCAGGGTTCGGTGCTGGGGCCGCTTCACTTTCTTATTTATGTCAACAACATGTCAAGGTTAATAAAGCACAGCACAATATATCAATTTGCCGATGACACCTGTCTTGTAGCAGCAGCGAGTACCCCTGAAATAGCTGAAAAATTGTTACAAAGGGACTTTGATGAAGTAGTAAAGTGGTCTCACGATGTAGGACTTATGCTTAATGCCAACAAAACGAACCTCATGTACGTCAGCACTAGCCGCAATAGAAACTACTCTTATACGCCAAGACTAATAGCTCACGAACACGACTGTCTACATAACCAACTCTCCCAAATCGCGCAGATCTCTTGCAGCTGTGGTTCTGTGCATGTGGTTGAAAAACAAATGTATCTAGGTCTTGTTATTGATAATAGATTAAACTGGAAAGAACACATTGATCACGTATCGGACAAGCTCGGAGCTATATTAGCTAAATTTTCCATAATAAAATGGAAGGTTCCGTACAAATTGCTATTAACACTATACACATCATTGGCAGAATCCATTATAGAATATGGTTTGTCTAGCTACGGAAGGACATCTAAAACTAACCTAGACAAAATTTACATACTGCAGTTGAGACTTCTTAAAAAAATTGTACCACATAATATAAGAATAAATTTTGAGAATGACTATTTTAAATTATTTAAATTTTGTAATATTCTGCCAATGCACGAAAAAGTTAAACATGCAGTACTTACCCAGAATTTCTTTAACGATAACTTTAAACGTAAACCCGAATTCTCACAGACAACAACCACAACACGAAACATGCTGAACCCTAAATTACTTTTACCTCATTATAACAACCTCTATGGTAAAAGAAAACTGGCGTACATCGTACCACATCTCATCAATCAGTTACCTTCAAATATCACAAACTCCCTTACTGACATTAACATCAAACGTAAAATTAAAGAACACTATTTAAATTAAAAAACTGCATCTAAAAAACGACCACCTGTATTTAGCATTGCTAAGTCTAACTAAAACAAGTTTTATTATATTATATGGTCGGAAAGGCGAGGAGTGACAAAACCGGTTCCGCGGTGCAAATGCTTCTCGCAGTTATAGTATATAGTAAATTGTGTAGATACAGTAGATAATGCTTATTAAAATTAAAAAATTAAAACATAAATAATATTATATTTAATAGTTTAGTTATATACATATAAGAACATTGTGTTTATGCTTTCATTGTAACTGTGGAGTTCTTGATTTGTTTCTGTTCATATTGTGTGTGATGTAGATTACGTAGTAACAAGTTGGTATAACATCTATCGACTCACTGGTGTACGGGTTAAATTCGAATGAATTTGTAAAGCACCAGCTATGAATATTGTAAATATATATTTCTTTTTGATAAATAAAAAAAAAAAAAAAAAAAAAAAATATAATTCTTTCTTAGGTTATAAAGTTTTTCATACTACTTCCCGAGATTATGTAGGTATTATATATTATTGTAGTCAGTAGATAAATTATAAACCAATGTATTGTGAAAAGAGCTCAGGTACGACACTATTACGCATCAATTAGTACTTTAATAAAAAAAAACAAGAAAATATAAGCGACAACCAGTAGTTAAAATGTTTACACACCGAAGATGTTTACGTCCTTCCGAGTTTAAACAAATACTCTTCATATAAAACAGCTTTTATATTTAGCTTATAATGCGGCTCTCAGTATAGACGGATAGGGTCACCCTATCTCTTCCTGTAGGTGACTTAAAAGGTGACTAAGGGATCGGACTGTTGTCTATCAGACAGTGCCCGAATGGCGGCTAAATACGTACATATATAATATAAATGTTAAATTATGGTTGACAAAAAGTTAGCTACCTTCGCCATCCTTCTTAAGGAGAGGTTCAAGTATTACGTAAGCAGTTTTTTAATAATTAGGACCACTTCGTTCCCCTTGTAAACCGACTCAGATAAAGTTTGACGACTTTCAAACATTGAAATAATTAAAAAAAAAAAAATAGGTATGCAACAATTGTAATATCTCAATAATTGTGGTTAACCTTCTATTTGATAACCAGTTTTAACTTTATACACAAAGTTAGTATGTATTGTACGTACATATAAATAATAGCTGTTTTTTTATCTTTAATTACACACCTGAACTTCGTCCTCTATACGTCGTCAATGGCAAGGCTTTATTAAATTTATATAATATTATACTCATTGTCGTTCTATTAGCTGTTCCTCGCAATTTTACCTCTATGTATGATAACTGATCCGCTCTTTATTGTCGTACCGTGAAATTAGCCAATATTGTTCTTCTATATACTCTATCCACATTAATATTTTGAATCAAACTGATTTAACTAACTACTACTAACTTCCTGAGATTAGCTCGTACACACATACATACATACACTCACTCCAGCATCCCCTAAGGGGTGGGCATAATCGAAAGTTAACGCCCACATTTTGCCGATTATAATTTAGCTCCATTCACGTAATAGTTTAGGAATTAAATGGGAAAATTGAGAGAATATTGTCAGGAAAGGGAGTATAGAGAAAGAAGGAAAGGGTAATTGTTTATTCAGAAGTATTGGGGAGTATTAGCAACAGCTCAAGCAAGTCACGTTCACATACCTGTAACTCGAACTGGCTGGTGCCGTGAACTCCGAGCCCTCTAACAGATGTTCGAGATGTTCAATTAATATACAAAATAACAAATAACCTATGCAGGTATGTTTAATATTATACAGGTGTTTCAGAAAGATGTATTTATATTTTAAGGTCGTATTGTTGACGTAAGTCGTTACATTCTTGATTTTCATACAGAAGTCCTACTTTGTGTAACAATCCTTAATTTCTTTTAAGCTACTATTTCTTCGGCTTCTTAAAAAGTACAGGTATTAAATACCAAGAATTTTGTTAGCATATCCGGATTTTTCCGCAAATATAAGCATATCTTTCCAAAAAATTCTTAGTAGGTTGTTTAGAAATGTGTCACGAGGAAAAACGTTGCCCGAAGATAATTTGTTTCGTAAAAAAGGGCACAATCCATGTTTTTACAATCCAAATCAATTATTTGTAGGCTACACATAACGATCTAAAAATATGACGACACCTTTTAGTGACATTCTGTATAACAAGGGCGTGACCGAGAAGGGTGTTACCACCATTAGCCAGCTACCTTTGTATATTATCAGTGAAAGGTATCAATACAACCCGGCAGAGCTGTGCTTAGTTTAGTTCTTAATAAAATTAAACTACAATAATGACATATTTTATTGGCAGACGGTTAGGTCCATAGTGGTAGTAATTGCGTTATTAAATAACTTATTCAACTATTGTTAGTAAACATACACGATACATGAACATGTAAAAAATTTAGTCTCAGCCATTGGCCTAGCAACTGTTAGTCCTACCGGTCTTTCAACGCCCTTGGCATGCTATGGGAGCTTGCACATGTTTTGTCTCTGAGAGAGGTGTATCGCTAGCGAATAATTGCTTAAAATTCGTCCACTTTCGCGTCGGCAAACATTCCCAATGCACAAAACCGCGACAACCGCAAAAGATCCCTAAAATATAATCATTAATTATTATTATTCTTTGTAAATGACCTCTTTACTTATTTAACTCTTTCCTTCCAGGCGATCCATTAGTTGTCCAAATAGACACAGAAAAGCAGGACAACGTAGAAATGGCCCTTCTTGGCGGCGAAGGCTCACCCAAGAGATACGCGACATCAGAGCTTACTCAGTTCTGGGTTGTGTTGAAGAGGACACTGCTGTTCAGCAGACGAGATTGGGTAAGTATTCTTTATATAAATTATGATAATAATCATTTATTTGTCTCCACAAATTAAAACAACGAGATAATAGGGAATAATATTACACTCTTACAGTATCATAGTTGGAAGAGCTGGTGTCTGATGTAGGCAAGGCCTGTGTCTGATGTAGGCAATAACAGACAACCACAGATAGAGTATACTTTAATACGTATAATAAATACTAGATATACAGTACAAAGTATAGGTGGAAGTTTAAATCAGAGCTAGTTATGTACTGGCAGTTACAAATTATATATGCTACCAATATTAAGGCATCCGTTGACACGACGACAGCCATCTTAAAATGACTACGTTCCAAAGGAGTAGTAAAGAAATTAGACAAAACTATCTTAAAATTTACACATAGCTTCCCTCAATTTAATTTGAGCCAAGGGTGGCAGCGGATATTCGTTGTTGACCCTTAACAATCCTATACAGTTCTTTTTGAAGAATTCAATACTTAAAGACAGGCATAAAAGCCTAAATGCAATAATGCGGTGACGATCATGAATAACGTTATATAAATAAACCAATCAGTCCTAATTGATTGATTGGATTGGATTGGATAAGTTGGACAATTTAATTGGTTCATATTTAAAATATATTTTTTTGCCTATGGCATTATTGCGTGATCGTGTTTATGAGGATTTTTTTAAGGATTCAACAACATGTATATGCTAGTAGGTTTGTTAAACAGAAAGGGTTGGATGGATATCAGTAAAATGTATAACACCGATAGATTGTATTTTTGATTACCATAGAGAAACAACTATATAGTTAATGCCTCGTAAATGGTGAGCATGCTGAAACTATGCTTAATTATAAGTCAACACTAAAGTTATGCTCAAAGCATGTACATCTACAACATGTAGTTGAACACTCTTTTAACACAACGCTCAGGTCAGTAGGTCCGTCAAGTCTTAAAAACTGCTTCATATTTGTTAAACTACACATTTTTTTTGGTAGTCCGGGTTTCCTTTAGAATTATTTATTAACCATGGAGGAATACTTATCGAATGGCGCAATTGTTCAATTGCTCGGTTCGCCACTACGCCACGCCGATTGTTTAGTCTACGATGGGAAATCTCTAAATAGTGTCTTTCCCAAATTCTGAATATTCTTTTAGTCCGTTGCTTGAATATTTTTGAAGTTCCCGGGAACACAAACAAGAAAGATCTATGACCGGGAAATTGAACCATCGTTACGAAGCCCAATCTGTTGAACTCTTAAAAGCTTATCAAGATACCAAACTCAAGAGGTTTACTAGTATCCACGTCTTAGTACTCCACGATCCACTATACATATAAATTTTATATTTATATGACAACTAGAAGTAAGGTTAGAATTGACTTCCTAGATTTGTTCACTTAGTTAGGTAGTTACAATATTAGCTTAGCTTAGCTTCACAATAAAAGCGTATTATAAAAGTATTACGAGATTTGTTAACAGCTTCTATAACTCCTTTTTTTTTCCGTGTGGAAACCCCTACGGGTCATCACCTCACCAGAGCTGACGGTGAAGTGGTATGTCGGACTCGAACCGACTAAAACCACACGGTGTTCCGGCACAAGTGGGTCTATTGCAAGGGACCTGGGTATATACCCTAGGAGGGATAACTATCCTTAGCAATATACGGAAGTAATTCCTTGTTTTTACGTTTGTAAAACATTGTTTGTCACCAGACCTTGATGTACCTTCGTCTGTTCGCTCACATTCTCGTCGGGTTCCTGATCGGCGCTCTGTACTACAATATCGGTAACGACGGCTCCAAAGTACTCTCCAATCTCGGCTTCCTCTTCTTCAACATGTTGTTCCTCATGTACACATCCATGACTATCACCATTCTTAGTTGTGAGTATATATTTCTTTTTATTAAATATAGATATTTAGGTACCTCCTCTCTTACACTGTTAAAACTGTAAATTAATATTAAGCTTGTTTAAAATTGATTGCATTTTCTGGAGTCAAAAGAAATTTGAAAGTGTATAAATTTTTCGATAGTAATAATTTTGCAAATGAAAGGACGCATCTTTCATTGTATTCTAATTATTATTACACACTTATGTACATACAATGAACCTCACCCTATCATGTGTATTTTAACATACCCTCTCAACTGCCACCAGTATAATGCCGTGTTGCATAATCCTCCTTCCGCATTTTATATAAATGTTTTGTCAAACTATGTGTTAAATATTATTATTTAATACATTTCAACCTACATCATTAGTACAATAATCAACTACAATATTAATTAGTGGTCTTCTCTTCTTGTAAATATACAAATAAAATCATGAATACTTCAGAACGCAAGTCGATTATTATGAATTTGATAACACTACATAAATGCGATTGCGTTTATTTGATTTTTTTACTTTATTTTCAATTTCCAACTATTTTATAGATCGTTAAGAAATTATATACATGTATTGAACTATTATTGCATATTTGCAATAGACTAATTTGTGACAGATTTTAGTCAGTTTGATGCCAACATACCACCCCTGATCAGTATACTGATCTGTACATCAGGCATCTGTTACATAAAAAAAGGGGGGGACTGCCGATAGAAGTGAAAACTAAGTAACTTGTGTGTGTATCGTCGAGCTATTACATTATGCACAGTATACATATGGGAATGGTGGGTGCATGGGAAGCGTGCGGTGACGATGACGCGAATTTCCCGCTTTTTGATCACCAAGAAAGTGCTCAACGCTCTAAAGAAGCTTTCATTTACAACAAGTAATGTCCCGAGGTATAAATAACACTAACGCTACTGGAGTGATAACTCTATGTTTTGTAAACATACATAATGTATTTTGTTTTTCAAGTTTATAAAATGTATTTGCTTGAATGTGTTTTCAGTTCCACTTGAAATGCCGGTTTTGGTGAAAGAACACTTCAATCGGTGGTACTCGTTGCGATCCTACTACATGGCGATCACAGTTTCTGATATACCTTTCCAGGTAATGTACTGTTGAATTAGAAAATATATTAGGATAATATACACTTAGAAAAACGTGGTAAGATACCTGTTTAGCTCCCGATATATCAACAGGCCAGGCTTTTGTCAGTGGTTAGTGGTTTTGACTGCTAATTCAGAGGTCGTTGTATCAATTTCCATCCAGAGCAAATAACTCTATGATGAGCATGATCGTATGTTCTGTCTGGTTATAAAAAAAAATATGAAATGTATTGAAAAAAAAGTAGGTAAGTATTTTTGTTTTTTTTTTCTCTTGTGATCAAGGTTGTTCAAAAATGCTCCACACTTTCTTATGTTTGTTAGTATATTAATGTTTGCCTAACATTTGTCAGGCGATATTCTGCGTTATCTACGTGGTGATAGTGTACCTGCTGACGTCACAGCCGGCTGAATGGTTCCGGTTCGCGATGTTCCTGTCGTCCTGTCTCCTCATATCGTTTGTGGCGCAGAGCGTCGGACTTGTCGTCGGGGCCGCTATGAACGTGCAGGTATATTATATTCTCCGTATTCTTCATTATCACTGCATGAGTGATGATCTGGATGAATGAGATGTTGTGAAACACAAACAGAAGAAAACTGTTTTTATACCTGGAATAATTAATAATGATATAGATCACAGTCAGATACAATATTTCACTTATAAATACTTAATAACCAATGACACGTTTGACGGCCATATCGCAATTATCGATATCCTCCAGGCAAACATGGATGAATAGATATGATAAGAAAGAGGGGCTGCGATGTACAATAGAAGCGTAAATATGCGTAGATACATACAAACATAATAAGTTAATCATATACATATGTTCATACAAAAATGTATAAATAAACTTTACAGATATGTACATATATACATAATACTACCAAGTATGTCACGAGGAAATATAGTGTTCTTTCACTAGCGGAAGATGAACCTATATATATACAACTCTCCTAAACTAATAAAACCTGATATATTGTTTTTTTAAATATTGGTAGTTAGCCATTCTACGCAGTTTTATCTGCGTTTATGGTCACTGCTTCACTTTTAAATGTCATAATGTATTATTAGAGTCAATATTATTCCTCTGTAAACACTCTTTTCAATAGAATTTTTTTTTTGAAATGTAGTTCATTACAAAAAAAGTTTATGATAGTATGAATATATAATAATATTAAAAACCTTAGTTATTTAATTTCACATAAAATATGTCGAATAATTTTGTAAGTGAAAATTTACCTTAATTTTTATAGAATCAAATAATTTTATATTTGAAGTAAATGCCCACATGACATCCACCTTATGCAATGTTTTGAAGTTAAGTTAAAAAAAAACTAAAAAAGTCAGTGGTCTTAATCAATTTTAACTGATTTAAAAGTACCTTCAGTCGAGTACTTTACACACGCGTATTTGTTAAAATGGGCGTGACAAATGTTGCCTATTATTTATATAAGGGCTTCCCAAACTGTGCGGCACATGACGAGTGGTGTCAGTATCAGTCTACGGCTTTGTTTTTAAGAGCATCAATTCAATTTATTTGTTTCATAAAACTAAATATACATTTAAAAACGTCCTATTTTTAAAATAATATTCAAAATTGTAGATCAATACACAAAGCGTTACCGCTACTAGGTATTGCTTTATCAAAAAACCATTTGGAAATGTGCGGCTATAGATCCACACAAACAGGTATTTTAATAATCTTATCTGTGTCTGAAATCGAAACTTCTTTATCAAAAGTTTCAGATTGGGGTCGACCTAGTCCAGTTTAACCCCACGAAGACACAGGTTTGCGCGTTCACCGCTAAAAAGATGCCATTGGTCGTATCACCTCAATTTGAGAGCACTTCCCTAACTGCATCAGCCAGTATCGGAATCCTTGGCGTCGATATATCAAGCGAAGTCCAGTTTCGCGATCACTTAGAGAGTAAGGCCATATTAGCCTCGAAGAAGCTTGGTGTGCTAAACAGATCGAGACAGTATTTTACTCCGGCCCACCGCCTGCAACTTTATAAGGCGCAGGTTCGGCCGCACATGGAATACTGTTCTCATCTCTATGCAGGTGCACCCCAGTACCAACTTCTCCCTCTTGACCGCATTCAACGGAGAGCGACTCGCATCATCGACTGCCAAGATATTTCTGATCTACTTGACACCTTGGCGTTGCGTAGAGATGTAGCTTCACTCTGCATCCTCTATCGCTTGTATCATGGGGAGTGTTCAGAGGAATTGTTCGGACTTATACCGACTGCAGGTTTCCGCCATCGTCCTACGCGACAAAATATGCATCCCGATCACCTGGACGATTGGCACTCCACCACTGTGCGCTTCTCCAGAAGCTTTTTGCCTCGCACAACCAGCTTATGGAACAAATTGTCGACTGCCGTTTTTCCGTACCGATACGACCTTCAAACCTTCAAGAAAAGAGCGTACTCCTACCTAAAAGGCCGGCAACGCACTTGTGACTCTTGAGTTGCGGGTGTCTCTGGGCGGCGGTAGTCACTTACCATCAGGTGACCCGTCTACTCGTTTGCCCCCTATCGCATAAAAAAAAAACTTTTGTTTATATTGTGTGTGATATAGATTATGTAGTAACAAGTTGGTATAACGTCTATCGACTCACTGGTGTACGGGTTAAATTCGAATAAATTTGTAAAGCATCAACTATGAATATTGTAAAATATTTGTTTATTAAAAAAATTATAAAAGAAAAAAAAAAAATTAATATTCAAAAGATAAGATTATTAAAACACCTGCCTGTGTGGATCTATAGCCGCCCATTTTCAAATGGTTGAGCCTTATGAGAAGAAATCAGACAAACGCTGGTCTGTGTTGAGGGTCGTCTTAGAAAATAGCACACTCCGAAGGGCGTCACAGTACAAATAAATTTGGGAAGCCGTGATTTACAAACAAGAAAAATCTACCATTTATTTTTATTTGCAAAAAATGTTTATTTCTACTGGCAGCCCCAATAACTGTGAGAGACTGTTTGTGAAACAATACAATATTTAACGTGTGTACATTATACACGTTCGGTAATTGCTACTTTTTGACGTTCGTATGTTATGTTAATCAACTGTTTATAACACCATTTTCATTTGATTTGATTTGATTTGATTGATGAATATATTCAAAGACAATTATGTATAGAGGTTTTTATTTTTAACAGAACGGAGTGTTCCTGGCTCCGGTGATGTCTGTCCCGTTCCTGCTGTTCAGTGGGTTCTTTGTGTCGTTCAATGCTATCCCGGTGTACCTGCGCTGGATCACCTACCTCTCGTACATTCGCTACGGGTTCGAGGGCACCGCACTCGCTACCTACTCCTTCAACAGGAAGAAACTCGACTGTCATCAGGTGCTTATATTTATATAATATGTTTTTATAATATAGGGAGACATACGAACAGACGGGTTATCTGATGGTAAGTGACAACCGCCGTCCATGGACACCTGCAACACAAGCGTCGTAAGTGCACTGCGGGGAGGGGAATGAGGAGATGGCAAAGAGGAGAAGGAGGACGAGGGGAGAGGAATGAGGAGAGGGGGAATCGGGCCTCCGGAAACCTCAATAAATTCAAGTAAATGCAACGCTTGCGTTGCTTCACAACCGGTTTTCTCTGAGGCCGTCAGATGCCTCTCGTTGGATTAGAATAGAGTCGGTCCATCTCTTCCCGTGGGTGTCGTTGGTGCGATGTATACAGTCATTCAATGCCCGGCTGACGAAAAGAGGCTTGTATTATTCGTTCGCTATGGATGTGCTACATTTTAATGAGGGACCTACATACATACTCGGGAGGCACATATGTATGTGTGAAGAATTGAAAGAATATAACCTTTTTTTTCATAAAAAAAAAAAAAAAGAAAACTATTCCCGACCGGTATCTGATACCTGAATTGATTAATTCAATAATCATTAAACAAGTGATTGATAGTATCTACTTAGTAAAGAAATTAATTTCTACGAATTGAATTTTTAATATTACTTGTTCCTCAGACTTACTGCCACTTCAAAAACCCTCTAACGACCCTGGAGGAGCTTGACATGGAGGACGCTGACATCACTCTCGACATCGCCGCGCTATGTCTAATATTCCTCATACTACGTATATCTGCATTCCTCTTCCTACGTTGGAAGCTCAAGTCTACAAGATAAGCTATAATGCACTTTACTACGTAAGCGTTAAGGTAGAAAATCAAACGACAAGTAACTTTAAGGATAGAGTTGTCGCTTTGTTGAACACAAACGCTGAGAAGCCCTCTAGCGAAAATACCAAAGTAATCATTTACTAAAGGTTTGCAGGATGCACAATATTTTCGATATAGTTCGACAAAGCTGTAATAGAGTTAGTTATTATTACGCAGTTATTGTGATAAATGAGATGTTATTATTTCGAATATATTATGGACAATGTGGCCTTACAGTGGAAGGTAAATAAATTAACACTAGAATAAAAACACTGTCTCAAATCCGTTCCATTTTTATGAATTTTTAAAATTAAATGTAATCATAATAAAAGTACGAATTGTGATAGCTGTGTATGTGATAATTATTTTGAAACATTTTGACAGAAACATTGATTTTTGTATATATTTATGGTGACATAACATTCACCTTTTTATAAAATATGTTTTCAATTCCTAATATGCAACACTGTTATGTGTTTTAATAAACGTATGCACCCACTTGCACGGTTTCTTCTACAGTACATTATAAATATTTTGTGTTGACGAGATCTGATAACATCGGGATAGTAGGAACTTAATTATCTTATAAATAAAATTTGCTCATAAATTATTATCTTGCCTTTTCAGGGCTTGCCCTTAATTTTAATTTGAATAGGTAATAAAACCTTTGGTATTGTTCATGTTTCTTTTACAGAATTATTTTCATTATTTAACATTATCAAGTTTAACACTAAATACTTTTGTCGCTTTCGTAAATTGCAATATGTTGATTGATATTATAGGGGTTTCCAGTAAGGAGTAGTAATGAGTTAAAATGTTGACTCTGCAAACGTGCCTTTGGTGAGTTTCCCTGACTGCTGAATCGAAGGTCGTGGGTTCGATTTCCACACGGGACAAAAAATGTGTGATTCACAAATAGTTGTCCGAATGAAACACAAATAACTTCTTTGTGTTTCATTCGATGTTTATAAAGCCCCCGCTACACAGAAATGATTCTTAACGAGGGAGCTGTCTTTAAAATAAAAACATAAAAACAAAGCCAATATTATTTATTCGGGTCATACATTGTAACACGTCTTTAAGTCGTTTGAAATAAAATTTGATTGAACTAACCTCTTTGACTTAAACTGGGCAGTGATAATACATCTAAGAGTTTTATAATTACTTTGTCAAATAACGTTTTAATTGTTTTAAGCCTCATTACTCTACCTTGAGACTATTTCCTATTAATGCATACTGTAAAAGCAAATTATGAAATACCATTGGTTAATAAGATTTATGTATTCAGGGATCATGGTAAATATTATTTGTACTTAGACATGTAAAGTAGCTATTGTGGTCCAATTATGATCGATATGGTTAGATATATAGAGGTAATAGATATAGTAATATGACGTTTTGTACCAACATATATTTTTAAATAAATGGTTTATGAAATACAATTTTGATATTATTTTCTTCTTCCTTGATAACACTTACACTATACAGATAAGCTGCCACGCCTTAACAGTAGTTTTCATAATAAAATACTTCAAAAATTATAATAACTGCTTAATATAATGATGGTCATGATACATTTATCATGACCATCATTATAAAATATAATTATAAAACATAGTATGATAAATCATAAAACGTAGGAGGAATGTTCATTCGTGACGTAATTAAGAAATTTATTAACTAATTACTAACGGTTAAGGAGTTGTACCTTCCATCATCAGCTCAGCAACATTAGACCCAAATATCTAAATAGCTTTAAAAAGTGTATGCATTCGCTTAAAATACACACAATACATCCTGTATTTCTTTTTTTACAATCGAGCAATAAGAAAATAGAGGTTGATAAGTTGAAAATATTTGTTGAAGTTGTAATTGGAAAAAGACGGGGCTGCGAAATTCCTCACTTATCCTCCAAGACTAACATGTTGATGTTGATTGATCAATCGGCTATGTTTCAACATTAATAAATCACGAAACACGTAGACAATAATTTTAATTTTAACCCAGGACTTGATGCATTTTTTTTTTCATGTAGAAACCCCTACGGGTCATCACCTCACTTGAGCTGACGGTGAGGTGGTATGTCGGACTCGAACCGACTAAAACCACACGGTGTTCCGTCATGAGAGCGTTATTGCTAGGGACTCGGGATACCCTCAGAAGTAAAATTCCGGGAACCCCAGCAGCCCTTGGCACCTGCAAGCTAGCAGGCGACCACACTATGGAATATGGGGGCTTACGCCCCCGACATCAAATAGGCGCGCGTGGAACACGTACGTCACGCCACCGTCTCAGGCCAGCTTCTGCTGGGGTAACGGTAAGCCAGCCCGATACCCCCAGGCCACCGCTCATGGAGGTCGGAGATCAGTGTTTGCTCTCCGACGTCTGGTGCGTCTTCTGCGGAATGGGAGAGTACTTGTACTCTCCCTTTCCCGTTCCGCCGCCTCTTTGGGCACCATCACCTCCTCGCAAAACGAGCCAGCAGAATCCCATGCACTCTCACTTTGGACCATGGACAGAACCATGGTCGCCTACCGGCGGTAGTCACTTACCATCAGTTGACCCGTCTGCTCGTTTGCATAAAAAAAAAATAAAATGCAACCAAACTGCTTACTATTTATTTTTTAATAAACAACAATCTTCTAAAACATCAGCAACATCTCTACGTTAGCTGCTATTAGTTAACATCTCTATTTTTAGCTAAATTTGATCTAATACAAATTCTATACTAGATTTTACTTAGTTCGGGAATGTTTTTAAATATTTTTTTCATGGCAATGGGATGGTAAACGGTGATGCAAGTCAACCGCCACTAGCCATCTGTCAGATGTATCGAACCACATCTAAAATCTGATGTCGTCCGAACATCAGACGACATCGATTGGATGTTACGAGACATCCGTTTTCATCACATCTAAAAATACTATCTAACATAGATTATAGTTATAGGTTTGATTGTCGAAAAATGTAACTTACACGTACAGCTCCCTCTCTGTTTAACTTTACGTCGTCCCGTCTCTGAGAAAGAAATAAAGCGAATGTCGAACCGATATCCGATGTACAGCTGTGTGCTGTACGTGTAAGTTACGAAGCAACGTTTGGATAACAGTAAACAATTTTAAACGATTTTGTTCCTCAAAATGTTTTCTAAAATAGCTATTATGTGAATGAGATTAGATCGCATTTTGTATGAGAAAGTAAGGAAATTATTGTTTAAACTCTTGTGTATTAATCAGATTTTGTCATCCACTTGATATCATCTAATGTTTACATTGTTATTATGAATATATTTTTTTTGCCATTTTTAGTTTATAATAATCCATTCATTGCATTCGTATTGCGATTTAATAACGCTTACAAAGTGACTAATATTAATATATTATTTCGTAAATAACGACGTAATTCTTTTAGTCATCGTCTTGTAAATATTTAAAATGATTAGGTAGTATTTAAAACTCTACAAATAATTTTAAGTAAATCATTTTCTATAAAAACTTAGTCATTTAAACACCAGCGAGACCACGGGGTGCACGGGGTGCACCGCACTGAAACGGCTATCAAACTTTCAAGAAAAGAGTGTACTCCTACCTAAAAGGCCGGCAATGCACTTGTGACTCTTAAGTTGCTGGTGTCCATAGGCGGCGGTAGTCACTTACCATTAGGTACTAGTCTTTTATTTATTTTTTATGTGTGGAAACCCCCACGGGTCATCACCTCACCGGGGCCTAACGGTAAGATGGTATGTCGGACTCGAACCGACTAAAACCACACAGAGTTCCGACATGGAGTCTTCTGGCCGGGGCCTCAGGTGTAGCCTAGAAAGGAAATCCCTGTGAACCCTGATAGACTTGGCCGCCTGGTAGAGGCGACCCCGCTATAGTTTAATGCTCTGTTTTAAAGAGGCGCGCGCGGAACACGTCGCGTCATCATCTCGGGCCTGCTTCTGCTAGGACGACGGATAGCCCTGTCCATCGCCCTCTGGCTAGCGCTCACGGAGGCCTTAGATCATTTTGCGCTCTCCGGCGCCTGGTGCGTCTGCTGCGGGACGGAAGAGTGCTACTTCTCTCCCGTTCCCTTTCCGCCGCTTCCGGCCCCGGCTTTTGGCTCCCGGCCTATACGACACAGGTACTTTCCGAAGCAGCCGTGGCCAGTGAGTACCTGCGTCATCCGGTAGGAGAGAGCGCCATATAGCCTCTCTAGCCAATCCTCTATGACGGGTCTTACCGCCACAAGAGTGACGTGCCCTGCGCTCGGTCGCTCAAGTCGTTCTTTAACTGAGCCATGAGTACCTGTCTGAGCTGGGAACGATGCACTTCGATTTCCCGAAATGCAGGTCCCAAGCCCTCCTCTTGTGCCTCCTTGCGCCATTGATACAGTGTCGCAAGGCATTTCGCTTCCAGGTCCCATGGCGGAGTATCGGCTAGGAGACTCGCCGCCTCAAAGGAGACCGTGCGGTAACCTCTTATGACCCTGACAGCCATAACCCATTGAGGGCGTCGTAATATTGCCACATTTTGGGCCGTCAGGGTATCCAGGTTGGGGCCCATATAGGGCCATGGACCGCACGATTCCAACGTAGTGTCTCCTACAGGAGGTTTCGGGCCCTCCCAAGTTGGGAAGGAGCTGCGAAAGTGCGGCCGCCACTCCCGTGAGATGGTGGCCAGACTCCGGCAGTGAGGTCCGAAGTCCCATCGGCTATCGAGCACGAATCCCAGATATTTCATCGAGGACTCGATGCCAATGCGAACACCTCCAACAATAAGGCTGGATCCCCTAGAGGCCCTTTGTTTTCACGGGCCCAGAAAGGGACTACCCCTTTCTGGGCCCGTGAAAACAAAGGGCCTCAGATTTGTGGAGAGCTACCTGTAGACCCAGCCGCCGAATTCTTGTAACTACTTGAGCAACCCCAGCCGTGGCCTTTATGGTCGCATCGCGGTGTGTCTTGCCCCTCGCCGTCACGACAGTGTAGTCAGCATAGCAGGTTACTACGACACCTGACAAGAGTACACCGCGTAGCACCCAGTCGTAGCCGATGTTCCACAAGAGAGGGCCCAGCACCGAACCCTGTGGAACACCGCACGACATGTTTTGCCGACCGTATCCTGCCCGAGTCGGGTAGATCACGGCTCTATTTGATAGATAAGCCCCGACAATGCGGCGGAGGTAGGGAGGCACGCCGTGATAGACGAGTGCCTCTGTAATGCACCTCCAGGGCAAGGTGTTGAAAGCGTTGGCGATGTCAAGAGACACCAAACTGAGAAAACCAAACTGGTTATCCGCCAGGTCCGGCCCCACTCCAGAGAGGTGCTCAACGAGGCGACCCACCATGATTCGCTCAAAGAGCTTGCCAACCTCGTCGAGCAATACAATGGGCCAGTAGGCGGACGGAGACTCTGCCGGGCGCCCCGCCTTACGGATTAGGACAAGTTCCCCTGTCTTCCACAATGTCGGAAACTGGCCCCTCTCGATACATGCGCTAAAAAGTACTCTTAAAGTCGGGGTTCGAGAGCCTGAAGGGCTAGGACCCAAGCTCTGCCTGAAATGCCATCAGGTTCTGGGGCGGTGTTGTTAGACTTAAGCCGCTGCCATAATTCTACCTCACTGACTTCGGGCATCAATGTGAGCGTCAGGCGCTTGTGGCAGGGCCATCGCTGGGGGAGTGTGTTCCACCGTCTGTGACGGGAACAAGGAGCCCACGACATCCCCAAGCAGCTCTGGGTTAGCAGTGGTGCTGGTGGTCGTAGTTTGCCCCTGACCAGGAGATAGAGGCGCGCCCATGGATCTCGGTCCAGAGTCTCCAATAACTCTTGACGGGCCTCTCTTTTGGCCCGCTTTATCGCCGCTTGAAGATTTCCTTTGGGCCTCCCTGTAACCCTGAAGTAGCCCCGCCTCGCGTGTTGTCGCATCATCTGGACGGCGACGGCGACGGCCTCCCGGAACCATTCTGCCTCTGCATCGACTTCGACAGGCCTACCTAGTGCAAACACCCAGGCCTGCACGATGGAAGCCTCCAGGAGGAGCTCACGATTTAAGCGCTTCAGCTCCCAACGCGGACCAGAAGGAGCTACCACGACCGACGCATCAGAGATTAGAGGAGAAACGCTGAACCGAATATATCTGTGATCGGACAACGTCTCCACCTCCTCCATGACGCGCCAGTCCCGGACACGGCGCGATAAAGCAGAGCTTGCAAACGAAATGTCGACAATTGAACTGCCCTGCTGACGCACGCATGTGGCGACGGAACCCCGGTTTAGGAGGACTAGACCACACGATATGGCCCACTCCTCCAGTGCCTGGCCCCTTGCGTTTGTAGCAGGGGAACCCCAAGCCGTAGACTTAGCATTGAAGTCCCCCAGCACAAGAACAGGGCGAGGTCGACACCCTTCGACGATAACGGCGAGCTGAGTGAGCCAATATCAAACTTTGCTAGAACACGATTCGGCGAAAAATAAACGGCCACGACTGCTATTTCATTAAAAGCTACCGCCCTGCTTCCCCGTCCCCTTGCGATAAGCGTAAAGAGAGAGGACATAGTGGTGGTGCCGCAAACGATTGCCGCCAAGCCGTCTAGATCCCCAGCCCAGATGTCACCAAGAGGAATAAAGTACGGCTCGGCGATTACAGCGATATTAACTGACCCCTGCGCCATGCTCTGGAGCAGAAGATCCTGAGCATTAGCACAGTGATTTAAATTCCCCTGAAGGATGCGGACCTGCATATCCATTGTAGGATATCCATATCCGCACCGCATCGAGAATTTGGTTGCTGTCCAGAGGCATCCCCTCTCATTTCCTGAGGCTGTTGAGCAGATGCTTTGGCCCCCGCCTTAGGCTTTGATGTGGAACAGGTTTCTGTGAATGGCCGGTGATTAGCCGGTTTGCCTTCGGCTGTACATTTAAAGCACGATGGTGGGGCATTGCAGGCTACAGCTTTATGTCCAGGTTGGCTACAGCGGAAACACCGGTTCCCCACTGTGACTTCCGCCATGCATTTCACCCCAACGTGTCCCACAGACAGGCACCGGAAGCATCTGGTTTGGCGGGGCTGTAACAACCGCACCTGGGCCTTCAGAAAGCCACCAATTAAAAGATTGCGGCCGTCTGCTATTTTCTTCGCTACTTTAACTGGACAGCTAATTACTGCCGCCCCTAGACCGCCAGGACTGAAACGAATCAGTCCGGCCTTTATTTGATCTAGAGGGCACCGACACCTGCCACGGCAGACACCATTTCATCCGCTGTGACCGAGTCGTCCAGTCCCGAATTGCGCACTTCTGCACATTTGATGGGCCGGACACACTTACGTCGGCGGCATCGCATCTATAGAGCCCTTTGCTTGCTTAAGGATCTCTGCATATCCTATTCCCCTCTCTGTGGCTTCCGTCGTCAAAGTCAAAACGACGGCCGTTGAGCGCGGGGCACGTATGTTTTTGGGTGCTTTTTTAGCCATCTGTTTTTGCTTCTTGTTTAACTTCTTTTTCGCTCCCACTACTTTCCAGGTCTTTTCTTGAGACTTCTGAGTTGAAGCCACGTCTGCAGCAGAGGTAGAAGCCTCTGTTTTCTTTCTTATTCTTCTCTTATTCGCTACAGGGGTAGTTACAGAAGAGGGTGTTGTAAGAGTCTCTGGGCCGGCCACCTTTTCATTTATTGGGGTCTTAGTAGTTCCCTTAGCCACAGCTGCGTAAGATGCTGATCTAAGTGCCGCCAATGCAGGTCGATTTTTTGCACTTTCTATGGCAGAGATGCGCCGCACAATGCGCTCCTCCATGTCCGCCATTAGTCTGGAAATGCCAGCATCTGGTGTCTCTTCCGCCCTCTGTGGACGTGTCTCCATCTTATCTTTCGCATTTCGTTCGAGACGCCCGCTGCGGATTTTCTCTTGTAAGGCGCGCATCTCGTCTTGAAGCTTTTTGTTGGCTTTTTCCAAGTCAGCCAGGCGTGTTTCAAGCCGGGCTACACACTGACGGAGCTGGGCCGTTTCCTCAGAGGAGGAAATCTTTAAAAGCGCCTCCGTCGCCTCTTTTACTAAAGGGGCAGCATCGGTCAGCACCTTTCGATAAGAGGTTTTGGGAACCTTGGGAAGACTAGCCACTTCTGTGATCAGCTTTAATGCCTCCTTAATTTGCCCCTCCAATTCAGGAGCCAGGCCACCCTCTACTGCTACTGTAATTAAGTAAGAAGTAAAAGAGTTTGAGTCCGTGTAATTCTCGGAGGACTAGAATATGGCCACCTCATCATCATCTCAGAGACGCCTAAACCTTCGTATAAGCGTGAGTGTAAAATTATGCAATCTACAAACCGAATGCGATGTAATTTTGATTACTGAGAAGTATTTTATTTGATAAAGATGCATTTACTACAATATTCTATTATCTCTTGTAACAATAACGAGTTCAGCTATCTATAAACATATCTAAAGACTGCTTGGTTTAGTTTCTTTACTAGATAAGGAGATAAATATTTAAAGGTTAACTGAGAAAGCTCCTTCTGTGGTCTAAGCCTGTCTATGTTGTCTAAATTTTTTTATTGTTTTCACTCGTATATCTATATACTTTTTAATTAGGATTGTTTTTAAATTGGCACAGCCTCGTAGGTACCTTCCGACAAGTTACTACAACAATAGAATGCTACAAAATATTTGATTATCTGATAGATGGCTAATGAACTTTCTCATAAATATTTCGTAAATCTGACTGTCATTTTGGAACATGCGATATTAAAAATGAGTATAATTAACGTCAAATTCACGTCAAGATATAGATAAAAAGCTCATATATATAACTGAACTTGTTCTAAAAGAATTAAACAACATAGAACATGTTACTCATAACTATAATTTCACTGTTGTATTATACGGAGAGCTGTTACATAATACCGATACATAACCGAACTCGTGGTGACGAATCAGAACAATGTGTAGTTAATATAGTGGCAAAATACTTTGCAGGGCAACGGTTACTTACTTATTACATCGACAATGAAATAGAAGAAAGCGAATTGCTTAGAATGGTCCACGGTTTGAACAACGTGACAATGATATCTTTTCATTCCAGCCATAACATAAATCTGCCTCACGAAGGATATTTTATGGTTGCATGGAATTATACCAGCCTTATTGAACATTTGTCGTTCGTTGTTAAGAAATCGACTTGGAATCCAAAAGCACGTTTCTTAATCATCCTGAAACTGCTTAAAGAGTCTCATTTGAAGCATATATTCAATAAACTTTTGGATCAGCACATACACAACGTAATTATAGTAAACAGTACATCAGAGGAACACCTATACTCCTATAATCCATTTGCTAACTACAGGTGCGGTAAAAGCTACGATGACATTATCAGATATGGAAAGTGTTCACAATCATTCATGCAAAATCTATACCCCTATAAATATATCACTGGTCTACGAAATTGCACTTTCAAAGTATTTGTTCCTCAATGGCCACCCTATACAATAGTGCCGGAAAACAGTACAAACAAGAGGTCACTCCTTTCTTACGGAGCGGAGCCATACTTTATACAATTAATTGGTAAGATGCGTAGGTTCAAAATTGAATTAATTCTTGATATAGAAAGATCTGAATCATTTTCTACGGTTTCTTCCAACATGGAAGCTTTAGGAATTCTTAAAATGATACAAGACAACGAAATAGATATTGCTTTAGGTGGTCTGGTATTAATTCCCTCTCGAGCCGCTGCTTTTAGTTACATTTATGATCTTCTTCCTTATGCAGACGAATTACGATTTGTAGTTAAGAAAGCTGCGTTAGCACCAGTTTGGAAAAATCTTTACCTGGAATTTGATTCAACAGTATGGGTACTTGTAGTGCTTTGTATAATATTTTCCTTGGTATTGATGATATTTCTTGTGCGCCCGAAGGATAAGTGTTATATGGTGTACAAACTTTTAAGCATCCTAGTGCTTCACAGCTGCAGAATTCACTGTCAGTCTACTGTAAAATGTTTCTTAATTATATGGGTATGGTTTGCGTACTTCATTAATGTATTTTATACTGCCAGTCTAGTTAGTCTTACCACCAACCCTGCAAGAGATACCCAAATTTCAACAGAAAGTGATATTTCAAGCCATAAGTTACATCCATGTTTCAGTGAAGTAATACAAAAATATTACATGGAATCATCAAAGTTAGGTATTAATAGCACAGATCCAGGCTGCAATTCTACTTCAAGCAGTATTAAAATGGTAGTAAAATCTAAGGATTTTTATACGATTACGTTTTATGGGTTCTATTTGTATAACAGAAAGAATTATTTGGATGACTATGGAAATACTCAAATTTATTCACTAAAACAACCTTACTCAAAAGTTATTTACTGCATGTACTTTCATAAAGGATTTCCTTTGCTCGATGAAATAAGTATAAGTGCACTTCGTATCAGGGAGATGGGTATAGTGGATAAAGCTATATCACACTTTAATTACATTAAGAACCTTAAACATTATATGCACTTTAAAGAATTGAAGCGTGTCTCTGTAAATCCTTGGAGTGTCTATATAGTAGGAATTACAGTCTCTTTCATTGTTTTTGTTATTGAAAAAATAAATATGTCTAAATATAAGCATATACGAAAGCCGCAGAAAAAATAGGTATAAATAATAAGTAAGAGGTACCTAAGATTGAACTAGGTTTAAATATAACTAAAAGCAGAGTAGTCGCCTCTTAAACTGAAAACAAGACGCCTGATTCCGCAGTGTTGTCAACAAAACTGAAAAGGACTTTAAAAATAAGCATTTAATAAACCGTTTTGCTGAATTGTCCATTTTTATTAGATGTGGGTGTTTACTTGTTAGTTCTGCAAATATCCGAGGAACCACCTAAATTGTATTTTGAAGGAACTTCTACTGATTTTTCTATCTGTTTTATGAGTTTAGCACTTAACTTACCGCGACCAGGTTTAACAGCTAAGGGAGTGACTAGACAAAGTATGAAATTTGTTGAAATATGTACTATTTGAAATTCGTGTGTTCTGTGTTCAAACCCCTGTCTGTGTCTTACGGAAAACTGATTTTGACTGATGCTAGCGTTATTTTTCACCGAGTGAGTAAGATTACTATACGCCTAAACTCCCTTTCCCCTATCCTTTTTTGTTTGTTTCTCCTTCTTTACACCAGAACATTTGCGACTTTTAGGTTGCAGCTGCCGCTACAACATAGACTCTAAGTCTTTAGTTGTTCGTTTTTCAGAATCCCTATCCATATTATTGTGTATTTAATGGGTGTGATACGTTTATAATTCATACTAACCATTGCAAATAACAGGTTAATACTCTCAATAAATTAAATACCTGTTATTTTTTTTTTATATGTGTCATAATCATATTTTACACACCACCTCGCATTTCATTGTATAGCTTATTACCAACAATCAAATTGGTTTTTACCAACAATCAAAAATGCCTAAGGGTAGGGCTGAAATGAAATTTTCGGAATGTGAAGACCCTAAGTAATTAATGTTAAGGTCTAAGCTTTATGCTTCTTTTAATAACAAATGCAAGAACTTTATGATTAAGCACAGTCAGCCAATACAAACCCTGTAGATTTTGTATCAAGGGTCTCTAATGTAGATGATATACATTGTAAATTTAAACAAATACTTGATGGTAATCATAAAAATATAATTAATTACGGATAATTTCTAATTATAAAATTTATTATAATTCCTGGTTTGTCTTTGAATAATAAATTTTGTCATATAACGTTAATTTGTTGTTGTAAGGTTTATTTTGATAAGGTAAAAGCCCGTGTAAAATCAAGAATGCAAATTTCACATAGTAGCTCCTCAAATAGTGTTCAACCTAATTGATATACTCCCACCTACTGATCTTATTCTCTTGATAGTCAATAATTTCTATTTGTTGCTAAATACTCGTATTTTATTGTTGTTTTAATTGTTTTAATATTATCATTTAACTTTGTTTCGTAAAACTAGTAGCATTTAAAACTGTATCAGCTGGTCACACTGAGTGACCGTTAAAAGTGGTGACTAAAGTGTTAGAAGGGAGTTGTGTTGTGATTGTGAACAAGAAATAAAGTGAATCGGGGTGTATCGAATTATTTTAATTGGACATCGTCATCATCTTCTTACCCTTATCCCAATTGTATTTTGGGGTCGGTGCAATGTGTTCTCTTCTTCCATTCCTCTCTTTCATTATTTATTTCACTACTTATTCCCTTCAATCCATCTTATCCATCATCACTTTTTTTTTTTTTTTTATACTATAGGGGGACGGGCGGACGAACTATAGGGGGACGGGGATTTTTTTAGACGAACAGACGGGTCACCTGATGGTAAGCGACACCGCCGTCCATGGACACTTGCAACTCAAGAGTCGCAAGTGCGCTGCCCGCCTTTGAGGGTGATGAGGGATGGGGTATGCAGGGAGCGGAAAGAAGAGAGGAGGGATGAGGAGATGGAAAAAAGGAGAAAGGAGATATGAGAGAGAAAAGGGGGAGGAGGAATTGGGCCTCGGGAAACCTCACTCAATTCGGGGAAATGCAACGCAAGCGTTACTTCACAACCGGTTTTCTGTGAGGCCGTGGTATCGCACCGGTCGAGCCGGCCCATTCGTGCCTAAGCATGGCTCTACCACTGAAGAAAACTTCCTCCCGCTTCATGCCGCATGCCGCACGGTCCTATATAAGGGACGAAGGACCTAGCTGATAGCAGATAAGCTGATTATTTTAATTCAAAAGCAATAACAAAAAGAGAAAATTGTCTACTTCCCTTAAAATTTTTCAATAAAAAATGTACAGGAGATTATTTAAAAAAATAAAAAGAATAAACTATTATTATGCAGACGTCAAACAGCCACTCCGAGCGAGTTACAAAACCAGGTTTTTTTTTAAACTAATACAAGCAATAATCAAGACAACACTATATAACAAGCATGCAAAAATCACATATTTTCTTACCCCTTGGTTTAGTCACCGTGGAAAATTATGACTAAAGCCCTCCAAATATAAAAAAAACAATAGAAAAATTGTTAAACAACAAAAAACTTTATATAATAACCTTCAATGTCAACACTCTTTTCTCTTTTCACAAGGATTATTCGAATTAACAGGTGATTTTTTTTTTGAAATGTAATTCATCCCAAAAAAAAGTTTATGGTAGTATGAATATATAATTATATTAAAAACCTAAATTACTAATAATTTAATTTTACATAAAATATGTCGCATAATTTTGTAAGTGAAAATTGACCTTAATTTTTATAGAACTTTCAATAAAATCAAATAGTTTTATATTTGAAGTAAATGCCCACGTGACATCCACCTTATGCAAGGTTTTGAAGTTAAGTTAAAAAAAAACCAAAAAAATCAGTGGTCTTAATTAATTTTAACTGATTTAAAAGTACCTTCAATCGAGTTTGGACTGCAACTAAATAAATCAATAAATCAAATTTATTGCATTAGAAATCTATGTATTGGAACTAGCCACAGACAACTAGCTACACGACTGACTTACTCTGAGTGACTTCTACTGACACTCACACTGAAATACAATTACGGCGGGTTGTTTCACATATACGAGTACTTTACACACGCGTATTTGTTAAAATGGGCGTGACAAATGTTGCCTATTATTTATATAAGGGCTTCCCAAACTGTGCGGCACATGACGAGTAGTGTCAGTATCAGTCTACGGCTTTGTTTTTAGAAGCATCAATTTAATTTCTTTGTTTCATAAAACATTTAATTAAACATTTAAACCGTCCTATTTTAAAAATAATATTTAAAATTGTAGAACAATACACAAAGCGTTACCGCTACTAGGTATTGCTTTTTAAACGGTTTTATTTAGCTCACCCCGTTTGTTTTATTTATTATTCTTGGGTCAAATTTAGTAATTCAAATTTCACCCTCTTCCTATCAACCGATTAATCTGAAATTTTGTATACACTTTGGATTTTGGTGACAATACAATTATGTTTATTCATTATCATTATAAATTCAAGATGGCCGCCGCTACAAAATGGCGGATAATTTATGTTTTATTAATTCCATCAATATGGGTATCAAATGAAAGGGCTCAATAAGCAGAATACAATATACTATAAAAAATGAAATCCAATATGGCGGCCGCTACAAAATGGCGGATAACGTAGGTTTTATCGATCCCATCAATATGGATATCAAATGAAAGTGCTCAACCAGTATAATACAATGTACTATATAAAATTAAAATCCAAGATGGCGGCCTCTACAAAATGGCGGATAACTTAGGTTTTATCAATCCCATCAACATGGGTATCAAATGAAAGGTCTAAACAAGTAGAATACAATTTACTATGCAAATTGAAATCTAAGATGGCCGCCGCTACCAAATGGCTGATAACAATTTTTTATCAATCCCACCAATATGGGTATCAAATAAAAGGGCTTGACAAGAAGAATACAGTGCACTATACAACCTCAATATTTAAGATGGGCGCAGCCACCAAATGGCGTATAATAATAAGATTTAAATTTAGAAGCACTAAATGAATTAAACAGAATGCGAAATAAAAACTAAAAACTAGAAAATAAAAATAGGTAAAAAAAACTTTTTAAGTTAAACGGTTTTATGTTAAACATACATTGCAATGTTTAAGATAAATGTACTAAAAACCAAAAAATAATAAAATAGATACAGTCGTGGGAATTATAAACATATGCATAGACTAGACTAAAAGAAAAAAGAACGCAGCGCAACGCTTTGTTTCGGTGTTCACCCGAATATTAAGGCCTTGTCATCAATATCCTGCACCCATTTAGCATCGCTATAGGTTTAAAGGGTGGCGTTGAACTTGTTAACTACACCGTGATGTATCTGCACTACACGCTTTCAGTACTGCCGCCATTATCCAACATCTTTACTAGACATCACATTTTTTCGTATCTGCTAATACTGCGTCAATCGGTGAAGAATTACCATTTCAGCCTTTTTTACCTTAAATAATAGTCTTTTGCCTTTCTGTTGCTTCTAACATGCCACGTAATTTGTGGCTAATGATTTGAACGTAGCTGTGAATATGTAGGCGTTGTGCATACCTACACACCTCATTGCAGTTAGTAAGTTAGAAATATCTGGTATGTTTCCTTTTTTTTCCTATCAATCCTATTTTTTTTTATTTGTATTGATATTTCATATTTGTTTCTTAAATTAAATAAAATAACGATTTTAACAGTTATAGAGATTATCTACAACTGTTAAGCGTTGTAATATCAGTAGAACACATATATTTCTCTAGATTCTTGAAAACTGATACTTGAAAAATTTATTATTAATTAAATGTAAGCAAATATTATGCTCGAATGTGCAGAAACTAAAGCAATTAAATTAATAAATTAAAAGATGTCTGTGGTTGTCTGTATTATGTTATGTATGTTTATTTTATCATCTACAAATATAAAAAGAACCTGATGAGAGAACTGTGTTCCAATTCCTAGTATGTATAATATTTGCTTTAAGTACTGCAAGAAAATATATTCTAAACTATATTTGGATATCTAAGTATTTTCAAACTTTAAATACATAACGTTTCAGTACCGATATACACTTATAACAGCAGGCTTTAGTCAGTGTCATTCACGGTTATGTAACGATTCATTCAAATCTGTTCCGGCAACTACAAGGTAGTAGAATCAAGAAATTAATAATTACACACTAGATTTTTTATGTGCCGTCCTGTAATTAAGTTAGAAGTAAAAGAGTTTGAGTCCGTGTGATTTTCGGAGGACTAGAATATGGCCACCTCATCATCATCTCAGAGACGCCAATGCCTAAACCTTCGTATAAGCGTCAGTGTACAATTATGTAATCTGCAAACCGAATGCGATGTAATTTTGATTACTGAGAAGTATTTTATTTGATAAAGATGCATTTACTACAATATTCTATTATCTCTTGTAACAATAACGAGTTCAGCTATCTATAAACATATCTAAAGACTGCTTGGTTTAGTTTCTTTACTAGATAAGGAGATAAATATTTAAAGGTTAACTGAGAAAGCTCCTTCTGTGGTCTAAGTCTGTCTATGTTGTCTAAAAATTTTTATTTGTTTTCACTCGTATATCTATATACTTTATAATTAGGATTGTTTTTAAATTGGCACAGCCTCGTAGGTACCTTCCGACAAGTTACTACAACAATAGAATGCTACATAATATTTGATTATCTGATAGATGGCTAATGAACTTTCTCATAAATTTTCCGTAAATCTGACTGTCATTTTGGAACATGCGATATTAAAAATGAGTATAATTAACGTCAAATTCATGTCAAGATATAGATAAACTGTTCATATATATAACTGAACTTGCTCTAAAAGAATTAAACAACATAGATAATGTTACTCATAACTATAATTTCACTGTTGTATCATACGGAGAGCTGTTACATAATACCGATACATAACCGAACTCGTGGCGACGAATCAGAACAATGTGTAGTTAATATAGTGGCAAAATACTTTGCAGGGCAACGGTTACTTACGTATTACATCGACAATGAAATAGAAGAAAGCGAATTGTTTAGAATGGTCCACGGTTTGAACAACGTGACAATGATATCTTTTCATTCCAGCCATAACATAAATCTGCCTCACGAAGGATATTTTATGGTTGCATGGAATTATACCAGCCTTATTGAACATTTGTCGTTCGTTGTCAAGAAATCAACTTGGAATCCAAAAGCACGTTTCTTAATCGTTCTGAAACTGCTAAAAGAGTCTCATTTGAAGCATATATTCGATAAACTTTTGGATCAGCACATACACAACGTAATTATAGTAAACAGTACATCAGAGGGACACCTATACTCCTATAATCCATTTGCTAACTACAAGTGCGGTAAGCGCTACGATGATATTATCAGATATGGAAAGTGTTCACAATCATTCATGCAAAATCTATACCCCTATAAATATATCACTGGTCTACGAAATTGCACTTTCAAAGTATTTGTTCCTCAATGGCCACCCTATACAATAGTGCCGGAAAACAGTACAAACAAGAGGTCACTCCTTTCTTACGGAGCGGAGCCATAATTTATACAATTAATTGGTAAGATGCGTAGGTTCAAAGTTGAATTAATTCTTGATAAAGAAAGATCTGAGTCATTTTCTACGGTTTCTACCAACATGGAAGCTTTAGGAATTCTTAAAATGATACAAGACAACGAAATAGATATTGCTATAGGTGGTTTGGTATTAATCCCCTCTCGAGCCGCTGCTTTTAGTTACATTTATGATCTTCTTCCTTATGCAGACGAATTACGATTTGTAGTCAAGAGAGCTGCGTTAGCACCAGTTTGGAAAAATCTTTACCTGGAATTTGATTCAACAGTATGGGTACTTGTGGTGCTTTGTATAATATTTTCCTCGATATTGATGATATTTCTTGTGCGCCCGAAGGATAACTGTTATGTGGTGTACAAACTTTTAAGCATCCTAGTGCTTCACAGCTGCAGAATTCACGCTCAGTCTACTGTAAAATGTTTCTTAATTATATGGGTATGGTTTGCGTACTTCATTAATCTATTTTATAGTGCCAGTCTAGTCAGTCTTACCACCAATCCTGCAAGAGATACCCAAATTTCAACAGAAAGTGATATTTCAAGCCATAAGTTACAGCCATGTTTCAGTGAAGTAATACAAAAATATTACATGGAATCATCAAAGTTAGGTATTAATAGCACAGATCCAGGCTGCAATTCTACTTCAGGCAGTATTAAAATGGTAGTAAAATCTATGGATTTTTATACGATTACGTTTTATGGGTTCTATTTGTATAACAGGAAGAATTATTTGGATGACTATGGAAATACTCAAATTTATTTACTGAAGCAACCTTATTCAAAAGTTATTTACTGCATGTACTTTCATAAAGGGTTTCCTTTGCTCGATGAAATAAGTATAAGTGCACTTCGTATCAGGGAGATGGGTATAGTGGATAAAGCTATATCACACTTTAATTACATTAAGAACCTTAAACATCATATGCACTTTAAAGAATTGAAGCGTGTCTCTGTAAGTCCTTGGAGTGTCTATATACTAGGAATTACAGTCTCTTTCATTGTTTTTGTCATTGAAAAAATAAATATGTCTAAATATAAGCATATACGAAAGCCGCAGAAAAAATAGGTATAAATAATAAGTAAGAGGTACCTAAGATTGAACTAGGTTTAAATATAACTAAGAGCAGAGTAGTTGCCTCTTAAACTGAAAAAAAGACGCCTGATTCCGCAGGGTTGTCAGCAAAACTGAAAAGGCCTTTAAAAATAAGCATTTAATAAACCTTTTTGCTGAATTGGCCATTTTTATTAGATGTGTGTTTTTACTTGTTAGTTCTGCAAATATCCGAGGCACCACCTAATGTAACTCAACTCCTATGTAAAAATCCTAATTCCAATAGAATTAGTAACCAAATACTAATTCTAATCCTATTAGAAGGACCCTTGCTTTTGTGATGACATTCTTTTCGAATAATCAAAACAACGTTAAAGCCATTTGCACAACACAAGGAAGAAACTGCCGTAACCATAGGTATGGTAAAAGAAGCACGAAAGTAGAATCAATGCGGTAGAAATGAGAGCATTGAGGAGTATAGCTGATGTGAAATTGAGTGGCAGAGTGAGGAGTCTGATGAGGGAGCAGTTTTGTGAAGTAGGATGTAGAGACTAAAATAGAAAAAAAGTATGTGCTGTACTGGTTCGGTCATATCGAAAGGCTGAATAAAAGAAGATTGAGAAAAGGTATTTGTATGGCAGATGTAAATGGCGTTGTCGGAAGGTTCTTGAACTTAGTTCAAGACAATCTAAGCAAAGGCCAAGTCAAAAGTGCCTTTAACCGACGAGCCTGTATGCAAAACGGAATTAAAGTTGAAGAAGCGAGAAAGGTAAATGGTAGGAAGTGGTCTCTGCCTACCTTTATGGGAAAGAGGCGTGATATTATGTGTGTATGTATTTTTAGGAAGAACCTTATAAGATTTTTTCACAATTGGATTCTAACTACACATACTATTGAAAAAAGCTAAATGTATAAGTAGTAGCATAATTTCTGTATCAATCATTCGTTCAAACAACATCTACGTTTTTTAAACTTTTAAACAAAACAGCTTTTTTTTAACTTTTAAATTTAGAGTGTTGGTGAAATTGTATTTTGAAGGAACTTCTACTGATTTTTCTATGTTTTATGAGTTTAGCACTTAACTTACCTCGACCAGGTTTAACAGCTAAGGGAGTGACTAGACAAAGTATGAAATTTGTTGAAATATGTACTATTTGAAATTCGTGTGTTCTGTGTTCAAACCACTGTCTGTGTCTTACGGAAAACTGATTTTGACTGATGCTAGCGTTATTTTTCACCGAGTGAGTAAGATTACTATACGCCTAAACTCCCTTTCCCCTATCCTTTTTTGTTTGTTTCTCCTTCTTTACACCAGAACATTTGCGACTTTTGAGTTGCAGCTGCCGCTACAACGTAGACTCTAAGTCTTTAGTTGTTCGTTTTTCAGAATCACTATCCATATTATTGTGTATTTAATGGGTGTGATACGTTTATAATTCATACTAACCATTGCAAATAACAGGTTAATACTCTCAATAAATTAAATACCTGTTATTTTTTTATGTGTGACATAATCATATTTTACACACCACCTTGCATTTATAGTATAGCTAATAAGCTAGCTAGATATATTAGACCCCAAGTAATTAATGTTAAGGCCTAAGCTTTATGCTTCTTTTAATAACAAATGCAAGAACTTTATGATTAAGCGCAGTCAGCCAACATAAACCCTGTAGATTTTGTGTCAAGGGTCTCTAATGTAGATGATATACATTGTAAATTTAAACAAATATGATGATTGTCATCATTGTCATCTTGATGGTAATCATAAAGATATAATCAATTACAGATAATTTCTAATTATAAAATTTATTATAATTCCTGGTTTGTCTTTGAATAATAAATTTTGTCATTTAACGTTAATTTTTTGTTGTAAGGTTTATTTTGATAAGGTAAAAGCCCGTGTAAAATCAAGAATGCAAATTTCACATAGTAGCTCCTCAAATAGTGTTCAACCTAATTGATATACTCCCACCTATTGATCTTATTCTCTTGATGGTGATGTTAAGAAAGGGCCACTTTTATAACCCAATTAAAAGACTGGTATATACGTGTCTCTCGAAACAGATGGCATTGGTGGAATCTCTGCGTTAAATATACACGCGAGAGAGTCCATAAACAAATAATAAGAATCGTACATAAGAACCCAAGTTTAAGTGAAGTGTTTTACTTAGTTGTATAATAGCCTTATGTGTCAAGTGAATCTTTCATAATAAAAAAATCCTTATTGATATATTTCAGCATCTAAAATATAAACAGTTAATATAGTCAATAATTTCTATTTGTTGCTAAATACTCGTATTTTATTGTTTTATTAATTGTTTTAATATTATCATTTAACTTTGTTTCGTAAAACTAGTAGCATTTAAAACTGTATCAGCTGGTCACACTGAGTGACCGTTAAAAGTAGTGACTAAAAGTGTTAAAAGGGAGTTGTGTTGTGATTGTGAACAAGAAATAAAGTGAATCGGGGTGTATCGAATTATTTTAATTGGACATCGTCATCATCTTCTTACCCTTATCCCAATTGTATTTTGGGGTCGGTGCAATGTGTTCTCTTCTTCCATTCCTCTCTTTCATTGTTTATTTCACTACTTATTCCCTTCAATCCATCTTATCCATCATCACTTCCTCCCGCTTCATGCCGCATGCCGCACGGTCCTATATAAGGGACGAAGCTACCTAGCTGATAGCAGATAAGCTGATTATTTTAATTCGAAAGCAATAACAAAAAGAGAAAATTGTCTACTTCCCTTAAAATTTTACAATAAAAAATGTACATGAGATTATTTAAAAAAATAAAAAGAATAAACTATTATTATGCAGACGTCAAACAGCCACTCCGAGCGAGTTACAAAACCAGGTTTTTTTTTAAACTAATACAAGCAATAATCAAGACAACACTATATAACAAGCATGCAAAAATCACATATTTTCTTACCCCTTGGTTTAGTCACCGTGGAAAATTATGACTAAAGCCCTCCAAATATAAAAAAAAAACAATAGAAAAATTGTTAAAGAACAAAAAACTTTATATAACAACCTTCAATGTCAACACTCTTTTCTCTTTTCACAAGGATTATTTGAATTAACAGGTGTTTTTTTTTTTGAAATGTAATTCATCACAAAAAAAAGTTTATGGTAGTATGAATATATAATTATATTAAAAACCTAAATTACTAATAATTTAATTTTACATAAAATATGTCGCATAATTTTGTAAGTCTAATTGACCTTAATTTTTATAGAACTTTCAATAAAATCAAATACTTTTATATTTGAAGTAAATGCCCACGTGACATCCACCTTATGCAAGGTTTTGAAGTTAAGTTAAAAAAAACTAAAAGAATCAGTGGTCTTAATTAATTTAAACTGATTTAAAAGTACCTTCAATCGAGTTTGGACTGCAACTAAATAAATCAATAAATCAAATTTATTGTATTAGAAATCTATGTATTGGAACTAGCCACAGACAACTAGCTACACGACTGACTTACTCTGAGTGACTTCTCCTGACACTCACACTGAAATACAATTACGGCGGGTTGTTTCACATATACGAGTACTTTATACACGCGTATTTGTTAAAATGGGCGTGACAAATGTTGCCTATTATTTATATAAGGGCTTCCCAAACTGTGCGGCACATGACGAGTAGTGTCAGTATCAGTCTACGGCTTTGTTTTTAGAAGCATCAATTTAATTTCTTTGTTTCATAAAACATTTAATTAAACATTTAAACCGTCCTATTTTAAAAATAATATTTAAAATTGTAGAACAATACACAAAGCGTTACCGCTACTAGGTATTGCTTTTTCAAAAAACGATTTGGAAATGGGCGGCTATAGATCCACGCTGGCAGGTTTTTTAATAATTTTATCTTTTTAATATCAAATTTACATTTTTTTTGTTTATATTGTGTGTGATATAGATTATGTAGTAACAAGTTGGTATAACGTCTATCGACTCACTATGAATATTGTAAAATATTTGTTTTTGATAAATAAAGAAAAAAAATGTAAAATTAATATTAAAAAGATAATATAGCCACCCATTTCCAAATGGTTGAGCCTTATGAGAAGAAATCAGGCAAACGCTGGTCTGTGTTGAGGGGCGTCTTAGAAAATAGCACACTCCGAAGGGCGTCACAGTACAAATAAGTTTTGGGAAGCCGTGATTTATAAACAAGATAAATCTACCATCTATTTTTATTTGCAAAAAATGATTATCTCTACTGGCAGCCCCAATAACTGTGAGAGACTGTGAAACAATACAATATTTAACTTGTATACATTATAAACGTTCGGTAATTGTTACTTTTTGACGTTCGTATGTATTGAAAGACAATTATGTGTAGAGAGTTTTATTTTTAACAGAACGGAGTGTTCCTGGCTCCGGTGATGTCTGTCCCGTTCCTGCTGTTCAGTGGGTTTTCGCTACGGGTTCGAGGACACCGCACTCGCTACCTACTCCTTCAACAGGAAGAAACTCGACTGTCATCAGGTCATATATTGTTTATGTTATTATAGTAGCAAACCAGTAGACAACCTGCTTTACAGAAAAATTTAGTATTATAGCACAGTCTGGCCATAAATACTTTACAATAAATAGAAAAAATAATTTATATATATAACTTATGTAATATATTAATATTTATATAATATTTTTTATATAATATAGGGGGACAGACGAACAGGCGGCTTATGTGATGGTAAATGGCAACCGCCGTCCATGGACACCTGCAACTCAAGAGGGGAGGGGAGTGAAGAGATGGCAAAGGGTGAGGGTAGACGAGGGAGGGAGGAGAGGGGGGAATTGGGGCTCCGGAAACCTCAATAACTCAAGGAAATGCAACGCTTGTGTTGCTTCACAACCAGTTTTCTCTGAGGCCGTCAGATGCTTCTCGTTGGATTAGAATAGTGTGGGTCCATCTCTTCCCGTGGGTGTCGTTGGTGCCGCGACTAAAGGATCGCACTGTTATATATCAGATAGTATGTTTACAGTCATTCAATGCCCGGCTGACGGCAATAAATAGGCTTGCATTATTCGTAAGTAGGACTAAGTTATTGTTGGCAAAATATCGGTGTTTGAAACGTCTCTGCCTACTCTGGATATAGTCGCTATGGGTGTGCTACATTTTAATGAGGGATCTACATACATACTCGTACGCTAACTCCCTTCAGGGGAGGCACATATGTGTGAAGAATTAAAAGGATATAAGATTTTTTTTCTTAAAAAAAAAAAAACTGTTGCCGACGGGTATCTGATACCTGAATTGATTAATAAAATGATCATTAAACAAACTGATTGATAGTATCTACTTAGTTAAGAAATTAATTTCTACGAATTGAATTTTAATGTTACTTATTCCTCAGACTTACTGCCACTTCAAAAACCCTCTAACAACCCTGGAGGAGCTTGACATGGAAGACGCTGACATTACTCTTGACATCGCCGCACTATGTCTAATATTCCTCATACTACGTATATTTGCATTCCTCTTCCTACGTTGGAAGCTCAAGTCCACAAGATAAGCTATAATGCACTTTACTACGCAAGCGTTAAGATAGAAAATCAAACGACAAGTAATTTTAAGGATAGGGTTGTCGCTTGGTTGAACACAAACGTTGAGAAGCCCTCTAGCGAAAATACCAAAGTAATCATTTGCTAAAGGTTTATGTTAAGATTACATGTTAATCAAATAAATCTAGTGAACCCCCTATTATACATCCACTAAGGCCAGCGAGCAAGCTATACAGATAAGCTGCCACGCCTTAACAGTAGTTTTCATCATAAAATACTTCAAAAATTATAATAACTGCCTTCAATCATCATCATAATAAATCATGACCATCATTATAAATTATAATATTGAAAAATATTATGATAAATAGGGAAAGTACTTGTCCTCTCCCTTTCCCGTTCCGCCGCCTCTTTAGTCACCATCACCTCCTTGCAAAACGAGCCGGTAGAATCCCATGCACTCTCACTTTGTACCATGGACAGAACCTTAATAATATATTATAGTCGTCTCGCTATAGACCATGGTCTCTAGCGAGACGATTCCCCCACCAATTATGCATATTTTGCGGTTTGGGATCTTAATTATGTTTGAGTGGTTGGTATATGTATACATATGTATTCAAACATAACATGAATATAAGCTAATTGTTGTTTTTTACATATAATGATGAGTAACCAGAAATGGTGTTTCACAGGGCAGCGTTCTCCCACTTTTGGGCAGACTTTAGCTTAACTAAACTTTACCTACTTACCTAAAGATCTTTGTTTGCTAATGACAGCTCCTTAATAATAACAACATAATCCAAGAAGGGAATGCTTGAAAAATTATGACGTTGTACTTACAAAAGAAAATGCAATCAAACTGCTTACTATTTATTTTTTAATAAACAACAATCTTCTAAAACATCAGCAACATCTCTACGTTAGCTGCAAATTCTATACTAGATTTTACTTAGTTCGGGAATGTTTTTAAATATTTTTTTTTCATGGCAATGGGATGGTAAACAATGATGCAAGTCAACCGCCACTAGGCATGTGTCAGATGCATCGAACCACATCTAAAATCTGATGTCGTCCGAACATCAGACGACATCGATTGGATGTTACGAGACATCCGTTAACATCACATCTAAAAAAACTATCTAACATAGATTATAGTTATAGGTTTGACTGTCGAAAAATCTAACTTACACGTCCAGCTCCCTCTTTGTTTAACTTTACGTCGTCCCGTCTCTGAGAAAGAGATAAAGCGAATGTCGAACCGATATCCGATGTACAGCTGTGTGCTGTACGTGTAAGTTACGAAGCAACGTTTGGATAACAGTAAACAATTTTAAACGATTTTGTTCCTCAAAATGTTTTCTAAAATAGCTATTATGTGAATGAGATTAGATCGCATTTAGTATAAGAAAGTAAGGAAATTATTGTTTAAACTCTTGTGTGTTAATCAGATTTTGTCATCCACTTGATATCATCTAATGTTTACATTGTTATTATGAATATATTTTTATGCCATTTTTAGTTTATAATAATTCATTTATTGCATTCGTATTGCGATTTAATAACGCTTACAGAGTGACTAACATTAATATATAATTTTGTAAATAACGACGTAATTCTTTTAGTCATCGTCTTTGTAAATATTTAAAATTAATGAATGAACGAAATGAAGTGCCAACCAAACAAACGTTTCTATTAGTTTTTTAAGCAGATTTTGGATGTCGTTGTCCGTAAAAATCCACATCTGAAATCAGATGTCAATATCGATGTGTAATCTAAATATCAGTTGGACAACAGATGTCACAAAAAATCGATATCACCCATTCCTAACCACCACCCATCAACGCCTCCAACTCACGTTGTAAGCGCGCTTCCTGCCATCGAGGGAGCTCCTTCTCTCCTAGAGAATAACCGCTTTCAGATCTTTATAAATCTTCAATATTTTTTCCGACTGCAGAAATAACTCTGCCATTCCCGCTAACGAACGCAGCGCAACGCTTTGTCTAAGTGTTCACCCGAATATTAAGGCCTTGTTATCAATATCCTGCACCCATTTAGCATCGCTATAGGTTTAAAGGGTGGCGTTGAACTTGTTAACTACACCGTCATGTATCCGCACTACAGACGACACGCTTTCAGTACTGCCGCCATTATCCAACATCTTCACTAGGTACAAAACTTTTTCGTATCTGATAATACTGCGTGAATCGGTGAAGAATTACCATTTCAGCCTTTTTTTTCAACTTAATAATCTCCTTTTGATTTTCTGTTCCTTCTAATATGCCACGTGCTTTGTTGCTAATGATTTGAACGTAGCTGTGAATATGTAGGCGTTGTGCATACCTAAACACCTCATTGCAGTTGCGCTACCAAGTATATATTTAAAAAATCTTAAATATATACTTTTTCGTCAATCGATTCTGCAGATGAAAGGGGGACCATACCGGTTTCCTTTGCATCTTTTCGAAGGTGGATAGTTAAGGTATCTTTAGTGTATATGCGTTATCGTGAGTATTGAATTGATAGAAATATCTGGTATGTTTATTTTTTTTTTGCTATCCCTCCTATTTATTTTTTTATTTCTTTTTATATTTAATACTTTTTTCTTAAGTGAAATATGTTTATAACGAATTTAATAGTTATAGAGATTACCTACAACTGTTAAGCGTTGTAATATCAGTAGAACACATATATTTGAAAAATTAATTATTTTTAATTTTTAATTAAATGTAAGAAAATATCATGCTCCAATGTGCGGAAACTAAAGAAATTATTTTAAGAAATTAAAAATGTCTGTCGTTGTCTGTATTATGTTATGTATATTTATTTTATAATCTACAAACATACAAAGAACCTGATGAGAGAGCTGTGTTCCAATTCCTAATATTAATATTTGCTTTAAGTACTGCAAGAAAATGTATTCTAAACTATATTTGGAAATCTAAGTATTTTCAATCTTTAAATACATAACGTTTCAGTACCGACGATGCTCTTGTAACAGCAGGCTTTAGGCAGCCGTTTGGTTACTTAAAGTCACAAATGAGAGTTTCAACAAATAAAAAAATGTGCAACAGACAACTTTATGTCTTACCCTTGTCGTTATTTTACGTGTAAGCAATTATAACAGTACTGTCATGGATGCGCTCTGGTTGTTTAACAAAGTATGTACGTAGTCACGGGCACAGCTATAAATGAAAAAAGACGATTTAAAATATTTGTTGATGAATTTCAAGAAATAAATATATTCGATTTGAATTTAATGATACGCCGTCTTTTCAAGTATTCTACGGTAAATCATGTGTATATGACGATATTAAAAGTTATACCATAATATGTATGTAAAAAAGTCGTGTAGTAGAGGACGGCGATAGGCTGATGATGATGATTATTATGATAAAAAATATTACGTGCCAGTCACTGTCATTCATGGTGATGTAAGGAAACTAACGATTCATCCAAATCTAGTCCGGCAACTATAAGTTATGCTAGAATCAAGAAATTAATAATTATAAACTCATTTTTTTTTTGTGCAGTCCTGTAATTAAGTTAAAAGCAAAAGAGTTTGAGTTCGTGTGATTCTCGGAAGACTAGAATATGGCCACCTCATCATCATCTCAGAGACGCCAATGCCTAAGCCTTCGTGTAAGCGTGAGTGTACAATTATGTAATCTACAAAACCGAATGTGATGTAATTTTGATTACTGAGAGGTATTTTATTCCATAAAGATGCAGATGCTGTGCTGCGGTGTTTACTACAATATTTTTTTATCTCTTGTAACAATAACGAGTTCAGCTATCTATAAACATATCTAAAGACTGCTTGGTTTAATTTCTTTACTAGATAGATAAGGAGATATATATTTAAAGGTTACCTAAAAAAGCTCCTTCTATGGTCTAAGTCTGTCTATGTTGTCTAAAAAATTTTTTTTATTGTCTTCACTCGTATATCTGTATACTTTATAATTAGGATTGTTTTTAAACTAGCACAACCTCATAGGTACCTCCCGACAAATAATTACAACAATAGACTGCTACAAAATATTTGATTATCTGATAGATGGCTATCGATAAATGTGTTATTTTCCTTTTCGTTTTAGATAAGTCACAACATAAAAAAGTATACGCATATAAATATACTAATGAACTTTTCTCATCAATTTTCCGTAAATCTGACTGTCATTTTGGAACATGCGATATTAAAAATGAGTATAATTAACGTCAAATTCACGTCAAGATATAGATAAACAGCTCATATATATAACTGAACTTGCTCTAAAAGAATTGAACAACATGGAAAATGTTACTCATAACTATAATTTCACTGTTGTATTATACGGAGAGCTGTTACATAATACCGATACATAACCGAACTCGTGGTGACGAATCAGAACAATGTGTAGTTAATATAGTGGCAAAATACTTTGCAGGGCAACGGTTACTTACTTATTACATCGACAATGAAATAGAAGAAAGCGAATTGCTTAGAATGGTCCACGGTTTGAACAACGTGACAATGATATCTTTTCATTCCAGCCATAACATAAATCTGCCTCACGAAGGATATTTTATGGTTGCATGGAATTATACCAGCCTTATTGAACATTTGTCGTTCGTTGTTAAGAAATCAACTTGGAATCCAAAAGCACGTTTCTTAATCGTTCTGAAACTGCTAAAAGAGTCTCATTTGAAGCATATATTCGATAAACTTTTGGATCAGCACATACACAACGTAATTATAGTAAACAGTACTTCAGAGGAACACCTGTACTCCTATAATCCATTTGCTAACTACAGGTGCGGTAAAAGCTATGATGACATTATCAGATATGGAAAGTGTTCACAATCACTCATGCAAAATCTTTATCCCTATAAATATATCACCGGTCTACGAAATTGCACTATCAAAGTATTTGTTCATCATAGGCCACCCTATACAATAGTGCCGGAAAACAGTACAAACAAGAGGTCACTCCTTTCTTACGGAGCGGAGCCATACTTTATACAATTAATTGGTAAGATGCGTAGGTTCAAAGTTGAATTAATTCTTGATAAAGAAAGATCTGAGTCATTTCCTACGGTTTCTTCCAACATGGAAGCTTTAGGAATTCTTAAAATGATACAAGACAACGAAATAGATATTGTTATAGGTGGTCTGGTATTAATTCCCTCTCGAGCCGCTGCTTTTAGTTACCTATATGATCTTCTTCCTTATGCAGACGAATTACGATTTGTAGTCAAGAGAGCTGCGTTAGCACCAGTTTGGAAAAATCTTTACCTAGAATTTGATTCAACAGTATGGGTACTTGTAGTGCTTTGTATAATATTTTCCTCGATATTGATGATATTTCTTGTGCGCCCGAAGGATAAGTGTTATGTGGTGTACAAACTTTTAAGCATCCTAGTGCTTCACAGCTGCAGAATTCACGCTCAGTCTACTGTAAAATGTTTCTTAATTATATGGGTATGGTTTGCGTACTTCATTAATCTATTTTATACTGCCAGTCTAGTCAGTCTTACCACCAATCCTGCAAGAGATACCCAAATTTCAACAGAAAGTGATATTTCAAGCCATAAGTTACAGCCATGTTTCAGTGAAGTAATACAAAAATATTACATGGAATCATCAAAGTTAGGTATTAATAGCACAGATCCAGGCTGCAATTCTACTTCAGGCAGTATTAAAATGGTAGTAAAATCTATGGATTTTTATACGATTACGTTTTATGGGTTCTATTTGTATAACAGGAAGAATTATTTGGATGACTATGGAAATACTCAAATTTATTTACTGAAGCAACCTTATTCAAAAGTTATTTACTGCATGTACTTTCATAAAGGGTTTCCTTTGCTCGATGAAATAAGTATAAGTGCACTTCGTATCAGGGAAACGGGTATAGTGGATAAAGCTATTTCACACTTAAATTACATTAAGAACCTTAAACATTATATGCAGTTTAAAGAATTGAAGCGTGTCTCTGTAAGTCCTTGGAGTGTCTATATATTAGGAATTACAGTCTCTTTCATTGTCTTTGTCATTGAAAAAATGAATTTGTCTAAATAAAAGCATATACGAAAATCGCAGAAAAAATTGATTTAAATATAACTAAGAGCAGAGTAGTCCTCTCTTAAATTGAAAATAAGACGCCTGATTCCGCAGTGTTATCACCAAAACTGAAAAGGCCTTTAAAAATAAGCATTTAATAAACCTTTTCGCTGAATTGGCCATTTTTATTAAATGTGTATGTTTACTCTTGACATTTAGTTAAAAAATTGTATGTATTTATAAACAGATTTGATATGATAAATAATGTTAGTTCTGAAAATATCCGAGGAACCACCTAATGTAACTCAACTCCTATGTAAAAATCCTAATTCCAATAGAATTAGTAACCGAATACTAATTCTAATCCTATTAGAAGGACCCTTACTTTTGTGATGACATTTGTGTGTTTTGTTCCAAGCAAGTTACATAATTTTCAAACGGGTCAACTTCGAATAATCAAAGCAACGTTAAAGCCATTTGCACAACACAAGGAAGAAACTGCCGTGGCCATGGGTATGATAAAAGAAGCACGAAAGTAGAATCAATGCGGTAGAAATGAGAGCATTGAGGAGAATAGCTGATGTGAAATTGAGTGGCAGAGTGAGGAGTCTGATGAGGGAGCAGTTTTGTGAAGTAGGATGTAGTGACTAAAATAGAAAAAAGTATGTGCTGTACTGGTTCGGTCATATCGAAAGGATGAATAAAAGAAGATTGACAAAAGGTATTTATATGGCAGATGTAAATAGAGTTTTCGGAAGACCTAGGCGAACGTTGAAATAAGTTCAAGACAATTTAAGCAAAGGCCGAGTCAAAAGTACCTTTAACCGACAAGCCTGTATGCGGAACGGAATGAAAGTTGAAGAAGTGTTAAGGTATGTCAGAATCGTAGCAAACGGAAGCAAGTGGTCTCTGCCTACCCCTATGGGAAAGAGGCGTGGTATTATGTATGTATGTATAGGAAGAAACTTATAACAAATGAAACCTTTTGCAAAGGTAAGAAAATATAGCGATACCAACAGGAAAAATAAATTAAAGGTGATTTAAATTTTGGATATTTATAAGGGTCTTTCACAATTGGTTTCTAACTACACATACTATTGTAAAAGGCTAAATGTATAAGTAGTAGCTTCATTTCTGTATCAATCATTTTTTTCAAGCTACATCTACGTTTTTGAAAAAAGTAGATAAACCAGTTTTTTTTCAATCTTTTAAATTTTGAGTGTTGTTGAAATTGTATTTTGAAGGAAGTTCTACTGATTTTTTACCTCTTTTATGAGTTACCACTTTTATACTCTAGTTATTATGGTACTTTCCTACGTCTGTGCCAGCTGGCTGATTGAGGTGAGGGTATCTACTTAGCCGGCCAGGCTGTGTACGCAACCAATCAGCTTACATACGTTGCTGTTGTCGTTGTCTGTGTGCGTGAGTATAAATTGCATGCATTGTATAAAAACGCGGTGTCGCGTTCATTCGCCGCTTGGTATGCTGTGCGAGTGGATGCGTGCTGTCTTGATGCATTTTTTAGAGCTTTACAGTACGTGGCATATGTACGCCACAAGATTTACAAATTATTCATTATAAATTGTATACTTTATTAAATCAGAGTCGCATATGTGCCATAGTGATCGGATTTCCCGCATCAGTTGATACTAAAAGTCCGAGTACTTAAACGTGGAAGAGCATGAAAGAAGCCTGAAGTCAGAAGTCAAGAAGAGCCTTACGGAAAACTGATTGTGACTGATGCTAGCTACAACGTAGACCCTAAGTCTTTAGGTGGTCGTTTTTTAGAATCCCTATCAATACAACTTAGTTTATTGTTTTCTCTTACTCTACTGTGTATTTAATGGGTGCAATACGTGTATAATTCATACTAACCATTGCAAATAACAGGTCAATAATTTAAATAAATTAAATGCCTGTTATATTTTTTTTAACACATAATTATATTCTACACACTACCTCGCATTTAATTAAATAGCTTATTCCAACAATCAAATTGGTTTTTACCAACAATTAAATTGTTTTTTTGCTATCTTATTCATTAAACTTCATACATAAAATCAACTAAATTTTAATTTTGTGGTTTTGAGTTTATTTTATAATTTTGCAAATGCCTAAGGATGGGGCATGTAATGAAATTTTAGGAATGTGAAGACCTTAAGCAATTAATGTTAAGGTCTAAGCTTTATGTTGCTTTCAATAACAAATGCAACAACTTTATGATTAAGCATAGTCAGCCAATACAAACCCTGTAGATTTTGTATCAAGGGTCTCTCATATATACATTGATGATATACATTGTAAATTTAAACAAATACTTTATTGTTATCATAGAGATATAATTTATTACAGATAATTTCTAATTGAAACAAATATTATAATTCCTGGTTTGTCTTTGAATAATAAATTTTAATTTGATAATCTAATATCTCGTTTAAAATCAAGAATGCAAATCAAATAGTGTTAAACCTAATTCATATACTCCCACCTATTGCTCTCTTGATGGTGACGTTCAGAAAGGGTCACTTTTTTGACGCATTTAAAAGACTGGTGGTGTCTCTCGAAACAGATGACATTACATGTGTCAAGCGAATCTTTCATAATATAAAAAAAAAACTTATTGGTATATTTCAAAAGCAATAACAAAAAGAGAAAATTGTCTACTTCCCATAAAATGTTCAATAAAAAATGCACAGGAGAATATACAAAAAAATAAAAAAATGCACTATTAAAATCCAATTCATCTATGCAGAGGTCAAACAGCCACTCCGAGCGAGTTACAAAACCAGGTATTTTAAACTAATACAAGCAATAATCAAGACCACACTATATAAAAAGAAAACTAAATCAAATGCAAAAAACACATATTTTCTTATACCTTGGTTTAGTCACCGTGGAAAAGCCCTCCTAAAGCCCTCCAAATATAAAGAAAAAACAATATAGAAAAATTGTTAAAGAATAAAAAACTTTACATAACAACCTTCAATGTCAAAACACTCTTTTCCTATAAAGGATTATTTGAATTAACAGATGCATTGAATACAATGAAATCTAACATTATTCGAATTTCAGAACTGAGAAAGTTTAGGATAAAAATAGACTAATACGCAAATATCTGAAAGAAATATAGAGTTATACTGGACGATCAGAAAGGATTGTTCAATTAAACCTCCAGTTTTTTTAAACGCGGGAGAGCCATGCTGGGGCCGGCTCGACCGGAGTATTACCAGGGCCTTACAGAAAACCGAGTGAGTGAGGTGACCAGAGGCCCAACTCCCTTTCCCTCTTTCGCCTCCTCTATCTTCCTTTCCCTTCCCCTTTACCTTTTCCCTACACTTAAAGGTGGACAGCAGTCATAACTCTTGAGCTGCATGTCTTCATGGTGGTGAAAGTTGCTCGTTTGTCCCACTATACCATATAGAAAAAAAAAGTCAAATACAACAAGGCAATATTAGCAGTGTGCTGTATGCTGTAAAGATTACATCATCAAAGAAACTTTAATGCAAAAGTAAGTCAACCCAAAAAAGGGTGAAGTGGTAACACACTAATATAAACTTGAAAAAAGAAATGACAGGGGCCAGCGATTGATAGATGAAAATATAAGCGCAATATTAAATACTAAATCACAGATTGACTTGGCGATCACCTAATGGATAGTACGGAAACGATATTGACTACATTCTATCTAACTGTTGAGTACTCGATATGTGCCTGCTGCGTCTACAGTTGATGAGGGCTAACCAGCTTTCTACGTCAGCCATCCCGTCATCCCGCTCCGGACAACGGCGCTCCTCCGCCGGCAACAGCACACGATCGCATACGGCCGCGCTAACCATTATACATGCAACTTTAAACTACAATTCAATATTCTCATTTATACACTACGAGTATATTGAGTTATCATCAGCAGCACTAACCGACCACACATATTTCTTTTTATTTATACTATAGGGGGACAGACGAACAGATAAGTCACCTGATGGTAAGTGATAACCGCCGTCCATAGACATCTGCAACTCAAGAGTCATAAGTGCGTTGCCCGCCTTTGAGGGTGGTAAAGGATGCGGGGAGGGAAATAAGATTGGGGATGAGGAGATAGGAAATATGAGAGTGGAGATAAAAGGAGAGGGTGTAGGGCCTCCGGAAACCTCACTCATTTAGGGGAAATACACAAGCGTTACTTCACAACTGGTTTTCTGTGAGGCTGTGGTATCGCACCGGTCCAGCCGGCCCATTCGTGCCTAAGCATGTCTCTAACACTGTTATTTCAAAATGTTGAAGTTCTGGATATCCCTTAGCGTTCAGACCACAGACCAGATAGATCAACCATCTCGATTGAAAAAATAAACCCAAGCCGTACCAGGTACAAGACCAACCCAACTGGTAAATTAAGAAATGAAGACGAAATAATAAGATATATAGTAAGCCTCAATCTCAGGTGTTGATCGCAAGAAAATATGTACAAACCCAGTTTAACAAAATAATACGTTCAATATCTAGAAGACTACAAGATGCTGTAGCGACCTCCATATACAGAAGAGACATGTTAACATCATCTAGCGAAGACAAGCCGAACTACGTAGTAACGATACTGATGACGTAGTAGATTAGTATATTTACGACTTCCCAAATTCAACCGTCGGGCCGCGGTCCACCTGTCATGATCACCTCGCCTGGTTGGAGGATCCTCCCTTTGTGTTGGAGAGACATAACACCTGTCCCTCCACAATGCTAACAAGGAAACCACCAGAACAACGCAAAAAAAATAATATCACTATTTACAGTGTTACGCATAAATAAAAGAGGAGGTCTACAAAAGACAAGAAAACAAAACCATAGTATAAGATATTAAATATCAGATTTTTACAAACTCATTAGCAAAAACTTAAAAAAATACTGCAAAATACGGACAAAATAAAATAGCAAATAACTTCATACATTTAGGCAGCTTCAGAAAAGGGGTATAAAGAAGTATCACATAAAGTAAAATAGTAAAATAAACCAAGTCACTGAAAACCTCAGGAAAACTCACCTAAGCAAACAGTAGTTGTGAAATTATAAGCGTGGCAACAGACTTTTATTAAATAAAAAAATTACTACCAACTGAATACATTGAAGAAAAACAAGACATACCAATAACAGAAATAGAGCTGATTACAGCAATAAATAAACTAAAATATTACCAACGTGCAGGCCCTGACGGCATCACCAACGAACCTTTAAAAATAGCAAGCAAAATATTGGCTCTATCTCTCTCAATGCTATTTAATAAGATCCCAATCCTGACTACTGACATCTCCTTCGAATGGACAAGATCGAATATTATCCTTATTTATAAGAGGGAGATCCCAAGGACAGGAAACTGGAGACCAATAAGCATGTTGCCATGTATTTACAAAATTTTCTCTTAGGTTATCAAGAATAAGTGTCCCACTGGAGAAAACCTAGCCCATATAACAGGCAGGGTTCAGAAATGGTTTTTACAATAGATCACGTCCACACCTTAGACCTACTTATAGAAAAATATCAGGAGCAAGAGAAGCTTCTTCACATTGCTTACACATACTACCAGAAAGCTTTACAAATTAATTATATATTTATAATTATGGCTCAAATATTGAAAATAAATATATCTTGCCGATATCCGCTGTGCTGACGCCCTGGCAATATTAGCAGAAACAGGCTCACAATTTAATTACATGGTAGAGTCTCTAGATAGAGCCAGCATCCAAATCGTCCTGGAAATTAATAGAATTAAAACTATAATAATGAGTAATGGTAACAGTAAGAAAAGTACTGTTTTAAACAACCCACTCATATACACAGACCACCACAATATATATTATATTACTGTCCAGCAGATCAGTTTTTCCAGCAGTTCATTTTATACAGAAAAAGCAACCATATGAAAATTAAAAGAAATACTCACGAAACGAGGCATAAATATTTTAACTTGCGGGAAGTTTTTGAAAATAGTTTGCCAATAAATTCAAAAACAAAGGTCATGAACTCCTGCATCTTACCATGCCTGACATATGGCTGACCTAAAAGTTTACAACAAAAGTCAATAATAGAATAATTAGCTGCCTACGAGGTATGGAGCGAAGCCGTGTAACTATAAGAATAATTGAAAAAAATAGACAAACAATTGAAATGGAAATCGGCATGGGCATGTAGCACGGCAAGGACCAGAGATGTACAGCAAGAATAATTATATCGAAAGGGACACAAGGAAAAAGGAACAAAAGTCGGGCGACTTTACAATGTACTCAGTAAGATGGGAGGACGATATAAAAAATAATGCTTGACCAAAATCAAGGTTCCTGGACAGGTATTAGGAATCTTTTGTTTCGTCCTATTAAAAAAAATACTATACTAACATTTAGGCTGAGCGAGTGAAACTCAAAGTTACTAACCTTAGGTATTAAGTAATAGTGAAGAAATATGTACTGTTTAAATATTGGCAGCAAATAAAGACATTTTTATTTTATTTCTTAATGCCTGTTCAGTATTCCATTCCACCCAACAGTACGCAATGACTGTGCTGTTGGGTTAGATGGAATATAGTCTGTGTCGCTAAAAGAATGTCGTCAAGTATTAGTACCATCTCTAACGTCCAGCCGGTATACAAAGGAGGAGCCAAAAACAGTGTCAACAACTATAGACCCATTTGTGTATTATTCGCTGTTTCTAAGTTATTTGAAAGAATGCTTAGTAATAATTTAAAAAAGTTCTTGCACAAATATGATATCACAGCGAAAAACCAGTTTGGCTTTCCACCCGGAGTGTCTACAGAAGATGCGCTATAAGAACTTACTCAACTTGTACCTCAGCATCTTGTTTTTTTGGCTCAAAAGCTTTTGACTCAGTTTCTGCCCCCCTCCTTATCTCTAAGTTACAACTTCTTGGTGTACGTGCTACGCCTCACACTTTCTTAAAAAAAGCACAAATTCAATGATTCTTACCTTAGTGACGAAGAGCTGGTGCCCTTCGGCATTAGTATCCTGGTCCTGATTTTATTCCAAACCTATGTTAATTGTCTGTGTTTGTTTAATCTCCCGGAGTACGTTAAAATTTACGCATATGCCGACGACACAGGTATTTAGTCCACGGCACTGCAATGGAATTCATTAAAACTAAGGCAGAACTGGCTTTAAGCGAAGTCATAACATGGTTAAAATTCAACCTTGTCAGCATAAACATAAAAAAAACGGAATATTTGCCTTTCTCGATCAGATGTAATGGTGCACCACCAGACTCCTCTAAGATTGTCCCAACCCTTAATTGCCCAACGCTTAACAGAGCAAGCTGTGTCAAATACCTCGGAGTACAAATTGACTCTGTATTAAGATGGGACAATCACTTAGGAAGTCAGCTAACTTTGATATTATTAGGCTAGTATATCATGCACGGTATCAATCTACAATTGAATATTGCATTACGGTGTGGGGTGGTGCTGCAACGTCTTATTTACTAGAAATTGATCTTATTTACTAAAAATTTCAGGTATCCGACTATCCAACTCAATGCTGACTGTAAGGTACTTACAGTTCGCCAGCATTAGAAATCACGATACCCTACCACCTCCAGAACCCAATAAACGAAGATTCAATTATCTTTTCCCGAGTATCAATTTTACACGTTAAGCCCTTACCTATACAGTAATATTAACCAAGAGTAAAACAAAGTTAAATTGAATAGATGAAACAAGTACTAACTGAGTGATTATTACTTAAAGATTTTTACTGAATCAATGCTAAATTTCTGAAAGTATATATATAATACACACACGCACAAACACACAAACCCTCACCCACGCAAATTTACACGCACATTATACATATACATTACCACACACATTTACACGCACATTCAAACACACACGCACACACACACATACTAACTCATAACTGTCATTGGCATGTATATGATAAATGTTTATACTAAGCTATATACTTCTACCAATATAAAAACCACAATAACTAATCTTCGGCAAATTTCGCTAATTGTTAAAAGTGCAAGGAAAAATCTGAATTCTTTTAAACTAGGTAACATTTATTCCCAACTCATCATTTAATATATTTGTATTCAATTAAATTAGTTAGGCCTTCATTAATTAAAAGGATTGTAGACTAATTTAATAAAATATAACAATCGTTAAGATTCTGATAATAGTTTTTTTTACGTGTCCAAAGCTGCAATTTGAATGATTAATAAATTGATTGATTTTGATCATTTAACTTAGAGATTTATTAAAACCTCCTCAGTATCGCTACATACAGGGTTTTAGGAATTAGAATCAATGTTTACTTTTTTATTGTAACATAAATGAGTTTTTTTAATTTCGATCTGAAACTGGTCCGTTCGCCCCATAGTGGCTAGTGTATCAAATATCTGACTAATTACAGACAAAATGTGTAGTTTGTTATCTTACTGTTAAATTTCATATTAATAGAAAATTCAAATTTATCAGGATGGCCAAACCAATGCAATTCTAACGTTTTAGAAGGAGTATTATTATTGCCATCTAAAAGATCTATTCTTATATGACTTGATTTTTTAAACTACCTAAATCTTTCAAAATTTTGGAGATGTTAGAGTGCCACTTTCTCAAATTGAACTCATCGGACGCCAGAATAGCCTTCGTTTCCCTGCATAAATCGAGTGCACCTGAAATCGTGTCAAAGCCGCTAAGAAATTCATCCACATAAAATCGTGCTGGAGAGAACACTAATAAAATTTTCAATCTTATTATTAAATAATCACCTAAACCCGAAATAAAAGAACCCAAGAAACTTTAACGTATGGGAATCGAACGTACGTGTCTGAGTTATGTTTTTATGAAGGAATTACACGCTAATGCAGTCATTTATATGGCTTCGGGAAGATATTACGACATACAGGTGAAGAGCAAGTGCGTGACATTTCAACAGGACAAATAAGTACTATGTCGTAAGCATTAACCAGCGGTACTGAAATAAACTCGCAACGGTGAATAATGCCAGTAACATCTTATTTTTCTTGCCCATGCTTGGAGGTGCCATATATGGGATTTTTATTCTTTCTCAGAACTGAGGAACGTATGAAAATGCCATACAGAATGTTTCTGGTATTTGGTATAATTCTAATCGCGGGTAACCCCAGACCTAGATGGCTTGTTTGGTGCACGCCTAATTAATTACTAAAACAAGACCAACCGATGGTTGTCAGAAATTTCCATTTAATATCATAAATTAATTAAGATAGTTAAGGTTCAATTATTTCATAGATTTATTTCAAAATTCCTAAAACTTTTTAAGATTATATTAAAAAATAAATTGCTTATCAGCCATAATGACGTGAACATATTATACATCCATACAATATACATACATTTCCCTCCATTCTCAACCATTAGCTAAGTAATACCTATTACCGTACAGTTAATAACAGATAATTAATGTTCAGTCTTCATAAATATATTCAGAACACAGCATGTTGGTAGTCTACATTACATTTTCATAAATTATCCAAGTAACACCTACTGCCACAAGTGAATTGTCAGTAATTAGTAGTAACGTTCGCTTATCATTAACATTTTTAGGTCCTAAAATGTTGGTCGCTTGCTTAGTGAGTTCTCTGTTGATATTAAATGGACAATGTCATATATTAAATCCATTAAGTCAAGGAGATCGGCAGAATTTGTTTACGTGTGTAATTGGCATAATTAACAAGTACTTTACTGAGCATTACAAACTCACTTTCGTGGATATACAAACTCATGAAGATGATCTTTTAAAAGCGATTCATTCAACAAGTAAGGTTACTTTGATATCCAGAGTATCGACCCAACAAATGTTTGTACCTAACATCGGATATTTGATATCCACAATGAACGCAGCTGATTTTTTGGAATACTTCCATTACCTCAAACAGGAGCGAACATGGAACCCAAACGTACGGTTTTTAATTGTCATAAAATCTCTTCAACTGTTTGAACTACAGCTGATATTCAACGAGCTGTTGACACAGCGTGTCAGTAATGTGCTTATAGTGAACGGTACTGAAGACGCTCATCTCTATACTTATAATCCGTATGAAAACTACGCGTGTGGTCGTTACTATAACAGAGTCATTCATTACGGTCGATGTTCAAAAGCAACTAATAATCTATATACTAACAAACTACTCACTGGGCTTAGAAATTGTAACTTTAAAGCATCAATTCCTCATAAACCACCCTTCAGTATCGACCCTTCCCAGACAGAGCAAAGAAAAACATTGTTGGGTACTGAAGAATATATTATCACATTACTGAGTCAAAAAGAACACTTTAAAGTTACTTTTGACTACAGTTACAACGGTGCCCTGTATTCTACGGTAGCACCGAATATGACAGCTATTGGTCCTATGGAAATGTTACAAAAAAACGAATGCGATATTATGTTTGGAGCATTAGTGCTGGTACCATCTAGAGCTGATGGATTCGCCTACCTCTGTAATCCTGATTACAGTGATGAGTTAATATTTATAGTGAAAAGAGCATCTTTAGTTCCGATATGGAAGTATATTTACCTCGAATTTCAACTCGAAGTTTGGATATTGCTACTGATAGCCCTGATAATATACGCAGTTATTATTGTAATTTTGCTAGATTCAAAAGACAAAGGTGAAGTTGTTTTGCGACTGTTGGAGAATTTGCTATTGCACGGCCGCTACGTGCATACTCGCCTGTCAGTGAAGTGTCTGCTGGTAACATGGGTTATTTGTATGTACCTAACCAATACATTCTACCAATCTAGTCTCTTTAGCTTAACTACACATCCAAGCATGGAGTACCAGGTATCAAACGAACAAGATATTATTAAATATGGTATCAAACCCTGCCTCACCCAAGCATTTCGAGATTTTTTTGCTACTGAATTAGATTCACACGGTCAAGTTATTTTAAGATCCGAGGGGTGTGAAACTATAGAAGATTCTTTAAAAACCGTCATTACAAATGAGAATATGTTTACAGTCATAACAAAAAACTATCTTCGATACGTTCAAGCAAAATACTGTGACAAATGGGGGGAACCCTTAGTTTACAGTTTTCAGAAACCCCACATGAAATTTGTGTATGGATTTTTCTTTCAGAAGGGTTTTCCCGTTACTCATAGTTTACAACAAAATACGTTACGAATAATAGAAAGTGGACTTGCAGATAAAAATGCACATGACCTTTATTATAAGCAACAGTTTAAGAAACAATTTTCTCCAAAAGATTTCGAAACACACATTTTAATTCCATGGTTTGTTTTTATTCCGGGACTGGTAATAGCTACAATCACCTTTATTGTGGAAATATTGCTTAGAAATCCAAAATGGTTAAAGTGTACATTATTTAAATAATATAATTAATTCATTACATATATTTCTTTTGTATCTTTTTTTTGGTTTATCATAATTTTTTTTATCTAAGACTTATTATTTATTCGTCAGTGTCTTTCCTTTCTTTATTTATGGAATTTGTAGTAACTGTATTAAATAGATAATAATCAACTGTAAACTAACAGTAAATAATATATAAACAGATTTTATTCATAAAAAGGAATAGTTTTTCTTGTCCATCTTATCTATACTAATATATATGTAATATATATATATATATATATATATATATATATATATATATATATATATAATGTCCATCTTATCTATTATAATATAATAAACCTGAAAAGTTTCTCTGCTTGTTTATTAAAACTCTCTAATCCTTGGGAGTTCAAGTTCAAATGTGTGTAATAGATTATTAATTGAGTATTAAAGCTTAACAGCTATTAAGTATCAGATGTTCTTCTACAAAAAGGGTATCCCTGCAACAATAAAATACCTCTAGTCTATAATGCAGTAAAGTGATTGCGGCTTTGAATTCATCCGGAACACTATCGTTGTGAGCCCACTCCTAACAGAAGCATTCAGTTTAGCTGGAGATAAATAGTCACAATATGGGTCACAATTACCGAAATTGGTAATGACTATATATATATGAAATATATTGCATGTGTTGGTGTCTTTACAATCATTATGTTTACCCAAAACATTCTACCAATGCTGGTGGTGTTGTCAGGGTGGTATAAAAAGTATGCAAAATGGTACTTACTGTTCATTACATAATAAAAGCTAACGTACTTTTTTCTAAGTTATTGACAGATAAAGATGTGTACCTTTAAGATCTGACAAGAGTGATATTTACAATATCAGTATTATATCATACACAACTGCCTTTTTTTTTTCGTGTGGAAACCCCCTCGGGCCGTCATTCCACTGAGGTTTTAGATGGAACGGTGTGTCGGAATCGAACCGACTAAAACCACACGTATAACAGCCAGCAGCGACAGATCCGCTCCGATGACTGTAGCGAGGGCCCGACGCTGTGACGCCCAAGCGGGGCAGTCCGCAAGCGTATGCCGAACCGAGTCCTCACTGCAGTCGCAGTGGTGACAGATAGGGCTCATTTCCCTCCTAGCAATCGAGTGCAGGGACTTACCGAAGCAGCCCGGAAAGAACCTGCGTTAGTGGGAAGGAAAGGGTCCCGTGCTGCCGCCCCGCCCATTCGACAATGACCGGCTGGAGTGCCTCCACGGCGGCAAAGCCAGCATGTGGAGCCTATCATACACAACTGCCTTAACTTAACCTTAACAGTAACGAGACCACATAAATTGTTAAATATTGAGACATATATTAAATTTAGTTCAAAACATCACATGGGTTTACATGGACTTTACATAAAAGTGAAAGTGTTTGTAATTATTTATATACAAGAAAACAATGGTGACGATTGTGATGCTAACCTCACTTAACTAAAATTTATCTAAAAGTATCTCATTTTAATGAGATTTCCATTCCATTTCACAGCTCTAAGTTCTAAACTGGCATAAAGTAGGTAGTAGTAGATCAGTATAGTGCGCGTGAATGCTTTGAGCAGTGATATGTACTACATACAAAAAATTGTGAAAAGGGCTAAAAAAGTTTTAAAGTTGTGTGTTTAAGACAATAAAATTCCCCTCACTATCACTAAAAAATAAAATACTCCACACATCTCATACACGGCCAAACTAAGAAGAGCTTGTACTATGGTAACGAGACTGCTGATAAACATACTTATATATTTCTAAATACATACCTATTATTGATAAATTAGACCCAGACACGGAACAAGTGATCGTGATTGTCAGATAAATATTTGTACTGGGTGGAAATCGAACCCGCGACCTCGTCTTAGCAGTCAGGATCGCTAACCGCTAGACCAGTCGTCATTACCAAGAAGTTACTCTATTTCATAAAATACTTAGTTTTTCTATGAAAAAGGTTTTGTCAATTTTGACCAACTTCCGTTGAACCTATTTATTTTCTCTAATTAAATGAAGTAATCCTTGCATGAATAAGACTTGATTCGCACCATAAAAAAAACAGTCAACTTTAATAGTTTTTATGGAAAACTCACAAAAAAAAAAAAACTATATAAAGTAAGAAACTTACTGGTCTTTTGTCCCCTATTTTATGAGCACATTCTATATACTTTTTTTACGTTTCTTAGCTTCGATCAAGTTTCATACAAACTTTCAACCTCTCTTTTTTATTTTGGGATAGGGGGCAAACAAGCAGACGAGTCACCTGATGGTAAGTGGATGGTAAAACCGCAACTCTAGAGTCACAACCACCTAGGAGATGAATTTCCAGAAATCTCTACTTACGTTATTTAAGGAAAATTTACTTAAATAGTTAAGAATGTTGTTTAGCAACGAATGTTGAAAGATCACTCAGTCAGCCAGTCAGTATGTTCTATTATATATGTAGGTAGATGTAGGTAGGTAGAGTATATGAGTGATTTAGTGTATCCTCTACGATGTCTGATATCGGCCACCACTCGGATGAAGTCACGGGCAAAAGCTTGTTAGTAATAATTTATTTATTTATTTAATTAATCTTAGGAAGACCAACAGAAGATAATAATATTCTAGCGATGTATAATGTGTAACAGATAGCCAATTATAGGTCCCCACGCTTAGCTACTGTATGGAAGACGATGCGTGAACACAGCGAGTTTCATTGTCTAGCGTAAGTGTGGAAGAGGCATCAGTAAATAAAAAATTGAGAAGTTGTTGGTTATTGCTGGTTGTCTTTGAAAAAAATCAAGGCTGAGCATCTGCCTTAAGGAATCGGGTTTAGAATTGAATACGTCAAAGTTATGTATTTTGGTTTGTTCATTTAACGTTTTACCCGCTCGCCTAAGAAACGCGTTATGACGATAATTTGTGGATGCAAATGGAAGGTGAATAGGCGTATAATGTCTTACACTTTTAGTCGGTACATTAAAATTTATTTTGTTAAGAAGATCAGGGCAATCAATCGAAGCAGATATTATACTTACTAGGTAAGTCACATCGGCTATTACGCGGCGATTAGTTAAGGGAAGGATATGGAATCTGCTGCAAAGATTTAAATAGTTGTAAGACTCGTACTTAATGTGTAGCTTGTAACATAAAAATGTTATGAATTTTTGTTGGATACCTTCTAAACGAGAGATGTATATGTTATATCTCGAATTCCAAACCTGACTATTATATTCTAATATACTACGCATGTATGTGCAGTATAGGATTTTAAAAGTTTTGGCTTCTATAAAACTCTCGCATGAACGCATCACAAACCCTAGCGCTTGATATGCCTTAGTTATTATATTATTAATATGGTCATCGAAAATCAATTTAGAATCGTGAGTAATTCCGAGATGCGTGAAAGATCAGAATGAAGATCAATTACATCTGTAACAGTTGATACAGCTTTGAAAATTTTCATATCATCCGCGAAGCATAAAAGTTGCGAGTGTTGGAAGCATTAGTCTATGTCGTTTATGAAAATAAGGAATAACAAAGGCCCAAGAAGAGAACCTTGAGGGACTCCGCTTGGGATCTTCACCCAACCTGACATGTAATTATTAATCACAACAGCTTGCGAGCGTATAACAATAATAATATTTATAAATTCATAAATATTAACTGTAAAATTGTTAAGCGACACAGTGCGATATAGTCGCACTGTACAATACATAGCTGAAATACCATTCCTTAATACGACTAGTTATGATTTCAGCTGTACAGGAGTGTTAGCCAATCATATGGCGGTGTCGCTCTTCTGTGGAGAAAAGACATAAGCACGTGGAAATAAATCGTTTCTAGTGTTGAGTACGTACAGACAATAGGTCGCATATGATGGAGTTTATAGATAATAATATATTAAGTGCGGTGAGTGCTATTATTGACAACAGTACAAACCTTTAGTTCTGATGATTTCCAGTGTTATTCCAAGATAGACGTCACTGCCATTAGGCGGATAACATATTTTTTCACTGGATGGGTGTCAAATGAGAGATGGATGTATGGGATTGTAGAACATATTTTAATAATTATTACTTTAATTTCTTTTTTGTTTTGAATTGGAAAATTTTAGGATGAATAATACAGCTTATTACGATATATCAACTGACGCACGCGTAGTCATAGATCGTTTATCGCTGGACTGCTGATAGTGGAAATATACTCTTAACCAATTAAAAGGTAATTACGTAATGGGATAAAAGTAGAATTATAGTATTAATAAAATATGAAACTCGTTTTGAATTTTCGCATGGAATTACCTTGAATGAACATACTGCCAAGAAATCAAAATCTAAAATACTTGAATAATGTAAAAAAAATATTGTTTTTGGAGACAGCTCTTAACAAAGAAAAAATCTACGATTTATACAAGCAGTATTGTCTGGAGAATATTAATAATCCAATTGGCAAGACTTCCTATAAAGAACTCATTTTAAAAAATAATATAGGTTTTCACAAACTAAGAAAGAACCAGTGTTTCTGTAACAAAAATAAACAATAAACTGAAGAAGAACAAAAGGAGAAACAAGAGGAATAAGAAGAGCATATTGATAGAAATCATTATGCTCAGGTTGTTAAGAATCTGATAAAATGAAAACAATAGCCGATAGTTGCTTGCATGTTTGTTCTTTTGACTTTGAAACAGTGCTGTATTATCCTTTGGTTTTAGGAAAGTCTATTTTTTTTAAAGGAAAGTTAGGTAGCATGAATTTCACAATTCACAATGCAGTGACTAAACAAGGTTATTATTATTTTTGGCCGGAATATGAAGCCAACAGCGAAGTACCAACATGTCCCTATAATTACGTTAAAAAAATTTCCAACGTTGAACATTGCTGTCCAGGACAAAACAGAAATTCTGTGTTTGTGACCATGCTCAATTACATCACCTGACAATGACATTAAAGTCATAGACTATAAGTTTCTAGAACCAGGATACACCTATATGAGGTGCGACAACATGCACTCTACAATCGAATGAGCATCTGCCAAAATGTACGACTAGCCCGTAAAGACAATCCATACAGTGTTCCAATACAATGTACAGTTTTATAGGATTTCAAAGGACTGTGCAATAATGTTTTTCCAAATGGAATCAAGTGTTTTGCACTGGGCTAACGTAAGATGGTTACTATTAAAAAAAGACCTTCGCAATTAGTTGTTAGTTGTTTTCAAGGTTGAGTATTGGGAAGGATTAAATAGGTAAAGTTGAAGGCGAAGGTGATAAGATCGGAACGTGATTCTTGTCTTGTGAAACTGTACCATAAACAAATTTTCTTAAAAAAGGAAAAACGTACATATCTGATGGAAATGTGTAAGGATGGTAGGAACCCCAAGAATCATCGCTTTTACTACGAAAAACTGCCGGTGGGATCAGAACCGTTGCCTAAGACCAAGCCTCATAAAGTTGATGAGAAATTGAAACTATCTGTAACATGAGCCTTCTATTTAAAACGTCGGGTAAGGAAAAAGAACTAAGTATATTTGTTAGCAACTTTCTTCGTTTTTTTCTTATTACCTTTATACATTTTAGGGTTGGAGTCAAATTATATATTGTAATTGCATTTCAAGTAAACAAAAGTAGAGGGAAAGAAGATAAGAAGTTATGTCGTCGTCATGTTATTGATTTAATTATATTTTTATTTATGTATAATAATACTTTTATATCAGTTTATGTCATCGGTAGGTATTTATTTATGTACTGTCCACTGGCATTTGATGACTGTTCAAACACTGAGAGCCAGTTATTTTATAGTTTAGTTACTTTTCAAGTTATATCTGTACAGATTATGATAGGATTGTCCTGTTGCATTAAAAAATATACTTCAGTTTAGCAATTGAAACAAGCGGCTCTTATTGTTTATTTACTTTCACCAAACGTTATTCTCTGCAATTCGCGAATGCTGATTATGCACCAAAGAAACAATTGGGATACAATATTAGAATGTTAGTTAAGCTGTTTTGTTTTCTAAAAGTTTTTGATACAATTTATTAAATTTCTTTCATTTTGAAGTTCCTTTTATATATAATACTATATTTGTTTTACTTCACCGTCATCGAAATTATCCCTAAATAGATCTATACGTCTGTCTTGGTAAAAACCTATTTTCTATTTTTAATAAGCCAAACGGACGTATAATAGATAGATAGATAGATAGATAATAACTTTATTTGTACAACATTATTAGAATTAGAATTATACATAGAAGTTTAACACACACATTGTACAAATACTCCAAAATGGTAGAAATAGTGGATTTAATTATAGAAAAAAAAAAAAACTTTAATATAAAATTTCAGAATACTTGTACTAAGTTCATATGTTTTTACAATATCGCCTTGCCTAAAATAGTTTTGTATTATACGTTGGATGACAATAAAAGCATTTTCTGAGAAAAATAACATACGGTTTATATAATATTGTCTTGTCAAATAGAAGTAAGTGCATTATTACGGGTTTAAGAATAAGTATCAAAAAATTAATCATTTGATTTTTATTAAAAACGTTCATTGAAAAAATAGTTATCATATTATTTGTCTCCTGAAAAGTAGGGGTATTGCTTATACGCCCCTATGGCTTGAAACCCGCGATATCTTCAAGGCAACTAGGACGGACAGGAGCGTGATGATGTACGTGTGTTTGGTGTTAAAAGATAAAGTGGAGTTTCATTTTTAGCTTTTATCGACCAACAGACGGATCACCTGAGTAAAAGGGCCAACCGCGAACATCACTCGGCGAATAAATTGCTAAACAATAGGGACAAAAGTAACAGAAGTGGAATGAAATAGGTATACCATATATTGTGTTACGTGCAGGAGAACTTTTACCTGCACGTAACCCTGCCTGTAACCGTATCGGGGTTATCTCCGAAAGGCTTACTAAATGTTTTCCGACATGAGCTTTAGAACTCCATTTAACCCTCTTGGGGGCTGGTTTGCCTTTCGTCTCTAACCAATGGTTTAGGGAGTGCGTAGAGCTATCGATCAGTCAGCCAGGATAAAGCTGTTTATATTAAAAATGAAATAACCGGGCAATTAAAAACACGTGTACACTGCGAACCTATGTAATCATCGTAAATTGCACTTTTACAGAATCAGATATGCTATCATTTAATGGACTTCTATTACGTTAAGGAAATCGTTAATAATAAATGGCTTTATTAGTTACATAGTAATAACATTGTATTCCGAAATTGCACAATTCTTAGAACTGCATTTCATACCTCACATTTTGGCATCAACCGACTATTAATTTTTGTTTTTATTCCAGGCCACTTTGCATTATATCTTATTACAGAATTATTTTCAATATTTGCATCTATATATACAATTGGTAAGATTCTTAATAACCATAATGGATCCAGTTTCTTTAAATTTTTTGACCACTTCGAATGGTTGACACATGAGGTGTACTTTCTTGACTGAAAATTTGGCGAAGTTTCCGAATGCTTTCAGGGTAACTTTCCCCATTTTCATAGTGAGTTTTCACAACTATAACGCGTTGTTCTTTAGAAAAGCGCTCCCTTTTTAGTAATCGGAATAAACATAGGTGACAACTGTAAAATTTCAGAGCTACCACTTGCTCGAAAAAAGAAAATTTAAAAGTGCACTCTGAATGAGACACCCTATATATTTACTATAATATTTTTTTACATTGGCACGAAATCTGCACCGGAACAATGAAAATTGGATATATTTTGATACATCCAATTTTGTGGATTCGGATATATTTTGATACTTTTTCCATTTGATCCATGCTGACGCTTTGTTTTATGTATGCATTATACGCATACATAGAAGCAGGTGAGAACCAAATTGGAACTTTGATGACTTAACATTAAGAAATAGTACGTGCGTTTTTATTATATCAAAAGTAATGTTATAAAATGTATTCAAGATTCATTAACGCATTGATCCTTCCTAGTCTCCTCACTCCAGTCCACAATACTCAACTCGCTATTAATTCCTCTGCAGTCAGCATTAAAGTAGTAATATTCTATTATTGGCTTTCTTGTCATAGTAGTGTGACGTTGTTCATAATTTTAAAACACACAGAATGACGGATGACTGTAATCAAGTGGTAGCAAATTATTACTGGTAGTGAACACCGAACAGTCACTGTTACTGATAACTAGATCTAAACATTTCCATGTAAAATTTTATAGTGTGTTGTACTGACACTAAGCACTAAGCACTTATGTAAGACATAAACACACAGGCATTGACAAACCGAAGAGTTACCACTGCAAAACTGGCCCAATAGTGACATATCAATGCTACTGGGTGACCAACAAATGTCAGGTAAGTTACAATCGCCTACCACATAAAAATTTTCAACGTCGTCAGTGTCATTAAGAAGAGGATGCAACAAATCAAAGTGCTGAACATATATATATTCAGGTGTATTGGGTGGCATATAGACTGCATTAATGATAATATTTTTTTCTCTGGATGAACCGGGTATTTGCAGAAGGACGTACTCCATCTTTGCTTCTAAGATAGGTTGTGGTAAAATTATTTCTGAACGTAAACTTTTCAATACCGCTATAAGTACACCACCATCTTTTGTACCAGTAGCTATCCGATCGCGGTCTCATCGAATATTAGGTAACGGGTATCGATAAACTCATTATCAAATATCTCTGCTGTCAACCATGTCTGGGTTAGTATAATTATATCAAAACTTTTAGACAGCATATTCATATATAGTATATGCAGTTTGGTGCGGATCCCCTACAATTTTGTTAATATACTACTCAATAGCAATAGCAATTCGTACATAAATACACTCATACGCTCATGCCCGTATCCGTGAAGGGTAGACAGAGTTAGCGGCGGTAGCGTGATGGCTGAGGCGTCGGACTTGCGTTCAAGTGGTTGCGGGTTATAATCCCACGCAGTACACTACCGTCGTAAACCTACCCCTAACACAAGTATTTAGCTTGTCTGGGGGGGTTATCAGGAATACTAGTAATATGTGACCACGTTGGTAGTATTCTTTACAAAAAAAAAAAAGAAAATAAAAAGTTATATTAAACAAACATTATTTGCTAATTAGAACTTGCTCCTACTTACGTACCTGCCCACTAACCTAACTTAATCACTGAACCTAAGTAACTACCTAAAATGTATTAAATAATTCAAAACAATAAGAAAAAACTGAAAAATACAATTTAGACTTAAGGCTGCGCTGAATAGTATCGAATGTTTCTAAACACTTAATAATTAATGATGCCATACTTGTATACCATACCATACTAGCTAGATTGCACCAGTGTGAAGACAGTATAGGTATCCAGTAGAGTGTAATGAGAAAATAATAAGGGTATCTATTTAATATTTTCAAATAAATCAGGTCAGAAAATCAATGTCTACAATAACTTACTAATTTAAAAACCATTACACACGGTAAGTAAACACAAAGACATTACGTATGGAGAAGTTAATTACATTCAACAGTAATGAAATATACGAGCGTTCTAAGGTCTCAGCGGTCACAATCATTTGTGTTCTAGAACAAGTCCTGTGTTATTTTTTTCTGCTCAAGAATATGTTAGTCTTGGGCTTGTTAGCATCCATGTTTTACCTCTCAGAACAATATCAAGATTTCTCTAAATCACTCTCTCCACCTGATGCGAGCAAAAATATCAAATGTGTAACAAGTATACTTAATAAATATTTCTCCCACAAGAAAGATTTCACTTTTGTGAGTATGGGCCACTCTGACAACGAGCTTTTGAAAGAGATCCATTCAACGGGGCTAGTTTCTATAATATCAAAGAAAGGTAGAATGAAAACTAAACCAACATTCATTCCTAATGAAGGATATGTTGTATTTTCTCCGGATGTGGACACGTTTTGTATTTTTTTCCAGGATCTTACCATGGAACCAGCATGGAACCCATATGCGCGATTTTTAATTGTTATTGAATCACTACGGAAAACAGAATTGAAGCAAGTTTTTGATGCACTGCTGCGACAACATGTTAACAATGTTCTCTTAGTGAATGGCACTGACGATGGACACCTCTACACCTACAACCCCTTTGATAATCATGGCTGTGGAAGATATTATGATACCATCTTAAACTACGGACTATGCTTAGACACCGTACATGATTTGTATCCAAATAAATTAGTCAATGGATTGAAAAAGTGCACTTTTAGAGCTTCTCTTACACATAGACCACCATACGCTATTGAACCATCTGAAAATAAATATCCAAATAAGTTACTTGGTTTGGAACAGTATGTTCTAAAGATAGTAAGCGAATCAGATGAATTTAAAATCAACTTCAATTATAATTTGGATGGCTTGGGTTTCTCAACTGTTGCTTCTAACATGACAGCCATTGGGCCTATTGCTATGTTGCAGACGAATGCAACAGACATTGTATTCAGTTCACTTATGTTAACAAAATCATTTATACAAGCTTTTACTTACATCCACGGTTATAACGACTACGTTGACGAGTTTCGCTTTGCTGTGAAAAAGGCGTCTTTTATTCCTAGCTGGAAATATTTTTATCTAGAATTTAATATATTTATTTGGCTACTTTTACTAGTTTGCATTATTGCATATTCTGCTACTATTATATTCCTTCTTCGGACAAGAGATAAGGGAAAGGTGGTTTTGGAATTAGTAGGTAATTTACTGTTGCAAGGTCGCGGTATTGCCGGTCCTATGAGCGTCAAATATATCGTCATAATATGGGTATGGTTTGCTTACCTAGTTAACATCTTTTATCAGTCTAGTTTGGTTAGTCTTACCACAAACCCAAGCAAAGAATACCAAATTTCAAACGAAAAAGATATGGCTGAATACGATCTCAAACCATGTTTTTCACAGAACTTGGCAAAGTATTTATATTCAGATACGAGTACTAGAACACATTACGAAAAAGTGAGAGTCAAAATGGAAAACTGCGAAACAATGGCTGGATCAGCGGGTCTCGTCAGCAAAAATAAGGATATGTTCACAATATTAGTGTCTTATTTTTATTTATATAATAAAGATACTTTTAACGATAAATATGGAGATCCCCTAATTCACTACATTGAACATCCATACTCTAAACTGTTATGCGGTATTTACTTTTATAAGGGATTCCCAATTACAACAACGTTCCAGTTAAACATGATGCGCATGAGAGAAAGTGGTTTAGCTGATAAGAATCTACGTGATCAACACTACATGCGAAGTTTAAAGTATCGATTCGCCTCAAAAGAGTTTGTATATCGATTTGTTTCACCGTGGATTGTCTATATCTCTGGATGTGTTTTGGCTTCCTTCTGTTTTTTCTTAGAAGTTATAAGTAAATATTCTAAATGGACGTTTTGTCTCACTTAATAAACTGTAATTGCATATAAGTTATATTCGGTACCTATTACATCTAATGTGTGTTTATTATATTGAATAAATTAAAGTTTATCGTAGTTATGTCAGAATTTTATTAAAACTATGTCCTGTAATACTATTTATCTATTTTTGTTTATATTGACCCAATTAGCAATGGATAACTTTTCCTCATAAAAATGACGATAAATACTCGCACTCAGAAATTATTACGGGTAGGTTTTGATAGTTCGTTGTTTCTCTTTCAAGGCTTTATATTTATACTATGTTTTCATCCAGCCTTGAGGTTTGAAAAATATTCCTTGTGTTAAGCGCTAGGCACCTGTAGTGACGGAAAAGAATAAAAATAAAATACAGTAGACGCCGCTTATTGTGATCACGGTTAATGTTGTCAGCCGGCTATTTTTATCGAAAATGGTCGGTCCCAAATAACCCTATAAGAAATCAATGTAAAATAATCCGCTTATTGTAATCAAAAGTCGCTTATTGTTATCGACATTAAGTCGTAAATTTTTATTTTGAGTTGAAATTTCTAATTTTGATGAGTGAGAAATGTTATTCTAAGAAATATTTTTAGGCAGAAAGATCCCTAGCCATAAATCCTTTTGTTTTCAAAAGGATTTATGAGCCTATTGTTCCAACTTCCAATTTTGACGGGTGAAAATTTTCCCAAGATTCCAAAAGCAAAATGACAACTTATCTGTTTCGTTAATTACCGTTTCATATGATTTTGAAAATTATATTCAAGCGCTGATGACTGAAAACAAGTGTCAAACAACAATCGATAAATATTTCAAATAAAGTTGTACATCATTCAACATTGTAAATAGATATAAAATATATTTGTAATAAAATTAATATTGTATTAACTTTTGTGTTATTAATAAACTCAAAATTATTATGATTTTCCCTTAATCAAAAGTTGTTTCATTATATGCACTTAAATCCCGAAAAACGCCATGTAAAAGTCCTATTCGCATAATGTTATCATTCGCTTATTGTTATCAAAATGTACCGGTCCCAACGTGATCACAATAAGCGGCGTCTACTGTAATAATAATACAAATCCCCCAGGTCCTCAACCAAATATATTTCGACGAACGGAATGCAAAACCTTTTTTGATGTTGTTATGTTTAGAATGAGTTTCACTGCCTGCTTTTATGACTAGGTGTAACTCCCCTGCTCTACAAATCTGGTAGTACCATGGATCCCAAAAACGACTACTAAATTATTTATGTCTATTCTGAGAGTTAAAATAACAACACATGTAACTAATAAAAATATAATGTCCTTTTTTTACTAGAATGATTTGATGACACCTGCAACTGAAGTTACAAGTGTGTGGCCAGCCTTTTAGGATGCCTATTTTTTTCTATTTACCTGGAGTAATTTTGGATCAATAACATTAATAGAGGCATCTGAAATCCTTAGTTAATGTATCAAGAAGGAATTTTATGTGGATAAATGGGCAGTCATGCATATAAAGAGAGGCTGGTATGTGGAATCTGAAGGGATTGCACTTTCAGATTCCACGTACCTTAGACGTATTTCCGCAATTGCAACGAACAAGTATCTCATAGGTGTTAGGAATAATTGAAATGACAATAAAGCAATCGCTTAAAGAACGCCTGACTTGCCCGGCTAAAAAATATATTTTATCAGGCGGTAAAAACGTGGGTCTATAACCTTTGGGTCATACCAGTCCTAATCTACTCCTTTGGCATACTTAGATGGTCTGAGACGGAGTTGGATGCTCTGGATAGAAAAGTCCGTAAACTGCTAACCACGTATCCAATTCATCATGCACGTAAACCAGTGATGAGATTGTATATAATGACAAAATGTGGCTCGTGGCTTTTTCAATGCCAGGACACTTTGTAATCACGAGATAAACAATCTTAGAGATTACTTCCTCTGTGCGCCGGGATGTGGTAGCAGTGGATAACGGACTCACTACACGATAGAACATACCCTAACGAGGCGTAGAAGAGCAAAGAGCTACATGGACGTTATCACGAGGCCAGGATAGTCCATCAGCAAATTGCTCTTAAATATGACTTCTACACGTGGTGGGGGTGGCAACACTATCCACAGAATGTACGGTCAATCCTTATAGATTAAAAGCCAGGTAGAAAATAAGGGTTGGTCCCAGCTCCACCAGGTCCTTTTGGTCAGTTGGAAAGAACGACTTGAGCGACCGAGCGCAGGGCACGCCACAATTGCGGCGGTAAGGCCTGTCATGGAGGATTGGCTAGAGAGGCGACATGGCAGCCTCTCCTACCGGTTGACACAGATACTCACCGGGCACGGTTGCTTCGGTAAGTATCCGGTTGCTTCGGTAATAGCCGGAACACCGTGTGGTTTTAATCGGTTCGAGTCCGACATACCACTTCACCGTCAGCTCCGGTCAGGTGATGACCCGTGGGGGTTTCCACACGAAAAAAAAAAAAAAAAAAAAAAAAGGTAGAAAATAAGGGTTAGGTTAGGTTAGCATATCATATCAAGCAAGTGAGCAGGAATACTCTGGGGCTTTAATATGACTTAATTCAATTATTCTTTTGACTTAATTCAATTAAAAAAAATTCTTTGTTCCATTTGTAAATTGAGACCGAAGAGTTTTCACAAGTGACGGCACACTAACAAAAGAGTCATCGACGCTTATTACAGAAAGACGCTTATTATTTCATTTTAATGTCAATTCAATTTGTCATTAAATAATAAATATAAATCTATAATACAATTAAATAAGATAAAACCTCACCTCCTCAACTAATGTAATCAGTAAAATAAAAAGTTTTATCAATCGACATGTTACGCGTTAACATTTGAAATAATATGACATCATACAAATGTTTTAAGAAACACAATAACAAATGAAATAAGTAAAAAAAATAAATAAGTTATATCGTTTCCTGGGCTAGATAATTCACTTGCTGCAGCTTTAAATTTAGGTGAGATGATGACACGTGGGGGTTTTCACAAGAAAAAATAATATTACTACAAATATGTATGTTGAGAAAATACCAGCATTGGTTTTTGACAAACACATCAAAGATTTCGTCATTAGCATAGTTATAAATTAGTAGATAAGAACTTAGTAACATTGAATAATTTGATGGTTATAATAATAGAAAAAAACATAATAAGAATATGTCATAATTTTGACTGAACAGATCAGAGACTGTAACCGAACATACTTAACGTCAAACTAGGTTTCACTTGACCCAGTCATGCAATGCCAACAACTTAGTTTTTTCTCTCGAAATACTTGACGTCGTGTAAGGGTTTTATTTTATTCATCAAGCCTGGCGACTGAACTGGCGAAGGAATGAATTGAATGATTGAAGTTTGAGGTTTTGTTTAATAATGTCAGCTGTGACTAAGGATGTGTTCTCTAAAGAGATTTTTACGGTGACTGCGTTATCGGCCTCCTGTGCGATGACTTCAGTCTACTTCTGAATTGAATTGAGTGTGTGAAGAATAAGGGCTTTTAATGTTGCAAAGTCTTCTGCTTAGGCTGCGAAAATAAGTAGTCACCTAATTATTTACCTGGAGAAGTGGTGTGCGGAACAATTTATACAAAACGATTAAGTGATTACAACACGATTAAGTGATGGTCGGCTTTGTGTTCGCATTCTATTAAAACAAGATAGTTAGCTAGCTAGCAAAAGAATTTTCTTTATTCTTTAGAACGACGTTTGAAGAATAAACCGAACCTTAGTAAATTGTATTATCATTTTATGTGTAAATATCTAACCTAAGGCTATATGTCCGCGAAACTACTATGTTAATTTAGGTTCGTATGGATATATTATATTAGAACCAGAAGATGTATGATGCGATCAGATAGTCATTCATCCGTCTGATGAAGTGCAGTGTTTAATTAATTATTCGATTTAAAAATGGTTTGCGAAATCCGACAAACTAGGTTTATTATGTAGTCTTTGACGTCAGAAAGGAACACTAAACGCGATGTGTTTTCCGCGATTTCGCGTATTTTTGACTCCTTAGGTCTGTTGTCCCTGTCTATAATAACAATGAAAATATTATATCAAAGAATGTGGCTTGACAAGCTTACGTGGGATGATCACTTAATTTCAGAGCATAACTCTGACTGAAAGAATATTATTAATTCATTGCCTCTTTTAAATAACTTTCGTATACTGCGAAGACTATTATGTGATTAATATCAAAACATGAGAGCTTCATGTATTTACAGACGCGTCCGAACGCGCCTACGGGGCGTGGGCCTATATCCGTAATATAAGTGACAACGGGGAGTACATGGTTCGTTTGTTAATCGCTAAAATTCGAGTGGCTCCGATCAAACCCACCACTATTCCTAGATTAGAGTTGTGTGGAGCATTCATTGGAGCCCGCATATACTAGTAAGTTTTGAATTCTTTACGAGTTAAGTTCAGTCGTCCTTACTGTTGGACTGACTCCACAATAGTCTTGGGATGGTTGCAAATGCTGCCCATGAAGCTTCAGCCTTTTGTACGTAAGATTTTAGAAAGGGCAGGTAACTGTACGTGGAGACATGTTCCAACTGACGTGAAATCAGCAAACCTAATATCTCGTGGCGTGGACATTTGTAGTCTAAAATATTCGGAATTGTGGTAGAGTGGACAGAGTTTCTTAAAAAGTGCCCAGTCTGATTGGCATCATCAGCTACGACACTTTGAATCCGAATCCATTGCCAGAAACTTGACCCCATGTTACTTTTAGCGCTGTTGTTGAGGAGACTCAACGTAATTGTTGTTTTATAGATTTTAAATGGTTGTCTAGTTCTTTAAAGTTAGTACGTTGCATGGCTTATGTTCTTCGATTTATTAAGTTGTGGAGAAAACTGCCTGTTGCTGCTGCTGAAAACTGTTATTTTTTAACTCAAGGAGAGTTACAGGACGCATTAAATGTTTTCATTCTACATAGTCAAATTGAATGTTTTTCGTAGCTTAAATTACTATTAAACCAACTAAATTTACGTGCAAAAAGCGCTTTATTAAAGTCAAATTTCTCTTATGATAAAAAGTACCCAATACTTTTACACTCAGCTCATGAGTTCATTAAATTATTGTTTGATTTTGAACATAAACGCATGCATGCAGACAGACAGTTGTTATTAGCAACTATTAGAGAATCCTTTTGGCCTCTAGGCGGGTGAAATTTAGTAATGTTGTGTTATCACTAGTATGTACGCTGTCATCGCCTCAAAGGTAAGTAATTGCTCCATTAATGGGTAATCTACGGCAGCAGCAGCTTATTTCAGGTAGCTACCCTTTCATTTGTACTGTGTACAATTATGTGCGCTAGTTTTCAAGGTCACGGATGTAGGACTGTAAAGGTTTACATGGCTATATTTATTTGTTTTACGACTAAGGCGATCCATTTGGAGTTAGTAAGTAATCTCATTAGTAAGTATTGAGTATACACGACGCGAAGGGGTAAGCTCGCAGATATATACTCTGACAATGGCACTTCATTTATTGGCGCATTATACAATACAACGAATTATATAAATTCCTAAAGTCCAACTGTGACTCAATAGCGTCAAGCGTCGCTACTGATAAAATTAAGTTCCACTTAATTCCAGCGTATACCTCTCATTTCGGGAGTTGGGTGTTAATTCTACCAAATACCACATTCAACGAGGGTTGGAAAATTGTAATTTAACGTACGAAGAAGAAGAAGAGAAAGTTTATGCCATTATCTTCCGACTCCAAGACTACACAACCCGCGCACCAGCGGCACATTTCCAGCACAGCACATTTCCTTGTTGGTCGGACTTCTGTGCCCCAACCAGGCTATTAGGAACTCTTTGTAAGTCACCTGATACGTTTCGGCGGCGCGTAAGGTATATGGGATCATCAATAGTTGGATCAAAGAGGGTTCTGTGTATGTTTTGGGCCTTGATGGTTGGAATGACAGTCTGATCTCAGCAAAATCAAGTCAAGGTGGATATTGAGAAGCCGACTGCTTCTAAAAATATCACTTCCAAACAAAGAAGAGCAGCTGCTGGGTCCAAGAAAAAGTGGCTTTGTTTAACAAAATTTTCAAACATTGTGTTCTGTCTAAGTAGCTTGTATTTTAATATGGTTGTACTAACTACTTCTGATATATATTATGTTATTAAATTGTTTACAACTAAAATGAAATGTATTGTTTATTTATGCAATGTTAGTATCTACCTCATTTAAAATAATAATTCAATTCAATTCTTCATTGTGGCCTTTGTGGAGATGGCACCAATTTCTCCAATTTCAAGTTTGTGAAAATCCAACATAAAATAATAACACAGGTCCACAAAAAAAAAAAAAAAATGGTCTGTGCTGGGTGTGCGACATATATTTTCCGAAGTATTTTTTACCGCTGAACATTAATCTGAAGGCAAAATTGGGAGGTCAAAATCAAACTGCAAAAAACGTAGAAAAATAAAAAAAACCGGGCCAGGTATTCTAGCGTGCGGGGTTTGTTTATTTTAATGGATTGTAACGCTTCTTTTACTCAGAATTTAGCTGGATCTTCTAGTACTCATGGCGATCATAACGGATCGACACGGACGGAACGAAATGAAAGTTGAAGACGCAAGAAAGTTATGTCAGAATCGTAGCAAATGGAAGGAAGTGATCTCTGCCTACTCCTATGGGAAAGAGGCATGATATTATGTATGTATGTGTGTATAATAATGTCTGATATTAACAATAGCGATAACGACAGTTTTCTTTCCACAGATAGCCATAATGACAGTTTTCTATGCCACCTTCGCTTCAAGAAAACTTTCACTCCCAATTTTCTAATGAGAAATTTTAATGTAGTCCATATTAATGCTCAGAGTATTCCTGCTCATTGCCCTGATATGCTGGCTTCTTTTGACTTTTGCAATAAGATTTGTAGAAATGCACAACGGCAACATGTTCCGTTCCGTAGAGAACGGAGACCCAGCCAAAGTCTGGAAATTTCTACGAACATTGGGGGTTAGAAACGAAAAGTTTATTGTAGTCGGTTCATAGATAGTAGACACAAGGTTAAGTTAAAAGAAGAATAGAACGAGAGAATAGCACTAGTACTGTATGTATGTAATATTTTATGAAATATATTTATTGAAGTATTTTTATAGGTATAACTAAACATGTTATTTTTATACTATTTCTAAACTATACTCATTTTATATGTACTTTATTATCATAATTTTTGGGTATGTAAAAAACTTATTATATAGTAGCTAATGGCACAACTTTATTGCTAAAAATATTCATTCAACTCCTAACTATACTCCTTTTGACTTTGATCAGCTATCTGATGGTGATGTTAAGAACTATACTAGCAATTTCTTCAAGTGCAGTAGAAAGTGACTGTATCCCCCGAAACATGATGCTCCCTATCCTTGACGAAATCCTACCACTGGGTAGGATGTAATATTCTAAATTACTCCCTCTCAAGTGGTGTTTTTCCAACTGCCTGGAAAGACGCAACTGACTCCCCTACCAAAATAGGAAAACCCTCTTCCTTTTCTGATTACCGTCTTATATCCATTTTACTTTTCCTTTTCAAAGTCTTTGAACGTCTTATTCACTCTCAACTCAGTAACTTTTTGTCTAATAATTCCCTACAAAACCCCTTTGCCGATCTGGCTTTCGCCCTGGTTACAGCATGACTGCTGCACTAGTTCACATCTCGGATGATATTAGACTGGGCAAGGATGCTGGAAATATTACAATACTTACATTACTTGATTTCAATAACGTTTTCACTACTGTAGATTTTCAGATTCTAGATTTTGATTAGATTAGTGTATTGCGATCTCTGGCATATCTCCAAGGACAATTGCTTGATTTCATTCATACTTACCTGTCTGGTCGCCGACAGTGTATACGCATTGAGGACTCGGTCTCTTCCTGGTGTGGTATTTCTGCTGTTGCACCGCAGGGTGGCATTCTATGTCTCTTGCTCTTCGCTACTTTTATAAAGTCTATTTCTAATCAATTACGTTCATTCTACTATCTTTACGCAGATGATTTACAGATATATACACAGGCTCCGCTTAACATGTTATCAGAAACCTGTATCATAGTCAATGCTGACTTATCACACTTAGTCGAATGGAGACAAAATTGTGGACTCCAAGGTAAACCCTTAAAAACTCAGATATGTGTTATTGGCAGTCTTATGTTGGTTTTTATGGACTGAGTGGTCATAACTGCCCCCAATTAATTTTAACGACACATCTTTAAAAATCAACAACACTGTTAATAACTTAGGAATCTAAATGGATAGCACCTTATCTTGGAGTCCACAGCTGCAAGAAGTCAGCCGAATTATTGACTATGCTAATGTCAGCTATCTAAAACTCATTGAAGCACAACTTAATAAGGGTGAGCGACTTCAATATGTTTGTATAAGATTTATACTAGGGCTAAAACATATGATCACGTTTCCGAGTTCCTTCAAAAGCTCAAGTGGCTTTCAAATCGTTTTCACCGGAATACTCACATTTTAACTTTTCTTTACAATATCTTATTCAATCCTGAAGCACCTTTAAGAACGGTTCAAGTTCCTTCATGATACGTGACAAATGTGTAAATTCATCAGACGAAATTAGACTGGAGATGCCATGTGGAATACACGAGGTTTTAAGACCAATATTCTACTGTTGAAGCTGTACGCTTGTGGAAAGTCTCTCCGAGTGATTATGATCCATTTTAAGGTTGCCTGTAAGGAATGGCATATAGCAATAAGGCCGCCATTCGTATATTTTATATTTGAGATGTGTGTAACATATATTTTATTTTACAAATAAAGAGTTCTCTGTCTATCTAACCAAATACTTAATTTCCTTTTAAATTCTACTTTAACTGAACTTGCTCAATATATTCTCCTCTTTATTCTTGACTACAGGTATATCGATTTTAATGAGGACCAACTAGATAAGCTTGAGAGATTTCAAAACTTTTGTATAAGATTCATATTAGGCTTACGGAAATATGATCATATTTCTGAATTTCGTTCGGAACTCAAGTGGCTTCCGATTCACCTTCGCCAGTATACTCGTATCCTTTCTTTGCTGTATACTCCTATATACTCGTACCTAAAGAAACGTTTCGAATGTCGCATTGAAAAACCTAACATTGGAAATTAGAAATCAAACCACAACTTTTTCAGATAAATCTTTTACAGTGCAAGCTGCCAGTCTGTGTATGGAATGATTTGCCTGAAGTTATCCGCCGCGCAGTCACTTAACATTTTCCAGAAACTCGATAAAGATCACTAACCATCACTGTAATAATTGTATATATTTATGTAGATATATATGCTTATATATGTAAGTAAATATATGTATATGCAAATTTCATTTTACCCGTTTTTATTTAATAGGTATAATAACAATAACGTTACAATGTTTGAAGTTTAATTGCACCTTAAGTTAGCCATCGCTACACAGTGTAATTTCACAGTCCATTAAGGGTTGTCTGTAAGAGATTGATTGCGATAAGACCGCCCATTGTACTACTACGTCATTAATATTATTATTTTTCTGTGTCCTAAATTTTGGTGTGCAATAATGTATACCCTATTTCCATCTATCAACTGTAGGTTAAACGCTGGAAGATATTTGATGATAGTTAAAAACCTTAGATTCGTGTTCCATGTTAGCTCCTCTTTGATAAGGAGGACAATTAACTTGCTAAAAATAACGAGAGATAATAATATCTTTACGTCGCTCTTGTGGTAGAATAGTTTTGATTGTAATATTATTTGTCGCGTTTAGATTAAAGGATTATTAGCACGAAATATGATGAGCAACGACTAGGTTAGGCTCTAACTACCCACTCATTTTAAATTAGGATAAGTTGGTTTAAACACGTATTTCATCAGTCTACTTGGTGTTTTTACCTTGACATTTAGTCTTGACCGACTTATCTTTTTTTAGCATTTTGTAGTGCTTCCTATAGCTCACCGTGCATCACTTGAACTACGACACTAAACTTTTTTGCTCTTTGCTGCTTTTTGAACTTTCAAGAAAATCTCCATCACGATATATTATTTAATGGAGTATAATAGAATTGCTATGAGCAGATAGTAGTTTGACAATATTGAAAAATACAAAATAAGCAAGACGTAAATATGTATATTAGGAGTAATAAAACTAATAAGTCAGCGCTCGAAAAAATGATGCCTACAGCAAAAAAAAACATCTTATATGTTTGAACACACACTGAATTTTTTTAGATAATATAAAACGGAATGATACAGAAGCCTGTTAATATTTTTATTGCTTTTCGAAGTAGTCTCCCTCTTTTAAGCACCGCGATGAAACCATTGGCTGAAGCTGTTAGCCGTCTCTGCTTTGGGGATCTCTTAAACACCTTTTTCAAACGCTGTCACGCCATCTACAGGGTTTATAAAGTTAATGCCTTTCAGTTTGTGTTATATTTTTGGAAATATATAAAAGTCACAAGGTGCCACGATCATGCGGGAAGATCTGTTCACGATTTCGCCATGGCATATGGCTTGACGCAGCTGGTAGCAACGCCTACGCGAATCCCAGATACAGAAAGCCACGTGCCTTCACTGTTGGATCTTCTGCTGACCTCACATCCTGACGACTACAAAGTATCCGTAGAGGCCCCTCTTGGCTCTTCGGACCATTGCCTCATTAGGAGTATAGTGCCACTCGTTCACTCGCTGCGGCCGCGAGTTACAGGCCGTCACTGCGTATGGCACTATAGGTCAGCAGACTGGGATGGAATGCGAACATTCTTTGCATCCTACCCATGGAGGCAGGTTTGCTTCTCGCCGGATCATCCCAATGTCGTTGCTGACTCTGTCGCGGATGTTGTTCTTCAGGGTATGAAACTTTTCATTCCATTCTCCCTGATTCCCACAGGTGGCAAGTCCCAACTCTGGTTTGGTCGAACCTGCAAAGCAGCGTCCCGCCGAAAGCAGGAATGTTACCAAGCATGGGCTAATGCAGCGACAGCACGGGATGTAAAGACCAGCACATTAAAGAAGCAATTTAACTTTGCCTCCAGGTCCCTCAAAAGAGTAATTGCTGGGGCGAAGTCGGCTCACATCGGCAGAATTGGAGAGACTAGTGAGTCTTCCTTCCGGAACTCTTGCATTCTGGTCTCTTGCCAAAGCTGTCCAGGGGAACTTCTGTAAGCCATCCCTTCCACCTCTGCACATAGGAGATAATTCGTTGGCCCACGACGCTAAAGAAAAAGCCGATCTTCTGGGTAAACTCTTTGCGTCCAACTCGACCCTGGACGACGGGGGAAACGCACCGCCGACCATACCGCAGTGCGAGACCCGCATGCCGGAAGTCCGGTTTACACAAAGGGCAGTGCGTAAAGCGCTTCTTTCCCTCGACGTTCATAAGTCGAGTGGGCCCGATAGAATCTCTCCTATCGTGCTGAAGACGTGTGCTCCAGAGTTAGCACCGGTTTTAACGCGCCTTTATCGGCTTTCCTACTCTCTTGGCGTAGTCCCGAACTCATGGAAGACAGCTCTAGTGCACCCAATCCCTAAAAAAGGAGATCGCTCGGATCCGTCCAACTACAGACCCATAGCCATCACCTCCTTGTTCTCCAAGATAATGGAATCCATTGTTAACTGCCAGCTCCTCCGGTACTTAGAAGACCACCAGCTACTCAATGATCGACAATACGGCTTCCGTCGGGGTCGTTCAGCTGGTGATCTTCTTGTTTACTTGACTCACCGGTGGGCACAGGCGATCGAGACCAAGGGGGAAGCGTTGGCCGTTAGTTTGGACGTGGCGAAGGCCTTCGATCGGGTCTGGCACAAAGCGCTCCTTGCGAAGCTTCCTTCCTATGGGCTTCCCGAGAAACTGTGCAATTGGCTCACCAGTTTTCTTACAGACAGAAGCATCAAGGTCGTTGTTGACGGTGCATGCTCCGACTCCAAGTCTGTTAATTCTGGTGTCCCACAAGGCTGTGTGCTATCACCCACGCACATGCGCACGCGACATGCTGCAGATTAGCAGCATCCATTGCTATGCAGACGATAGCACGAGAGATGCCCTTTACACCGGCCGCGCTAACATTTCTCGGGTAAACGTCATCGAAAGCCGATCCAAACTTGTGTCTGAAATCGAAACTTCTTTATCAAAAGTTTCAGATTGGGGTCGACTTAACCTAGTCCAGTTTAACCCCACGAAGACATAGGTTTGCGCGTTCACCACTAAAAAGATGCCATTGGTCGTATCACCTCAATTTGAGAGCACTTCCCTAACTGTATCAGACAGTATCGGAATCCTTGGCGTCGATATATCAAGCGAAGTCCAGTTTCGCGGTCACCTAGAGAGTAAGGCCATATTAGCCTCGAAGAAGCTTGGTGTGCTAAATAGATCGAGACAGTATTTTACTCCGGCCCACCGCCTGCAACTTTATAAGGCGCAGGTTCGGCCGCACATGGAATACTGTTCTCATCTCTATGCAGGTGCACCCCAGTACCAACTTCTCCCTCTTGACCGCATTCAACGGAGAGCGACTCGCATCATCGACAGCCAAGATATCTCTGATCGACTTGACACCTTGGCGTTGCGTAGAGATGTAGCTTCACTCTGCATCCTCTATCGCTTGTATCATGGGGAGTGTTCAGAGGAATTGTTCGGACTTATACCGGCTGCTGGTTTCCGCCATCGTTCTACGCGACAAAATATCAATCCCCATCACCTGGACGATTGGCACTCCACCACTGTGCGCTTCTCCAGAAGCTTTTATCCTCGCACAACCAGCTTATGGAACAAATTGTCGCCTGCCGTATTTCCGAACCGATACGACCTTCAAACCTTCAAGAAAAGAGCGTACTCCTAACACCTAAAAGGCCGGCAACGCACGGGTGTCCATGGGCGGCGGTAGTCATTTACCATCAGGTGACCCGTCTGCTCGTTTGGGGTCTGCGCGTTTTTTTTTTTTTATGCGATAGGGGTATCGCATAATAAAAAAAAATAAGGAGGATGTCTCACTAACTCCACGCCTTCGATAGACAAATATTCGATAGTGCATCTGGCTAAGTGAGCTGGAGTTTTGTCGTGGTGAAGGAGGTTTTTGTTTATGGGCGTGCTGTCATTTTCTCAAAAAAAAAAAAATCAAGACAAGTGATAAACCATGACTGAAATACCAATCTGTAGAAAAAGTCCTCTTATTTTTTAGAATGATTGTTCTGAAATAACCGGTCCGTCCAAAGAAGGACGCAATCATCTTTTCCTCTGATTTCTGCCCTTCTTTTCTTTTATCTGCAAATCTTCGAGTGGAAAAGTACATTGCGCAGATTGTCTTTTTGTTTCGAGTTCGTAATAATGTCTAAAGATATCATCACATGTGACGATGTCATCATCAGTCAAAGCATGTGAGTTACCTCCGTCATACTTTTCACATTATATTTAGTGTCATTAATCCAAACGACAGCGTTTTCTATCTCTAGCACAAAACTTTCCAACGCCTAAATATCATATAAGACTTTTTGTACTTACCTTACAACTATGTCTCAATTTATCCGCATCTGTCAATATACAGGTGACCCGAAATTCAACGTCCAACGGAAAGTATAGTATAGTATTTCGGGGCAGTCTGTATAACCCTTCAAACAGTCACACATGCAAGTAAAATTAAGGCTATCATAACATTGTTGTTGAGTAAGATCGCAACGTAAGTTGTTATAAAATATTGAACGAAAATTTTCTCTAGTCAAATCGATTTCGATGCACGATAGACATTTTTTAAATTGCTGCCAATTTGTGGAACAAACGTTATAATTCATTCATCATAATGAATTCATAATACATCAAAAGCTTCCCAAAAAGTTCCTAATTTGAAATTGAAATACATTTTTCATCGGCTGTTTCAAAAACTTTCAGTGTGACCCACATAACCCACATAACTTTAAAAAAATATTAAAGTTTGTGTACGTATTGTTGTTGTTATTGTTTGTGTGCTATTTGCAACATAAAAACGTTACACAAAGCTTTTTTTTCACATTTATATACATAAATAAAAATTTTAACAATTAATTAAAAAATAAACTAGGTATTTAAGACTTAAAGTTATATTCTTAAACCATTTTTAATACTTATCAATATCTCCACTATAAAGGTAGTTGTAGCTATTCCGAGTCCAGGAATAAAAACACACCATGGAATTTGAAAGTGAGTCTCAAACGTTTTTTGTGAATAACGTTTCTTTAACGATTGTCTGTAATAATGGTCACTTGCTTTTTTATCTACTAGCCCAGATTCTTTTATTCGTAACGTATTAAGTTGAAGACTATGTGTTACAGGAAAACCCCTTTGGAAATAAAAACCATACATATATTTAATGAAGGGTTTCTGAAAACGGTAAACCAAGGGTTCTCCCCACTTGTCGGCGTAATCTGCTTCATTATAAAAATAAACATTAGTTGGAACAAGTCCAAAGATATATTTGACTGTGCTGACCGTCAATAATGATCCCTTTGTTGTTTCACATTCATTGCCCCTGAAATAAATCTTTTGACTATCCAAATATATTTCAGTAGCGATATAATTACGGACTGATTCTGCAACACAGGGTTTATAATTATACTCAATAAGATCACGCTCATTCAATACCTGATACTCTGTGGCTGGATGTGTAGTTAAACTGAAGAGACTAGATTGGTAGAATGTATTGATTGCGTACATACATATACCCCATGTTAAAAGTAGGCACTTTACTGACGCGCGAGTGTGCATGTCGCGGCCGTGCAATAGCAAATTGTCCAGCAGTCGCAACACGATTTCACTTTTATCTTTTGAGTTCAGTAGAATTATAATTAACACCGTGTATACTACCGAGGCTATCAATAGACAGATCCAAACTTCGGGTTGAAATTCTAGATAAACGTATTTCCAAATAGGAACTAAACTTGCTCTTTTCACTACGTATATTAACTCATCACTGTAATCATAGTAACCGGAGAGGAATGTGAAAGCATAAACTCTTGATGGTACGATCAACAGTCCTCCGAACATAATATCACATTCGTTCTTTTGTAACATTTCCATGGGACCAAAAGCTGTCATGTTTGGTGCTACTATAGAATAAAGATCTTCGTCGTAATTGTAGTTGAAAGTGACTGTAAAGTTTTCTTTTTCAGCCAGTAATAGGGCAATGTATTCTTCTGCTCCCAATAATGTTTTCTTTTCAGTTTTCTTTGAAGGATCAATAGTGAAGGGTGGTCTATGAGCAATCGTTGCTGTAAAATTACATTGGCTAAGTCCAGTGAATAGTTTGTTAGGATATAGATTATTAGTTGCTTGTAAACATCGGCCGAAATGCATGACTTTGTTATAGTACCGTCCACAAGCGTAGTGTTCATATGGGTTGTAAGTATAGAGATGTGCGTCTTCTGTACCATTCACTATAAGCACATTAACCACATGTAGTGTTAACAGCTTATTGAATATCAGCTGTAGTTCGAACTGGTCAAGAGATGTGATGACAATTAAAAACCGTACCTTTGGGTTCCATTCTCGTTCTTGTATGAGGTAGTGAAAGAATTCGATAAAATCAGCTGCGTTTGCTGAAGATATCAAGTATGCAATGTTAGGAACAAACATTGGTATGGTTGATACTCTAGATATCAATGTGAACTTAGTTGTTGAATGAATTGCTTTCAACAGGCCATCTTCATAATTTTGTATATTTACGAAAGTGAGTTCAAAGCACTCAGTAAAGTACTTGTTAAGAATGCCAATTACACACGTAAATAAATTCTGCCGGTCGCCTTGACTTGGTGGATTTAATATATCACATTGTCCATTTAATATCAACATGAACCCCACTGCGTAGAATACCAACATACTGTGATCTGAATATATTTATGAAGACTGAAAAGAAATGGCTGTTATTAACTGTGCGGTTACAGGTGTTATTACATTGCAATATAATTGGAGACCTGTCCTGACATAGGCATGTTATTTGCTTCAGTTTAGGTATTGCAACTAGAAGAGAGTGCGTTCGTGACTCGTTTCGGTAAGCCGGTTTACCAAAACGTTTTAAAGGTCGTAGGCGGCACAATATCGCATGCGCACTCGGCGTCTTCCAAAGGTATTTTACGGTAGCTGTGCCAGCCTGATGTACCACATCTATTGTTTTGATGAATTAACTCATGATGTATGTGATTAATGCATGATAAATTATAGTTCTAAAGTAATAGAAATTGTGGTAGAGTAATAAATTAATGTGCTAATCGTTATATGTCGTGTGGTTGTGTGAATTTGTCAATAAAATAAAGTACTAAATACCATTTAATATTAGAGACACATACATTATGTCACTCTGCAGTTAATAGTTAAGATCGATAAAAATCTGGGTAACAAAATCTTGTGTGTAGGTAACCTAGCCTGGCACAGTGAGACTTTTAGCAGACAACACGTCCTACAGTTTATGCTTATCTATGCCTCATATTCTTACTTCCTAATGAAAGTAGGTGCGAAAATTCTTTAAGGTCTATGGTTTTGCGCATTCAGTAGTAGTACTAAGTGGTACTTTTGGCGTGTTACTTCTCGATAAGCGAAAATAAAAAATTGCCAGGTAGCAGGAGAGATTCTATCTGTGAGAATTTTTAATTGTTCAAATCTTTGACGTCAGATTATCTAAAGAAAATAAAGCCTTCAAGACATTCAAGAAACACAACCACATTGAACGCAGATTTTGTCTTAAAGCGACAAACGAAGACATTTTCATTGGTTTCCTTTTATCATCACATTCCTGTTTAGCATGAAACGTGTTCTGAAAAAGTGTATAAAAGCAGCTGTCACTGATGATTCGAGACCTCTTTTTATTAATGACGATTCAGGTGTAAACAAAGGGAACATTGGGTTTGTGGAGATTAGTTTGTCGTACAAAAAACAGTTTTGTTTTTCTCACGGTAGGAGCTTCTAACAACATTTATACATATACTAAAGAAAAAACTGAAGTGGTTACCAATTTGTCTTCGCCAGAATACTCACGTCCTTTTTTTATTGTATAATATATTGTTTAACCCTTTAGCACCTTCCTATCTTAAGGGATGCTTTGAGTTCCTTCATGATTCACATACTAGATTCTTAAGATCGTCAGAAAACCTAGAGTTAAGAATGTCCTTGCATTCCACAACATTTTTTGATAAATCCCTTAGCGTCGTTGCAAACTGGCTGTGGAATGCACTGCCTCTCGATATAAGAAAAGCTTAAACCATACAAACCTTTAAAATGGCAACATTGGTTAAGCCACTAAACTGGTTAAATTCAGAATAATGTTATTAACTAGCTGTCATTCTGTTTTCTGTTTATTGTATACTTGCGCAATTGGATATATAATTATATCATGTAATTAATATAAGATTATTATTATTCATATATACACACACACACACACACACATATATATATATATATATATAATATATATATATATATATATATATATATATATATATATATATATATATGTATATATATATATATTGTATACTATAAGAATTACAATATATCTTAACTAAACATTAACGTATTGTACAATGAGCAGTCTTATCGCTAAAAGCGATCTTTACCAGACAACCTTAGAATTTATTTAGTGTCAAGAGAGAACGGATAGCTGAGGTGTATAAAACATATTATAATAATTTTATATTTCTATATATATATATATATATATATATATGTATATATATATATATATTTACCCTTGAATGCGAATACAATAGTATATACAATAATACATACACACATATATACATACATACATATGTATATACATATAAACTGTTGTCTGGTTCTAATCTTATCTATTAAACAACTCCGATATTAGCGAATAATTTACGCGCACATCAGCATCGGTATGGAGTGTGTGTTTCAAGGGTCCCAGATAATCTTATGTTACAAATTTAACGCTCCTTGCTTCTGTAACGCTGGTTACAGTAATAGCTTCTTAGCTTCTTTGGCTGCAGTTAAGCAGCCAAAGAAGCTAAGAAGCTATTTATGCTGTTGATTGTTGGCACTTGGTGGTAATTGCTACACATCTTGAGTAAAATGTACTGTTCCACTATATTTATTTAATAATGTGACCGGTTTCGCCTAGCAGCATTTCCAAGGGATACCTTTTGATGATATCATAACTGGCATAGTGAACATCGGTGTTATAAAAGAGAAAAGCTATCCACGAGTACCCAGTTAAAATGCTTTACTCATTTGTTTATACATTAATATTTTTTTTTATCTTCCACTTGTCGTAGTAGTAGGCTGTCACCTAAAGTAATTGTTACCTATAGACTGGGACCAATATGTTATGACCACCTTCTCTACTGTTTTTAACAGTGGCGTCCGTGATAAACAGTGGTTCCGAGCGTCATGTGAAGAGATGAATATCACCAGCAGACAGGACTCAGCCCAACCAATCTAAAAGGAAGGTGTATTAGGGTAAGGCAGCATATCTAGTAGCCTTGCAGCGACTACTTTATTGATGTGGCAAATAGTAATTTTTCGATAGTGGAAAGCTTAGTTTGCTACGATTGCAGCGGCGTTTGAAATGATGAGGTGATTTTCAGAACGTCTGTGTCAAAGTGTACTAAAAATAATAACTTTAATAACTTGTTTTAATAACGCGACTCTGATATTTATATGTTTTGTTATAATAGTTATCTATTGACCAGTTTCTTATACCATTTAGTTACTCCAAAATCCTGTTTACATACAAAAATGCATACAATACCACGAATAACAGTTAATAAAATATAAATTAAGAGACGAAAACGACATGACATTAAACGACATGTCACATTAAAAGGTAGAAATTCAGGCGTTGGGTATAAATGAAGTGCCTATGAAGCAATCGCTAAAGAACTTGTTCTATCTTTGTGGAAAACGTATTTAAAAGTCTTTTGTCGGGCGGTAATAGGGTGCGGGCCTATAACGATTGGGTCATACCAGTCCTAATCTACTCCTTTGGCGTACATAATTGGACTCAGACGGAATTGGATGCCCTGGATAGAAGAGTCCGTACACTGTTAACCGCATATCAAATGCACCATCCCTCGTAAATGTGGGGGTCGTGGTTTTTTAAGTGCCAGGACCCTCCATAATCGTGAGGTATGCAATCTTAGAGAGTACTTTCACTCTGTTAACGGGGAGATACACTGGGATGTGGAAACAGTTGATAACTAACTTACTCCGCTTGGTCTAGGTAAAGAGAACTGCCGCAAATCTGCAGTATTTAATGTTACAGATGGTATCGATATATGGAAGAGCAAAGACGTGGACGTGAACCTGATGTAGTATAGATCTATTATCATCTGTGTCTCGGTTTCGTTTCGGTTCGATACTTGCATAGACATAACCTAGTGGCCAGGATAGTCCATCAGCAAGTTGCTCTTAGATATAACCTTGTGGCTGTCGAGTTACCGTACTACAGGTATGTGACCGATCTAGTTCTTGAAAATGGTCGTGCAACATTACATTGGGATCGATCTATCATCACTGACAGGACTGTTGTTGCCAATAAACCTGACATAATGGTGATAGATTGTTTAGCGCGCCTAGCAATTATTGTTGATATTACCGTTCCACATGACGACAATCTCATAAAAGCTGAAAAAGAAAAACAATTATAATATTTGGATCTGGCCCATGAGGTTGTCGATTTGTGGGATCTGGATTCAGTACTCATTGTGTCATATGGTCATATCAGCACATGGGTTCATTGCTAAGAGCCTCGACCAACACCTTCAGAGGCTCACGTTAGGTAGCTGGGTTCAGAGCCTGATGCAAATGGCAGTCTTTCTTCATACGGCACGTATTGTGAGGAGGTTTCTTTCTCTGGAGCCCTAACCACCGGTGGGTGGTGATGGGACACAATTTTTTTATTTTGTTTTATTTTATATTTAAAAATGTAATTTATACATTTGATTAATTAAACTCCTCAACACGGCCCGCATTGTCAGGAAGTTCCTACCATTGGAGCCCTAACCATCACTCTCTTGGTCCCTGTACCCGATATCGGTTGTCTACTATTTTTTATATTTTTAAACGTATTTTGTATTTATATGATATAGTTAAAAAAAATGTATATAAACGTTAAAGAATGTTTTTTAGAGTTTAATAATAATAAATCATTTATCTTATCTCCTGCACAGACAATTGTTACAAAATACAGTTACGGTCCATGTACACATATCAAGACAGTAAATCTATTAATAGTATTATTTAAAGTGTATGTATGTTGCTTCAAAATAGTGTGTAAAATATATAATTGCCGAACCGTCAGGACATCCAAGAGTTGGTAAAGATGACTACCAGACTATAAAATGGCAGAGAGTAACTAATCTTTATGACATTTATTTCGCAGGCGCCGCCCCTTACTGAGATACAGTATGATAATATGGGTTTACACAATGATGTATAAACCATTGTGATTATATTTTTTCTGCAAAGTGACGCATACGAAGTATGTATCAAAGTCTTGCCACCTGTATTAAGCGGGATTAGATAATGTTTTGCAAAATGTGGGCGTTGTATAATATAGACAAGTATGTATGTATGTAAATAACAGGGTCGTAGCCGGGAACTCCAATTGTCCGACTGAAGGAGTTATGTGGGAAAATGGGCTAAATCACCACGTTCAAGGATGTTTGTGTAAATGTGTTTATTTAATACTTTTAACAAAATCTTTTTCAAAAATACAGGTATATTTAAATGGTAAAGTAAAGTTAAGTCACTGTTTGAATGAATAAATTTACAACGAGGCACTCTCGGCTTTACCGTTAATTGAACGCAGTTGACATAACTAATCTTAATTACTTATATTAATACACTTTTAAATTATGTCTTAATAGCAATCCGGTCCTGGTTTTACTTTATTTCCTTTTGGTTATAAAATATTTAAACCACCACAAGTGCCAGCTTTCATCGACGACTTCAACAGGGTGGTGTGTCAAGGGTTCGAAATATCCAGAAAGCAAATTTGATATTATTATACACATTAATAAAGATTATTTTCGGTCCACATTAAAAAGAAGTCAGTTCTAAAGTACAATCGCTGAAAAGATTTTACATCAATCAATCATTGTCTTTATTTTTTAAGGGACTTAATACATAATTGCTTTTCTATAAAAGTATTCTACGATAGTGCGAACTGACAAGTGACCCCTTGCAAGATTATGAAGTAGTATTATTATTTAGAAGTATTTACTATAAATTACAAGAGAAAAACGTATTTTCCTTATTTAAGTTTATTGAGGTTTACATTCTTTATAATAATCGTCTATATGTTATACTGCATCACACACACATACATTGTATACTTGTTGATATGTCTTGAAGAGATGAACGGCTATATCCTTCAATTATTATACTTTGAATGTTTCGGGTTTGCAATGTTAAAATTTTATTGAAATCATGATTTTTATTTAAAAGTGATAGCTTTATGTTACTTACAGGGTCTACTATCTACTACTACAATAATATACCAAAATAATTACTTTAACCTAAACGTTAATAGTTTAAACCATTTTGAATGTTTATTCAAAATCTCCACTATAAAGGTGATTGCAGCTATTACTAGTCCCGGTATATAAACAAACCATGGAATCACAAAATGGGCCTCAAACGTTTTTTGTAAAAATCGATTCTTCAATCGTTGTTTGTAATAATGGTCACTTGCTTTTTTATCGGCTAGTCCACTTTCTCTCATTCGCAACGCATTTAGTTGGAGACTTTGTGTAATGGGAAAGCCTTTTTGGAAAAAAAATCCATAAAGATATTTCAGAAAGGGTTTCTGAAAACGGTAAACCAAAGATTGTCCAAACTTATTACTATACTTTGGTTCATTGTAAAGAAAAAAAGTGGTTGGTATTAGTGCATACATATTCCTCTCTGTGATAACTGTATTTAAAGATTCACCTGTAGTTCCACATCCCTCGCTCCTGGAGTAAACTTCTTTACTTTGTGCATCTATTTCAGTAGCTATATAATCACGAACTATTTCACTAATGCAGGGTTTAAAATCATATTTTATAATATCTTGCTCATCCGATACCTGGTACTCCATGCCTGGGTGAGCAGTTAAACTAAAGAGACTAGATTGGTAGAAAGTATTTATTATGTACATGCAAATAGCCCATGTGACCAGCAAACACTTCACCGATAGACGACTTTGCACGTCGCGGCCGTGCAATAGTAAATTGTCTAACAGTCGCAACAGGACTTCACTTTTATCGTTTGAGTCAAGCAGAAGTATAATGATCAATGTGTAGACTATCAGGGCTATTAATAGCATGATCCAAACCTCGGGTTGAAATTCAACATAAATATATTTCCAACTAGGAAAGAAACGTGCTCTTCTTACAACGAATAATAACTCATTGCTGTAATCATAGTAACCCCAGAGGTATGCAAATGCATCAGTTCGGGACGTTACCATCATAAGTCCTCCAAAAATAATATCGCATTCGTTTTTTTGTAACATTTCCATGGGACCAAACACTGTCATATTCGGTGCTACCATAGAATATAGATCACCGTTGTAACTGTAGTTGAAAGTGACTGTAAACTGTTCTTGCTCACCCAGTAATGTGATAATATATTCTTCTGTTCCCAATAGTGTTTTCTTGTATTCTGCCTTCGAAGGGTCGATACTGAAGGGTGGTCTATGAGGAAGTGATGTTGTAAAACTGCAATTTTTAAGTCCAGTGACTAGTTTGTCAGGATATAGATGGTCAGTTGCTTGTGAACATCTACCGAAATTTATAACTCTGTTATAGTACCGGCCACATGCGTAGTTTTCGTACGGATTGTACGTGGAGAGATGTGCGTCTCCGGTCCCATTCACTATTAGCACATCACTGACACGTTGTCTCAACAGCTCATTGAATATCAGCTGTAGTTTAAATAGTTGAAGAGACTTTATGACAATTAAAAACCGTACGTTTGGGTTCCATGTTCGCTCCTGTTTGAGGTAATGAAAGTGTTCTAAGAAATCAACTGCATTCGCTGAGTATATCAAATATCCAATATTAGGAACATACATTTGTTGGTTCGATACTCTGGATATCACTGAGAAGTTAGTTGTAGAATGTATCGCTTTGAGGAAGTCATCTTCATAAGTTTCTATATTGACGAAGGTGAGTTTAAAGTGTTCAGTAAAGTACTTGTTGAGAATGCCAATTACACACTTGAACAATTTCTGTTGGTCGTCTTGAAGTGGTGGATTTAATATATGACATTGTCCATTTAATATCAACAGAAAGCCTAGTAAGCAAGCGACCAACATACTGTAATATCAGAATGTTTATGAAGGATTAACACTAATCACCCATTAATGACTATGCAGTAATAGGTGTTACTTAGCTAATTGTTGTAAATGAAGTAAAACAAAGTGTTCACCAGAGAGGAGTGTGGTAGAATATCAGTTTTTTCTAATTAATTCATCTAATAATAAGTTTCATTCTTACAACAGCGACGTTGACTATAACTTTAGAAGTAAATCCTGGGTAGCTATCGTATAGTGCTGGGAGAGCCTTACTGAGGCACAAATGGACCAGCTCGACCGGTGCGATACCACGACCTCACATAAAACCGGATGTGAAGTAACGCTTTCGGTGCATTTCCCCGAAATAATTGTGGTTTCCGATGTACAAACTCCCCTTTTCTTTTCCTCATCCACCCTCTCCTCTTTTTCCTTCCCGCATCGAGAAGTAGACTTTTTTTCTTTTCCTCTCCTGGCCAGCCCCAGGTGGTGAAGTCCGCGTGTACAGTGACGGCCCCGTCACCTACTTGCGGGTAGGAGCTAGGAGGGGTCCGGATGACTTAATAAAGCTGTTCCCGGATTCCTCTTATAGTAAACGCTGTGTGGACACACCGTGTGGTTTTAATCGGTACGATTACGAAACACCATTCCCCCGAAAGCTTGGTGCAATGACGGATGATGTGGTTTCCACAAGCAAAATAAAAATAGGTATTTTTTTTTTAATATTAAACGGTTTTATTTAAAATAAAGAAATATGATGCAGACAATGTACTAAAAGCTTAAAAATTATTCGGTGGGTCTTCACGGTACCAGTCGTCATACTGCTCTCCTCATCAATCTAGAGCATTGATCAGACAAAAAAATAAAATCGTTGGGCGCCCGTAACCTACATAAAAATGAAAATGCCTTTATTATGATGTAGTGGTTGACTAGACAGAAATTTATTTAAATATAAAGGTAATATGGTACCGTCACGGCTGGACGACTTACTTCTTGAAAAAGGCCTCCTGCCGAGACCGAAACTAGTCGGGCATCCCCGAAATACACACATGAGTAAAATCATATATTTAATAAATATGAATCTAATTCACGAAAGTTTTTATTCTAATAGACAGAAATTTCACACGCCCAACGATTTTATTTTTTATATATTCTATTACTCAAACCCTTTCATTTGAAAATAATATTGAAGGGGTAGTGAAAAAAAAGAACCACCTGCCATTTTGTATGCGGCCATATTGGATTATCATTTTATTCTCATAGAGAACTCTATTTTGCTTTCATTTGATACACATATGGAGGAAGAAGTCAAAAAGTATGTAAGCCGCCATTTTGTAGGGGCGGCCATTTTGGATTTACAATGACAACGAATGTATTAAATTATATTGTCATCAGAATAAAAGATGCGCACCAAATTTCAGATCAATCCGTCAACAGGAAGGGGGTCAAATTTCAATTACTAGATTTGACATAAATAAAGAAACAGGGCAAACTAATTAAAACCGTTTAAAAAAGATCATTCTCTCAACTTATCATTGGGAGTTGGGACGGGGATAACCGTCCATGGACACTTGCAAACTCAAGAGTCGTAAGTATGATGCCCGCCTCTAAGGGTGATGAGAGATGGGGGAATGCGGGGAGGGGAAAGAAGAGAAGGGGGATAAGTAAAGAATACAAATTAGTAGAATACCTTACTCATTTCGGGGAACTGCATCGCAAGCGATACTTTACAACCGGTTTTCTGTGAGGCCGTGGTATCGCACCCGTCGAGCAGGCCCGTTCATGCCTAAGCATGGCTCTAGCACTCTTAAAACTAAACTAAAGAATATGCAAGTGAGAGTAAGAATATAAATAATTACTCCGGGTAACTATGTGCTGTTACGCACAAGCGCTGCCGACAGATGTGTTATTGCTAGACATGGATGGACGCTATTTAATTTATTGTGATCTTTTTATTTTTACTTCTCCCTTATGACACAAACACCAAATGATGAGATATTTTATAATATAATTATTTTAGTTTATTTATATTGTAATATCAAGTTGTTTAAAATGTGGTTTTTGAGTAATTGTTTTAAAGCAATAATTGATCGTGAGTCCTTAACGATGTTTCTTAATTTGTTATACAGCTGCACACCATCAGGCACTTAACTTTTCTTGCCAATGATTTTTATTATGTCTTGTCTATGTCCTATAGATATCATTAAATACCACTTCCATTAACCTATCTTGTACAGTCTATATCAAGTTAAGGTAAGTTTTGCATGTCGAACCCCAAACTTCGATTAAATAAGCGATATTTGGCTTAGTGAGCGAACTATATATCACATATTTTACGTTTTGATGTAGACATCCTACAATACGCTGAACTGCACCCGTGAGTGATATTAGTTTTCACCTAACCCTCTATTTTCATTTGTTTTTCTAATAATTGTTACATTATTCATGGAATGCTCCTAAAATTTCATTATGTTTTTGTTTTCAGTACAAAATATTACAAAGTTTCTTTTTACACTATTGATGGTAACTGGTGGTGGATTACTTAAACAGAATTAAAATATTGTGTGCATATATTACGACACCAATATTTTTAGGTATTTTGTAGCAAAATTAAATGACTGAAAGTGTCAAATGCTATTTGTTAACAATGTTATAACTAATTAAATAACTAACTAATTAATTATATAACATAACAAATAGCATTTGATACTTTCAGTTGTCTTTTTGTTGTTTTTTTTTTTTTCAATTTGTACTTTTATATGAGTTACTGAATCTATTGTTGCCGATAGTGTGTTCGACTTCCCCCTAAAGCTTTATTGTTGGTGATGAAGGAAGTTTAATGATACCGCAAGTTGATTCAACCTGTTATGCAGCACTTTTTCAAATATTTTTGATATTATGGGCAATACAGATATATTGGTCGGTAGTTACTAGAGTTAATTTTGCTTCCAGCTTTATGAATTGGGGATACTTTAAATTAATGATTATATACTTAATACAAACAAAATTGTTGTAACAAAATACATTATTTGAATCTGAAATTCATACACGTCAACAATTTTTAATGCCTTAGTAACATTTCCACTATAAAGGGGATTGTAGTTATTACCAATCCCGGGAAAAAAACAAACCATGGAATTAGAATGTGCGTTTCAAATGTTTTTTGAGAAAATTGTTTCTTCAACCGTTGATTTATCTGTTTTCTGCTTGTCCACTTTCTTTATCCGCAACGCATTTCGTTGCAAACTTTGAGTAATGGGGAAATCCTTCGGAAAGAAAAAAGTATACAGATATTTCAGGAAGGGTTTTTCAAAACGCTAAAGCAAGGGTTTACACCTTTTATCACACTATTTTACTTGATGATATAATTTTTTTATATAAGCCTACCATAGTGACTCCACTGTGCCTGCTGGAAAGTAATAAGTGGAGTCTAAGAGTTGTGGTCACCATCCTCATTGCATGTCTAGCCAATGCAGCATGGTGACCCACACTATAGCGGCCTGGTGAGATGCTTTTTCACGCCCCGCTTAAAAGACCCGGGAACAAAGTGGGAAGATAACACGTGCGCTGGTAGTGAATTTTAGGCCTTCACCGATCGGCACAGGAAAAAAGAGCCAAACCGTTTAGTTCGGGATCGTATATTTTCTACTCTCAAACGGTGACTCAGAACAGCACGTGTAGTCGTATAGAGGAAGGGAGAAGGTGGGACCAATTGGAAGAGCTCGTCAGAACACTCTCCGTGATGTAAGCGATAGAGGACTGCCATAGAGGTGACATATCTTCGCAACTGCAGAGGCTTAAGAGACTGGGTGACCTCAGGACAGACGATAATGCGGACTGCACGCAACTGCAACCGATCGAGAGCGTCAAGCAAATACTGCGCATAGCCGTCCCAGAGATGAGAGCAGTACTCCACGCAGAAGCGAACCTGGATCTTGCATTAAAGACACAGTTGTTCGGGCGAGAAGAACCGTCTCACCTTGTTCCATACACTGAGCTTTCGTGAGGCCGCCTTAGTGACGCTCTCGATGTAAGAGAGATGTGAGATCACGGCAAATGTCCATATTCGGAAACGACTTCACTTATGTCCTTTGAGTCGAACAGAAGTATAATGATAACTGATATTGACGTGACTGAGCTGGCCTGGTGCTGCTGTTAGCGATCCCGACTGCTAAGCCGAGGTCATGGGTTTGATTCCCACCTAGGACAAATATTTGTGTGATGAGTACTATCATTTTTTCTGTGTCTGTGTAATTTATCTGTAATATGTATGTACACTACCGTCCAAAAGTTTGGAAGCACACCTGATTTCAAACAAAACAAAAGATTGCCGACTCCCTGCGGTAAATAATAGCAATAAAATAAAGTTTTATGACCTTTTGTGATTTTTTAACACAAAACAAAAGGATTACTAGTGCATATTCCTTGAGTTTTAACAAATTCCTGGATTTTGACGAAACACGTGTTTTATTACTTCATCCGCCGGGGACTTTCTTTCATGCATTGATGCGGTTTTATTGAAAATATTTTGTAGTTTTATCTTTTTTGGACCTTATTTAGTCACACTTGAGCATTAGAACGCGAAGGTTGTGATATTAACATCGTCTGTATTCAAAAGATTTCGACTACTTCCTTGACCGTCTTTTTTTATTGAAAATGGCAAAACGCAAGCAAATCACACTTGAACAGCGAAGCGCTACTTGTACTCTGCGTGAGGAAGGCTACAGTGAACGCCAAATCGCAAAAAAACTCGGAATTTCTTGTAAAGGTGTCCACTACACCCTCGCTAGAAAAAAAGAAACTGGCAAAAATGAAGATAGAAAAAGGTCTGGTAGGCCCAAATCCACTACAAGTCAAGAGGATAACTTCATCAGAGTTCTTTCTAAACGGAATCGTCGCTTAACTGCACCACAAATTACCGCATCTCTGAATGAAACGCGAGGAACACCCGTGTCAATAACAACAGTTAAAAGACGACTACTGTCTGCGGGGCTAAGAGGTTGTGTTGCAGTTAAAAAACCAAAACTAACAATTCGGCATAAGAAAAACAGACTAGAATGGGCAAAGGAACATAAAAACTGGACAATAAACCAATGGAAAAAAGTTCTTTGGAGTGACGAATCGAAGTTTCAGATTTTCGGGTCCAATAGACGTGTTTTTGTGCGCCGATCTAAAGGAGAGAGAGCTTCAGAAGCTTGTACAGTGCCTACTATCAAACATGGTGGTGGTAATGTCATGGTTTGGGGGTGTTTCGGCAACAATAAACTCGGAAGTCTTGAGAGGATAACCGAAAAACTAAACAAGGAACGCTATTTGAAAATTCTTAAGGATTTCGCCATACCCAGTGGACTGAATCTTATTGGTCCTGGGTTCGTTTTTCAGCAAGATAACGACCCGAAACATTCGTCCAAACTGTGCCAGAACTTTTTAAGGAAGAAAAAAGATGTGAAAATCATGCAGTGGCCGTCTCAATCACCTGACCTTTCTCCCATTGAACTTGTTTGGGATGAACTAGATAGAAGGGTGAAAAATCAATCTCCTACGAGCTCAGAACATTTGTGGCAACTATTACAGAGCGAATGGAAGAAGTTAGATGAACAGTATTTTATGAAATTAATTAGTAGGATGCCTAGAATATGCGAGAAGGTAATTAAAGAGAGGGGTGGACACTTCGATGAAGCTAAAATTTAATTTAATTTTTATATTACTTATTTAATTTCATTGTTGTAGAAGTGTGTTTTGTCTATTTTTTTAATTCTGTATCAATAAAAAAAATTTAAGATGGCTTACTTTTATTTTATTTGATTTTATCTTGTTGCTTCCAAACTTTTGGACGGTAGTGTATATAGAAATAAATATAAAAGTATGTTTATCAGCAGTCTGGTTTGAGAGATGTGTTGAGTATTAAAAAAAATCTATGTACTATCAGGGCTATCAGTAGCAATATCCAAACGACGGTTTGAAATTCGAGGTTAATGTTTTTCCAGATCAGAACTTAATATGCCCTTTTCACTATAAATATTAACTCATCACTGTAATCGTGACCAAAGAGTTAGGCGAATCCATCAGCTCTAGATGGCACCATAACACTTCCATTCCAACAGCTGTCATGTTCGGTGTTCTCATATAATGTAGGTTCACCGTTTGCAGGTCACCGTTGTAACTGTAGTTGAAATTGACTCTAAAATGTTCTTGTATACCTAGTAATGTAATAATATATTCTTCACAGCACAATAATGTTTTCTTGTATTCTGTCTTTGAAGAGTCAATAACGAGTGATCTATGAGCAATTGATGTTGTGAAATTGCAATTTTTAAGTCCAGGGCCTAATTTGTTATGGTAAAGATTGTTAGTTGCTTGTCAACATCGACTTTATATAGTGAATGACTTATTATAGTACCGACCACATGCGTAGGTGTCGTACGGGTTGTAAGTGTAAACATATGCGTCTTAAGTGCCATTCACTATTAGCACATTAATGACATGTTGTGTCAACAGCTTGTTAAATATCAGCAGTAGTTGTAAATATCAGCTCGTTAAATATCAGCAGTAGTTGTAAATATCAGCTCGTTAAATATCAGCAGTAGTTGTAAATATCAGCTCGTTAAATATCAGCTCGTTAAATATCAGCAGTAGTTGTAAATATCAGCTCGTTAAATATCAGTTGTAATTAAAAACTGTACGTTTGGGTTCCATGTTAGCTCCTGAGGTAATTAAAGTTTTGCAGGACATCAGTTGCATTCACTGAGTATATCAAATATCCAATGTTAGGAACAAACATTTGTTGGGTCGATACCCTAGATATAAATGTGAAATAAGTTGTTGGATCATTAAATCTTCATAAGTCTGTGTGTTGACAAAAGTGAGTTCGTAGCGCTTAGTGAAGTAATTGATAAGAATGCTAATTACACACTTAAACAAATTGTGGTTGGCTTTTTGCTTTGGTGTATATTGGTCATTAGATATGAACAGTGATCCTATTACGTAGACCAATGACATACTGTAATCTGAATATATTTATGAACACTGAACATTAATTATCTGTTATTAACTGTACGGTAATAGGTATTGCTTAGCTAATGGGGAAAAACGAAGTGTAATATATGTATATTTTGTGTACAAGGATTAACACAAAACTTAATTTGTCAGATATATATATATTTTGTTTCTGGCTTGTGAGCATAAATATTCGTCGATTATTAAATGGTTTGTTTGTTGGGTATTGTTCGATGACAATCAATTCAATGTATGTACATAAAATACGTGTCTCAAATATGTAGATAATGACTCAATTTTTTGTCAAGAATCAGGCTTTAAAAATTGTATCTCTTCTAATGAAGATTCTCATAATAATTTAATAGTGTTCAGATACGAGTAGCTTGCAGATTTATTAAACAAGACTTTTAGGGACTACGGTGACCTGGTGTTTATTACGGTGTCGTGGAAAAAATGCTACTTCATCAACAGCACTTATCTTTAAACATGTTTAAAATTTAATATAAACATACATATATATATATATATGTAACAAAATGCGTCTACTATACAGACTATAAAACCACAATTAAACAGTAACTTATCAGTTACTACTTGATCGAAAATAAATGAATAGATCAGTTTTATTAACGACTGTATACGAAAATAAATACGAAATATTAAAGTTAATTAATAAATAAAATTATTATAAAATTCTAATTATTAAGTAAATATAATTATTCAGTATAAACATAAGCATTTTATACTCTAATTTGATTAAACGCACTTCCTCATTGTTACTATCGTAACAAACACCGATCTCGTAAATAAATACCATATAGCCAATAAGCTATCTAGCAAAATAAAATTATACTTTTTGCAGGCGATAGTGCAATCGTCTTTACTGGTGATGATAAATCCTTTTTAGAAACCGAACTGAACATGACATTAAATATTTTATATATTGGTAAACAGCAAATAATTTAAATATTATTCTTGAAAGACAACTTTTATTACACTTTGAAAGAAATAGAATTACGAAGCTGGCGGATATTAACTAAAAGTTACGGAAATACAGAAATTAAACAAGTAAATGTAACAAAATTTCTTGACTTATATATAGACCACGGTTTAAATTTGAAACAACATGTAGCCATTTTGTGTTCAAGAGTCAATTTGTATTCTTATGCATTGTATATGTTGAGTAAAACTGTAAATGAAGCGACTTTTTTTACTGTTTGTTACTGTTGCTCCATTGTTGAAATACGGTGTCATATCCCGGGGGAACTGTACAGATGTACACACGTCTACAGACGTTCGTGTAATTAATTAAAGGCCATCGGAAGGTTAATAATATAGATATTAATGTACTGAACGCAAATGTTTTAGAATTACTTATAAACAATAAAGCAAAAAAGTCCAATTCAATTATTTCTTCACTTAATTCTTTTGTAGATTCCGAAAGAGCCTTCAGGTCTAGAGGAAGAAATAGAACCTCAAGTTACTTGTATGATAAAAGACATCCCATCTTCTTACATGCTACACGGTAACTTGTTGAACTCATAAACTTTTGATGCATGCGGGCACACAACATTTACTTGCTCTGTAAGGAATAGATATTGGCCGATCGGCTGTAGAAACTTTGCTCGAATCTGTTTTGTTTATCGACGATTTGCAGCAAAACATATGACTAATATTATGGGTAAGCTCAATTCTGAAAGTCTTATAGTTGATTTTCCTTTTTTAACTGTCGGTTTTTTTTTTTTTATGCGATAGGGGGCAAACGAGGAGACGGGTCACCTGATGGTAAATGACTACCGCCGCCCATGGACACCCGCAACTCAAGAGTCACAAGTGCGTTGCCGGCCTTTTAGGTACGCTCTTTTCTTGAAGGTTTGAAGGTCGTATCGGTTCGGAAATACGGCAGGCGACAATTTGTTCCATAAGCTGGTTGTGCGAGGCAAAAAGCTTCTGGAGAAGCGCACAGTGGTGGAGTGCCAATCGTCCAGGTGATGGGGATGGATATTTTGTCGCGTAGGACGATGGCGGAAACCAGCAGTCGGTATAAGTACGAACAATTCCTCTGAACACTCCCCATGATACAAGCGAGAGAGGATGCAGAGTGATGCTACATCTCTCAACGCAACGCCAAGGTGTCAAGTCGATCAGAAATATCTTGGCAGTCGATGATGCGAGTCGCTCTCCGTTGAATGCGGTCAAGAGGGAGAAGTTGGTTCTGGGGTGCACCTGCATAGAGATGAGAACAGTATTCCATGTGCGGCCGAACCTGCGCCTTATAAAGTTGCAGGTGGTGGGCCGGAGTAAAATACTGTCTCGATCTGTTTAGCACACCAAGCTTCTTCGAGGTTAATATGGCCTTACTCTCTAAGTGACCGCGAAACTGGACTTCGCTTGATATATCGATGCCAAGGATTCCGATACTGGCTGATGCAGTTAGGGAAGTGCTCTCAAATTGAGCTGATACGACCAATTGCAACTTTTAAGCGGTGAACGCGTAAATCTGTGTTTTCTTGGGGTTAAACTGGACTAGGTTAAGTCGACCCCAATCTGAAACTTTTGATAAAGAAGTTTCGATTTCAGACACAAGTTTGGATCGGCTTTCGATGACGTTTACCCTAGAAATGTTAGCGCGGCCGGTGTAAAGGGCATCACTCGTGCTATCGTCCGCATAGCAATGGATGCTGCTAATCTGCAGCATGTCGTTGATATGCAGAAGAAACAGCGTGGGTGATAGCACAGAGCCTTGTGGGACACCAGAATTAACAGACTTCGAGTCGGAGCATGCACCGTCAACACAACCTTGATGCTTCTGTCTGTAAGAAAACTGGTGAGTCAATTGCACAGTTTCTCTTGAAGCCCATAGGAAGGAAGCTTCGCAAGGAGCGCTTTGTGCCAGACCCGATCGAAGGCCTTCGCCGCGTCCAAAATAACGGCCCAACGCTTCCCCCTTGGTCTCGACCGCCTGTGCCCACCGGTGAGTCAAGTAAACAAGAAGATCACCAGCTGAACGACCCCGACGGAAGCCGTATTGTCGATCATTGAGGAGCTGGTGGTCTTATAATTACCGGAGGAGTTGGCAGTTAATAATCGATTCCACTATCTTGGAAAACAAGGAGGTGATGGCTATGGGTCTGTAGTTGGACGGATCCGAGTGATCTTCTTTTTTAGGGATTGGGTGCACTAGAGCTGTCTTCCATGAGTTCGGGACTACACCAAGAGAATAGGAAAGCCGATAAAGGCGCGTTAAAACCGGTGCCAACTCAGGAGCACACGTCTTCAGCTCGATAGGAGAGATTTTATCGGGCCCACTCGAATTAAGAACGTCGAGGGAAAGAAGCGCTTTACGCACTGCCCTTTGTGTAAACCGGATTTCCGGCATGTGGCTCTCGCACTGCGGTATGGTCGGCGTTGCGTTTCCCCCGTCGTCCAGGATCGAGTTGGACGCAAAAAGTTTGCCCAGAAGATCGGCTTTTTCTTTAGCGTCGTGGGCCAACGAATTATCTTCTATGTGCAGAGGTTGAAGGGATGGCTTACAAAAGTTCCCCTGAGACCAGAATGCACGAGTTCCGGAAGGGAGACTCACTAGTCTCTCGCCAATTCTGCCGATGTGAGCCGACTTCGCCCCAGCAATTACTCTTTTGAGGGACCTGGAGGCAAATTTAAATTGCTTCTTTAATGTGCTGGTCTTTACATCCCGTGCTGTCGCTGCATTAGCCCATGCTTGGTAACATTCCTGCTTTGGGCGGGACGCCGCTTTGCAGGTTCGACCAAACCTGGGCTGGGACTTGCCACCTGTGGGAATCAATCGAAATCGTGAACAGATCTTCCCGCATGATCGGTTTTGCGCGAACCAAGCCATCCGGCGTGATGGGCGTTAAAGTCGCCAAGAATCACGATCTCTGCGGATGGGACCTGCTGGAGCACTGAATCTGTAGCCATTTGGACGTGGTCGATGAGTCGGTCCGTTTCGGCATCACCGCTATGGGACCTATAGAGGCATACGTAGATGCGGGGATGGTCGTCGCAGTCTACACGTAGCCATAAGATGGAGAGGTCCCTGCCTTCAAGATTGCCGAGGCGGTGAGAGGTGATATCAACTCTAACGTACACGCATACACCAGCCTTAGGCATAAAGGAGTGTTCCAGTCCGTACACAGGGTAGCAGAGGTAGGATGTGTCCGCTGGAGATGATATCTGCGTCTCGGTTAAAAAGAGCAAGGCCGGCTTTGCTGTCTCAAGGTGGTGGTGGACAGTGTCGAGGTTCGAATGTAAGCCCCTGATGTTACAAAAATCCACGGTAAACGTGATAGGGGGTGCCATGGTATGCCTTCTCTTGCCCCGAGCAGATTTTGAGAGCGCAGTTGGGCCCCCCCCCAGAGTACGAGGGGCAGCCTGGGCGTCCACGCTCGGGTATAATCCGTACTGAGGGTGGACGTCCAGGGGGGGATTCTCCAACGCTATCGCTGGTACCCCCCTGGGGTATACTTTTTGTGAACAGCGCTATCATTAGGGGGAGGTGGGGGATTTTGGGCCTCCGGAGACCTCACTTATTTCGCGGAAATGCAACGCAAGCGTTACTTCACAACCGGTTTTCTGTGAGGCCGTGGTATCGCACCGGTCGAGCCGGCCCATTCGTGCCTAAGCATGGCTCTACCACGTCTATACGTCGGTTTTGGATATAGCAGATGATTTCATTATACTAGATAGAAAGTGCGGAGGATGTAGGGTAATAAGATGTTATTTATGCATATTCGTTTGCTTTCAGTACAAGTGCATTCACATAGAAACTGTTAGTGAGCCTTCTAAGGATGCCTTAATTCTAGCTCTAAAACGTTTCATTGCTAGCTTTTTATTCTTTCAAATTGAAGACATCTTCAAAATTGACCTCTTTGTCCGCTTAGTTGCTTATCCAATGACTTACATACAGTGATCCCGAGTAATCTTTTACGCGTTGGCCCCGCAATATGTCTTCAGCGACACATTTTTTATTTTTTTAGTTAATTAGTTGTAACTTTGCATTTCTTACTTTTCATATACATACGCAAAAAGTGTGCCTAGTTCAGTGTTGAAAAGATTAAATTAAGGTAAAAGAGCAGCTTACTCCCTAAATATAACTTTTGATGAATGAGCTTTAGTCGTTCATTCAACGTTTTTTGTAAACTAAGATAAAATTAAGATTTTTCTTATAGGTAAATTATTTATTTTTAATACTTCAAAAGCTTATTTTATTAGTTTCTGTTCCGTATCGAATAGATGGCTTTTCACTTAATAGGCAGAGATTCTTCCCTATCACTAGTATCATGGAGAGTATTATGTTGTTCGGACGTATACCGGCCGGCAAAATTTCCAACTGTTGTAGTTTACTAAGTGGTGCGGTTAATTACACCACTTATGGTTCATTGCGGAAATATAAGTAACCAACATTAAGCCATGAAATTGAACTAAGTATACTGGAAAACGAATGTATAGTACATATGGATTTTAGTAAAAATTGTAATTACAAATGTGGTACTACGATCCAAGCAGTGCATTTTGGCGCTAGCCGGTCTCAGTATATTGCATAATTTAGTTATTGCATATTTGTTATTTTATATATTACAGCTCAGATAGTGAAACAAAAACTCAATCATTTTGTACAGTTTTTGCGTTATGTCGTTACTACTGTATGGACACATTTAATACCAACTTTGCATGATATCGAAATAATTCACCCTAAGGTTCACACTATTCATCAAGTTTTTTTCATTTACCCACTTATACAGTAGCCCAAGAAGAGGAGGAGTTACACATGTAGCCTGTTAGAGATGCAAGATAAATGTCATCTGAAACAAATAATATTAGTCTTTGCGGTCGGCTACCCCAAAATCGACAGAAATTTCATTTGATTTGAAGAAACGGTCGGAATCTTTTTTAATTTAGAAAACATAGATTAAGAGAACCTGTTGACAAGTGTATAACTAGCTCTAGGTATAGAAAAAAATAAATTCATTATTTATGATAAAGACTACAAAACAAGAGATTAAAATAGAGAAAAGGATTATAATATTTTTTTTTTACTTTAGATTAGAGATCTTTAGATTTTAGATTTTTGCTTACGCATTTCTTTGGTTGTATTTATAATTTATTTGGTTTACGTTAATCGTGTATCTTATAATAATAATCGTTGAAATTTTAGACTTTTCTATATAATAGTTAGGTACTGATTATTTAAATTTTGTTGTAATTATAAGACTGACTAATACATAAGATTAAGTTAAGCTTTCTCATAAATCTAGCTTTATTGAATCTGTCTTATAAAGAAAAGATATGTGTGTATGTGTTTTAAGTTCAGCCGCTTTGTAGGTAGCCTAGAATTCATTTAATAATTTGAAGCTCATTCAATATGATCTCCATTTGATTTGATAAAGTTCTTTAAACATTGAGCCCAGTTATCAATAGAAACACGCACCCACTTTATGGGAAAATTCTTCACTGCCAATATTATGGATTATTTTATAGACTCCGGATTATCATGTTGCTTAGAGCATGCCATACTCTCCAAAAGTGTCAAAAATCATAATCCAGCGGACTAAGATCGGGAATAGATGACGCCCAGTCTTTAACACTGAAGAAGTCAGAAACGTTCGTTTCCAACCGTACCAAGCTGGTACCCGGTGCTGATTCTTACTGAAATTACACTTCTTGGGTATGGAAAATAGTGTTGTTAAGAGGCCACCAAATCAACACCGAAGTCGGATCATGTTTTTTTTTTATATTGTTACAGTATTTATTTACAGACAAAGTATATTCTTAGTATCATTGAGTCTATCTAAGAAGTTTATAAAACTATAGTAATATACTTTAAAGTGTGTTTTACTTTATGCTATCAATTAAATATATTTGAAACAGTATAACTAAGTATATTTTATTTCTTCTTTTTATTTCAATGATGTACAAAAAGTCATTTTTAGGGTTTCTTTAATTTTGGTGTTTAAATATCAATATAAATTTAGATGTCTAGTTAATTATTGTGTAGAGAATATAAAAAGAACTATTGGTCTAAATAAATCCAACTCGTGTAAAATTAAAATCAACGTAATTGTTTCGGTTAATTTGATTACAATTTTTTTAACATAATTAAGGTACTTGTTGAAAGTCACCTTAATACGCAGCACTCTACCAGGTAAAATGTGGTATCATACTAGCTAATGACAAGAAATGTCTTAATTTAAAAATAAACAAAATCATAATAAATACAGCGAATAAATCAAAATAGTCATTTCATATTTTTGTTATTTAATTTTTAGTTAATGCCTTAAAATTATGCTAAAATAATAAACAGACATTTCATTTGTTTTATTATTAGACATAATATTATTGTACCATGAGTATAGGGGTACCTTAACAATTATTTGGTTCTATGTTTGGTAAAAATTTCCACTACAAAAGTGACTGAAGCAATTGTGCATCCAAAAAGATAAAGGAACCACGGGAGAGCGAATCGGGGCTTATATGTATGGGCGTGGAAATGGTGCTTAATGATCTTCAAGTAATTCATATCAGACATAGCTTTGTCTACCAAGCCCATTTCTCTCAGGCGAAGCGCACTTAATCGTATATCATGTATAAATGGAAATCCTTTGTAAAAATACATGCAATAAATAACTTTAGAATACGCCTCTTTAAACGGATAAATATGATCGTGTCCATAAATATCATAAAAATCCTGTTTATTATATTGATACAATCCGTATAGAAATATTGTATAATAGTTTTGATCATTCAGAACTTTATTAATACTGTCCGATGCACTTTTGCAACCAGGCATTGGTGTATACATGTGATTTGATTCTGAAGATTCCATGTCATACTTTTGCATCACTTCACTGAAACAAGGCTGTAATTTGCTATGCAAGATCTCTGCTTCTGTTGAAATTTGCTTCTGTCTCGGTGGATTGGTGGTCAGGCTGAATAGACTAGACTGGTAAAAAGCATTAACTAGATATGCAAACCAAACCCACAAAATAAACACGTACTTGACTGTCGATTGACAATGGATTTTACAGCTATGAAGCGTTAAGTTATCTAAAAGTTTTAAAACCACAAGGCTTTTGTCCTCGATTCGAAGAATGTAAATCATTAACATAGAATAAATCAATAAAGAAAGAATTATAAGAACCCATACTGTCCCCTCAAATTCTAAATAAAAGGTTTTCCAAGACGGCATCAATTTCGCAGTTCTCACTAAAAATCGTATTTCATCAACGTATGGAAGCAAATCGAAGACATAGCTGAATTCTACAGCATGAGATGGTACTAAAAGTTGAGCACCTAAAACGACGTCAACTTTATAATCTTGCAACATTTCAATTGGTCTGTCATCTTCCACTGTTGTATATGACTCGACGTCATCTTTGCCAAAAGAAATGTTTAAAGAAAAGCCGTGTTTTTCGCCGATTATTCGTAAAAAATATGGTTCTATTCCATATGCCAGTTTATGTGACATATTAGAATTGTTTTTAGGATGAATAGTATACGGCGGTAAATGTGGTATACCTAAGTTGAAAGTACAGTTGTTTAAGCCAGTAATATATTTATGAGGAAATAGATTTTTCATATAAGATTGTGAACACTTTCCATGGCTTATAATATCTTCATAACGTTTACCGCATCCGTAGTTCTCAAATGGGTTGTAAGAATATAAGTGTGCATCATCAGATGCATTAATGACTACTACGTTACTTACGTGCCGTTCCAAAAACATATTGAAAAAATGCTCGAGTTGAGACTGTTCTAAAGATATACAAACGATTAAGAAGCGTGCATCTGGATTCCAGGCAGCATCTTTAGAGAGTTTCAGAATACGTTCTGTAAAGTCTGGTAAACTCCTTGTAGAAATCAAGTATCCTTTATGAGGTATAACTAATTTGCCAGACGAACCTTTAGGCATCAATGATACAATGTTTGAAGCGTGGATTGATTTAAGCAATTCTCCATCCTTTAGTTTATTTCCGACATATGTGAGCACTTTTTGGGTGGAGAAATATGTTGCTAGTATGTCTTTTACACAGCTGGTTAATTTTTCATTGTGGTATTCTACTTGGATTGGTATTTCAAAACTGCTTCCTGAGGAGTACAAGAGAATAGAATACAGAATAAACGATAGCATTTTGAAACAATATTTGGCTTTGAATAGTGAGTGTGTACAACTTTATATAGATATCAGTTTACCTTAGATCTTGATAAGCATGTGACGTTGATTAGGGATACACTGATATTATATCTGTTAAGGTAGATTTTATGAAACATAATTATTTGTTACAATAAATATTAGATGACGTGTGACATGTACACTAAAATGTCATGAATCACTCATCACACATGACACACAATAAGCCCAGTGGACAAATTAACAAGAACATTATAGAAGAATTTTACACTTTCATTGGTGTACGTTCTTATTTACTTGTGATTTTATTTCAATAGTTAGATTATTTTTGTTGTTTTGTCAATAACAAAAATATTGTAATAAATTTTGTGTAGCGTTTATCTATCTGTTAGCCTGTCTGTTCGTCAATGCGATTGTATAATTGTAGCTTTTTATAAAAATGACTATTGATAAAATATAATATTTAAAAACTTAGATAAAGGGTGACATTTCCATTCTAAGTAGTTTAGTAAGATGGGTTTCATCCAAAATACTTTGGAATGACTAGTTTTTTCTTATTTATAGATTACGCAATGTGATACTGTTGTTTACATTCTGGTAAAAGTTATCAGTCGGTTACAAATAATAACCGGGGAAATGGAGAGGTTTTTTTTGAAATAAAAACTATTATATGATACGTTTATAAGATAGAGTGCATGGGCTTCCGGGTATCGTCCAGTTCGAAGTGCAGATATGGCATATAAATATAAGCAACATCCTTTTACTTTCGTTGCCTTCCTTCCATATACCATACGTTCGAACATTGACTTAAAATCTTACGTAACATCTTAAATGGTTCAGAATTACCTATTTCATAACAACACTGTTCAATCAGGTATAAACCGTTTAACATTAGTTGAATATGAACATTAATATGCGTCTGTTTGTTTCTATATTATAAAAATATTATATATTATATATATATAATAATTACCTTAATCTCTTCTTCACATGTCACCATAAACTGGTGAGTAATTGAAACGGTGAGGTATTTATTAATCTTTGGTAAGTACGGTTTAATGCTCGCTGGACCCGTCCAACATGTCTATACCTCTATGTTTGGTCTACTATATAATCCTTCGATAGCGTTGGGATTAAGATACGATGAACTCTCTCCACTTTTCCATTTTCTGTGGCGCTTGATGTGGACTTGGTAGGAAATAGCCATGAAACCTAGTAAATGCATCTATCATCGTAAGTATTTATTTATACTGTTTTCTGTCTCTGTAAGTGGTCCTAAGTGAAATTGCAAAGTATGCAATGGAATTCCTTACAAGAGAGTTGTCTGAATCTCATAGATGAAGATCTATGAGATTCAGACAACTCTCTTGTATGGCGTCTTTCCGTGTTGCTAATAAGGAGGGTATACAGCTTAGAACTACTTCTTCAATTCTTTATCATATGCTCTGTTACTAGGTTTTAATTATCACAAAATTATATTATGTGCATATTTTGATAATCTATCTCACAAAAAAGATAATTATATACATTATATATTACATACTCATTCTTGGACACTAACAAACTCTAATTTTTTGACACTAACAGTTTTCTAAAAAACCTGAAACTATTAAAATAGCTTTGCTATCATCTCTATTATAAAGAATATGAGTCATTCATTATATCTGAAAAATGGTAGTATATGTACCAATGATAGGTTAAATAATAGTAGTTATAAAACGAAGGAGGATCATTAAACTATGGGTACATGTGCAGGCGGTATCCTTTTAGAAATTAAAAAAAAAAAACAATTTGGCATAGTGTGTTTAACAGAACATTGGTTGAAGGAAGAACAAATGTTTATTAATTATAGGAACTACAGTCTATGTTGCATGGAGGATCTTAAATCTTTGTGTTTTATTTATTCCTTATTGTATTCAAATTACATTATTTTTGATTAAAATAAGGAAATAGTATGTACAAAGACGTGCTTAACCCAAATCTGAGTTGTCTTCGAGCAAAATTAGTAAAAGAGGATGATAAAAAAAAAAGCTAGGCAGAGCAGTCATGTGTCAATAGAAAAAATATAGTTAGATTTTCGGTAGATAATCGGTTATCCTATGTTAATCTAGATAGGCATGTTGTAGGCCGGCAAATAATCAAAATTACAGTACCTTTGATACAACAATGGAACAACTCTGATTATTCTACATCCATCCTCAACCTTGCTTTAAAGATAGGGATCTGTCGCAAAGTGCGTCTGCCGTGACTGACGAAATCAGTGTCGGTATGGAGTATTACTCATCCAATCAATCATGGTTCAATCGCGAGTGTACCCGTGCTGTTGCTCAAAAGCAGTCGGCCTACTGCACATGGACCCGGGCCCGCGTTCATTGTGACCCAGACATTGATCGCCTAAAAGCAGCACTTAACAAGGCCACTAGGGAATACAAGAGGGCTTACATCAGAGCAGATGCCCAGCGCATTGCACGGTTTGGTCAGGAACTCGTCGCATACCCTACGGGTAGCCGTAAGTTTTGGCGATTGGCCAAAGCCGTGCAGTCCAACTACTGCCAAACTTCGCTGCCGCCGTTGAACTACTCTGACGGATCACTTGCTCACGAGCCGCAAGAGAAAGCGAAACTATAAGCTGACCTCTTTGTGGCTAACTCCAGAATCGACGACCGTGGCGCGCACACGCCCACCATTGCAACCTGCGACTCCGCAATGCGGGATATTTGCATCCGACAGAGGGATGTCCGTTCGGAGCTACGGTCACTCGATGTCCGGAAAGCCAGTGGACCCGATGGTATTCCGACGGTGGTTCTTAAGAACTGTGCACATGAGTTGTCTCCCGTACTGACGCGCTTGTATCGCCTGTCCTATTCCTCATACAAGAGAAGCGAATGTTCAACCCATTCCCAAAAAAGGCGACCGCTCCGATCCAGTCCATTACCGACCTATAGCGGTCACTTCTATACTGTGTAAGGTGCTCGAGCGGATCATCAACAGCCAATTAATCCGCAATCTAGAAGATCACTCATTGTTAAATGATCAAGGGTGATCTTCTAGCGTACGTCACACACCTTTGGGGTGAGGCTATGGATAGGCATGGGGAGTCCTTGGCCATCAGCCTCAACATTGCCAAGGCCTTCAATAGGGTCTGGCACCGCTTGCTTCTCTCCAAACTTCCTGATTTGGTCTGCCACCCAAACTCTGCAACTAGGTAGGTTCTCTGTAAGCGCTGGTGTTCCTCAGGGCTCCATCCTATCGCCTACGCTGTTCCTTCTGCATATCAATGACATGTTGGCCCTTGGCAATATACATACATTGTTATGCAGACGACAGCACAGTACACGGGCGATATTTCGGACATCCTACTGCCGAGCTGGCAGATGTTGCGGGAAAACCACAGGAGCTTGTCGCTGAGCTCAGCCGGGTCTTGAGCCGCATTTCTCAGTGGGGTTGTGAGAATCTAGTCGAGTTCAGTGCCAAGAAAACACAGGCGTGCGCGTTTTCAAACAAAAAGTATCCATTCCTTTCTCTTCCTACTCTTCAGAACACTCAACTGCCACTGCAGGATAGGCTTAGTATCCTGGATATGGATATTTGCCGGGATCTCAATCCGCCAGATTACATCGAGAGCGTCACTAAGGCGGCCTCGCGAAAGCTCGGCGTATTGAACAAGGTGAGACGGTTCTTCTCGCCCGAGCAACTGTGTCTTTTGTACAAGACCCAGGTTAGCTCCTGCGTGGAGTACTGCTCTCATCTCTGGGACGGCTATGCGCAGTGTTTGCTTGACGCTCTCAATCGGTTGCAGCGGCGTGCAGTCCGTATTATCGACTGTCCTGAGGTCACTCAGTCTCTTGAGTCTCTGCAGTTGCGAAGAGATGTCGCCTCTATGGCAGTCCTCTATCGCCTACATCACGGGGAGTGTTCTGACGAGCTCTTCCCATTGGTCCCACCTTCTCCCTTCCTCTACAGGACTACACGTGCTGGCCTGAGGAGTCACCGTTTGAGCGTCGAAAATATACGTACCCGAACTAAATGGTTTGGCTCTTCTTTCCTGTGCCGATCAGTGAAAGCCTGGAATTCCCTACCAGCGCACGTGTTTCCTTCCCACTTTGATCCCGGGTCTTTTAAGGGGGGCGTGAAAAAGCATCTCACCAGGCCGCCAAAGTGTGGGTCACCATGCTGCATTGACTAGACGTGCAATGAGGATGGGGACCACCACTCTTTGACTCCACCTATTGCTTATCTCATTACCTTTAGCCCTTATTAACCATTTACATTACTAACCATTAGCTCACCTATTAAAAGTGGAGTCACTATGGTAGGCTAATAAAAAAAAAAAAAAAAAACATTAGCCTTGCGAAAACAGTTACCAATTTTAAGAAAATGGTTCATGATTATTTTTTATAATATTAGTTTTATACTTTCCGTATGCCATATGAGATATATGTATGTATATAGTTGTATCTACGTGTATATATGTATATGTTTTATTTAATATATTTAAGTAGGTATATGTATATTTATATATGGTTAATATATGTTTTGTACTTACATATATACTTAAGTATCCTAAAGGACTGAATGTACAGAATATCTTTATATTTTTATATTTATTAGGTTAGATTTCCTTTGCCATTTCAAAGGAAATCTTACCTAATAAGTATAAAAATATTACTTCAACCAACCAACAACTCTAAAAAGTTAAAATCTACTACAAAGAAAAAATCTGCACTTATATAGAAAACGATTTCAAAAGCCAAAACTCTTACGAGAGAACGAAATAAATTAGTATATCCAAAATTTAGATAATCAAAATTACAAAAATATTTTATGGGGTACTAAAATATATATATATATTGTTAGATATCAACACTACCTAGATGTCTACAGTGCGGCCACGCATATAAAAGGCAGAGAGCGGAGTGCGTGCGCGGATTGTTCTACCCGACTTCGAGAAAGAAACATTGCTCTCCGCCTTTTTGTTTTTGCAATATACCGTGTTTTGTTGTTACATTGATTTAAAATTTACTTAATTGTAATTATTTTCAGTAAGTTATTCAGATTTTTTTTTATTGTTGTTAATGTTTTATTTATAACAATACTTTTCTTAAATATGTATATTATAAGGCGACATGCCAAGAGACGGGTCAACCAATTGTAGGTGACAAACGACGTCCAAGGACACCTGCAACTCGAGCCTCCGGAAACCTCACTAATTCAAAATGGATTTCGGGGAAATACAATGCAGGCGTTGTATTTCTCGTCGTCGTGGTTTCGCACCGGTCGGGAACGCCCATTCGTGCCTAAGCATGGCTCTACCACTGTTAATATAATAGCGGATCTCGCTAAATTGAATGTTACTGGGTACCACTTAATATCATTGGAAACTATAATATATTAATTATGGTCGTTGCTGGTATGAATTTTTATTACTTATTTGCCTAATAATCTTGATCTCACTAAACTGGATGAATTCTACTCTAATAGCCAAAAATCATATTACACGATCAGCTCTATCATAACTTATTGATCTTATGATTTTAATACTGAATTTAATACCTAACTCTCGCATGAATTTCATGATCAATTCAAGTACCGTCAAATATCCTAAAAAGCTATTGGTACTGAAAGAGTTAATAGCACTTTGTAGCCTTAAAGAATACAGTAGTACTACTGATGAGGATATCTCAGACTCCGGTTTTTCAAATCTAGGCTCCATCACTATCGGCGATACCTTTTCCCTAAGTTTAGTTGATAAACATCATCCGGCTATTTCAGTAATTTAAAAGTCGTGATAGACGCTATCTACACCGATTTTTCTAAAGCGTTTGACAAGGTGAAACATATTCTGCTTTTTACCTATGGCATTCAGAGTCCAACCAAAGTCAATTAGTGATTTAAATGGATATCTTTCTTTGAATGCTGCAGTGTACTCCGGGATGCCGCAAGGGTTGCATTCGGATTCCTTATTTTTTGTGTTATTTATAAATGACCTAATTGAGCGTCTGTCTTGCCAGTGCCTTTTATACGGCGACGATCTAAAAATATGAACTGGGATCACATCACTGAATGACTGTTTGTCAGTAAATGTTTCATCATATTATTTTTAAATTAACGTAATATAATATTATTATTATTATTATTATTTTTTTTTTTATACTATAGGGGGACAGACGAACAGACGGGTCACCTGATGGTAAGTGACACCGCCGTCCATGGACACTTGCAACTCAAGAGTCGCAAGTGCGCTGCCCGCCTTTGAGGGTGATGAGGGATAGGGGATGCAGGGAGCGGAAAGAAGAGAGGAGGGATGAGGAGATGGAAAAAGGACAAAGGAGATGAGGAGAGAGAAAAGGGGGGCGGGGGAATTGGGCCTCCGGAAACCTCACTCAATTCGGGGAAATGCAACGCAAGCGTTACTTCACAACCGGTTTTCTGTGAGGCCGTGGTATCGCACCGGTCGAGCCGGCCCATTCGTGCCTAAGCATGGCTCTACCACTCTATTTATACAATCAATAGACAGTCCAGTCGCCAAAGACTTAGGCATATTGTACAACGATAAGCGCTCTTTTAAACCTCATTTGCAGTAAACTATCATAAAAGCTAACTAACTACTAAGGGTTTTACAAAACCTAGTAGCATACGTAATCCTTACTTTGCTCTAGTACGGAGCATTTTCGAATATGTTTCTAAAATTTAGTCTCTATACTAAATAGTTCACATTGGCGATATTGGTACCATCGCGGTTACAGGTCTCCTATCGAGACCGAAACTACTCGGGCATTCCCGAAATACACACGTGACTAAAACCGTACATTTAAATAAATATGGATGTGTTTTTATTTTGAAAGAAATTCATGCCTAAACTCACTATTAGTAACATGATATCATTTTTGTCGAAAGAGTGCACAAATATTAGTTGAGTGCACCAAGAAAAGTGAACTATTGCACAATTTGAAGTTTTGTCGTTCCGTAATAAAATAAGAGAACATTGTTTGTTCAAAACTTTTACGTTTAAGAAGTCCATATTGTTTTGAGAGTCGAAATGCGGAAACAATCTGATACCAATACCAACGCCTGCGTTGTATTTCCCCGAAATCCATTTTGAATTAGTGAGGTTTCCGGAGGCCCAACTCTCGAGTTGCAGGTGTCCTTGGAAGGCGGTTGTCACCTACAAATGATGAAACATGTTGTTTGAAACAATAAAATTAAATAGACAAAAGACTTTTAGGTTTTGGGTGTTGGATAATTTGAGAAGGTTTTTAACAAAAATATTTACGTTCGGGTCATAACTTTAATTGATTTAAGATAATAAAAAATATTATACTTAATATCAGGTATTTTTCTTACACAAAATTACTTCTTTCTAATTAATTTTATTGCTGAGTATATATTAAAAACTTTTGTATTAAAAATCGTTCACTTTGAACAAATTTCTGAGTGCATTGAATCAAAAAATATTGTTACGGGTCGTATGTAAAGACACACACACTGTGATAAAGTTAACATATATGTGACTTATACATAAAAAAAATACAAGAAGACAACTTCCACTTTCATCGTCCTACAGAGTAAGACATAGGCATTGTTTAATTATTCTGCTACCTATTTAAAATTTATCTATTTATAATTATCATATAATATGTAATATTTTTAATTACGTTAAAAAAAGTATATTGTCGACTTCAATAACAAATTGCAAGAAGCTGTAATTTTCATAGCTTAATTTTTACCTTTATAGGGTAAAATCTTCTTCAGATTTAAGTAAGGCAAGGAACACTTCTACGTCAATGAAGAATAATTCTACGACTATTTACACTGTACTCTAAATTTTTAGTAAAAGAAAAAGATTTCGAAATATGTCAAATATTATCTTGTCATTTAAGCACAGACTTAATAGGTATGTATGACCTGATTTTTTAAAACATAATGTATCACATTTTCCATAAAACCATCCTCGTTGTTAATGATATTTTTTATGCAATATAATATATAAAATGTGACATTATAAAAGCTGGGCACAGCAACATATTACATTCAAGATGGTGATAATGTAGCTGATATAGCAAATGGCGTGAGGGCCGCATCATCACAGTTTAATTCTCAGTTCCTTTCCCTAAAATAATTAATAACAAGTTCCAATAACAACGATATTGTAGAGAGACGACATCCTGATAAATACACATGGTATACATGTCTCTAATTGAATTTGTTTTGAAAATATCATTTAATTTTTTTTCCGCTAAGCTATGCTTTCAGTAACTGGTACACCTTCATAAAAATTAAATATATATTAATTTTTATAAAAGCGTACCAGTTTAAATATAAATATTAAATATAAATTAACTTCACCAAATTTATAGACATTTCGGATGTTGTAGTCGAATGTAGTCTTCCGGACAATGGTATTATGCAAAATGTAGTATTTAGTAAGTGGATGTGTACTGAAAGTAACAAGGTTAATCGAATACTAGTTGTTAGCGTTGAGAGCCCACCCAGTTATAAAAATGTATGTTATATTAAAAATGCAATGTATTTTAAAAGAAAGTTTTAGTGACGTGGCATATAAGGATAGTATGAGCTTTGTTTTATGTCTGTGTCAGGTTGAAGTATTTCCAGCCTTCGACAAACGTAGTTAAGGTAATCATGTAGGTATGCAAAGTCATCAACATGAGCAGCAGCTAGAATCAGGTTACCAAGCATAGATTTTCATTCGTTGGTTTGTGAATGTTTCAAGGGTCCTATATTGAACTTGTTACTTCAAAGTTGGATGATGTTCAACTCACAGTAAACAATTTGGAAGAGCAACGGAAGCAACTTGTGTTTGACTTGAAGCGAGGTGTTCGCTGCGTAGCTCGCAGGGATGTTGTAAACGACAATCATTGAAGAAAAATGTTATCATGCAATAAATCTGGACCCTATAGACAACAACATCCCTGCGAGCTACGCAGCGAACACCTCGCTTCAAGTGAGTCATAGTGAGTCGGGAGTAAGTACGTACATTATATACTGGTGCTTGGCCAATTTCACGAGCGGTTGCGAAAGCGACATCACTACACAAGTCTCGATCTGCGTTACGTTATACGCAAGACGCGTCATTCTAGTGCATACAAGTATATACAAAGCGCTATTATTATTATTTGCTTCTCATACATTGCCCAATCTGCAACGCCTCCACCCTTGAATAAATCCCATAGCATGTCGGAATCTGATGTGTACACGATGGCACCCTACTCCGCACCTTTAGAACCAACGAGATCATAAGTGCCGGCGGCTTGCAGATGAGGCGACTGCAACGGACACCAAATCAAACGATCTACGTACAAGAAGAACTACGCGATATGTTACGGATGGATGTACTAGAAAAACATATATTTTTTTTTTTTTTTTTTTATACTATGGGGGACAGACGAACAGACGGGTCACCTGATGGTAAGTGACACCGCCGTCCATGGACACTTGCAACTCAAGAGTCGCAAGTGCGCTGCCCGCCTTTGAGGGTGATGAGGGATGGGGGATGCAGAGAGCGGAAAGAAGAGAGGAAGGATGAGGAGATGGAAAAAAGGAGAAAAGAGATATGGGAGAGAAAAGGGGGAAGAGGAATTGGGCCTCCGGAAACCTCACTCAATTCGGGGAAATGCAACGCAAGCGTTACTTCACAACCGGTTTTCTGTGAGGCCGTGGTATCGCACCGGTCGAGCCGGCCCATTCGTGCCTAAGCATGGCTCTACCACTGAAATATATCGGATATCAAAACCCAAAATGACAACAACGCACAAGAACCACCTGGATATTGAAAATTCTATTGAACTTGTTACTTCAAAGTTGGATGATGTTCAACTCACAGTAAACAATTTGGAAGAGCAACGGAAGCAACTTGTGTTTCAAACGACAATTACTGAAGAAAAATGTAATCATGCAATAAATCTGGACACATTTTGCAATTGCCCTAATCTTATCCAAACAAAAACCCGCAAATACTAAGAAATTCTAATTAATGACAACCTTAATTGTAGACCGCACATTGCATTGGTCAGTAAGCGAGTTCATCGGCTTCTACACATTTTTAAAAACCTTAGAGAAACTGACGCTAATCTCGTTACAAGGATTTATTTTGGCCTTGCACAATCTCTCATAACATATTGTATATCGGTGTGGGGTGGAGCTGCTGCAACACACTTACTAGAGTTGGAGAGAGCGCAAAGGGCCATTATTAAAGTTATATGGAGCAAACCCAGGAGATACTCCACTGATCAATTGTATAAGGAAGCTAATCTACTAATGGTCAGACATTTATTTATTTTACAATCAGTCCCTCGCCATCACAAAATAATTGTGCCTTCCCAACTACCTCAACATAAAATAAGAATTCGTACCTATGTGCCTACCTTAAACACGATATACCTACCGCAACGACAGTTGTTCTATTCTGGACCCTTTCTGTACAGGCATTTTAACGATGTATATAAAACGTATAATTTGAACAAAACTAGCTTCAAAGTAAAACTAGAAAACAAGTTAAAGGGGATTAGTCACCATGCAACAGAAAACATTCCTAAAATTAACATTTAAATTAGTTAACACGCGTCACACAAATATTCAGAAACATACTTTACACAAATTCTTCTTACAAAACAAAACCTACATTATATTATACCTTACATACATATAAGCACTTACACAATGCACACACATTATACAATGCACCTTCTCACACCACACATTACACGACACACCTACTCACGTACACACAAAACATTACAACCTATACAATACGAGTATAATTACATTTTTTATATTTTTGTTACACTAAAAGTAGGTAGTAGAGCCACGCTGATTCATTCAGCAGGAATGGGCCGGCTCGACCGGGGCAGTACTACCCTCTCACAGAAAACCAGCCTAAAGTGACAACAGGTCGCGCATAATCCACGGAGTGGCTCGTCGTGCCGGTTGGTGACCGGATGGTGGGACCCGGCGACCACTTCTGGGAGGGTACGGGGGCCCTTCCGTCCGGCGGTTCGGTCACCGTCATGCTTCACCGATACATGATGACACAGCATTTTTAGTCTCAGTTTACATTGCCTTGCCTTTTACGCCCCCATCCTCTTCTATCATGGCAGCACAAAAAAAGAAAAGTGGTCTTACAGCGGCATCCTCCTCTCCCACCAACCCGCTTTTTGAGGTGGAGTTCACTAACATACGTGGACTCCATGCAAACCTCAGCGCCGTACACCAACACCTCGAGACGGCTCGGCCGGCCATGCTCTTTCTTACGGAGACACAAATACGCCGCCCTGCCGACACGGCATATCTCCACTATCCCGGCTACGTGCTCGAGGAATGCTTCCTCGCAAGGGCTGGAGTGTGCCTTTTCGTCAGGGCGGATGTTTGTTGTCGCCGTCTGCACTGCCTAGAAGACACATCCTTCTCCATCCTTTGGCTCCACGTGGATTTTGGCTCTACGAGCCGGATTTACGTGTGCCTCTATCGCTCCCATTCCGGAGACTCCGAGACAACTCGACTCTTTGACCACCTGAGTCAAGCAGCGGATAAAGCGCAGGAGCAGTTTCCAACCGCCGAACTGGTGTTTTTGGGAGATTTTAACACCCACCATGAGTCCTGGCTGGGATCTTCCAAAACTGACCACGCTGGTCGAACTGCCCACGCATTTACTCTCACGCATGACCTTACCCAACTGGTACTCCAGCCCACCAGGATACCAGACATAACGGGTCAAGCGCCCTCTTTGCTGGACCTACTGCTGACGAATCACCCAGCGCAGTACAGCGTATCAGTTCTCGCCCCTCTAGGATCCTCCGACCACTGCCTGGTGTCGACCTCAGTGCCTCTTGTTACGCCTCCACGACCTGTGGTAACAAGGCGGCGGTTATGGCACTACTCGTCAGCAGACTGGGATGGATCTGTTGCAAAGTGCTTCTGCCGTGACTGACGAAATCACTGTCGGTATGGAGTATTGTATCCCCTACAGTGAAGTCGCCAGCACGAAGACCCGTCCCTGGTTCAATCGCGAGTGCATCCGGGCCGTTGCTCAAAAGCAGTCGGCCTACCGCGCATGGATCAGGGCCCGCGCACATTGTGACCCAGACATTGATCGCCTAAAAGCAGCACTAAACAGAGCCACTAGGGAATGCAAGAGGGCTTACATCAGAGCAGATGCCCAGCGCATTGCACGGTTTGGTCAAGAACTCGTCGCGTACCCTACGGGTAGCCGTAAGTTTTGGCGATTGGCCAAAGCCGTGCAGTCCAACTATTGCCAACCTTCGCTGCCGCCGTTGAACTACCCTGACGGCTCACTGGCCCACGAGCCGCAAGAGAAAGCGAATCTACTAGCTGACCTCTTTGCGGCTAACTCCCGAATCGATGACCGTTGCGCGCACACGCCCACCATTGCGTCCTGCGACTCCGCAATGATCCGGGATATTCGCATCCGGCAGAGGGATGTCCGTGCGGAGCTTCGGTCACTCGATGTCCGGAAAGCCAGTGGACCCGATGGTATTCCGGCGGTGGTTCTTAAGAACTGTGCACCTGAGTTGTCTCCCGTACTAACGCGCTTGTATCTTCATCTTGCCTGGAGAGAAGCGAATGTTCAACCCATTCCCAAAAAAGGCGACCGCTCCGATCCAGCCAATTACCGACCTATAGCCGTCACTTCCATACTCTGTAAGGTGTTCGAGCGGATCATCAACACCCAACTAATCCGCCACCTAGAGGATCACTCCTTGTTAAATGATCGGCAATATGGTTTTAGGCCGAACCGATCCACGGGTGATCTTCTAGCGTACGCCACACCTTTAGGGTGAGGCTATGGATAGGCATGGGGAGTCCTTGGCCATCAGCCTCGACATTGCCAAGGCCTTCGATAGGGTTTGGCACCGCTCGCTTCTCTCCAAACTTCCTGCATTTGGTCTGCCACCTAAACTCTGCAACTGGGTTGCTGCCTTCCTCCATAAGCGCCGCATTAGGGTTCTCTGCGACGGCGCGGCCTCAAACTTCCACGAGGTAAGCGCTGGTGTACCTCAGGGGTCCGTCCTATCGCCTACGCTGTTTCTTCTGCATATCAATGACATGTTGGCCCTTGGCAATATACATTGTTATGCAGACGACAGTACAGTGCACAGCGATATTTCGGACATCCTACTGCCAAGCTGGCAGACGTTGAGGAAAAACGACAGGAGCTTGTCACTGAGCTCGACCGGGTCTTGAGCCGCATTTCCAAATGGGGCTGTGAGAATCTGGTCGAGTTCAGCGCCAAGAAAACACAAGCGTGTGTGTTCTCTACCAAAAAGTCTCCATTCCTCCCCCTTCCTACTCTTCAGAGCACTCAACTGCCACTGCAGGATAGGCTTAGTATTCTGGGTATGGATATTTGCCGGGATCTCAATCCGCGCGATTACATCGAGAGTGTCACTAAGGCGGCCTCGCGTAAGCTCGGCGTTTTGAACAAGGTGAGACGGTTCTTCTCGCCCGAGCAACTGTGTCTTTTGTACAAGACCCAGGTTCGCTCCTGCGTGGAGTACTGCTCTCATCTCTGGGACGGCTATGCGCAGTATTTGCTTGACGCTCTCGATCGGTTGCAGCGGCGCGCAGTCCGCATTATCGACTGTCCTGAGATCACCCAGTCTCTTGAGCCTCTGCAGTTGCGAAGAGATGTCGCCTCTATGGCAGTCCTCTATCGCCTACATCACGGGGAGTGTTCTGATGAGCTCTTCCAATTGGTCCCACCTTCTCCCTTCCTCTACAGGACTACACGTGCTGGCCTGAGGAGTCACCGTTTGTGCGTCGAAAATATACGTACCCGAACTAAACGGTTTGGCTCTTCTTTCCTGTGCCGATCGGTAAAAGCCTGGAACTCTCTACCAGCGCACGTGTTTCCTTCCCACTTTGATCCCGGGTCTTTTAAGTGGGGCGTGAAAAAGCATCTCACCAGGCCGCCATAGTGTGGGTCACCATGCTGCATTGACTAGACATGCAATGAGGATGGTGACCACCACTCTTTGACTCCACCTATTGCTTTCCATCAGGCAAAGTGGAGTCACTATGGTAGGCTAATATAAAAAAAAAAAAAAAAAAGGTATCTATACTGAATAAAACCCATGCCTAGTATTTTTGCTTAACTAGTATTCATTGCTATGAATAACTTGTTTTTTTTTTATGCGATAGTGGGCACACGAGCAGACGGGTTACCTGATGGTAAGTGTCACAAGTCATCACAAGAGTCACAAGTGCGTTGCAGGCCCTTTAGATAGGAGTCAACTAAAGCTACTGATAAAGATATAAATAAAATATAATGTATATTTTAGAAAAATATTAAGTTGGTCAGCCGACTATCTATAACTTGTACCATACGCTATTTAATTGAACTTATAAGTGAAGTCGCCCGGTGAATGTTGTTGTTGTTGTCATTTGCTCGGTGCGTAGTTGCTGGCATTAACTTAATATATAAGATCACTTTATGGGGTCGAGGGTTGACAACCTTAGATACAGGAACTTTCCTAGTTCAGGTGTCAACCCACCATAATCTCTTTTTGAACTATAATTTGTACAATGTTCTTATTATTGTTTTATGGTGAATAAAAATATAAATATTCGTTCATATATTGTTCAACGCCCATTTAATAGTAGGTTAATGCCAAATGGTTTGGCATGAAATGTAGTTGTAAATCACTGATGAATATGTAATGGTATAAATCATTATTTCTTCTTGTGCTAAGATCGTAATTTATCAAGCTTTTATAAAATTTTAAACATACTTGGTTTTCGTGTGTATTAAACGTATAGAGGTGTGCATCATTAGTACCATTCGTAACTATTAAGTTGAACACACGCTCTTTTCATAGAAAATTAAATATTGAAATTATATTTTAATGATTTTACAAAGATAAAATACCGTCCATATGGATTCCACGTTGGTTCCTTGGTAAGATACCAAACACATTTACTAAAGTCCAAGCTTTTGCAAAATTGAAATTTTATGACAAGCTTTATGTTTAAAAAGAAATACTTGGGAATGAATTATTTTGACCCTAATGACACTGCAGTCATTGATTGAATAGCTCTCAGAAGTTCGCCGTTGTTTTCATCAACGTCAATAAACGTGCGCTCAAATTGTAAAGTTTAATTATATTAGTTCATTACTTTTAAGGTTTTGATAGGAATAAAGATGTTTGCACAATTTCAAAGTACAATAATATAAAACTCTGATCCTATCTTTAAGGTAATTTTATTATAATAGACTTGCAGCCATTTAAATCAAGCGATAATCTAAACCTAATAGAAGTCCATTAAATGATATCATATCTGTAAAAAGGAATGCGATTACGATGATTGCGTAGCGTCGCAGTGTATTCATTTTTAAAATGCTTTACCCATACCCATGTACAATATGTACATATGTATAAATAAAAATGAATGATCGAAATGGATAATTATTTTTTGTTGTGATCGCTACTGTTGTTACAAGATTTGTTATTTTTTTTTTTAATGGTAATGATTGAAAAGTTTTTCACATGTAAGTACAGTAAGTGAGATGGAAGATTCTTTTAAACAGATACATCACCGTAGGTGCGAAGCTGGAACGGGAACTAGTATTTAATAGAAATCGCTTTGTACTGACATACTGTGGAATCCACGCACTACCTAAGCCGTTGATCTCAGATACTAAAAGAACAGGCTTTAGGCACAGTTTCCGTCTCTGTATACTGATTTAGAGATATAGGCCTATATTTATATATACTATTTACCCTAAAAAGGAAAAAGGTGTGAGTATTTGTTAAGTTTATATCGAATGTAAGCACGCGATTTCTTTGTGACAACGAATTGAGAAGAAGAAAATTATTGTAGCCACTGCAAGGCTACTGTGATGGTACACGATAAATACAAACGACGTCACAAATCATCCGATTGGTCCCCAAGCAGCGTCACTATACGGTGTACGGTTTGCCCTCTTCATCGTACGGTAAGCAGAGCGGACTTAGCTGATCAGTATCATATTCTTAATCAATGTCCATGTATGTAAATTGTGTATCTATTTATGTATGAAAGTATAGGTCTTTATTTTAAAAGTGATTTTGTGTTCTGATACAAATGAGATTGTGGGCACTTAAGAGGTGTGAAAAAATTATTCGTTTAACGAAGTAACCGATTCTCGCGATGAGTCTATAAAAAAACAATGAATTTATAATCGGTTAAATCATTTTGATTTGTCTCAAAAATGTTCAGAGTTATAAAGCCTCAATAATTGGTACATATGTATGTCTTGGTCCCTAGAGATCCCAATCAACCAGGTTTCACTGTAATTATAATTTCAGCTTCTTTCCAAGCCGTTGGTAAGATGCCATAAATAATCGAAAAGAATAGTTACTGAGATACTTGTTGATAGATTAAAGTGGAACATACTGGACTCAAACTGTCACAAAACTCTGCATTTTCTGCATACCACGTATATGCACAGAGTCATATGCAATTTTATAATCTTTCCAACGTGTTGCCAAATCTTTTCGGCTGCAGTGAACTTTTTGGTTAATAGTAGTAAAAAAATAAAAACCACATAAACTACATTTTTAAATATACCTATATATAAAACCAAAACCAAAACAAAAAAAAAATAGTGGATCTCCGACATCAGGTACATGGACCAAGACACTGGTGGTTAGGGTTCCAAAGATAGGAGCCTCCTGTCAATGCGGGCCGTGTTGAAGAGAGCTGCTTACTATATCAGTCACTTGATCGAGCCATTCGAAATGTACTCAGCAGTTTTCGAACTCTACTATCAAGGGAATCTAATTCAGTCTGAGTGCATCTGAGTATACCAAAGGAATACGTGCAAACCGGCAAGACCCAACCATTGTAGCTACGCATCTATGGACAAAGATTCGGTCCTGCAACGACACACACTTTCACACTAGCCTCAGATATTACTGAGATCTCCTATCTATACTCTACTTGAAATCTCCTTGAAATATGCTTCGCTCCATTTTTAATGGTACATAGTTTGCTGTAATTTTCCTGGATACCGAAGAACCGTTTTCCACTGCCTCATACAGGACTTCAAGAGCATAGAGTTGTATGAATTTTATACAACTCCATTACCCATAAAAGTCACGTATATGGAACCGAGTCATAGGCCTTCTTATAGTTATGACGTACTTGTTGGCTAATGGTCGTGTCTCTGAAAAAGAGCTCCTTAGTGCCACGTGTCCCACCTCTACATCCATTCTGAGAAACAGAAAATAACGTTTTTTTTATTGAAATGCATTGTAATTTTCTCAGAATAGATGTTATTATAATAATTATTATTACACAATAATAATTATTATTTTTAGATGTGAAATCTGAAGTGACAGACCCCAAACACTTATTTTTTTAAGTGAAACTCAAGAAAATAAAATATACCGGCGCTGACTATACTAAACTATATGAGTATATCGAAGATAATCCTATAAAAATACAGAGTAGTAGTAAAATACAGAGGTAAATACAGAGAAACAGATGTAGGAGGAGATGATGAGTGGTTACTATTTAGCTTTAAGTGAGAGCAAAATAACTAAAACGAAAACTGACTGACTGAAACTGACTGAAACACCACACACACCACAGGTAGATTGGATCAACAACAAAATTATTTAAGCCATTTACGACAGGCACTTGTTAATGGCTTAAATAATTTAGAAGGCTTTTGAAACAAATACATCAATTTTTTTACTAAAGAGAGATTTAAACGAAAAATTTAAAGTAGAAGCAAATCGACAAATACAGAAAGAATAGGTAATGGTATAAACTAGTAAACGACTCCAAAAAAAATTAATAAACGACAAGATTGGATCAGGCAATCTCATCATTGATTCTTAAATTATCACGGATGATTGATATCTGTGAACATCCCTATACCAGCTTATCAATGATTGGTTCAGCTCTAGAAAACCAAATTTCAAATAAATACAAAATTAATAGATGCGACACAGGAAACACTGCTGTAAAAAGCGATGCAACAGAAAATAATAAAAATAAAAGATAACTTAGACCACAACACTAGCTATGGTATCGAGGGTATAAGTACTAAAACTTGTAGTAAGTATTAAATGTGTCGAAAACTTAATGAAAGAAGAACTAAAGCGATGTATTACTGAATGTTTAGAAATTGATATTTGCCCCAACAGCCTAAAGATAGCTAAAGTTATTCCTATCTACAAATCTGGCCATACATTTGACCCTTGTAATTATAGTCCAATTTTGATTATTCCAGTTACCTCTACAATCTGTGAAACACACGCCTGGAACATTCTTAAAATCAAAATACTTTTTTTTATGGTAGGTACCTTTTCATCCACTTTCAATACTCTTGGCCTAATAGTGCTCCTTCGATAACTAAAACTAAGAACAATATTTATCAAACTAAGTAGCACTCTGCATTGATCTAAAAAAAAACGTTGATATATAAGGTGCTGTCCAATATTTGTACAAAAGACAAAGCGCTAGGGATACTTGGAAACCCCAGAATAAACTAAAAACTACGTAATTTTTACAGTTAAAAATAAAAAAGTAATAATTGCTGATATACCATTAACAATAAAATATAATGGAACAATCAAGGCTTACACTGAATAGTTTTAGAAAGTAGAAAACGGAATGATATATAAGCCTGTTAATATTTTTATTGCTTTTGGAAGCTCCGTCGCATGCAATGGAACCATTGACTGAAGCTGTGCCCACTCTCCTATAGAAATTTCTTCCACGCCTTTTTCAAACGCAGTCACGGTATCTTCAGGGTTCGTAAAACAAATTCCTCTAAATTCATGATTCTTCATCTCTTTTTTTTTTTGGAAATAAGTAAAAGTCATAAGGTTCCAGATCGGGACTGCAAGGAGGATGATTCACTAATTCCACACCGTCAATAGAAAAAAATGATAGGGCGTGTAAATAGCCCTACCGGGTAAGTGATTGCATTATAGCGTACAAAGGAGTGAAATAAACCGCTTCTACTATTAAAAACGATCATGCCAGCATTGAACTGCAACACTGACAGGTTCCCGTTTCCTCCAGAAAAGGTAAAGTCCAGTTCCCGACCGGCCGGAGTTCACTATTAAATAACCGAAGCACTCCACAAACACCTTGTTACCTTGTTTCCAGCAATACGCGGCTAGTGGACTGACGAAAGACGGATTCTTTCACAAGGAATATAACAGATTTCGTTAGCGAAAGAATACTTTTTCCTTAGCACACGGTGATATACTAATAATGACTGCAGTAGGGACTGTACAGATGGCGTAGCGGTTTAAGTAGTCACCTTGCTACCATGCTGCCGCGCCTAGTGTTGTGGGTTCGATCCCCGCACGGGACAACACTTTGTGTTATCCTCAAATTGTTGTTCTGAGTTTGGGTGTTCTTTGTGTCAGTTGTTTGAATGTTTGTAAAGTTCCCCGCGACACAAGAATTAATCCTAGTGCGGGAGTTGTCTTTTTTAAATAAAAATAATAATAATGTTACTTGAACGTCGCATAAGTCCACTCAACTGCCCCGCGACCAATCAGTTGCAACCTGTATTCTTCATTTGAATACTGCTAGCGTATATAGTTACAGGATACAGTTGGGAAATTACAAGTAATACCAGTAGTCATTGTCACTGTCAAATAGAAAGCAGTTTACTGTATAAGATATGATAAGATATGATATCATTAATTCAATATAACTATACAAAAGTTATGGAGCGATTATGTATGGAATAATAGATATTTATAGGCGCTCCACCAAAATATTCGATTCAAACTGGAGCGCTGTTATGGTGGAGGAGAGTTCTGCTTGCTGCTGCCTGAAGGCAACTGGTGAACAATGACTGACATGAGTCGATTTTCTCGAAACTGTAAAACCCCAAAACAAGCAGCAAGATAGTCAAGTAAACACAAACAAGAAATCACACAGTCATGTTAGCTCCGCTCAGTAATTCGCTTTAAAATAGTAGACAACCGACTTCAATGCGTCTAATTATAAAATTTAAGACTTATATGGTTTTCTCATGGATGCCATTATCAGAACTATACCAATTGAAATGGGACCACATGGGCACCAGATTTAAAATGAAAAAAAAAAAATATCGAAATCGACTTGCCCAGTCGAAAGTTTTGAGGTAACATAAAAAAAAATACTGTCAAATTAAGAACCTCCTACTTTTTTGAAGTCGGTTGCACAAAAAAATTGTTGATCTTCTAACTCTCAGCGTTACAAATGGAATATGTGCAATTCGAATCATCCTATTTAGTGATGTGGTAGTTTCCTTAGCTTATCTTGCAAGGATTAACTAAAACTTATTGATGAGAAGAAGCTCAGTTGTAAATGTTTACGCATTGGTCATACTGTAAGCGAATGTTGGTTCGGACATTGCAAGCTTTGTAACAAAAAACATAATACATTAATTCATAATGATTACAATATTACATTATCTTATAGTATTTTTTTTTATTTATTTTATAGTAAAGTAATCACAAAACATCCCGAATATAAACTGCAACTCACAAATCTCATAAGCTTTACAAAGATAGTAATCAACACGTATTATTCATTCGCTTCTTTATTATTGTTGACTGTTGTACCTTTAACTAAGAACAAAAATCGGCGAGTTTTTGAACTTATCAAACCATATGTCCATTTCTCTGGCGACAATTGTGGCCAACATGCTTCACTGTCCCATACATAAAAGGATAAGTCCTTTCTTAAACAATTGATGATGGGCAATTTAAATTAGTTACGCACATGGTGTCGTATTACATTACTCAGAATACAAGTGTTTACGCCTGTTTTCTGAATCTAAGTGTGTACATTTAAAACAATTAACCTCGACTTTTTCTTCGAAGAAACTAGATAATAGGGTCGTTCTTGCTGGCTTTTGAGGACTGATTAGAAATTGGTATTCTGATCAGTCTATATCTGATTCAGTTTATAATGATGATAAAATAAAAATGCTAGTATTCCACTCAGAAAGAGCGTAAAACTAGTATGAATAGCCAGTCAGGTAGGGGTAAGGTTTTAGGAAGGTTCACGTATTTTGATCATATATTAACATGAAATTTGAAAGACGGTTCTGATATTGATTGCCAATGCGAAGCACTTTCAGTCTACGGGAATATGATAGCAACAAGATTTTTAAATGCCAATGTACAGACTAGGGTACATTTATTAAGAACGAACTGTCAGAGTATTATAACGTGCTAGCTCTGAAATGCTTATACGAAGAAGTCTTTAGATGGTATTTTATATTAAACTGGATTTATTATATATGTATGCATATAGCTTGCCGTGTGGTTCATGATTTAGTAGAATAGGGCCACTCCATCCCTTCCCGGTGGTGACGTAAAAGGCGACTAAGGGACCGAACATCGAAGCATCTATCAGACAGTTAATACACCTTTTTGTACCCCATAGAGTCCATCAGTATACAGATTGCTGTTTCCTCTGCTTCCAAGCATGCTATGCAAGCAAGCATGGTCAGTCCGTAGCACCTGTATCAAAAATGTGTCTGTTAAAATAGCCATGTCCAGTAATGCATGTTGGCCCTTGGCAATATACATTGTTATGCAGACGACAGTACAGTGCACGGGCGATATTTCGGGCATCCTACTGCCAAGCTGGCAGACGTTGAAGAAAAACGACAGGAGCTTGTCGCTGAGCTCGACCGGGTCTTGAGCCGCATTTCCCAATGGGGCTGTGAGAATCTGGTCGAGTTCAGCGCCACGAAAACACAAGCGTGTGTGTTCTCTACCAAAAAGTCTCCATTCCTTCCCCTTCCTACTCTTCAGAGCACTCAACTGCCACTGCAGGATAGGCTTAGTATTCTGGGTATGGATATTTGCCGGGATCTCAATCCGCGCGATTACATCGAGAGTGTCACTAAGGCGGCCTCGCGTAAGCTCGGCGTTTTGAACAAGGTGAGACGGTTCTTCTCGCCCGAGCAACTGTGTCTTTTGTACAAGACCCAGGTTCGCTCCTGCGTGGAGTACTGCTCTCATCTCTGGGACGGCTATGCGCAGTATTTGCTTGACGCTCTCGATCGGTTGCAGCGGCGCGCAGTCCGCATTATCGACTGTCCTGAGATCACCCAGTCTCTTGAGCCTCTGCAGTTGCGAAGAGATGTCGCCTCTATGGCAGTCCTCTATCGCCTACATCACGGGGAGTGTTCTGATGAGCTCTTCCAATTGGTCCCACCTTCTCCCTTCCTCTACAGGACTACACGTGCTGGCCTGAGGAGTCACCGTTTGTGCGTCGAAAATATACGTACCCGAACTAAACGGTTTGGCTCTTCTTTCCTGTGCCGATCGGTAAAAGCCTGGAACTCTCTACCAGCGCACGTGTTTACTTCCCACTTTGATCCCGGGTCTTTTAAGCGGGGCGTGAAAAAGCATCTCACCAGGCCGCCATAGTGTGGGTCACCATGCTGCATTGACTAGACATGCAATGAGGATGGTGACCACCACTCTTTGACTCCACCTATTGCTTTCCATCAGGCAAAGTGGAGTCACTATGGTAGGCTAATATAAAAAAAAAAAAAAAAAAATGCCGCTGTCATTTCTCTGCCCTCGACTGTCTGCAGTCTTCATGGCTTGTCCATGTGAAATTGTGTTGATCTTCTGTGCGCTTACTCACCAATGTCTAAATTTGTCTAAAGGAGAAGGTCACTAGTTTTGGACCTAAAGCGCATAGCTTCGATCCTCTCCTAGCTAACTCGTCCGCTGCATTGTTACCGACAGGTTGTAATCGATACAAATATACATATAAGTACAGCCAGGTCATCCGCATAGCCAACTGTATAATAATGCCTACAGTAAGGTGATCAAAAAAAAAATTGTTATTTATTTTATTTTTTATAATAAACTTATATTTTTTATAATAAACTTTACAAGCCATTACCGTCAGTGTACTTGCTGTTATGTTTTAAGTATGTAATTTAAGTCTAAGAGTTACACGCTTAAACCATTTTGAATGTGTATTCAATATCTCTAATACAAATGTAATTGTAGCTATTATCAATCCCAGAATAAATATACACCATGGAATTTGAAAATGTGACTCAAACGTTTTTTTTGTAAATTTTTTCTTTAACCATTGTCTATAATAATGGTGGCTTGCTTTTTTATCTACTAGCCCACTTTCTTTCATCCGTAAAGCATTTAGTCGTAGACTATGTGTAACAGGAAAACCCTTTTGGAAATAAAAACAATACAGATATTTCATGAAGGGTTGCTGAAGACGATAAAGCATGGGTTCTCCCCACTTGTCAGTGTAATTTGCTTCATTGTAAAGGAAAATATTAGTTGGTACGAGCCCCAAAACATAATTGGTTGTACTAACCGTGCTTAAAGATATGTTTGTAGTTTCACATCCCTCGGTCCTAAAATAAATCTCTTGACTCCGTGAATCCACTTCGGTATATATATACTCACGGACTGATTGGGCAACACAGGGTTTAAAATGATATGTAATAAAATCTTGCTCATCTGATACTTGGTATTCCCTGATTGGATGCGTAGTAAAACTGAAGAGACTAGATTGGTAAAATGTATTGATTATATACATGCAAATAGCCCATGTAACTAGCAGAAACTTCACTGACAGGCGAGTGTGCATGTCACGGCCGTGCAATAGCATATTGTCCAACAGTCGCAACACGACTTCACTTTTATCTTTTGAGTCAAGCAGCATTATGACTGCTATCGTGTATACAATCAAGGCTATAAGTAGCAAGATCCAAACTTCGGGTTGAAATTCTAGATAAACGTATTTCCAAATCGGAACAAAACATGCTTTTTTCACTACGTATAATAACTCATCACTATAATCATAGTAACCAGAGAGGTAGGCAAATGCATCAGCTCTAGATGGTACCATCAATAGTCCTCCAAACATAATATCGCATTCGTTTCTTTGTAATTTTTGCATGGGTCCAAAAGCTGTCATGTTTGGTTCTACCGTTGAATACAGATCATCGTTGTAATTGTAGTTGAAAGCTACTGTAAAGTGTTCTTTTTCACTTAGTAATGTGATAATATATTCTTCTATTCCCAATAATGTTTTCTTACGTTCTGTTTTCAAAGGGTCAACACTGAAGGGAGGTCTATGAGCAGTCGTTGCTGTAAAATTACATTTCTTAAGTCCAGTGACTAGTTTGTTAGGATATAGATTGTTAGTTGCTTGTAAACATCGACCGAAACGTATGACTCTGTTATAGTACCGACCACACGCGTAGTTTTCATACGGATTGTAAGTGTAGAGATGTGCGTTTTCAGTACCATTCACTATTAGCACATTAATTACATGTTGTGTCAACAGCTCATTGAATATCAGCCGTAGTTCAAACTGGTCTAGAAATTTGATGATAATTAAAAACCGTCCGTTTGGATTCCATGTTCGCTCTTGTATGAGATAGTGAAAGTATTCTATAAAGTCAGCTGTGCTTCCTGAGGATATCAAGTATCCGATGTTAGGAACGAACACTTGTTGGGTCGATACTCTAGATATCAATGTGAACTTAGTTGTTGAGTGAATAGCTTTCAAAAGATCATCTTCATAACTTTGTATATCGACGAAAGTGAGTTCGTAGTACTTAGCGAAGTACTTGTTAAGAATGCTAATCATACACGTGAATAAATTCTGGTAGTCGCTTCGACTTGGTGGATTTAGCGTATGACATTGTCCATTCAATATCAATAGAAATCCCACTACGTAGAATACCAACATACTGTGATCTGAATTTATTAAGACGGACACTCAATGGCTGTTATTAACTGTGTTTTTACAGGTGTTACTCGGATATATGTAATTGCAGTCCCGACAGAGGCATGTTTCGGTGCAAGTACTGGAACAGCGCGGGCGTCTCTCGGTTCGGTAAGCCGGTTTACTCGAACGCTTCCGAAGGCCCCAGGTGGTAATCGCGGCACATGTGACGCAGGCGCACTCGGCATCATCCAAGGTTATTCAGGGTACTGTGCCTGTCTGATGTAACACATTAATTGTTTTGTGTGATAAACGAATCAATGCATGACATGTGTTATTAATGTATGTTAGACTATAACTCTAGAGTAATATAATTTGTAGTAAAGTAATAAATGAATGTACTAATCGTTTTGTATATTGTGGTTGCGTGAACGTGTCAATAAAATAAATTGCTAGATACTATTTATTATAAGAGTGACCCACCTACATTTTACTACAATTCTTTTTTTTTATTATTTACATATTAAGAAACTCTAAAGCTTATTTACATTACAAACATGATATTGTGACAATTTCATAGGATTCTTAAGCTAATAATAGAGTTTCACAGCATTTGTACAGACACTCTTACAAAAAGGTAAATATTTAATAGAATAAGAAAAATAGAAATGAGTACGTTAAACAAAAAAATAATACTACTATTATAATTAATAATACTTTATCACTGGTGGGTATCTTCACGATTTGGTTGCGATAACGTCGGTTCGGCGGTCGGTCGGCGATTGGTATGCGATGACTTCTTTGACAAATAAAATATGTTAATACTATCAAACTTGTCCGTGTATGTAAGAAGTAGTCGCGTTATAACAACATTTTTGCCAGAATAGCATTGGTATGATTTCTGCGTACAGAATTCCACAGTTGAAAGAAGCTCAAAACTGTCTAGCCCACCACGCAAAATGTCAAACAGTAACAACATAGCATCATACGTCTATCATTGAGGGGTAGCAGATGATAGTGTTTAATGTCTATGGAGTAGGAAGCATGGCGCTTCTTGCATTTAAAGTTGAGGAAATATACGGACCTTTTCTGTAAACTCACAATTCTCGCAATATAAACAGGGTATTGCGCTGACCAGATAGGACTGCAATACTACGACGTAAGACGCAATTTTCAAACTGTGACAGTTTTTGATGGGTTTACAGGTACGCATTATAAAGCCTAGATTTCGGGATGTCTTAATAATGATGCTATCGACGTGCTCGGAAAACAGCAATTTGGAATCTAGATTTATACCAAGATCTCTGACTACGTCAACCCTTTCAATGACATTATTATAAAAATTTATAAGAATATTGAATTGAGTCTTTAGAAGTGAAGCTAATAGTTCGACACTTGGCTACATTGATAGTTATATTATTTTTAAGTAGCCTTAGTCTATTAAGGTCTGAATGAGTTTATAATCCTGGCTTAACCGTGAGGTGTTCTGTGCATTGAAAACATGACCGCATATCATATAAATAGGCACAGTTAAAAAGAGGTCCTAATAAAGATCCCTGACTAACACCAGATGGACTACACGAAGTCGGACCGAGAACCACCTACAACCTGCGACTGGTTCGATAGATATGAACTCATCCATCTCAGTAAATCCCCATGTATTCCAAGTTTTTGCAATTTTGCAAGCAGGATAACGTGAGTCACACCATCGAAGGCTTTTTCAAAAAACGGGGAAATCACGTCAACCTGCCCACTGTTTAAAACGGAATGACTAAAGACGGCCAAGTTGGGTACTGTTGAGCATTCAGTTAATAGAAAAAAAAACTGGGTAACTTATTTGCGGTCTTGAACATGTTGTTGTATTCTTGGACTCTGGGTATGGAGAAAAAATAGCCGCACACTGTGTTTTACACTTATAAGTGGAACTAATAAATCCTTAAGGGCCAAGGTTCTTCACATACAGGTGTAGCACTAAGTTGGTACTGTACGTGGTACTTCTCGTTAAAGGATTTTATGTGCGTTGAGAAGTCCGTGGTGTGATTAGCACATAAAAGAAAAATGTGACAGGCAGAAAGAGAGATTCAGCGTTGAACAAACAGATGATTAAACATTCTTTGATGGCTCTCCTGACATCAAGAAGTACGAGTGGTATGGGTCCGTCGTTACCCCTTAACTACTACTACCGCAGTGACGTCGGTGATTAGCAACGGTTCCGGGTATCACTTAAAGAGTATCATCATATCATCACGTATTAAGGTAATACAACATGTCTAGTAGCCTTGCAGCCAGGACCTTGTCCTAGATGTAAATATGAATAATGTCGGTAATGACGAGGCCAATAGACATTTTTCGTTAATAAGAAGCGCAACAAACAAGCCTGTCGTTGGTTTAAAAGGCGAGGTGGATGAAAAAAAAGTGAGGTGACTGTAAAAATGCAAGCCGTGATATTCTTTGTATCGTCGCGTCACCGTAATTCATGAGTTGCGGGTGTCTATGAGCGGCGGTAGTCACTTACCATCAGGTGACCCGTCTGCTCGTTTGCATAGCATAAAAAAAAATGATTATTTGATTCCTGTGTCGTGTAATTTACCAAGATTTATGAAACAATGGTTATGAATTTTATGTGTAATGATAATTTTATGTTATGATTGTATGATTAATAGAAAGTTATGATCATTTTGCAGTTATTAGGAAAAACTTTGTAAAAAACCATAAAACTCGATATTTAGATAAAACAATTGAAACAAAGTTGTGTGTAGCAAATACTATTTTTGATATATGTGTTGAAATAATTTATTGAATTCATATGCAGATATCGTGGATAAACTAATGTGAGGAATAATTTTTCTGAGAATTCTTGAACCTAAGACATTTGGTATATATTTCAGTGGTAGAGCCATGCTTTTGCACGAATGGGCCGGCTCGACCGGTGCGATACCACGGCCTCACAGAAAACCGGTTGTGAAGTAACGCTTGCGTTGCATTTCCCCGAATTGAGTGAGGTTTCCGGAGGCCCAATTCCTCCTCCCCCCTTTTCTCTCCCATATCTCCTTTCTCCTTTTTTCCATCTCCTCATCCCTCCTCTCTTCTTTCTGCTCCCTGCATCCCCCATCCCTCATCACCCTCAAAGGCGGGCAGCGCACTTGCGACTCTTGAGTTGCAAGTGTCCATGGACGGCGGTGTCACTTACCATCAGGTGACCCGTCTGTTCGTCTGTCCCCCTATAGTATAAAAAAAAAAAAAAAAAAAAAAAAATTTACCAAAATGGAGTTAGAGATGAAAGTGGCGTGCACCTTCATACTAGTTATGGACGGTATTCAGAAGACCACCAGGCGATTAATAGACTCGGTAATGTATGAGATGTATGCCGTCATGATTTTAATAATAATAGTAATTAATTTCTCTTCCACAAAGGTAACTTAAGTCTATGGTTGTCAATACTATTCATATACACGTTCAATATAGTCATTTGTGAGAGACTGGCATCTGCACTAGGAAACCCTGTCACACAGATTACCAGGCCCCCTATATAACAATGCAAGTATTATAAAAGTCACAAAGGCAAGCGGCTAATAGAAGATAAATTAATTATTTAGAGGTATTTTGTTTAGTGCTCGTGTGCGTGCTGTGTGTGTGTGTGTGTGTTTGTGTATATGTTAGTGTGTGTGTGTGTGTGAGAGGTGTGTGTATTACATGCGTAAGGCCAGTCTTTATTTTGGGACGGTTATTAAATTTTCAGTGGACTCATAGTTATGTTCTAAAAGATATGAAGTTATAACTTTCTTACACTTGAATTTCGTTAAGGCATAAATGTTAAGAATAGAGTTTAACTTGTTATAAAGACGATTGCTTAGGAAACAATAGCTACGATGTGAGAGAACACTTCGGAACAATTTTGAAGGACATACTTTTGTCTTAATACGCTTGCTGGAGCGTAAGGAAGAGTCAAATGAAATCTCTGAGTGTTTGCGGAGTACAGTCTGGATGATAAAAAGTTGTCAAACCGATAGTACCTTGCACTTTAGGTAGAGTTCAGTGGTTGAATAAAAGAAAGGAAGACGATCGCAACTTTGAGCACTGCTCTTTGAGCTCTTTCAAGCTTGAGCATATGAGTCTTGGAGGCTCCACCCCATGTTGTTATACAATATGATAATAGAGATTGGCATAGTGCTAAGTATACAGTTCTAAGGACCTTCTCATCAGCAACGTGACGTAGGTTTTTGAAAATGTAGATAAGTTTCCTTATTCGGTTTGTCAGTAAGGCGATGTGCATATTAAAGTTTAAATTTTTATCAATGATAACACCGAGGTACATAATTGAGTCTACATGTTGAAGCCTAGGGCAAGAGCAAATGTTAGAAGAGTGGTTATCACAAGAGTGAGCTAATATTTTTAGGTAGGGATTAATGCGAGGGGGATTGTTTGAAAGGGAAAATGTGATGTATTTAGTTTTTGCCGTATTAAGTTTGAGAGAGTTATTGTTGAGCCAGGTTACAACCTGTGAGAAACCAATTTGAGCCGATTGAAAAACCTTTTCCCAGGTGTCACCATAGAAAAGAAGAGCTGTGTCGTCCGCAAAAGTAATAATGTTTCCATTAGATAGTTTAAGTGCGCAGAGGTCATTAATAAAAGTTAAAAAGAGGGTAGGTCCTAAAATGCTTCCCTGAGGAATAGAGGAATTAGTGATTGGACACTCGTCGCTTAGCCATTCTCCAACCTTGACACGCTGCGTTCTGTCTCTTAAGTAGCTACTGAATAGTTCTAGTTGAGTACCACGAACTCCAAGGTGTTCTAATTTTCTTAGTAAGAGTGGCGCAGAGACTGTATCAAAAGCCTTCGCTATATCCAGGAATATCGTAAGAACCTTTTTCCTGTCATCTAATTTCGCTACTATAGTATCGGTAAGCTGGTGTACTGCATCATTAGTGGATCTGCCATTTCGGAAGCCATATTGGTTGTCTGACAATAGGTCGTTACCTTCTAGATATTTGGTGAATTGTTTATTAATGATCTTTTCCAGTATTTTCGATAGAGTAGGTAATATCGATATGGGGCGATAGTTGTTGACACTGTCCCTACTACAATTCTTGTAGATTGGATGAACGAGAGATTTTTTGAGTTCCTTTGGAAATACTCCTGTAGAAAGACAGGTATTGCATATATACTGGATAAGTTCAACTAGAATACTTGCATATCTCTTTAATATTGCACTTGGAATATCGTTCATCGAATGTCGATTGATGACAAAGGTAAAGTTTTGCCTAATCACGTTTACCCCTAAAAGTAGAGTGTCGCAAAATACAGAATTACGCATGTTTACTTCGTACAAAACTATTAATGAATTAGTCAAAGTTTTAAGAAACCACATGTTACCGAAAAATTATTTTATAGCAATACAGACTCATCTTCAAAATGTTAAACAAGCCTCAAAATTTGCAATGTCTTAAGACAAAAAGAGACAGGTATATTCTTAAATATTTATTTCTTTTATATTTCGGGCTTTTGCACTTTTGATTAAATTAATAATTTTGCCAAAACTGTTAACGCCTTATGTTTTTCTCAGGATCCTACGCGATCCTAAAATATGACCACATATTTCTGTAACACCCGTAAAACGTTTATATTATTTTGAATGTTTATTCAATTTCTCTACTATAAAGGTGATTGTTGTATTACAAGGCCCGAAATATAAACCACGATGAAATCCAGAAATCGATCGATTCTTTAATCGCTGCTTGTAATAATAGTCACTTGCTTTTTTGTCGGCTAGTCCACTTTTTTCATTCCTATTGAATTAAGTTGGGGTTGGGGACTTGGGGTGGTGGAAAAAAATCCATACAGATATTTCATGAAGAGTTTCAGGTAACTGTGAACCAAAGATTGTCGCTACCATATAGATTGTGAAATTCGCTTGTAGTTCTACAACCCTCGCTTCTGGAGTAAACTGTTTTGCTTTGTGCGTCTATATCATTAGTGATATATTATAAATACGAACTATTTGGCTAATGCAGGTTTTGAAATCATACCTATTTTAATATGACTTGACTCTGATACTCCGTGCCTGGATGTGAGACTTGATTGGCAGAATGTATTAATTATGTACTTGCTAATATCCCACGTGAGCAGCAGACACCTACAAACAGTGCAATAGCAAATTGTCCAACAGCCGCAACACGACTTCACTTTTATCGTATCAGGGCTATTAGTAGCATGATCCAAACCTCGAATTGAAATTCAAAGTAAATATATTTCCAACTAGGAAAGAAATGTGCTTTTTTATCACGAATAATAACTCATTACTGTAATCAGAGGTACACAAATGCGTTAGATCGGGACGTTACCTTCATAATGCTATGGGTCTCAACACTTTCATATTCGGTTCTACCATGGAATACATGATCACTGTTACAAATATAGTTAAACCTAACTCTCAATTGTCCTTCATAACAAAATGTGTTACAATAGAGTTAGGATGCGATTATATATTCTTCTGTTCCCAATAGTATTTTCTTGTATTCTACCTTCGAAGGGTCGAAGTCTGAAGGGTATTCTATGAGTTATTAAACCTGTAAAGTTAAAATTTTTAATTTTTAGTCCAGTATAAAATGAAGACAATATGAAGATTGTTAGTTACATGTGAACATAGATCGTAATGTATGAATCTGTTATAGTACCGTCCACAAGCGTCGGTTTCGTACGGGTTGTAATTGTGGAGATGTGCGTCCTTAGTGTCGTTCATTATGAGCACCTTAATTATATGGTTTGTCAACTGCTCATGGAATATAATTTGCACTACAAACACTTGAAGCGATTTGATGAAAATTAAAAACAGTATGTTTGCGTTCCATGTTCGCTTCTGTTTCAGATAATTAAAGAATTCTAAGAAATCACCTGCGTTCGATAAATATATCAAATACCCGATGTTAGGGACGAACATTTGTTGGGTCGATACTCTGGAATTCAATATTTGTTGAATTAATCGCTTTCAATAAGTTGTCTTCATAAGTTTCTATTTTAACGAAGGTGACTTTAAGGTGTTAAGTAAAGTGCTAATTAAGAATGCTTTTTACATAATTTTTGGTGGTCGTCTTGAAGTGGTCGCTTTAATACACGATATTCTCCACTTGTTTTTGATCTTACTTGCACATTTGACAAGCATATGTCAAGGAGGGTAAAATACATGAATTTATTACTTCTGTATTTTAATTATAGGAACAGTTTTATGTAAGAGCCCTTATGAATTTATTATATACATACATACGCTCATGCCTGTGTCCCCTTTAGGGTAGGTAAGGTGGTATAAATAAGCAGAATTGTATAAAATGCCCGATTTTTTCCATTCAGTTTTAAAGAATAATGTAATCTCTGTTTCCACAGCACGGTAAAAACACTTCGTAAACGCCTTGGTGTAAGTATCACTGAGAGCCGGTCTACACGGCGCGTTGCGTTGACGTAGCGCTGACGCTACGTTGCTTTACATACTAATAATCATAGTGTACGAACGGTGCGCTGCGATGACGCAACGTACACATGACTGAACTGCAGCCCGCTAGACGAAGCGGGCGGGGGTGTACTCATTGCAACGCCGGAACAGCAGCGCTCAGTTGTTTGTGCGTTGATAGAGAGGACTCACGCAAGCTCATATCGTTTTTACACTTATTTTTGTATTCAGTTTTATTTGCAGGGTAAAATGAGTATCATTGAAGAAACTGATATGGATTACTTCATAAAATTAAATCAGGGCAGAGAAATTATATGGGACAAGTCACATGCAGATTTTAAAAATAAAAATTTAAAAATAATAGCTTGGGAAGAAATATCGAAACAAAAGTCAATGCGTCGTAGGAACGCTGCAATAGTGCAACGCCTGTGTGGCCGGCTATGCATCAAAATATTTTTGTTGTGACGACGCAACGCAACGCACCGCGCCGTGCAGACCGGCTCTAACGAATTTCGTCAAATCATCAACTCATTCACTAAATGACAATGTTCAAAATTGTTACATAAATGGTAATACGCACTTCTCTGTTATAGTTTCTATAATTTTATTCCACTATACAATTTCATTGAGAAACATATTTAAAATGTTAGTTTCACAAAATCCTGTGAAATAATGTTTTCAACACAAATAACTGATTAAAACTTGGAGGAGCGAAAGTAAATAAAGTTAACTGTAAGGTAGATTCACTTGTATAATAAATTTTATAATAACATATAGTAAGGTATAAAGTATTTAACTTAAGTTTATGAAAAAGGAACAAATACTGCATATACTACATATTTTATACATTATCAGTTTTAATGAATTCAGATATAATTAGACATATTCATTTAGATACGGAGATTAAATTCGTAAGTTAGTCGGACCAAATACTTAACGGCAAAAACTGGGCATTTTGTATATTTATACCACCTCACCTACCCTTAAGGAGATACAGTCGTGAGTGTATGGATATACACACTAAATTCATACGGCCGAGGCCGTATATTAAAATGTGCAAAATATTCAAATTGTACTTTCTTAGGAAAGTGAAGCCAAGACCAAAAGACACGGAGTCATTAACTATACATAGTTATATTTTATTTACCATCTAGACTCAAAATAATGATACAAATTTATTATTTTGATTGCATAATTTAAATTTTATAAATCATGTAAGTATTAATTAAGACAGATTTAAAAATCAAAAATTATCCATTGGAATTAGGATTTTTAACATTTCGGACATTTTAAGATTAAACATTTTAATCATATCAAATTAGTTTCCAATAGTGTCAAACTTTATAGTAAATATCAGATTAATAAAATAAAATGTATATTAAAAGGTTTATCAAATGCTTATTTTTTAAAATACTTTAAAGTTTTGGAGAAATTACTTTGATTTATCCAAACCACTCTTCTTTTGGTTGTCTTATATTCTTCTTGCAAATATTTGATAGTCGATATGAATAGAAATACGATATGGTCAGGATATACGGAATACGGAATACGGATACGGAAAGGTATAAAACCTTTCTGTCCCTTCTGTGGTATGATTTTATTTAATCATAAGTTTTTTATATTCTATAACAAACACAATGAAGGAGACTGTAATTCCCAAAATGTAGACACTCCAGGGATTTACAGAGATACGCTTCAATTCTTTAAAGTTCAAATTATATTTAAGGTTCTTAGCAAAATTCAATCTTGTTAGTGCTCTATCGACTATACCCATCTCCCTTATTCGAAGTGCACTTATACTTATTTCATCGAGCAAAGGAAACCCTTTATGAAAATACATGCAGTAAATAACTTTGGAATAAGGTTGCTTCAGTAAATAAATTTGAGTATTTCCATAATCATCCAAATAATTGGACTTATTATACATATACAACCTATAAAGAAGAATCGTATAATGATCGTTAGATTTCATTACCATTTTAATGCTACCAGCGGTAGACTTGCAGCTTGGATCTGTGGTATTAATATCTAACTTTGAAGATTCCATGTAATATTTTCGTATTATTTCATTAAAACATGGCTTTAACTTATGGCTTAAAATATTATTTTCTGTTGAAATTTGGGTATCTCTTGCAGGATTTGTGGTAAGACTGACTAGACTGGCAGTATAAAATACATTAATGAAGTACGCAAACCATACCCATATAATAAACACACATTTAGCTGTTGATTGACAGTGAATCTTGCAATTGTGAAGCACTAAGTTGCTTAATAGTTTGTAAACCATATAACACTTATCTTCAGCGCGAACTAGAAACATCATCGATATTGAGGAAAATATTATGCAAAGCACGACAAGTATCCATACTGTTATATCAAATTCCAGGTAAAGATTTTTCCAAACTGGTACTAACGTTGCTTGTTTAACTGCAAATCGTAAATCGTCTTCATAATTTAGATGATCATATACGTACCTAAAACCAGCAGCACGAGAGGGTATTAATATCAGACCACCTAAAGCAATATCTATTTCGTTATCTTGTAACATTTTAAGAATTCCTGAAGCTTCCATATTTGAAGAAACTGTAGAAAACGACTCAGACTTTTCTTTGTCTAGAATTAATTCAACTTTGAATCCACGCATCTTACCAATTAATTGTACAAAGTATGGCTCCGCTCCGTAAAAAAAGAGGGACCTATTATTTGTACTGTTTTCGGGCACCATTGTATACGGTGGCAAATGAGGAACAAATATGGTGAAAGTGCAATTTCGTAGTCCAGTGACATATTTATAGGGGTATAGATTTTGCAGGTGTGATTTTGAACACTCTCCATATCTGATAATATCATCGTAGTGCTTGCCGCACCTGTAATTAGCAAATGGATTATAGGAGTACAAGTGTCCCTCTGAGGTACCGTTTACTATAATGACGTTGTGAATATGCTCCTTCAAGAGTTTATTGAATATATGTTTTAAATGAGACTCTTTAAGCAACTTTACGACTATTACAAAACGTGCTGTAGGATTCCAAGTCGATTTCTTTGCTACGAATGAAAAATGTTCAATAAGGCATGAATAATTCCATGAAACCATAAAATATCCTTCATGAGGTAGATTCAATTTATGACTGGAATGATTAGATATCAAGGCCACGGTGTTCAAAGCCTGGACTGTTTTAAAAAATTTTCTTTCTTCCATTTCGTCATCTATGTAATATGTAAGTAACCTTTGCCCAACGAAATATTCTGAAATTATATTCACTACACATTGTTCTAATTTGTCATCCCGACTTCGGTTTTGTATCGGTACTATGTGACTGCTCCCCGTGTAATACAACAGCGAAATTATAATAATGAGTAACATTTTCTAAGTTGTCTGTTCCGTTTAGAACAAGTTCAACTTTATATATGTGACTGCTTATCTAATCTTGATGTGAATTTGACGTTAACTATACTCATTATTAATATCGCATGTTCCAAAATGACAGCCGTATTTACAAAAAATATATGATTAGTGGTCGTTGTTGGTACCACTCGTATAACGAGTTGTATGAGGTATTGCTAATTTTAAACTTACCTAAGTATTAAGTATATAAGTACGTACAAGGCAAAATAACTTTCTTTTTTTAACAACATAGACTGAGTTAGAACGCTGGGTACTTAAAAAGGTAAAGTCTTTAATAACCTTAATTTTTTGAAGATGAGGCCGAAATTGCAGTAAACGGCACACCGCGCATGAAACTATCAATCTAATGCAGCAATGATATCCAGAACACATTATCTCACGAAATTCTGATGTCAACTGGCATCCAAGAACAATTTCTCAAATAAGAGATCCACCGCGTCATCGGTTAGATACAGAAACATCTTTGGGTAAAGTCATGGAAAATTTGCCAGATATTTTATTCCATACTTTAGCGTAACATTTCTTCTTTACAATCCAATAAAAATATCACAACTCTCTCATAAAATACGTGTTTTCATTTTAAAATGAAAATGTGCGCTTTTACTGAGACACTCTTTACAATTATAATTCCATTTACCTCAAATATTCTTATTTATTATCCACAGCTAAGTATATTCATATATAAGTATGTACTATATATACATACTCGTATTTTTTAGGTATTACACTTATATACTATCTTTCTAAAAATTCACCTCGATTCACCTTCAATGTTCATACAAATTATGTACACATTGATTCCTATCAATATTCTGTTTTGTAACGCTTCCATCGTTAAACAGGAATAAATGGCTTATATAATTGATATAAAACATTTCAGATAATTTAATAAGGCTTTAAAAAAATATTATTGATTTTAATCTGGTTCGTAGTTTCTTTTTTATTTTTCTGTCTTTTGAAGTACTTAATCGCACTATCGGTCAGGTTAGTCGTCCAAACTGTGTTGATAGATAAGAACTGCGCGGCCGATGGTGACGAGGTCTCCACCTCCATCTGTGGCGTTTGGGGCTGGGACCACTCTTGTGATGACCTACAACGACGATGTCATCGCTACATATGGTTTGATTGACATTTTCATGAACTGATTCTGAATCGCGATTACTCGTGTCGTTGTCTTTGTCATAAATTGCTTTTTAATAAATGTTCTTCTTCTTTGAATTACCTGATACTGCCCATTCATTACATATAACTCTACAGTAAAGATTTGATGTACAATAATGATTATTATTACTTTATCTCTTTAAACTTTTTATATTGAAAAATTGTAAGGTTAGGTTATAAATAGGCAATTAAGAAAAAATAAATGGATATACATATGCATATGTTCATAGGTGTAAGATCATTATTTCATTTATCAAATTCATGAAAAGTGACCTAAAGATATAATCTACAAGAGTTCGAAACTGAATATCACGACCTATTTATTCTTGGCCTTGTCAAACTGATATTCTAGCACATTCTAACTCAGAATATCATATTATTTTTTAAATTTAAAGACACCAAGACATAAAATAACATCATGTATGGAAAGCTGCCATTGCTATTTAGAAACTATATCAAGAACGAATTCAGGAAGGACAAGTATGACGTCATACATACGGCACTGAAACTTGCTCCAAAAGGAACAGCTCCGATTAAAAAAACCGAAACGGAAACGGAACGGAAACAGAATCGCAACACATAACGAAACAGCAGCGCAACCGTCTTCGTCCAAAAGACATAAAAACAGATGCCAAGGTCACTTACTCAGTGTCACATCCGGTACCGTCGCGCTTAGATGACTCACTCCTTGAGAAAGGTCTCCTGTCGGGATCAAATTAGTCGAGAATCCCCGAAAGTCACGTGAGTAAAACAGTATTTTTAAATAAATAAGAATCTGAAGGTGTTGAACTTTCAGATTCAACCTAATTTAAATATCTTTCAGCTACTAAAATCTATAAATATTTGAGTATTTTACAGCCATTCGGAATCTGGTGTGAAATAGGCGTTGCAACAGCAATTGGTTGGTCGTCTGAAGAAAGTACTTAAATTCTTGTGTCAGGTGGGTAAACAGATCACCTGATGGTAAGTGACAACCGCCAACCTAAGACATCTGCAACTCAAGAGTCGTAAGTGCGCTGCCCGTCTTTAAGGGTGATGACTGAAGGGGGATGCGGGGAGGAGAAAGAAGAGAGGGGGTACGGGAATGAGAAAGGAGAGAGAAAAAAGTAGAGGGGGAGTAGGGCCTCCGGAAACCTTACTAATTTCGGGGAAATGCAACGCAAGCGTTGCTTCACAACCGGTTTTCTCTGAGGCCGTGGTATCGCATACATGAGTGTGGCCGCGGGTGGTCGGGGCGGGTTTTCCTCTCAACCCACTTCAGTGGACAGCCACGAGGAGGTGACGTCCACGTGTGTCTGAACGCCGCCTTATTGATAGATTACCCGAAGGTGGTGCCCGCATAGTGCGGGTAGGCGCTAGGAGGGGTCCGGATGTGTTACCGGATTCCTCCTATTTTAAGCGTAGCATGGCATACCTTGTGGTTTTACTTGGTTCGATTCCGACACACCGTTCCACTGAAAGTCGGAGACACGGTGGGAGGCCGGCCCAAGGGGGTTTCCACACGAAAAAAAGGTAAGGAGAACTAGCGCAAACATATGGACAAAAAATACAACAGATATGGAAGAGCAAAGAGCTGCATGGAGGTTTTTATCGGGCCTTAAACGGCCCCGATATAGATATATTATCATCTGTGTCTTGGCTACGTTTCGGTGATCTTTTCGGAGGTTGCCAATAAACCTAACATAGTGGTGATAGATCGATTAGAGCGCCGAACAATGATTGTTGATATTACCGTTCCCCATGACGACAAGCTCATAAAGGCTGAAAAAGAAAAACAACTAAAATATTTTAATCTGGCCCATGAGGTTGCCGATATGTGGGATGTGGATTAAGCAATCATTATGCCGATAGTCATATCAGCACATGGGTTGATTGCTAAAATCCGCGGTCGTCACCCTGTCACTGTTGACCATGGAGAATATGATGGCCGGCAGTGATAGATCCTCTTCAATGATTGCAGTGAGGGCCCGATACTGCGCCGCCCAAGCGGGGCAATCCGCGAGCGTATGCTGGACCGAGTATCTGTTATATTCGTCTGCAACATAGCAATAGGTCTAATAGCAGTAATGTTTGAAGCTAATTTTGAATTCTTCTGATTAACTTACTATTTTAAACAAAACTTCACTAATATGAAAGAGAAGCTCTAAAAGTACAATTTCTCAGTCTAGTGACTAATTTATCAGTATACAAATATCATAATTTATGGCTTCTGAGCATAGTTAGTAGTTTAAGACAGTACATTAATTTCTTATTTGTCTTCTGTCTCTGTTTTTTCTAGCGATTTTATGACAATCAAAATCCATGTTCCATGGTAAGGCCATGGAAATAAGTAGAAAAACATATGTATGTACCTAAGGCGAATACAGAACATATCCCAGAATAGGAACGAACACTGGTTTAGTTTCTTTTCCACTATTCTTGGATATAATAGAAAAGTGCCCGTTAAATAGATCTGTTTTAAAAGCTCGTTATCATGAAGGTCTATACTCACAAAAGTGAAATTTGTTTTGTAAAAGAAATATTTGTCAAATATACCAGTTACATTTTGTATAATTTTGCTGGCTCCGGATGTAAAGAGACATTTAGTGAGAGATATTATTCAGAGACGTAAAATATGTATGTATGTAAAAAAAAATATGTATGTAAAAATGTAGATTAGCAATCCCAAAACAAGCATAATTATGTATGAACATTTTCAGGAGCAAATTAAAATATGCGTTATTTTGACGTTATGTAGATCACAAATTTTGAATGTCTCTATGTAATGTGTTTAACTTGTCGTTGTGTTCGAGTTTGGTTATTAAATTAGTAAGAAAGTGTAGATGTCTTAAATCTTATTTATTTGGAGTAACTGGATACCTTCATTAGTTTCTCATCATACTTGCTATGTCGACCTGTTTTGATGATCTTAAAATTATGAAAAATATCAACTATCCTGCTGATATATCTTTACTAAAAAAAAAAAACTACCACTAAACACACAACACAATTACTCGCAAAGAAAGCACTATAATGTACGCATTCAGGGCGTTATTCAGCGGCGAAAGAGTCGGTCGTCGGTCGGAGCGTCGGTCCTGCGATTATTTGGTAGCTCATTCGATTAGACTCTTAACACAAGCACTTAGCTTATCTGGAGGGGTTAGCAAGAGCGCTAGTATATAATGCGTGAAATGAATAATAAAAACAAAACCTCTAATTGATCAAGAGTTGCAGAGCATCTAGAGGCAAAGATGTAGCAGATGAATTGGCTAGTCTAATGGGAGTTATGCGCCCTAGGTCCGAACCTAGAACATAGTGCCCTTCACCTACAAACTAATTCGGATATCAGGGTGTTAGGGTGACTCGAAGAGCTTTTATTCCCACCGAGGTAATACCTGTTTTAAAGTAGAGTTGTGTAAATATTCCCGGGTAAACCTAAACCTTACAGTTTTGTTCTAAGCATTCTAGAAGAAATTACCGAACTATCCAACCATTAGATACTGTTCTGTGGCGACTACATTATGCTTATCAGTATATGCATTAAGTTATCGGCTACAGTGACGCCTGTATCCCTACAGGGTAGGTAAAGGCGTAATTAACGACGATATGTTGCCGATTACAATTTTGCATCCAATTACGTAAATGGGACATTTACGTAATTGGAGGCAAGTCCATTACCGTCATCCGGGCATTTTTGGTAATGAGATGGGATAATTTGGAGTGTTTTGACACGAACGCGAGGAAAGAAAGCAAAAATAAGAGGTACTGTTTATACATCTGGATTGGAGAGTATAAGCTCAAGCAAGTCTGGGTCACATTCTATAATCCAACTATCTGGTGCCGGGAAGTGCCAGCCACCTAACTATCTATATATATGCTTTAGGTCAGGATATATACCATAGAATGCGTCTATATACTATGTTAACTGTAGTTTTCAGGCGAGACAGTACACGAGTATTTGAATTGGAAATTTACGTTTCCAAGTACCATATTCATATTAGAAATACACTGAACGTTCGAATCTATACATGCAGCGTTGAATGTTTGACACTGTGACTTGTTAAAATTTACTAGGAAATTTGTAAAATTGTAGGCGCTTAAGTTGGAATTGTTTCAGTTTTTAAAGAATTTTAAAATAGGCGGAAGTTCTATTTTAGACTGTAGAAAAAACATATGGAAATCATATTTCTTTTTTCGGTCTATTAATTGATTTATCAAAATCGTTTTGTTTTTCTTGCACAAATATTTGATCAGTAATATTTTGCCCTTGTACAATTTGAAGAATAGTCGTTCCGTAATAAAATAACAGTTATTCTTAGTTCAGAACTTTTATGTCTATTAGGTCCAGATTATTTCAAATAATCAGATTTTAATATCATAAAAGACAACAATTTATTAATTTTTAAACTTCTTGCACATTTATACATAGGCGGCATTTTCTGCCAGTTGACCTATGGGTGATGCAGAAAAAACTAAAAAGAAGTAAGTGCTCTCAGAATGATATTGACTTAAATATACACATTTAAAAAACACACACACACACAAAAACACACGCACACAATATACTTGTACTTAAATACATACAGGTACACATTAGTTGCATTCATACATATAACTGCCAGAAAAGTCAACGCGTATCCGCGTATGGATGAAAATGTTTTCTAAGATTGCATAAATCATTTCTATATATAAGAAATAGCGTTGGCCGAAGGATACTCCCTTGGGGAACGCCGACTAGAACCTTCAGCTCATCAGAAATATACGATTCAATTATGACGCGCTGTTTACGGTTACTCAACTCGGATATCGAAAGCTTTTTTGTGTCCAGAAAGATCGTCAAATATCTTAATATATTAATATATTATCTACGTGTTCCACTATGAGGGAGCTAGGAGCTGTAACTGCTTCTTCAGTAGATATTCCAGGTCTGAATCCGTATTGCAAAGGTAACATTTGAAATTTTTCTAAGTTACCCAATAGTCTATTATTTAAAAGCTTCTCTATTATTTTAGAGATAGAGGGTTGTACCGAGATCGGTCTATAATTATTAAAGTTGTCTATATCTTCATTCTCGTGTCTACAAGAATGAAGATATAGACAACTTGGTGATATAATTGATTATTTAAGTTTATTTGGAATAGTCCCTAATTCTAACATAGGTTAGTGAGGTGGTAAATTATTCGAACCAATGTGTGTTTAGCAATTTTTAGGAATTCAATTGATATGTTGTCAAGGCCCGCAGAACTACCCGACTTCAATGTCCCCCATTGTCCTCACATTGATCAGTATCTAGGAGTTGAAATGATTGAAATGAAATGAAGTTTATTGTGACAGTGACGTCGGTATTTGTGTTGTCGGTTCATGGCGTGTTGTAATTTCATTAGTTTTTTCTGCAAGGTTTTTATCAACTTCAGCAAAATATTTGTTAATTTTGATGGCTGAATCCATTTTCGACACCATCATATCTAATAACTTTGTATTAGTGCGTTTATGACTATTTGTTTTTATATTTTTTACAGGACTTTGTGTTTTTCGTTAAGCTAGCAAGCGATTCCTTTGCCTCATCACTTTATTAAGTTTTTTATTAGGTGATTACAAAAGTTCTTTCTGGGTATCTTTTGTATGTTAATCATAGGATATTATTTGAGGGATCAGCTCCTACATTATTTTGTAGTATATTGGTGTTCATTATACATCATAGAATATCGCTAGACATCCAAGGTTTTATAAAACGTTTATTCTTGAACACTTAAACTACTCGAATGCTTTCATTTAACCATTTAGTTATTTTATTTTCGAGTATCATCGCCCTGTTAAACACAAACAAAATCAAATTCAATTTTATGGTATTTTCAGTTTTCAGGACAAACAGATTGAAACGAATGCTGTCATTAAGTTAGTTAGATATATTTTTGTCCTATATTTCTAGTAAGTACAAAGAAAATATTGCATAAGAAGGAGATAACAATTGTAAATATGAACTAATCTTACCTGTATCCACTCTCACTGTTCTAGACAAAACAAGCAACAACTGGTCCAAATTATAATGCACTCATATAACTGTAGTCACTACTTACTCATAATACTATACTATAGAAAGTATAAGTAAGTAGTGACTAGCGAATCACTTCTCACTGAACTAGGTTACATAAATATATACATGAAAGTGTGAAATAACAAAGAATGGATATATGTGTACATAAAAGAGGTTATCAAGGAAATCGTAATTTGAATCGATAAGCTACGTATGTAAACATTTTTTTATGTTTTATGCACAACTCTAATACGAGAGCAGTAGTAGCTATTATAACTCCAGGAACATAAACATGCCATGGAATTAAAAACTGGGTTTCAAATGTTTTCTTGTGGAATTTCTGTTTTAACCTTCGGATGTAATAATGGTCCTGTAAGCTTTTATCAGTTATTCCACTTTCTCTCATTCTCAACGCATTAAGCTGGAGACTTCGAGTAATTGGAAAGCCTTTATAAAACAAGAAACCAAATAAAAGCTTCATATAAGGTTTTTCAAAGTAGTAAACCAATGGTTCCCCCCACTCATCACTATATTTTGCTTCATTGTATAAATATAAATAATTTGGTATAAGCGTAAATACATCATCATTTGAACTGACTGTCTCCAGAGCTTCACCCGCAGTTTCGCAGCCTTCATTCACGAATAAGTCACTCTCTTCATCCAGTGTATCTGTTTCGCTTAGTAAGAACTTTCTCAATCCAAGACTAATACACGGTTTTAAGTCATAGTACACGATATCCTCTTCATCTGCTATCTGGAAATCTAGACTAGGATGTGTAGTGAAGCTAACCAGGTTGGTCTGATAGAAAGTATTAATCAGATATGCAAATAACACCCACATGATGAGGACACACTTTACCGATTGACGAGTGCGGATGTGACGACCGTGCAATAGCAGATTGTCCAAGAGCAACAACATGATTGCCCCTCCCTCTTTTGTACGTAGCAGCAAATAAACCACTAACGAATAAACTAAAAACGTCACAACTAACACACCCCATACGTCTAGTTCAAATTCCAGGTAAACATATTCTGCAAGAGGAACAAACGGTGAGCTTTTAACCGCAAATCGTAACTCATCACTGTAATCGTGGTATCCACACATGTAAGTAAACGCCTCACTTCGCGATGTTCCCATTATTATAGCACCAAATATAATATCACTTTCGTTACTTTCTAACATGCCCATAGGACCAAGAGCTGACACATTTGATACCACTGTAGAAAACAACTGACCATTGTAACTATAATTAAAAGTTATAGTGAATTTTTCTAGTTCACCGAGTAACGTTATTATGTACTCTTCAGTTCCTAAATACTTTTTATCCTTCATTTGAGATGGGTCTATAGTGAAGGGTGGCTGGTGTTCTAGAGATGCTGTAAAATTGCAATTCTGGAGCCCAGTGACCAGTTTATTAGGATAAAGATTATTTGTTGCTCGTGAGCATTGTCCGTAACTAGTGACACTGTCGTAGTACTTGCCACAAGCGTAGTTTTCAAAAGGATTGTAAGTGTAGAGATTTGCATCTTCAGTGCCATTCACTAAAAGGACGTTATTGACATGTTGTCTCAAGAGCTCATCAAAAATTAGTGGGAGATCAACGTCTCGAAGTGATGTGACGACTATTAAAAATCTCGCGTATGGATTCCACAATGGCTCTTTTATGAGATATTCAAAGTATTCCACGAAATCAAAAACATTATCAGCAGCTACCATATATCCAAGGTTAACAACGTACATTTGTCGAGTGGGGATTCTGGTTATCAGCGCAACGTTCATAGTTGTATGAATCATTTTTAGAAATTCATTTTTGTTTTCATACTGTATATCAACGAATGTCAGTTCTTTTTGTTCAGAGAAGTAATTTTCAAGTACATCAATTACACACTGCATCAATTTTTTGGTATTATTCTGATGTGGCGGTCCCATCAAAATACATTGTCCATTTATAAAAAACAGGGATGATATTAAGCATGCGACCAACATACTGCCGAGTAAAAAAATTGTGATAGTTTTAAGTTAAATGATTGTAAAGTGCCATGAGCGATGTATATTTTTATTAATTGTTATTACTTTGTTTTAGAGCGGTGGGCCTATATTTAAGTATGTGACTAATACATTTATACGTAAAAAATAGTTGTAAATTACTATTGACATATTTTTATTAATTACTACAGTTTAGTTTAAAGTGATAGTTGATGATGGTATTACGTTATCCGTTTAAGAAATGTAGAAGACGTAAACGTTGGTCATCATTCCAAGGTTTCATCCCTCATATTTGTTGGAGTTGCCCAAAGTAGTGTAACGTTTTCCGGGTTTATGTATGTATTTGAAATTCTTTATTCCATCATTACTTCTAAATACCTAAACGGATCAGACTATAATAATGTATTTTAAGAATCCCGAGTGAAACTGCTTATCATTTTTATGGTCAATGTTACGGATGTAATGCGCGTAATTAGGTTTATTTCATTTATAAAGATTAATGAGTCCAGTATATTTTATTTTTTTGTAAACCTTAAGTGATTATCAATAATTTTGCATAAAATCGTAGCAAAAGTAGCATAGAAAACTAGAACAGACTTAGACTTTATACTTCACCTCATGTACTTATCTTAAGTTAAGCCCAGAACCTTAAACGCAACAAAGTTGAGATTTTACTTATACATACGTGGCTATGCACGTTACCTTCTGCACCTATATTCTATCAAAGATTTCTCTAGATATCAAGGTTCAGCCTTACACGCGCAAATGATAAAATACATATGAGAATAAGTCTCTTGACGTTTTCGATCTTATAGGATCTTTATATCCTTTATCTGCAGTAGCAAACATCACAACAAACAAGTATACAGTACATGGTGTCATTGGCTTACTTCAACGAGGAATTGTACTGTATACTGATCGATGGTCTTACGATCATAATTGTTACTGTAGAAGAAGAGTAGTACTTAGGCGGACTTAATGTCAAGGCATTCCGTGCCAGTAAACCTATAATTGTAATGATAATACCCTGATAATGATTAAATTCAAAATAATTACTAACAAAAAGTTGAAACATCTATATTTATGAATACATATAAATTGGTAAAATTATCAACGAATGTTAAATTGACGTATTCAATTTTCGTGGTAGAGCCATGCTTAGGAACGAAAGGGCCGGCTTGACCGGAGCGATACCATGGCCTCACACTAAACTAATTATTGTAACGATAAACATGTATACGTCTAACAGTGCCGCTTTATCTTGTTTAGGAGTTCTTAATTGAGAGCTGCCAGTACGTTATGAAACTTTTAATGAATAAATTGCTCTCACCATCCATCGCGCTTGGTGAATAGCACCTGGAGGCCGATTCTATTTTTTTTTTTTCTATATCTCGACCAAGAAATATGATTAAAAGTTCTGTCACTTCTCGATAGTCGTCTCTAATGATTTCCATAAACAATTCAGTTTGGTAAAACTTGTACGGCTTTGTATTTTCTCGTGATTGCTATTTTCACAGAATTCTTGATTTTTTAAATAATAGAATATTAATTCTATATTATAATGTAATAGTATATACACTAATATGATTTTCTGTTTAACTTATATTAGGGAATTTCAATGCGCTTTCAGGTGAATTCCTTTATAATGAAATGAGTAATTTTTGTTGTAAACAGGAGGGGATGTAGCGGGTGTGTCTATTTAAAAACGGATTGTGATACGTTTTCTTCTTAGTCAGCCAAGAAATCTATTGTAACTATTAATGTACTTTTTGATATTTTTTGATCAATTACCTATGTACCTCTAGAAATGACTATTGATGTGGGAAAACTTATTTATATCTGTGGTTTATGATAAGTAGAGAGCATTCGTAGTTTTAGTTGTAATACTTTATTTTCTTATTATTTTTTATTTAATTGAATCACTAACTAAGCTCAAAGTTCTTGTAACTACTACACTCTATGCAAAACTATTTCTGAAATGAAACTATATTATTATTATTCTCTTTATTTAACTTAAAATAAATATATCTTAATTTTTGAATACTCATTTAAAAAAAACAGATAAGATATTGAAAAAATATATAAAATAGTGTCCCACTGGTATCAGGTACAGCGACCAAGCTACCGGTGATACTCGTACCGGAAAATAATAATTTCTAATTTTAACTGTGAAATAAATCCCATAGATATAAATGCAATAAAAATTTATAACGATACCGAAAATACCGAGTAAAAATAAAAAATATTTCATTCAAAAACCATAAGCAAAAGTAAGTTTTTTGACGTAAAGCACCGCAAGAATCATGAGGTACCAATTTCAATGTAGACAAGCAAAAAAGCCATATGAAGTTACATGACATGAAGGCACCCAGAGTTAAAAAAGAACATCCTGAAACCTTTTGCTACAAAATAGCATTTTAAGCAAACTTATACGATAGCGTGTGTCTAATTTAAATAATAGAAAATGCTATTAAGTTTTTAATTTATGGTGCCTCTTCTACTAAATACGAAATTCATCTACACAGGCTCAACTGAAAATATTAAAACAATTACACATACATTGTTAAACAATAGGGAAAAATCTCCAGAAGTCCAATTTCTAGCCCCAAAACATGATTAAAATACGAGATTAATACAATATATTTATGAACACCTTATATACCTAGTACCTGGTACATGATTGAATACCTCTTGAGATGGTGTGCGATATTATAAAATAAATATAACAAGATAAAATCTATAATATTAAATACCAATACGAGATGTATAATAATAAAAGCAAAAGCTGCAAACACTTGCTTAGTTGTACTAAAGGCGCTTCCCTGCAACACTCGCCTATTTTTTCGTCATAAAATTGAACATATAGAAACTAATAAAGCTACTTGCAACCTTGACGTTGGCAAAATCATCGGTAAACGATGGAGCCATTGTATTAAAAAAAAAAGGATGACAGTACAGTATGTACTTGTGAAGTTTAAGACAGTAATATAATTTATTGTCTTCTGTCTCTGTTTTGAAAAAGTGTCGTTAAATAGATCTGTTTTAAAAGCTCGTTATCTTGAAGGTCTATCCTCATAAAAGTGAATTATGTTTAGTGAAAGAAATATTTGTCAAGTATACCACTAATTTTGCTGGCTCTGGGTGTAAAGAGACATTAAGTGAGAAATATTATTCAGAGACGTAAAATATGTATATTAGCAATCCCAAAACCAGCATAATTATGTATGAACATATTCAGGAGTAAATTAAAATAACGCAGGACTTTATGTAGAACACACATTTTGAATGTCTCCATATGTAACGTGTTTAACTTGTCGTTATTTTCGAGTTTGGTTATTAAATTAGTAAGAAAGTGTAGATGTCTTAAATCTTATTTATATGAACTAACTTCGAAGGATACGCTTATTAGTTTCTTATCATACTTGCTACGTCGACCTGTTTGCTATTTCGTATTCATTTAGTCTACGCCGATGATTTTAAAATTATGAAAAATATAGACTATCCTGCTGATATATCGTTACTTAAAAAAACTACCACTAAACAAGCAACACAATTACTCGCAAAGTAAGCACTATAATATCTTGTTATTGCATTCAGGGCGTTATTAAGCGGCGATGGAGCAATGGCTAAGGCGTCGGACCTGCGATTATTTTGTAGCGGGATCGATCTCCATTCAATGAACTACTGTCGTGAACTGACTCTTAACACAAGCACTTAGCTTATCTGGAGGGGTTAGCAAGAATACTAGTATATAATGAATGAATACTAGTATAAAAAAATTTATAATAAAAACAAAACCTTTAATTGATCAAGATTTGCAGAGCATCTAGAAGCAACGATGTAACAGATAAATTGGCTAGTCTAATGGGAGTTATGCGCCCTAGGTCCGAACCTAGAACATAGTGCTCTTCGCCTACAAACAAATTCGGATATCTGGGTGTCAGGGTGACTCGAAGAGCTTTTATTTCCACCGAGGTAATACGTGTTTAAAAATGGAGTTTTGTTCTAAGCATTCTAGAAGAAATTACCAAACTACGGAACCATTAGGTACTGTTCTGTGGCGACTACATTATGCTTATTGTTATATGCATTAGGTTATCGATTCGGATCCGTTATTATATTTATTGGCTGATTGCTTCGAATTTAATATACATACATACAGTGACGCCTGTATCCTGAAGGTTAAGGCGTTATCAAAGGTAAGTCAATTAAAATTTAGTCCCATTTACGTAATAGGAGGCAAGCCTATTACCGTCATCCGGGCACTTTTGGTAATGAGATGGGATAATTAGGAGTGTTTTGACACGAACGCGAGGAAAGAAACCAAAAAAAAGAGGTACTGTTTATACATATGGATTGGAGAGTATAAGCAATAGCTCAAGCAAGTTTGGGTCACATCCTATAACTCCGACTATCTGGTGCGGGAAGTGCCAGCCACCTAACTATCTATATTATATACTTTAGGTCAGGATATATACCATAGGATGTCTATATACTATGTTAACAACAGTTTTCAGGCGAGACAGTACATGAGTATTTGAATTGGATATTTACGTTTTCAAGTACCACATTCATATTAGAAATACACTGAACGTTCGAATCTATACCTGCAGCGTTGAATGTTTGACACTGTGATTTGTTAAAATTCATTGCAAAAATCATTCACTGGGAATTTGTAAAATTGTAGGCGCTTAAGTTGGAATTATTTTCTGAAGCACCACAGGTTTTCAGTTTTTTAAGAACTTCAAAATAGGGGGAAGTCCTAGTTTAGAATGTAAAAAAACAAATGGAAATACTATTTCTTTTTTATGTCTATTAATTGATTTATCGAAATCGTTTTGTTTTTCTTGCACAAATATTTGATAAGTAATATATTGCCCTTGTACAATTTGAAGAATTGTCGTTCCGTAATAAAATAACAGATATTCTTAGTTTAGAAATTTTATGACTAGGAGGTCTAGAATGTTTCAAATAATAGATTTTAATATCAAAAAACACAACAATTTATTTATTTTAAAATGTCACATTTTTTTACATTAATACACACACACTATAAACATTAATACATAGTGCCTAAGCTTAGGCACGAATGGGCCGGCTCGACCGATGCGATGCCACGGCCTCACAGAAAACCAATTGTGAAGTAACGCTTGTGTTACATTTCCCCGAAATGAGTGAAGTTTCTTGAAGCCAAACTCCCTTCTCCCCCATCCTCGGTCTCCTATTTCCTATCTCCTCTTCTTTCTCTCCCCGCATCCCCCATCCCTCATCACCCTCACCTCAGGCGGGCAGCACACTTACGATTTTAGTTGCAGGTGTCCATGGACGGAGGTTGTCACTTACCATCAAGTGACCCGTCTGTTCGTCTGTCCAACTATAGTATTAACAAAAAAAGGGGACATGTCAGTTGACCTATTTGTGATGCAGAAAAATAAAAGAAGTAGGTGCTTTCAGAATTATCTTGACTTAAACATACACGTTTGTATATACATATATAAGTAAATATATACACAAAATCTACTCGTACTTAAGTACCTACAGGTACACATTCATATATATAACTGCGATAACTCATAAACTACCATTGACTAAATTCTGCCAATTCTTGGAATAAGAGTGCTTTGACTTTTAGCTTGGATGAGTTCTATCTTTCTATGCGCTACCGCTTTCCATGGGATGATAGATGGTATACATAAAAATACCTACATCATAAGATCCAAGATCGTGATGTTTTATCTTCTGTAGAAAATGAATACAAGGAGATCTTCCAACCTGACGAGGTAATAATGGCTCGAGCGCTACGATAATTCCTTTCATTAATAGTTCTTTTCTCTAAAATACTTAATAACAGTTTCCAATAAGAACGACATTGTAGAGAGAAGACACCCTGATAAATACACATACCATGGTAAACATGTCCTTATTTGAAAGTCTTTTTCATGGAAATGTAGTTTTACCAAATTTGTTTGGAAAATATCATTTAAGCTCTTTTCAGCTAAGCCATTTTCTCGTAAACGTATCGCTGTCCATTTCATCCTTTCGGTAACTGGAAAGCCTTTATAAAAATAAAAAGTCAATAAATAATTTCCATAACGTCTGGGCAATAAGTATAAATTAACGTCACCAAATTGATCCAAATGATTTCGCATATTGTAAACGAATATAGCCTTCCGGACAATGGTGTACATAGATCCAAACTTTGAAACTAAATTCATATTCTGCTCGTCATTTTCACATATTCCTTCTTTAGTGAAGAAACGGTTTGCTTCTGTTCTTAAATATGTATTTAGACTGTTAGATAGACAGGGCTTTACTTTTAATTTAATTATGTCGTCTTCAGTTGAAATTTGGTATTTAGTAAGTGGATGTGTAGTGAAACTGACAAGGTTTGTTGAATAGTAATTATTTAATAGGAACCCCACCCACACCCATGTTATAAAGATGCATTTTACCTTAGACTTGCAGTGAATTTTAAAAGTATGGTTGAGCAACGTTGCAAATAAGGATAGTATGAGCTTTGTTTTATCCCTGGGTCGTAGCATTAAAGTCATGAATACACAATACGTCACGAACAGAGCCAGTAGTAAACACCATACTGTTGGACTGAATAACAGGTAAAAATATTTCCAGCCTTCTAAAAACGTTGCTTTCTGCACTATATAATGAAAGTCATCTACATAATCAAGGTAACCATGTAGATATGAAAATGCATCAACCCGTGCAGCTGTCAGAATCAGCGCACCAACCATAGCTTCTGATTTATTGGCTTGTAAATGTTCTAAGGGTCCATTAACTTGTAGATCCTCGGTTATTGTGGAAAACGTGTCCTTGTCATTATTATAAATGTAACTAATTTTGAACTGTTCCTTTTCAGCGATTAATTCAAATAAGTATTGTTCAACGCCCACTGGCCTGGAATAATTAGTTTCATTTACTAGTGGGTTGATGCTAAAAGGTGGGGCATGAAATGTAGTTGTAACAATCGTGCAATTTCGTAAAGCATTGACGAATTTGTTGGGGTACAAATTATTATTTGTTCTCGAGCAAAGCCCGTAATTTATCACGCTTTCATAGAATTTACCACATGCTTGGTTTCCATATGGATTAAATGTGTAGAGATGTGCGTCATTAGTACCATTAACAATTATTACGTTGAATACACGCACTCTTAATAGGGAATTAAATATTATAATCAGATCTTTATGTGTTAATGATTTTATAATGATTAAAAACCTCCCGTACGGATTCCACGTCGGTTCCCTGGTTAGATACCAAACATGTTCAGAGAAGTCCTGTGCTTTTTCAGAAATTATAAGATATGCTTTATGTGGGAACAAGCACTTGGCCCTGAATTGTCTTGACACTACCGACACTGTAGTCATTGACTGAATAGCTCTCAAAAGTTCGCCGTTGTTACTATCAACGTCAATAAACGTGAGTTCATTTTCAATTGTAAAGTATTGTTTAATTATATCAGTTACACATACTGTTAGATTTTCATTCCTTTTAAGATCTTCGAAAGCAATGAAGATTTTTTCACAACTACATAAATACAAGCTCGAAAATACAATATACGCTTTCAGCATTCTGAATGTTAAAATTATAAAACACGGATGTTATGTTTAAGGAAATTTATATTAAAATAGGATTGGATTTTTTTATTTAACGATAACTTAAACCCAATGGAAGTCCATTAAGTGATAGCATGTCTGTAAAAAATAGTGCGATTTACGATGATTGCATAGCATTGCAGTGTTAATTTTCTTTTTATGTTTTACCCAGTTAGTTCGTTTTACTATTAACTGTTAACCCAATATATGACCACCTGCTTTACCTTTCGAGTTAAACTGTTTTATTTAATTTACACTTTATGCATGCATTTTCCCCTAGTCAACCCTTTTTTTATATTTTTGGGGCACACGCGTACAGAGGGGTCACCTGATGGTAGGTGACAACCGCCGTCCATGTACACCTGCAACTGTTGTAAGTGCGCTGTGTACTGCCATTGAGGTTTGAGGGGAGGAAAAAGAAGAGAGGGGATGAGGAGATGGGAAAAGGGGAAGAGGGACAAGGGTGAGGAAAAAGGAGAGAGGGAGTTGGGCCTCCGGAAACCTCACTAATTTTTTGGAAATGAAACGCAAACGTTGCTTCTCAACCGGTTTTCTATGAGGCCGTGGTATCGGATCGGTCCAGCCTTCCCATTCGTGCCTGAGCATAGCTCTACCACTGTTAACCTTTATTTTATGCAGAGATAAGAAAAAGTAAGTACACTTAAGGATTACATTTAAAAAAAATAAATGTACCTCAGGCTGAATTTTATAATTTCATATTAAAAGAAATAATACTAATAATAGTGAATATAAATAAAAAATATACATACATACCTACATTATGTAAATTGTTACATATCTACATATTAAAACGTATAATGAGAATGAGCGAATTGGTTCTGCTTACACTTTGAGTAAAAACTTCTTTAAATTTGCCTCAAAAAAGTAACGATTTGAGGCAATTCTGACTTGGAGATGCATTACATAGAAGAATAGATTTGAAAAAGGGAAAAGAAGAAGTGAAAAACCCAGTGGTATGAGAGGGACAAAGTATGAGGAGGTAGCATAGAAGCTGGAACTTTCTATTTTGAAGGGAAATTAAGTAGTGAGGCCGCGCATTTTTAGGCATTTACGAACAGAACCATCTTAGCCCGGAACGAAAGATGGAAATATTGTCATATTTAGGTAGGAAGACACGTATGTTAGTTGTTGTTGCCAGTTAAACGTTGAGTCGAGATTTAACCCTAAGCCTTTCACTGATTGGTCTAAAGGCATAGTAAGAAGTAGTAGTAAAAGTAGAAGTATCTCAAAGAAGACTTACTTATAGAGCGGTGACTGCCGATTACAATAGCCTGGAACTTTGTCGGATTTACAGATAACTAAACTAAACCTGTTGACCAGTTTTCAACAGCTTGGTGTCTATTAACTTTGTGTATAGCAGTTTTTATTTCTTCACCTTGGCTTCATAGTAAAGTTGCAGGTCATCATCATACATATGATACGCACACTGAAGTTCATGAGTTAGAAGATTAATGGAAACAGAAAATAATAAAATAGAAAGAATACCGACTTGAGCATGAGTATCCGCACCTAATATAACACCAGCTTGAATATAGATTGTTGACACGAACGGACAGGCGTTCTTGCAGATAAGATGAAAATCAATGCAATTGTTTTCTCATTTGGAAATGCCGTAATTTACTACCACTAACTTCTTTTTTCTCTTTTACTTAATCCTCTACCTCATCCACCTTATTTAGTTCCCTGTCTTCGGTCCTAATCATCAAATAACTAGAGAAATCTTTATTCCACTAATAATAATCTTCTCCAGAATTGTTAAAATTGTTATAGCGCTAGGGCATTTCAACTTTCAGACTTGTACCTTACATATATATGTATATGTATATATATATAAATATTTCAGTTACACTAATGATGGATTTTGACGGTTTGATCACTTAATTGTGCGACCGCAAAATTTAAGCATAAAAAGTTTTAAAACAACACTTATATTTTACATCGTGCAAGTGAATCGAAAATTTAATATAAGAAGTGCAAAAAGAACACTAAAAGAGTTATATAATGATAAAATTAGTGAAAGTATTATTGTGTATACCCTATAACTAATATTTAACATACATATATACATACAAGAGCTACCAACAACATAAAACGGAACATTGCGTTTCATTACACGCAACTACTGAATGAGTGCTGCCACTCTCTCTCTTAAAATTCTTTACTATTCTAATAAATGTTCATAAGGAACCCATGACCGATAACATTTATAATTAACTTTGAATGTACTTTGTATAAAAGTAAGGTAAATATTTTAAATTGCAGTTACACATTCTAGTTGATATTAGTTTAAGGTTTTATACAAAATACTACTGTATCTATCTCTGGTTTTGTGTTGGTTCGTTTCTTTTATATAAAAACAATATATAATAAGCGAGAATATATTTTTTTTTATATAAAAGATAGAAAAGAGATACTATAAATAGCGAGAAAGATAGATATTCTTTACTGTACATGTAAAGTATTAAACAAAGTAGATAATAAATAAGTGAGTACAAAAGGCGGTCTTATCACAATCTGCAATATCTTCCAGACATCCAAATAGCATAATGGAATACTTAAAAATAACGTGTTAATATATATAATATGTAAGAGAGACGATTCTCTTTAACTGCAATACAATACTTTAGGCGCAAACCTGTAAATATTCAATATTACAAATGACACATGATCGTAGGGTTAACTCTAATATTTTAAACGGGCTTTTAATGGGCCCAATGCAGATCTATAGTTATACATATGTCTCCTGGTTACGTTTCAGAGAAACTGAAGGTATAACCTAACTCATGTGCAATTACAGATGAGGTCGTTATGACGAACAACTATCGTAGACAATTTACATTTAAGGCATATGTATAATATTCTTTTCCTGTCGTGTTGACATTGAATGTTCGCCGTGACTGACATTACCTACCTACCTACCTACGTTCTATCTCTATAACTACAACATCCTTGAGTGTATCGATGATCCCGTGGGCTAAGTACTTCACTTTATCCACTTTTTTGAGTGTCAAAGTCACAGCTTTTGCTATGCGCCTTAAAGATCATGACGTCACTCTTATATGTATTGTGAACAATACTCACCTATTTTAATTAATCTTCTGAAAGCGTTGATGATGGGTTCAGCAGTACCATTCCATCAGCGTAGGTTATTTAGGCACTATCATTAATTTGTCTATTGAAGAGTATACACATTCACTTACTGTACTCACACATCGGACTGTCCAATATAGTTTAAAACGTCTAGGTTAAATAAGCCCTCAATATCACACCCCCAATTTTAATGTAGGAAACGTCAGATAGCGCTCCCATTTTACATAATTGATTTGATTAGTATACCAATACTTTAGGAGAGATATGGACTCACAAGGGAGGTTAGTGTCATTTGACAGTTTCTGAGAAAATCTATCATACTTAGCTTTAGTACCTCCAAGCTTACAAGCACCAATGCTTCAAGGCCTTTCGATAGGTCAAGGAAGCACGCGTATGTGCGTATGTATATATGTATATGTGTATCTGCCTTCCTTTAGTGTCATACTGTACAGTGTGCATGAGCTTAAATATCTTCGTGTTTGTCTTTGTCGTCATAGTTCAGTTCTACATTACCTTCTAGACAACATCAAGCACTCTGTCCAGCACCTTAGCTCTAATAAATAATAATATAATAAATAAAATATATTTATAATTGACTTTAAAAGAAAAGTAGGCAACGACCTTCCATGTGCCTTTGATAATACATCGTAACGTAATTTCAAGAATTACTCCATACCTCCATACCATTAAGGAGTGGTTCCTTCCACCATCAACTCAGCAACATGAGACGCTAATATCGTAGCTATCTTTAGGAAGTATACGAAAAAAAAAAATATTAGTGCCTATCAAATTTGAGGGTTTTCTTCCATTTCCCTGGGATCCCATCATTTAATTCTTACTCTTGACACTATACTAACTCAATTAGCGCAATTAGCTCTTGCAAACAAAAAAATAAATAAATTGAAAATTGGTTCATTAGCGGTTGAAGTATCTTCACATAGAAGATACTTTAACCGCTATAAAAAAGAGCGTAGAGTCTAACATAGACCATCCTCCTTTTTTGAGATCGATTAAAAATTTTAATTAAGCAAGATGATTATTATCTATAAAATAAAAGTATGATATGACAATCGATATTATAAGCCAGCTTCAGCTGATTTGGTACGTTTATTTTGTTAAAAAAGGTCAGTTTCACGTTAGCCATTGATTTTTGATGAATAAACTGTTATTTCATTTTGTTGTATTGTCAATATTTAAATTGATCTCAAAGTGATACAAATGCATCAGACACGTCATCAACATCAACCAGTTATATCTGACAATATAATAATCATTTCGAACCAAGAATAAAGAGACTTTAACGCCTAATGAAAGATGCATCTAAATTGAAGCTGCACATTTAGCAATATATGGTTGTTATCTATATACATATCTGCTGACTCCTTAGGGTATATATATAATTTTGTTTTAATTACATCCCTCGCTTTAGGCAGAGTTTGACCTCCGTCCGGCTTATAAATTCGGCCTCGTCTTCGTTATGGTACTAGGAAATGTCTTTTATTTCTAGATACCAGAAACATTTAAATTTTGTACAGGTTTTTTTTTTATATAAGTAATAGTCAGCCCTGTAGTCGATATCATAATTACAAAAAGAAAGATAATTTACACGTGTTCATTTTTTTTTCAGTTATAAAATTGTGCATGGAACATCTTTGACTAAGATTTATGTAGGAAAAAAAATCAATTCTTTTTACTGTCCCTAAATCTCATCGTCTTCTTACCCGTAACCTAATTTTATTTTGGGGTCATTGCCATATGTGCCCTTCTTAGACAGTTTGTCAATAGATACTACAAACAAAAAAGAAAATAGGTTTAAAAAACCGGGTGGGAGACGTTTGAAACGGTTTTCTTTCGTTTTATTTATTTTGTTATATTTTATTAGTATTTTTTTTTATGAGTGCATGGAGAGTTACATCATTTGGCGCAAATTTCAATAACTGCAGTGTTGGTTGTTGAAGGGGCTAGCAAGCGTTTCGTTTAGTATACTGTAGTTACTTGCGGGCAACCGACGCACGCGCAAAGCCGGTTACGCGATAAGCGAATACGCGAGTTAATAATATTTAAATGAAAGTTTACAGTTAAAATTAAATAAGTTTTTGTGTCGGAGACTAATTATACTAATTTTATTACTATTGAAGATTCACTTTTTATTTTGTATTGGACTGCTGTGAATCAAAGGCGTGTAGCTTGTTTTAGAAAAGTTAAAAGGTAAAAGTATATCCACTATTTGGTTACTAGTTTCAGTAATGTGGTAGAGATTTTATTTTAAAATCCATGTAGTTTTCTTGAACGTATATATGGATATATGTAAGTATGTTAAATGAAATTTATGAAGTATTGTTTCATAGTTTTACTTGTCACTTTCGAGTTTACTCAAATATTCTGGTTATAAATACACCCTAGTCTTGTGATCCATATCCGTTATGTTTACAAACTTTAAGTTTATAATACTAATGAAAAATAATTGATATTTTTATTTGAAAATATGTTATTGCTTACACATATTGTATCAGTGTTTGAAATAAGGTGTATTCACTGAAAGAATATGTTACTGTTGCTTTATTTAATTTTCATATATGTACATTTTTGTAATTAATTTCGTTATTTTTTAATATTTTTTTTTATTCTCATAACACAAATGTAAAATCATATAGCAAACTTAATATTAACACGCATGTAAAAATTGAAAAGAAGTTCTACTTATTTATTATTATCATTTATTTAATTCCTAATTGTACACCTATTATATACATGTATACAGAAAATTTGACACAAACAGCTATGTATAACAATAGGCGGTCTTATCACACACGGCGATCTCTTACAGACCTTGTTACGGATTTTTAAATACGTGCGAGGTTTTGGCTTGCTTATATTCTGTAATGGACAGGGATGAAGTAAAGATTTGATTTCCAGCTGTTAGCTAAATCAACTACAAAATGGAAGAAAGACTACTATTTATGTTCACAATAAAATCGTATATCAAAGAGTTTAAGTTATTAAACAGGAAAGTACTAATATCAAATGTTAATAAATAATTGTCATTTTTCGGAAAATAATAAAACTTAGATGCTTAAAGAAACAACACAACTAACAACTTATGGACGTTGTTTGATATTACGCTACAGCTATAGTTCAGAGCCAAGAAAATTTAATAACCGTATAAGAAGCGAGTCGAAGTAAAATAAATGATTTTCGCATTCGTTTATGCGGATTTTATTGAATAGAGGCAAGAAATTATGGAACAATTTGGAACTCGCTTAGATAAGGACACAAAATAAAAATAAATGTTTGCACAATTTTTTATTGCTGGTTCTTAATTTGATGACTCGAATCACTGAATCCTATAAAAAAATTAAAGCTTAGATGCGATAAGCTAACAGATTATATATTTTTATCCTAAGTAACTGTATATTTTATTATATAAAAGAAAATATAATCTGTCAGATTTTATAGTCAAAAGTTTAGATTTAAGTAGGACGGTATGGGTGTGGATATTCTTTGTGATGATTTTATATGTATTTGGTATACGTCTATTTGGAAGTATTGATCTGTGTAGTTTCCTTTAAATATAACATTCTGTATCTGTCCACTCATATGCGTATGTATTAACATTTTTGTAATTATTTTCAGATATTTCTTATCTTATAATCGTCTTAAAGTATGCCCAATCGTATAATCGTGATTACATCTATATTTTTTTTTACAGATGTGATAAACATTTTTATGTATTATATACGCGTAATATATTCATATTTTTCACGACCGTCATACTCATCACGTGAACCACAATTTACTGCCAACTTGCAAATGATATTTAACATGTCAAAATTTTTCAAGTCATCTCGGTCGTATCAAAGAAACATCATACATCCTATAAGACTATTATATAGCTGAAGAATTTGTTTGATTGGTTGAACGCGCTAATCTAAAGTACTACTATTTAGAATTGAAAAACTATTTCTCTGTAGTATAGTCCATTTATCGAGGATATATATGTACATCACACTACAACGAATAAGAGCATCAATGAAAAATAATGAGAAACGAGAAAAAGCGGTTTGCGCAGAGTAAACGGTTAAAGTAACACAAAAATTATATATGACGTAATCGTTCACTTTGGAAAGAGCCTAACAATGTGTGGCAGTGTATGTCTATCTTGGTCTAGGTCGACTCACTATAACTTTTTTCTAGTCATCAAGTTTGTTCTAAAATGATGCATTATTTTAATTTGGAAGAAAATTGCCCTTGTTATCTTTTGGCTAATACTACCTAAAGATATGTCATAATTTGAAAGAAAAATCCGAAATAATATAATAATCAAGTACCACGTACGCATTTATGATTTGCAAGGCTTTCAAGCGGGGGGACGACACGCAGCTCTGCGATGTACCGGAACGGTTGTGTTCAGTAACTGCTTTTTTTATTTATTTTTTTGCGATGCGTGAGCCTACTCCTACCTAAAAGGCCGGCAATGCACTTGTGACTCTTGAGTTGAGGGTGTCCATGGGCGGCGGTAGTCACTTACCATCAGGTGACCCGTCTACTCATTTGCCTCTTATTGCATAAAAAAAAAGAAATAATTCCTGCTCCCGAGACGTTTTGTACTATTGTTCCACTCTTACTGATCATAGCGTGATGTACAAAAAATAGCTCTTAAAGTAATACACTAAGTAATACCTTTAAAGTAATAAAATATATTTTACAGGTGAAACCGCGACTCACAGTTAGTATATACATACATAGTACATACATATGGCGTCTCCAGATCATAGAATTGGTCACTTCGTGATGTCACCAATCATTGGCCGATAACATCATGATCGGGCCGGATCCTGAATAACCAGCATATAACGTTATAAGCAGCTCAATGCACGACCACATCATTATAAAATGTTCAATTTTAGTGATCATATTATGAAATAGTTACAGCATTTGCTGCTAGAGTCGCTGATAGTAGTTTTTATGATTTCTTGTATCGGTTGATAATTATGTATTTTGTTTGTGTTATTTCAAAATAACAACTAAAAATATGGAGAATTATCGTTAAGACACACTTAAATTTACAGTAGGCAATGTATACTATTATATGATGGAGATCCTATATTATTGATATGGCCAAAAATACGGCCTCTTCATGAAGTGGCCAATTACATGATCTGGTCATGACACATACAAACATTATACATACATTCATACACACATGTTCGAAAAACAACCTATGTGGGGACGAGTTTTTAGTTACTTTTATTAAAATTAATAGGACAAGAAATATTAACTAATATCTACACACGTTATACCCACCTACCTGTTCATTTTATTACTACTCTCATTAAACTGTAATTAACGTCTTTACGGCAAATAATAAAGAGTTTGTTAGTGTTCTTCATGTCTGTTTGTTAGAGTGACACGCAAAAACCCAGATATACTATTTTTGTAAACCAAAAATGTTTAACCTTCAACAATGACCATGTTTAATGTCTATAATCTTAAACCTTGTTCTACTGTGCGTGGCCAAATTTAATATCTAGATGCCTTAAACAGTCGACGACATTGAAAATATCGTTTAAATAGACTTCATGGATACGTAAAATTATCTAAGGTTTTTCTAAGACACTCTGATGTTAATATTGTCAGAATTGTGGATATGATTGCCACTCAAAACATCTAGATTCGGTTAATCCGCCTACCCTTACTTTACGGTACTTTACTTTATGGTACTCAATGGTAATCAAAGGTCTAGGAAGAGGAGACTGAACTCATTAAATACAGAAAATGTTTATCAGATCTTAAAAAAATCAAGATTTCAATACGATAACATTTATAAGATCAAATATTTATTTTGTTAATTGCACCGATCATCATTGCACATTGTTATAATGTTAATGATTGCTCATCATTTTATAGAATTGCTTAAGTGATCTACATTACAAAATACACCTAGTTAAGTAGAGAATTGAAGAAATGATGAACTATATTTCTAAGATCTATCTTAGAAACTAAATTGCTCTGAATGATGTAATTTCGAAAGTTGATATTTATCTAAGTGAAAAAATTGCGATAACAATAAACGATAACTTGTAGGTCAATGTAATCTTAGTAGGACAAGAGCTGGCCGGGCAAGAACTGTTTTGTTGAAAATCGTATATAGCTTTGCTTTACTTAAGACACACCTTATGTATCCAGTCTCTTACAGAAGTAAGTTCTAGAGGTTTTTATATATTGAATATTTTACGGCTAATAACCGGTTTGACGAACAAATTACGTATTATTTTGTAATTATATGAAACAATATAGTAGTTGATTGTCAAGTTGAATACATTTCTCTTTATTAAGTGCTGGAATGGCTGTTTTTACACAACATACATATGTACATACACTCACCCTGTATCCCCGAATTAGTAGGCAGAAACGTATTAAGTGCTTACAGTTGGACAACTATACTTTAGCCGCACTTACGTAATAAAGGCAACTCTATTGCTTGGATTTTGTGAATTGAATGGGAAAAATTAGACTACATTGAAAGGAAATTGAGGATAGGCGGGAAGGGAAAGGATATTGCTTACACGGATGTATTAGGGAGTGTACTTACACTTCTGCTCAAGCAAGTCAGGGTCAGATTCCATATAACTCAAAAAAATGTAAAAAAAAATATTTTATGATTTTTTTCAAAGTCTTATAACATAACAATTAATTTTATGAACAGAGCCCCATATATGATGTAAGTTAAATTTATTTCAACATTTCATATAAGTCCTAACGAATAAGTAATGTTTTATTGCGAACAAATCATGTGTGTATATTAAACTACAAATATTTGAATTTATAATATCACTTAACACAGTGAGCGGTTCACGTCAGGTACCGCGCGGCTGAACCAGTCACTCCTTCAAAAAGGTCTCCTGTCGGGACCGAAACTAGTCGTTAATCCCGAACTATACACGGGAGTAAGAACCGCATATTTTAAATAAGCAGAGTCTTATACTCAAAAACGCAAAGTCTATTGAATTTCTTTAGAAATTTATAAACGAAACAACAAAACAAAACATAACAATTGTCGTAATTATTTTTTAATATCTACCATATTATCTTTGTAAACATCCTACATCATTTGTTTCCTATATAATTACATAAGTAAACTCAAACAATAAAGAAGTATTGCTGCAAAAAAGTACATCGTGTTTTATTGTAAACCGTGAAATATGTATCTACATACATACATATGTACAATAAACGACACTGACACTGAGTTATATTGTTCTCTTAAATTCTTAGTATATAGGCCCTTATCACAATAAAGAACTGTCTTGATGATTAAGTACATTCAGAATAAATAATTTACTTCACCTATTCGGTCTTGATAATATTTACGAGATTACGCGTTGATTTATTTAAGCTGTGCAATACAAATTATCATGATGTTTGGCTATTGAATTTTGCAAATGGGACATCTCTATCGAAGAAAACCTATTCACTCTGCTATTGAACTTCGCAGGACTTTACGCAAACTTTATAAAGTGAGTACAACAGTGAGTGTAAATGGATGTTAATCGGTGGTAGCATAAGTGCTAAGGCATCAGACTTGCGGTCGAGTGGTTACAGGTTCGAACCTCACCCAGTGCATTAGCGTCGTGGACCCACCCCTAATACAAGCATTTACCTTATCTGGGAGTTAACAAGAATACTAGTAATGTATGCGTGTGTGTAAACACTTGCACACACGCATATATATTATAAACGCCCATATTGTGCCGACTAGACATTACGTACATACATATATAACCAAATAATATGATTACGTTTATATGTAATAGCAACACGGCATGATGGCAACGTACAAGAAACGCAACGAAAAGAAACTCTATATGGCATATCATAAGCATGTGTATTGAATTCTAAAGTCTTCTGGATGTTTTACGGGTCGGTTCGGGTCTAGATAGTTATGGAGACTGTAATTTAATACATAAGATAGAAAACTCTTTCGCGACAATTATACCCGGCACCAGTGTTGACAACCCTATAGTTTTAACTGTAGATCTTATATTCAGTTTTTCAGAAATGCTTTCAGTTTTCAGTTTAGGCCTCCAAGTTTACAGTTTTTTATGTAAGATGCTAGCGTCATCTATTTTAATGAGCAAAAACACATAACTTCAATATCTGAGCTATTATATTATTTGCCAGGTGAGTGAGAATGGAGAACTCTTCTCAATACTAATTTCAATTTTGATGTGACTAATACGCCTAGTGTAGAAGATTTTTAGGCATGTTTCCAAATTTAAAAAGGCAACGGCTCTGTAATTTTTCCACTATTATCGACTTCAAACAGAAAGCTTCTATGGTTGCCTCACAGTACCGCTACGTCAGAACGCTTGTTTTCGAACATTAATGTTATGAAAACGACACTAAGAAATAAACTTTCTACGACCACAATAATACCTTACAGACAAAGTCAGAAATTAAAAATTGTTTAGAGTTTAATGGGACAAATGAGCATTTTTTTATACTATGGGGGGACAGACGAACAGACAGGTCACCTGATGGTAAGTGACTACCGCCATCCATGGTCACTTGCAACTCTTGTCGTAAGTGTGCTGCCCGCCTTTAAGGTTGATGGGGGATTCGGGGAGGGGAAAGAAGAGAGGGGGAGTTGGGCTTCCGGAAACCTCACTAATTTCCGGGAAATACAACGCAAGCGTTACTTCACAACCGGTAATTACATGATTTTTCATGTTTTTAATGCCCTCTCTATAATGTATTCTATTTATTACTATCATTACATTATACTCATTATAATATAAAGATAAAGATGTAGATTTACTGTTTTTCAGTTTTCTACAGTTTTTGTTAAGCATATCTACAGTTTTGCTCTATGCTGGGGTTGGCGACACTGCCCGGCGCATATATTGGCAATGAAAAGGACTTTTTTCTTCTGACTTAAGAGCTACGCTATTTTCAACTTACGCTAATTCAACCATTGTAACTTCTGTTTGTCCCTTGCGATCTCTGACTCCTTGTTGGTAATTATCGACTCTTACTTTCTCCATGTTTGTTCTTGTTCATTAAAGTTTTCCCTGTCTTCTCTTTGCCTTTATTTTACTTTCCAATATTTTTCTTAAGATGAGGACGTGTCTTAAGAAAATGACTGGATATACCTTAAAAAATTGTTCTCACTGATAGGTATCTTTGCGTATTAACACAATACGCCGCTAATTGGAAGGCGTATTGTCTCATGGAAGACTCCGCCGGTGTGAATGACTATGGATGTCAAACAGTTTGACCCGTGAACCGAAGCGGAAATCTTTTTTATACTTCGAATTACGAGAAATATTATAAGATGTTGGTCTAGTGGTTAGTGACCCTGACTGCCAAGCCAGGTATATAAGTATGTTTATCAGCTGTCTGGTTACCTTAGTACAAGCTCTGCTTAGTTTGGGATCAGACGGCCGTGTGTGAGATGTGCCAAGATTATTATTATTATCTCTTTATTCTAGTTAATAAACATATAAAGTACATTTTTAAATATACAATATAAATATAAAATACATTTAAAAATATAATAATAGTAGACCACCGACACCGGGTACAGGGACCAAGACACCGGTGGTTAGGGCTCCAAAGATAGGAACCTCCTGACAATGCGGGCCGTGTCAAGGAGAACTGCCTTCTGCATCAGTCCCTTCATCCAACCATCTAACGAGAGCCTCTTAATCATATCTGCTCACGGATTAATAGCTAAGAGCCTCGACCTGTTGGTCGAGGCTCTTATATATCCGTATAACATACGAAACCGACCTGTTGGTCGAGGCTCTTATATATCCGTATATATCCGTATATGTATCCGTGAGCAGATATGATTATCGGAACAATGATCGCCGAATCGATATTCCACATATCGAAAATCTCGTGAGACAAATCCAAATATTTTAATTGTTTATCTTTTTCAACTTTCACGAGATTATCATCATGAGGAACAGCAATATCTACAGTCATTGCGCGGTGCTCTAATCGGTCTATCACGACTATATCAGGCTTATTGGCAATTATAGTCCTGTCAGTGATGATAGATCGATATTATTTTTATTATTATATAAAATAAGAAGACAGTTACGTTTATAAGTTCAGTTCATAGTCGCTATACCTTCCTTCAGTGGTTATAATTCTAACCGCAATCACCTTAGAGGAATGTTCGAGTAGATAAAAAGAAACACGTTTCTAATATTTTATTGCTTGTTATTTTATATATAAAATTCTTAGTTCATTAATCCTTCAAGCAATTCAAGTTTTATTATAGACTACAAAAAATGTGTATCTAATGAATACGTCCAAGTAATAAAACAAATTAGATAGCAAAATGTGTTTAAATAAGAATCGAGTAATTACTTTGAAATTAATCAAATTTCCCAGTTCAAAACCAGTTCTGAATCTTTAATATGGATAGCTTACCAGGGGCCGTGGGGCTTTCGGCAGCGGGACTGTGGGGTGTGACTGACGGGTGGATCATGTCTTATATTTTCTGAAAATTGAGAAACATTATTTTTCAAAGTTACATTAATATATGAAATATTTTATTGCAGCCAAACGTATGTATATGTATCTTCAGATACAATTTGTTGTTTTTTTTTAATATTTTATAATATCATATAAGCTGAAATGCCTGTTATCCTTTTATAAAGCCAGTTAACCCATTCCTCCCCACTGTCTTACGTTTAGGACAACATATTCAACATATTTTTTTACATGTTAGGTCGTTTATTTTTATTGTTTCTGACAAAATTCATATTCTTGCACTGTTTTTCTAATAAAATATTTTTCTTCTGCAAAAAGTGTATCCGTTATTTTAATGTATTTTTTTCAAAATATCATTTTTGTTGCCTCAAAAAGAAGCATCATATTCTGATTTTATATAGCATAATGTAAAAAACTTTCCAACTCCAATTTACAAAAAACTGATTCTTAAACCTATACAAAATAGATATAAAATGAAAACATAAACAAAACATAATGTAAAAACTTGTGGTAAAAAATCGGCGTCGATATATCAAGCGAAGTCCAGTTTCGCGGTCACTTAGAGGGTAAGGCCATATTAGCATCTAAGAAGCTTGCTGCGCTAAACAGATCTATACAGTATTTTACTCCGGCCCACCGCCTGCAACTTTATAAGGCGCAGGTTCGGCCGCACATGGAATACTGTTCTCATCTCTACGCAGATGCACCCCAGTACCAGCTTCTCCCTCTTGACCGCATTCAACGGAGACCGACTCGCATCATCGACTGCCAAGATATTTCTGATCGGCTTGACATCTTGGCGTTGCGTAGAGATGTAGCTTCACTCTGCATCCTCTATCGCTTGTATCATGGGGAGTATTCAGAGGAATTGTTTGGACTTATACCGGCTGCAGGTTTCCACCATCGTCCTACGCGACAAAATATCCATCCCCATCACCTGGACGATTGGCACTCCACCACTGTGCACTTCTCCAGAAGCTTTTTGCCTCGCACAACCAGCCTATGGAACAAATTGTCGCCTGCCGTATTTCAGAACCGATACGACCTTCAAACCTTCAAGAAAAGAGCGTACTCCTACCTAAAAGGCCGGCAACGCACTTGTGACTCTTGAGTTGCGGGTGTCCATGGGCGGCGGTAATCACTTACCATCAGGTGACCCGTCTGCTCGTTTGCCCCTATCGCATAAGAAAACCAAAAAAAAAAAACCTACACCAGAACGCCTATTACAACCTGTCAGGTTTGACAATATTAATCACTATATGACGAAGAGGGAAACAGAGGCGTTGCCAGGGTTTTTAAAACAAAAACTCTTACTTTTTGCGCTAAATGTGAAAAAAAAAAACACTCTGCAGTTATTGTTTTATACCTTACCATACAAAATAATTTAAAAATAGAACTTTATGTTTAAAACTGTTAATGGTCAAATTTTCAAATACAGCTAATATTCTTATAATCGTTTACTTTTATTATTTCCTATCACATGTCACTGTCATATTTATAGGCAGGCTGACTCAGCATTAAAAGTACAATTTCTTTTTGTTCGTATTATTTTTTCTTAGCGTATTAGATTAATCTCCATATGCTTTAATAATGCCTAAAAGGCCGGCAACGCACTTGTGACTCTTGAGTTGCGGGTGTCCATGGGCGGCGGTAATCATTTACCATCAGGTGACCCGTCTGCTCGTTTGCCCCCTATCTCATAAAAAAAAAAATACCAGCTTCATTTGTAACTATATAAATAATCTAGGAAATCTTAACTTATTTTAATTTGATAATAAACATTGTAACAATTTATAGACCTTAAAATATTTATAATGAGCTGCATGTTTACTTTGCAGATCACACTGAAAACTTTTGTAACTATTTTTTGGCATCTTGGAGTTGATCTAATAGTTTATGGATGTTAGTTTCAGAGTTTAGTAATATATGAAAATATACAAATACATACATACATACATATACGTTAATAGTAATGAAATAAATTTTGAATGAGCCGCGTTAATTGTTTTTCTTTGATTTTTTAAATTTTAGTCAAGCATTAGGAATCATTCCTGTCGGGGGTGAAGGGGGGGGGGGGGGTAAAGAAGATCCAGACTCAGGACGACTATTTGTGGTTCACACAATTTTTGTCCCGTGTGGGAATCAACCCACGACCTCCGGTATTTAATGGCCCTGCCTGCTGAGTTAGGGCCACTAACTACTAGACCACCATTATAGCCTTATATTTTTATTTATTAAAAATTAGGCTTTAATTACAGATAGATAGCATTTTGATTGTAATTATAGCCTTGGACAAACCTTAGTCGTTTATTTGTGTGTACATATAATAGACCATTGTAAACTCTTTTTTTTATATGATAATAAATAAAAAAGTATTGCAAAACCCTCGAGTTTGAGCTCATAATGACTATACTCATGTCAATTGGGTTTCGTAACGATGGTCTGGTTATGAAACAAGGAGGTGAATGGAGGAACTTTAAAATAGTTATTACTAAACCTCTTCAAGTCTGGGCTCAGTTGGATTATAAACAAATAGAGCGAAACATTAAACTAACTGTATAGATTACGTCGACTATGTGATTATGTTATACGAAAGGTATAACCGTGTTCGAACACAACCAAGCCAGTAGTATTACGTCATGAATCGATTTTAAAAACCTGATTCTTAAGCTCACAAAAAAAAATCTGGTTTAAACACCGAACTGCCTGAATAAGGTAGCTAGGCTGGTTTAGATGCGAAAGGCTTAGGCTTAGAGACAGGCTTATGACCAGTGAGTAGACTGCAATAAGCTAATTAGTGATTGGTTGATAAACCGCATAGAGTTTTAAATACAGAAAGATTTTAGTTTTAAGCTCAGTTTAACAACCTGTGAAACAAATTTATGCCTACCGTATTTCGTTAACATAGGACCTTCAAGAAAAGAGCTTACTCCTAAACTTGCGACTCTTGAATTGCAAGTTTCCATGGGCCGGTAGTCGCTTACTATCAGGTGACCCGTCTGCCCGGTGGGAACCTTATCTCTTAATAAAAGTATATATATCAGTTACTTCAGTATGTTTTTGTAAGCTACACTTATACCGTTTATGCAGTAGAGGCATCAACCTCCGCAAATTCTCCTCCATGACGCCTCGCAATTGGTACAACATTATTTAATTTATCACTACACCAAACACCTCAGAAGTTAAATTGTATTTACATCTTACTGTCACATTTTTTCATCTTACTGGCATCACACATAAGTACTCATGGTTTTTATTTGATTGTAATAATTATGTGCTGTCCTGTGAATGTCAGAATAAATGTTTTCTTTATCAGATTACAGATAACGTTGGATGTCTTAGTTTAAGAAATAATCAGCTAACAAATAAAAATATCAAAAGTCCTTCTGTAGGGTTCAAAGAAAATTGTATGAAATAACTACTACATATTGCAGACTAAAAATATGCCGCATTCCTTTATAATTAATTATATCGGTGTTATGTCGACCACGAAGATTAGACGAGCAGTTAAATTACCTTTTTTAATGTCAAAGTCAATAACACATAAATTCTATTGATTAAGGTCACTGGCTGATATGTGTGAAGGTAAAAGACTAGACGTTTATGTTGTTCAAGATCATATAACCCGAGAGTCAATAAATCAATCTTTTATTTTTGTAAACATCTGTAGGTAACAATATTGTTTTTAGTAGGTATAGAAATGGTTCTCTATATTTGGCCAATGAAATGGGGTTCAAAATTTCTCTTACTTAAAACAAAATGAATGATAAATCTAAAGTAACCTAACAATTTGTATTTATTAGAAGAAGAAGAGCTTTACAGCTTGCGTTTATAACTAGTAATCTCCCCTCTAATTTTAAGCTAATGCTTCTAAGGGAAATGTTTGCAACATTATTGATAAGGGATATCCTTCACGCGTTGCAGAACGTATAAAAAGTTTATAGTACTCCATATCTATGTATATACATATTATATAAGGCTATATATATCTATTCTCCCATATGAGAGACATGCTTAAGCATGAATGGGCCCCATATCACCCTCAAAGGCAGGCAGCGCACCTTCTACTTCTCTTTGACAAACTGTCTGGAATGAATTGACTTTGAAAAAAAAAGCTATATCAAAGTCGACTCACTCCACGACTCACAAAGAAAGACGACAAACTTATAACACCAGTATTTTTGAAAAATCCTTCAATGACTAAAGAGCTGAAATCTTCGAAAACTAATTATCTTAAAATATAGATGCGAGCACTTTCAATCGAGTTATCTTTAAAACAAAAAATATAACTAACTAAACCATAATCGGTATCTCTGTCGAAGAGCAATGATACCTGACACACACATAAATACACAAGTCCAAATTAAAATTTCGTACCTACTACTCGTATACTATTTAAAAAAAAATACAAAAAATATTTAAATCGACGTTTGTTTATTTTTAATAATAAAGCATATACACAATCTTCCAACATCATTTCCATTCATCATTATTATCAACAATAGGTTGCTGTTGACACAAGCAAAATTAAAAAAAAAAGAAATATAATACTGTAATCGACTGTATGTTAAAATTCTTTGAAACAGGTTTTACTACTTTTTTTGTTGAATTCCGTTATCCGTATAATCTTTGAATTATAGTATTGTACCTCAATATACATGGATTTCGAAAATCTATAGTAAAAATCGCAGCCGAATCGCCAAAAAGTTGTTCCATTTTTATTGATAAACTCAGGTTGAGAATAAGCCACTAAACTTTTTATTTCTTGCCTAAGATATACACTTCAATTTGTAATTTGTGGTTGCGTAATGTTTATTTTGATTGTCTTGGAAAATGAATATATTGCAAGACAATCAAAATAAACACTAATCAAAATATGTTAACGAGCCAGATTGTAGCCAGGCCTGTATATGTGTATGAATAATATAATTATAATGATGCTGCTAAGTAATATTATCCACATGTTCGAGTCAGTCAGCCATACAAAAAGCGATATGCTAACCTAAGACCTCTACATAATTAGTATTATTACTTTAATTATTTATGTTGTTGATTTGAAACAATTACATTATTATAATAATAACTATATAATTATGTATAAACTGCTGGAAGATATATTATTGCAAAGAAATCTGTGTTAATACGGTTATAATTACGGTATCTGTGCAAGATGATGCTGTTGGATGTGACGAAAAATACAGTTAAAACCAATGAATACGGGTCACATAAAGATACCTAAAAATCTTAGGAACTAATACTTGTGATATTAATCGTATTTATAATGTTAACGTTATCTATGTTGTTTCTATTTCTATACATATTTTATATTAAGAAACAAAAAGTGTACCATGTATTCCTGTACAATCTTTTCTCCACGATAATTCTCGTCACTGATCTTCTTAAAAAAAAACTTTGTTTAAATTTGTAAATTTTCGTAGTTGAATAATGTATGTTTGTGAAGTAATAACTTAACATATGTATAACTTACCTTATGTTTAAATTAGGTAAAAATAGAAGATTCCGTTTTATCCTTTACTCTGCAGTAGGCGCCCCAATTCGGGCACGAACTTTTCAGCCTCAGAACCCAGTGGACCCGCTGTCTCCGCGAACGGCATGAAGATATAACCCGCTACTTCCACCCTAGCGTATTTACTGTGCTTACTTAAAGTCGCAAACTCGGCCCACGCACCGGCCGACCTCCGAGTAGCAAATAAGTGACAGGACTTCAAAGTACAGACGCAAGTAGCATCCCATTACAAAGAACAACATCTCGGCCACAAGACGAGGGTAAGTCCCGTCCAGTCCGTCCAGTCGGAACCCAACAGGCCAGAGGGCCAGAGGGAGGAGACGCAGGGGATGTACACAGAAACGAGCGCCCATCTAAAGCGGGCTCTTCCCTACTCCCATGTCAGCATGCTCCGAATGACATATGTTAACTTCAGATTTAAAACAGGACATCGAAAGCGACATATACACGTGAGGCGGAGGTGTCTGTGTGTGTGTGAGTGATCGGCAAGAAATGCCAAGGAGTGCGTTTTAGCGGCCCAGCCATCCATGATACCTTAATGAAAAATTGGCTAGACCAGGATGTAAAGAGAGTCCAGGTCCATGATTCTAAGACCAGGAATAAGTATAATAGTGATTGATTCTGCGGCCACCGAGCCACAGGGATAAAGCTCGCACTTCGAGGTGTTTACCGAAAGTCCCATCGCAAGGCGGGAAAGACCGTCATCATGTCCCACACACTGAGGGGGCTCTGTAAGGATTTCATGGCTTTAAGAAAAAACGAGTATGCGCAGAGGGTAACCCTGTTGCGCCCCAAAACGAACGATAAATTGTGATTATTTAATGATTTTGTGAGTGTTTTGGACTTGCACTCACACAGTGCACAGTTGCACAGTGCTAGTGTTAATATGTTAATTTAAATAATATGTATTAAAAAAAAAAGTATAAAAACTACCTTTGACCATACAACAACAATATCCTACGAGGCCTACAATTATTAGACATTATAAAAGCCATCAATCTTTATTTTTGAGGAATAATTACTCATATGATAATCGTACTTTTATCGTTCCATTTGTAGAGGAAATTAATGATTGTACCGCCATCTTTATGAATAATTATAAAAAACGCCATTAACTAAGAAGTATGGCTGTAAGGCTCATTAATATTGCTATAACTTTTTATGTTTATCATTTTCAAATGATGTTAAAATTATTGTCAGAATAACTGTTACTTCTTGCAATAGGAAATATCCAAATGTCTGCAGTAATATTGTGTCCGTTTTCCATGTTTGATTTATTTCGAATTAATAAATTCTAAAGAGGGATTGGATTTACAAAACTATTTAACGTAAGTTTACTTTTCAAATATGCTAGGTGATAGTTTTTTTTTTTTTTTTTTTTTTTATTCGTAAGCCTACCATAAGCCATAGTTAGTGATGATGAGATATTGTTGGTTTTAATACTACCTAAAAGTTTTCTAAAGTTCAGTTGGAAGATCGGGTATTATGTCCCTGCAACACAAAGAGAGGATCCAGGCAAGGTGATCAAACCTGGCGCACCTAGGATTAAACAGATTATTATAGAGTTTTGATGTTTGGAAGTTGTATCAAATACTAATCAACGCGAGAACTCTTATATTGCGATTCAGAATATTACTACTTCATTAGAGTAGTTGCTACGTAGTTCAGTTAGCTGGTTGATTTTTCCTTCCTACTAAGTACTTGCTGCTAGTAATAACACTAATCTTTGTTTTTTTTTGACATCTCTCGCATTAAGAACTTATCAATTCAATCATTCAAACATTCAATCAATGGACACAACGAACAGAACACCCATACTCTGGACAGCTATTTTTGGATCACACAATTTTTTGTCGCCGACCCACGACCCACGACCGGTTCAGTAAGCAGTGTCACACACAACTAGACCAACAGGACCGTCAGGCCGATTCTAATGAATATTTTCTATTGGATGGAGTATGCCGTAAGGAATAGTAAAATCTGTTTAAAATCTCGCTGCGACCTAGCCTTAGCCTAGGAACGATGACCACAAAAGCAGATCAAACTTCATTGAATGATTAGTAACATACGAGTATAATTCACAAATAATCAATATCATTTTAGAAAAATCTTAGGCATGCTGTTTTAAGCGTTAGACAGTTATTTTATTAAATTTAAAAATACTCTTTATTTTTGTGTTATACATATAAAGAATTTTAAGAATGCCGAAAGAAAATGCCAAAGCAAAAGGCTGCCAAGGCTGTTATCTCTGCCTACTCCTTACGTCCACACGCTCGAATATATCTGTGTTTATGTAGGTATAGAATTTTTATATTTATTATTATGAGTTTTTAAATATTAGCATGAATCTATTCTTGTATACCTATGTAATAAGTTTGACGGCTAGTACACCTGGTACATTATGTAAGTGCAGTGTTGCTTAACATTGAATGAATACTTAAACTTATGTTCTAAGTACACACGCATGCATAAACGGCTAAGCTAATGTGTTACGCAGTTCATTGTTTAAATGCTAAATACCTGTAATTAAGTAGAGATCAGTATACTTGACGTAGGCCCTGAATATATACATATGTAAATATTAAAGTAATTCGATATGTAATATTGTCGTTTAATACTTAGGTTCAACTGAATTCGAATGTTTTGTTTTGTGTGTATGTTACGTGGTATCTTCGACATTTGTGAACCGCTTTTTTAAATCCTTTTAGGCTTGGGAAGGATTGTACTCAAGGTTGGTGGAATTTGAAGAATACACCTTCCACGTCCAGGTAATTAAAAATTAAGAATTTAATAATTGACTTTGAAAAAGAGTAGAAAACTGCCTTCGACGCAACTTCCTTCTCTTTCTCAATTCCATTGCATAATACTACAAATCGTAAGAACGTGCACTATAAGCCGATCCAAAATTGTGTCTGAAATCGAAACTTCTTTATCAAAAGTTTCAGATTGGGGTCGACTTAACCTAGTCCAGTTTAACCCCAAGATGACACAGATTTACGCGTTCACCGCTAAAAAGATGCCATTGGTCGCATCACCTCAATTTGAGAGCACTTCCCTAACTGCATAAGCCAGTATCGGAATCCTTGGCGTCGATATATCAAGCGAAGTCCAGTTTCGCGGTCACATAGAGAGTAAGGCCATATTAGCCTCGAAGAAGCTTGGTGTGCTAAACAGATCGAGACCGTATTTTACTCCGGCCCACCGCCTGCAACTTTATAAGGCGCAGGTTCGGCCGCACATGGAATACTGTTCTCATCTATATGAGGGTGCACCCCAGTACCAACTTCTCCCGCTTGACCGCATTCAACGGAGAGCGACTCGCATCATTGACTGCCAAGATATTTCTGATCGACTTGACACCTTGGTGTTGCGTAGAGATGCTGCCTAGCTTCACTCTGCATACTCTATCGCTTGTATCATGGGGAGTGTTCAGAGGAATTGTTCGGACTTATACCGGCTGCTGGTTTCCGCCATCGTCCTACGCGACAAAATATCCATCCCCATCACCTGGACGATTGGCACTCCACCACTGTGCGCTTCTCCAGAAGCTTTTTGCCTCGCACAACCAGCTTATGGAACAAATTGTCGCCTGCCGTATTTCCGAACCGATACGACCTTCAAACCTTCAAGAAGAGAGCGTACCTCTACCTAAAAGGCCGGCAACGCACTTGTGACTCTTGAGTTGCGTCCATGTTGTTGGTGTCCATGGGCGGAGGTAGTCACTTACCATCAGGTGACCCGTCTGCTCGTTTGCTCCCTATCGCATAAAAAAAAAAAAAAAACTGTAACGTAATTTTGGTGTAATCTTATGTCGAGTATATAACCTCTTCCTTTTTGTAAGTTGGTTATAAATACAGCTTATTACATTTTATCATGTTCATTTTATAAGTCAGATATATATTTTTTAGAATAGTTAATTATATGCATAAAAATAGAATATATTTCAAATATGACCAATGATCAAAGGTGTCCATCGTTTTTAAACTGCTCCTAATTAAAGATAAAATAGGACATGGGATGCCTTTTGTACAAAAAAAATCACAAACAATACTAAAATACGTTTTAAACAAGCGAAGCTGCAGGTTAAATTTTTCATCTGACGCTCCTACAAAAAATGTGACAAAAAAGCGAAAATAGTCCTTATCTTATTAAACATAATTAAGTTTTTTGCCTATTGCCATCAAACGGGCACAGTCTGTTATGTATATACTGTCTGATAGATAAGAGTCTTATCTCTAAGTAGCCTTTTATGACACTCGCGGAAGGAGATGGGGTAACCCATACTTACCCTACCGAGAACCACATGGCATATATCTCTAATGATGAGTTAATACTACCTTATACTGCTCCTCAAAATAACATAACACTAGTCGTTATGAAAAACTGTAGTTTACTGTAAGATGAGGATGAAAGATGGGGTGGCCCTATTATACTCCACAGAGAACTACGTGTATGTATATACCTTTTAGCAATTTTATATTGCTATAATAAGTATTACGTTGAAGATAAATTAAAAATACTTTTGCATTTCAAGATGTTAGTATATAAAAACAGTATTTTAAATTACGCAATAGCCCTTAATAAACACTAGGATAAGTCACCAACCAATTCCAAGAAGGAAATAACCGACCGCCACGCGAACAATAATCTATGATTGCTAGATACAGTAAGTTACAAGCAGCAATAGTGATGTAACCTCCTGAATGCGCCCTGATAGCTTGTAAACAAGACTTCTTAACGTACAAAAGCAACTATACAAACCGAGGTCATTGACCCTTGGAGAATGGTAACAGCCATTTGCAACGACGTCGGCAGATTGCGCCATCTATTGATACAGTTTGTAACCACATCTTAAGTGCTAGTTTTTGTTAGTAAAATAAAATAATAAAATTAAATTCGGTTAGAGGTTCGGCTTCACTACACCAGTAATATGCAACACTGATATGGTTGAGCTATTGCTTAAACTCTCCAGTCCATTCATGTCGGCAATATCCTTTTCCTTCTACATAGAGATCTTTAATTTCCCTTTGTAATGTACTCAGATTTTTCTAATAAAAATCCGGTGTAAAAGTGTCCGGTTGTCGGGAATAGGCTCGTCCTCCATTACTTATATGGTATAATTAAATTCTAGGAGACACAATATGGGTGCTTTATACGCCTGATTTTACCACTTTGGAGACAAGGATGAGTGTATTGTGCATACACACAGTTTGTATATAATTAAATATGAAATAAAAAATAATTACTCCACACATCTCAAGCAGAGCTTGTACTATGGTAACCAGACAGCTGATAAACATACTTATTTATTTCTAAATACATATGTATATATTATAGATAAATTATACCCAAATACAGAACAAATGATCATGCTCACCACACAATTATTTGTCCTGGGTGGTATTCAAATCTATGAGCTCTGGCTTCGCAGTTAGGTTCATTATCCACTAGACCAATAGACCAAATAAAATAAAAAAAAAAACATGAAATTACGTTGACAAAGTTTTTAGCCTTTATTCTAATATAAAAGTTAACGAGACCGAATACCTGTAACATATATGAAAGTCGCATATTTCTAGAGTGTTACAATATCATTACTTTTATATACGAGTATACAGATAGCTATTTTTGGTTTTTATATTAGTTTTCCTTGTGGTTGTTTAATGAACCTATTTTAACTAATGTCGATGACGTGATCACTACCGCTTTCTCCTAACGTTTACTGCAATAAACCTGTACAATAATCGAATGCGGAACATAAGAAGTCTTCGTCGACTGATTATATATTTAGATATTTATTTTTTATTTTTTTTTTTTTTTTCATTCATATTAAATAATCTAATTTACCGACATCGCAACGATAATAGTACCCCTTTTTAAATCACATCTCTCTCTCCATCCAATGGTTGCCTGGAAGAGATTGCTAATTGCGATAAGGCCGCCAATTGTACATATTGCTAGTTAAGTGTCAATAAGCTAATATTGTATCTGACTGTACAATAAAAAGTCAATCATTCAACGGTGAAGTAGAAGGAGTCCGATCATATCTCTAGGTGTACAGCACGATGGACCGATGGCTGGCAGCAGATGGACGCAGACTCTCTAAGAGCGGGACGATTGATGCAATTTCATCAAAAGCTTATAGGCTGAGGATGAGGATGACTATCTGTCTTTCCTTAGTTTTAGCACTTAGTAATTTATAGGAGTAGCAATTTATTTAATCTGTAATTTACATACTTTAAAGGATATTTAAAAGGACTACTGAATATAAAAAAAAATTGTTTGTAGTATGAATCTATCACATACGCAGATATCACAATTTCAAGTTTTAATGTTGAACATGTGTAATTATATGTACGACTTAATGTTATGTTACGATGTTGTGTCTGTTACAATAATGCGGTCTCTGGTAAAAGTGTGTATTTTATATATATAAGAGAAAGTATTATTGGACTGCAGTGCTCGTCAAGCATCCTGCTACTATGTTATTTTATAAAAAAAAATTCAAGAGACTACATACCTTTACAATCTTATCTTATTAAATCTTAATAATCTTACTTATCCACTAATACTACTAGTAAATCAAAAACGTTAAAACGGCTTAACGGATCTCAATGAAATTTGGAACATAAGTAGAGAATAGTCTGCAATATCATGTTACTTTTTATACCGGTAAAATAAACAGTTCAAAATTTCCATGTCACCTAATTCGCAGACAACTGCTAGTTAACGTTCCAAACTAATATTTAAAGCATTATGTCACTACAAAGTCAAATGAAAAATAAAAGCTTTAAATAAATCACCCTGTTTTACAGAAATTGAAATCTCAACTTCTATCGTAATTATTTGCTATGGTCCAGACAATTAACTTTGATTTCGATTTTTGATTTTGATTACGTATGATTCTACAGTAAAAATATATAACAAGCTTGACAAAAATAATAAATAAAATCTAATGAAAAGCCTTACAATATTGGTATTAAAATGATTGGAATCTACTATTGGAAGTCATGGTAATATCGATTTTTATTCAACACTGCTGACTCGATAATAGAATCTTTACGAAGACATCGGATATTATTGCCACGCTTACAGTAAAGCATAGCTAGATTTCTTTTGTTTTCCGTAATTTATACGTTATACCTACTTCGGAATATTATATGGAAATAACCCGTGACATAATTATTTAGGACGTTATAAGATTAAGTTGATCTGGCAAAAAACATTTGTGTTAACTTTGTCATAAAATGTTCTTATGCAGTAGATTTAAAAAAACAATAACTTCCTATGTCTCTAAAAAACGGAATTAATATTGTTCGATGTTAAAATAACCTACGTGTAAAGACACATAATTTGCAATACAATATTATAGTAAAAACAATACACACATTTATGTCCATGGTCAAAGCGTTTGACCTTACTGTTTTTTTTTTTAACAAAGTCCTCTCTATTCCGCAATTAGGTACACAATTTGAGTAGAGGTATCTGTTTAGATATTTATTGCATTTCCCGCCGGCAAGCCAATGACACTGCACAATTGGAACGACGAACTATCAAGGTTCACGGCTCTTTGTGAATATCAACTCAAAGGCATGTAGTTAAACTTAGACAGTAAACTACGAGTACATCTAACGTCAACTCATATCTGATTTATTTAACAAGAACGAAATAGGAGGGTTTCAGTAAATGTGATTCAAATCTGTTGATTTTAGATATTGTTTAAATTCAATGTAATGTAATAAAATTCTAAGCGTGACGGTGGTAACTAATAAATAATTCAAGAAGATAATTTTGGCCGATTACAGTATTTGAAATCATTTTGGAAGTAGCATTTTTATAACATATGAGTATGCAAAATTTCAAAACGATCAGTTGAACAGTGAAAGTACAAAAGTGTAGCAAATAAATCAACAAACTTGCATTCGCATTTACGAGTATAATGTTGGAAAGGATGGGAATAAGTAAGCGATGAGTAGAGACATTTTCTTTTATAACGAAGTGTAATACCCAAGCAGTTATAGTTTTACGGTGTATAGAGCAAATGTTAGTGATACCAAATCAATTTGTCTTGTTCCCATGAAAAAAACTAAATTACTAGTAAATGAGACTGAGGAAAATTTTTAAACAGCAAATTATCCGCAAATGAAATCCATGCAAAGTGATTGGAAGCTAAACCTACGATTAAAGAGGAGCTCAATATTACAAGGTGTCGTGATTCTGCAATAAATAGCCGATACTGCAGTAAGTCTTCACCGTTTTTTACGAATGCCTGCATACGTATGCAGTTATCATGCGGCCTGCTTCTGAAGCAGACACGTGTTGTTGTAGTAAAAGGGGCATAGAGTCATAATCGCGTGCCGACGAGTGCAGCGTGACAATTCAAGCAATTTAAAAAACGGATTTGTTTGTACCGTTACAAGATATTCAAGCGAGTTTGTGGAAGGTCAGGTAATTGATGCTATAAGTTCGCAGATTATATAAGTCATTAAAATACAATTAAGTAACGTTTGATTGATCGATATAAAAAGAGATATGGTTTTGAATAATAATAATATCTAATAATAACATATTTATTTAAGAAGACACCCTTTCCATGTTTTCCACCATTACGACCGCCAATTTTGTAAACTGGATCTTGTGTGTTCTTGTCTTGTGTGTGTTGCGTTAGCTGTTATTAAGGTTGGGATACACAGCGGATAGAGGGGGACGGCAACATACATATATTTTAGACACGATTTGGCACATACATATGGTTTTAGTTGGTTCGATTTCAGTTCGTCACGGCCATATGGAATCATCTTCGTGCTTGTATTAAACACACATATATCATTTTGTCGAAGATTGCTCAAGATTTAGTGGTATCTTGCAAAAAAAGTCACAATTTGCACTCCAAACATACATTTTGCTAACAAAAAACTCTATCATCATGACTTGCAAAATGCTCATATTATTTCATCTAGCAGCTATTACTCAGACAAACTTGACCTGCTTCTATGTCAATGTCGTCTCGAAATTTGTTCAGCCATGATGTAAAAATGTTAGCTATGCTACTTTTTTGTTGACTGAGGACATGTTGGTCACTGGGTCTTAGAAGTTGCTGTTTGTTTATTTGAAGGCATTTTCATCTTGGAGTACTTCAATTTTATTTCTCTATACACAGACATCGCATATGTAATCTAATATGTGTTTACCGCCGTACTGTGAAACGTTTTACTATCTGTTGAGTAGCATACATCTTGATGTTTAATACTTAAAATATAGTAATGATAGGCTTTTTCCAATGAAACGAGGATTGTTATTAATGTACGAATATATACAAATGGTAGTTTGATTTTAAAAGTGCAATCTTAACAATTTTCCTACAATGTAATTTGCTGTCTTTTTTTTTATGTTGACTAGGTGGATGTCCTTCCCTTATGGGGTGGGGGGAAGGTGTATTTCGGACTCTTACCTACTAAAAACCTCCCCGATGTTCTTCTGCTTTTCTATGATCGGGGGAGCGAGAATCGCCGTTGCATTCTTAAACTGCCTCCGACCGGCACTGACCCGTCTCGCCCAAGACGGAGACACTGTGACCCTTTCACGGTTGACGGCGATTCTGAGAGACGCACAGAACACTGCGCGCTGCCTCTCGGGCCTGTGTCTATTCGGGCGACGAACTCACTAAAGTTTTGTCGCCCGCAGGCCGCTTCCTAGGGTGGCCAGTGGCAGTGAATATCCTCCGGCGCCCAGTGCGTCTTCTGCGGGCACCGAGAGTTGGATTGCGCTCCCTCTCCCGATCCGCTGCTTCCTTTGAGGACATTACTTCCTCGCAAAAGGAAGCGACGGTGGTCCATGCGCTCTCGCTCCGGACCAAGGACGGAACCACGGTCGGGAGTGAGAGAATACCGAGCAGAACCGACTGCCGCTACGAGATCACGGTGCTGACTGGCCCAAGATGGGCATGCTACCAGTGTGTGAAGTACAAACATATTTCTATGGTTTGTTTTGTAGTTACAAACATATTTCTATGGTTTGTGCTAAAGCTTATTTTTTTAATAAAAGTTACATAACTTACTTCTAAAAATCATATACCACTGAAAGTCCGTTCGTTCAGGAGATTAGAAGGCACAAACCGAAAAACAGATTAACATTTTAAAAATCTTGTAAAGTATTAGTAAAAAGCTGTTTAACGTTACAAACAATTACATTGCTTTTTAATTTACAGAAAAACATCTAATGATAAGTTGGCCGAAAGAGAAACTCTGTCTGATTCTGAGATGAAATTTAATTATTTATCTTCTGGCCTACTATTGAGTTCGAAACTCTATTTTTTTAAATTATTGCAAGAGTGAATTCAAATAGGCTTATATTTAAGCTTACGCATATTAAGAGCAATGGAACATATCGATAATTAATATTCAACAGTGCAATTTGTCACGCTGTGTATACATACATATGTAAGAAAAAGCGAAATCATATCTATTTTACAGTCATGTTAAAGCTCAAGGTGTAGAAACTTTATATTATTAATTAATAATAAAAAAATAACATCTTCATAAGTAAAAAAGATTCGTCGTCAGCTCAGATTTGTGCGTCAGTGAATATCACGGACAATGAGCCATCGTCAAGAGAAGGTAGTCAGTGGCCCAGTTGACAAAATCTCATTAAAAAGGTACCAATTTTTAATAAAAGATACACTGTTCATTGACATTGTATGAGTTTAATTTGTTTATTATAATTGTGACATGGCAGGTTACATTTTTAAAATGCTTTTTTATTACGTCCACTTGGAACAACACAACAAAATATTTAGTACCAATAATAATTTGATATTAAAAATAATTTACGTAGAAGAGCCATTCTCGAGCACTACCACACCCCCTCACTGAGAACCGGTGGTCAATGCTAGCGTTGTTTTTCACAAAGGCTCAACCACCCTCTCCTCTTTTTCTTCTTCTCTTCTGCGGCTAAGGGTAAGGTCCACCCTTAAAGACGGGCTACAATAGTCATTTACGACAAACGCACGAAGGGTTCCGTATATCTATAAATAATCATAAAATTGGCAAATAAATCATATTTGTTGTATAGAAGCCCCCTCAAATATTTATTTTATTTTAATTTCATTATTCATTTTTATAGAGAATATGTAAGTAAATATCCTGTGAATACTTCAAGCCTCTATCAGTTGACGTTATCAATATCGAGCAAAAACGAGCAAAAGAATCACGTTTGTTGTATGGAAAATTTCAATTGTCTGACTATTGCGGTGCATGAGATATAGCCTGGGGACAGACGGACAGACAGACAGAGCGACAGACGGACAGCGGAGTCTTAGTAATAGGGTCCCGTTTTACCCTTTCGGTACGGAACCCTAAAAATTGGATGGAGCCTGGAAAGTTATAGTAGAAGTATTCAATGACTACTAGTACACTTCTCCAGTATTCCTTTCCATTTCCATTAGCTTTACTTTAACAAGTGAAACTTTTTTAAACTATTCTAATCATTTTTGAAGTGCACTGTATGAGACCTTAAGTTGTTACTAGTTACTAAATAATCTATAATATATGTATATTCTTGTAGACAATGAACAACATTTTAAGTTAGCTAAGTTTTCCTTGTTTCTTCTGTTACCAGGTTATATATCGTGGGTAGATGGCAGCGTGAATAATGACGTCATCAACTATGGTAGACGTGCCGGCCCGGCTGGGTCATGCCCACCTATCACATCTGCCTCAGCGGCCGCCCATCAACCTGAACTTCCAGGACTTGACTTATACAGTGCAGAATGGCAAAAGTAAGTACAGGAGATTTTTTAGCTTTATTATTAAAATTGTAAATTTCTCATTGCTAGTAGTTACATAGTTTAATCTGAAATATAAAAAAATACTTACTGAATATCTGTTTATAAATTACAATAGCTTTTAACCTCTCCGCTCGTATAATCAAAATATTAAAAGTTTGTCCTTTTATGTAGCCCAAGCTACGTGTTTACAAAATTTTATTATGTTATCGTCGGGTCAGTAGAGCACCAAATAATATTTAAATACCATATCTCCAAATAATATTTAGATACTTTAACTCTCCTATAAATTAATATTTAGATACCAATATTCCCTTCAGGGATAGAGTGGTATGTAAGAGCTGTTTTTGCTGAGATTATTATAGTTGGAAATGCATTCGTGGGTACATTTAAAAATTTAATGTAAGTGACCTTTAACATTATTGTATAGTGATGGCTTCTGAACTATGCTAGTATGTATCTACTTACACTCAAAAAGTAAATATGCAAGAAAAACTCCACAAGTATCTTCATTCCCGTTTTACATTTCCGTCATCATCAACGCATATACGATCGAGTCTATTTAAGGACAATAAAACACTTAACGTTTGTTTTCGTTTTGTCACATGGCATTGGCCCACTGCATCTTTTTATGTATATTTTTGATATGGATTTTTTTTAGGAGAATAATTGATTCCTTCTTCCTCTTGTCCAATGATAATATGAATTGATATATTGAAAGTGAAAGAGTATGGCACAATTAATGCGTTATTATGATGTTTCTTCGTCACGCCTTAGAGCCTCGACGGCTCTTAAAGTTGTTTGTAATAATGTTTTTTTTTTTAAGTTGAAACTCATTTGTGACTTCAAGTCACTAAACGGTTTGCCTAAAACTGTCTGTTGTGATTCACTCACAACAGACAGTTTTAGGCAAATTCGCCGTTAAGCCTTTAAAGGTTGACCCAACGACAGCCATTTAGCACACAACCCCGCGGACTTCAAGCGGGCTGTGTTAGAACTTGGTAATTGTCCACTGTCTACACGGGAGGCTCAATTGCAACTGAAGAATATTAAACCCGTCTCAACCATCCCCGACCACTTTTCACGGAGCACGAAACGTGCTCACGTGCCTGTGGAGGTCTTTCTTCCAGAACCTTCAAATTGTTCTCGATGTTTCCACAATCTGCTGACAAAAGCATCCTAATTTCTGCCTTCAGTCGATCATGTATTGCTTCTGTATACCATCGTATATATAGTAACACTACTGAAATGTAGTCTTAAATATAATATTCTACACTTAGGATTTAATTTCAGTAAGTCGCTCACTGTAACGTGTACAGTGAGTGACGCTCACGGACAGCAGATAAAATACGCTTTGCGTTATACGATTAAAAGTCCGCCAAAACAGAAGTAATGTAGTATACTGTACTCATAGAGTATAATAATACCCAAGCCAAGTTAATTTTAAGATATACATGTGCAAACGTAATTGTTTTGCTAAGAATCTAAACAATATTGTGGTGCTTCATTGGAAGAAATAAACATTTGTACTTTATCATCATCACTCAGCCTATCCCAGTCAACTGCTGGAATAAGGCATCTCCCAATGTGCACCATAGCACCAGGTCCTCCGCTTTTTGCATAGATCCAATCATATCCCTGCTACCCTTTTCAGGTCGTCAGTCCATCTGGCTGGGGCATGGTAGCCTCTTCTACCGGATGACGCAGGTACTTACTGAACATAGCTGTTTCGGGAAGTACCTGAATCGAATAGGCTGGGAGACAACGTCTGTGTGCCATTACTGCGGGGGCTGCCGCGAGTACACTGCACTACATATTAGTGAACTGCCCTACATACATATTTGTGGGTAGCCTCTCGTTGGAGACCATGATTATGTCCGAGGTCTCTAGCGAGACCGCGTAGGATTCTGCTGCCTCGTTTTGCGAGGAGGTGATGCTCGCAAAGGAAGTGGCGGAAATTGAACGGGAGGGGTATCGTACTCTCTATCCCGCAGATTTCCGGCTTTCATAAGCGCTGGCCTGAGGGCGATGTGTAGGGCTACCCGCCGCTTTAGAAGCAGGCTCAAGATGGCGGCTCCGCCTACTAGGAATACTACTACTACGCGCTCCGCTTTGAATAGTGAAGCTACACCACAGCGGGGTCGTCTGTTGTTTAATAGGCGCCCAGGTCTGCCGGGGTGCACAGGGATTTCCTTTCAAGGCACACCTGAGACCCCGGCAAAGAGCCTATGTGATGGAACACCTTGTGGTTTTAGTCAATTCGAGTCCGACATACGACCCTACTGGTCTCAAGTCGGATGACCCGTGGGGGTTTTTACACGTTAAAGAAAATGGTTAGAGAGTATACAGATTAAGATTAAAAATATCCTAAATGTTACAAAAAATTACAATTACGCGTATAAACATGGAGGTCTACATATTTATGATATATACAGATTTGACTTCTTGTACATCCAGGACATATGTGTGTTTACTTGTCCAGAGTATGTCAGATTTATGTACTGGCCTTTTGTTGAGTGACCCAGAGGTCGACGGTGTGATTCTCACACATAACTTGTTGCCTTCTCCCCCGGCACACAAGGCAGTATATAACGAATATTACATACTAATGCAACCCGTCTATTATAAAATCAATCAATTAGCCTACTGTAGTCCACTGTTGGACAAAGAGCTCCCCTAATGTGCGCCAAAGCACTTGATCCTCTGCAAACATCAATTATACGACAAGGAATAAATTAGAACAAATTTTTTGATGAACCAATTTCTTTTTTATTAAAAAAACTATAAAATGTAAATCCGCCTTGTACTTGGCCTGTTATAACTTTAAAGCGAATGGTAATAAAATCACACTATTTTTCCAATAACGACTCATGAATAGCTTTGAAGTAAGAGCGTAAAAGACGCGTTGATTGATATTTCTTCTATAACACTGTTACAACAAACTGTCTTTATAAAAAATTAATAGATTAAAAATGAAATAAAACAGAAAGTTAAAATGAAAGTCAAAGTTTGTTTTCTCTGCATTCAACTCCTATGTAATACAAAGCCGCGCTACTAAACATTGATAATACAAAAGTAGATATTGTACTCTTTCGTGCGGCATGAAAGAGTCCTTTTTTCCTCCTGCAATATAAACACGAGACCTTTTTTCCTCCTGCAATATAAACGGTCTCTAACTACTTTCTGCCTAAAGGACTAAGGTAGCTTTAGAAGATCGCGTATATTTTAACTTTAATAACTGAGGACTTTACAAGGTGTTTATATTAAGGGATGTTTCTATTTAAAGCACATAAAGTATTCATCAGCCCGTTTAAAAATAACTGTTATACAAGGTGTAATCCTATTAAAGAGTCGTAAACCTACTGAATGAAAAACATCGATGTTTTTTCCGACTAATCGATATGTTATAAGGAATTTTTCCGTCGCTTAGGAGACTAATGTTTCTATAAACACTTAAAAGTTGCAAAGAAACATTTTAAAGCTTTTTAATATTCATAATAATATTCATTTCCAACGATATTATTACTGCTGCTGCTGTAGTCTGCTGGTTCACGGATGTATCAATTTACTTTTTGTTCAAAGTCATTTTTGTTAATAATTTGAATGCATAATGTATATTTTAAAGTAAATTAATTTTATCTACATTTGGAGATTTCCTTAATACCTCCTATTATATCTGAATCAGCTCTACCAGACAAATACAAATAATAATTTATGGACTAAATGGCAAAATAAAATTTTATTTTTACGTAATTTTGTATCATCATCATCATCAGCCTATCGCAGTCCACTGCTAGACATAGACCTCTCCCATTGCACGCCACTTCGATCTATTTTCGGCTTCTCGCATCTAGCTCCCGCCAGCCATTATGCGCAAATCGTCACTCCACCTGGTCTGTGGGCGTTCTACGCTACGTTTTCCGAGACGCAGTCTCCACTCAAGAACTAGTTTTCCCCAACGGTCGGTTCTGCAGCTAATATGGCCAGCCCACTGCCACTTCAGCCTGCTGATCCGATGGGCTATGTCGATTACTCTGGTTTTCTGCCAGACCACTTCATTCCTGATGCGATCCCTTAAAGCCTTAGTGTAGACTGCATCCTTTTGTGTAAACTGCAAAAAATTAATTTTTTGTTCTCGGTGGATCCAATCCATCTCTTTCCTTCGGATATGTAAGCATTTTATACAGTGTCCGGCAGACGACATTAGGCTTGGCCCCCATTACGTAAGCGGGACTAACTTATATTGTGGTTGGCTAAATGTGGGCGTTCGATGCGCCTCTGCCTATCCCTTCGGGGGTATATTCTTGAGTATATATGTATTATGGATGGGCCTGTTGGTCTAGTGGTAAGTGACCCTGACTGCTGAACCGGAGGTCGTGGGTTCGATTCCCACACGGGACAAAAATTTGTGTGATCCACAAATAGTTGTCCCGAGTCTGGGTGTTCTTTGTGTCCGTTGTTTGAATGTTTGTAAAGCCCCCGCGACACAGGAATTACTCCTAATGCGGGAGTTGTCTTTTAAAAAAATTTAATAATAAAAAAATGGACTAAATTGCCGTTACAAATCAAAGAAATATCCATCATTACCATAATGGTCTGTTATTTCAAACGTAAATAACTGTGTAGTCCTAGTAATTATATCCATGTATTCGTGATGTATTATCAAAGGATGGTGACGTAATTTGTATTATATCCGATGATTCAGCTGTACAAATAACCTACAAAACGATAGGAAACTAGAATGATTTCATACACTACCACTTTATCACTGACTGGTTGAAATTTGAATCAATTTATATCTTCGGTTTATACATTAATTTACGTATCAACTGCGGGTCTGACGTCAGTTTAGTAAAAAATAATAATGAATTATATGATACATACATGCATACATTCTCGCCTATTATCCTTTAACAGTGGTAGAGCCATGTTTAGGCACGAATGGGCCGGATCGACCGGTAATCGGCCTCCCAGAAAACCGGTTGTGAAGTAACGCTTATGTTCTCTTTCCCCGAAATGAGTGAGGTTTCCGGAGTCATAATTTTCTCACTCCCCTCACCATCCCTTCCCGTATGGGAAGGATAGAGGCCCTCCCTCATCACCCTCAAAGGCGGGCAGCGCACTTGCGACTCTTGAGTTGCAAGTGTCCATGGACGGCGGTGTCACTTACCATCAGGTGACCCGTCTGTTCGTCTGTCCCCCTATAGTATAAAAAAAAAAACGCTAAAACGGACACTGTATATACTGTCTGATAGATAACAGTCCAATCCCGTAGTCGCCTATAATACAAGCACTGGTCATAAGCGGTTTTCTGCATAAGCATGGCTTTACCTACTGGTACTATACTATTAAATACCTTCCATATGTTTTTGAACACGGTTCGCGGTTAAATCATCACCTCTAGGATGAATATTTAAGGACAATTGATGGAATGAATAAGCAGTTTATTAAGTACAGTAAGTATTCATAAACATAGGATGAAAAACAAGAATAGAAACATAAATAAAAATAATCATAGAGATATCGTGCTACGAGTACATAGAGTGATAGGTAGAGGGCTCAGTCTTCCCGGCATCACTCAGTGTGAGTTATAGCTATGCGACCCTGACTTGCTTTAGCTATTGCTTATACTGTGTGCTTAATCCGTCTGTTTAAGTAATATCCTTTTTCTTCCTTTCAATTCCAAAAAGTGCCCGGTTGACGGAAATAGGCCTGTCACCTATCACGTAAACTATAATGGGACTAATATATGGGGACTAAATTATAATGGGCGAAATGTGACTCTGGCTACTCCTTCGGAGATACAGGCGTTAGTAAATGTTTGTTGATATCATACATAAACTTCTAACAGCAAACAGTCAAATGCTGGCTAAAAAATAATTGCGGTAAAAGGATTGTCCTCTATTATATTAATGGGACCTAAGTCTAATAGGCAATATGTGTATGTGCCCTACCAACCGTTTTAGCTATACAGGCGTGAGCATATATATGTATGTATGTATGTGTATCTATAGTACGCCACCATCTACCGCTTTTTCCTTTCCGTTGTTTCCATACAAAGGTTGTCTGGAAGACATCGCTTTTAGCGATAAGACCGCCCATTGTACATACATGACGCCTTGTATCAACTGTTTTTAAATTTGCGTCTGTTTAATTTCATGTTGTACAAGAAAGAATTTTTTTTTTTTTTTTTTATGCGATAGGGGGCAAACGAGCAGACGGGTCACCTGATGGTAAGTGACTACCGCCGCCCATGGACACCCGCAACTCAAGAGTCACAAGTGCGTTGCCGGCCTTTTAGGTAGAGGTACGCTCTCTTCTTGAAGGTTTGAAGGTCGTATCGGTTCGGAAATACGGCAGGCGACAATTTGTTCCATAAGCTGGTTGTGCGAGGCAAAAAGCTTCTGGAGAAGCGCACAGTGGTGGAGTGCCAATCGTCCAGGTGATGGGGATGGATATTTTGTCGTGTAGGACGATGGCGGAAACCAGCAGCCGGTATAAGTCCGAACAATTCCTCTGAACACTCCCCATGATACAAGCGATAGAGGATGCAGAGTGAAGCTACATCTCTACGCAACGCCAAGGTGTCAAGTCGATCAGAAATATCTTGGCAGTCGATGATGCGAGTCGCTCTCCGTTGAATGCGGTCAAGAGGCAGAAGTTGGTACTGGGGTGCACCTGCATAGAGATGAGAACAGTATTCCATGTGTGGCCGAACCTGCGCCTTATAAAGTTGCAGGCGGTGGGCCGGAGTAAAATACTGTCTCGATCTGTTTAGCACACCAAGCTTCTTCGAGGCTAATATGGCCTTACTCTCTAAGTGACCGCGAAACTGGACTTCGCTTGATATATCGACGCCAAGGATTCCGATACTGGCTGATGCAGTTAGGGAAGTGCTCTCAAATTGAGGTGATACGACCAATGGCATCTTTTTAGCGGTGAACGCGCAAACCTGTGTCTTCGTGGGGTTAAATTGGACTAGGTTAAGTCGACCCCACTCTGAAACTTTTGATAAAGAAGTTTCGATTTCAGACACAAGTTTGGATCGGCTTTCGATGACGTTTACCCGAGAAATGTTAGCGCGGCCGGTGTAAAGGGCATCACTCGTGCTATCGTCTGCATAGCAATGGATGCTGCTAATCTGCAGCATGTCGTTGATATGCAGAAGAAACAGCGTGGGTGATAGCACACAGCCTTGTGGGACACCAGAATTAACAGACTTGGAGTCGGAGCATGCACCGTCAACAACGACCTTGATGCTTCTGTCTGTAAGAAAACTGGTGAGCCAATTGCACAGTTTCTCGGGAAGCCCATAGGAAGGAAGCTTCGCAAGAAGCGCTTTGTGCCAGACCCGATCGAAGGCCTTCGCCATGTCCAAACTAACGGCCAACGCTTCCCCCTTGGTCTCGATCGCCTGTGCCCACCGGTGAGTCAAGTATACGAGAAGATCACCAGCTGAACGACCCTGACGGAAGCCGTATTGTCGATCATTGAGGAGCTGGTGGTCTTCTAAGTACCGGAGGAGCTGGCAGTTAACAATGGATTCCATTATCTTGGAGAACAAGGAGGTGATGGCTATCGGTCTGTAGTTGGACGGATCCGAGCGATCTCCTTTTTTAGGGATTGGGTGCACTAGAGCTGTCTTCCATGAGTTCGGGACTACGCCAAGAGAGTAGGAAAGCCGATAAAGGCGTGTTAGAACCGGTGCTAACTCTGGAGCACACGTCTTCAGCACGATAGGAGAGATTCTATCGGGCCCACTCGACTTATGAACGTCGAGGGAAAGAAGCGCTTTACGCACTGCCCTTTGTGTAAACCGGACTTCCGGCATGCGGGTCTCGCACTGCGGTATGGTCGGCGGTGCGTTTCCCCCGTCGTCCATGGTCGAGTTGGACGCAAAGAGTTTGCCCAGAAGATCGGCTTTTTCTTTAGCGTCGTGGGCCAACGAATTATCTCCTATGCGCAGAGGTGGAAGGGATGGCTTACAAAAGTTCCCCTGGACAGCTTTGGCAAGAGACCAGAATGCACGAGTTCCGGAGGGGAGACTAACTAGTCTCTCGCCAATTCTGCCGATGTGAGCGGACTTCGCCCCAGCAATTACTCTTTTGAGGGACCTGGAGGCAAAGTTAAATTGCTTCTTTAATGTGCTGGTCTTTACATCCCGTGCTGTCGCTGCATTAGCCCATGCTTGGTAACATTCCTGCTTTCGGCGGGACGCCGCTTTGCAGGTTCGACCAAACCAAGGCTGGGACATGCCACCTGTGGGAATCAGGGAGAATGGAATGAAAAGTTCCATACCCTGAAGCACAACATCCGCGACAGAGTCAGCAACGACATTGGGATCATCCGGCGAGAAGCAAACCTGCCTCCATGGGTAGGATGCAAAGAATGTTCGCATTCCATCCCAGTCTGCTGACCTATAGTGCCATACGCGGCGACTGCCTGTAACTCGCGGCCGCAGCGAGTGAACGAGTGGCACCATACTCCTAATCAGGCAATGGTCCGAAGAGCCAAGAGGGGCCTCAACGGATACTTTGTAGCCGTCAGGATGTGAGGTCAGCAGAAGATCCAACAGTGAAGGCACGTGGCTTTCTGCATCTGGGATTCGCGTAGGCGTTGCTACCAGCTGTGTCAAGCCATATGCCAAGGCGAAATCGTGAACAGATCTTCCCGCATGATCGGTTTTGCGCGAACCAAGCCATTCGGCGTGATGGGCGTTAAAGTCGCCAAGAATCACGATCTCTGCGGATGGGACCTGCTGGAGCACTGAGTCTGTAGCCATTTGGACGTGGTCGATGAGTCGGTCCGTTTCGGCGTCACCGCTATGGGACCTGTAGAGGCATAGGTAGATGCGGGGATGGTCGTCGCAGTCTACACGTAGCCATAAGATGGAGAGGTCCCTACCTTCAAGATTGCCGAGGCGGCGAGAAGTGATATCATCTCTAACGTACACGCATACACCAGCCTTAGGAACAAAGGAGTGTTCCAGTCCGTACCCAGGGTAGCAGAGGTAGGATGTGTCCGCTGGAGATGATATCTGCGTCTCGGTTAAAAAGAGCAAGGCCGGCTTTGCTGTCTCAAGGTGGTGGTGGACAGTGTCGAGGTTCGAATGTAAGCCCCTGATATTACAAAAATCCACGGTAAACGTGACAGGGGGTGCCATGGTATGCCTTCTCTTGCCCCGAGCAGATTTTGAGAGCGCAGTTGAGCCCCCCCCAGAGTACGAGGGGCAGCCTGGGCGTCCACGCTCAGGCATAATCCGTACTGAGGGTGGACGTCCAGGGGGGGATTCTCCAACGCTAGCGCTGGTACCCCCCTGGGGTATCCTTTTCGTTAACAGCGCTATCATTAGGGGGGTGGGGGATTTTGGGCCTCCGGAGACCTCACTCATTTCGGGGAAATGCAACGCAAGCGTTACTTCACAACCGGTTTTCTGTGAGGCCGTGGTATCGCACCGGTCGAGCCGGCCCATTCGTGCTTAAGCATGGCTCTACCACTACAAATTACACAATACAAAACCACTAAAAATTTTCCATCTATTTCTATCTATGTTGCAATGGAACAGGTGACTCTTTGGTACTTTCAAATGTTTCAACGCCTCGCCATAAAATAGCATTTGTAAAGGCATGGTAATGGTAAATAATTCTGTTGACACAGTTACCTGAGGTATAAAGAGAGTTGCACAGTCGTCAGAATTCTGAACGTTGTAACTATAGTAATTTGCGTTAGCTAACGTAGTAAAAATATAATATAATCAAACTATTAAAGTTCTGATGACACATCAGCTGTCGTGATTTGTAAGATAGTCTTCATCCTCTTTTAATGCGCTTAAAGCTTCAATAAGTTGTATCAAATTAAAAATATAAACGGAAATGCCAGCCAAGTGTACCATGCAGAATACGCCGTTATCCACTTCGCCAACAAAAGAAATCATATGTATATGGGTGCCAAGTTATATGTAGAAAACATGTTAAATAAATTTATATGACAATTTCTTGTTTCTTGGTACTACTACAATGTTTACTACTTTAGAGATAGTATACATTATTAAATTTTAAATGAATATTATTTACACAATGTTTTATTTCACTCAGTATGAAATTCAAGCTAAAAAGTTGACTAGGCAAGTTTTCACGTACACGCTATATTTTATTTGTCTAATCAACTTATCTTCGTTAAGTCATACGCTAGCTTGTGTACTTCCAGTTCGACCTTATATTGTTAGGTTACTACTTATCTAGAATTTGGTTCGTTGGTAAAACCTAAAGTGTCAAGGGGAAAGTGTTTAGAGATCAAGTACATTTTTAACTATAAAAAATATCTAATATTTACTTATATTTGCCAAATACACTACAGTACTAGTATACTACAAAACCTATAACCTATATTAGATAAACCTATACTAGATTTAGTAAATATTAATACAGAAGGGCTTCTTACTTTAATTCCTATGTTTAAGTTAACAACTTTTCCCTGTAAAAATTAAGAAAAATTGCCAATTGTAGAAAATGAACCTAAGCTACTGTGGTAAATTAAATGGCAAAAAGGCATAAATTTAGATTTTTACATTGTTATTCCTGTTATCCCGGTGTTCTACCTTTGGGAACGCAGACTCATATCACGTAAACGATTTCAATTTCTTGATGAGCTGTGAAGTTTCGCAGCCAACATAATGGCGGTCATGGTACGATTCCTTCGAGCAGTATTTTGGATGATGGTGATGCGAGATCATCCTCCATGTCGCTCGGCTACGCTGCTCGTGATATGACAGCATGTCCAGAGGCGGCTTATGTAGCTCTGACTAGTGCCAAGAGTGACAACCACACTTCAACCAGCTTGCAACATTCCGACGATTCTCATCATCTCTTCTCGTGAAAAATGATGCTGCGCTCCAAATTAATGTTTTTTTTTTTATTCCAATTGCAATGCAGAAATTGTAATGGTTTTTACTAACACACTTATAGGCATATTGATTGACAGTTGATTTTCTATTTGTAATAAAAAATAAAATAAAATAAATTATTCAAATAGTAAAATTCACTAAAAAGAATCAATAATGATCCAAAAAAGTTCTAATAATAGTTTTTCGATTTTTTTTTAGATTCATAGATTCAACATACGTGCAGGAGGACGTTCTCGTGCAACAGTTTTTATACCTTCACCATTTGAAAAACGATTTCTGTTTCGTTTTTATTAAAAGAGTAAATTTAAAGACAATTTTCCACCTCTGAAGGTGGAAATTATGGTAGAAAGAATGCGTTTTCTAATAATAATAATTGTTATTGACGATAAAGTTGGTTCTATACTTTTTCTAAAGTTAATTATGATACATGATTAACAAAGCAAATAGGACCTGATGAGAAATTAGCGGCACTTATCAACAGTGTAAAACTAACATCGTTCTCTCGGAGTCTGTTGGCCTGTGCTTCGTAGAAAATAAAATTGTGTTTAAGTAGCGCATTTTGCTGTAAGATGAAAGTACTGAACTAGCCACTACCCACATATTATTTTTAGTTGATTGACACTATATACTACATTATTAACAAGATTACTATATAAATATGTCGACGTTTCCCCGTTGAATGCATATTGAGATGTTTTGACTCAAATATTGACCAGAACGTGTGTCCCGTCCTCTATTACGCAGTCGGCGCCCCAAATCGGCCACGAACTTTTTGGCCTCAGAGCCCCACTGACGGATTGATTCCTGTCTATATTTTTATACATAAACCCCAATCGTAAATGAATTCATGCGTATGTTTAAATATATTTAATTGATTCACATGACTGAAAAAAAGATTGGACTGAATTTTGACGAGGTAATAATACGGTCCATAAATAATGATTTTTGTAATGTCTACTAGTAATTGCTACTGTTGAGGGTTAATAACTTATTAAGACCCTTTCTATAGCGAGTTCTTTCTTGTTATCAAAGAATAATAGGAATACTTAGAGGAGTTCGGTTGCTAATAAGAATGCTTTAAAAAACGTACTATGTATGTAGGCTTTGGAACGCCAGCCCGACATACGGGCAGATGCAAGTCAAAGCATGATGATTTTAACATAATCACTCAAACGTGATGTTTTAAGACTTTTCAGGCAAAATTAAGAAAGGCAAAGTAAAGGTTCATACAAAAATTTTGCTTATTTAATTTCGCTCAGAGCCGAAACCCTTTGTTATGCCTTATAATGAACTATTATATTATAAAAAGTAAAATTTTAAAAAAGTATTAGCAAAATGTCTGTCCATTATAACACACTTATCACTGTATCAAATATGACCCACTAGAACAGCAGCAGATAGAGTCTAACCCAATTGTGGTTAGATAATGGCACATTAAAATCGCCTGCGGTCGAACGTCGACCATTTGGAATGTTTTGTTTTATTTAATTGGTCATTATAACTTGATCTGTAATTTTATTACTTTGAGACTTTTACTTTGACAGTGACAATATCACTATACTATGGAGAGCAAAGGGAAGGAGAACCGTCTTATATAGAGGACTAGTCGAAAAGTGTCTTCTGTAAGCTGTTAATAACAAGCCAAAAACCCTCCAGAATAGTGTTTCTGAACTATTACACGGATTCAAGTTTGCTGAGTTATAAAAAAGATTTACTCTAAAGATACTATTTTATTTGACGACTATATTACATACATACGTACGCTCACACCTGTATCCCCAAAGAAGTAGGTAGAGGTGTATTAAAAGCCCATATTTAGACAATTTGGTCTCATAAGCGTAATAAGGGGCAAGCCTATTACCGCCAATCGAGCACTTTATGACTGTATTCACAATGTCTGATAGATAACAGCCCGATCCCTTAGTCGCTTTTGACGGCACCCTAGGGCATATAACTTAAAATAATTTGTGTGTAAAAACGTGAAGAGTGGTTGATTTTTTGTGTAAGTTTCAATTATAATAACTTCACTACTTTATACTACTTATAAAATAATACTAGTGTAATAACTAATGGCAGATTCTTTAAATGTATATTGGTGCTATTGTAGCGCCACCCTTAACTACACTTCTTCATATATTCACTGGACGCATGTAGCTAAGGTTAGTGCTTTTCACTAGTGAAAGCTAGTTAAAACCACTTCTATTCTTTCTCTACTTCTATTGCTCTAAATATAAGGTCAGGTGGGCAAGTGGTCATACATTTTTCAACATTGAATTCAATGCGTTATATTTGTTAGTCCTTTTTTGTTGACTTACGATTGTAAATTTATTAAAGTGGGAATATTTAGTACTCAAGGGTTACTACAAAAGGTAATTCAAAACAATCTATCAATAAAACATTTAGTTAAAATTCTTGCTCACTGAATAAAGAAATAACTCGAAAGTAATATTTTACGATAGCACTTTTTTTCTAGAACAATATCCTCTAACTTCATTATTACTGGTTTCTTTATATCTTCAAGAACATCGACTTTGAAGCTCAATTGGGGCAAATTTCAAATTTCTTAAAAAAAAAAACTTAAAAAGCATTGTTTTCGCAAATGTATGAAAAAAGAATAAAAAATAGTGATACATAAATAAATTATCATTTAATCAACAAAGCCAACTAAAAAGTGTACAGTGAAATTAATTTTTCTTTAGGAAGTTTGACTAGTTTTTAAACATGTATGGTTACCGTTATTACAAACTCTGCTTGGTTTAGAATCAGACGAATGCCTATATTGACAGAGATAAGAGCATATCTGAAATAACATTTAAATTAAAACATAACAGAACTTCTTCATTTCAATCATCCTAATAACCTTGAACCCATCGCCATTAAAACCTTGGTAGTTGTCGGAAATAACTGATTTAAATGAACGGAATAAATTATGCATATGTATGTGCATACCTATACATATATGTACGTAATACACAAATAGATATTACGTCTTTTTATCTGTCATTCCCCTACTTCCAAATGCCTGAAATACGGAGTATTATCACGGCCTCACAGAAAACCGGCTATTAAACAATGCTTGCATTGTGTGGCCGAGTGAGTGAGGTTACCGGAAGCCCCTTTCCATTCCAGTCTTTCGTTTCCTGCCTTTCCCCTAACTTATAAGGCGGACAGCACTCTTGTGACTTGATTTGCAAGTGTTCATGGTCGGTGGAAGTCACTTACCATCAGATGACCCGTCTGATCGTTTATCCGCCTATTCTATATAAAAAAAAACTTAATATAAAATAAATTGCCTATACGAGTATAACTAGTTTTTCTTTTGCATTTGTTTCTGTCATATTTTTTAATGATTTTGTAGTTATTCTTTTATGTTTAAAGTCTTGTATCATACAGTAAATGACATTGAAAGAAGCTCGTGAATATGTATGGATAGAAAAGCAAGTGGCGAGATGTTTCCTACCCGACTGGGTAAATAAAAAAACTTTATGTATGTATGTAATTATTAGTTTATAAATAAAGATTGAAAGTGGATCGAGGGCTCGGACCTCCAGGCTAGAATTCTAAACTAGAGGTTGATTTACAGCTATAGACGTAAAGGGAATGTGGAGAGGGGGTTATGGGACGGGACAGAGGATATGGAATGAGGTGACGAAAAGTGGAGAGAAGGAGTTGGGTCGCTGGTATCCTCACTCACTCGGCCTTACAATGCTAGCATTGATTGTCTACTAGTTTTCTGTGAGGCCTAAGCATGGCTCTCCATATATTCGAATTTTGATCCCAATGACACATAAATGATGCCTTACTTTCTCTTTGGTTATTTTTTAAAAGGACATTTTCCGTACTAGTTTCATTCAAATTACTATAAATTAATTACAAAACTAAAGTGCGTAAAGAGTAGTCGGTATCCTATTAATAGTACGATACCGACTACTCTTTATGCACTTTTACGAAGTAACATCTTAAAATTACTTTTTAAATGTTAATGTGCCTTTATGTATGTTACGTGATATTTCCACCATTTGTGTTCCTTCGTTTCCTTCGTCCGCACTCGTCCTCTCCCGGACCCTTTCCGCCGCTTCTTTAGCCAACTCCACGCAAAATGAAGCGGCGGCATCCCACGCATTCTCGCTTTGGACCATGGTCTCAAGGGAGAGGCTATCCACACCAATAGCCGCCAGGAGATCGGCACGCTGTTGCTCAAGTGTGGAGTGCGGTCATTTATTATTCAAGAGACAACAATTCTTTATCATGATAGGCCCTCTGCATTGAAGTTAGTTATATATACTTTCTAAAATGTTATTGTAATATTATCATTTGTGTGTCAATTTAATTTAGTCGCATTTTTTGCTTTAGTGCGTTTGCATCAAGTCGACAAAAATAAACAAACCAGAACTCTAAATAATATTTAAATTATACAAATGTCTTGGCTTCGGCTTCACTCAGAATAACGTTACAAATAAACATACTTTAGCATTAATTATGTTATATTAGGATTATTAAATAGTTAAGTAGTTAAAGACAACTCCCGCAACATGAATTATTCCTGTAAAGCCCCCGCACTTTACAACTATATAAACAACGGACACTAAGAACCCCCATACTCTAAACAACTATTTGTGGATGATACAAATTTTGGTCCCGTGTTTGAATCGAACCCGCCACCTCCGGCTAACCAGTCAGGATCACTACCTACTAGACTAACAGGCCCGTCAGCCAGGATTGACTATGCATATGTATCTTACATGGCAGATTTATGACAATGTTAATTATAGAATCATTTTACATGATAGTAGCTGTAATCCGCACTTTTACCTGCGTTTATAGTCACTGCTGCGCTCCTTAAGGTCTCATCGTGATATTTTATAACATATATTCTTCTTTAATAAATATTCTAACAATATTTAAACAAAACCTACTGATATTTCGAGGAATTGGAGAGCTTTATTAATACAGATGACATGAATACTTACTTACCTAATAGGTTTAATAAATGATAAAATGAGAAACGACGAGTACTCGGTGCAGTTGCAGTGTATAATTACAGTAACCACAAGAATATTGGTCAATCTTTAGAAAGCTGCACGTGATACGTAACTTAGTGAGGAGCACAGGAGTTGCGCCTTATCGATGTTTTTAGATTATTAAGTACATTACTCAGTAATCTAGATTTTATCTATCAATTCAGGTATCATTCCATTGGTACTTTTTCTAAAGTCACTACTCAGATATGACTTTTAGTGTAGACTACATATCTAACAATCAACTAAAAGAAATAAAGAAGAGAAGAAATAATAATTATGCGCAATTTTTAAATATGAGAATTAACACAAGTTAATCTCTACATACATAAACCGCATGCCTACGAACGAAAAGGGTGAAAAAGTTTAGTCCCATAGAGTCCCACATACGTAATATGGCCTTATCGGCCTTAAGTCTGATTGTAGACTGTCTGTCCCTTAGTCACCTTTTATGAAAACCACGAGAAGAGATGGAGAACCATACGGCTTACTTGATTAAACCACCTTTTAATTATTTTAAGTTTCACTAATATATTTATAATTCTATACTCTATCATTATCAATATTAAAATCAGTATCGAAAATGTCGCTAACAAATTATTATATTTTAAACTTGTATTATTCAATGATAATACACAGGTATATATTTTTAACACGGACTTAAGTGTAAAAATTTAAGTAGGTATGTTAATTTTGATATTTAGATAGTTAAGCGGGCGTACGTACCAGTAAACATATTTTACACTCTGGTTTAGGCTATTGCTATGTAAACCGGCGTGTTCTTATAAACAGCTACATACATATTATTTTTCGACATATCATGAACCCTACCATGTCATTCAAAAATTTTTTTTACTATTTTAAAAGTGTTTTGCCAGAACGTCAGAAAATAAAGAAACAAAAAGTTCTTATGAAAAAGTTATGTAGATGAAATTCAACTCTTACACCGGAATGCACGTAACACGATAACGGTCGAGTGAAGTTACACATTTTTCATAGTTGGCGTAATGCCCTGGACAACAATACCTATTGAAATATAATATAGACATCATATACATAAGAATTTTATTGCATGTGGTTTCATCGAAAGGTTCCCGCTTATTTTCAAAAGAAACTGCTTGTCTTGATGTCTAGAACTCATAATATATTCGTCTCACACTGTCACATATTTATACTAGTTTTATTCCACTTAGATTACATAATATGCTTTTGTCTTTAGACTAGTCTAAGTTATTTCTCATTATGATAACGCTTCTAGTTTGAAAACCTATTTGAATATCATTATTTATTTTTAGTTTTTGGCAAATCAGGTTTGATCTCCTTTTTAAAGTACGATTTACAAAAATAAATGTATTAAAAATATATAAAATGCTTAATTAAGAGGTATTTATCCTAGTAAAAAGAAGTAATATTTTTTTCAAGTTTATCTTCTAAGAGCCATACTTGAATTGCAATTTATATACATATGATTATCTGAATTAAGGACTAAAGTTAAACTGTACTTACTACTAAAAGACTTGAAAGAACGAGTTACTATTTAAAGAAGGAGTGTTATTACTTTGAACATTTAATTTTAATACATAAACAGTAAAAAATCCAGCTAAATAACTTTTGCATAATATGCGAACTCTATGGTCTATTCTTGCGTGTTGTGTAATTTTTACATATTTCCATTTTTGTTTAGCTCCCTTGATTAGTAACATTTTTTTGATAATTTTATATTTATCAGTAAGTTAAGTAATATTCGCTACATATCTTACACGAAAATTAAACTAGTTGTTAATCAAATCATCGATAACTTGACATCACTAATCTTTCGACAGGTGACTGTCCTATAGCCTAAATGTAAACCGACAGTATTCGTTATTTGCACGTGTTTCTTAAGTTATATGATGACAGACTTACAACTTTAACCTCACTTACAGTTTCCCTAACAGAACGTGCACGTATTGCATCAAAACTGCAAGTTTCGTAAAAGGATCAGTAGAGGTAGGTTGTTGCATCGTTTAAATCCTATAGCTAAGGGCCACTACGCGCTGGTGATTTTTACTTGGTAGATAGTTTGCTCATTCTAGCATTAAATATGAAGTTGTATGGGAGTGTGTGTATTTGACGATTTAAAATCTAACTTGATTGAAACTGGAACTCGCATAGTAAGTTTAATAAAAAAACAACTTTTAACATAGGTGCTCTTGTTCAATCACGCTTTGGTATAGAAACCTATTCCGGAAATCAATGTTTAGTATTTCTAAATTATATTTTTTTCTCATTCAATTGCAAATGTTGTAATAGTTGATAATTGCGTCGACAATGAACATTTACAAATAATATAATGTGAAACGAATAAAATAATATGCACATCAACTTACTAGAAACCGAATAAGGAAACTCAACTACGTTTTCAAGAACCAAGGTGTAGATGAGAAGGTCCTTAGAACTGTATACCTTGCACTATATCAATCCTAATTAACATATTGTTTAACAACATGGGGTGGATCCTCGAAGACCATATGCTGAAGCTTGAAAGAGTTCAAGGATCAGTACTCAAAAAACCGAATGGTCATAATTTCTTTACTATAACTACTAAACTCTACCTAAAGTGCAAGGTAGTAACGGTTCGACAACTTTTTATATAACTCTTATTTCATATGACCCTGTATGTAGACAAAAGTATGTAATTCATAATTTTTCCAGAGTGTTCTCTTATATTGTAGCTATTATTTACTCATCAGTTGTCTCTATATTAAGTTAAACTCTATTCTCAACATCTATTCTTTAACAAAAATTAAGTGTAAGAAAATTATTACAAGTTATCTGTTAAAATATAACTACGAGTATGACTCCACTAGAAATTTAAAAAATATAGACTGACCTTATGATATGCACACAACACATTAACACGCAAAAGCTCAAGTACACGCACACGCACACGCACACGCAAACGCACGCGCGCACACACACTCACACTCACACGCACACTCACACGCACACACACGCTCACACTGTACAAAATACCTTTAATTGTTATATTTATTTCATATTGATTGCTTGCCATTTTTGTGACTTATAATACTTACTTTGTTGTATAGGGGACCTGGTAATCTGTGTGATAGGTTGAATATATGTAGAATTGACAAGCAAAGACTTAAATTATAAGAGAAATAAATAATAATTATTATATATTTATCCTATGATAGAAGTTATTCGTGTTATCTATTAAAATCTTCTACTTTTGGTTAAATGAATCAATCAGACTATAAATATGATCGAGAGTAATACAATATTATAGAAGGTTAACCGCTTCTTGAGAGGGCCTCGGTGTTTAATAGATATTATATATTTTTCCGGATTCTCTATTCTTGGTTTAGTTAGCTCAATGATTAAAATGATGTCTAGAAATAATTATATACAGACAGTTCATACAATATTTGTGCAAGATACATATGCTGGTACACTGATATCCGCTACACTAAACCAACTACTAAACAAAGAGAATAGTTTTCAAATTTATTCTTATGGTATTTAAACAGTACAAGTATCAAAGCCACTCGTCAGCATATTTCTCACACAGTCGGATGTACAGCTAAGATACACAGATCTAAGCTTGTGTCTGACATGTTGGTTTAGATATTGACCGCTAAAATAGAAAGAAGTAGAGAATTACGAGGTTCGATTCCCACCCAGGACGAGTTATTGTGTGATAAACTTGATCGTGAATTTTGTGGCTGTAACTTTTCTAAATTATTTATGTGTTTAGAAATATATATTATTAGGTTTATCTACATTCTGGTTACATACTACAAGCTCTAAAGATGACTAAAGTTATAAGTATAGTATCTAAGTCGTTTCAATATACTAACTTCTTCGGTGGTCCACATGTGGTATTTGGATGCTGGAAGAGTGGGATTGCGACTAGGTTCAATTCTTACCCAAAGTAATTCAAAGTAATATTGTTGCTGTCACTCCAGAAATATATTTTTATGTGTGTGTATGTGTAGATCATAATTTGGTATTTCACTTATTATTAATCACTTATTACAAATAACACACGTCATTATTCATATATGAGAATAAGTGAATAATTATTATTGATGTCTTCTTTTATTTAATATTTTTGATTGATGTTCATCTTTATTTAGTAATATACATACGTGTAATTTAATCAAGTGCGGTAAAGAAAAATTGATTTTAGATTAGTGAAGAAAATGTTAAGTAAATATTACTGATTACCAGTATAGGTAAAAATAAAATAATGTAGATACTTTAATGACAATATATTGTAAGCAAAAGGCTGATAATGTTTACTGTAGAATAAATTAATTCAATGCAATATAATACAGTACAATATAATACATTTTATGATATGATTATAATTGATATGTAGAAATTGTTGGAAATCGATTGAAATTACACTACCACTTGAAACTACATCACGTGAATCACCGCAAATATTAAAGATCGTAAGAAACACGTGAGCAATTTTAACCCATATTAATAACAACTAAGGTTTAAAATAAAAAAAAGCTTCTTTGAGTTTCCAAACCAACCATTTTGCAATAGCAAGTGCGTTTTATGCGTAGATGCATCTTAGCAAATTGTAAGTTACTCGAACCGTAGTCTTTGTACATCGTTTTGGTGCAATACATTGTGTTACGAAATGTATGTACCGGTATATTGTTCGTGTGCAATTTGTATACATCAGTACACCAACGCAGGGCTTGCAAATGAGAACAATATTTACTGTTGGTAAGAACGTCCTAAATTACTCCAAATTGTATATAGTACTGTTTTTAACCGACTTCAAACAGGAGGAGGATATTTTTTTATGTTTGTTAACTCATAAGTTTTGACTGGGTGAACCGATTCTGATGATTTTTTTTGTAAAGCTGGTGCTTCCCGTGTGGTCTAGTTCTGACAATGGCATCCACGAGATAAACATATAAGTCTTAAATTTGCGATTTTTTAACCGATTTCGATAATTCTTTTTTTATTAGAAAGGGTGTACTTCAAGGGTAGTTAGATGAGAGTTTGGTAAGGTTTTAAGTCATAAATTTTATTATAGACGCATTGAAGTCGGTTGTCTACTTTTTTAAAGTGAATTATTTATTTATTGACGCTGTTGGTAAAGCAGTGGTAAAAGTTCCTGAAAATAGAAATATATTTTGCGACGTGTACTAGCCTCATTGGTCAATTACCTAACCAATACTAAGGAACAACTATAAAGAGGTAATTTGGAATCAAACCATAGAAAACGTGCCTTGTTCCGTCACGTGGTCCTGAATCACAAAACCATATATAATATGGAATTTAAACAACTGCATCTCTGGCCTTCGTATTCAGAGAGGTGCTTACGGAACCCCCAACTATCACACACAGAGATTCACAAGAGTGCTGCCAGGGTTTTTTTTTTTTGGTGGTGCAGCCATCGATTTGAATATGCATTGCCTAAGCATGGCCGCTCGGCCTGATTAATACCACGGCCTCATAGCAAACTCGTTGTAGTGAGATTGCCGGATTCCAAAAAACCGCTAAAGAAATGAGTAGAAGTCCCTGCAACTCAAGAGTCGCAAGTATGCTGTCCGCCTTTGAGATGAGGAGTAATAGGAGACGGAAATGAATAGTCCTTTACTCATTTCTTCTTGGTACATTCAAATAACATTGTTAATTTGAAATAGTTATATTTGTATGGCATTACAGTTGTATGAGTAAGAATGTGACCATGCCCATTCAAGAGATCGCGTGATAGCATGAAACACTAATACTGCTCCTACACTAACAGTCTGACACCCGAACAATAGCGTTAAATACCGTTTATGTAATCGTATATCGTATGAATTGGCATATTTGACTCTAAAATGCTTGGAAATTGTTTTGTATCATTATTTATAATATTATATTTTATTATTATAATATATAATCGTAAATGTCATGAATACAAAACTAAGTTTGTTTTTGTTCGTTTGTTCGTTTGTTTGTTTGTTCACCCATCCTGTACAATCGATTATGATAGAAAATCATACCAACAGATGGGAGTACAGAAAAGACTACTGTCACTTTATGAAAAAAAAAAAGACACATACATAGGCAGTGACCTAAGTGCAGATGTGTATTAAATAACAATCTCCTTAGTCGCCTTAAGAAATAGGTGGCTCTATTTCACCCAGAAACCACATGTCAAATAATCGGACTTTAAAAAAGTAGACAACCGACTTTAATGCGTCTATCATAAAATTTAATACTAATATAGTTTTCTCATGGATGCCATTGTCACAACTGGACCAAACTCTCATCTAACTTACCTCAAAGTACATCCTTTCTAATAAAAGAAATCAGTCGGCGTGATATTGAGCTATTTGTCCATTTGTCGCGCACATGCTTAATGCAAATTGAAGACTTATATGGTTTTCTCGAGGATGCCATTGTCAAAACTGAACCAAATTAAAATGGTACCACAAGATAAGCACCCGCTTTTAAACTTAAAAAAAAATCGTCGAAATCGGTTAACGCAGTCGAAAGTTCTGAGGTAACAAACAATAAAAAATGGAAAAAAAAGAAGCAGTCGAATTGAGAACCTCCTCCTTCTTGAAATCGGATGAGTAAAAGCGAGTACTGTTCTTTAACAAAACCAAAGTATAGCTGTTTGCATATAACTAGTAATATACCTATTCATATGCCAATGCCATTCGGACATTTTCTAATTTGGTAAAACAATAAGTATATTCGTTTATACCTATTAAGTAAACGCAGTTAGATCGCAAACTGGTTCATAGCGCACTTAGGGTTTTGTAAATTAGATCACGTAAATTGCCTTTTGGCATGCAATAAACATTAAATTTTCAATCCATTTACGAATAATGGTTGGCTATAGGTAGGGCTGCCTGTTATGTGGTTGCACTTGCACCCACATAACAGGCAGCCTTATTCAAACATACACCCAAAAAAATATTCTGTCCTTATCATTGAATAAAAACAAAAGGAGTCTAGGTTTCTGTGCAAATTTATCAATTACCTTTTATTAGTGTCCTCCTCATTACTTTATTTTTGTGAACACTGAGCATGCTCAGGCCGTTGAGCGATTCTACGTCTAGACATCACCTAATATGTTAATTGTACGTTTTATACTGCACGTTGCTATAATAGTGAAGGCAAAGTTGATTCCTGTATAAGCAAAACTGCGAATCTCGTAGTATATAGTAGCCTCAAACAAATTTTGTATAAGACTTCAGTAAATGTTCTGTACATAGACATACATACACTATTTCTATCCTGGTGAGACTGGAGTATGTCCGTTAATTTATTTACGTGGTGGTTTCATTGCCATCAGATTTAACAAAGAATTATATTTTTTAACATTGTTTTACACAATTATTTTAACCCACACACTGACTTATGACTTGTTAATATTCTCTATATCTATGTAAATCGTATACTACTTTTACTGTGTTTGTTAATATGTGAGCATCACGTATCTGTCATAAAATTATTATATCTGTCGTTGCTTCGATTTAATTCTTTTTACCTGTTTTGGTATACTGAAATATTGTTCTGGGTGCATCGTTTTCACACATAATTTTAATTATATATAATGATGGTATGTAAATAAAACATTTTAAAACAGTAATGATGGAGTTTCTTGCCCATTCTTCTCCATACGAAACTACATTTTGGAATAGGCGACTAGAATCAATTCTATTTAAATGTAAATTTAGACGTTCGAAAGTGCCTTTTGGGCCTATTTAAAACGAATGCTTTGACTTTGATTCTTATTTACGAAAAGGCAGAAATTACTAACAGCGTCTCTACTTGTTAAAGCCTTATAAAGCTGATATACTTTAGCTTTAGTTTTAGAATTCAGTGCGTGAGTCATTGAATAAATTCGTTCAAAACTTGTATAATAGTCACAATTTTTGAATTTTATATAATTCAAACAAGAAAAATAAATTAAAGGTGATTTTAAGGTACGAGCTCAAAATTATATTAAATTTTACACTAGGTGGAATACTTCATTCTTATTTAAACCATACCAATCTCCAGTACAAAAAATTCAGTATAAATTTTGTTGAAATCGATTTACAAAAGACAAATAGATTGCTAGAGATGTATTATTTATTGTTAGAGGTGGTCTATGGTGTTCAAGTTTAAACCGGACAGCTTTGAGAACAATAGATCAGAACAAAAGAATAATTAATATCGATTCACTAATGACGGAGTCATCGCGTTATATGTTCTGTTTATTCCTTACTTTACCATCTTAGCGGGTTAGAGGTGGGCTTCAAATCCAATTGGGACTAACATTAAGTGGATCCCATACATTTAAAAAAGTGTATCATTTTTTTTTTCACATCTGGTAAAGATACCCTCAAAAGTCTGTTAAAAATTATATGAAACCCGACTGTATTACAATATTTGTCAATTTTTTTTGTATTCCCCGTCACTATTAAAACGATTTTAGTGTTACTTCACCTGCGTAGTAAGGTAATAGTTAGTCTACTTCATGAACATACCCTCGCTGATAATTGACACTTATTTCCGAAAGACAAACTTAACTTGGCATTTCTTTCCCATTGACGTGATTTTTGACTGCAAAATATAAGTTTGTAATCGCAAAAAGTATTTTTTATATTATATATAATTACTTAATAAAGATTTTCCGATTTTGCCTTTAGTTGTACTATGAGACCTTGCTGCTTGCTAAATGTCATATGGGAAGCGCTCTATAGACAAATCATTAACAATGTTCATGGAATTTCAGATTTGTGTGAAAATCAATCATTCAATCGATTAGCCCATTAGTCCACTGCGGCCTCGCCCACAAAATTTTATTCTTTTTGTTCTAATTTAAGGGACAGACTTACAGAGGGATGATAAGTGACAACCGCCGCCCATGGACACTTGCAACTCAAGAGTCGTAAGTGCTTTAGAGAATGATGGGGGAGGGGTCGAGGAGAGGGGGGTGTCGGGCCTGTGAACCCCTCACTAACTCGGCAATATAATGCAAACATTGTTTGTCTACAGATTATCTGTGAGGCCGTGGTATTATTCCGGTCGAGCCGGTCCATTCGTGTCTAAGCATGGCTCTCCCACGGATTAAAAACAAACCAGCTAAATGGTGAAATGATAATTGGCAATATGTTATACAAAAATGTGGTGCTACAAGCAAAAGCAAGACAAATTATAAAAATGCAACATATTCCTTTACGTTCTTAAAATGCTCTTAAAACATGACCTCGACCTCGTGTATAATGATTTTTATCGATCCTAAACTAAACAGAGTTGTTATGGTAAAAAGACTGCTTATAAACATGTTAATATATTTATAAGTACTTACGTATTATAGATAAATTACACAAAGACGAAAGATTATCGTGCTTATCATACAATCATTTGTCCTGGTTGCGAAGCGAACCCATGACCTCTGGTTTAGTAGTCAGGATTACTAATGAGCACACTAACAGGCCAGTCTGACTGTTAGATAAAAAATAATATAATGAATAGTACAAAATAATTTAAAATAAAGTTATTTTTTTAACTCATTTATTGTTAAAAAGAAAATTCAATAATCATATCAAAAAAATAATATTTTTTTTTAAATAACCTTGAGTCTTTTATTTATTAATTAAGCAGGATCCGGTAATTTTAAATAAGTTTACCTATTATCAAATGTTATTAGTCTATACTTAGTATAATATTGATATTATTAAAAATCTGTTTCTTGTTCTTAATAGATTTATGCATCACATAAAAATAAATAGAGAATACGGATCTATTCATACAATTGATACTCAACAATAACTTTATCATTCAAAACATCTATACTAGGTGACTTGGACAAAACTGTCGTAATATATATTTTTTTAAATATTTCTTACGATCACCGACTTCAAAGTCTATATATATGTATGTCTGGATAAATGAATTAATACTTCCTACCAAGTAGTTTATTAGTCATAGAATTTAACAAATTACGTATATATAGTACATACACTTTCGCTTTTTTCCCCGTAGTGGTATCCAGAAGAATTAAGTCTACCAAGCCTACTTACAGAACAAGGGGCAAACTTGGAACTGTATATATAGTTCAATATGTATTATTTAAATTATATAGTAATGTCTGACGTGCATTGCGCTATGACAGTTCTAAATACAAGTACAATGAGCGAATGTAGTATATGTAAGTATGCGGAATTTATGACCAAGAATAACTATTCATAGACAAAGTAGGTTATTTGACTAAATAAAATATTATTCTGCAAATGATTTGATTTTACGGTATTTGTGTCTGGGAAACCAAAGTATATCAATAGACGATTGTACAAAAGTGCAAGATTTCTAGTATATTCCAGTATGTTTTTGCAATAATGGTAGTTACTATATACAAGATACCGTTATAACACTTTATATAATAATATCACACTTTATATAATTATTAGACATAAAGTGTGCGGATTTAGCATGAGCACAAATGCTTGTTTACATATTGCTTGACAGAAATTCACAGATAAAATTTTTGCGTTATTCAAAGTCTAAAGAAAGTATAGGTTTTCGATGGATTCACAGAACAATAATATACATTAAAATACCCTATAATAGTTAAAAAAAATAGCCACAAAACAACATATTATGCTAGTATTGCTATTGTACTAACAATCACATAGAGACATCAGAATATTGATTTACAATTACTATATGAATTATAATTCATATATCAGGAAATATTTCTTCACTATATAATAACTATAATACTAGTATATTTAGTAAAGAAATATTTCCTGATATCTCCGGATTCAAAGGTTGAATGCAAAAGGTTGCTAATATTGATAAGGCCACCGACTGTACAACATTTGTTTTACCAGGCTTCCTGTATTAATCATTAGTTATTTATCTATTTGAAGCAGCTCTAATGCATAAAAAAACTGTGTTTGTTATTTTTTAAGATTCTTTTTATTCACTATATTTGGCACCTCATGACCTCTTCAACTTACCTATTCATTGTCATAACGCTAAACTTAGCGGTCAGTAAATAATAAGTATAAGTGGTTAGGTACTCACTTATACTTATTATTTTGACTGATTATTAAAACATTATATCATATATTAGTGAGGATGAAAGTCCCGTAAGCTAAGGTTTCTAATTGAGTTATAAAATAAAATCGGCTAAAACCTCGATAGCAACGTAACTTGCATCCATTTACAAAAAACGTTTTAATTTATTTTTAAACTCTCTCATTATCTGAACATAATTGACGTCATCTTTAATTATTACAATATTAAAGAAATTATCTTATCGCGATTCAATTACAAAACTTTTCACAATGAATAATTAATATATTTTTAATTAATATAATCAGGTTTAATTTTTATATTTTTAATTAATATAATAAATAGTATTAGGTTATATTTACAGTTACGTTTTTTCAGAATTTCAATTTAATAATATGCATACTAGTGCTGTTCGTTAAAAAAGCATAATATTTTAGCTGCATTTCACAATAATATAATAGCAGTAATAAATTTATGAAGAAAAAGTTACAAAGAAACCTTGAGCAATTTCCTCACTTCGCTTGAAGTGCAGTGCTAAGGTCCTAATTAAAAAACGAAAAAAAGAGTCATCGTATGTAAGATATAATATGTGTTTCTTCAAGCAATTAGATTAAGTGGATCGGCTGAAGATAATAATAGTAATAATCGACCTCAGTACTATGAAGGTACGACTACACTATATAACATGTATAAACAATTGATAGCGCTATTTCTTACTCTTTCATGAAGTGCTTGTTCACTGTATGCGTCAGTGGATGAAATTAATGAAAAATTAAATAATTTATTTTAAGGAAGCATTTTTCAATTGTCAGGAGCAGAAGTCAGTCAGACTAAGATAGTCGTGAAGCTAGTTACCTGTTCCAATAAGTAGATCCTATAGAGAAGAACAGATAAGCAACTTCATGGACACTCCTTTTCATCATGTTTTTTTGTCTTCAGATTGGTGGTTACATTGCTTATAAGCACTAGGAATATATCAGGACAATGCATTAGTTATTAACGGCTCCCTCGACAAGACATCTATGCGAACATGACTTACTCAGAAATGCCAGGCACCATAACAAAAAATTAAATAAACACTATTTAACAAGTGACTTTTTTTTACTTTTAACTAAACTACTACTTTTGACTTTTAATATATTATAGGAGGACAAATGAGCAGACGGGTCGTTTCGTGCCTAAGCATGGCTCTACCACTGTTTAACTACTACACTACTACAACACAGTTTTGACAACTACAATTCAAAATATAATTTACAGTGGAAACATAGTTTATACAGATGAAATTGCAAGGGCAACATGTCAGATAAAATAAAATATACCAAATAAAGCTTCAGGTGCCGTACTTATTCATTTATCGTCGCTATAGAGCAGGGCCAGACTTCTGCTTCTAAATAATGCGCTGGTCTAAAGTAAAATAATTTAAATATAGAACTTTAATAGGTATTTTATTATAGAATTTAACGAAATACTTCATAAAAGATGTTTGCACTTTTGTTAATTTAAACATTTGATTGCACTCCCTAGTAACGCATTTGCATTTTTCACAACGTTTCGCGTATAATGTTCGCGCCAATGTTTCCTAATATACATATTGCTTTCGTAAATATACTAAGAAGGTACTATCTGGCTATATATTACCTTAAATTGTGTACAAATATCGTCGTATGTATTAGTGATTCCTTAGAATGAGCGAAATTTGGTGAAGTGAGTTTTTGTATCAAATTGGCTGGTATAAGAGTAGATGACCAAAGAAAAGATGGATAAACGGCGTGACAGAGGATATGACTAGGACCATTCCTCATTTCAGTTCTAACTCCAGCAATGATATAATGAATGGGAATGAAAAGGTAAATTATGTGACATCAAACCCAAGTAATATTACCGTAAGAAATATTTATAGATATAGCAACGTCAATATATTCATGTATAGACTATTAACGTTTCTCAGTGTTCATAAATATAATAAATACTTCAATTAACATCACGTCATTGACCAGACAATAAAATGACACAAAATAACCTCAGGACAAATCATCAATAACAAATGACATAACGGCACGACCTCAATTTTTTTTTTAAATTATAGTTATAACCAGTTTTACCTCAAATCTAATACAAGCATGTGTGTGGTTCACGGTAGAGTAGACTAAGGCCCCCATCTGTTCCTAGTGGTAAAACGCAACTAAGTTAGCTAAGTCATACAGTGTCCGGTTGTCGGCAATAGGCTTGTGTGCACGGTAGTGTGACTTAATTCTAATTTGCAAAATTTGTAAATTTAATATACTTCTGCCAACCCCTATGGGATATAGGCATGAGCATTTGTGTGTATGTATGTATGCCTAATACAAGCAGTAGATTTAAATCATGCGATCGTGAACGCCGTATCCTTGGGACTTATTTTACGAACTAAAACATTCTCGCCACTCGGCCCTTGATGTTTCGTAACACTCAGATTCAGAACTTTGTTTCATTTCATAAAAGGAGTATTGTATAATTTCATCCTAAGCTAATCTTTCATCAACATACATACGTTCCTAACAATATAAATCACATCCATCATCACTGAAACATTGAACTGAGCTAAGTAACACAGTATTATATATGTCGAGATTTGCTCAAAGATCCTTATTCCCAAGTTTCTTCAGAATGTTGGTGTGATGTCACATGGTCACCGAAAGCTAATGTTCAGTACACTCCAATTTATTACCGCAGTTAAAAAATGCTCTCAATAATCTTCTAAGATTACAAACTTAAACAGTCACATGGAGGCCAGTTACATTAACTGTCATTGCATGACAACTAAACACACTCAAGGGGGCAATTAAAGTTGCCGCATACATAATAAAGTAAAACTAAGAATAATGGTCACTTGTCATTCCTTTGTTTTTCTGATATATATGTACATACATATATATAAACATAACGGACGATATGTTTAGTTGGTATGGTGTTACAGCTCTTTGTGTTCCTTATTTACCTTACTTTGAAAGGCAATATAGGTTGTGGGAAATAAAATACTAATTAAAAACACTACACAGCAACAGCAACAACATATTGTACTTCTTGATAAATTACCCTTCGGAATCATAGAAAAGCCATTTTAATCCAGAACTTTCTGAATACTTGTTTTATGAGATAGGGTTATTAAAATTATTTTTTATATATGATAAGATAAGATGATATGGTTTTGAAATTTATATTTTATATACAAACTAGAAACTTACTTACTTCTAGAAACTTACTATATAATTACTTGGTGTATTGTGACAGCTCTTTTGATACCTGACTTTATAGAAAATTCTCGACTTTTCCAATGCGTATATGTTTTTTAATGCTTTATTACACTCACTTACTGCCTGCCTAACCAAGCTGAACTTTGTACTCCCATAAAACATCAATCTCCTCGTTTGATTTAAATACTTAAATCTTTTTTTCCACTACAACAACATCCGCACTAATAAATTACACATGTCTTTGACTTAAAAAATTTGAATACTATTAATAACGGCCTTGCATGCCAATTTTTTTACCGATGTTAAGTCAAAAGTTTGTTTTGCCTTCTACCAGCGTTTCCTTGTTACTTTAATAAGTATATCCACGCCCATTGACTTCTTTTTTTTTATAGTATAGGGGGACAGACGAACAGACGGGTCACCTGATGGTAAGTGACAACTTCAGTCTATGGACACCTGCAACTCAAGAGTCGTAAGTGCGTTACCCGCCTTTGAAGGTGATGAGGGGTTGCAGGGAGGGGAAAAAAGAGAGGAGGGATAAAGAGATGGGAAAGAGCAGAGGGGGATAAGGGAAATGAAAGAGGAGAACGTCCGAACATGTTGGAGAAATGCACCGCCAGCGTTGCTTCACAACCGGTTTTCTGTTAGGCCGTAATATCGCACCGGTCAAGCGGGCCCATTCGTGCCTAAGCATGGCTCTACCACTGTTAATGACTTCTACTTGTAATATAGTGTGATAAAAACTAGGTAACGTTTATTTCTTATGTAATTAATGTCTAACAAGATTTTAATAGGTTCTTGCTGTTATAATAATTCTTTATTTCGTAAAAGTCCCTCTGTGATTAACAATTGTCTTACTGCTTGTGAGAGTAAGCAAACTGAGTTTATAATTGTTTCTTCGAATGTCGCAGCATTGGAGACTAAACTGTCGATACGTCTTTTGCAAACCGGACTATAAAGGCTCAAAAATGTATAGTTTTTTATCAGACTTAACTTAACTTAACTTAACTTAACTTAACTTAACTTAACTTAACTTAACTTAACTTAACTTAACTTAACTTAACTTAACTTAACTTAACTTAACTTAACTTATGAACGTCTAAATTGCAATAGCACATCTTAGTTTTTGTTCCTTACATTTTGTAGTGATTGGTAAGTAATACTCGTACTACATTTGGTGTAGTGGTTCATCCAAGAAAAAAAATATCCTGAAAATGTCTTCTTCCTCTTCTATTTAAGCAAGCGCCAACCTTCTCTATTTCAGCTGTCTCTTGGACTCCTTGATAATTCTAAACTCCTATTCGTCCTTTATTTGTTGAATTAATTATTTCCTAGACCAACCACGTCTTCTCTTTCCCTCTAATTTTCCTCGTAATATTATCAAAAAAAAGTAGTTGTGTCTAGTCAAGTGGTCAACTATTGAGATACAGGATGTCTGAAATTATTATTTTTTAGTTTCAATACGTTCTACTTCGTTCTCCATAATCTTCATATATAGTAAATGACATTGTAAATAAAAAAAAACCATAATGATGTCAAAAAATAATTTTCGACAAAAAGTGTGTCATTTGACGTAAGCGTAATCTGCTGTTACTTTAGTACTATTTAAAAGAGAACGGCTTAAAACTTATGTCGTAAAGCAACAACATAATTTGATTTCCTTTAGATCGTAGTGATCTAACTTAAAGTACCAAGATTCTTCCATCTGACCAATTAGAGCGCATAGACATGACATGGCATTGCAACAGATTTCAGCTTGCAGCGCCATAGGATGTTGCAAAAATAATTTGTTAACTACGTGTTTTTGCCATTTATATCAGAGATATATACATTATACGTGTTTATATGTAGGATGGCGGTAATTCAAATCAGCGGATTGAATTTACTGGTTTCATTTAATGATTTTATAAACTTGCATATTTTCATTATTTGATAAATTTTTAAACCACCAGTTTTCAAGTACATATAAGAACAAAACTGAGAAAGTATAAAAATAATGAGTTAGAGTAGCAATACACTTAACTAATTCTAGGCTGTATTCTATAGGGTAAAGGTTTTATAAAAGAAAGAGTAATTGCCCCTAATATTTTTGGCTTTTATAATGATCGCCAAAAAAGCGAGATTAATAAATGATATGTGTGTACATATATCTAAAGTAAGACAGAAATATTAAAACAAAACGCATTTCAAGTAAAATTTACTTTCAAAATTTGTAGAGCAAGTTGGTTGCTTCAACCAGAACTCCGTGATGACGATGAAATAACATGGTATAAATTTAGAGAATTAATGAAGTTTACCCCATGCAAGGGTTATTGTTTTTTTTTTTTTAATTTTCTGCAAGTTTTTTTTTTTGGTTTCAATTTATTCAATTTTATTTCATTGTTTCCGTTCATTTAGTACTAAAGCCAGTGCAGGTGGGTACCTATTCATGTAAATGTTTTGAAAAAGTGTCGCTTCTATACGTACTTATCACTTTCTAGTCTGTGCTCGAGTTACATAATATTAGAGTGTTGCCACTCTCATAATAGGAAGAAATTCTAGGACAAAAACGTTAATTAAGCAGTAGGATAGAATATTATGCAAGTGGAGGTCAATCTTTTACATTAGCAAGTGTTTGTAATTATTGCTTTATAATGTAAGTATATCGTTATTAAACCATCAAAGGTCGTAAAACAAAAAAGCCTGAGATGCTTCCTGTCAATATAGTTTATAGAGACGCTGTTTTTGCTTGAATAAACTATATTTATTAAAATGCCAAGTATAGTTGATGTTTAATTTGTCTTATTTTTTCAAAATCCAGATTGTTGCAGGCGGCTTTTTTTAACTGTGCCCGAACCTGTCCTAGGGGTCATTGATACCGACGTTAAGATTTTTCCTCATCAAAAAAGTAGGACTTTTTTTTCACCTATTAGTGGTCGAAATTCTAGTGGTTTAAATTATTAATAAAAACAAAAAGTTTTGTTGAGGGTAAAACAAAAATAAATGTATTTACAAAAAAGTATATAATACTCTTTGTCGTTACGGACTTCATGAGACCTCGTTTGTTTTGTATGTTGTATTTATTTATTATATTGTCTATTTTATAAAATCTTTTTAATGCGACTAACGAGTGATATTATTCTTTCAGGTTCGAAGATCATCTTGCGAGGTATTAACGGGGACTTCCGCTCGGGTCAGCTGACGGCCATATTGGGCCCGTCCGGTGCCGGCAAGAGTACTTTATTAAACATATTAGCTGGATATAGGTATGTGTTATATATATATGTGTGATAAACCACCCGAAACTTGTTAGTTAACTTCTTCACATAACTATCTCAACGTTTTGTGTTAAACAAAAACAGTAAAACGTTTTGTTTTGATTTTAGAATGATTTTTATTCTTAAATGTTTGTTAAATAAGTATAAAAAGAAAGATAAACATTTATTCAGGACCGCAAAAAACACGTATCTTGAATCTTGAAATGAAATGACAACTTGCGCCCTAGGTTGAATATTCCTGTCGCAGGGGACTACAAACGTTTAAACAACGAGGCGAGGTGATCACTTATACCGCTACGGTATTCGTGCAGTCAATAAAATACATACAAACGTATATATATTTTATAATTAGTTAGAAGCATTTAATGTAAGTGCTTCTAACTAATTATATGTTCTTCACCGCACTCTGAAAAAATGTAACCTGATTATATTATATTAATGTAACTAGCAGCCATTTTGCTTTTTGCGATTAAAGGATCTATCACTTAAAAAGTGTTTTCGGACTCATCTGTATGAGGTATGTCACACAACGTAATTATTTTCAAATGCACTTTTCCCTAGCTTGCTTTGTTAAAGTGATTAGAGGAAAGTTAAAAAGCTAAGCACTCTCCTACTTTTGTGTGAAACCCGCAAGGACCACAGTAAAGTATGTTTAAATTCAGCGGGTTATATTAACTTGAACATACATAGGAATATATTATATAATTATAAATGTATAGTTAATTATATTTGTATATTTATCGGGATTAGTGAAAAAAATTCAAACCAAAAATATTTTTACTTTACACCCATATTTATTTTCCACATATGATAATTTATACATAATTATAAAATTATTATAGCCAACATAAAATTATAATTATAAAATTTATACATATATGAAGACATTTATGTACAAAGTAATTAATGACATAAATAGCCTTACCCGCAGGTATGAAATAAACAATTAAACTTTAAACTGTAAAATTGATACAAAATGATACATGTTCTAATACATTGAGTTTGGGTTTTTTCGAATCCAAAATGGTGGGATTATCATTAACATTGTACTACAAGTTATTATATTCCTAAAATGGACATTAATAAGATAGTTGTAATATTAGGTACTGTTTGCCCATGCCCCGAGTGAAACTCAAGGAAAAAGTCACAGCCGTACCATGGAAAAAATACAGTATAGTTTTCGGGGATCTCGTACATAAAAATCACCTTTCAATAGCTGAGATTAACAAGCTGTAGGGCTCCCACAGTACGGCTAACCTCTGGGCTCTCCCTCAGTACGAACAACTATTTGAGTACAATGAATTTAGAATAAATATCAGACAACTCAAGTATTCTCATTTCGTTAAAGTGCTTGAAAATGATAAATAATAACACAATGCTCATGACTAGATTAATCACCATAATTCATTTATCATTGAATACTCATCCAAATTTCCTAATGACACCGTATGCATATTAACTACTAAGAGTGTGCCAACACTTAAATATTGCAATCCTTAAATCTCCTCCCTATCTCTAAATAAAACTAACAGCATAGATCGCCCAAAATACCCATTAAATGGAAGTATAAAGACGATGCTTCCATAACGGCAGGTCTTGATAGGAACATCATTTTAAGGATAGGAGCAAAAAATATATTAAGACGTAATATTGATGAGAGTCTTGGCATATTTAACGATTCTATTGATATAGCATCCGTAATTTCGGAATATACAAGACTTAGATCCAGTTACCATCCAGACTTATAAAACATTGTAAAATCGAAGCTTGTGAGAAAAGCCCACAGAGACAGCTAGATAGGCTTTGGAAAGCCTGTAGCTGATGCATAAGAAATATTACCTGGAAGGAAAAGTTAGAAGGACTACCTACAACCAAAAAAAAAAAAAAGAGGTCATACGAAAAAAAAAAACATTCTATGTTAATAAAAGCTGCCTAGTCAGAAGTCGTAAGATCTTATGGAGAACCACGCCGAGTATTTTAGATACCTTTGACTGTCCGTCAACAAACTACCCGATACTTAGCTTCCTTCAACATAATACTTGATAACAATAAAAAAATATTTAGAAACAATTTTATCTGACTTTATTTAACATATATTTCATTAACAAAGACAATTTGTGACTAGTCGATCATCATTAATTGGCATAAGCTCAGTATGAATACATACCGTTAATCACACTCCAATTTAATACAAGAATTATATATATTCGTTTTATAATAATATAATATTTTCGACGTTTGTGAACCGTTTTTATTTTATTTGAAAAGTTACTACTCAAGGTTCGTTCAATTTTAAATTAATGAAAACATTCCAAGATGAAAAAGAACGCGCAAATGCATTCAAATGTGTTATATACTGTTTTTGAAAGGTAATTTTAGAATTTAATAACAATTTATGCATACATACCTGTGTATATACATACATACGCTCACTCCTGTATTCCTTCGGGTTCAGCAACTTGGCAATAAGCCCTTCACACAAACCCGCCTAACTTATTTTATTTACTCAGAATTAGTTGGTCTTATTTTTAATAACAAAGCTGACCGCTTAAACAAATTAAGTAATACAGAAATCTTGCAACGGTCTTTTAGCGATGTAATTCGCCATTTGAATTATTTCATTTTGTGCAAATTGATCACGTAACTAGTGTTTATGTAATAATAAAAAAGTAAACACAACTTCTACAGTAATTGCAGCAAAATGGTGGTCGGCCACATTGGCCAGAGGTGCAATCCTAGCCTACATTTATGTTGTTGTGTATATAATAATGATATATAATAATAGGTTATCATAATTATAGGCTAATCTTACGCGTATCCTTGTCCATACGATTGTTATATACTGATAAAAAAGAAAGGAGTAACACATGCTGTTGATATGAGATACTCCGAAGAAGGTCGGAGTAAGACTTGTTGACAGAAATAAAAGGTAGCTTCGGGATAAGTATGGCTTGAGAGAACACGTAGTAACGAAACCTGAAGAGGTTATATTGAATATATTTGAACACGTTTGATAGGTGAAAAGTAGAATCCTTAACGCATATTGAATGTAGTACACTAAATCTTGCCCGATAAAATTATTTTCTCTCTCTGAGAAATGAAACAACAGGTGTACAACAATTCAGTGATGTTCATTTAATAGGTTGAAGATCATGATGATGATAATGATAACGAACAAACACTTAATTTTTGTACTGAACTGATATGAGTTTAAGTGCATACCAGTTAAGCAACTAACTGAACTGATATGAGTTTAAGTGCATACATAGATACATATGTACATTCACTCACGATTGTATCCCCGAAGAAGTAGGCAGAGGCGTAATTAATACCCACATTTTGCCGAATATAATTCAGTCCAATTAATGTAATAAGGGCATGCCTATTGCCGTAAGGAATTTGGATGGGAAAATATTGACAGGAAAGGGAGGATAAAAAGAGAAGGTGAGGGATATTTCTTCTATAAACGGATCGGGGAATATAAACACTAGCTCAAGCAAGTCAGGGTCGCATACCTATAATTCTAACTCTCGGGTGCAGGCAGGGCATTCCGAGTCCTCTAACTAACTTAGTCAAGTCTAAGTGACTAATAAAATTTTTGTAACAGACATTAAAGGTTTTCACAGTGAATTTTGACTGGTGATGTTTCAATTGCCTCGTTTACAAATCTCCGTAATCTTTTGTTCCGAGGGAGAGAGCCGTGCTTAAGCACAAATGGGCCGCATTGAACGGAGTAATACCACGGTGTCACATAAAACCAGTAGAAAATCACTGTTTCCATTCTATTGACGAGTGAATGAGAGTACCCAACCCAGACCCGGAGACCCAACTCCCCCTAACTCCCTCCTCCCTGCCCAGCACATTTTCGACTCTTGAGTGTAGGTATCCATCGGCGGCGATTGTCACTTACCATCATGGGACCCGTCTGTTCGACTGTCTCATTATATCATAAAAAAAAACTGACCTCATCGTGGAAACATTGACTAAAAACGTGTTATTCTTGTGATAAAAAAGCTGTTACAAATGATAGTTAACAGGCTCAACTGCTGCTGATTGAAGGACATCACATGCACTAGAAGTTAAAAGTACTTTTTTAAGTTGATTAATTTCATAATATACTTCATTTTTTTAAAGTTTCATCTCAACTTCCACATTAGAAATTATAACCGTATTGCAAAGAACACTCAGGCGCATATACGTCGATCATACATATTTTTGTCCGGTGTGGGAATCAAAACCAAGACCTATCTTCTGCAGTCAACATCACTTGCCACTAGATAGGTATAGAATAGACAACATACCAATTGAAAGTCACGTACATGATTCGTATTAAATAACACACGTATATATTTTTTTATACTGTATTGTATTAAGACCATTAAAAATATATAAAACCCAAATGAATTACATTAAGAGTTTTTTTAACTTCATATTTTTACCGGCGATATCTTAATATATTATATATTATTATTAAGACTATTCAAATGACCACTCACATGTTGAATAAATCACCCCATTCAAACTAGGGCCCGACAAAAAAACATCAAACATGCAACACAGCCTTTACACAAACACTACACACAAGAAAAACAGCCTTCCTTGCGAAGTAGGATAAAAATGGAATCTTCTAGACTGATCTTGAAAAATCTCTATATCACCTATTTACATATGTATATGCAAAACCCTTTATAATAACAGCCATGAAAAAGACTAAAGTGACACTGAGTACTATATATGTATATATATTCCTCTTCATTATTTTTAAACAGACAACGTCTACATCTTTCTATAATAATATAATAAAGCTGAAAAGTTTGTTTGTTTGTTTGAAGGCGTTAATCTCAGGATTATATATTCGATTTGAAAAAATCATTTTGCTTTATATAGTCCTTTTATTATACTAAGGCTATAAAACGTTAGGCTGCGAGTTTCATTATTCGTAGTGCTACTACAACGAATAATTCTAGTGTAGCGGGGTACTTCAGATACATTTCAATATCAGACACAAAGAACACCCAGTTTTGGGACAGAATATTTGTGATTCAAACAATTTTTTGTCCTGTGTCCGTTTGGAAACCACAACCACTGGCTCTGTAAGCCAGAAGCCAGCCAGTACAACACTAGTAGTAACAATAAAATGCATTTTGTAATAGAGGGCGCAAGGTTCAACGATAACGATGAATCATGTCCATTGTAATCACTATGTTGACATTACTTCAAGGAAAATGGAAATTTATTAAAGGTCAACAATGATTTAATCTCATTCTAATTAATTATTATTTATAAAACTATATAACGAAGTATAAAAATTTGTTTGATTTGCTCGTATAGTTGGTAATGTTGAAACATTCACACATAATTTATACGTGGTTCACATTTTAAACAAATTTGTATTAAGGAACATCATAAACTCTATGTGATTTTATATTTGTTTCATACGTTTTTGACTGTTTTAGTTAATACTAGCCTTTGCATGAAAACTGAAATGAAATGAATGAAAAGTTCATTGTGATCGGTTTATCAGTTAAGGCATAAAAGCGTTACAAATGAACCAACTCACATTCTCATTTCTAATACATACTACTTAAGATTACACCTTGTTGGTCTAATAATATAGTTAATATAGGGTCTTAATGGTTTTTACATACTTTCTATTTTTTTCAGGGTAGCCGGATCCAGCGGGTTAATCTCCACAAATGGCGAGCCCCGGAATCTTAAGCAATTCAGAAAGTTATCAAGGTATATCATGCAAGAAGATCTGTTGCAGCCGTACATCACAGTGCAAGAAGCAATGTCCATTGCAGCTGACTTGAAGCTTGGTACTGATCTATCTAAAGCAAAAAAAACTATAGTTGTACGTATTGTTATTTTGGTTAATAATATAGCCGTACACTTACGACTGAACCAATGAAGGAGTACACACGTAGTGATTTCACAGATATTCGATTTTTGTATTTGTTTTTTTTTTTAAGACCACGTCCACATTATTTACAATTCCTGTGTCGCGGGGGCTTTACAAACATTCACTCAACGTCACAAAGAACACCCAGACTCGGGAAAACTATTTGTGGATCACACAAATTTTTGCCCCGTGTGGGAATCGAACCCACGACCTCCATTCAGCAGTCAGGGTCACTTACTACTAGACCAATAGCCCCGTCATTAATGGCTATTATCCACCACTCATTGCTGTCAGCCGGTTACTTTGGTGACCAAAAAAAGAGGAAAATATAGAACAAGGGATGTCAATAGAAATGGATATGCTTTTTCGGAGGGATTGTGGAGTGTAAGCTACAATTTGAGCAGGTCAGGGTAGTCTGTGGCGGAAGAATACAATTGTGATTCTCGCCCCCCGATCATTGGCAAGAATAGGTACACCGGGGTGGTTTTTAGGGGAGTCCAAGAGTGGTGGTCACCATCCTCATTGCATGGCTAGTCAATGTAGCATGGTAGCCCACACTATAGCGGCCTGGTGAGATGCTTTTTCACGCCCTGCTTAAAAGACCTGGGATCAGAGTGGGAAGGAAACACGTGTGCTGGTAATAAATTCTAGGCTTTCACCGATCGGTACAGGAATGCTCCTCAATGGGCGAACTCCATCCATGAGGATCTTCCACCCCGTAAACAAAACAAAAAAAAAATTAAGGACTTCTACCTGTAAATCCAGCTGTCTATCGCTAGAAACTCTGTGTCCTCTTACATAATGACATATCTTTATTGTACACTATTCGGTTAATAATTGACTTAAATAAGAAGTTGATAACCGCTTCCAATGCGCCTCTCGAGTTCCTTTCTGCATTACTTTCAATCAACGTGCACGTTATTTTTTTTTTTTGTAGTTTCCTTAGTATCTCATGATTAAATTCTGATTTGGTTAGTATGGGACACCGCAGGTGTCACTCCTTTCAATAAGAAATATAAAATCGGTGAGAGTCGCTTAACATACATTAAAAACACACATACAGTCGAACATATCACCTCCTCTTTTTTTTAAGGCGGTTAATAATTATACGGCTATGTTACAAACTTTTGTCAGTCATCACTCAAGGAGAATTTTTCAGACAAACTGCACTATTTTTTGCGGAATACAATAGTATATTATATTCTGTGGTTTATACGAAGAAACTTAGATATAGAATTGCGTATACTTAAAATACAAGCTCATCAATGACTAAATGCAGAAATACCTTTGACTACACTATTTATTGCTTAATAAGACGCAATTAATTAATTATAAAACTGAGTCAAAAATATGTTGTTGTCAGTAAAAAAATAATGCCATAAAATCACCCACCTACAAAAACTTAACTATTAATAAGAGGCGGTATTTAATTTCATATGTAAAATGGAAAGTAATAATGATATTACATATTGCAGGTAGAAGAAATTATTCAACTTTTGAGGTTAAATAAAGCAAGAAACACAGCAACGGAAAGATTATCAGGTGGCGAGAGAAAACGATTGTCAATCGCCCTAGAACTGCTCAACAATCCTCCTGTTATATTCTTAGATGAACCGACTACGTAAGCGCAGTTTTTATACCATACAAAAACATAACAATACTTATTTTTTTGTCAAAAAAAACTAAGAAACCACATGATTATTGTAATCAGACGTAGAGTCAAGGTCACCGCTCTAGGCAACATTTTTCGCCACGTGCCACGGGTCGGATGCAAGAAAACATTTTTTGAAAACAATACTGTAAGACTACCAAACAGCCGTAGTTCTTCCTTGAATATATCTTCATATTAGAAATAATGTCCATATGCCGATACTAAAAAAACTTATCTACTCTAAGATATTTCATAAATTCATCGGCTTTTTTATTTCCTTTAAGACTGATACACCGATTAATCAAGTATATGGCTAGTACTTGCTTATGAGCTTTATTAAGCCCATCATGAGAACATCTAACAAATGCTTAGTTTTTTTATGGCATAGGACGCAAACGAGCAGATAGGCCACCTGATGGTAAGTGACAGCCTCCACCTTTAGGGGAGAGAGAGTTTTGGGCCTCAGGAACCCTCACTCACTTGGTAAATACAAGGCAAGCATTGCTCCCACGGTAATAGAATATTTAATATTCAGTATCCTCATTGTACCAACCTAAATTTAAATGTAAATCTAAATTTAAATATGATCAATAAAATTCTAAGCTTTGTATTCATAAAGCTTAGTATTTATTAGTTATTAGTAGTTATTAGTACCTTACCTCCATCAGCTTCTCAGCACTAGGACGTGTAAAAGAAGTTTAAAATCACTATCAAAACATTTCCATAATCAGATAACTAACGCTGCCTCCGACGAATAGAATCCTATAAAGCGCTGCCACCGCTAAATGGAAGCCTTAAAAAGTTTGTCATATTAATAAATTTTTTTTCCAGAGGTCTAGACGACGTAGCATCTTCAACTTGCGTATCTCTTCTGAAGCGAGTAGCCCGGGGAGGGCGTACGGTGATCTGTTCCTTACATACTCCCTCTGCGCGTTTGTTTGCTGAGTTTGACCATGTATACGTGGTGGCCGAAGGGCGGTGCGCGTACCAAGGAACCTCAAGTGGCGTTGTGCCATTTCTGAACGATCTGCATTTGCCATGCCCCAAAACATATAATCCTGCTGACTTTAGTAAGTAGCTAAGTTCAGCCTAAATTAATTGTTTTGTGAAGTAACTTCCATTCGAATGAGTAGTAGAGAAATATAGAGTATCTGCCTAAAAAGTTTACACTTATTCTAACAAGCTAATATAAATTTTATCTTAATTCTAAATATTACAGTTATTGAAGTCTCGAGCGGTGAATATGGTTCATACGTAGAAAGAATGGTGTCCGCAATTGAAAATGGTAAAAATCAAAGTTGGAGGACCTACGAGGTAGAGGAGAGGACTTTGCAAGAAATGGAAATTGAACAGTTAAACTCAGGCGGCTACGAAAAGCTGAACTATAGGCACGGATGTTCAACGTATCAACAATTTTTAGTATTATTAAAGAGAATGTTGCTTCAAACATTTAGAAATAAGGTATATAATACATACATACTTAACTGTTTTGGGCGTAAAAGTTTAATAAGTATTACATTTTTTGACGGTTCCATGATTTTATAAAGATTACATCAACCTATTTTCATCATCATTTTATCAATTTCATATCCTTTTTGTTTCAGAATTATTTGCGGTTACGAGTTTGTATGCATCTATTTATTGCTTTCATAATAGCAGGTCTATTCAACGGGATGGGCTACGATGCCTCCAAGACTATCTTCAATTTTGGTTTTTGTTACGCTTGTATCATTGCCATGCTTTATATACCAATGATGCCTGTATTACTTTCATGTAAGTAGTTGCTATTGTGATTTTTCGAAACTTTCACTGTTAAATGTTCTTTTATTAATGTACCTTTTTAAACAAATTTGGCAAATATTATACTTAAGTTTTAGGGTTTCCACTATAATACAACATTAATCACGCAAAATAATTTGAGAATATCGCCAAGTCAGCCTATCACCGTCCACTGCTGGACGAAGGCCTCCCTCAACGAGCGAGTTGAATTTGTAGTAGGTACTCACTTATGTTGTATAAATATATGTAGAATTAAATTCAAAATTACTAAAAGTCAGGCAAGCGAGAGCGTCGATAAAGACGTGTGAAATAGAGATATAAAAATGTTGTTATGTAAAAATATTTAATTTTCAGTTCCAACAGAGGTCCAACTGGTCAAACGAGAATATTTTAACCGCTGGTATGGACTAAAAGCTTACTACGCGGCTTTAGTATGCTCCCGAACGCCATCCACTATATTCTTTAGTTTAATGTATTTGATAATCACATATCCCTTGACGTCACAACCAATGGAATTAACCAGAATATTTATGTTTAGTTGTACCTGCATTTTGATAGCCTTGATATCAGAATCTATGGGCACTGTTATATCATCTACGTTAAGCGTTGTGGTAAGAATTGTATCTACATTGTTCTTTATTTTACATTTATAACTAGTTTTGTCAAAGTCGATACTTCACAACTTTCTGTCTTTGAAGTTTTTGGTTGTAATATTTACCACATAACTACATGAAATAAAGACATTGACACTTAAAAAAATATGAACGAAGTGTATTTTAGTGCCCTTACACGTTAAGAGAGTTTAGATTTTGAGTAGTGAAACACATTAGTGGTAAAAGCATACTACACCACTGACCCACAGGGCCAGAGGTGTAGTATTATTTTTGCGATTAACTTGAAAAATATAAAATTTAGAGAAAATTAAATTATTTATTATTAAATTATTTTCATATTTACTACACGAGGAAGGACACTACCTTCTTCTAACATCGTATATAAGCAGTATCGTTACAATTGACAATCATTTTTAATTAAGTTCTAATGAAACCTAAGATTTTTGAACACAAACGCTGTTATACATACCCACAATTTTAAAATATTTTATATTTTCAGAATTCCGTCTTCTTGGGTCCGTCATTATGTGTGCCATTAATGCTTCTGGCAGTATACGGCATTGGTTATGGAGACGATCCAATACCTATGATATGGCGGATTGGTAGATCTTTTTCATATCTAAGATATGGAATAGAAGGTTTAATCGTTGCGATCTATGGCCCTCCTAGAAACGATTTGGTGTGTCCTGATGATGTACAATATTGTGAATACAAGGATGTCACGTAAGTTTTGTTATCAATTTTTTTATTTAAACTTGTTGAAGTTTTAAAATGATTTTGATTGTTCTAGAATGTATTTAGTTATCAATAGTTGATTGAGATTTTTATTTTACTGTTATTTTTATGATTATAATCATAGGAAATTGCGAAAGAAGGATAACGCGCCCATACAAAGATTAGTACAGTTTTTTTAACCGTTTTGTCAACCTTACTCGAATTAGCTATTTTTATATATTTAAATTAATATATTTAAAGACATTCTAGCCATCATTTGCTAAGCAAACTCACGTACAGGATTTTTAATTAATCCGCTATTATATACTATATATTTTATTTTTTTTCTATAATATTTTTTTTTTTATTAATTTCAGTTACTTCGTCCATATGATGGGCATGGCTGGTGTATCATTTTGGATGAACTTCGGAATTCTGATATCCATTCTCGTAGTTATGAACCTCGCTGGTTATTATTTACTGCGTCAAAGACTTTCACCTAATTACGCTTTTAGAGCCATTAAACTTATAGGAAATTTTATCAAGACCAAAATGAGTTCAGTTTATGAAAGCTAATTTAAAAATTCTTACCTATTCTAACTAATTCTAATTCATAACAATATCGGTTATTTAAAAGAAGGGTCTTGGATTCTGGTAAAAATAGTGTATAGTAATAATTAAAACCACGCGTGGTGCAGTGATTTTAATACAATTTTAGCCAAAGGATGTAAATCCCAGTGTGAAATATTAACAAACTGATGATTGACATATTCATAGCAATATAATTCATAGTAATGTAATTTATACTAATAATATTTGGATTATGCCAATGAGCTTAGGGAGTAGTCTTATCAACCCATATGTTGATTGCTATGAGCCTCTACCATTAGAGGCTCACAATAGGAACCTGGTTTAAGGGCCTGATGCCGAAAGCAGAACTTCTTGCATACAATACGGCACGTATTGTGAGGAGGTTTCTGTCTTTGCCCACCGGTAGCTTGGTCCATACGGGATGCTTTTGAGACACTGTTTTTTATGTGGTTAAATATATTTTGTTACACTTTCTATATATTTAAAAATGTAATTTTTAAATAAATAAAAAGTAACTGAAGTAGAATAAAGAAAATAAAAAGTATTTGGCTTAAAGATAGTAAAAGTTACAAGGATAAGGTTAATTTTAGATTAATTGTAAAGTGTGTTTCACTTAAAACATTAGGATTATTAAGTGATTTATATAGTAAAACACAATTGTTACAATAGTGTAAGTGATTTATTTTTTAAAGCAGTTATGTGATATCAAATATGTTAAATGTATTTATAAGTGCCAAATTAAATTCATTCTGTATTTGTGTAAGCATCATAAAGATACTAGGGGTCGTGTCAAAATGTGTTTACAATAAATAATTTACATTTTAAAATTGATACGTTTGTATTTGTATTTAGTGTGATTTCTGTCAAGAATTATAATTAAATACTCTGACACACATGCTTTATTTAAGAGATGGAACGAAATATATATCGCGTAATGTTAGGTTAAATGTGTGACGAATGTGGAAGGAATTCAAAAATTCTCTGTATCCTTTTATAATGATATTGTCATAAATTTTAAAGGCATGGATATTTTTTAAGTTACCTTAATTTATATACTATTTATCTCTCTCTTTATTTTTTTCATACGTATATAAAAAAATACGGATTATTATCTATTCTATAACAATATCTCCCACAACTTTTCTAATTATTTCACTCAGTTAAAACAAGGTATTTTTGTATGCTTTAACTTAGCTTTAACAAGCACATTTTTTTTCTTCAATATTATCTTCTTCCTTGCTATGCTGTTTATAAGCAGAATGTCTTCATTGTTTTTCCTTATCTTTAATCTTCGGTTAAAGGGTAAATAAAATATGTAATAATACAATATTGTTCTTCAAATGTATTTTATTTACCAAATGTATCTCTCACTAAAATAAAATCACGCATTTGTTTATACTTGAACAAAGTAAAACATCTCAACAAAACCTGACTAGGACAGTCAATTTGCCTGTTTATAACATCATTCCAGTTTAATTTTAGTAACGTATCTACTACTTATTGTGTCTCTGAGTGAAATTGAACACTCGACACAATAACATCACATTCTCAATTATTCAAGAAGATTGCACTCAAATCCAATCAGTTTCATGGCCCGTCTGGTTATTTTTTAAAGGTATGCATTCGAATTGAACCCAAAACTAGACGGCATACTCGAAATTCACATTTGATAACAACTGCATAATATTTAATAGACATTGAGGTGTGGCGTTCGGAACCGGAATCGTTCCCAAATTAAACATTTTAACAAATTTATGAATTTTTAGGGGTATATTGGGAACATAATAAAGAAAATTTTCTTACTTATACCATGTAAAATTAAATATTTTTGTAAAATGTGAAAATCGAGATTACAGTCACGGTCCCAACTGACGCACGACTCTTAGTAGCACTGACAAGTGTTTAATCTATTTATCAATTTATTTTCAAATCTACAGTAAGTATAAGACATAAGTATTTACTCAAATATAAGTACCGGTATTCTAGTATTTACTTATTTACATACTTATTTTGAACTATGTTAGTAATCATTTGGAATATTTCTTTTAAATGTTACACACATGTGCTAGGTTATCTAAGAAAAAGTGCTCGTATTTTACAAATATTAAATATCACCAAACATGTGACTTCAGTAAGATCGTTTATTTCAATTTTTATTTTTGTAAACAGGTGATGTAAGTGACAGGAATCATCAATTATAAATTATTTTAAACCAAATTGCATTAAAAGAATACTAAAAGGAACTACTGTTATATTTTACAAAAAGCCTATTAATATATAAAAAGTACCATTAATATTCAATTTAAGTTAAAATTATGTATACATTCCTGGAGTAAATTCCGTATAATTAAGCAAAATTAGTTTACGTAGATGATGTTTTATTTTGCAACTATAATTTTAATAGACATTGCTGTGTAAGTTAAAACATTAAAGTGTAAAAATAATATGCGCCTTGTAAAAAATTTCATGTCTTTTTAAAATATTGAGCAAACATTGTGTAAAACATTTCAAAACGCTTCAACACACGGCAGATGGGTTTTTGATGAATCAAAATTTACAAACTTGTAACAATCGAAAAATCACTTATGTGTCTTAACCCTTTGGTAGTCTTCAAATCAATTTTCGTATAAAATGTAAAATGATAAAAAATACAAAAAAAAAATACAATAAATTAATACTTCGAGAAACTAAAATAACAACAGTAAATAAAAATATCTATCTTAACGAGTATTATAAACGCCTACTTTAAAAATATTAGAATAATTGCCACTGAATCTATATAGGCCTTTCATTTGTTGGAGATTTTTTTAATAGATTTATAATTATTAAAAAAATAACGCGTTGCATAAAATCGTATCAATGTGCAACTTCGTCTGCATCATAGTTGATTCTTAGTCAAATTAATTTTAAAATATATACTTACTTGTATTAATGTTATGCATTAAAACTTAATATTACATCTTTTGATTATTACTTGTACTGTAAGGCGAGAAGATACAGTTTAGTGCAAGTGAAGTTAAAAATAATAGTGAAGGATATTACATAATTATACAATGCGTCTTGAGAATAAATAATATCTACGAATGATTGACAAAAAAATAAATTTTACAGCATCGTATAATTATTAAAATCAAAATCGCAGCTATTAAGAATCACTTAATAGTCATTTCATTTTAATATTGATTCAAGGCCTCCTACTAATCACAATAAAACAGAGATTCACGGCACGTTTGTAAACAAAACGGTATAATCTTCTGACACTAAACATTTATATTCCTGATATTCCTAATTGATAATAATAATATTTAAAACAAAACCCTCCTTGTGAAGTCGAGTAATAAATATATCCGCATTCCACATTCCCGGCACTTAATGTATATTAGCTATAATAGTGGTAACTACCTATGTTATACTATAGTTTTGATTACTGACTATTCACTTATAAATCAATATACAGTTAGAATATATACGTTCAGACCATAATACAAAAAGAAACAAAAATAAAAACTAAAAAATATACCAAAATCTGAAACAACAACAAAGTGGAATGTTTAAATTGTCCTAAAATAATATTTACAAATAATATTATTAATTTGGCACCTTCGTGTCGTGACGCGAAAAAAACATTGGTGCCGTTATACTAAAGGTACTGAAATAATAAGTACCGAAGCCACGTAATAACGTGATAAAGCAAAGTGTTCCAAGTCTTATTAGTGACTACAGAATTACTATAAAAATACATACATAAGATATGAAATACATTCTATAGCATTTTTCTGTCTAAGAAATAGGGTCACCGCATACTGGTGATTTGTAATCGGCTGATAGTTTGATCATTCTTCATTCAGTATGAAGTTTCATTGCGCACATTTGACCTTTTCAAATCGACTGATTGAACTATATATAACCCCCCGGTCAGTTATTTTAGTATATAACTATATACTAAAATAACTGACCGGGGGGAACTAAACTATTGGCGAATCAAAAATCTCCAAAACAATGAAAAAGTTTAAGTTTTTGCCATTTTTATGAAAGATATACATACTTGTTTACTCATGTGTGTTTTTCGATGATTACGTTGGAATGAAGGGTTTGGTCTCATTGGTGTCAGGCGTCACGGCCACTTTGACGTGATATGTAGTATCTCTCTTTGAGAAAATGCCGGCTGAGCCCGAGACTTCGAACATTTCCGAAGCACACACGTAAGTAAAAATATACGTCTTTATTGATGACACTTATGATAGTTTAAATGAGATGTCTTATTTCCTCTATTTTATCTATTATCACTCTTCTTAACTTATTTAAACAGTGAATTGCTGACTCATATTTTCCTCATCACAATGGTCTATGTAGAGGGCTGGTTGGTTTGCGTTAAGACATGCGCTGAACTTAGCATGTCTAATCAGAAGGCCTTGTCGAGTCCATAGTTGAGCATCGTCTGTTGAGTCACACGCTGCCAGCACTGCGGTGACGTGGTCTTTGGGAGATAAAGCAACGCAGAGACGGTGGTGTTTGATTTGACCGTTTTCGAAACGCCATTCTTGATTACCACCTGTGTAGTGGCAGGGGTACATACCTATAAAGGAATTTAAATAAATTAATGAAACCGAATTATTGACCCGTGATTGCGTCACATGTTTAAGTTGTGTATACGAGCCTCCTGCTATCCTAACATTCATTAGTCTCTATGCTGATCGTCGGTTAAATGTATACGTTACCTGGAATGTTTAAAACCTAGAAATTATATACAATTCGTAGGTATACAATTCCAAGAATTTTTTGAAAATGTGTAAAATTTACTAAGTAAATGATTATAAATCTCTAAATGGTACTAGGAAGTGTAAACAATTAATATTGTAACTCAGACAGAATAAGTAAAACACCCTAAACTAAAAAAGTTTCAGAGGACAATGACATATCAAAAATAGGTTTTGTTGCACCGTTTGCCAGGCAGTTGCAGCCATTAGTAAAAATAGAACATGACACAATAAATCATAATCAAACACTAATATTTGGTTCCTTTTGTACGGAGACCACGTTTCTGAGTGCGGTACAATTTATTTCACACATTTCCTATGGATTTTAGGGATTATATACATGTCCTAGGAGTTATATATAATGACGGTTTACACACGTTGCCGAAAATACATACATATACCAAACATGATTTTAATTATTAAGTTTATATACCTATTGTTCCGTCAACAAGATGACCCATAGTATCCAAGCACTTGGCTCCTTGCCTGATGACATGAGACACTTGGGTCACAGACGGCACTTGCAATTCAGGGTAAACGTGCTCCAGGTACCAGCGGAATGGCTTGCAGTGAAGCTTATGTCGAAGGGCAACACGTTCTGATATGCTGTAAAAGGAAAAAGATAGAACTTTTAGATTACGACTGCACATGAGTATAAATTTTATGTCATTGGCGGATAGATGAACGGATCTGACGATGGTAAATGACAACTGTCGCCTTCGGACATCTGCATCTTAAGAGCCATAAACGCCTTGTCGCCTTTGAGGGTGATGAGGAGGGTTGATGAGGAAAGTGGAAGTTGGGCCTCCGGTTCCCTCACTCACTAGGCAATACAATGCAATCATTGTTTGTCTACCGTTCTTCTGTTAGGGCCGAGTTATTACTCCGATTGAGACGAGAGATTAAGAACAATTTCTAAGGGTTTCGAACTGCTGTCGACGGGGCTTCGATACCCTTTAGCCGATATTGGTATTTTATCCTTTTTTTATCAGTTATCTAGCATTGAAAGCGGTCTACTTTTTTAAGGTCATTTACAATATTTACAGTCATAAGTATCAACATATCCACCTACAACAAAACATCTAACTTACTCTCCAAAGTCCACTTGCTTAGCGAGCGGCTGTGATCTGTAGTAGAGCTCCTTGTAGTCGTCCATCCACACTTCAGCTGCTCTCCTTGTGTTCCTGGCGAATACAGCCCCGGATCCTCCCGGGAATGTGTAAGGATGACGCTTGCGGAATACGTGGCCTACCCTCGAGCAAGGGACTATTTCGAGGGACCCACCGCATTGCCACACCCTGGAATCATATAGGTACTTCGTGAAAATTTGAAGTGGAATGTAACAGAGAATAAAATAAAGCTTTTTTAGGGTTCCGTTTCTTGAAATTACCTACCTCCGACAAGTTGAGTTGAAATTAACATTAAATCATTGATTCTATAAATTAAAAGATACGGTCATTAAACATTTCGTGGGTGGGAATCTATATCTATAGGTTACTTCCCGTAGCCCTAGAATCATGAAATTTGGCACGAAGCAAGATATCATACAAGTCAACAACAAAACCAAAATCGTTAATTACTTGTTTTATCATATAAATAAATGCTTTTTGCAATTAAGAACTTTTATTTGCGGTCAAAACAAGGTCAATGTATAAAATAGAGACATAAAGTTAAGTTTGTATTTCGGAAATAATGGTCAAGATCCGAAATAGGCTGCGCAAGATAGACTGACTGACGGATGGCGTAGCGGTTTAAGTGGTCACCTCGCCACTGCCGTGCCGTGCAGAGTGTTGTGGGTCCGATCCCCGCACGGGACAACACTTTGTGTAAACCTCAAATTGTTGTTCTGAGTCTGCGTGTTCTTTGTGTCTGTTGTTTGAATATTTGTAAAGTCCTCCGCGACACAGATATGAATCCTAGTGCGAGAGATGTTTTTTAAAAAATAGAGGGTTTTGATTTTCGGCTGCATGTGTAGGTGTGTATGTATATATGTTAGTACTAATTACAAACTAGTTTTGGATTGGTTCTATTTAATAATTTGTAATAGCAATTCCAACCATACGGGTGACATCTTAAGTGATAATCTTATCTTGGCTATTAAGTAGACTGTTATTTCGTATCCTCTGCGGGTATCTTTTACATCGGTCACTGTTATTATTCTTAAAGTACATCAGTAGAAACTTAATTGATCATCTTGCTGAGACATCAATATCGTTATTAGTATTCTATTCGCCTAACAGTCGAAAATCTGCAAAAAAGGTCAGATCAGAAATACAAATAGTAATGAAGAAAATTTTTTTAAACAAACCTGAAGGAAATTTCCAGATTTTCTCCTCCCCAAACGTCCATCTTCATATCATACTTTCCGAGCGTGTTGAAGTACGTTCGGTCCATGCTGAACAGCCCACCAGCGATCATGGGTGTTCTGATCACCTGAGTTGGATCACTCAGACGAGCACTCCGCTCAGCGTGTGATAAATATTCCCACTGGAATGGTATTAAAAATATTTAACATGTATACATAATGTTTAACGACAGAAAATACAGAAGCACGTACCTCACATCTCAAACTTCATTAATTAAAAACATAGTTATATTTATTGTATACTTAGTTCTTGATAATTAATGTAATTCTGTATTTTACGAATGTACTAACGTTTAATTCTATTGCAAGCGGATAAACCCCCTAATACTAGGGGTCACAAACTCAGTATTATGTACGTACGATGATAGAAAACGACATGTATTTATCAGGTCATCAGGAAGGAAGGTCAATAACAGCTTTTCCGTCTGCAATAGAAATCTGACTATATAACACTAAGTATTCTTCTATAACCAAAAAATGGAAATAACATTAAATAAATCGGTCTCGGCAAAAGCTTGTACTTAAAAGTCTACTAAAATTAGTACAAATCACTTCTATGAATATTGCACGTCATTGATAGTTAATCGAGTAGTTTACCTTGAAGACTAGATTCCAATCAAATCCGCCGCGCAAATCCGCCGAAGCACCAATATACTGGAACGTGTCCATACTTATCACGTCAATCACTGGACAAACGACTCGAGTTGGGTCCTGTAAACCAAATATAATACAAAATTTAACTTAGACTTGAAAGAAGTACATATTTGTTTTATTATGTAGACCTTATTATTAACACATAAGTATAATAACAAATTCAGGGTACTCGGTAAAGTAATAACAATGTGAGATTCACGTTGCAAGTAGTCTTTCTATTAACAAGGTTTTTCTTACTTTTTTTTTTTCATAAAAAAAATTATAATATTGCATTGTCATCGGATATACATTTGCAATTAAAATTTCAATCCAAACCATGAAGAGTATTTAACTTCAAAGATTTGATTGTAAAAAGTAGTTGTAAAATTTGATTAACGGCTCGGAATACGTACAAAGTTTTCTCGCGTATTTTAAGGTATAATAATTTGTACCCGATCGGCCTAGTACGGGTAAAAATATTGTGTTATCATATGTTTTGATTTAAAGGGGAAAATTGTATGATACCTATAATTAGTTACTATTTTAATAGTGGTAATAGTGGTTTAGTAAATCAATAAACCAATCTACGTCCGCTCCTTCTGTTTGGTTGACGTCACAGTATTATTTCAAATATCATTGTCAACTATTATAATCATTGATAGTTATATTTTTATACCAGTATTTAAAGCGCGTCCTAATTATTATATATCGTGACGAAGACTAGCCATGTCCACATCTTACCATGACCGAAATACGTGAAATATGTATACTTTCAGGATGCTTAATTGATTTGTGAAGTGTCAGAGGTCAGGCATATTGCGTGTGTAACATTCACTGACGACGGTTAAGAAAATGAGAGGAAACGTTGTAACCGTTTGTTTATTGGTTGTTGGAACGCTCGGCCTTTTTGGCACAGGTTACAGGTATGTGACCCTGACGTGTTGGAGCTAGAACTTACAATTCTATCCACCCGCATTACCGATATTCTTTTTACCTTTACTTTCTTTAAACTTCTTCTCTACGATATTGAAATTATAACATGCACACCACGCGCATAAGGGCAAATGCGTCTTTTCTAGAAAGGGTTTCTTCTTTCCAGTCCCCAAATCTTTACCTCCCTCAAAGGCAGGCAGCGCACTTACAACTCTTGAGTTCCAGGTAAAAGTGCTCAAAGGTAAGGTTGTCAACTTCTTTAGGACTAAATACTAATACTAACATATATTACATAATATAAGAGTGTTAATTAAAGCAAGTTAGTTTATTTGTTACATTTTTCCTTCTGAACTACGAAACAGATCATCATTATAGTTTTATATATTCACGATGGATTTTGACTAAAGTGAAGCTACGGAAGCTAGTTAAGAAAACGCATAAATACCTATCACATAATAGGGTTGCCATTCGTCCGGGTTTCCTCGGATTTGTCCTAGTTTAGAGGGCATTCGGGGAGCGTCCAGGGCTTCATTTATAGTCCGGGTTTAAAATATTTTTAAAATATTACGCACGCCGCGATCCACCGTTATATTACCGATACATTTAAAATGATGATAAAATATGACTAAATTTCATTTTAAGGTATGAAAATAAATAAAAAGTAATATATTTATGATTTTCAACTGTTTTTATTACACTGAATATGTTTAAAAAAACCTGTTGACATGTCCGGGTTTTGGGCTCTAAAATCCGGGGTTTTCACGCGTCTTGTCCTGATTTCCAAATTTTAGAGATGGCAACCCTATCACATAATAACAAGATTATGCCTAACTTGCTCTGACGGTGTAGTGTGGTTGATACGTTGGCTGCAAAAAAGTCATCAAAAGAGTTCCTGACCTCTTTGTAGTCCTCAAGACTCAGTGGAAGTACCAATACTACTGTCATCGCAGTTTACGTACTATACACCTGCTCAGGAAGACAGTCAAATATGCAGTAATGAAATGTGTATGTATGTATCTCTTTTATTGTGTGCTTGCGGCCTCACATAGAGAGTGAGTCTTTCAATCAAATACGACTCCAATGATTCAAAAACTTTTCAACATGAATAGCTAAATCTAATTTAATAAGTCATAAAATAAAATAATTTCAAAATAAGATAAAAACTACCTGAAAAGTAATTAATAATGAAACCGGTGGAAATAAAGTAAGGAATAAAAAGTACGTATTACAGACACGCCGTGCTCTGACAAGGACACAGCTCAGGAATTTGTTGATTTCTTTACTAAGATCCCAATTAAAACTACTGAAGATCTAGACTCCTCTCCTGCTCATTCTGTCACACTTTATTTTATGTGCACTTATGAACTGTTCCAAAAAACTTATGTAAAATATTTGAGTTTCTTGCTTATTCTTCTCCATAGGATCTAAGAACAAGCAACTAGCTTCATGAATGACTTAGTCTGACCAACTTCCATCTTGGAAATTCAAAAATACCTATGATTGGTTCAGTTCAGTTGAAATAAACGATTAAGATTTTGATTTTGTGTTTTTGATTTTTATTTGTGTTAGTTATGGCCATTTTATGCCTGAAAGAAACCATTATTATTTTTAATTAAGACAGATTACAGTTAACAATTCTTCAGATCTGTTTTTCTTTCTTATGATGAGCACTAATAACTTACTAAAGAATGTATATTACAACTAACCAATGATTAAAACTTACATATAATGTAAAGAACCGTTGGGTAAGTAATTAAGGAATATATTTCCTAGTCGTATCATAAATCACGCATAGGGCAAAGGTCGTTGAGTTGGTATCGTCCGTTCCTGCAATTGCTACTCCTTATTTAAGGTTGTAATTAAATATTCAATCCTAACCAATCCTTATCCCAACTTTTATCTTACATCTAATATTAATAATGCAATAAATGTGAAGGTGACGTCATGAAGTTTTCCAGGGGTAGAGATAAGAATATAAGCCGCCATTTATCTAGAAAATACTAAATTTATTATAGAGAGATAAATTTTCTACTTTTTCACCTGAGAGATCAGGTGATGTGGAGCAAACACAACTTTTAAAAGTTTGGTTAACTTTTTGAATAGCATAAAAGTTGATATTTATCCTTGATGATGTGATCGTTTTTTATCTGTCATTCTCAGTTTAAAATGCTTAAATGACCTCAGTGGCCCTAACTTGCCATAGTGTAAGCCTGTAGGACGTGGGGTAGTTATTGAGAGGTAATTATTTTATTGTATTTCTTTTTCAACTTAATTTTGGACAGGACAAGACAGCTCAGGTAATCATTATAAATTTATTGAATTAACTTGTTAATATTAGCAAATTATCGTATCTAAAGAAAAATGTCTTGACCTCTTAAAATTACAAATTTGACTATGTTGGATAGGTATGTTGAATAGGTAGTAAAACAATAGTAGTAGGCTGAACCTTTAAAATATTACAATATAATAAGTAACTCTTGTACATAGTGCTAAAAACTTTTGAGATTACGAAGTATCCATAAAACAATTACGACCATAGCTTCTATTACCTAACAAGTAGCGTTCACTTCAAACAATAATTTAAATACAAACATACATAAATATTACTCAAGCCGTAAAAGTAATCAAAAAAAAAAGAAACTGTGTGTTGTGAGGACCAGTTTCGGGGAGCTCTAATAATTAAGCGAACAATAAGCAATACATACATACATTGAAAACATTTCAACAGCTAGCTTACTTATGAATGATGTGAAGTGTTGCTAACGCTAAAGATGCAGGCGCTTCAACACTAAATATTCAATATTTATTGCTATTAAACAATGTAATGTTACAAATTGTACGCTTATAAACATGTGTCATCATGGGGCCTGTCGGACACAGCACTGGAATCCACTTCATAAAGGATTCCAAACAATTTAGTTCCACTTAAGAAAGAAGGTGCAAGCCTATCGCCGTCAATCGAACACTGTATATACTGTCTGATAGATAACAGTCCAGTCCATCAGTCACCTTTTACGTTATCCACGGGAAGAAATAAGAAGGCCGAGGTTGTCATTTAAAATCAGGTGACCCAATCTTTTCTTCTGTCCTTTTATATAATAAAAAAATAAATTCTGGCTTCAAATAAACTATAAATATCTGAAAGTTTGTCATTACATCATGTCATTGATTATATAATACAGAAAAGCATTCGACTATATACAACATAGCATGGAGCCACCAGGGTAGAACCACCTAACAAAAATAAAACCTTCACCGCAAGAAGCGGCAACGCTGAAACTGTGCTAACCTGCTAACTTACAAATAACTAGATAAGTATACAAAAATAAACGTACATACGAATGTATATGTAAAGGATACAAAACAAAAATCTTATTTAATATTCAGCCCGATAAGGATTAGCTCGATCTATAGAGAACAGTTAATCCTATAATCCTTCTCAAAAAGCATAAGTAGACTTCAATTCTACTTCGACTTCAATCACTTATTGACTTTTGTATTCTGATACAAACTCTAAGTAATGTCCTCCGGAGCAATTAAAGTATTTAATGTGATAGTGAACACGAAATACGATTTTTTGCTGAGCTGTTGCAAGACGAGCAATAAATCTGATTGGAGTAAGTCGTTGTGGTGATTGGATGTATGTATTTTGTAATAATTTTGTTCATAACGCGTGATCTCAATTACCATAGGATATTGAAAATTTTTATATTACGTTACATTCTTTATTTAAACGAGGTGAGAGGTAATAATTTGTGTAAATGTTAATTATGGTTAGTTACCGTCTGTAGTTATAAGTTTTTTTACAATTATACATGCTTTTTACAAAATATATACGATAAGAATGGTGACCACCAATCTATGACCCCACTTATTTCTTTCCGTCAGGCAGAATGGACATATTATGGTAGGCCTATATATACATAAAAAAATGCCCACATTTTGCGAAACATAGTTTCAGTTCCACTTGCGTCAAAAGGGGTCATTTTATTGCCCGGGATTTGTATATTTACAGTCAGATACATAAGAGTCTTATCCTCGAATTGCTTTTCACTGCACCTACGGCTGAGACTCAGCTAGAGTAATGTAACTTATATTTTAACCTCAGTAATTATTTAATGTGACTGTTACATATAAGCTCTTTAGTTACAACACTTATTCATTTTTATAATTAATTTTATTATAAATATATTTAATTTCATTCACGTAATACGAGACAAGACTATTGCCGCTATCGAGGTTCATGGGAAGAGATAGTGACCCTATTCTACTTCACCGTCAACCACACGGCGAGTAACCTACTCGAGTAGGTCTCAGTAAAAGTACATGCATTTCCTACTTATCCTTACAACAGAGTTACCAATAAGTATAAAGTATCAATGCGTGTTATGCAGCGCTAAATCAAACAGGAGTACCAGGGTGAAGGGATACTGGCCGCAGATTATGCGTTGCACAACGATCCACTATCTTCCGTTCACCACGCTTGAGTAACTTGCCATTCTAAGTCATAGAAATTAGCGGTTTATATTTTTGTTAATGTTTTTGAGTCATGCTTAGGCATGTATGGGCGGCTTGTTTAGAGTTGTACGACGACAAGCGACTGTGAAGCAATCCTTGTGTTGTCATAAGACCCTTACGTTTGTGTGAGGATACAGGAGGTCCAGACCCCTCTTTGGGGGCAAATTCAACGGTTTTCAAAGTTTTTCTGTTACCATAAACTTGACACCTCTTTACTTTCTTTCTTTAAATAGCGAATTGTTAAGTTACTTTGGTGTATATGGTAAAAAAAGTAAGACGACTGATTAACCTATTCACGCCTGCTACGGAATTGTTCTCATAAGTAGTATATATGTAACAATAATTTATAAGTAATAGCAAAATATGTAATAATATTTTGTGACAACGCTGCATTTAGGTATATTAGGCTTCCCTAAAGTCAGAGTCAAAATGAGAGCAGTAGAAATATTTAAATCGACTCATAAATTTAAACATTAATATTAAACCTTGATGAAAAGAGAAGATTTAATAAGTTTAAATAACATACTAGTTTTTTATGGTATAAGGGAGAAACGAGCAGACAGGTCACCTGTTGGTAAGTGACTTCCGCCACCCATGAACACTCGCAACTCAAAAGTCACAACAGTGCTGACTGCCTTTTAGGTTAGGGTAAAGGGAGGAGGGGAAACAGGGGAAGGGAAAGAATAAGGGGAAAGAGGGGAAGTGAAAGGGGTTTGGGCCTCCGGTAACCTCACTTACTCCGTCCCGCAATACCAGCATTGTTTAACAGCCGGTTTTCTGTGGGGCCGTGGTAAAACTTCGGTCGAGATGGCCCATACGACGTTAAACACTCTCACGCGTTAAAAGTTTTCATCTTCTCGTAAAAACGAGTATTCAGTAAATGTGTTTCATTTACATGAGTAATTGACTTTGTGATTGGCATTGTGTAAGTAATATTATTGACCTTGTCTTTTTTCCTTTAATTCCTTGAATATTTTAATATTTCAGATATATTTAAATTTTTTGTTTTGTAAATAAATTAATCCGTATTCGTACAATTTAATTTTCGTTTTTAATTCGTACAACGTAAATTCGTACAAGTCAGGAATGAAAAAATGCATAAGCGTTAATTTAAATTTACCAAACTCGATAATCGTACAACTTGGACAACAAACCAGGGTCTTCTACGTTAACCGTAACGTAACGTGAAGCGTTCACTTTCAACGCTACTCATTTGCCGTGTTTAGTCTTATTGGTGGCCAGTTTCATATAATACATCTATAATTGATAGTTATTTTGTTTTAACAACTAAAAATGCAATGTTTTTGTTTCGAGTTATTATTTTTTCAATGGAGTTCTTTTGTGACCTATTTTACTCTTAACTGATTATATTTGAATATACTTTGTTTTGAGAAATTTAACACCCACACTATTATATCAATGGCTTCCAACATTAAAAGGCTTTGTACTGCACATTTTTTTTTTTGTTTAATGATAAAATGTTATTAATTAGTCTTTTCAAGTAGATTTAATGATGGAGCCAGAACATGGATGGTGGAATTCTCTAGTGGCTACTAGTAAACGACTGGACTTTGAGCTCATACGATTTGGTTTGACGAGTCGAACAGATGGGGCTTGATAACGGTGGTTTGATAGGAAGTGGATTTCTTTATGTTTATTTTCGAAAAGGACAATTAGGAATTTTCTACAAAGGGCTCTAATAAACAATATAGGACTCAATATTCCTGCTTTTGAAAATCATTATAATAGATTTTAGTAATTCTCATCATAGGTCAAAGCTTTTAAATTTTCCTCCCGCATTTATTTTAGATTACCCAACAATTGTTTACTAAATAATATTTGCTGGTGTAACAATTAATTAAAGCCTAACATTGTATCCAGAAAAGGTAGAAATAAAAAAAAATAGTAATAATTAATAACAAAAATCATAACAATATCTTATATTATCTAATAATATATATAAATATTTTTTGTAATAATATCTAATATTATTACAAAAATACGAAATAAATGATATAAAATTGAAACACGTTACGGCACGTAAGGAATATATATATATCTAAATACATACATATTATAGATTAATTACACCCAGACACAGAAACCATACTTGTACTCATCACATCAATATTTGTTCTGGGTGGGAATCTAATCGAATAACTACTAGACCAACATGGGCCAGTCCATGGGCGATGTATGGTGACGAGGCATGTTTTTAGTTTAATAAACTATTACAATTATTACATTGTTGATTTCTGCTCTGCTTTGGAAAGTCATAGCGTGTTTTTTTATGAGATTAAAACCTTTATTTAAAAATTATATATTTCATGCCATATAAAAATATTTGCTCTGGTTCGAAAGATTAACTTGTGAAACAAAATAAAAAAAAATTAAAAAAATATGTTGCCCGAGTGCGTTATTGCCTTTCTCGTTATATAATGCATTGAAATACTACGTATCCTATGTCACTCTCACTATAAAGAGTAATGACAGCTCACAAGCAGAAATCCATCACGCTTCAAGCCAAGGGTCTAGGTCGTGTTTGTTAATCCACTAGTGTTAGTAATCTTGTAGAAACTTATTCGTTTAAATTTTAACTTATTAGTTTACCAACGATAACCTTGATAATATATTATGGATGTCAAATAAAATGCAGATTACAGGCATGTAGCTTAAATTTAAATAGAGTTTAACAGTTATATAAACATGAATTAGATTAGTTGTAAACATTTGAATTTATTAGAAAGAGAAATAATTACTTAAGTCATTTAAGACAAGCGCCACTTAGTCAAATTATGTAGCCTCTTGTGCATAATTACAATATTTTTCCCTGTCACGTTTTATGATTGCATGTACATATACATATATGTATGATGTTTTTTGTTGCGGTCTAGAGCTCAAACAGCTTGATGGCTTTTTTGCTTATGAGGTGTCATTTTCAACCGACTTCAAAAAGGAGGAGGTTCTCAATTCAGCTGTATTTTTTTTTATGTTTGTTACCAAATAACTTTCGACTGGATGAACCGATTCTGATGTTTTTTTTTTTATGTGAAAGTTGGTGCTACCCCTGTGGTCCCATTTCAATTTGGTCCAGTTCTGAGAATGGCATCCATGAGAAAACCATATAAGTCTTAAATTAGCATTAGGCATATGCGCGACAAATGGACGAATAACTCAATATCACGCCAACCGATTTCGATAATTCTTTTTTTAGTACAAAGGATGTACTTCAAGGGTAGTTAGATGAGAGTTTGGTAAGGTTCCGACATTGGCATCCACAAGAAAACCATGTAAGTTATAAATTTTATGATAGACGCATTGAAGTCGATTGTCTACTTTTTAGAGTGAATTATTTTATATTCGTTATAATAGTGAGAGCGACAAGTTGTATGAGATTTCCATCTTATGCAGTCCAGTTTAATCTTTGTGTTTTTAATAATTATGTTTCGAGCCACACAATTCACAGGGAACACAAGTTTTGTAAAATAAATTAATGTACGACGACCCGTTACCCACGAAAAAGAAAAAAAACGATCACTATACAAACATGCAAATAACGGACATAAAGAACACTCAGACTCAGAACAACAATGTGAGTATTACACAGTGTTGTGATCAAACCCACAACACTCGGTGTGGCAGCGTAGTGGCGACGTGACAACTTTTTTTTTAAAGACAACTCCCGCAGTAGGTTGAATTCTTGTGTCGCAGGGGACTTAACAAACATTAAAGGAACGGACACAAATAACACCCAGACTCAGAACAACAATTTGAGGATGACACAAAGTGTTGTCTTGTGCGGGGATCGAACCCACAACACTCGGCGGGGCAGCGTATTGGTGACGTGACCACTTAAACCGCTTAGCCATCCGTGCAGACAGTGCAGTGAAGAGGGTAGATACAGCTGATTACTACATCAGCTGTATCTACCTTTTTTTGAGCACTCTGTTTAGTGAATATGACATCAACGCTCACGTTGTTAAGAACATACATTATGAATGACATAATGATTACATTACCGAATGTGCTACAAAAACTGAAGCTTCAACTTTTGATTTATTTTTATTTGATTTGATTTGCCACATAAAGGAGTTTTGAATTGCTTCCTTGAATTTGGTTTGTACGTTATGTTCCCGGATTGAGCAAAATGTAATGAAGTTTTCAATAACGAAAATATCAGCACAGAATGATCACATTTCGAGATCTTTGAACAATGAATCAGATCTGCCTCCTACAGTCTACTGTTGGATACAGGCCTATCCAAACGTGTGAAATAGCAACTGATCTTTCGTCAACATTATCAAATCCATTCTAGCGGCCTTCATCGACTTTTCTACGTTTGATAAAAAATATCTTAAATGTCTTTGTAAGATAATTGATCTCATCGTCCGTTGACAGGCTTGAGAAAATATTTTATGGCATGCGATTTAAATAAAAAGATAATTTATGAACTTGTTTTTGGACTTGATAAAAAAAGTAATAACAACAAATATTATACCTCAAAATTGTTATTATGTTTGAGATTTAACATTAATAATATAATTTATTGTACTTTTTCACACCTTTTTTATTTAATAGTACGCTTCTAAGCGAAATTGCATATTGTATGGTATGTCACATATCCTCCTATTTGAACTCTACAGTATCTTCTCTCCTTACGCCAGAAATTGCATTAATCATGCAGCAAAAACCTACACAGCTTCCTAATTCTCCTTTACATGTCTATGATAGCTCCTTTAGTTGGCGATTGCATTTTGTAACTAAAGGAATGTCGCTGTCATTAAATTAACGATGTGCAGTGGTTTGTTAACCGCAAGAATCTATCCTTGCTTTATCGGCATCGCTTTATTAATCAGTAGTATTCTTATTACAGAACTAAATTAAATAAACTACATCTTGTAAGTGTACAAAGTTACATAATATTAAATTGTTTGTAATATTGAACACATTTAATAAAATTATTCTAAATTACATTTATGTAGGGCTACATATGTATGTATATGAAGTGCTCGATAAATGTAATGGATGATAATTTAATAAATGTGTTCAATCTTTCATCATCTAAATTCTGTGTATTTGTAATTTTGAACACATTTAAAAAAATATTTTCTATTACAATTATCGAGGGCTACACATGGAAATGTAATCCTCGGTAAAATCCTCAAATATAATGAAGAATAATAATTTTATTAGTATTTAATTAATTTTGCTCTTAGTCTTTTAGCAGATATCAGTTGTAATTCAAAGTGTATGTATATTATGAAGTTATTAAGTGCTACTGATGTAATCGTGATATGGTTTTGAAAACCGAATAGTGTTATCAGTTAAAAGCTTTCGCATACAGTACTGATTTGCATTAAGTACACCTTCATTAAGGTAACAAAGTTGTAAGTACCTATTTTTTGCGAAAGAACTTCTGCTTTGTATTCTATTAAACTTTGACATAATGAATGTAATTATTAAGTGTTATTTTTCTTGTACTGAATAATAAAAAACATGACAATACAAGAAACAACTCCACATTAACTTTAAATGTCAATATGCAGTAGAATTTTGTATATACGTATACTAAACTCATTATCGTCTCTAATTATTTTTACACAACACACAAAAATTCACGAATTCAAATAAAGAATGTGTTATTGATAAGTTACACAATCAGCCAATTATAAAAATAACATGAATGTTAATGATGACTCATCATTTATTTGTGTTATTGGTATTTATTTAAATATACGGTTTTGCTCACGTGTGTATTTCGGGGATGCCCGACTATGTTCGATCCCAACAGAAGACTGAGTGTAACGTCCGATACCATCGCGGTTACTCCTAGAGAAAGGTCTCCTGTCGCGTTTTTGTGTGCCACACACACACAAATTTTTGTATGCAAATTGAACCCCTGTGTCATCAGTCAGGGTCACTAACAACTAGACCAACAGGCCAGTCAATTTGAAGTGTGTGGTGTTATTTCAGTCGTTTTAATATGGTTCAAGATGTCATGTCATATAGTTTACGAGGACATCGTCCAGAAAATAAAAAAGTAAATTAAACAATTAACATAGTGCCGTCGGGTTTTTATATAATTATATAGACACTTTAGATTTTCTCCTCGATGATTGATGTGACTAAAGCAGTTAGCGACTACATGGGAGAATGTCGGTGATAGAGTGACCAGCTCGTAGGTCTGATCTTAATTAAATTGAGCATATCTCGGATGAGCTTAAAATAAGAGTTTTTACTAGAAGCCTTGCAACCAAGCCACTCCAAAAGCTTCAACTTGCCTTTGAATATTTCATGTTAAAACTAATACGGTCCATGAAAAATCGATTAAAAGCTGTAATTAGGGCTAGAGAATACACCTTATGAATAAAGAATTTGAGCAATAATATTGAGTTTGATTTTCATTATATTTTAAGAGAAAAATTGTAATTTTGTTGGATTTGTCGGTATTTTGTTCACTGTTTTTGATATCATTAAGAAGGTACTGAAATACAATTTTTTTTTTCAATATTTATCATATTCATGAAATAAAACTCCCAGAACTGTAATATAATTATTGTATTCTTTTTTATTCCTGCGTCGCGGGGGGCTTTTCAAACATTTAAACAACGGATACAAAAAACACTAGGCACGGCCGCGTGGCAGAGAGATGACTACTTAAACCGCTGCGCCATCCGTGCAGTCAGTATTTAATTTAAACACAGTGTAGACTTTAGTTGGAGAAGGCTAAACAGGCTTAAAACATACTGACATATAAGAACTTTGCTATAATTTCGATAAAACAGTCTAAGTATTTGGTACAATTTTACTTTATTTAAATGACTATATAGGCAAAAAAACAGCACTTAAATTTAGCACTTAAATCTCAGCACTGCAATAGACAAGACTTATGTACAGTGCTGTATCAGTAGATTAAATGCTAAGCTCAGAGACCGGTGACTAATGTCTCGTCGCTCCATTCTACCGAGAGTAACGCAAATTGGCTACGATGTACATCGTAGCCAATTTGCGTTACCAGGAATAAAGGCATCTATTTCAAGTTAGTCTTCGCCATACAAGCCTGTTCTTGTTCTACAAATGCATTTCAAATATAAAAACCTTTTTTACTGAATTTTGTTCTATAAGCATGTTTGTATTTTATAGTATTATATTATTTAGGTATAATGATGTCTATGTAATGGATGAAGCGAGGACGTGGGCTTAATATTTCGTTATGTTATAGTTACACCTATTTATATTTGTGAGTGTGACAAACAGTTGTTGTTAGCATTTCTATAATATGTGTTGTGTTGCCTTTTCATTAAGTGTTGTCTTAATATGGAATGCACAATTTTTATATATGTATACACATGAAAAATAAATGTTCAAGTTTTCAGGGTAGGCAACTGAATTAAGAAATAAATGCATTTATGAAAGCAATAATAATTTATTTTCTTATTTTTTTTTTTAAGATTTATAACATTTATATTAATATATTTATGTTTGATTCAATTGCTAGAGAATTATATTTTTCCATACTTTGTTTAAAATTACCCAGCCTTGCCTATAAATAAGGAACTTTTACTTAAAACAAGCCCACTCATTTTAACTTCATTCACTCATTCTAGACTCACTCGCATACAAAAGGGCATCCCGTCGAATTACCAGTAAGCCTTGACATTATGGTACCCGTTCTCCATCTGGAACTCATACCTTCGAATACTTGTTATATACATAATTTAAGCACAGTATCTACCTACTTCATTCGTTTTAATATGACCAGCTGTCGGATACTAGTCGAAAATGAGCCTAATAATTATTTTTATTCGCCATAGGAATGGATGGAAAAAGTCTCCAATTTTTTTATAGCACTTAATATGTCAGTAGCTATTAAGCCAAGTAAACCTGTCAATAGATCTATATTTTCCTTAATCACGAGGCTATGATCATCATGCAGGTATCTATCCTCAATATTGTCATGGTGGAGCAACTATCTGGATTCACAGGCTATTTTAAATACGCTAATGTGTTTTGCTTTTCGTTTAATTTTTTTTTTTTTTTACTTCCCGTATTTTTCATATTCTATCTTTTAATAATACATTTTATTCAATATTGTCATAAGTATAATCGTTTAAAGGATTTGAAAACAGAATCAAAATAGGTAATTATAAAATTTTCTATAACTTTTTAATATTACTTTTACATTTGACAAAATAACCTACAATTGAGGTTACAATTTGAGAACTGATCTATAATTTTAATTATGTTTTAAATTAGGACGATTTTGTCTAATAATTATTGAATATGTTTATTTAAATAAGAAATTGAATTTTAATACATTTAATACAATTCCTGGGATTTAGTCTTATTATGTGATACAATACATCAACATTTTAGTTATTGTGCGAATGTGAAACTCCGTCGTTGTTATGGGAATACGAGTATTGATGACATACTCAGAGACAGATGTCGAATACGATAAAAACATTTAACATATTGTATACTAATTTGGAAATTTTGTCGTACATTTATCTGTTTTGAAAGTTTATGTTTATTTGAATGACATACAAAACCTGATAACCCTTGAATTGCAGGTGTCCATGGGTGGCAGTAGTCGCTTACTATCTGGTGACAAGTCTGCTCGTTTATTCCCTAACGTATCCCAGACTCCTTGGTGTTCCTTTATGAAATCTCGATACGTACAAATCCATTAAAGGTTAAGTATACCACCATTTTATGGACAAGGCCAAATCAGCCAGGTTATATAATAGAAATGAAGAAAGATTCTTATACTGTAATTAACATGAAAGAAATTTCTACAAATTTAAACACACTGTAGATGAGACTTTGTCATTCGTGCACGATAAGTTCTGTAGTAGGATAATGTAATTAACAAATTGCTTAAAGTAACCGGGTAATGTTAATGCACAAGTATGTAGGTCGTCATTTAGCACAATACCGGCTTGTAATGTTGCTGGCTGTTATCTAAATTACTTGCGGTAACATAATACACGGGGTCTATTCAATAGCTGGTATAACTCAACAGATACCGTACCACCTACTTATATGCGTATGATCAGGATTGTATATAGCCCGTGAAATGAAACAGATATCTTATAATTATATATTTTATAATTCATTTAAAAAAATAGACAACCGACTTTAGTGCGTCTATCATAAACATTTAAAACTTATATGGTTTTTTTAATGGATGCCATTGTCAGAACTGGACCAAATCAAAATGGAACCACACGGGAAATCATCAAAATCGGTTCACCCAGTCGAAAGTTCTGAGGTAACAAACAAAAACAAAAATATATATATAGTCGTCCTCCTCTTTTGAAGTCGGTTGAAAATTAAAATATCCCCCACCTTCAAAACTCTTCAAAATACTGAGCAGATTTTCTTGACACGTAACTTACCTACGAGTATAATACTCTCGATCACGACAGCTTTCAAAATCGTGTAAGATGTACGATGCCACACAATGACACAGACACACACAACAAATTTATAGGACCAGTCACGAGAATATTTTTGGTTTTCCTCACTCATAACATTATACCGATATAGTTGCGTCTCACATCAACAAGTTTCTAATATAAATAAGAGACGTGAAAAAGTGTTTATTTAAAACACAATGAAATATTCCGGACAGTTTCTACTACGGTGTTTTGTGTACTGCCCTGGTATGGTTACAGTTACTGTGTAGTGTGTATGTTGCTTTTTTTCTGTGCAAAAAACATCAAGATATTATAATTATATCCAGTCTAAAGTAGTGTGTTTTCAATTTAAGTTGTTAGAATGTACTTATATTATGTTGTTCAGTCTCATTTTGAATGTACTTAGGCATTTTGTGACGGAAAAGAAGGAGGAAGAGGAGGAACCTTGAGTATGGAATAACGCAAGTCTCGAATGATGAACCGTGGCTTAGACTGCTGAGATAAATAGACATACACAGGTATATATAATAAAACTTTGTAACCTTTTCAAAACATATTTAATTTACCTCCTATATTTTATACCGAACAATCCGGATCTGAAGCTTCAATATACCGCAGTAATATTACAAAAGGTTACAATTAAAATACCGTTTGCTCTCGCGTTGCATAAAATAGATTACGTCGGTTTCATCACGACTTGACATTTTGCCCCGATTTTGCCACATGCATTTGCGGTTTAATGTAGGTTTATGCCATTTGTGAAATGGATTGATATAAAAATAATTTGAAGAGTAGGTGGTAGATACATGATTGATATGAGCGGAGAATGTATGTTTCGAAATAATTGGTATTGCAATAAATTTAAGAGGTACTAACATTATTATTCAATAATAATGAATTTATCTCGCAATCTCGCATCATGTTTATATAGGGATAAAAGTTGGTGTTAACTAGAACGTTGGTCTATTGGTTAGTGACCCTGAATGCTCAACTAGAGGTCGTGCGTTTGATTCCCACCCAGGACAAATATTTGTGTGATGAGCACGAGTATGTGTTCTGTGTTGTAATTTATCTATCTGCATAGTTTGGGATCAGACGGATTGTTTAATTATGTGTATGCAATTTTGGTTACTCAATGCGTTTTCGTATGTACTTGTTTAAATGAGTCATTTTAATTCTCAATTTTGTGTTTCATTCACAAAATTGAGAATTAAACAATCTTTCTTTTATTATATACGGGAAAGTTTAGATGGGTAGATGTTTGTTACTTAATCACGTTAGAAGGGGTAACCGGATGTGCTGCATATAAAATTTGGCATAGAGATCCATATATGACAGATTAAGAGTCTAGAATGGTATATGGCTAATTTTTATCCCAGAAAAATATACAGTTCGAAATTTCCAAGCGAACGAAGTTATGGTCAACAGATACATATCTCAGAGTTTACGTTGCAAGGTCGCAATGTCCCCACCCAATTTGACACATTTTGCAAGCATTTAACTTTTAGTGCCTAACTTTTAAAAAGACACTAAAATTTGTGGGAATATCCTATATTACATACAAAAAGATTACATAGTAAAACATTTTAAAACACAGCGTTTATTTTATAAAACGATGGTATAAAATTCGAATATGACGGCATAAAGATACGCAAAAAATTTCAGAATCTTCATTTTGTCGAGATCACAAGGGTCAGCGAATCCCTAAAAATATTCCGAATTTAATCGGCAAATTTAATATTCGAATTTATTGGCTTACATTTACTTGGGTCAATGCCTTTTAATCAGTTTAAATGAGTTTTTGATAAGTGTAGTAAAAAAAAAAACCTAATAATAAAATTATGCACATCTGTTCTTGAGAAACTCATAAGCTGTTAAGTTCCATAGCCATAATAAACGTAAGTAATTCAAACATAGATTTTATGAACTTCACTAAAAACAAAATTCAAATGTATATACTTGAGGTACGAAAATGAGCCATATAATAAAACGAAAATGGTCGCGTTTACTTTAACTTAATAAAGCACTTCACGGACCTTAGTAGAAGTACGTGTGTGATCGCCAATGCTTTGATATGACACGACTCACACAAGATATTTATTTTGAAAAAATCTAAATAACAAATAACGTCAATTACATACCTCTTTTACCCTCTGCAGCAGGGGCTCTAACCAGTGTATGTTGCATTCAACATGCGAGTCCAAGAAAGTCAGGACAGGCGCTGTTGCAGCGTCTGCGCCCCTCACTCTGGACCTCATCAAGCCTTCACGTTTGGAGTTTCTTATCACCTTCACCTTGCGAATAGCGCGAAGGGCAGCGCCATCTTCCGCTGTGGGGTAGGTAACAGTATAAAGTTATGGACCCAAGTTAATTTGAGGGTAGGTAGTTTTTTGTTTCTAGGGGGTAGTAAATATTTTAGTACTGATTAATGTACACTATTTGTGTCTACGTACTGATTAGCATCTTATCTTAGATTACGAATATGAATGTAACATCCGCTAATGCAGTTGCATAGTTAGTTATTTAAATAATGTGAATAGACATGATATTATTTTAACACAATTATATCTCGTTGGCCTTGATGTTTAAGATATAATACAATGTAATAATACATTAAACTCTGAACAAAAATGTACGCATTTGAGGAACGACTTGATAGACAGGGAAAAGTTGAACACAAGAAAGGTAGGTCACCATGCGTTGCAACAATCAAAACTATACTCAAGTGCACACTCTACGAATGAATGAAGGTGAAGAATTGTCAAGTTTGCCACCACTGCTGAAGAGACGATCAAGACCACTCTGCCAAGTGTGTGACGTCGAAAAAGAAGAAGGTGCTATACACACGTGTAATAGTAGAAGCTCAGATGACCATATAAATGAGAATCAGAGTATGTCATGGTCAGGTTTTAGACAAGTGAATTTTTTTAAAAATATATTAAACCCAACTACATTACAAACTTCTATGTTTTTTGCTACTGTTATCTTGAAATCTTGTATGTATATCATGCCCTTCAAGCAGCAATCTCTCAAGCGATCGCGTGTAGGCTCTAGGACGTGACAAAGTATCATACATACACGTATATTTATAGAATTAAAATGTTTTTATTTAATATTAGCAGAGCAGGCATACAACCAATAACGTTACAAAATAAATAAAAATATATATACTGTTATGTTTTAAATTGGCAACATTTATGTATCATTGTCGTGTGACATTGACCTGACACGTCAATGCCACGTATCGATATCACTTGCAACCTCGAATGTATCTGCATATGTTCGGTTCAACTCTTGCACATTCAATTTGACTCGCTTCTTAGTGTCCGATTGAGCTGAAATTTTACATACACTATCAGTGCTGTGTGACAATGCATCTTAAGGATAAGCAAGTCCTGACGCTGATTATAAAAGCTTGTTGGGCAAATATTTTTTTATGAATTATTTTAACCATTTTAACTTCAGTAAGTTTTAAGCCATAGTATTGCAGTATTACAAGACATAACGGTAAACAAAATCAGGCTTAAAGTTTTTACTACTGAACGGGGTGACAGAAACACGCGGAGTGTACAGCGCAGTGGTACGAGTATTCAATATCCACTTTAGTTGACGACTTGACTACACATAACAAATATTACCTTTATTTCATGAGCTTCATTTGTTAACAGTGCTGTATCCCTATATATATTTTAAATATATATATTTGTAAAATCGAATACTGACTTATTTTTATTCAAATAAGATATCTACACGAAATTTTAATACTCGTTACCCTAATAAAGTTGTACTTCCTCCGTTGAGAACCGAACTGTGTAGTCGCACCAGTTTAGCAATGTCAGTACCCATTTACCCCCAAAAACCTTACCTTTACCTCAAAAAAACGAGTTTTTCGATTTCTATACGACAATTGTTTTATTCAATTATGGAATTTTTCAACATAAGCATGGGTTAATTTAATTTAATTGTTTTGTAATATACTAGTTATGAGTTTGTGTATTTAATATGTCAATTCTGTTACATATAGTTTTTTTTATAATATTTTTTTTTGTTTTTTTTTTTTAATAAAAGACAACTCCCGCATTAGAAATATTTTCAGTGTCACGGGGGGCTTTACATACATTCAGATGAACATAAAGAACAAACAGACTTGGGAAAACTATTTTTGGATTACACAATTTTTTTTCCCGTATGGGAATCGAACCAACCTACGGTTCAGCAGTCAGGGTCACTAATCACTAGACCAACAGGCTCATTGTGTGCAATGAATATAAACGGTTAATGTGCATGAACTAAATTCTACAAAACACTTCTCGAGTTGCAGGTGTCCATGGACGTCGGTTGTTACTTACCGTCAGATGACCGGTCTGTTCATCTGTCCTCCTATATTATAAAAAACAACGACAACGACTGAACTGATCCTATATTTTAGCTGTGACATAGATATAATATATAGTCAATTCAGAACGAAATAAAATCGACACTGAGTTTCAAAAATGGGCTTGAGTTTCTAACATTGAAGTACTTACGGTTATCACTAAAGTCATCCACAAGAATGATTTCTTTAATAAGATGCTCTGGACTTCTATTCAGCACACTGAAACAAAGAAACAATGAATGAATTACACGAGTTTTATACAGTTTTGCATTGCATGTTGGATGTAATATACCTTAGGAAAAGTTGTAAGAAGTCAGTCGAAAAGAGCTGGGAAATTGTTTTATATTCAGCACCCTGAGAGGGTATGGTTGTTAACGCAAAAGATCTATCATAGACATTTACTAGTATTTATAGGCTTGGTACCGTCATAAGTATCCGCTTTCTAACATACAGATTTCTATCCACCTCTTTATTGCCAACTCTCACGTGGACTACATATTGTAAGACGTAACCTGTACATTGTTTAAACAAAGATTATTTATAAATTAAATTTGAAATTAGAACTAGTTTGGCTTATATATAAAGCAAAATAAATTAGTTTTGTTACAAAAGCGGCACTTCAGTGAGAAAAAAAAGCTCATTGTTCAATAAATATTTTCATAATGACTAGCTACGCTCTTAAAAGCGTTTGCAATAAAAGAAATGTACACAGTTAAATAAGCCATGATAAAATTATAAATAAAGCCTTCACTTAGCAAACTCTTTATAGAGGTGATATGATAAGCAAAAGGAGGAACTACGGGTCACTACAATACATTTTTTTATTATTTGACGTGGAAGTGTCTCGACATTTTATACTTTAGTTGTTTTGCCCATAAAAGGTATCATGACACTTATCTGGTATCCAAAGGAGCCAACAAGCCCATTAAAATGTAGTTCATTGGATAAAATCTTCCATTTCGCTTCCGATTTATTAATGTAACCAAAATGTTATTTATTATACTGCTCCTAGACAATCCAAATCATACAAATGTCATAAAAAAATTAACTTCTTTCTTCTGATTATATATTCTTATTATGATTCAAATTTCTGCGCTTTACTGTATTACAATGTAACTACTGAATAAGTATTACATGAGAATGTATTATGGATGTATCCATTATTGTGAGTTCAAGAAATAATCCGTAGTATGTACCAATTACAAGAATTTTCTGCTCTCTGCTTAGGCACGTATGGGCCGGTTCGACCAGTGCGATACCAGGGCCTTACAAAAACCAGTTGTTGAGCAACGCTGGCGTTGTATTTCACCAAAATTTGTGAGGTTTCTGGGGGCCTGACTCCTCCTCTCCTTTTTACCCTCCAGGCTCTTTACCCTCATGGTTGCAAGAGAGGTGACATGTCTGTTAACCTGTCGACCTATATTATAAAAAAAGTATATTGGAAAACAGAAAATATGCAAAATAACCCGAAGCTACTTAAGGAATGCTCTTAAAACATCTGTTTACTTAACCTAAATCGTTACAGATTAAGCCAAAACACCTCTAGAGAAAAGACTGTTTATTGCTACCTACGGTGTACTATAAATACATTTATTTTTCATTGGGTTAGAAAATCCTTAGTTAATCCGTTACCAAGCGCTGTAGTAATTAGGCCTAAACCAAAGTCAATCTTTCAAGCGCCAGTCAAAAAGCTTTCCATTCGCTTCTTCTTTATTTAGAGATCTCGGGTAACGCTAAAAGATTAGTAAAAGAGAATAAATATGTGTGGTATAGTATTTTATCTGAAAAGTGGGCGAAACGTTTTTAAATAGTTTGTAACCATCCTATTGAACAAATTGTTCCCTACCGTTTTGCCGGACATTAAAATCTTAAAGACTGTACTTTATTATAGTTCTCTTGAGCAAATTATCTCGCTGACGTAAGTTGGAAGAGAACTGCTATAGGCTGAATGGTGATGATGCTGATGAACTTAATAATAACTGATAGTCACAACATAATGGAATACCTGACAATAGTTCTTAGTAGCGTAGATCTAGCTTCATTGTGGAACGTGATGATGACGCTGGTTTCTGGGAGATCCTCATCGTATTTTTTAAGCCGGCACCTGAAAATAAAGTACACAATAAATCCTCCAACCAACAACAAACTGAATATAATATAGCTCAAGGCTTCATGTATCTTTCTATGATAAAAGTGCCTTAAAATTAAGAATCTGTGTCTATGAATACGTAGGTATTACATATATTTAATTACTACAGACTCTATATAATCTTACGGAAAGCTATTGAGGAGAAACCTCATAATTCTACAACAATATGTTTTACTATGTTGGATTATCTATAAAACTACTCTTCTAAACTAGACCACACCCTGCCACTGCAGGGGCAGTCGCGAGGAGACTGCCATTTATACTCTAGTGCAGGGTTTATCGTGGATGCAACAATGACGTCAAGTAGGAATGGCTATTGGTATGAGAAACCTCTCACTAGAGATCATGGTTCTGTCCATGGTCAAAAGTGAGAGTGTGGGAGACTTTGCCACCTCATTTTGAGATGATGTGATTTTGGTCAAGGAGAGAACAAGAACGGGAGAGGGAAGTCTACCGAAGACGCACCAGGCATTTGAGAGCCAGAATGATTTCCTCCTCTATGAGCGCTGGTCTGAGTAATTTTTTACCTTTTAAGCTAAAGAGTTTGATATTTATTTTTTATCCAAATTATAGTATTAAATACAAAGAGACCTTCTTTATCTGTAGCGAAAACACGTTTCACAATAAAAGTTAATTCTCCGAAGCTAAGAAGCTTTACCTTGTCTGTAATCGGTTTAAAAGTTCGCAGTTCAGTAGTTCACCTTCGACATATTCGTTTTTCTTTAGTGTTCGTTTAAGGTCATTAATCTTTATTACTATCTAAAATAGAGATTAATGAGTAACAAATCTAGATCTTAAGATAGATTATATTAGTTTAATATAAGTCACACAATGTGCTTCCCATGCTTCTCATGATATGTGATAACATATCACTAAAATAACTTTACTTTGTCTAGTATATTATTTTGATACATTACAAAACTTAGTATTACAAATCTTGGACCTGTAATTCTGTACTGAAAGGTTTACAATTTAGAAAAATGAGTTGAGAAATATTAAAAATGCAGTAAAAAATAGTAAACGAATTTTATGCATTTAAACTAATGTAATTCGGTATAATCGTTAAGTCTATTCCAAATACATCTGTGTACATCCTTCAACGCTATAGAAAAGTATTAGAAATAAATTTAACTATTCTGACAATAAATAAATAAAAAAAAAACCTAACTGATAGCCTGCGTTATAGCATTACAGATTTAAGAAAATATTTTCTAGAATTAGTTGAGGTAAGGCACAGGTTTTTAGTGGTAGAGCCATGCTTAGGCACGAATGGCTCGACCGGTGCGATACCACGGCCTCACAGAAAACCGGTTGTGAAGTAACGCTTGCGTTGCATTTTCCCGAATTGCGTGAGGTTTCCGGAGGCCCACTTCCCCCTCCCCCCTTTTCTCTCCCCTCACCTCCTTTCTCCTCTTTCCCATCTCCTTATCCCTCCTCTCTTCTTTCCGCTCCTTGCATCCCCCATCTCTCATCACCCTCAAAGGCGGGCAGCGCACTTGCGACTCTTGAGTTGCAAGTGTCCATAGACGGCGGTGTCCCTTACCATAAGGTGACCCGTCTGTTCGTCTGTCCCCCTGTAGAAAAAAAAAAAAAAGAAAAAAAAAAGGGTAATGTAATTTAGGGGGGAATTTCAAGTCGCAAAGTGTTATGTGAATGTATGTGAATTTGAGAGCATATATATAACTAACAATAGACGTATTGGATCTGGCTGTAATGCAATAGAATATCAGTTGTTTAAACCCTTAGCTGAATTCTTCATTATAAAATTAAGACAACAGATGGCGGTTAATTCCATTACTATCTCTAGACCAGGGGTGCTCAAACGGTCGATCGCGAGTGCTTTTTGAGTAGATCTTGAGAAGAACAAAATTTTTAATAAGTAGGTAACTAAACTACAAAAATTTATTACGTAATAACACTGCTTGCGGCAAAAGGCGGCTTTATCAAAGGAACGCGCGGTACTTGTCAAAGAAAAGCCGCGTTGTTTCTAGACTAGACTGTACTAGACCATTTCGGGCGGCGCGTTTGACGGGAACATTCGAGACTTTCGTTCACGCCGATATAAATGTTGCGCCTGCAGGAATTGGAGTCATTCTGAATTGTAACTTGAAGGCGATACTACGTCGATACAAAGTTTATTATTAAATAGTGCGAAATGAGTGCAGTGAAGAAATCTAAAACGTATTATTTTAATAACGATTGGGAGGAAGAATTTTTCTTTTGTATGGTGAAGGATAAGTGCATTTGTGTTATTTGTCGTGCGTCAGTTGCAATACCTAAGCGTGGTAACTTAGAGAGGCATCATAAAACGGTTCATAAAAACTATGAAAAGGATTTTCCGCCACAGAGTGAATTAAGAAAACGAAAAGTAAGTAATTTGATATCTTGTTTGAAAAAAGAACAAACCATGTTCACAAGACCAGCCAAACAATCAAAAGCTGCTACGATCGCGTCATTTAAAATATCTCATATATTGGCGAAACACAAGAAACCATTCGAAGATGGATCGGTCGTGAAGGAAGCATTTATTGAAGCGGGTGAGACTTTATTTGGAGATTTTAAAAATAAAACAGAAATCATGTCTGCTATTAGAGAACTTCAGTTATCTCGTCCGACTGTCACAAGGCGTATTGAAGTCATGAGTCAGGACATCGCAGATAAACTAAAACATGATATCATGGAATGTACATACTTTTCTTTACAGTTCGACGAATCCACCGATATGACAGACACTGCCCAGCTGTGTATTTTTATTCGGATGGTATTCAATGACATGTTGGCTAAGGAAGAATTTTTGACAATCATTCCTCTGAAGGGGAAGACCCGTGGCGAAGATATATATGACGTTTTCATCAATTTTGTAAAAAACTACAAGCTACCAATATATAAATTAGTGTGCATTACAACCGGTGGAGCACTAGCAATGACTGGAAACAAGAACGGTTTTGTGGCATTGTGTCGAGCTAATGAAGAATTCCCTTCATTTTTTTCATTCCATTGCATTATACATCAACAAGTTTTGTGTTCAAAAGTTTTAAACAACGCGGTTTTGCAACGGCGGCTCTTTAAGTTGCAGTTGGAAGATAGGGAGTCAGCTGAACACACTGATTTAGTTCTTCACACGGACGTCAGGTGGTTGAGTCGCGGAAAATTCCTAGAAAGGTTTCAAGAATTATTGCCCGAAATAACAGCTTTTCTAGACGAAAGAGGTGATGACACTGAGATGTTGAAAAACGAAAAATGGCTGACTGATTTGGCATTTTTGACTGACATCACAATGCACTTAAACACCATTAACTTGGAGCTTCAAGGTAAAGGAAAAACTATTATTGAGATGATTAGCGCAGTAAACGCATTCAAAAGTAAATTGCAACTTATGATAGATCAACTGAAAAGAAAGGATCTGAAACATTTTCCGTCTTTGAAAGCAAGGATTCCTCAGTTGAATTATGATACGTATGAGGCTGAATTATCAAATATTTTGGGACAATTCGAAATGCGTTTTTATGATTGCAGTAAATTGGCAAATATAGCATCATTTATGAGTTATCCTTTTTCATGTAAAAACATTGAGGAATTAACCACTGAAGTAGCAAGTCAGTTTAATATGAACTCATGTTCTGTTGAAAATGAGTTGGTGCAGATTATATCAGATATACATCTCAAAGCTACAGCATCTGATACAAATTTCTGGTGTTTTATATCTGAAGATAAATATCCGAATCTAAGGCAAATCGCCCTTCAACTGACGGCAATGTTTGGGTCAACTTACTTGTGCGAGTCTGCATTTTCTGAAATGAAGATAATTAAGTCAAAATATCGCAATCGACTAACTGACGATCATATGTCATCATGCTTGCGATTGGCACTCAGTGGTTACGCACCATCTTATGAAAAGTATGCTGAGGACATGCAGTGCCACGCTTCAAGATCCAAAGTCACTCCTTAGTTGAGTTTAACACCATATGTAACTCTTTTGTTTTGTTACAACGAATAAACTCGCAATTTTGAATAACTAGGAGTTTTTTCATTGATATTGTAGAGAAGAACTTAAGTAAACCTAACCCAAACCTTGACTAAGATAATGTAAATTGTGCGGAAAGCTAATATCTATATATGCTACGGTACACCCTACCTAGGTAGGTAGGGTGTATCGTGTATGTACGACAACCCTGCATCACACATACTTGCAGCCTCTCAAGTCGATCGTAAGTAGTCTAAAAATATTGAGGTAGATCGCCAGCAGTTCAAGTTTGAGCACCCCTGCTCTAGACTATCGACTCAAAAAACGAACATTGAATAATCAACAACAGTGGAATCAACGTTGAATCCTTACTCTGTGTGAATGTTACTGGTAACATTAGGCACACAAGCAATAATTATATCTAAATAATTGTAACCCAGAATAAAATAATTCGTTTGTTGCTTGAAAACAATGTCTACTTCCGTAAAAAGTAGTTCATATACATATGTATGCCAAGAAACTAATAATATGCCATCGCCAACTCAACTTATTTTTGTTATTCCTTAGCGTATGCTACTACATTCTTGGCTTTGAGTTTGGAACAACCTTAGATAAATAATAAAATAATCAAACAACTTAACAGATATATTTTTGTTGTAAGTTTTTTTTTTCATTTACAAAAAAAACGGGTAAAACCTGATTTAACTATTTTTGTTCTAGCTTTGTTTCATAAAAATCTGGTCTGCTGCTATAGAGATACCGTCTATATCACGTGTCATTTATTAATTTATTATATCATAATTGTCCAAGTGAGGAATTCTCACATTTAGTATTGACCCTAAAGACAAGGTCAACAAGGTAAGCACAAGAGGTCACTGGAGCTGCATCTGTTTGTGTGAGCTTGCGTAACATGACTGACACTGCACTGGTTTTATGAAATAATTGATTGTGAGATAGAAGAAGGTCATAAATTACTTACTCAGGTATACTGTACTTATATAATAAACCTGAACAGTTTTTTTTTATGAGTTAGTGGGACCAGCGAACAGATGGGTCACCTGGAGGTAATCGACATCTGCAACTCAAGAGTCATGAGTGCGCTGCCCACCTTTGAGTTTATGATGAGTGGGGGGATGCGGGAAAGAGAAAGAGGAGGGTGGGCATGAGGATATGGCAAAGAGGAGTGGGTGAGTTGGGCCTCCGAAACCTCACAAATTTCTAATAAGCATTGCTTCACAACCTGTTTTCTGAGAGACCGTGGTATCGCACCGAACGACGAATGGGCCGGCTCGATAGCCGGACCATTCGTGACTAAGCACCACGTAGATTTGTTTGAATGCTTATTTCTGTAGTAGATTCAGTATTTATTGACAGATAATATATACTTTACAATCAGAGGATAACTCGAGAGAATAATTTGAGGTTATAATTTGAGAAACGCGCTTTGCCTCTTATTGCACGGCGACTCGGCCTTAATGATTTCCTTGAGATAATTTAAGGACCTTCATTAGTAAAATTTAAACGCTAATGAGGATCGTTCAAAACGAAGTTTATTGATAAAAATATCACATCTATAATACACCGATAACAGCAGAAGACTGTAGAAGGCTGGACATATAACTTCACAGCAGGGAATCGCAGACACTTTATGATATCGAAGTACTACATTAGTAATGAAAATGTATTTACTTTGAGATTTTTTAAGTGGATTTAAGTTGTAAAAAATTTACGTGTAGACGGCAAATGAATGACAGAAAAAGCTGTTGTCGTTGTTCAGAAGCAAAAAACAAACAAACAAAATGAATATGGCCGCGGCCTATAAGGTTTCGATCAGATTCGATTCTCACTCAGTGTTTGTATATAAATATTCGTATTTACGCATCTACTACTATATATTTTAATCTACTTTGGTCTGAGTCTTTCTATTTCCGTATGTTTATTAGTATTCTAGAACCTATAGTTCAAGCTACACCAACCTTAGTTGGCTATCTAGCCCAGATGTCGTTATTCGATTGTCGTGTGGAAGAAACAACTAATAAATTACTATAAACTGTCAAAGTCACTCTACACACTAGTCTTCGTAGTAGTAGTAGTTTCGTATGTCTATCCGCACTCAAGTAAAATTGTCAAACGTAAAATGCATTCATACCTCTTTAATCGCCCCACCATTTAGCTTTCCCAGTTTCTTATCGGGCAGCAATATGGCGTAGCGCTTCAGGTGTCATAATAAATATATTTATATCGTCTCTTGCAGTTAACACATTTTTTTAAAGTTAAATGCGAGTTAAGTGTGTCCTATCCGTCATGACATACGGACTCGAAAAGTGGACACTTACGGTACGGCTGGTCCACAAGCTCGAAGTTGCGCAGCGTGCTACGGAAAGGGCTATGCTCGGATTTTCGGTATGCTCAGCAGAAAATAATGGTAATCGAAATAGCCCACCGGATCAGCAGGCTGTAGTGGCAGTGGCTGGTCATATTAGCTGCAGTACCGACAACCGTTGGGGCAAACAAGTTCTCGAGTAGAGATTTGTTGTTTTGGTAAACGTAGTGTAGGACACCCACGACTAGGTGGAGTAACGATTTGCGCAAGATGGCTGGCTGGAGCTGGATGTAAGAAGCCGAAAATCGATGGAAGTAGCATGAAATGGGACAGGCCTATGTCCAGCAGTAGACTGCGATAGGCTAATGATGACAACAAGTTGATGTGAGGATAACGCGTATGTTCTAATATAATTATCATAAAAAGTGCCTAATGGGTTTTTGTGCTGTATATTAGTTATAATCTACTTACATAGCATTTCTCGTGTCCGGCACAGGTCTATTACTCGACAAATTGTCAGACGCGAGTTGGTTAAATCTGTTCCTAACATAAGGATCCGAGTCTTTGGAGCCCCCTCTGACATAGCCCGCTTCGTCGAAATAGACTCTGCCTGTACTCCCTGTGGTCTCTTCGAGAGATATTGGACTACTCTCCGGTTCCTCGACCTCTGCGTGCTGCTTGATGAGTCGGAGCGCAATATTTTCTTCCTGTAACAAGGAAATTAAGAGTTAGGGTCTTCAGAAAAATATTATTAGTCTTATTTTGAATCCATCTGTGTAATGCGTATGGTATCCGAAACAAACAAGACGGATATTTAATAAAATGACGTTTCTCGGTAGCAAATTGGGCTATGTTGCAACAAGGCCGAGTTGATGTTAGATTACCTAGACTTTTCAATAATCCAGTTTAAACTGATTACTAATTCCATAGGAGAACCGGGTTTCCTGTGACCAGACTCAAAAATGGTTAAAAAAAGTCATAAATAAACGGACGAGAATATTTTAGACGCTGCTAACGATTAGTGTTGGTGTTCAATCTTTTACAAAACTGAAAATTTCCAGTTTTTACTAATTATAATTTATATTTTATTTTTTTAATAAAAGAATACTAACAACGTGGGTCACACATTACTAGTATTCTTTTGTTAACCCCCCCGTTAAGCTAAATGCTTGTGTTAGGGGTGGGTTTACAGCGGTAGTGTACTGGGCGGGGTGTATTATTTTGTCAATATATTTTCTATAATATAACTAACAATAACTTTGAAGGCATTATGCAGGTTACCACGAATATTTCAAATTGGCATCAAGCATGAATTCTAGGTTACCTCGATTATTCGAAGATGACCTAAAAGTTGCTTTTGTCTTAACAAAATGAATGTATAATACATTTAAATTAAAAAAAAAAACATTTATAAATATATGTGTAATATTTATGTGTGCAATACAGCACACAGCACATCGAAAGAAAACATTAAAATGAGACAAAAGACGAACCTTATTTACGAGTTTTTTTTTAATTAAAATATTACTAATCTCCAATATCATACCAAGGTATAAAAAAGGTAACAAAAAGAATTCGTTTTCGAAACAGCTTATTCATTATAGTTTAATTTTTAAAAGAAAATTAATTAATGTATTATAACTAAAAGTAACCCTAACGAATTTTACATTCATACACGTCTGTATCCCTCAAGTAGAAGGCCGACCGGTATTAAAAGCACTTAAAATATTAAATAGAAAATTGGGACTATATTGAAACAGACACGCATCATACATACGCTACGCTCACGTCTATAACGTCTAGGGGACAGACAGTTAAGTTAAGTTAAGTTAAGTTAGTACGGGGTCTCAGTCGTGTGAAATATCCACCTTAGTATTAATGTTTGTAACACTTTCCTGAGGATGCCTCTTGGTAGAGATACAACACTTGTATGTCGTATCATGAGGTATAACTATAAGGAATTTGCAATTCCGTGTAATGTTTATTCTTAGATGTTGTTATCAAGGTCATCAAATCTACAAACCGAGAGTAAGTGAGTGGGGAATGTGTTACCCTGCTTAATTATAATACTCTTTATAAATATACGGTTGAAATTAAGAACAACAACAACTAAAGAACACACCTCTTACAACACGAGATAAATAAAAATTATCGTTTTACTCATCACTTTAGTTTAAAACGATATTGATATAGATATATATATAAACAAATACATTAATAAAATAACTATCCTGCAAAAAAAACTAAACTAATTATGAGCCAAAGACACATAGACATCATAGAGAACACTTTGAATTTAAAAAAAAAAACACTCTTGCTTTTGGAAATTCTTTTATAAATAAATATTAATCAATGAGATTCAAAAACTAAGTATCACAAATTTTTGTTTAAATTTCCATTCTTATTCTCTTTTCTACTAAAATTTATTCATAGACACTCAAGCCTGTATTCTCAAAGGGGTAGTTGGTTAACATCTACAATAAAGTTTCATGATTTTTTTAGACATATAATTTTCGCAAGATGTTTTATAGCTTATATTAATCGTCTATAAAAATCAAAAATATTTATTAGAATCTAGAAGGCGTGGAAGAGATCCCTTAAAACGAGTGGGCTCACTGCTTCAGTCAATGGTTTTTTCTAAAAACTTTCAGTGTCAATGTATACTCGTAGATAGCATAATATCCGAAAAAGTATTGTATTGTTTTCAATTGGTAGGTATAAGTATTCCTTTGTAGAAATTTTCACATTTTGATCTTGATGAAATCTTTCCCAAGCAGGTTTAAGTAATATTTATACTGCAAAATTAATGGTTATGTTGCAAGAAGGTTCGTCCACTACGGACATGCCTATTAGCACAGATTAAAAAAGGCTATTACGTAAAGAACCAGTTCGTGACATTGGCAACGTCTCCGATTTTCGACGATTTTTAACCTTGACATATCGATTAACATAATATTATTCAATTTAAAAAAAAATGGGTAGTGTAACGTACATATATTATTAGCTTTGGGCAATGTTGTGACGTCATGATTTTGATATATTTTTGTTGCTATTAAAGGGTTAATTGGTTGGTGATATTTTTAAGATGTTTAAATGTTTTCCGTAGACTAGAGTTAGGCCACCAGGTCGGTGTCATAAAAGGCGACTAAGAGATTTAACTAATTACCCATTAACCAGGATATTTTCATACAGTGCCCGGTTGGCTTGGCTATTACTTATTGCCCCTAAATTATGGTTAGCGGAATACATACATACATACATACAGGGCCCGAGGCGTCTTAAAAGCCCACCTTTTGCCAACCATTTTTTTTTTTATGGGATAGGGGGCAAACGAGCAGACGGGTCACCTGATGGTAAGTGACTACCGCCGCCCATGGACACCCGCAACTCAAGGGTCACAAGTGCGTTGCCGGCCTTTTAGGTAGGAGTACGCTCTTTTCTTGAAGGTTTGAATAACGGCAAGCGACAATTTGTTCTATAAGCTGGTTGTGCAAGGCAAAAAGCTTCTGGAGAAGCGCACAGTGGTGGAGTGCCAATCGTCCAGGTGATGGGGATGGATATTTTGTCGCGTAGGACGATGGCGGAAACCAGCAGCCGGAATAAGTCCGAACAATTCCTCCGAACCCTCCCCATGATACAAGCGATAGAGGATGCAGAGTGAAGCTACACCTCTCTCAACGCCAAGGTGTCAAGTCGATAAGAAATATCTTGGCAGTCGGTGATGCGAGTCGCTCTCCGTTGAATGCGGTCAAGAGGGAGAAGTTGGTACTGGGGTGCACCTGCATAGAGATGAGAATAGTATTCCATGTGCGGTCGAACCTGCGCCTTATAAAGTTGCAGGCGGTGGGTCGGGGTAAAATACTGTCTCGATCTGTTTAGCACACCAAGCTTCTTCGAAACCATAGTTTAGTCCCACTTAAGGTGTGTTGTAATATTGTATTTTTCATTTAACATGAGTATATATGAGTTGGCTTACAGGCTAGTTGCTTTTTACGAGACAGCCAATTGCAATTTACACATAACAAACACATTTGTCAATGAGAGCAGTTTGGGAATATCACGAATAATAGTTTTGAACTGTTCAATGATTACATAATGCACTTTATAAAAGTAGAAAAACGACTTCAATGCATCTATTATAAAATTTAAGACTTATATGGTTTTCTCATTAATGCTATTGTCAGAACTAAACTCTCATTTAAGTTCCCTTGAAGTACATCCTTTCCAAAAAAAAAAACAATCATCGAAATCAGTTTACATAATATTGAGTTATTCTTCCATTTGTCGAGCACACACTTATGCAAATTTAAGACTTATATGGTTTCTCATGGATGCCGTTGTCAGAACTAGACCAAATTGTAATGGGATCACACGGGAAGCACCAGCTTGCAAATAAAAATATCAAAATCGGTTCATCCAGTCGAAAGTTATGAGGTAACAAACAAAAAAAAAAATACTGTTGAATTGAGAACCTCCTGCTTTTTTAAGTCGGAAAAAACATAACAAACATAAAAAACACCAAACTAGCCATTGCAGCAAGCACTGTAAAGTTCAAAATTTAATGAGATTATATCTATTTATATGCAATGCAACACAGCTTTTTCTAAATTAACTTTTAATGTTTATTAATCAAGTAGTATGCTATTATGTCAATAATTTCTTATAACTCGTTTTAGCTTGTTTTACACGAAATAACACGTTTTAAGAAAACTTTAAGCGAATGGAACATATATTTTAATTACTATGTATTTAATTTTATCTCTAATGATCCTAATTTTATGCTTTACTAAACACTATACCACGTGTTTCTTGATAAGTAGAATAGGGTTAACCCATTTCTCCCCTTGGGTGTCCTAAAAGGTATTAATAATTAGATTGGACTGTTATGTATCAGACAGTAAATAAACATTACCCGGTTGACTGCAATAGGCTTGTCATTTTATATGCCTCTGTCTCCCCCAGGTGGCATGTTGATACACAACATGCCACCTGGGGTTGATACACAACATACTTATGAACATATGCGCTAAAAACTAAAGGCCGTTTTACAGTATGTGCATAGCGCGAAGTTTCTAGTGTAGCATATGTTTAAAAGTACCTAGGAAGTCAAGAAAACTAGTCTAAATAGTTTTTGTGGTATGGTACGGAGCGACGTTGCCCTTTATTTCTCACAATCAAACATTATTTGCGAGGGTTATGTTACCAAAGTACTTACTTATAAAATCAATCGTTATGCTAATGTGCTCATAAAATCAAACGTTATGCTACATAGCTATTGGATTATTACTTTAAACTTTGTTTTTCTTTTATGCGTATGTTTTCCTGCTGATTATCACTCAAGAGGTTTAGGAGTTCGATGTTATCATACAACGGATCTACACACTTTTATGCTACATTAAAGATAGACAGGGTTAAGAAAGGAGATAGCTTAGAATGAATTCCATAGTACATTTTATGTACCATTTATAGATTAAACACAATACACAATAATAGTCCAATTTCGCATTACGTAGTTTTCAGGGTTTTTAATTCTTTTTATATTAAATTACAAAATAAAGTCATCTCGATGTTTTATTGATCAAAACTTTTAATCTATAGCAAAAAACAGACATCGTATCTAATAACAAACAGTATTATTCAACTTCTAAGGCTTTTGTTTCTTCGTTAGAAGTTTAAAAAAATAAGAAAGTCTGAAATACTAGAAATTTTTATGGAGAGTTGCTAATCGTTATTTAACAAGCTCGTTATTCATAGTATATGATTACTCGGGTACAAACTGTGAATATTATTACATGCAGACAAAGCAATTTGGCGCCGTGTGAAAATTGGTACGTTACGCATAGGTTAATATAGCTTGAAGGCGCTCTTCAACGCTAAGAAGAGATGAAATAAAAATCTTGGTATTCTTTTTGGATATAGTTGAGGATAAGAAACATGTAAATGGGTTTATTTAACACGTAAAATATAAATGTGAAATATATGGATATATACAAGGAAACAATCAGTAAAGAACTTCAGGTAATGTGACTTCAAGTTAAAATGATCAGCTTTTTCCGTTGTGTTACAAAAAAACTACCGTCAATTGGGATTTTACAAATATTTATTCAACTATTTATGGATGATACAATTTTTATCCTTCGCTCTTCAATCTTTGGCTCAGCAGTCATTGTTGCAACAATAGGTATGATAGTTAGTCATACCTTTTGTTATGATAGTTAGTAACAATGAGATTACTTCCAATGAAAGAATACATACATATATTTGTTTGTTATCAATTATTAAAAATAAAATCTATTTTTGCTGAGGTGTGTTTCGAATGGTACGGAAACGGTGTCATAGTCTATTGCTGAGGCTATGTTATAACTTAAGAACGAAATACCTGGTACATTTTTTAAAAGCCTAGATTGTAGATGCATTGTTAAACAAACAATGGTGATCAAATTAACATTATCATTATTTTATTCATCTTTGCCATGTGTGATAATTAATTACTACAAAAGTGACCCCAGCAATAAATTAATGGTAAATTGGATGTTTAGTGGAGTAGTAATTAATTACACAACTTTTTCAATGCAATGCAATTAATTTCCTATTTAATTCAGTTGGTAATGTTGCATTTTTTATCAAAGTTACATTGTTTAGAATAATAAATAAGGAATTATTAGAACAAAATACTATACATAGGCCTTTTGAAGCTACTGTATATATAATATATCATCTAGATAACGTTATGTAATATATATATGACTGTATATAACACTATATAATACTGGCGGTATTTCATAAATGAGCCATTCTGATGTTGTCCCTTTTTTTATCGTGTGGAAACTGGAGCTAACAGTCAAGTGGTATGTGGGACTCGAACCGACTAAAACCACACGGTGTTCTGTCACGAGGTCTATTGCAGAGGACCCGGGTATACCCTAAGAAGGAAGCTTCCGAGAACCCCTGCAGACCTTGGTCAACTGACCATCAGGCGTTATCCCCGTTCTGATGTTCTTTTTAATCACCCCCAGTCCTACTGCGAGTCCCGACACTGAGTTTGTATGTTTTTTTAAGACATAGTGTATAAAGCCAAAAGTTAATATTCAAATATAATCTAACGATCGATTTTTATAATTGCCGCTTTCTGGTTGAAGACTTGTGCTTCATAATCATACAACGTATTTATAAGAAGACAAATACAATTGAAAGATAATGGGCCTCGATTGAATTTTTAACATCTCCAGTTTCATCCTCTCCTCTCGTCACCCTCACTATTAAAACAATTCAAATGATAAACATAGTATATATTCGGAAACACAACCCTCTCTTTGCGGAGCTGAAACCACTGAACTACTCTTTATTTAGCAATCTGTATTTTCAAAGCCTGTGTTTTGGAAACAGCTAAGAGCTTAATTAATTTGTTTACTTTCTGATTCATAACTTACATAACTCCATAACTTAAATAACGATCTCCTTTTAGTTACAGTTAAGTCTAAACTCACAAAGTAATTTATCGCTACGGTTATCATCGGATTCACGCCAATTTTGACAATGACTCTTGTGTAACAAGCCTCGTTTGTCATTGAGAGCACCTTTGTTTTTTTTTATTATGTTATGTTCACTGGTTTTTATTTGAAAATAGTCAAGCTTTCTTTGTCTGCAGTAGCAGTGTGCGTTTTGTATGCGACTGCGCAAGAAAGAGGTTCTGTATTTCGAATGTGTATGTAATAAGCCTCTCGTTCGAGATTTCCAGTGCGTATATACACATGCTTCAGTTACTTTAAAGGATGTTCCTTGTGTCCTAATTAGTCAGAACATAAAAAAAATCATGTTATAATGTTATTGGAATGTAATAAACTGTGTATGAGATTAGACACTCCGATAAACACTTGTTTAGTTCACACATCACAACATGACGTCACGTCACGTAACGACCTAATTAGCAAACTATTGTCATTAAAAATATTTCATACAGAGACTAGATACTGCTTAAGTTCACAGTCAGAGTCAGTCAAACAAAAAAAAACACTGCAACAGCCCGCTCATTAACCCCAAACCAGCCTCAGTTAGAGATTAGGGAGTTGAGTTTTTAGAGTTAGAGTTTTTTTTCACTGTTCCATACTACACAGCATGACTCTCCCACGGTGAACTTAAGCAGTATCTACTCTTACGAATCTTGAAATACAGGTGTGCGGCGGCAGTCACTTACCAGCAGGTGACTCGTGTGTTCATTTGTCCCTCTTTATTATAAAAGAAAATACATGTATATTCTGATCGGGTCAGTAGTAAAAGTTTGAAAGCGTAGTAAACAAGCACACAAACAAGCAAACAAACTTATTTTCACATTGACTATTTGCAAATGCGGCAATTGTATACCTGGTTATACAAACTAGACAGGATCTTTATTATTCAAACTTTTTGATTACTTTGTTGATTAAACTTTCTAGACTTGACTCACGACTGTGTAATTATAATTTCTAGAAGCTGTTATAGACTTCGTGTGATCATACTTATTAAGAAGACAAGTAATTTATATTTAAGTCCTCGGTCCTACAAAATTACAAGATGGAGATAAAACCGGTTTGTATTACAAGTTTCTAACTACCAACGGATAAAATCAAGAATTCAATATGCAACGGAGAAAGTGCATAGGATGTGCTAAAATTATCTTGATTGGTGCATAAAGTTGTTAGAGAGAAACGTCTCACGAAGACCTAAGGTCATATTTTATAATTAATTTGCATTTAATAAAAATAATAATCACATATCAACTATAGTCCAAGATTTCAAAGACTGAAAGACAGATAAAATTTCGTAGCAGGACTTCTATTAAGTAGACGTGGAGAAAGAGAGGACCATAAGTCTACACCGTAACCCTGACAGGTAACGAATGAGTAAGAAGTCTTTGGAAGCTGTCTTATTTTCTGTCTCTTCAAGGAAATGGATACTTCCTTGAGTCTAGACCAACCCAACCGTATTTATAATATTTAATTTAAAGATTGTGATAGTGAGAGTGGCTCTCTGGATCTACGTGGAAGAAAAAATTTCGAAAAAGTGAAAGGAGTGAACAAAGTGTCAGGATCTTATGGGCTTGGAATCTAACAGGCCGTCAAGGATCAAGTCTGACGTGAATAACACAAGGGACATCCACTAATTACGTGTGGCTATATATATATATATATATATATAATTTAAATATATTAATATATGTTTAATTGCATTAGGTTTATTAAAAACAAAACATTATACATCGCAAGACAAAATCTACTTATGCTTTATTCAAACCTAGAAAAGAATAGAATAGAATATACTTTATTGCACACCAAAACATAGCTATGTCTAGTGACGGGTAACTTGAGGTGCACAGTTAAATAAAAACCAAACCTACTGAGCTTAAACACGGTATTACTTTTAAAACTACAATATTCTTTTGAAATTGCAATGAAAACTTACACTGCTATTTTTTCACCATTACCAAAAACTTTTCCTTCCCAAAAATCTTTATCCGTATTTACTATTACTGGACATAAAAACAGCGAGACTGCTTTATACGATGCTACAGAAAGAAACAGATCATAGCATTTTGCGGGTCTTAAGGATCCACTCAAGTTTCGCTGGTTCGACTTGAGAGCGGCCGGGTTAACACTGGAGTATGCTTGCGCGAGCATAGCTTTCTATTAATTTTCCAAATTTTATAGACGGCTGATTCAAGTAGTGGTGAAAAAAAATATAGCAATATACGAATGTGTTGGGGAAACGGAAAAAAACATTTTATAACATACGTATGAAGGAGGCTTAATTAACGAGTTCACTTTTAGTAGTCCAATATTGATGTTTCTATTACATATCTAAAAAGTCTCAATCTCAGTCTCAAATTTTAATAGTATATAAAAAAAATGTAATATTAAACAATACCTGATCAACATGTTCAATAATGTCTATGTATTATAGATATTGAAGAAAATCTAATGTAAGGGTATTTATTAGAGCTACAGAAGTCAGCAAAGCAAAGTCTTGCTAGAGGTGTAACTTAAAATATAGGGTCTATTTTACTGCAGGAATTGATCAAAAGCTAGTAGAAAATAGAAATATGAGACAAACTGGTAACCACTAAACGCAATGCCAGCAATAAGCATGATGGCATGGCCATACAATTTATCTACAATTACTGCATCAAGTATGTGGTGTACTTTCACAGCGTACCTTGTATTTTCCACGAGTTAAACAATGGTTTGGTAGTGTATTGTACACAGCGTTGCAATTGAAAGTAAAATTACTAATATAGTGTACTATAGTGAGGAATACAGTTTCTGAATTAACAATGTTAGGAAGTGTTGAGGATAAGTACATGTGAGGGCAAAAGTTTATGAACGAATTATTTATGGATTTTATATGACGCTTGTGTGTCCCTTAAGGCACTCGTGTACATGCATTTATATGAATATATTTGGAAAGTCAAAGTACTTTATTTAAATTATTAATGCAGTAATAAATTACAGAACGCTGATTGAATGTACTAAGCTATAATATATGTGTATAATCTTATTTTAAAAACGAATGAACGAATAAATAAAAAAAAAAAAAATATTTTTTAACAAAACTACTTGACTTCATTTCATTTTTAAACTAATAATGAAATAATTGTCAAAATGTTATGTGATTTAAAAATGTTCCTCAGAGGGATTTGTCATATACCACGTACTAAAGCTATTTAAACTATTCAAGCGTAAAAAAGAACCACTCAAAAGTGACATTACTCTTCACTTGTGCTTTAAAAGCGCAGGCTTGGTCAGGTTATATACTTAAACAATGTTGATAGCACATAATATTGGGTAGTTAAAAGTACAAGTGTGCACTGTAGTGCTATGTGTGTACAATGACACGCTTCGTAGGGCGTGACGCACTCGTCGCGTCTGAGCTTGACAAGCTCGGCGCTTAGGGCTGTCGTTATGTAACGGTTTATTGTCATATTATGACAGGAAATGTCTACGCTCGCAAGGTTCAATGCTATCATCAATTGAAATGTTTCTTTACATTCTTTATCATTAGCTTTCCTAATTCTTTAAACTTGGAACAAGCGCCAAAACATGATAGCTTGTTTAATATTTTATTCAGTATATATTACATATTCTATAATTTATAGTTATACTCATGCCTGTATGCCTACACGCCATTAGCATATTGTCGTCAATTGGGAACTTAAGGAGCAAGGATATTGATAAGGAGCGAGAGCATCAAATCGAACGAAAGGGTTATAGCTTGTCAGAATGGATTGGAGAGTTAAGCAATTAGCTCAAGGAGGTCAAGGTCACATAACATGTAAAGTCGAACAGGTTGATGCCGAGAGGTCAGAGACCTTTAAGTATTATCTTAACAAGTCTTTATAAATATATTCAAATGACGGACACAAAGAATACCAAAATTCAGAACAACAATTTAATGATTACACAAAGTGTTGTGGGGATGGAACCCACAACACTAGGCGCAGTGACAACTTACACCACTGTGCCATCTGTGCAATCAATCAAATCAAATAATCTATGTACTGGCAGGTATTTAACTATCTTTTTAATACTATTTTATTTTTATATAAATTTACATTCTTCTATACGAGTATTTAGTCACTGTCGCTTTGGTTATGTAAGTATTATTTTATTATTACCTCGCATACATAGGTACATGTACATAAATAAAACCTGAACACATTACAGTCCTTTTTTCGCAGTAGTGTGTTGGCAGCCCTGTTAGCCCACGTAACATAGACCGACAAACAACCCGTGAAATAGTCACCTCAATATGGGCGTAAGTGTACCGGCCATGTGATTTTAATTGCCCCGCTATTGCCCCGCTATAATTATTATATCATCGCCTCTTCCGCCTTTTACTCTCACTAGCTAATATTATATTTTTTATTTCCAAATAATATGTCGTCTGTAGCTAAGCTGACTATGCATTGTTCTCTACTACCGAGTTTTCAGTTGAAAAATACCTTATGTCTGCATAGTTCTGCTGTATAGTTCTACATACGTAGAATTAAACGGAGCAAAAAAGGTTCTACTATTTACTGTAGGATTTTTTTTTCTACTAAACGGACAAATAAATTCTCTTAGTAAAACTAATTTCAGTACAAAATTCAATAGGTCTAAACGGACAATACTAGTAGGACAAAATGGACAAAAATACAAGTGCAAAGTACGCTATTTTATTATGTCGTATAGTTCGACCCTTCAGTATTAGGACTAAACGAGAAATGAAATTAAATTATACAAACACAATATGTGGCTTTTTTTATCTCAAAGATTCTAAAAACGGGAAGTAAACATTTATATCCATAGGTAGGCCATTGACCAGTATCATTCGCTAGTTCAAAATTTACTGATAATTTTATAATACTTTCAATTTCCTCCTTTAGATCGGCATATTGTCATTTTCAATATTTTGTATACTTTTTGTTATATTCTATGATGCATCTTAATATAATACGTATAATAATTTCATCATGTTTACATGAACTCTTGTTTTACAATAAGTATTGAGCCTTAAATGCCATCCTTCCATATAATTAGTTGTTCTTCAACGTTCCTCGAAAATACACCAAATGCTGATGAATTTCTCACCTTTCATTCGATATGACTCGACATTTTTAATGTACAACTGCGTATTAATACCGTTGGTAATTATTATATATATTAATCTGGTTCTTTATATACGACCGACCTTCTTGGATATTGTGAATCGACAACAATAAAAGAATACTGGTTAGTTGAATACTTCTTTTTTGTTCTTTTTATTTTAATTAATAGTAATTGCTTTGCCTTTCTCCAGACTGCATTAGTAAAATGATAGAAGCGACCTTTGATAATCACGTTTTAGAACACCTCCTCGCTGTTACTGCGGCCTCTTTGAAGTATAACGAAAACTTAAAGGGTTGCCATTGTGGCACTTGAGACTTAATGATATTAAATATATTTTGATATGACTGATTAGATTTATGTTTCATTAAAACATAAATAAAAGGCAGTACGTTTAATTAATTTCCATTCCTGTGGTAACTCCCCGGATAGATTATAGTTGTTTAAACGATTTCGGGAGCTTTTAGAAATGCCATCGATCGAAATAATGTGTAATTGATGTCTAAAGTGTTTTTATTTGAAGATAGAAAAATATTTATATTCTCTCTTAATTACAGTCATATTCAACCATAAGAAAAGTTTTATAATGCGAAAGAACTTGAACATCTGAGGCGTTACTGTACTATACTTTTAAATTCCATTCCATTAGCATCATAAAACTCTGTTTCAACATTTGAATATTTTGGTATTTTTTTAAATAAAATCTATACTGGAGTCTTTGAAAACGCATGTTTTGTTCAATATTTGAGGGACCGTTTCTTGAAAGTTGGTTTCTTTGCACTGCCCTTTTTAGCTCAATGATATTTCTTGTCAATGTGTTTCTCAATGAAATTAGCTAAGTGTACTCATAATATAATTTTCTTTTAGTGAACATTCCGTCCTATAAATAAATATACATAAATACTATATAAAGCAATACGGTACACTGTGAAAGTTAACGAACAGACAGACGGATGGACAGACGGACAGACAGACAGAGTTTATTTCGCATTTAGTGTTAGTAAGGGTGAATATTATTAGAACATTCTAGTTGTATTCATGATATTTACTTATGAAGTTGCGACCTATAAAAAAAGTCAGACACACAGTCTTTTTTAAATATCACAATCATTGTTATCCATATTTCAGACTGACACTTATTTTATTAACTTTCAGCTAACACAACTCCCCCTCTACTTTCTCCTTAAATTGTCCTCCCTCTTCTTTCCCCTCCCCTTATCCCTCACCACATCCAAAGGCGGACAGCACACTTACGACTCTCGAGTTGCAGGTGTCTATGGACGGCAGGTGTCACTTACCATCAGGTGACCCGTCTGTCCGCCAGTCCCCATACATAAAAAAAAACAAAATAATATCGATTCAATGGTCACTGTCATGTGGTCTTCATATTTTACTGTTGGTCTTGAAGAGTTTATGAAATGACCGATAAAAGCAGTATATATGTTGAATGTAATGTAGATGTAGATATGTAGAACAAAAAGGAATATGCGTATTTCTGTTATCCGTTCTGTCCTATCAGTAGAACTCTACGTGTAAGTATACGAACTTCATGTTTTTTTTTCGCCGCCTAGTTTAATTAGTAGAACAGAATGGTTCTCTTATCCGTTCTGTCTTACAAGTAGAAATTAACAGATATTTTTCTCCGTGTAGTCCTGGACTGAAGTTAAAACTGCAGGGTCACTAAGGAAAAATGTCTTAAGCATGTATTAAAAGTATTTACATATTTTAAAGTTGTTGATAACTACAGTGATTGCCAAAAGTTGAACGTTCTTTGTGCTTTTTTTTTAATTTCAATTACGCATATTATATAATCGTAAATTCAATAAAACCTCTTATTAACTCAAGTTTTCTTTCAACCTCTTATTAGCTCAAGTACAGTCATAAAGAAAAACAAGCTATAAAACAGCTACAAACTGATAGTCAATAGTTGGAACATTTTTACTTTGTATGGGAAGTATCTAATTATCCTTTTTTTTTCCTTTCAAATCTAGTAGGTATACGTCATAATATTTGTAATTTATATTTACAGACAAGACGGAAGATTATGGGATCAGACGCGAGCTTGTAAATTGCATTATTAAATATTTAAGATTTGGTGTAGATCAGCGAGGTCTAATATACTCCTTACAAAAGGTAGAAGGGTAGATTAAATCTATACCCAAAATATGACTAACAGGTTGACAGTGAAAGGTTTTTTTTTAAGTGTATTAACCTTAGAGTATTTTATGTTTTTAAAAGGGCTTTACTGTATATGTTTTTAGAACTGCACTGAAACGTGAGCCTGTGTGAGTGCGGTATTCCGTGTCCCTCGCAATAGAACACCATATGGTTTTAGTCGATTCGAGTCACCTCACTTGGTTATACGATTCGCTAGATGTCACACACAACTTGACTTCCACTTATGATCACTGCTTCACAATAAATTAACGCAGCGTAAAAAGCATCATAAAATCTGATTGGTAGTTTCAGAGATAAGTGCAAAACACTTCAGATTAAATTATATTAGTATAGTTAATAACCTAACAATCAATTTCGAGGAAACAAAAGAGAAAGTTTAGTTGTAATAAAATGACAGCAATATTCGATAATAATTCATTCATGTGATTATATCAATTTCTATGCAGATTATAATATTAATTTGAAAACTACTCAGAAATAATTGTTCACGAATCACATTTTTAGTAAAAAGTTATCGTTTCAATCAAAATAAATTTTTAGAGGAAAATAGTTTACTGAATATTCTTCTCTCATTGGCCATAAAATTATTAGAAATACTAAATTCTACTATAATTATATATTATTATGCCTCCTCCCTCTAATTTATATATTCAAAAATCGAACATCGAATGATATCAGTGATTTTATTTTGTTCAGTTACACAATGCAAATATTGTACACATCAGAAAAACAACACAAAAAAAAATACGCAGATTGTTGGTACAACTTGCCGTCTTTATTTTACCGTCTACATTAGTTTGGAAAATTTTAATAAATTTAAATTTAAACTTTTATGACTTGATATGAATTTTTTAATATATGCACTAAAACATTGTACTAATGTGTAAAATTATTTGATTTACGATAAATAAACGAGCTTTCAATGTTTTAATACTTACATCGACAGCTAGTTCTACTTCTTAAATTTACAAATTAATAAATATTTATTTATTTGAAGGTATTTGAGGATTCGAATTCATGTTAATACCATTAAAATTAGTTCCATAGCATTATAACAGACTTGTAACACTTATCTCAAATTCAAATAATTTTGAGATGACGCGTTTATTAAAGACTGTTCATTGTTGTAATATAAAGTTATGACCATGAAATCCAATATAAAAAGTTAATAGTATGATTGAAAAGTTCATTTTTTGTTCGAAATTTAAACAAAAAAAGGTTTGAAATGCCAAATACATACCTACATTACGTGTTCCATATTTAAATGTCCTTTGTGTGGTTCATCGACACAAGGCCCTTTGCACTTTAAATGCCAAGTATTAGGAAAAGTATGTATTTGTCGATCAAACATAGTAACGTACTAGTAACTACATTATCGTAAAAGTACAATATAACATAAGCTTTAGTCAAAATTCGGCAATGATCACCTTATTTTTTTGGATAAATTATTTCTGTAATCCACACATATTTAGACCGTGTCTTGTTGTTCTTTGTATCCGTTGTTTAAGTAGTCTACTCCAGAGAAAACAAAACGATCTATTGCTAGTTTAAAAAGAAAAGAAAAGCGATTGACAAACAGATGAGAAAAACAGTTTTATGTGCCTATTTACAACCATACAGAAATAAAACATAAGTTAAATCTCACCAAACTTATTTTTATATATTTCGATATAATACCTAATCTGATAAAGTTAATATATTTTGCGAGAAATAGCGTAGTCAGCACACGCACTAGCCTCGCTGGAAATAACCGGATCTCAGTAATGCGGTGCTGTAAGTGCGATGCCAAGGCCGATGCTGACCGGCGCTTTCACTATCACGCACGCGTAATTGGATTAGTTACTAATGCGTACGTCAAGAGGTCCGGTATAAAAAGTAAAAAATAAAAACGAAAGTCGAAGGCAACACTTATGTTATAAAAGTGTAAATACATAGTTATCTTTTTTTAAATTTAAAAATGGAATGTTACATATAAAGTTCGTCTTTGCAAGACTATTGAGGTTTTCAAATTTAGAGTTTCAAATATGTAATCAATGGAATTGACTATGGTAAGAGGACTTTGGGAGTTCTGAGTAAATTTTTATTTTCGGAATCAAATTTTGTCTTTCTCCAAAAAAGTCTTTAGTTCTATGCCAAATTTAATAAAAAATGTTTCTGCATTGGAGCTGCCCAACTTGTCAGAAACTTTCAAAATAATTAAAAAAATTTAACTTTTTACACGCACCTTATAGTCGCCGCCATATTATATTACATATAAATTGTCACTTTGAATGATGTAAGGATTCTAATGATACCACGCCGCAAAATCTGTTAAAGCATTTAAGAGTTATCATAGAAAAAAGAAATTCACATAAATACACGAACACTCATTTTATTACACAGTCGTGTCACTAATTTTAGCACGAGCATAATATCGAACGAGTCTGTTACTGTATAACTCACGAGGTTCTATTTTATATACATATGTATAACTACACACGTGATCAGTTAGAAATCACTCGCAATCCGAACATAGCTAACCCCGTCTCAATACCAGTATCTCCGCTTTGAGACTGTAATTTGCGGAAATCAGACGTCTCTTCCTTACAAAGTTAGCAGCTTTCCTACGCAAACAAGTTAGAGCAATACTTAAATACAGTGTGCATATAACAGGTACATAATCAGAAATACAAATGAGTGTGTTTTAGAAATTGATTGGTGCTCTCGTACTTCTAACTGATTATATGTATTTCCATAAGAGTCCGTTTAAGTAAAATTGCTTACTACTAAAAGGTGTTATGTTAAAACTAGTTACAACTAGTTTTAACAGCATTTATGGTCACTGCTCTCTTTAATACTAAACAGACTTCCGTAAATACCCTATGCCAAAATGTAAATATTCGCCAAAGAAATTTATCACCATTGTCACCCATTCTGATGCTAAACTCTCTTATTTTGGTTAGAGATTTCAAAAAGCTGCACTTCTTTATCATTTCAAATTGTTATATAGTTTTAGTATTGGCTGAACATTGCAAAAACATATTTGAGAACATTGACCTTGAATATTTTTTTTGCAGATGAGGGATGGATGATGAGACTTTTCACATTTCATTTGTAATGGTATTCCTAACAAGCGTTAAATTTTTAACTCCACCGGACCATAGACTCCATACCACCATAGACTCGAGATCAATAATTTTCAAACTAGAGACCGAACACTTAATAGAATACGAAATGTTAATTTGTAAAAATAAGATTACAAATTTGTTTTATTTTAAGGTTAGTAATTGGTTTGTAACGCCTAAGTATCACAAAGGTAATAAAACTTATAAGCCGCCTTTAAAGCGCTGTCTACGTTTTATATGTTCAAAACAATATTCAACAATTTTTTATCCTAAAAATGTTTATCATGCCCTCGATTCGACATGCAAAGCTCTCGATTCAATGCAATTACGAAAAAATTTGGAGAACTTCCTTTCACTATTGTGCACCAAACAAAACACACATATCTTTGTTATTGTGTATGAAAGAGCGTATCACACGCCTAAATTATTTAAATTAATTTTTCATTTATATGTAGGTTCATATATATTTGTAAAAAGGTTTTTATATTAACATATTTTGACATATGTGTATATTCATATGTAGAATTCGTGTCTTTGTTCAATTTGATTATTATTTTGAAACCTAAAAATTAAAATTTAAATATTTTTTTGTTATACAAATTTCTTTCGCATGTACCGTTCCGACATATAATGAAGTGTAAAACTCTACCATACTTTTTTTTAATAGCCAGGCGATAGTGACTAAACTATATTTAGTCAGTATCGCCCGGCAGTCATTTTTCTAGTTTGATCGGCTGATTCGAAATCGTTAAATGCGCGCACTCCTATGCAGCTTCATACTGAATTCCAGAACAAGTACCCTATGTAATTGGACTTCATTATCAACTACATTACCATATATTTTGTATGTTTATGTGTATGTATTTATTTACTCTATGTCTCTCCATATTAGTTGTATTATCGCTCAATCCCTTAAAAATTTTTTTCGTGTGGAAATCCCCGCGGGCCATCACCAAACCGGAGCTGACGATGGAATGGTATGTCGGACTCTTACCGACTAAAACCACACGGTGTTCCGTCACAACTGGGTCTATTGCAAGGGACCTGGGTATACCCTAGGAGGGATATACTTCCAGGAACCATCCCTTAACATCTACAGTGCGCCACCATCTACCGCTTCTTTTTAATGTTTGTTACCTCAGAACTTTCGATTGGGTGAACCGATTTTGATGATTTTTCTTTTTTTATTTGATAGCTGGTGTTTTCCGTGTGACCCCATTTCAATTTGGTCAGTTCTGACAATGGCATCCAAGAGAAAACCATATAAGTCTTAAATTTTATGATACACACTTAGAAGTCGGTTGTCTACTTCTTAAAAGTGAATTATAGATTATTCTCTCCGTTGTTTCTATTCAAAGGTTGTCTACAAGATATCGCTCTTAGCAATAAGACCGATTATTATACATACATACGTGCCGGCTCGTATCAAGTGTTTTTAACTTTGTGTCTATTTAATTTTGTGGTGTACAACAAAGAATTTTTTTACTATCTATCTATCTTTTACCCTATTGTGTATTTTTACTTACGATGAAATGATGAATGAAAATTATGGGACCAAGAATGTTTTTCTAATAGCAGTGCAGCGCATTTGAACAGTGACATCATTTACGAGTTACTGACTCGGACAGAGTTTTTGCTCTCATTTTCATATTCGTTATACATTGTATTCTTGTCATTATAAAACACGGTCAAATATTTTATAAGTAGGAAAACCTATTGCTTTATAAACGATGCAAATGACCTTAAATGTCGAAATCCTTCAAGATGTCCAGGCGCTAAAATATTACATAGGAACATCACACTCACGTATATATCTACACACATACAGTCGTGGTCAACTAATTAGGGACACTCTCTAGTTAATCCAAATTGTGAATTTATTTTTTATTTTCCAACGAGTCTAAACAATATTCCACATCTTTTACATGTAAGTATAATTAGTCATTTATGTGCCTAATTATACAAACAATAACAACTTCTTAAACATTAAACCTCTTTACAGTATAGCTGATAGATGATCACAGTGCTATTTGTTCAAAGAATGCTGGCTGGCCATTTAATTAGGGACACTGAGATATTGCGTTCTAGTTTCAAAATCTGAATCTCAATTATTATTTTCTTTCTTCTCCTATTCTTTGTGGTAGTTTTGGCGGCAATCTAGATTTGTAATTTCAAGTTTTGAGAGTTATTTTGAAGAACAATGGGCAAAAATAAAAGTTGCGATGCAACACTACGAAAAATTATCATGAAGTTTGTCGAGCGTGGTTGGTCATACCGAAGGATAGCAGGATATTTAAATTGTTCAAAAACTATGGTATGCAATGCAGTGCAATATTTCAGGCGCAATAACACAACTTTAAATGTGCCCAGAAAAAAAAGATCGAGAAAAACAAATCCGCAAGAAGATAGAATGATAACCAGGTTAGCTAAGAAAGATCCGTTTCTAGGCTCTATTTTAATTAAACATGAAGTGTTTGGGGCAGACGAAAGAGTCAGTGTATCAGCGAGGACAGTTCGACGACGTCTGGTAGAAGCAGGGTTGTTCGGAAGAGTGGCTCGCAAAGTACCGTTGTTAAAGAAAGAGCATAGAAATGCACGTTTGGCGTTTGCACGTAAATATGGACATTGGACCTACGACCAATGGCAACATGTATTATTCTCTGACGAGACCAAGGTTAATTTGATTTCTTCAGATGGAAGGCAATACGTACGGCGTCCTGTAAAAGCGGAAATGAATCCAAGATTCACAAAAAAGCAGGTGAAACATGGCGGAGGAAACATTAAAATGTGGGGATCATTTTCTGGACGTGGAGTGGGACCTGTGAGGAAAGTTCAGGGTAACTTAGACCAACATCAATACAAGGCAATATTAGAAGAAACTATGCTTCCCTATGCTGAGGAACATCTTCCTATTATATGGACTTTTCAGCATGATAACGACCCAAAACATACAGCCCGTTCAGTCAAGTCGTTTCTTAACAGACAGTCGGTATCAGTGCTAGATTGGCCAGCAAATAGCCCCGACCTCAACCCAATCGAGCACCTTTGGCACGAAATTAAGAAAAAAGTTGCCATTTATCGTACCACAACTTTAGATGAACTTAATGAAGCTTTTTGTGAGGCATGGGCAAACATTCCTGTTGAAATATGTCAGAAACTGATAATGTCTATGCCACATCGGTGTCAAGCGGTAATTACTAACAAAGGTTTTGCTACTGGGTACTGATTTTACCCGTAATAAAATGAAGTTGTTAAAGAAATTAAAATACTGCAGATTATTAGTTCTGTTTAACTCTATTTTTCATTTTACTTTACTGTTCTTAATTAAATGTCCAGCTACAGAATTGTACCTTAAATTGAATACATGGTTAACCTTTGATATTAAACACTTTTTTTATATTTATTTAATCTTTTATTTACAGCCATTTATAGTATAATAATCGGATCAAATTATGCAAATAATAGTTACTGAGAAATCAACAGGGTTTTATATTTATATGTACATAGCCGGTTATTGCTGTCCACTATCTTGAATGTCCTTAATTAGTTGACCACGACTGTATATAGATGTTTATGTGGCATAAGTAAGGGGCAACCGAGTAGTTGAGTCACATGATGGTAAGTGACTAATGCCGCACATGAACCCATGCATCTTAAGAATACTACTGCCCACCTCTGAGAGTGAGGGGTGCAGGGAAAAAATGAGGGGGTACCTCTGACAACCTCACTCAATCGGTAAAACACAACGTAATCGTTGTTTTACAATCGGTTTTCTGTGAGGCCGCGGTATTACCTCGTACGAGCCGGCCCCTACGAACCTAAACATTTTCCACGTACATACGCACGTAGAGAGACGCACGAGAATATTTTTTGACTGTAGTATTTTTCCACAGTATGATAAAATCAAAAAATATTCTTTAGTGAAAATAAGTGTCACTGAAATTGTGTGTTTGTATAAATAAAAATGATTTTTCTTTAACCGTGATTGACCTGGAAACAATGAAGACGAAATCTTTTTGGATGAGGCCAACGCATGTTTTTATTGACATTTCCTTCGTCTATTATCTTGCTTTAACAATGGTTTGCAATGTAAACAACATTTATTTTACAACCAAACAATTACAGTAGACAACAATAGTAAGATAAAGACACATGTCAATAGCAATAGGAGCATTTGTTTTTACAATTATGATAGCAAACTAGCGAACAACAAATCTCTGAACACTAGAATCTTGCAATCCTAGTCTTTAGATACTGGAAGAGTAAATACACAGAGTATAAATATGTTAACGAGTCCTACATCAAAATGTTAGTATTGCACAGGGTCGATAAAGCGAGAATGATATCACTTATAAATTCCGCTAACTGATGACCGTTAAAAGAGTATAAGTATACTTCTAAATTTTTAAACTAGAGGTTGAATATATCCTGATTTTAATGCAATCACACTGAATTCAATAAATTTGACAGCTCCTTCTTGGTTCGTGTCGCCAAGGTTTGAAATAAGCTACCTGCGTCAATTTTTCCAAAAAGAAACCATAATCCTGGAACCTTTAAGAGTAGAGTGAATAGGTTGTTCTGGTATAAACATACTCCATCTTCGTCTTCATAGTCACTTTCTGTCAGGTGAGCTGGATGACAATCCAAAGACGAAAAAAAAGCACATTTAAAAACTTATTGAAATCTGTTCAAATAAAGAACTCTTTTTAAAGTCACTTGTTTAAGTGTTGGTGTACACTAAAAGGTATAAATAATTTAATGAGAAAGAAGGTTTAAAGATACTGTAGCGCCCTACTTAGCTAGATTCACTCACGCTAGCAAAAATAATAGCCGGACTACTTAATGAAGCAATTAACATTACGGCATTGGGCATGCGTGACTACTGCCATTACCAGAAAACCATATTAAAGCTATAATAATTAGACGAATTCGGTTACAAGAATGTATATTATCCTAAAAATCATTGATGTACCCAGTTAACAAACGTGATATCGTTAATAGCCCCGTTATATTGATCTATAAATGTTTTCAACTTGGCAACTTATAATGATGATATTTCATAACTTAGTATTTACGTACTTAGGCTTCAAGTTATTAATTTTTTCTTCTTTATCCATTTAAAAAGGAAACTTGAAAGAAATTTTCTACTGTACAATTTTATAACAACATCGCCTGCACCTTAATACCAGTTGATATTTTTCGCTAATTTAAAAACTATTGAACGATAAAGAAGTAATCATACCAATTGCATATCTTCAACATCATAGATCCCAAACTGCTGAAATCATTTTGATTTTTTGTGTCATCAGAAATAACTTAACTTTTTTTAGGAATTATTCCTGTCACGAGGGGCTTGACTAACATACAAATAACAGACACAAAGTAGACCCCGACTCAAGAAAACTATTTGTACATAACAAAAAAAAATGTCCCGTGCGGTAATCTAACCCACGACCTCCGAATCAGCAGTCAGGGTTACAAAACACTTGGCCAGTCAAGTCAGTTTAAGTTTTCATTCACAGTTTTTCATGATTTTGTTTTTATATTTAAGTTTTATCGTGTTACACTGAAATACGTTTTTTTTTTAACTCTTTGGAAAATAAGTACTTTATGTGTCAATAGGTACAGTACTTTGTTGACCACGTCATGTTACGTCATTTAATGTGCTACTCCATCAATCGCGTTGCAAAATGATGATTGCTGAGATGTGTTAGACAGGTCAGAATGACGTAATGATTTTATTACTGAGAGCATATGACTTTATGTTATTTGATGCTCTTGAAATGTGAGTGTAGTAATAAGTTAGATAAATACACTTTATTGCACACCAAAAAAGTAACATATAAACTAGGGAAAATACGTAAGTATCAACCGCGCCCAAAATTGGCGTTCTTATTGCAATCTGCGATCTTTTACAAACCACCAATGATGGACTACACTGTACTGTTAGGTTAACTAAAAATAGTAGGAACGAAAAAATATAAATTGTATTTAGAACTAGTACATAACAGTCTATTATACAATATTACAATACACATAGACATTTATATTCATATATATAATAAATAAATGTACATATAAAATACATAGCGGGTAAAGAGATAGATAATGTTCCTTGACGAGTTTCTAAACGTAAACGATTTGTCGGTAAACGTTGTGGTATTTTTTCTTTTTTATGCGATAGGGGGCAAACGAGCAGACGGGTCACCTGATGATAAGTGACTACCGCCGCCCATGGACACCCGCAACTCAAGGGTCACAAGTGCGTTGCCGGCCTTAAGGTTTGAAGGTCGTATCGGTCCGGAAATACGTCAGGCGATAATTTGTTCCATAGGCTGGTTATGCGAGGCAAAAAGCTTACATGGTACAGCCATGCTTAGGCACGAATGGGCCGGCCCGACCGGTGCGAAACCACAGCCACACAGAAAACCGGTTATGAAGCACCACACAACCACTTGCGTTTCCGGAAGTCCAACTCCCCCTCTCCTTTTTCCTATCCCCCGACCCCCACCCCTTTTCACATATCACCCCCCTCTCTTTCCCCTCTACGCATACAATCATCCCTCAGAACCCTCAAGAGGACAGACGATCGACGGCGGTTGTAACTTACCATCAGATGACCCGTCTGCCCCTTCAGAATAAAAAAATGTGTTTATTTTTAATCCAGTTGATAGTATTTTGTACTGGCTTGGATTGGCTCAATGCAGATTTAGGCAAAAAATACTCGGTAGCAGTACATTTACCGAGATGAGAAGCAAGCCTGTGATTTTGTGGCAACGTGTATGCATGAACGGTTGATCAGTTAAATCTTAACAAACAAGAAATCTTAAAAAAAACTAATATTAGTCAACATTATAAAATACAGAGAACCATCAAAGGTTTTTGAACCATTTTATGTGCAGTCAAAAAATGCTTATGTATGTTATTATCATTCTCTATCTAGGTTTATCATTCAAATAAACCTTTATTTATGAACTGCACCAAAAACGATAGCTATAAAATTTTCAACACAAACAGCAAATCTAATTAAGTATTGTAAAAAAAAAAAAGATTTTACATGTTTGCTTCTAACCTTAACTGTAGTTACTTCAATTTATATAATAAGTAACTATAATAACTTGAAGCAAATTCAAGTATATTTAGTTACTATTTTCATTTCCATATCAAATGATAGGAGTCACATATCAAAGGTCAGGCAATCAGAGTGCCATCTTATGTGGGCAGGCTCATTGGGGATCACTAGAGTTATGAATGTAAGACCGTAAATCGTACTTAAGTAGAAATGGGAGATACATTTTATGTTCCTATCCCAAGGGTCATGACCGCGTCTATTTATGTTGAAGGTTGTTGGATATTTTTAGAGCAAGGGCAAAATTTTGTCGCAATATTTTTCCGGCGTACCATAACAGTATTGAAATTTAAGTTACGTGTGATTTCGAAACAATACTTACGGATATACCTTAGACATAGAGTAAGAAATGAGATGTTTAAACATCTTATAAAAAAACTTATTAAAGGTTTGTAATTTCCTTGGCTACTTCATCAGCTAAAGTAAGAATAGTGTTTTCAATTTGAGCCTAATATAATAATACATACAACACCATAGTCTTTATCTATTCAGCAAGTTAGTATTCATATCACAGGTTTACGTCATGTTTCGTCTTTGATTGTTGTTGGTAATGTGCCTAACGTACATGATTTTTTTAAAATAACTTTAATGTAAGAATTTGGATAGAGTACTCATTATGTATTTAAATAATTTTTATATATAGCTTTCCACTATTTCGATTAAAAGTAAATGTCCTTCGGCAGTGTTCGAAGTATCCGCATACCAAAATTCATCAATTCGGTTCAACCGTTTAGCCGTGAAAAGGTAACTGAATAGATTGATAGATATATATATTATAGCGTTACTTTCGCGTTTATATATGAATTATTACTATAGATATGTTGCGTGTTTGGTAATTTAAATTTTACATTAAGACAGGGCCGTCTGTTCTTATTATATTTCTATTCACTAAAAAAGAACTTATAGACAAAATAAAAACTACTTCTAAATAAAGAAAGACTTGCCATGCCGTTAGAGCCTTTGCACACAACGTTGTTGATAAGCGGTTTCAATGCGTTTTAGCAGATTTCACACGTTTGTAATGACATTAAAAGATCGTATACAAACATCACAACTGCCGATGGTCTTGCGTTGAGCGTCCTGACCGCGTCCACCGCACGCCGCCAAAAACATGGTGTGCAAATACTCTTAGTGTCACAGTCTCAGGCTGACGGACAGGCGACAGGTTGTCAGAGAATTTACCTGTGGTATTAAGTCTGTCGTTGTACATAAAACCTTTTTGCCTAAACTGAAGGTTTTAAAAGAGAATAGAAAGTACAAAAACTTTATATGTTTTATTTATTACGGGTCTGTTGGTCTAGTGGATAGTGACCCTGACTGCTGAACCAGAGGTCGTGGATTCGATTCCCATACCATAGTTGTACCATTGTTGTACGTAACATACAACCTATGGATGAACATAAAAATATAAGTAAATGGTGGTGTAGGTAGTATTTAAAGCAAACTCTAATATTTATGTACAGACGTTCATATATATACACACGTAATTACACAGACATACTTATGTGTATTCAGTGTATTTGTATGTAACCAATACTTTTTTAAAGGCAATTACCGCACCGAGGCAACTTTATGATTTTATTATTATTATATGATTTTCTTTATAATATAGGGGACAGACGAACAGAGGAGTCACGTGATGTTAAGTGACAACCGTCGCCCATGGACACTTGTAACTCAGCAGTTAAAGGTGCGCTGCCCACCCGTGAGGGTTATGGAGGGGGATGAGGGGAGGTGAACGAGGACAAACATCCATGCGTTAAATTCATAATATATTTGTTCATTCTTTAACAAAATGTGATTCTATATTTCATACTATATGTGTATGATTATAATGTATAGTTTATATCTAAGCGCACAGTGGGAGGTTTATGCAAGCTGTAAAATAAAGTAATGATAGCCATTTTGTTATAACTATGTTATAAGCACTTTCTAATTTAAGTGTAATTACAGTTATAAGTTATAACTAATTAGCATTTTAAAGAGCTTTTGCCATCTTCTCGGTTTCTGTAATGCTAATTAAGCCATTAGGATAATGGGCGTTATTGTACTGAATAATATAATAATTCACTTGAAAAAGTAGACAACCGACTTCAATGCGTTTATCATAAAATTTTAATTTAAACATTAAAAAAAATACAGGGGAAGAAACTCCTATGTTTTTGAAGGCGGTTTTGAAATCACTGTTGGTCTTGAACTTCACTGTTTAAAGAGAAACGATAATTGAGGAATTCAAATGAATGCGGAACTATGCATATATTATCGTGTCTGCACGTTTAATATACCTAAGAGTATTGAAGTTTTCATGCAATAATAATTGGATTTTTTAATGTCTAGTTTAAATAATAGTAATCAGCTAATCAGATCAGAATCATATAAAAGGGTAACTTGCTAGCTTGAGTCAGAAAAACTTTATGACTCCTTCGTACTCGCCATTATCGCTTTACGCTTTACGCAAGATCGGTTTTCTTAATCATCCGGCGCTACTTTGTGGGCACATATTAGTCTTGTCACTTTAGACAGCCGTTAACCACGTCGCTAAGGGTCCTCCTCTTTGTCATTTTCGTGTTGCGCAGGATAAGCACTTCTTTATTATGTAATCGTCAGGGACCACGGATCACGTGTCCGTCTCAGTCTTGCCCCATCTCAGTCTTGTTTTTACTATTTCATCCAATATGGGCACAATCTTCAAGCTTCTCCTAACATATTAGATAAACATATTAGATAAATAATGATCATAATCATTTCGGACTTTGTCTTTCATTGTGTGTGTCCCACTTTTTGTGTGTTCTTTTAGCTGCAGCTGCAAGCATGTTTTACTGTCATCTAACAGAGTTAGATGTTTTTGGATTACACAGAACTCAAGTAAGTGAGCGCCATTATCTACAGGCTGTGGTTACTCTATGCATGACGATATCTTCTATGGTGCATTCGTCTGATATCATAGATCACAAATCTTAAATTTATAAATTTGTATCAGCTTGCTTTTATCTGACGTGACGTCTGTATCCAGAGGTCTTGTCTGGTTGAAGTAGTATACCAGTTACTTAGATTTGTTTCTACTAATTCTCAAATAACCTCTTTCTACAACCCTTTGCCACTGCTCAAGATTTTCTTGAATATCTTATTTGCTCTCAGATAAGAGGACCACATCTTTGGCAGATGTTATGTTCCAGGGTATAGGCTAATATATATTTGAGGTTAAGTAGTTCATGACAATATTTCACAGAAACAGAATAAGTTGCTGAATACCGACTTTCACATCAAACCTGTCTGAGAGTACTGCTGGGCTTGTAATAGCTGTTCGGGCATGACCGTACATATCTCGGACAAGTCTTATGAAGTGTTCAAGTATGTTATGAGCCTTCAAAGCTTTCCATATTAATATTCATGGAACTCTGTCAAATGCTATCTCAAGATCAATGAAGACCTTCCAAATGGTTTGTTTGTTTTCTATTGCTTCCTTCATCACCGTTCTGACAGCATGGATTGCATACATCGCACCTTTCCCTGGTATAATGCCAAGTTAGAATATTACATAGTAAATTAATAGAAGGGTACAAACGAGCTATTTCGCCAACATTGGGGATTTTGTTGTGGAATTGTAATGTTGTTGAATAAGCTCGAAAGTGTCGCCATCGTAGTGGGAGAATTTCCAGACCTCTGGTGGGATCTTATCATTAGATGACTGCCATATCTTTTAAAAAAATGTTTCTTTTCTTCCACACTTTATTTAGCTTTATCGTTCTACAATCGAGTGTCTTCAGAGTTGTGTAGAACTGACTGACGCCTTTTAATGATAAATTTATTGATGCTAAAAAGCGATGCAATTTGCGTGTCAGTGGTTCCTCTTTTATAAGTGATTTGTTGCTAATTTTTGTATTAACTAGACAAAGACTGTGGTTAAAGTCGATTATTCTGTCACCTGTGCTTCTGGCGCAAAAGCCCCCCAGTTACCTTGGAATTCCTCGTAACCATTGGTCTTTTGGCCTACATGTCCGTTTAGGTCGCCACAGGTGCGTTTGTTCTTTGTCAGATATTGCACTTACAAGGGTATGTAGTTCTTACCATCACTCTGTTTTTTCTTCCTTTGACCAATTTGCTTGTCGTGCGTAAACACATTCGATATTAGGACATGGGTGCCGACATAAGGCTATTTGACTGAGATGAAACGGATTCTGTTTATCTCTTCTACCTAGTCGCTGGGAAAACTTTATCACTGTGGAATTCAAATATGAAAAGTGAAGAGTTGGGTTCGATTAGCGTTCTAGAAAATCCAAATCCTAGAATCCTTACTGCTAGAAAGTCTAGAACAAGGCGGCCACACTAGCACGTTACACAGGCCACATTAGCTTTCGACTCGGCGTGATAGAAAAACAACAGTAAAGCCATTGGTGATTTTTACTTACCACATTTATACATAACCCGGCGGTAATACGTACTCCTATTAAATAAAATCTTAAATTATAATGCAACTCATAAAGTTTATTGAAGCGGGATGTTCTCACGTCAATATTTATTTCCTTTAAGGCTGATTTCACTAGAAATGGTTCGGATTTGCAAACGAGTTTGGAAAGTGACTTGCTCATAGCCAAGGCTTGTCACGATCCAGCCTGAGTATAATAGGGCTGGTAGAAATAACTTAAATTGATTTTACTTAAATGTATATATAACTTTAGGTTTTTATAGTAGTTTAAAACTAAAATCATATCATATCAGGTCAGGTCAACCACTCGGATTAAAAAAACAAACGATTCGTTATACCTACATAAATACATACATATATAATTATATGTATAAGTTTTATTTATTAGGTAGGTGCGTGTTAAATTTATTACAGGATTTAAATACAGCAAACGGCTATATGTACTCGTTTCCTTTTTAAGAGAGGGAAAGGAAAAATGGATTTTCTAATTATAGGAATCTTATAAAATAAAGATCTTATCATTGCTAATTACGTTCTGGACCACGCAAGGACGTGAAACATACATGAGTTTTTTACTTAGTTAGAAGGGATCCTAACTAAGTAAAAACTCAGTAGAGATTGTCATTGACTATCATAAACACATCGGGAATTCGAGTAGACTGCCATAGAGTGCACATATACTCTGCGCTCGTTTGACGGCATCATACTTGCCTCATGCCTATTAAGTATGTGGCATTAAATTATGATGGGCAGAACTAAGCACTAAGCAGAATTGTAATACACATAAACAAAATAAATATATTTTTTTTTATTACAGACATCAATATTGGAGAGGCTTTTTATTTAAGTACGTCCTCATTACAGGGTATACATACGTAAATAATTCTGAATATCTAAATATATGATTTCGACACAGCTTAGTTCAGAAGTAAACTGAAGTGTTGTTCTAGGGGTTAGTGGCAATGACCGCTGAGCCGGAGGTCGTGGGTTCGATTTTTACACGGGACAATATTTTTATTTTCCACAAATTGTGGTCTCTAGTCTTTGTGATTTTTGTGAACGTTGTTTGTTTTTCTGTAAAGTCCCTCGCGACACAGAAATGTTTCCTAATGGGGAGCTGTCTTTTTGAAGAAAGAAAGAAAAGAATAATAATAAGACAGACGGAACATATGTAAAACAAATTAAAATGAGTTTTAACAAGACTACATTTAAATAAGTTATTTGATACAATGCACGTAACAAAGTGCAGCAAATAAAAAACACCCACTTACCATTATCAGAAACAACATCACGACACCCCTGTACAGCATCAAACCTTATCTATTCTAAATCCAACTCTATCCCCTGTAATTTAAGTTCTAAACGCCTTACCAATTATTAGTGATTTATCGCTTCGGATTTGTCTGGCGCATTGTCGTTTTATGCAAATGTGTTACTGAGCTTTCAACGGATATTATTTAGTGGGCGAACTGGATAGTATTGATATATGAGTAATATTTAAATTATTTGTATTATATATTATGTGATACGATATGCTTAGGTATGTTTTTTTTTTATTTTTTTTATGCGATAGGGGGCAAACGCGCAGACGGGTCACCTGATGGTAAGTGACTACCGCCGCCCATGGACACCCGCAGCTCAAGAGTCACAAGTGCGTTGCCGGCCTTTTAGGTAGAGGTACGCTCTCTTCTTGAAGGTTTGAAGGTCGTATCGGTTCGGAAATACGGCAGGCGACAATTTGTTCCATAAGCTGGTTGTGCGAGGCAAAAAGCTTCTCGAGAAGCGCACAGTGGTGGAGTGCCAATCGTCCAGGTGATGGGGATGGATATTTTGTCGCGTAGGACGATGGCGGAAACCAGCAGCCGGTATAAGTCCGAACAATTCCTCTGAACACTCCCCATGATACAAGCGATAGAGGATGCAGAGTGAAGCTACATCTCTACGCAACGCCAAGGTTTCAAGTCGATCAGAAATATCTTGGCAGTCGATGATGCGAGTCGCTCTCCGTTGAATGCGGTCAAGAGGCAGAAGTTGGTACTGGGGTGCACCTGCATAGAGATGAGAACAGTATTCCATGTGCGGCCGAACCTGCGCCTTATAAAGTTGCAGGCGGTGGGCCGGAGTAAAATACTGTCTCGATCTGTTTAGCACACCAAGCTTTTTGGAGGCTAATATGGCCTTACTCTCTAAGTGACCGCGAAACTGGACTTCGCTTGATATATCGACGCCAAGGATTCCGATACTGGCTGATGCAGTTAGGGAAGTGCTCTCAAATGGAGGTGATACGACCAATGGCATCTTTTTAGCGGTGAACGCGCAAACCTGTGTCTTCGTGGGGTTAAATTGGACTAGGTTAAGTCGACCCCAATTTGAAACTTTTGATAAAGAAGTTTCGATTTCAGACACAAGTTTGGATCGGCTTTCGATGACGTTTACCCGAGAAATGTTAGCGCGGCCGGTGTAAAGGGCATCACTCGTGCTATAGTCTGCATAGCAATGGATGCTGCTAATCTGCAGCATGTCGTTGATATGCAGAAGAAACAGCGTGGGTGATAGCACACAGCCTTGTGGGACACCAGAATTAACAGACTTCGAGTCGGAGCATGCACCGTCAACAACGACCTTGATGCTTCTGTCTGTAAGAAAACTGGTGAGCCAATTGCACAGTTTCTCGGGAAGCCCATAGGAAGGAAGCTTCGCAAGGAGCGCTTTGTGCCAGACCCGATCGAAGGCCTTCGCCACGTCCAAACTAACGGCCAACGCTTCCCCCTTGGTCTCGATCGCCTGTGCCCACCGGTGAGTCAAGTATACGAGAAGATCACCAGCTGAACGACCCTGACGGAAGCCGTATTGTCGATCATTGAGGAGCTGGTGGTCTTCTAAGTACCGGAGGAGCTGGCAGTTAACAATGGATTCCATTATCTTGGAGAACAAGGAGGTGATGGCTATGGGTCTGTAGTTGGACGAATTCGAGCGATCTCCTTTTTTAGGGATTGGGTGCACTAGAGCTGTCTTCCATGAGTTCGGGATTACGCCAAGAGAGTAGGAAAGCCGATAAAGGCGCGTTAAAATCGGTGCTAACTCTGGAGCACACGTCTTCAGCACGATAGGAGAGATTCTATCGGGCCCACTCGACTTATGAACGTCGAGGGAAAGAAGCGCTTTACGCACTGCCCTTTGTGTAATCCGGACTTCCGGCATGCGGGTCTCGCACTGCGGTATGGTCGGCGGTGCGTTTCCCCCGTCGTCCAGGGTCGAGTTGGACGCAAAGAGTTTACCCAGAAGATCGGCTTTTTCTTTAGCGTCGTGGGCCAACGAATTATCTCCTATGCGCAGAGGTGGAAGGGATGGCTTACAAAAGTTCCCCTGGACAGCTTTGGCAAGAGACCAGAATGCACGAGTTCCGGAGGGGAGACTAACTAGTCTCTAGTAGCCCCAGCAATTACTCTTTTAATTAAGTTATGTTATGTAATTAAGTTCATAATAATGTATCACTTTATACGGGAATGTATGCTCATAGCTTCCTTCTCGTTATAGAAATTTTCTTCTGGATTAAAGGAAACTCTATGTATATTTTTTGTCTTTCTGGCAAAGTGTATACAACGTTTTTTTGATGATCGATTTAGTAGTTAAGAGGTGGAAGTGTAACCAAAAAACTTACACACTTTCGCACTTGTAATATTAGGTTTAGATTACAATTAACTGTACTGCATACAGGGGTCAGCACCAACAGGTCTCCTGAAAATTGCACCCTTTTTTTTTTTTTTTTTAAACCACTCTGCGCCTGAGACGGTAGGGATCCGGGAACTGCTGATATTAAGACATCCGGACCCCTCCCAGCGCCTGCCCGCACCGAAGCGGGCACCGTCCGCTGCTAAACTCTCCAATCAGGCGACGCACGGCACACGCGTACGTCACCCCCTCGCGGGTGGCCACTAGAGCGGATGGAGGGGAAAACCCGTCCCGACCATCCGCGGCCACACTCAGGGCGGCATGAGGCGCTGATAGGCGCGCCTACGCCGCCCAGTTCGCCGGCGGCGGATGGGGTTCGAGTGGATATCGTCCTCCCGGGCCTTCTCCGCCGCCTCCTTCTGCGAGATGACATCTTCACAGAAGGTTGCGACCGCGGTAAAACTGCTATCGCTACCGGCCATGGAGCGTATGACGGCCGGTAGCGAGAGATCTCCTCCGATGACTGAAGTGAGGGCTCGGCGCTGCGACTCCCAAGCGGGGCAGATCGCCAGCGTGTGCTGGGCCGAGTCTTCACTGCAGTCGCAGTGGTGGCAGGCGGGACTCAGTTCCCTCCTGGCGACCGAGTGCAGGTACTTCCCGAAGCAACCATGCCCGGAAAGCACCTGCGTCAGTCGGAAGGAAAGGGTCCCGTGCTGCCGCCCTGCCCACTCGAGGATGACCGGCTGGAGAGCCTCCACGGCGGCAAAGCCAGCGCGCGGAGTCTCCAGCCGGAACGACCAAGTAGCTATCGTGGCTCGACGGGCGGCTTCACGCCACTCGCGTACCTCTTTGGGCGGAGGGCGAAAGCCATACTCCGCCCGATATTCAGCCACCCGTCGATAAACTTCGGCGAGCACTTCCGCCTCCAAATCCCACGGGGGTGTTCCAGCCAAGGCGCACGCCGCCTCGGTGGACACCGTGCGGTATCCGCGTATGGCTCTGACCGCCAATACCCTTTGAGGCCGCCAGAGGCGCGCCTTATTCTGGGCGGTCAGAGCCGCCACCCACACCGGTGCCCCATACAGCGCCATCGACCGGACCACCCCCGTGTAGAGGTGTCGCGTTGCGACGCTGGCTCCACCCAAGTTGGGCAAAAGTCGCCCAAGGGCAGAGGCAGCGTCAACCAGCTTCGGACCAAGCTGTCGGAAGTGCTCGTCGAAGAGCCACCTACCGTCGAGTATCAGGCCCAGATACCTCATCTGGGCCCGATCCGGGACGAGGACCGAGTTGACATCGATGGAGGCACCGGCGGGTGGACCACGACGGGGCCCATGGAACAAAAGGGCCTCCGTCTTGTCCAGGGCCACCCGTAAGCCCAATGCCTCGATGCGCCCGACCACCAAAGAAACACCCCTGGTGGCCAGGCGCGCCGCCTCTTGGAAGTTCGCCCCCCGGGCTGTGACCAATGTGTCATCAGCGTAGCAAATTACGCCCAGCCCGGGGGGGAGGCGACCTCGTAGGACCCAGTCGTACCCCACGTTCCACAGGAGTGGTCAAAGGACAGACCCCTGCGGAACGCCGCACGACATGGGTCGCCGTCTCAAGACGCCCTCTCGGTCCTCGTACACGACGGTACGCTCCTCTAAATAGTCTGCCACCAGCCGCCTCAGGTACTCTGGCACCCCGTGGTATTGGAGTGCTTCCCTGATGCAGCTGAATGGCAGACTATTGAATGCGTTGGCGATGTCCAGAGACACCGCCAACAGCACGCCGCCACAGCTCACTGCCTCTCCGGTCACGGCCCTAAGGCGCATCACGGCATCGACCGTCGAACGCGTCGCCCCTCCCGGAACCCGAATTGGGCGTCCGACAAGTCGGGGCCCACCTCACTGAGGTGCCGGACGATGCGGGCAGAGAGTATCCTCTCAAAAAGTTTACCCGCCTCGTCCAGCAACACGATGGGCCTATAGGCCGCGACCGAATCGGCAGGCCGTCCCGGCTTCCTCAACAGGACCAGCTTCCCGCATTTCCAGCACTCTGGGAAGCGTCCGGACGCCAGGCTATCGTCCAACACTTGCCTGAGGCGGTCCGACATATGGTCGAGGGCTCGGGCCATCACTCGGGCTGGTACCCCGTCCGGCCCGGGGGCGGTGTTCTTGGAACGGATCCGTAGAACAGCCGCCCCAACCTCCGATTCCCTAACGGGCGGCACATCGTCCTCTCTACCCCCGTCGTCTCCGACCGCGTAGGCCATCGACGGGGGTGTGTGCTCCGCCCGCTGCGGGAAAAGGCCCTCGACCACTTCCTGCAGGAAGCTGGGCTGGAGAGTCTCGGTAAGGGGGGGGCCCGACGTGCGGAGCTTCTGACGCACCGCACGGTATGGGCGACCCCAGGGGTCACGGTCGAGACTCTCCAGCATCTGCTTTCTCTTTGCGTCCTTGGCGCGGCAAATGGCCAGCTTCAGAGTTTTCCGCGCTTCGCGGTACTCCTCGTGAAGCTGGTCCTCCTCACCGTCTCCGCGGTGACGCCGCCGGCTGTGAGTGTAGGACCTCCGGGCACGAGTACAAGCCGCACGGAGGTCCGCCAACTCCTGGGACCACCAGTAGACCTCCTTCCTTGGAGGCCGACGACCCTGGATACGGGGCATGGCCGCATCGCAAATCTGCGTAATCGCATCGCGAAAGCGGCCAACCCCCGCATCGACCTCCTCGGTCGGGGCCTGCGGAGACAGCCAAGAGTGAATAATGGCCGCCTCCTCTAGTAGGTCCCTGTCCAGCTTGGCAACAGCCCACCGCGGAAAACGGGAATTACGCCGCGCCGCGTGACCCCTACTGGGGCCCTGGGATCGGGAGAGCTCAAATCGGATATACAGGTGATCCGAGAGCGTCTCAACCTCTTCCAGGACACGCCAGTTCCTTACTCGTGCGGCAACAGCAGGGGTAGCGAACGAAAGGTCCACTATCGACTCACCCTGCTGTCGCACGCACGTGTTGGTGGAGCCTCTGTTTAGTAAACAGAGGCCCACCGAAGCCGCCCACTCCTCGACGGCCTCGCCCTTGGCGTCCGTCCCGGGGGACCCCCATGCAATGGATTTTGCGTTGAAGTCCCCCAGCACGAGGACGTGCCCAGACGCTAATCGCCGCATCGAGGTCTCCAAGCTGTTAAGGAAGACCTCGAAGTCGCTCAAACTCCGGTTGGGGGAGAAGTATACACCGTAAACGGTGATCCCCCCCCACTCGGCGGCAACATATCCAGAGCCCTTGTCTCTAAGCGACAAGGGCGGAGAATGAGCCGCCGCGGAACCGACGACAGCCACGGAGCCGTCCCAGTCACCCATCCAGTTTGGACGGGGAGGAACGAAGTAGGGCTCCGCGACTACGGCAACACCGATCGACCACTGCGCCATGGTTTGCAGGAAGAGATCCTGCGCTGCGGCGCAGTGGTTTAGGTTCGTCTGGACAAGGAGGTTGGAGACGTGGTCCATTACTGGATCGTCTCTACAGCCTCCTCCATGGGCGACGGCGATGATGTTCGATTGGCATCGGAGGCAGCCTGGGCCGATTGGCTAACCACCGATGTTTGCGGAGAAGTGCGGGGAGGCTTGCAGCCCCCCTGTCCCATCTGGTGATTGGCGGGCAAATTACCCGCCGCACACACTGGGCAGTGAGGGGCGGCGGAACATTCCGCCGCTTTGTGCCCCGGTCGACCACAGCGGAAGCAGAGTCCGCTGCAGTCGAAGCAACTACCACACTTGACGCGGGTATGTCCCGATCCTAGGCATTTGAAACACCTCATCGGTCTCGCCGCCAGGACTGTGACTCTGGCGTTCACGAAACCGATGAGGATCTTACCGGCATCACCCAAGATTTTGGCTGACGCCACGGGACAACTGGCCCACACCGCGCCAAGACCACCTGGACCGGGGCGGATGGTGCCGACTCTGATGATGTCCGCGTTGCACCCTGTCTTCTCGTGAATGGCAACACGCACATCCTCCACCGTCACAGAGTCGTCCATGCCCGAAATGCGCACCTCCGCACACTTGGTGGGCCTAACGACCTTGACATCATCTGACGCGGCAAAAACTCCCCGCAGCTTCTCCGCAACGACGTCCGCCGTCTTTGCACCTTCAGCATCGGGGAACTCCAAAACTCGAGCCCCCGTCTGGGCAAGGCGCAGCCTCACACCTGAGGCCCCGAAATCACCACCTAGGCTATCCCGGGCTTTCTTGAACACAGCCGCGTAAGATAGCCCATTCTTAGCCGCCTCTGGCAACACGGTGACAACCACAGCTGCCGTTTTGGGCGCCTGAAGTTTTCTAGTCTTTTTGGCGGTGACTGCCACCAGCGATGCAAGAGGAGCAGAGGCTGCACTTTTGGAGACCTTCTTGTTGTGGTTTCGGGTCCTCTTCTTCTTGCTCTCAGCTTTCTGCCACCCATCATTAGAGGGGGCAGACGTGGAGGGAACAGAAACAATTGCAGCACCAGAGGGAGCGCTAGGGGCGCTCTTACCTCTAGGTGCTGGAGAGGTGAGAGGAGGGAACTTCGAAGTTGCCTCCGCACCAGCTTGCCTTGTTCGCCTTGTCCTCGGTGCGGTTGCAGGCGCTAACGCAGACGTGACTGCAGCGTATGAGATCGCGACGCGGCCACCCGAGACTGGGAGCGGGGTCGGAGCTGATGTGACCTTTTTGTTTGTTTGTTTCCCGGCAGCAAGCGGTGGCCGAACAATGGGCGCTGGAGGCAGCCTTGCTTCCAGTCCCGCCAGGCGCCCGTCCATCATCCGCCACACTACGTCTGTAATTTGACGCAAGTGGGCATCAGAGACTGGGGAGGGGGAGGGTGAGGTGGCAGGGTGCTCTGCAACAGGATTTGCTTTCTGTGGGCTAGCAGCGCTCGTCCCAGCGCGAAACTGGGCAAACTGAGCACTAAGTTTAGCAACCTGTTGCGTCAAGCGTCTGTTAGCCGCCGTAAGGCCATCGTTTGCCTCTTGTAATTTCGAGACGTCTTGAATGAGGCCTTCCATGGCCTCCGACACGGCCGAGGAGGAGTCCTTTAGGGCCCTGACAAAGGAGCCCTTTAGATTGGTGGACTTGGTGGCCACTTTCTGGATAATGGCCACCGCAGCATTCGTCCTCTCCTTCAAATCCACCGGAGTAAGAGGGTCAGAGCCCCTTTCTCCCGGTGGACGGATTTTAAGAAGGAGATCTGTGATCTCCTCCTCGGCAACGATTTCACCCTCTCTTCGCCCTCTGGTGTATCCTGCTGCTCCAGAAAAGATGGCACCAGTCGGGGCCGGTGTGCGTGATCTACCACGCCTGCTGCTCGGCACTTTTGGCGGCAACATGTGTTGCGACGTATCGCCGTCCTCATCCCGTCCGCGTTTGCAACTTTCTGGGTCGCGAGGTTCTAGTTCCATCTCCTCGGCCGAGTCAGCCGCGGAACTGGCAGCCCTAGAACGGACTCGGTCCGACATTCTTCTGCTCCCAGAAGACAGATTGACTTCTGGGAGCACGTTCACGATAGGCGTCTCGGTAAGAACCTCCTCGTCGTGAGACGAGGTCTCCTCCGCCTTCTTATTTTTTCCCTTTCTTTTTATTTTCTCCTTCTTTTCATCATTTTTTATAATATTTAATGTATTTATATACTCCATAACTAATCCCACGAGTAGGGGAGAACTAATGGTCCACCCGGGCAGAGATCCCCAATACCCGGGCAAGCGTAGATTTATGCCCAACCGAGGGGTCCGCAGGTGCCCCGGCTGGGAGTGCGCTTGCGACTGAACTACCCATCAGCCATGCATTCCATGGTCACGCACCTGAACACGGGATTCGGGGTAATTTTTTATAGAGGTTTTCTTCCTCGCAGTCCAGGCGGCTAAGCCAAGACTCTCGCCCCCGATCGAAGCAACGAGACTCCTTTCGGGATTACGATATGCCGACGGTGGCATCTAGATAAAATCTCCAAATGCCTGCTCGGTGGCAGTGTGAGTGCACGCCGAGCCCGCCCTCGTTATTCCGCTGAGAACAGCGGAGCAACTCTATGTGACCCTTGAAAGGGTCCCACAGTGTATCCTGCTTAGTCTGGAGTCTCCCCCTAGGCCAATCCGGCATGAGTGGCTCTACCGGCACAGCCCCAGGGATCATTGACCCACGCAAGCCCCCCCACGACGGCAACGTAAGGATACAGTTGGGGGGGCTGAAAATTGCACCCTGTGCCAACTCAATGTTTGAGGCATGCACTCGTTCTCATCAATACTAATTTTTAAATCATTTATATTTCCCATTCTTTCTGATAATTTAGGTATTTTCATACGGCCCCTGTGGGTGTGGTATAGTCGCGTACAAAAAGTGAAAAAAAAAAATTTAAATAGACATTACATTTATTTCAAATCACAGATAATTACTTTAAAAAAATAATCGATACGATCAATGCAAAGTTTAGCAGATAAACGTGAGAAGTTAGAAGAGATACGAAATGGACAAATCCGACTCAAGAGTTGTAAGTGCGCTGCCTACTTTTTAAATGGTGAGGAGGGTTATGAGCGGTTCGGCCTCCGGTCCTCACTCGGTACATACGAGGCCCATTCGTACCTAAGCATGGCTCTCCCACGGTAAACTCTTGCTCCATTACAATAAAATGAAATCTGGACCACTCTTACTCTACGGTCTTTCTGGGATTTTTGTTTATATGATATCAGACTACACTAGGTCATACAAACCAAAGCGATAACTTTATTTTATTACTGGCTGTGACAAATTGCTAATTACTTGAATAGTTTTAATAGTATTATTGTGTAAAATGTGTTTAAAAAATGTGTGCAGGTGTTCACGGTAATATTCAACAAAGATATATAACTTACCGTACCGGAGAAGATTGAAAACATAAACATTCGTGGGAAGTAATACATTTTTTTACAAAAATTCCATAACACTTTCACAACGTGTTTGTTAAAATTTCATGTACATATGGAACAAATATGTATAGTTAGTCTGGTCACGAATAATGTTACAATTAAAATAAAACACAATATTACATTCGAATATGGAATCTGTCATTATTATATGAATATTCATTGTGTTTTCTTATTTTCGCGCCAATAAATGGAGCAGGGTGATAAAGAGAACCGAAATGCTATCACATTACACAAAGTAGGTCTGGAGCCAAATGCAATTTTCAGAAACTCTCCCTCCGCTTAGTAGTAGTCGAATTTTTGTGTACCGGGCTATTGATAGGAGCAATGAAACTTCTGTTTCTGACGGAAAAATATCTGGCTGTCAACGTAGTATTCGCACGAAAAAGGCGATCAAATCAGTGAAGGAAAGAATTCGAAGAAATCCTGTCTGAAAGCAAAAACATTATTCAACTGATAATGGTCATTATTTAACTGATAATTCAAAAATGAATAGGTTTGTAAAATTAAAACAACTTCTTAAACAGTACGCAAAAGGGGGAGAAAGGAGGAAATATTAAAAATTAAATTACTGACGAGAAAGTTATTACAATATTTTAAGAAGAAAAGTTATGTTTAATTGTACAATGTTTAAAAAATTGCCTATATGAAATATGTTACATTTTTTACGCGTGTATTCAAGATTCCGATGTTTATTTATTATACATTAAAGAGTTTTTATGTATACTAGCTGTGTAAATGGACTGTAAAAAAAAATGTGTTTTGTATTAAATTTTTTGGGTACCCCAAGATTCGATCGCGGTTATGTGCGTCTTAATTTACACACCTAGTGATTGAATATAATTGATGAATTTGGAAAACGAAATTTGTTTTTAGCAATCATAGGAATACATTACACTTATTAAGCAAATAATACTAGATGACTCAGTATTTTTCCTTAGTAGGGAAGTATATATTTTCTTAATAAGGAATTATTGTGCATCTGTGTATACACAAATAACACCCAGACTCGGGACCACTATTGCTTTATCACATAAATATCCGACCTAAGGATCCACCCAAAACTAACGGAGCAGTCAGTATCACTAAAATATAGTAGGTATAAATAGTATAGTTAAGACTATTTACAACAAACTGGTCCTACCTCTATCGTTAAAAATAGAGACCATCAAGAGAGAGAGAAGAGTGCTTTAGTTTTAGATTAGTCCGGTAGCATTGGCGATCATATCGATACCCGTACAGGGCAAACGTGTATACCGTGTATGTAAATCGTGTTCAGAGAGCGATAACCAGATGCTTATTACGACATTTTAATTTATTAGTTAAAAATACATGCAAGTAGACAAAAAATTGTACATTTATTAATAAAAAGATTAAAAATTACTATCCGTAACATCACCACTAGTAGGGTTTAATACCCTATCTTATCGCTCATAAGCTCTTTGATCATAAGGATCACCAACATCACGAGTGCCCATCGAAATTGGAAACAATAGTGGTGCCACTTAAATAGAGCTTACTGGTATGTCGAGCTCTAGCTTATGAGAAAGGTAACAATTCAAAAAATAATCACTGCTTGCCATGAGCTAATCTACTTTATTCTATATAGTATAATATTTTATACGGTTTATTGACATCACAGATGATAGTGACATGAATGAAACATAAAACCAAAGTCTAATATTTGAATTTTTCAATGTAACAGTCCTGTTATTTGCATTAAAACGAATCAATAAATACTTTGAACAGAACAGCGTTGTTTCGTGACCAGGACAGGTAACACTAGAAATAGCCATAGATCCTTCTCTAAACGCACGCAGACTCTTAATAAAAAAGTAAAAGCTAGAGTAGTGAGTGAGTAATGTATAAAGTGTGTATGCCGTGGGAGTTTATAGATAAATATCTTGTTGGACACGGACATGCGTGCAAAGATTATCTTCTTTCGCACTTACACTCACGAGTCTTACTATAACTGCGTGGAACTGGAATCAGAATCATTTATTTGTTCAAAATATGTAAATACAATTACTGAATAAATCGGTACTATGTTTTGCCGTAGAGGATATGATCTAAATTTATAGCTGCCCGTGTTATTTATGGTAGAGCTTGTTGATGTCGTTTGGAAACCTTTATGCCACCTTCATCTCACCGAGGCTGACGGTGAAGACGTATGCTGGAATCACACCAATTATATTCACATGGCGTTTCGTCACAAGTATATCTCTTGCTCTTTTTCCCTAAAAGAGTTAGAATAACAGAAAGGTCATGCAGTTCTTTGCTCCCTTTTTAAAGATAACTTACGCATTCCTTGTTCGAGATGGATTTAACAAACAAGCAAATAATGGACCAAAGCTATACATTGAATCAGACCAACTTTAGGTATATGTAGATTAAAATCATAATATGCATAGTCATGTAAAGATAAATATTTTTATTACACATTATCGAATCGAATTAATCGAGAAACGAGCCAGCCAACAATCCGGTAGCATTGGCGATCATATCGATTTGAGATATGAATAAAACAGGCCTAACCTCGTTAATACTTGAATACCAATGTAGGGAATATATGTAATCTAGTCTGTCCATTTGAAATGCTGTAGAAATCCAAGACATTGATTAATATCCGTTTGTGTATTCAAACCGCGAATCTAAAAAGTCTTCGTATTTTTAGTACAGTACAACCATTTATCTTGTTCAAGGTTTATTTAAAGCAGGTTTTTATGTAGATGTATTTTCAGAACCAAACCTTTTTACTTCTATAGTAAGGTTTTGGTTTTTATGCCGCTTTACTAAGCTGCGTTATACTAAAACTACGTATGTTTATATGAAGTTATTCACTTTTAAGAGGGTTGACTATTAATGTAGACGTGAAGTGACTTAAAAAACAGTAAAGTATGATTTAAGAGCACAAATTAATAAAAAAATTTCATTAATGAGCTATACTAAGGGATTTCGATAAATTTAACAACTCAATAGAAAACTGTCAGTAACAAAATATCCATCCCCATCACCTGGACGATTGTCACTCCACCACTGTGCGCTTGCCTCGCACAACCAGCCTATGGAACAAATTGTCACCTGCCGTATTTCCGGACCGATACGACCTTCAAACCTTCAAGAAAAGAGCGAACTCCTATTTATAAGGCCGGCAACGCACTTGTGACTCTTGAGTTGCGGGTGTCCATGGGCGGCGGTAGTCACTTACCATCAGGTGACCCATCTGCTCGTCTGCCCCCATCGCATAAAAAAGGAAGTAATATAAGGAGATTAACAAATTTTTATTTGGTAATCTCCTTACGTTAGTACTCCTCCGTGTTGTTACCTAGGCTTACTTAAATGTATGTATTCGTTTTTTATGTACATATATTAATGGATTCCTCCGCCATTTATCGCTTGATTTTTTATTCGAAAGAGTATATAATAGCAGAGGTCCCATTGCTATCAAGTCAAAGTTTGATATTGGGATCCCAGGAAAATCGAGGAGAACCCTCAAATTTCGTCCCTATTAAGATAATATCGTCTCATGTTGCTGAGCTGATGGTAGAAGGTACAACTTCTTAACTGTATGGAGTCAGGGGGTAATTCTTTAAGTTACTTTACAAATGGGCCTAAAAATGTATCGTTTCATCATTCATATTTACTTTTGTAAATTATTATAGTATGATTTAATATTATTTCTTGAGTCTTGGAGTATTTTACCATGAACGGTGCATGTAAATTACATCATAGAACGCGGAAGAACAGTTTGTGGACCGCACAAACATTTGTTTTGATCGTAAATCAATATATAAATCATTGCGCACGTATTCTAATCATATAAATACTGATATCGCTTAAAGCGATCAATAAACAACTCATATGTCATATTAGGTCCAGTTGTTAACGCTTGAGAAAATGGCCAGTCACTGGAAAATCACAATCACAGCTAAACAGTCACAGTGCATTAGCTACTACCAGTAATAGAAATACTACCAGAAAGAATAACACAAAGGAACTTATTTAGAAGCAGTGTTTGAACTAAGATATGAGAGAAATATATAAGGTAGTTTGGGATTCCATTTCACTTCGGTGAGTCACGGCTGCGTGAGATAATCAATGACAACGATTAGTGTTTTAAGGAGGGTTTGTTAACATTCGTTGTGTTTCTGTTCCAAAAGTTTTTTTTTTTTTTTTTTGTATTGTAGGTATGTAATATAGTGATGTCCTTTGCAGATTTTGACTGCACGGATGGCATAGCGGTTTAAGTAGTCACCTCGCCAATACGTTGCCGCGCCGAGTGTTGTGGGTGCGATCCCCGCATGGGACAACACTTTGTGTAATCCTTGAATTGTTGTTCTGAGTCTGGGTGTTCTTTGTGTCTGTTGTTTGAATGTTTGTAAAGTCCCCCGCGATACAGGAGTTAATCCTAATGTTTGTTGTTGTTTGCGCCAAAAGTTTGTAGTATTATTTTGCAGCGGGTTTCTGCTAGACGAATGTAAATCCCAATTGATTCATCCCACATCTTCAAAACTTTTGTTATTAACATGCCAAAATGATGCTACTTTGCGGCCTTGAAAGTAATTATGTAAACAGCACAATTATTTGGTCTGGGTGTTATTTATCTATAGTATGTATATATTTAGTTATATACATAGAAGTATGTTCATCAGCAGTCTGATTACCATACTACATGCTTAGCTGTAATGAGCTTAGATGGGTAATCTTTATTATATATCAATAGAAACTTACACACAAATATATTTACATGTTTAAAATCCGTCTTTAGTTTTTCTTGCAGTTTGCGAAATATGTTTCGTTACCTGTAACAATTAAGAAGTAATATATGAGACCTGGAAGTTATATATCTTCTCTCTTTTACTGTACAATTTCTAGACATTATTAGAGCTAGGGCTAATATAGACTTTTAACAATGAACTTAAAATGAGTCCAATTAGATTAAAATTGTTTAGATAGGATTAGCGAATGAGTCCAATTAGGTAAAATAGTTTAGATAGGATAAGCTACCAAATTTAATGGGCAATTCTCAGTACAGCCCGGAGTTTGGAGTTGACAGTGTTAAGCCCCGTGTCTCTGAGAGCACATTAAGCCGTCGGTCCCGGTTGTCATGAACAGCATTACAGTCGATATTGGGTAGTCAATGCCCTCAAATATCCTGAATAGTCCAACTATCGAATGCAGTTATCCCTCAGACGTCGTGGCTGGACGAAATACTCCTTGAGAATGGTCTCCTGTCGAGACCGAAACTAGTCGCGCATCCCCGAAATACACACGTAAGTAAAACCGAATATTTAAGTAAACTTTAGTGATATCAAGATTTTGTTAATTACAAATACATTTCTATCCTAAAATACCATTTTGTAACTATGTTTGCGACTCCGACGCCATTCACCTCCACATAAGTAATTTCCCTGTCTTTTCATTGCCCTCGGTTCTTTACCTTTCCCTTTAAATATATTCATTTTTTTTCCGATCTATAATTCCTAATGTAATTTGCAACATGATGTTCTTTAATACACCTCTACTTTCCCCCACAGGGATACAGGCGTTAGCGTATGTACGTATTAAAACTCCGAAGGTGATCCAAACATAGGTAATACAAAATTTTGCAACGTCACTTTGATCAATAAAACCAGTACGTAATACATTTAAGAGTTTACTGGATACCTCTCACTTCAGGGCAGAGATAGCCATCAGAATTTACATAACCAGCCTTACATATAAGTAAGTACGAGCAGCGCATACCATATCTGATCATAGATTAGAGAGCAAATAAACAGGTCTTATAGAAAGTGATTGACAAAAGAATGCCAATGATATAGAGCTTGATAGTATTCTCTTTGATGTGCAAAGTAAACTAGTTTATGAACTCGTACAAGAGAGTTAAATAAATTGTATCATTGTATTTTAAGTGCAACTAATTTTAAAGGATTGGCTCTAACTTGCGTAGAAAAATTGTTTCAAAAGAGTGCACGTGTGTGTTTGTTCTTGTGGCTTCATTTCTATTTGTGTATTTTGTTGTAAGGTATATCTGATGAAGTAGATTTATCACTTTAAATGTTTTTAAGCTTATATTAATGATACTGTGTTCTTTTTTTTTATATGTTTCCAGAGATTTCACTAAATCACTAATGATTAGTCACCCGGACTGCTCCACCAGAGACCTTGGGTGCAATTCCAACAAGGGACAAAAGTTTGTGTGATCCACTAATAGTTGCCTCGACACTGAGTGTTCTTTGTGTCCGTGGTTTGTATATTTGTAAAGAGTCCCCTGCGATACAGAAATGATTTGTTTGCCTTGTCTGAGCTTTACTTTGAAGAAAAGAAACAAAAATAAATAAATAAACTAGTGTTTACTGTTTTCGAACAATAAGTTAGTTCGATTTCTATATAGTAATACCTACGTTTAATCTCCAAAAATAGTACTGCTTCTTTCGAAATATGTCTCTGCTATCGACCTAATTCTAACCTAATTTTGTTTCCGCAACATTCAACCTCGTAATTGGCCTTTATGATGATACATTAATGATCCATTTGAGGAACTATGACGATGCACTGCGCAATGACAGAGCGAAGTAATTACAGATAATACGCTTGTTTTTGAACTGTTATTGTGTTGCATGTTGTAATGCTGTATTGTGAGTTTCGACAGTTATAATTGGTTAATGAATGAAAGTTATAATAAATAATACACAAATATAAAAGTGGGTGAATAGGTAAAGCGATGAACTGTTTAAAAGAGAAAATTGTAAGATGAGTTTTGGCACGTTCGAGCTTTTCTCTTAAGAGAGTATTGCCGACCTGCTGAATTGATAATCTTTCAGAAGAGTCTGATACTTAAACTAAGAGAAAGCCAAGGATCCTTTACAGCTGTAAGTATAGTACATAGAGGTGACAGCAGTCACCTCAAAATATTGTAATACGCGTATTGTTTTGAATGATGTTTGAATTAACCTATGCAAGATCGATTATATGTATAATAGCGCCATAACACATATTCTTAACATTATAAATGCGAAGGTAACTCAATTTATTCATCTGTTTCTTACCTTTTCACGGCTAAGCGGCTGAACCGATTTTCATTTAATTTAACATACTTCGAACGCTCGGTAAGGACTGAAAAATAGTAAGCTTGAAATTAGCCAGCGTGGTAAGGCATCAAGTATGAGTCGGCTCGACCGGAGCAATACCACAACCTTACAGACAACAGGTAGACAAACATTGTAAGTGAGTGTGGGTACCGGAGGCCTAACAACCCCTCTCCTCTTTCCCATCCCCTCATCCCTCCCTCTCCTCATCACCAACAAAGTCGGGCAGCGCGGTTACGCCTCTTGACTTGCAGGTATCCATTGGCGGCGGTTGTCAGTTACCATCACCCGTTTGTTCGTCTGGCCTAAATAAAAAAAAAATGAAAAGACAAAGCCTCGGTTGGATGTTAGTTTAATTTGAATATGTAAGATGTTATGTATTGTCATGTTAACATACAAAACGTATTTTCTATAGAACGATGTCAACTTAAAGGTGGGCATCGAAGATATGGCATCCTCGCCTACACATTCAATGCAACAATTCCAATCCAATACCATTTCAACGTATTTGGCTTGAATTTTGATTCCGAGAGACGCATACATAATGCTGTCGATTTATTGTGCCTTCAAATATTGAATATTCATAGATATTTCAAACCACTCCAAATTCGTTTACCGAAATAAATGTACTTAACTAGTAAATATTGTAGCGCTCCAGCTCATGATAGTGCATTCAGTCGGTTTAAATCAGCTTGATTGCTGCATACTTCATGGTACACACTTCTACTTATTTGTTACTTGTAACTTGTAACTTTTAGAAACCGAAATGTTATCTATCTTAAATTCGTTTAAATTTTTAGCGTTGAAGTTGTACTCCTAAATATTATCTTTCTAAATCTCTTCTACATATACTCAAGCTTTTATCTCTGTAGGGGTAGGCAGAGATGTATCAAACACCCACTTACGTCTACCGGCTAACCTTTTGCCGTCAACCGGGACTGTACCAAATATAATGTCTGATAGATGACAGTCTGATCTTTTGTACTCCACTGTGAACAACAAGGCATTTAGAGTCATCTCTCTTTTGTAATCACAACAACATCCACTGTGGTACTGCAACTCCTCGCACTGCTCTAAGATTATCATCTCTTATCTGCAACACTTTTAATTAAGTATTGCAAGACGAAATTGTATGGATAGTCTTAGCACTACTAACTAGTACTTACTAGTATTAGCACGTTTTGGGGCAGTGCCCGAGCATTTCCTAACCTCATTGTTATGTAGACAATGCGTTGCACCATAACTTTATATCTTAATAGTATCATGCTTCATCACTAGCGAAATATCTGGTCTTATCTTTGGACTAGTTACTTTGTACTATTAACGAGCTTTAGCATTGTAACTTAAATAATAATAAAGATTTTGATCGAATATCGACCAATGGATAATCGCTAGTTTAAAAATAATTACGGCAAAAAAGAACCTCACTTATAACTTATGAGGTATGAGACAGTCTTGTTCTTTCACTTTTTAATTAAAGGGATACTAACAAAAAACAAACTACACAACAAAACACACTACAAAATGTAGTACACGTGCATGGGGTAAACATTATTCTGGGGAGTTATAACTCTGTAAAGTTCAAGAGTATAGAGAGAGATATATCATCTTCGTCTTCATCGAAATTTGCCATTTAGTAAGATGAAACAGAAATGCCTGTTAGGTATACTTATAACCAACCATCATATTATTTATGCATAAACTCAATACGTTAAAAGTTATTGAATCTTCGATTGGTTTATATTTTTTATACATCTGACATCTTCTACTTTTTCCACCTTCCTAAGGCGCCAATCGTTGCTCAGATAGATATTGTGGCGTACAGCCCTATTTTTATGTTAAGTTGACAACACTGCTAGCGACGCTCTCGCAGTCGAGTTAAAAACATGTTTATGTATAAGATCAATACTAACGTTAAGGACGTTATTATAAACAATTATAAGAGACTGTGAAATATACTGTTTATTAATCGAGGTTGTGGTTTTACTTGAAGACTACCCAAACCTCGATAACAACATCAATAACGAAAGGTCGCCCGCCCTTCTTCATGTCTTTGTGAACTGACGTTACTCCAAGAAGTTTGCCCTTTTTTTGTGATAGGAATCTAAATGAATGTGATATAATAAACAATCATTACATTAATAAAACACCAGTTCTATAACGTATCGTTTATTTAGTCACGACATAGATAATTTTGTTCTGTTATATAGACTCAAACAACTAGAGATTAGAACGTAATTCAATAGCGCTAGACATTGCCGTATTTATTAAAACAACTCTTGCAACATTTAGAAAGATTAGCAAAAATATCAAGTGTATTAAGTATTACAAACGTGGTAATATGAAGTGAAGTATCTATAGGCTAAGGTGACCTCTTACGGCAAATTTATCCGCATATTTCTAGCTATGTTTAAAGAAACCGCAGTTTTATCATTGATATATAATGATATTTATTTATTGTTGCCGCACTAGGATTAATTAATTCCTGTATCGCGGAGGACTTTACAAAATTTCAAGTCAAAGAACGGACACAATGAACACCTAGACTCAGAACAATTTTTTTTGTAATACACAAAGTGTTATCTTGTGTGGGGATCGAACCCACAACCATCGCGCCATCCGTGCAGTCAATTGTTTTTTTATTTATTGTCATTTTTTTCGTCAAATGAACTAATTTATCGGCGAGATGCGCTCTTGTTCAACTAGACCTGCTTTTATATTACATGAAAATATTGGTAATATATAATCTAAATAAGTTTCTTTTGGAAAATTCGTTTAAACGTGATAGCCAGCAACGTGCAGTAGAGCAATTTAAAATTATTTCTGGCCAACGTTGCATTTCAAGCAAAAATAAAATAATAATAAATAAAGCTCTAAAAAAATATACTACACAGATACCATAAACTAAACACTTTATGTAACTTTAAGATTTTAATCTGTCTAGCAACTAGTTTCATCAATAAGATTATTTAGTTACATTACTTTTTAATGCAATTGCCCGGCACGTATTTGTACAAAATTTCAAAATATACTTCTAATAGAACATCAGCTCTATGGTATTTGTTTTAAAGTTGGTTTTTATGATAGCTATAACTTTATTTAATAGACTAAAAAGATGCACCTCTGATAGTAATTACACGTACATTTTGTAATGATTGTCTTATCACAACCAGCTAATAACAGTACTGACATATTAACTACATTGTATGAAGAATGAATTAGCTTTTTATCGTCTATTATACTTGATGAGTGACGCTTGTAGAGTAACAGATTTATCATTTTTATCAGTAAACTGTCAGAACACATTCCAAATAATACTTTTGTGAGTTACATTCACACTTTTGAAAATTTTATGAAAACAGTTTTACTCGCGTGTGTATTTTGGGTGTGTACGACTAGTTCGGTCCTGACGGGGGCCTTTTCCAAGCAGCGAGTAGTCCTACTACAACTGAAACTTAGAGCGAAAACCGTTTACTATAAAAATACAAAACATGTTGCAATCACAATGAAAGTGTTAAAGGATAATTATTAGTATTTACACACTGGGATCCGTCTGATGCAACTTGGGTAGGTGATTGAATTTAAAATATATGTACAATCAAATTACAACATTTTACATAACAATTTTCGTAGAACAGCCAAGCTAAGGCACGAATGGACCAGCTCGACCGGTGCAGTACCATGGCCTCGCAGAAAAACGGTTGTGAAGTAACGCTTGTGTTGAATTTCTACGAAATAAGTGAGGTTTCTGCAGGCTCAAATCCCCAACTCCTCTTTCCCCTCCCCTCCCCGTCTCTTTTTTCTCCTCCTCGCATCCCACCACCCCTCATCACCCTCGAAGGCAGGCAGCACTTATGACTCAAGTTGCAGGTGTCCACGGACGGCGGTGGTCACTTACAATCAGGTGACCCGTCTGTTCGTCTGTCCCCCTATTTATAAAAACTAAATAAAAAGTAATGTAACTAACAATGGACAAGTATTCCAATTTCATCATTATCCTAATGATCTCTTCTTTCATCTCCCCGCATCCCACTGTCCCTCATCACCCTCAAAGGCGGGCTGTACACTTACGACTCAAGTTGCAGGTGTCCGTTGACGGCGGTTGTCACTTACCATCAGGTGACCAGTGTGTTCGTGTATCCACGACCTTAACTTTTTCGTGGCATTGCTTATACTCCCCGATATATTGTAAAGCAATATCCATTTCCTTCCCTTTCCTCCCTTTCCGGTCAATTTCCTTCTCCAAATTTTCCTATTGGATTTCATAAAAGTACCCGGTAAAAGCCTGCCCCCTATTACGTAAATGGGACGAAATTATGAAGGTTAATTACGCCCACGCTACTTACCCCTATAGTAACTGTATAAACTAAAAAAATATATTTCTGAATTTATATAAAATATAAAATTATGATAAGAGCGACTGCCTGCAAATTATTATCAAAGATTTCAATTTTAAAGAAAATGTTAAAAACATTAGATGGAAATCTTTTATTAGGTTGGCAACTAATAAACCCGCCACTTTTTTCAATCAGTTTCTAAAACGTTATAGAACTATCTCGAATTTCTTGGAGTAGTATACAAATAAAGCAAGAGTTGTATGTCAGATCAGTTACAACTGGATCTCGAATAGTAAAACTACAGTAAATTATGGATATTTCTCGTAGAGAACTTCGACTGCTTTTACTTCACGAATTTCGCTTAGGTCGAAAAGCGACTGAAGCAGTGTACAATATATGTGCAACGATGGGCGAAGGCGTGCTCTCTTACGATACCACCAAACATTAGTTCAGAAGATTTAAGGATGGAAATTATGACCTATCTGATGAACCTCATCCAGGACGACCTCCAACAAGAGATGTTGATGAGTTAAAAAGGACTCATAGAAATGCATCCCATGTTCACTTCACGTTGTCTTGCAGAGCAGTTTCAGTGTTCTAATACTGCCGTAGAAAATAACTCCACGCTTTAGAAAATGTAATTACTGAGTGGCTGAGGAATGTAATTACGGGGGATGAAAATAAATTTAAATTTAATTTAAGTAAAAAATTTATTTTAAGTGTGTGGTGGGGAATAAACGGAATTATATACTGAGAGCTGTTGCCATCTAACACTACAATCACGGCCAATACTTATTGTGACCAACTGGATAAAGTAGCAGCGAGATTACCGAAAAATCTAAATAAAGTATACTTTTTGCACGATAATGCTCGACTCGTGAAAAATTACTTTCGCTTGGCTGGGCTGTCCTTCCTCACCCACCGTACTGTCCAGATATTATGCCCTCAGATTATTATCTATTTCGTTCTCTAGCCCACTACTTAGCAGATAAAAAAAATAAAAATGAAGATGGCTGATGCACTTTTAAGGCAGTCACCTACGATGCGTTGCGATTGACCTATCCTTGACTGAGAAACAATACTGATTATATCTTTGCGAACAACGTTATTATGTAACATACATACACTGCACGTATGGTGCAGTGGTTTAAGTGGTCACCTCGCCACTATGCTGCCACGCCAAGTGTTGTGGGTTCGATCCATACACCGGACACTGTGTATCTTCTAATTGATGTGCCGAGTCTGAGTGTTCTTTGTGTCCGTTATTTGAATGTCTGTCGCGATATACTCCTAGTGCGAAAGTTGTCTTTACAAGAAGAAAAAAAATAATCGGACCCGGATCATCTAGTTTCGGGACCACCCGACTTCTTGTACATGGTGGCGAAATATACCTTCGTATTCTAATGATATTGTAACAGTTTTTCATTACCTGAAAATCGTTTCCGAGATTCAGATTATATATATACATGTATACAAGAATTGCTCGTTTAAAGGAATTTTATTTAAGGCACACAGGCACAAAACATACTATTGAAATGCGATGTCACGAAACGCAACAATTGTGGAGACCAATTATATCATAATACCTATGTCATTTTCTACGACCCGATGTCCGTTACAATTAATATTTTACTCAGTCACTACAAGTATAGCCAATCTATAAAATTCACACACTGACATTAATGATTGATTAATTTCGATAACTATGTCATAAAAACTGGTGTGTTTTGATGTACATTGATATGAAACACAGTCATAATTTGCCATAATTCGACTTAAGTGGCAATTTCATTTGTAGTTTTAGCTAAATTCATTTGCAATCATCAGCAAATTAGTGGGACTTTTAGCTCTTTTAAACTGATTATGAAAGCGAAAGGAGTGTTCTGACTTTTTGAAATAAATATCGTAAAACCAAAATTAATCCTAAACAGTTCAATAATGTGCACTTACTTCAATATTCATAAAGTTATAAATGTATATTTCGCATGCGCCACAGAACTATAATTCTTGTATCTGTATATTGCACCGAATAATTAATACTTTCACCATTCTACAGAAAATCATATTAATTTTTATCTTGGTTTAAAAACATTCAATATAATTTGACAACACTCAAACAATTCAAAACTTACAGAACATTCATTGTGGAAGACTCAGGTCCGGTTTCCGACTGCAGAAATAGAGGAGAAACTTTGTATACTTACAACTTACTCATTGTTTGTATGACATCAGACTAGTTAATATACACATAACAATTTGTATATATATATATTTGTTATATCTGTATTCGCTATTGAAGGAAAACTAAGATGTAACTAACTAAAAGATGGCATGGGTCGTATCACGTTGCTTTGAGAACACTTCCCTAACTGCATCAGCTAGCATCGGAATCCTTGGCGTCGATATATCAAGCGAATTCCAGTGTTACGGTCACTTAGAGGGTAAGGCCAAATTAGCCTCGAAGAAGCTTAGTGTGCTAAATAGATCGAGACAGTATTTCACTCCAGCCCACCACCTGCAATTTTATGAGGCTCAGGTTCTGAGAATAATGTTCTCATCTCTATGCAAGTGCACCTCAGCACCAGCTTCTCCCTATTGACCGCATTCAACGGAGAGCGACTCGCATCATCGACTGCCAAGATATTTCTGATCGGCTTGACACCTTGGCGTTGCGTAGAGACGTAGCTTCACTCTGCATTGTTGCATTTGTATAATGGGGAGTGTTCAGAGGAATTGTTCAGATTTATACCATCTGCAGAGGTTTCCGCCATCGTCCCACGCGACAAAATATCCATCCCCATCACCTGGACTATTGGCACTCCACCACTGTGCGTTTTTCCAGAAGTTTTTTGCCTAGCACAACCAGCTTATGGAACAAATTGTCGCCTGAAGTATTTCCAAACCGATACGACCTTCAAACCTTCAAGAAAAGAGTTTACTCCTACCTAAAAGGCTGGCAACGTACTTGTGACCCTTGAGTTGCGGATGTCCATGGGCGGAGGTAGTTACTTACCATCAGGTGACCCGTCTGCTCGTTTGCCCCCTATCGCAAATAAAAAAAACAGCTTTCTTCCTTATACGTTATTTTACAAAGAAAGAGTTTTGAACACACAATTTTATTCAATTAGTACCTAAGGATAGCTTAATGTTAATTAAAAATGTATAAATACAATTCAGCTATCACCGTCCACAGCAATGATAGTCACATATAAAAATAAAAGAAGTAATATTTTCCCGAAACTTGTTTCTGAAGTATAACATAAATTTCAGGGATATCTTGGGATACCTTTAAATTATAAAGTTACTTGTTATTAAATAAATTTACGACCGTTCATTATATTCTTAAGCTTTTCATTACGTGACAAAGAAATAGCTGTAACATAATCATATATAAAAACCACACTCATTACTGTCACCACAATGCAGTGAATGCCTACTTTCATATACTTACTTAAATGTAGCTGACAGATTTTCAATGAAGAATTTTATCGTTGATATAAAACTGCTCACATAGACGACCATTGTAAGCAATGACAGATAGCGTTATTGTGGCGGAAAGATTGTCATTTTTCAGGATACAATACCTGCAACAAAGAAATGAATTATTGTAGATTGAACAATGGTCAGTGTATGTACCTACAAAAAATATAACGTTATGATATAATAAAGCTTATTTTATTTGTACAATACAAATATTTTTGTAATTTTAAGAAGTAAAAAGAAACTAAAGAAGCTCTTGGTACCGTATAAAATTAAAATTTTATTAACAATTAGCAGACCTGTTGACACCCCCGCTACACCCCTTGTAGGTGGCATTTCATAAAATCCGTTCTCAGCTGACCTCTACTCGGCGAAAGGAACAATAATACCAAATTTCAAGTCTCTACGCCTTATGGTTCAAGAGATATCGTGATGAGTCAAATATATCAAACGAGATCAATCTGGCACAAATGAAGTCCCACAAGGACGGTTTCAAGATGAGGTGGGGAACAGGAGCCGTCATTTTCTCACAGGACCTAAACATAAGAATATCACTGGCTTTAGGGCAACACAGTTTGATTAAGGTAATGTCAAGAGGTATAGAGTAGTACAACATCTGCATACTGTCTGACTGAAAGCCCTACAGGGCAGTAATATACACAATGGGCTAGAATCCTCGCGGGCGCCAGGACGCTCCTTGAAGCCTGTGAATGCCCCACGGGGCTCCTGCGCTTCTGGAAAGAGCTAGGCTGGCTTAATTAGTCAGCCTCTCTGTACGCATGATAGACCAATTAAGTCTAAATGCGGAAACGGACATTATACATTTGTTTTTACTCAAATTTATTAAGTACAGTCAAGTGAGTACTAAACAATCAATAATACACATATGTACATATGTACATATTCTCAAGCCTGTATCCCTTAAGGGGTAGACAGATGTATATTAAACACCTACATGTTCAACTTAACAGGGGATATAAGCCTCCTAGTCCCTCTTTTACGAAATTTAAAGAAATAGGGTGGCCCTATTCTAATTAATCTTGAACCACATTTCTTACCACTGACAATTAATTGTGATATCTACATTGATGTTTTGAATATGTATACGTTAGTACGTTTAATATAAATAAATTTAAATAAATAGCAAAACATGTTTATCACAGCTATTCGTAAAATCGCTGCTGGTAATGGCTGTTGCCAGTATTTATTACACAAAACACACTTTACAATATAAAAGTACCTGAGTTAAGGACTATTTTTTTCAATCATCTTTTTTAACTATTAACAGACTTCACAACAAGGAGGTTCTAAATTCGACTGTATTTTTTTTTAGGGTATGTTACGCAAAACCTTTGACATTGAGAATCGATTCCAATAATTATTTTTCTTAATTTAATTTGCCGTAATCAATTGCTCCCGTTTTACTTTGAAGAAAATATTCCACCTCTAAAAATGCAATATTAAGAAATAAATTATGACGGATGGAAATATGTATACAGAGAAGGATCAGACTACATACAAAGTTGGTTAACGTAAGTTTTTAAATTTGTAATTAAAATAATTTTGGAAGGTTCGAGAAAACACACTAGACTCGTGCACTATGTAGGCTGTTTCTAATCTAAGGACGTTCTGTAGTAGGTACAAACGCCTGGTGTGTATCTAATAAACGACTCTGTACAAATTAAGCTATAACTAACCTTAGATTCGGAATACAATTATCTTGTAAAATCACAGTCGAAGATTATTGCGTATATAACCCAGATAATCAAAGTCGTGGTAGGTCAGTATTTAGAATTATCACTTTCAACTTTCACCATAATTACGTAAGCTTTAATTGCTCGAGTTTTTATATCTTATCTAAACACTTGCCAGTTTCTAATGGCGTACTAAAATGCTTCGAATTTCGAATCTGATGAATTACGGACAATTGTGGCCAAAGGCATTGAGAAAAAAAACTTGTTTCCACTTACAGTGATCATAAAGAATAAATATTTTAACACAGATTATATATCATAATAGACAATATAGAATTAGTTATTAGCTTAAAAAAGAAAAGACATGAGTACTTTTATTTTTTACTCAAGCAGAGTAAAAAATTAAAATACAGTAAAATATGTAATTAACTTTTAAAAAAGTGTACAAATCTGTCTTCAATCCTCTATCTTGAAGCATAGTTATAAACTGTATTGTTTGGCTCTTAATCTTCCACCAAGAGGTGGAATATTTTCTTGATATTAGACAAAATTATTGAAATAAATTCCCAAATGACGAAGATCTCGCGTAATATGTATTCTTCATTTCTTAATTTTCAACTTTAGAGATCTAATATTTACTTCAAATTTACCAAACTTGAGGCATCTCAATAAAAAAAAATGTATTAAATGACGGTTGTTATGTGGTAACAAAACATTCAAAATAAAAGCATAAGTAATGAATTGAAAAAAAAAAAAAACTCCTATTGAAACTAGTAATTCTCTTATTAACATGTTGCATTTATCCTACCTACCATGAACCTACGTAATGGTTGGATGCGTTCATTTTCATATTTGTTCAGATAAGTGTACCTTAACTAATACACAGTTAGCAGCAATAAGCAACACGTGTCGGAATCACAATTTGTAATATAAAATGGCGAACCAAATCGCGTTAACGAGAATGTCAAATAACATACGCACAGCGAACTTGATATACATGTGAAAGTAAGTTTGTCTGTCACAATTGGATGTAATAAACACATTTAAGAGAGCGTGGTTGTCTCTCATCGTTAATTAACAATTTTTTTTCTCATATTACATAATGGCTTATCTGTTAACTATCTTGAAAGTGTTCTATATATATATCTGCATAAATTTATAATTTCATAAAGTCATTGTTTACCGTGTGAAATATAAATTTTATGAAAAGTTATTATTAAATTGGGTTCTAGGAAGACGTAAACAATAAAAGCATCAGAAAAAGGAGGAGTTACTTCAAAAAGCTTTAGAATGCAATCGTTGATCAAGCGATTAAAATCTAAATTTATGGTTTCTTGGGACTTACACCTTCTGGACAAAGGACAATACTGAATTTTCATTTTAATATTTGAGTTTGTCTTTTACCACTTGAAATGAAATACAGTAAATTGTAATTGCAACTAAAAAACAGCCTCAAATAAATGACAGTAACTTTTTAATATCGAGTTCTTTACTCGTCATGTCATTCATTGGCGAGGCTTTCAATATACTACCATTCTGCTTTCATAAATATAACATTGTAATTTTAATTGCCGTATTCCGAGGGCCGTAGGTGGCCAAGGAAAATATATACATATATGGAAGGACGCTCTACCAAACAGTGGGCAAAATGGACCTGTGAAATTCAAATGATCAAGTGCGTTGCTGGCCTTTGAGGTTTGACATAATATGTAAATTGGTTTGGTCGGTTGTTTGGTTACAGGCGACAGAAAGTATGTTAAATTACAAAAGGTTGGCGATAAAGAATCCTTGAGTTAATTTAACGAAAGTGTAATACGAGAATAAAATATCAAAAGGCAATTATGATAATTCTAAATGACATGTCAAAACAGACGTCCTACGCAGTGCATAGGTCAGTTATGATCACGATGTATACTTTTACTTTTGGCGTAATAAGTGGCTTTAACAAATTATTTACTTTTATTGTTCTTGAGAAACTTTTTGTTTTATGCTCGTTCATGAGAAAGACTAATATCCCGTTTTTGTGGTGAATTAAGAAATGTTGTGACGAGAAACATTCGCGTCATTTTATATTATATCATATTTATAATGACAGTGCTAATCACAGTAAAAAGTAACTTAATTATGTGAGTTTAGAGTTTAAGTTACTGTATGGGTTTAATGTCTGCATGTTTCTACAATTTTACAACATACATAAACACACAGCAGATAGTCCCGAAGGTATAGGCAGAGGCTTATTGAATGTCCACATTTTGGTATCTCTAATTTAGTGCCACTTACGTAACAGGGGGCAAAACTATTGACGTCAGTTGAATGGATGTATTGAAAATTGATTTATGTAAAGGGACAGATAGGCAAAAATGGAAGTCATCGAAAAGTAAAGTTCGAGTTCGAGGACAAAAATGAAGTGAACCTAATTATTGCTAACCTAAAATCTAACAGTGCAATGCAGTGAAAATACAAAAAACTCCGGATGCTACCACCATCTCAAACAATAATATAATTTCTCACCAATGTAATAACTGCAACCACTAATTGTACAAGTCCCGGACTCATAAAAACAGCTTCTTTTAAATACTTAGGAATCGTGATAGACGAAAAAGTTAACTTTCATATTGATATGCTTGCAGTCCCGTACACGAAAAATTATATAAAACCTGTGATATATGGCCGATAAGCAAATCCGTCTATTTGGCACTTTGCCAATCGCAACTTACATACTGTACTAGGTCACTGGTAGGGAGTTGTTACAAAAGCCAATTTGTTACCAATTTGTTTGCCTACCAACGACCTTTATAATCTAACGAAAGTGTTATCGGTACGTCAGCTGTTCGTATTGCACATTGTAGTTAAAAAACATTCCCAAAAAATATATGAACCAGAAAAAATACAAAATGTAAGCCGGAAACACAGGATTTGTGAGCAAGAACGGTTTAATACGAGCTTTTCATACCGCGTCTACTCTTACAGAAGTAGTCCTTTTTACAACAAATTAAACAAAACATTATCAATTTATTCACAAACCAAAATTAAATTTAAATATATGGTAACAGAACGGTTACAAAATCTTAACTTATTAAACACACACAAGCGCGCGCACACACACTACTTCTACTATTGTTTTTGCTGTTTAAGTACCTCTCCTTTATAACAATATTTGTATTTTCTATATCTTAAATAAAGAAAATCTGTAGGTGGAACCTGGTGATCTGTAATACAGGATTAACCTACTTCGGACACCACCTCCTCACATGCACTACACCGCATAAGAAATAACATAACTTTTATTTCATATTATATGTATAAATAAGTCTTTATTGTGAGGAGAAACCGACCGATAATTATGGTGTAATTATTTAAGTTCGAGTTGTTTCAAAAATTTGCCAACAACGCGACGTGGCAATGGCGACAGTAGCTACTGAAACCACTGTATGCTGTTTTTGCGAATATTGGTTGTAGTTCCTTATAGGTCGGAGAGGGTCGGATTTGATAAGTTGTTTTTGTATTTTATGGACCCTAAAAACTAAAAAATAGATGAAGAGTATAGCCTATAGGCTTACATAACATATACATAAGCGGTGAAACTGCATTACACGATAAGATGTCCTTTTATGTTCTGGTATTAAAATATATTGATTTTCGGGAGCCTTTCTATAACATTTTTATAATATTAGTGTAGATGTAGATAAATATGTAATAATATATTAAGATCCACTTCCCATAAACTTTATTTTTAACAGTTATTAAGAGCCATGCTTAAGCACAAATGGATGGGCTCAACCGGAATAGTGTCATCGTCTAATAGAGGTGAGAGGTGTCCATGGGCCACAGTTGTGACTTATACAACCAGGTGACCCATCTACTAGTTTGCCCCCTGTGCTATATAAAAAAAATGTGTTCTAGTAATCCAAGATATTTAAAGATAAACTTGTTGCTTTTTATTTTGAACTAAGGTAACATTTTGATGAGACGGTGCGCATCTAAATTAAAAACAATATTAAGGAAGCGATGCAATTAAAATTTAGCCTGAAGCGGCAGGGGACGGTGAGCAGATACCCACCCGTCTTCACGACATTAATTACGAGTACGTCGAAAATGATAAGAAAAAACAAACAAATTATATTTTATATTTAATTAAGTATTGTATATACTTAAGGAAATATAAAATATAATTTTGTACGTCCTGTAACTCAAAAAGTATGGACATTAGAAAAAATATTTTTAAAAAAGTTGTAGAAAGTAAACTGATCTTTAAAAATGGATTAAATCATTTTATTGATTTATCTAATATTTCAAAAGTTATCGGCCGCGGTAGAAAAACTGGTTCATTAAATGGGCCATAAATACAGTAAGTTTAAAAAAAGTTTACAACAAACAACAAAATGTGCGAAATTTTATTCTCGATTCTATTAGCGAAATCGGCCAAAGACGTTTTTTCAAGATGGCGCTTGAAGCTCCATCTGGATCTGACAGCATTTTGTAGTTTTATGCTCAGTAAGTGATCATAACAAAAAAAAAAAATTGGATCGGAAATTTATTGCAAAGTTAAATTCTATTTTGACTACTAAACCACCCACTCTAAAATGGTTGAGCCTTATGAGAAGAAATCGGGCAAATGAATTCATGGTCACTCTTTTTAATCATTAGATTTACAGAGAATTACAATACAGTGTGTATAACACATAGTATACAATACTATTTTGTCATGTGCTATTATTGGAGAGAAGTAATTTAAAATTAGAGTATTACAATACCGTAACTGACAAGCAGTAAAAAAGAAGTTAAAAAGAAAAAGAAAGCAACATAACATAAAAAGATAGAAAATGAGAAACGTATTACATTTTATTAATTATTTGAAATAGCCTGTTAATCTCTCACAGTTATATCCCAAACACCACCACTGAGTCATACATACACTTTTAAAGCACAACTTTAATTTTACTGTGGACTTAAGTTTATTTATACTTAATATTTGAAGATTATCAGGGATTTTATTATAAAGTCGCATACGGTGCCCTAAAAATATTATACTTTTTGTTTTTGGGAGACTTGAGGCAGGTACAACAAATTTATATTTATTACGTGTGTTATGTATGTGAGCACTTTTTTAATAAACTGACCTTTTTTTTTTATGCAGGTAAACTAAGTTTTCATAGATATTCTGACATGCTACCGCTGCTCATTAAATTAATATATTACTTTTCCTTTTATAAGAAATCCTATATTAACTTATTTTAGTAAAAAATATATATTTGAAAATGAGTATAGAGAAAGTACAGTATGAGTGAAAATTATTTTAATTTATATTATGTAGACTAAATCCGAAAACAAATGAAGTAAAATTAATTTGCCTTGAAGAAATATGTAATGCGCAACCTATATTCTTCAGTAGATATATTTCGGTTAAGACTTTAATGTTAAAGACATGATAGCAGTGACCTCCACCGAGGAGATACTACAAAAACCGTAGTAGTTACTATGTAACACTCACTTGCTTCACGTAAAATGTATAATTAAAAATGTGAAGCCGTGTTGATTGATCAGTTCTCTATATGTTGTACAAAACATTAAATAACTAAATATTACAAGAAGTTTATGACTATATATATTTAGTGAGGTTTTCGAAAGCCCGAATTCTTCTTTCCCTTCCCACGACCCCACTCCTCTTTCCTCTTCTCCTCTTCCAACCTCCCTCCCCCCCCTGCATTCAGCCACAAGTCATCACCCTCAAAGGCGGGCAGCGCAGCTGTTATTCTTTCCCCTATATCCTCCCATAAAAAGATTATTAGATTTATGAATATTAATTATAAAGAATTACAAAATTCATACTGTAGTATCTGCTATAAAAACTATAGATCGTCTGCATATGTATTTATATTCTACCTTAACGTCAGCTTGCACGTCAGTATTGTGATAAAAACAATCCTTTATATTTCACAATTTACATAAAGTTTGTGCTGTCAAATAAAACAAATATTAAACCACTTATTTTCTCCAACAAGGAATGGAGAATATTACCAATTTAAGATTTTACTTCAAAGTATACTCTTTTATTTAATTTATTAAAAGCAAACAAATTGTGTAAAACAATTTTTGTATTTGCTTTAGTCAGGCGTACGATACGCTCTCAGATCGCTTGGTTAACTCCTGGCTTGCGTGTATGAACTTTTGGTAAAAAACTGGTTAAAATATTGACTCAACAAACTAGAAACGATATTGTTATTAAACATACTGAATTATCGTTAATAATGAATGAGTGAAATATTACAGTGAGAACGGCGAATGTTGTAAAGTGACGTCACAGGTGGATTTGAAAAAGTGAAAATTGAGATTATCATAACATCCAACTACTTGCTCGATGTGACTGAAACAAAATAAATATATGAGTTCAATAATAGATAGTAATAGATAATAGATTAAAGGATGTTCACATTCTGCGTTATTATTATGAAACTATTATATGTTTGATATTACAATATTAAATTTGTATTTTGTAAATACAAATTATTTAAAAATAAATGTAATTGTGATTCTGTGTTCTGAAACCCATGGTACTAACTCTGCTAAGTTTGGCTAAGAAAGACGTTGATCTATTGTTATCCTGACTAATTATAAATTTGTATAAATTAACGTTTGTGGTCACTATATCGTAGCGTCATGTTGTATAACCTTTTTAATTTTACAGTAAATATTTTTTTGGCATACCTCTTAAAGTTACAGACATAAGTGCGTTTAATTAAGTTTTAGTATATTAGTATAGAGAATAATATTTTTTATAAAAAATTAAATATTAAATTAAAGAAACGATATTTAGAAAGTGAGCAAAGAAAGTGATTTTGTTAACCAGAACAGGCATACAACGAAATACTCTAAAAGAACAAAACAACATTTTAAAAATATTAAAAGAAAACTGGCAACTTTGGCAACAATTTAAAAAACCCTTTTATTTTTATCTCAATTTTATATGACACTGGCCGGACTGACACGTCAATAACACGTACTGTGTCGTGCCAATAGTATCACACGTCTGTCCCCGTTTTTAATATAATTTATTTTTTTATATTTTACTGTATTAAAATTTCATATACTCTAACATAATCATAATAAATATTATACAATATATACATACAAATATAAGTTCAAGCATTCAAAAGCCTACACATAGAACAATTATTTCTATTATTAAAGGTTGTACGCTGCGTTCTACAAAATATGTGAATCTTCAGTATTGCGTATGTTACTCTTTCATACTTCAACTACTTATTACTTTTCTTTTCGTGTGTAAACCCCTACGAGTCGTCACGTCACCGGAGCTGACAGTGACGTGTTCTATCGGAATCAAACCGATTAAAATCTCACGGTGTTCCGTCACCGTTTCCCAGGTCGCGTGCCCAGAGGAGGAAGCCTCCGGGATACAGAAAAGAACGTAGGGTACGTTTCTTGGAAAATAAAATTCTGAAATGAAAGTAAAAATACCCTCTATATGGCCACTTGTTATCAAAAATAGACCAAAATAAGTTTAATAGCTACATAAGTAACATACGACGTAATTGTAAAAAGTCGTCTAAAAGTTCCAAAGTGCTTATTAAAAAACCAAAGGTACCACTGCGAACAACAAATGAATAGCGAAATTAAAGACTGATATTATTCGCAGGATATGATTCCGCACATTGGCCGCTTAGATGTAGCAGGTCAATTGTAATATTGTGTTATTATAGAGAGTACAGTATTCATGCCAAGGATATGTGCTACTAAAAATATTAAATGCGTCCGGGTGAGGTAATTGTGGTTTTGTTAGAGATTTGTGGTTTAGTTCATATACATAGATGATAATTTTATGAAAAGTTTTGAGCTGCAAAAAGAAAGATGTATATTCTATTTAATTTATTTTTAAACTAATCGGTTTATCATATAAATCAGGCAAGTCACATTTATGTAAAAATGTCATAAAAGTAGACCAAGGTGGTATAGAAAAATGTGAATTGTGTCTTTTACCAGCCATATTTACTTAAATAGTTATATTGATATTTTTGTAGAAGAAACTGTCGCAAATAATGTGCCTGTTTTCACTATTTAGTACACTTAAGAGCAATTGTCGCAGTACACTTTCACCCACCGAAATATATCTGGTTTTGTATGTTTTATGAGCATTTGTGCGATATACGAGTAGAACATTACCTTCACACTACAACTACGAGTACAAACCTTTACGCACTTGTTTCTTTTATTTCTAACTAGTTGACTCGACGGACATCGTTCGATCAAAAAGTATTTGAGGAAGTGCCGTCAAAAAAACTTCCTACATTTTCTCTTCATAGGAAATTCGTCAGAGTTCAGAACATTTGAAAATTATATTAAACGTAATTGATCCATCCGTCATCGAGTTCACAGTTAGCCATTCCTTTTACCCAACTGAACAAGAAACAGCGTTATTTGTATCGATTAGTATGTCTGTAGGTATGTATGATGCTTCCTTGCATCCCTTTATGGCTTAATGGATTTCGATACGTGAGGTTTCAATTGAATCGGCGAAAGAGTGATATAGGGTACATATATCATTTCGATATCACTGGAAGGAAAATTACATAAAAAGAGTTTTTTTTTTTTATTTTACCTGTTATGTATATACGCTCTGTGGTTTTAGGTGTAGTAGAATTGGGCACCCCATCTGACTCTCTCACCAATTGGACTGTTATCTATCAGACAGTGTACGGTTGACAGCAAATGGGCTTCCTCTCTCCTCTCATGGAGTAAATTATGGTTGGCAATACGGGCGATTAATAGGCCCCTGCCAACCTTTTTTGGGAATTTATGCGTGAGGCGAGAATGTATGTATGTTTGTGTGCATGTATTCATACACATTTAGTTCTAAGACTATTAGAACACACTACACAAGTACGTGTTCGAAATACTAGTATATATACATATATTTATATATGTATGTTACATTCACGAGACAGCTCTTTATGCATCACTGATAATAATCAAGGTACTGGCTACACTTCTTGCAAATTAACTGAATAAAATTAAACTCAACTGTTTAACCTGGAAGTGTTTTTTTAATAATGTTCACACAATAACTTTCAACATTATTTAAGTATAACAAAAGAATACAATACAATAATTTAGTGATGACCGTTATTTTATGCTAAGTGAACAATAAATTATTCTCATTTTTTCCGTTACAATGTACAAGTATAATCACAGCAGTTATGTTGCAACAAATGTGACTAACCTCTTAATAATTAGTACTATAGTGCTCTCTGTATTCAGTTTTACAGACAAACTTTACGCATAGACTAGAAACGTACAGGGCTTCGAAACAGCAAGTCTGATTTTAATATTTTTTAAGTTTTAAAAAGGCAAATCTGGTACTAGTACTGATTCCTGTACCTCGGTGGACTTTAAAAGCAAAGGACACAAAAGAACACCCAGACTTGGAACAACAATTTGAGGATTACATAATCTTTTTCCAAGTGTGGAAATCGAACCCACGACTTCTGGCTGCGCTAGTCTTGGTCACTAACCACTAGACCAATAGGCCAATCAAGTCTAAAAATGGCTACGTCAACAAGCATTTTGTTTATGAAACCTAATTAACTATGATATATAATTTGAATTCTATAAAAAGTAATTAAAAATTCTTGTAACATTTTTATGATGTCCGTTATTCAAGTAAACCTTATTTATTATAGCGAAAGTACCGGACGATCGTCTGTATGGGAAATGGGGCCATAACGTGTTATAAAATAAACAGTGATGTGTTAACACACACATGCTAAATCATATACTGTGTAGTAGCCCACATGGTGATGTTGTTTTTTATTATTTTATTCAAATTTCTCTTACATGTTTTTAACAGTGGTAGAGCTATGCTTAGGCACGAATGGGCCGGCTCAACTGGTGCGATACCACGGCCTCACAGAAAACCTGTTGTGAAACACCACAGCGCTTCCGTTCCATTTCCCCGAAATTAGTAAGATTTCCGGAGGCCCAGCTTCCCCCTTCCTTTTTCCTCTCCCCTCCTCTTCCTCCTCCTTCTCATCTCTTGCTCTCTCCGCTGCTTTTTAAACTTTCATTTCCTATTCTATCCATATAAGCAATGTCCTTTCTTACCCCCCAACATTCCCTTTCAATATACTACAAATATAATACAAGAAAAAAGTGTCTCAGTGGGACTGATCTCAAGTTACGTAGGTGTAACTATATTATGTTTGCTCTCAAGTTACGTAGGTGTAACTACATATATTGGTCAGGAATAAATCCAGTTACCTATGTATTTTTTTAATTTAACAGATGTGTAACGCTATGTTGAGATACCGTTTATTACTAGTAGCATACCTACATTTAGATTTTTTGATGATTGAGTTTACGTATCGGATTGATTTACGATATTCCAGAATTGCTCTATTGTAACGATACCTTGAAGCAAAACAGTGATCAAACACCCAGGTGAAGCAGCAGGGAACGGGTGTAATGTTTTGTAGCTTATATTACTCTACATGTACGTACTCTATCCGATACAAAAAAAAAACCGGTTCGAATCCAATTCATAATTCCAAGATTAGCACAAACAAATTTATTATGTTATTGTATATAGGTAAATTATTTTTACATTGTTAAACTGAAACTTTAGAGTAATTGTATTATCGCTAGCGAAATTCTTCATTAAAAATGCCAAAGCTCCTTTTAAGTTTGAGTCGCTGTGGAATGAACAGTCTGAGGCTATTTTTCCAGAGAACTACAATTTTGGATCCTTCAAAAGTAGACAGTATACCAATTTTATCTTCATCTTCCCTTAACCCCTTAAGATGAGTCGGAACACAAATATCTACGTATATTACTAATAAAAAAAAAACCTTTGAAAAAAAATATCTATAGAACGTAACCTTTATACGTTTAGTAAAAAGAACTCACGCACTAAAAATTTAAAAATATTGACTTGTAAAATATAGATAATAGGATATGTGTACTTGAAGCACAGTATACAGCCATATACGTAGAATGCCTACCATTTTAAATATTCAAGTCATTTTGTGTGTTAAGCCCTCGTCAGTGGGTCAGCGAGGGTACGTAGGCACGGTGATGGAATACATTATGTGTACCCACACAGGTAAGGGAAAAGCGGATTAGGTGAGGTTAATTTTTTATCTCGTTTTAAAAAGTTGACAGCGATGTAAGAAATATGAATATTTTTAAAAAAATCCTCGAAGTTGACGAGCAGAATTCGTAGTAAAAGATACCTATGAATTTAGTTTTAGATATTTCATCTTCTATAAATATTTATGATGTTATATCATAAAATATTATATGATGACGGTAGCAAAAGAAACAAGTAACATACAAAATACAATATTCTTTATTGTACACCACAGAAAACATAATAAAAAAATACTGTTTAAGTAATCGCACTAAAAGTTACAATCGGCGGTCTTATCACTAGTTGCGTTGCGTTTCGTCAATACAACCTTTGTAATGATCAAGTGCAATAGATTAGTGTGCATAAGGTAATTTGTAGGTAAACAAATCAAGTTTTGAAACTATATAAAGAAATATATATACTCGTCGAGAAAATAGACGTCATACATCATCCGATATTAAGCTTTAAAAAGCCGCCGCTCTAATGTGTAGCTAAGTCTCTCTCTTCAATCGGACGGCGTGGGTGTGCAGAACGGACCAACTTGATTAGTTTCGTAATCTTAATTTATTTTATTGTGTTTCTTTAACGTTTGACATTGCTATTCTTATTTTGTAAAACAAATGTAGTTACCAACTAACTTCTTATAAAATTAGCAAGCATTTAAACCAAACGAGTAAAGTAATTAAGCTAAATCTAAGATCTCACTGGACCCATTAACGAAAATACGACGACGACGAAATAGCAACTAGTTAATTGAGTCATAAATTACTTTACTACAAATACACATATATAATGACACAAACACAACTGATACACTGTGAACGTTAGTAAACACAAGAAGTGAGAACTTGTTAGAGTACTGGGAGCAACCTGCACAAGGTCACAATACTGTTTCGTCTCGGTATGTTTACTTCAACAATGCACTGTTTATGGCATACTACAACAATGAGCTCATGTGTCACTTGTCAATTTACAGGTACTAAAGTTGGTAGATTATTTGTACCAAATTATGATTACCGTGGTATACGTGTTGTACGTGGTAGAGCCATGCTTCGGCACAAATGGGCCGGCTCGACCGGTACGATACTACGGCCTCACAGAAAACCGGTTGTGAAGTAACACTTGCGTTGCATTTCCCCAAAATTAGTGAGGGTTCCGGAGGCCCAACTTCCCTCTCATTATTCCTCTCCCCTTTTTCCATCTCCTCATCCCCGTCTATTTTCCCCTCCCCACATCCCCTAATCCCTCTTCAACCTCAAAGGCGGGCAGCGCACTTACGACTCTCCAGTTGCAAGTGTCCATGGTCGGAGGTTGTCGCTTGCCATCGGGTGACCCGTCTGTCCCCCCTATAATATAAAAAAAAAATCACATAGGAAAAAAATCACTCACGCCTGAATCGCAGAAGGGGTAAGCAGAGACGTGAAAAGCCCACGTTTTGCAGACTATAACTTAGTCCTACCTAGCCGTTAACTCTCTGATACTCACGACATATATACTTTCTGATAAATATCAGTCCAATCCAATAATAATCGCCCTTAACGACAACCACGGCAAGAGTTAGTGCGGCTCTATTCCACTCCCCGTGAACCACACGGCGTATGTACATGTACCTAAAAATGTTTGTTCTAGAAAACCTTTACGAAAACAAATTCACCGTTATACAAAATAAGTACAATACAGGTTATTGTATTTCATAGTAACAGCTAACAGTTTCAAATAATATCAGCTCAATTCTCTATTTACGCTCTAACAAACAAATGGAGCCTTTTATCACAAAACCAACTGAATTACATAATTTGTTTGCTAATATAAATCCACGTGAACACGAACATGATATTTTTGTTTGGTCTTTATCTATTCACAAGTAACTTGTAGTCTCGACACAGATTTGAGCGAACTAGGTTAAGATAGAGAATCAATATGATCTGTTATGGTATCGAGCCTTGACAGCCTCATAGTGATTACACCTATAAGGCTGACAGCCTTATAGTGATTACACCTATAAGGCAGTGAATAAGTTAAACCACGAAAATAGAGCCTCAGTTCGACAGTATTTTTTTTATGTAAGAACTTTCGACTGCGTGAAACGATTTCGACGTTTTTTTTTATTTGAAAGCTGGTGCTTCCCGTGATGTCCCATTTTAATTTGGTCAAATTCTGACAATGGCATCCATGAGAAACCCATATTAGCCTTAAATTTTATGATGCGTCTACGCATTGAAGTCAATGTCTACATTTTTAAAGTCCGATTATTAAATCCGTTAATCGATTTCTCCCCCAATTGTAGACCCTCAAAATATATACCTTCTAAAGCTATAAAGCGATTGTCATCTCATGTTGCTGAGCTGGTGGAAAGTACAACTCCGTACCGATTAAGAGCTAGAAGATAATTCTATAAATTACTAACGTTACCTTACGAATGAGTCTTTAAATAGAATCGTGCAAAGAAATTAGAACGGCGCATTTAAAGCGATTATTTACTTCTTTTTAAAGTCCATTATTGGTAACTTGACTGGACTCCGTACGTTCTCACGATCGGTATAATTCAGTCGAAATCAAGGATCAAGGCCTGATTTATATACGACTTACGAACTCAAGTATAAGCTTATACGTTTAAGATGAATCAAAAACAACTAAACCAATTCATTTTTAGACTAAAAATTCATTTTCTGTACCTACGTTTGAAGAATCTGAAAATGTATTTATCGATATAATTAACAAAAAAAGCTTGTTTATGAAACCTCTTTATAACTTCAAAGCTTTATACTTCGACAATTTTATACAATGACAATCAAATTTAAACCTAATCCCTAATGTAGTTGTGACTAATTTACTTTTTTGGAGAGGGTAGTACAGTGTGCAATGTTCAAGACGATTGACCCCAATAAGTTATTGCCTCTGAAAGCTAGACTACTTTTTATTATAAAGAATACCAGCAACTGAGGTCACACATTGCTATTTATGTAATTGTGTTAATTAAAAGCGATGAGTTAAAGTCACTGACGAACTAAATTTTAACTGAAAATCAATTTCTTATTCAAATTGGTTAAGCTAGATTTAGGTGGGACGAATACGTTGTTAACATTTCACCCGTGTTCGTTGGGGGGTGGGGAAGCTATTTGGAATTCTGGGCTCTTTATACTCGCTGTCTTCACAGCTTACTGAGCCGGTCACTGGGCGTGGTTCACCAGCCTCGAGGCAAGTAGGCAAGGCAAGGGTTCAGGAAGCTACCTATTAGAAATTTTGTGGTTTGTTATCTGTATCTGATGGCGATGCCTGATGTTGGATTGCCCCGCTGTGGGTCGTGAATTAGTCGCTATATTATATAGTAGCCATTTATTGCAGCTTTACCTGCGTTAATGATCACTGCTCAGTTCCTAACAGGTAGTAACGTGATGTTTTTTAGAATATGTTATGCCTCAATAATACTCTGTACAATAAAACGGTATTCGTGTTTTCTGTCGTACGTAACGTATGTGTGACAATCGCACCGAAAATGTACAGTGCAAGCACGGTCTGTTTTCCGAGAATGCTGAACGGACGGAATTTGTTGTACTTGTCTGTTATAAGCTGTATTCTGTACGTATTACATGAATTGTTATATATTGTATAAGGTATTTATATATATGTATATACCTTTATCCCTGAAAATTCATCATGATATTTCCTTATGATATTGACTTTAGGAAGTGCGGTCAGAATCGGAAGATATTTTCAACTAGTTTATGAATTATGTTCAAAGAGTATAAAAGAATTAGATATAGGTAAATAAAAGGTTATAGATTTAGGTATTCCTACTATTAATATTTGTACCTTACCTTTACTAACTTAGACTTAAATATAATAAACTACATATGTTTTGTAAATAAATAATCTTTATATAATGTTTGAGATATGTGTACGTACAAGAAATAAATTAAATAGGCTTTCATAAACAGTTCAGTATCTTATTTCATCTCATTCTTAACTGGTTTGTTTCTTTTTGTTTTAAAGCTTTACGCGATCTTTACTATTTAATAAAACCACTTGTTTATTTTCTTAGTTTAAACCTTTATTATATGTAATGTAATGAATAAACTAGACTGACTAGCTTGAGCTTGAGCCAATATTGAACCTTAACTTGAGATACAGAATATTAAAATATACCTTATATATATTATTCTTATATATTTGTTTTAGCTTGCTTAACCGCTAGAACATTCTTGTGTGAAATCGTGTGTGTTTCTACAAAATTATTGCAGTTTCAGAGTTTATCATTTCGGAGTCTTCAAAGTACATACTATCAGTTTATTACGTATATACTTCCATGAAAGAAAAAGATATCGCAGTTATCTAGCGTCACACCTACTATTTCAAATAAATCACTGTAAAAGCCAATTTAAATATAAACAACTAATTTTCGCTAATATTCGAGTGAATTCATAAAAAAAGATGGCATAACTTTATTGTTATATCTTGATAACGACAAACAAAGTATAATCGTATAATGAATCATTTACATATCATAAATATTTCATTTAAATGGCTAAGCCACTTAATTTTGAATGTGTTGATTAACCAATAAAATTAAAAACAATACTTAAATGCAACATGTAATCTTATTCATAATGAATTGACAACAAAGAATTTTAAGAGGTTTGTATATTGCAATGTTAATTTCTCTTTAATGGTAAAATGCATACACCTTCTCACGCGGAAAACACCTAATATAAGTGAAATAAATATTGCTTTAATGAAAAATGGATACATAAAAACTTGTACACTTCCTTACAAATATAGAAGTGAGGGTCTTGAGAATCGGTTGTGTCCTTAAAACTCAGATAATTCGCGAAACGTCACAATTCTTTATATTCCGGGCTAAGGTATGAAAACAGCTGAATAGAACTTAATACAGTGCTACGAAAACTAAACAACAGTATATATAAAAACTGAGCAATACAAATGAAATTTGTAGTAGGTAAAATATAAAAGTATCAATTTTAGAGGAAAGAGAACTAACATCAAATACTATATGACTAAAAGTAATCGTAGTATACCTTGTATTTCCATTTAAGTATTAAGATTACAAACACGTTTTGTTTTTTTGCTCTGGAATTTGGTATGCAAGTAAATAAATTAGCCTTATCGGGCTACAAAATTTGCATTCGGATGTCTGTTTTAAAGTATAACAAAGCTAAACTTTAAATATAGACAGGTACAGAACACTTTATTTGTACAGCACTATTACAGTGCGTGGCATTAATGGTTAATGTAACATTTTTCAGGCAACCTTTGGATGGATCAAAATGATTCGGATACACGGAGGTAATTGGAAGAGTATTTCAAAAATTATAGAAAACGAATTTAGTACTACTTTTTACATTTTTTTTTATATATTTATCTGCATTCAGTCTAGGCGACTATAAGCAGATTATGTGAAGTCCGTATGTCATTACATTTGTTGGGGCCACTGCCTCAAGTCCTCTTAATCACTGAGCACACCTGCTCTTTTTAATCTGCTAGTGTGACTTTGCAACAATTCGCCCGTTAGAGGGTTAGGATGGTTGTTTAGTCGCTGTCTGTGCTTGTCTCGGTACTGTTGGGCCTCTTCCGTGACAACATATATATAAATAATAAATACATACATATAAATTAGGTAATGTTTATTGTGAATAAGTCCATAGATACAATCGTAAACTCATTCGAAAGTATTAGTTACTCTGATTTGATATACTCGTTAAAATTACAAAACGAGTTCTATAATTATATTTCATTTCTGTTTATTTCATCTCTACTAAAAAGATACTCAGAATTAACTTTTTCTGGATCCTTAAAAAACAAACTGTTTCCAACTTGTTGCCTTTCAACGTTTCTTCTTTACTTCTCATTTCTTGAACGATTACTTTAAAGGAAAGTTATTTTAAGTTTATTTTACGACCGCTCTGTGTTCTGTTGACTCAGACATGACACCGAGTTCTTCGTTTCATAAAACTGTACTTACATTTTGTAATGTAAATAAACAAACACCTGAAGAGTACTTCAATACAGAAAACGTCCGATAGTGTTATTAAGAAATTCCTTTTACTAAAGCGTAGCTATACATTTTTAATACTATCTTTACATGTAAATACATTTTCTTGAATCGTAGCTAGGAACGCTCTCGACCAAATGACATTTCATGCAAAAATAATAAAACGTTGGTTTTAAAGAACGTACCAATCTCCACTTAATTTATGTTTCCTGTAGCATAATAATAAACCATGAAGTAATTAATATATAAGCGTTTAAATATATAAGGAAGTAAATAAAAGGAAAACAAGGTTTTTTTTTCTATTCAGTACAATAATGTAAAGCATATATCTAATTTTCTTTTCATGTGAAAACCCCCACGGGTCATCACCACAGCCTAGCTAACTATAAGGTAGTATGTCGTAATCGAACCGACTAATACCATACGGTATTCCGTTATAACTGGGTCTATTGCAATTCACCCGGGAACACTCAGAAGGAAGCCTCCGTGAAATGCCTTAACATCTGCCCGGTGCATTTACACTTTTTTGAGCTATGACCAGAAACAAAGCTACTTTATTTCAATGAAATCACAATTATATAAAGCAAACATAATTTTAGGCGAGTGACAGCAAACCTGTACTTAAAGGTGATATACCTTACAGCTGCATATAATAGTGAAAGAAGTACAAGACCGAGAACAATAGAATTTGCAAGATATTATGCAATTAAATAAGAGGAATTTTCAACGTAGCACATAAGACATAACAATACAACATAAAATAATATATTTAACAATAAAATTTCGTAAAGCGTTCTAACATTACGTGTGTACAGCATCCATTGCTAAACGCTGTTCTCTTGTTCTGTTTAATAATTGTTCTACGTAATAAAAACTTTTGTAAAGCCTTTAACACAGGAGACCACAATCGGTGCAATTTGGTGAAAACGGGTAACCAAAAAGGTATTATCTGTACTAATATTATACTCTTTCTGTTACACTTTCACGGGTAAACTGCTGAACTGATTTGGATGAAATTTGGTATAGTGATTTTCCAAAAACACTGGCGAAGGCCACAGGCTATTTTTTCACCTACTTGTGATTGTTTGGTTCCTCCATTCTTCTTTATCATATGCTAATTCAATGCTGGCTAAGGAGTATTCCAGCTATATCCGCCACATATTTTAAGCAATCTATGCATCTTTGGTCTTTGTATCACTATTATCCTACAATTTCATAAATTATACCTTATTAATATTATAGCTTATTTTTCTCGATTTAAACATCTAATAAGAATACATACATGACGTACATGCGACAATTTAAATACTACAGTATATTATTAAGTTTCTTTAACTGCAAGCGTAAGTATCACATACTTTCTTGATAATATCTTTAAACAAAGGCAGTAAAAGTTTTCAACAAAACATCTAATCAAGATCAACACACGTATACCAACTGAAGCAATGTCACAGTACAATAAAAACAGACATACCAGTTCTCTATATTGCAATATAACAATAGAAAATTTATTTTTTATACACTCTGCATTGGCATAGATCCCACGACTTAGCAATAGTTTCACTGATTAGTAACATGTGTTTAGTGGAACTACATACATATTATGTACTATCATTGACGGCTTTGTGTCACTAAAAAGCCATTTGACACAGTGTAATATCCATGTAATTATTTTTTTATTCTGAGATATTTTTGGAAATTTATATAAATCGGAATATTTTTATAACAATTAAAATAAGATAAATTTATATAAATACATACATACGCTGACGCCTACGTGCCCTAAGGGGTAGGCAGAGGTGTATTATTTGAACACTTACATTTTGGCTATTAGCATTCGTCCCGTAATAGGGGGCAAGCCTATTGCCGTCAACCGGGCACTATCAGACTGTATACATACAGTCTGATAGATTACAGTCCGATCCCTTAACGGTAAGAAATAGGGTGGCCTTATTCTGCTCCACCGTGAACCACACGGCACTAATTAAATAGATAATTACTTTTTTAATAAATAAATTTATAATTAAGATAATATGGAATCAACTTTAAAAACATTAACAATCTTACACTTTAAATTAACATAGGTATAAGTCAAAACAATGTACAGTTAAATTATTGTACATTAAAAGGGGTAATTTTAAATCAAGGACATTGAGTTACAATGTGGACATTCTGAATTTATATTTATATCAAATGTATTATAAATTAAGTCTAGAGCGGATGAGGTTAAATTAAAATTATGTGAATTTTCTTTTGTGACTCTTTATTATGTGAATAGAATTACTTTTATACTTTTAAAATACATACATTAAAGCCGCAGATTATAGTAACATATTATGCAAACAAGTTGTATATAATCTATTTTTATACACTCACTGTATCCCGAAATGGATAGGAGGAGGGCCCACATTCATATCAAATACAATTTAGTGCCCATAGGGGACAAGCAAAGGGGACATGCAATCTAGGACGCAGTTGTCTAATACCCGTAACTCGAACTAGCTGTAGCAGGGAGGTCCGAGCCCTGTACACTCTACTGGCTGTGTAGGTAGACGGCCGGGACCTCTCGTCTGGTCTGATACTCTGCTTTATGGTATTAATATATTTTATTATGACAAAAAGATATTGTAGATAATAGAACTTTAAACAGTCTTTAACCTTAAGCGACGATAACACAAAATAAGACCGTTAAGGGTTTAGTAAATTTCAGATTCATTCAAAACGAAATCACGTCTCTGAGACATAAGAAGATCGCTAAGCTGACATACGTACCTACCTAACATGATATATACAAATTCTATTTTTTTTATGCATAAAGTTGGTAGGTCAAATTTGTTGAATGAAAACGTATCCTTATTTGTTAGTTATACGGCAATAGTTTTTTAGCCACATCATACATTATATAGCAATTGTTAAATTTCCTATTTGTAATTGCTAAAAAATATTTGAAATTAGATCATTCACCTCAAACGGGTTCTCTTTTCGGTCCATTAGTTACGTGCTGATTAGATAAGCAAAAGTTATACTATTTAAATTTCACTCCTACTTTAATACATATTTACAAAAAGCATACCACAACATTGAGATCATAGTTCCGACATCCATAAGCCAACAAAAAACTTGCCTACAAAAGCCTTGTTTTAAGTTCCTCACTTTGAAGTCTTTTGGATAACAAGCAACTTTATAAACTTAATATTGCCGCACTCTACGTATGAATAATCCAACGAAGTTGTTACGCAAATATGCGGTTAAACTTGGCATGTCTGCACTGATAATATCTTTCATAAAGCGATTCGTAGCGAAGGAAGGATTTTTATCACTAGAAAAAATATTTTTATAGACGCCGATGCAGAAAGCTGTCATTCTAACACTAAAGAGACCTCCTCTTTAGTATTTTTTTTTTTTATGCGATAGGGGGCAAACGAGCAGACGGGTCACCTGATGGTAAGTGACTACCGCCGCCCATGGACACCCGCAACTCAAGAGTCACAAGTGCGTTGCCGGCCTTTTAGGTAGAGGTACGCTCTCTTCTTGAAGGTTTGAAGGTCGTATCGGTTTGGAAATACTTCAGACGACAATTTGTTCCATAAGCTGGTTGTGCGAGGCAAAAAGCTTCTCGAGAAGCGCACAGTGGTGGAGTGCCAATCGTCCAGGTGATGGGGATGGATATTTTGTCGCGTAGGACGATGGCGGAAACCAGCAGCCGGTATAAGTACGAACAATTCCTCTGAACACTCCCCATGATACAAGCGATAGAGGATGCAGAGTGAAGCTACATCTCTACGCAACTCCAAGGTGTCAAGTCGATCAGAAATATCTTGGCAGTCGATGATGCGAGTCGCTCTCCGTTGAATGCGGTCAAGAGGCAGAAGTTGGTACTAGGGTGCACCTGCATAGAGATGAGAACAGTATTCCATGTGCGGCCGAACCTGCGCCTTATAAAGTTGCAGGCGGTGGGCCGGAGTAAAATACTGTCTCGATCTGTTTAGCACACCAAGCTTCTTCGAGGCTAATATGGCCTTACTCTCTAAGTGACCGCGAAACTGAACTTCGCTTGATATATCGACGCCAAGGATTCCGATACTGGATGATGCAGTTAGGGAAGTGCTCTCAAATTGAGGTGATACGACCAGTGGCATCTTTTTAGCGGTGAACGCGCAAACCTGTGTCTTCGTGGGGTTAAATTGGACTAGGTTAAGTCGACCCCAATCTGAAACTTTTGATAAAGAAGTTTCGGTTTCAGACACAAGTTTGGATCGGCTTTCGATGACGTTTACCCGAGAAATGTTAGCGCGGCCGGTGTAAAGGGCATCACTCGTGCTATCGTCTGCATAGCAATGGATGCTGCTAATCTGCAGCATGTCGTTGATATGCAGAAGAAACAGCGTGGGTGATAGCACACAGCCTTGTGGGACACCAGAATTAACAGACTTCGAGTCGGAGCATGCACCGTCAACAACGACCTTGATGCTTCTGTCTGTAAGAAAACTGGTGAGCCAATTGCACAGTTTCTCGGGAAGCCCATAGCAAGGAAGCTTCGCAAGGAGCACTTTGTGCCAGACCCGATCGAAGGCCTTCGCCACGTCCAAACTAACGGCCAACGCTTCCCCATGGTCTCAATCGCCTGTGCCCACCGGTGAGTTCAGTATACGAGAAGATCACCAGCTGAACGACCCTGTCGGAAGCCGTATTGTCGATCATTGAGGAGCTGGTGGTCTTCTAAGTACCGGAGGAGCTGGCAGTTAACAATGGATTCCATTATCTTGGAGAACAAGGAGGTGATGGCTATGGGTCTGTAGTTGGACGGATCCGAGCGATCTCCTTTTTTAGGGATTGGGTGCACTAGAGCTGTCTTCCATGAGTTCGGGACTACGCCAAGAGAGTAGGAAAGCCGATAAAGGCGCGTTAAAACCGGTGCTAACTCTGGAGCACACGTCTTCAGCACGATAGGAGAGATTCTATCGGGCCCACTCGACTTATGAACGTCGAGGGAAAGAAGCGCTTTACGCACTGCCCTTTGTGTAAACCGGACTTCCGGCATGCGGGTCTCGCACTGCGGTATGGTCGGCGGTGCGTTTCCCCCGTCGTCCAGGGTCGAGTTGGACGCAAAGAGTTTGCCCAGAAGATCGGCTTTTTCTTTAGCGTCGTGGGCCAACGAATTATCTCCTATGCGCAGAGGTGGAAGGGATGGCTTACAAAAGTTCCCCTGGACAGCTTTGGCAAGAGACCAGAATGCACGAGTTCCGGAGGGGAGACTAACTAGTCTCTCGCCAATTCTGCCGATGTGAGCCGACTTCGCCCCAGCAATTACTCTTTTGAGGGACCTGGAGGCAAAGTTAAATTGCTTCTTTAATGTGCTGGTCTTTACATCCCGTGCTGTCGCTGCATTAGCCCATGCTTGGTAACATTCCTGCTTTCGGCTAGACGCCGCTTTGCAGGTTCGACCAAACCAAGGCTGGGACTTGCCACCTGTGGGAATCAGGGAGAAAGGAATGAAAAGTTCCATACCCTGAAGCACAACATCCGCGACAGAGTCAGCAACGACATTGGGATCATCCGGCGAGAAGCAAACCTGCCTCCATGGGTAGGATGCAAAGAATGTTCTCATTCCATCCCAGTCTGCTGACCTATAGTGCAATACGCGGCGACTGCCTGTAACTCGCGGCCGCAGCGAGTGAACGAGTGGCACCATACTCCTAATCAGGCAATGGTCCGAAGAGCCAAGAGGGGCCTCAACGGATACTTTGTAGCCGTCAGGATGTGAGGTCAGCAGAAGATCCAACAGTGAAGGCACGTGGCTTTCTGCATCTGGGATTCGCGTAGGCGTTGCTACCAGCTGCGTCAAGCCATATGCCAAGGCGAAATCGTGAACAGATCTTCCCGCATGATCGGTTTTGCGCGAACCAAGCCATTCGGCGTGATGGGCGTTAAAGTCGCCAAGAATCACGATCTCTGCGGATGGGACCTGCTGGAGCACTGAGTCTGTAGCCATTTGGACGTGGTCGATGAGTCGGTCCGTTTCGGCATCACCGCTATGGGACCTGTAGAGGCATAGGTAGATGCGGGGATGGTCGTCGCAGTCTACACGTAGCCATAAGATGGAGAGGTCCCTACCTTCAAGATTGCCGAGGCGGCGAGAAGTGATATCATCTCTAACGTACACGCATACACCAGCCTTAGGAACAAAGGAGTGTTCCAGTCCGTACCCAGGGTAGCAGAGGTAGGATGTGTCCGCTGGAGATGATATCTGCGTCTCGGTTAAAAAGAGCAAGGCCGGCTTTGCTGTCTCAAGGTGGTGGTGGACAGTGTCGAGGTTCGAATGTAAGCCCCTGATGTTACAAAAATCCACGGTAAACGTGACAGGGGGTGCCATGGTGTGCCTTCTCTTGCCCCGAGCAGATTTTGAGAGCGCAGTTGAGCCCCCCCCCAGAGTACGAGGGGCAGCCTGGGCGTCCACGCTCAGGCATAATCCGTACTGAGGGTGGACGTCCAGGGGGGGATTCTCCAACGCTAGCGCTGGTACCCCCCTGGGGTATCCTTTTCGTTAACAGCGCTATCATTAGGGGGGTGGGGGATTTTGGGCCTCCGGAGACCTCACTCATTTCGGGGAAATGCAACGCAAGCGTTACTTCACAACCGGTTTTCTGTGAGGCCGTGGTATCGCACCGGTCGAGCCGGCCCATTCGTGCTTAAGCAAGCATGGCTCTACCACTACAAAAAGAGGTAGTATAAGAAGGATGTTGTGTTGATATTGTTCTTAAGTTTTATTTTTTATGTTAAATTCTTACTTATTTGTTGGGCACCCGGTATACATACATACACATACCTGTTTTCCTAAAAGAGGCGGCGTATGCGGTCAACCTGTCACCATATGGATTAAGGATAATAAAACGAATAATATGTATATTAAAAGTATGATATGTAAAAAACGAAGGCAATGAAGCGAAAAGGATATTGCTTATTTTGTATTTCTATAAATATCTCGAACTAAATAAATATTATGTCCTGTACTTTGGCTAATAAATAATTGCTGTACATAATGGTAAAAATCGAGTTCTAATGGTTAAAATGATAAAGGTTAATAGAGGTTCTAGGATTTCCAAGTTTATATATATATCGTTATAACATCAACACTTTAATAGAGATTCTAGGATTTCCTAGTTTATTTATGTATATCATTATAACGTCAACACTAGTTCGAGTAAAATTATGCACTTTACTTACATATCGTTAATTTGTCACAATCGCTAATAAAATAATAGTTAACGTAATTTTTTTGGTAGCTCTTCTATAATATATATAGGTATACATATATATATTTAAACTTTAATGTTTTTTTAAATTAAAAAACGTATATCTTTCTAGTTCTTAACTATCGCTTGTCTATTCTCTCTCTCTATAATTAACTCTTCTTCGTTGTTTTTTTTTTTTCTGTCCTAATATGAAGCCTCCACATCTCAAATGCTACCAACCTATATCTGTCTCCTTAGGTTAGCGTCCACGCTTCGCAGTCATAAAGTACAATGCTCCAAATATACAGTGTCTTTATGAGCCGTTTCCTAAACCGATATTTATAATATTTTGCTTTTGCTTTTAATAGATGTCTTAATAGATTTGCTTGACGGAAGCGGATCACGGGAACGTCTTAAGTCATGTGTTATTCGGCTACATAAATATTGAAAACATTTATTGGTCGTCCCCAATTTTTATTATCGTTCGTTACTTTTTATAAAGATTATTAACTATTCTGCTGTCTTATCATTCATCCCTGCACCTTTCAATACTATCAACATTTTCATCTGTATATGCGTCTGTATATAGTTAGCCTTAGGACTAATTTAGCTTCTCTTGCATCCTTACTTTATCAGAAACCATATTGAACAGGCTCTAGGTAGTTCTCTATATGTGGTCTTCTTCTATTTTGTATTATATTTATTAGTATTTTAGATGCTTGAGAGACTAATGTTCTGCATTCTTTACATTTAAAGGTGTTTTACTTTCTCGATAAAGTGACCGTTCTACTAATCTAAAAATCTTCTCGATCAGATAGTAAATTTTGTCTAATAATGGATCACAAGTTACATAATTAATTAGTTCTATGCATAAGAGATTATTTCCATGCCTCCATGCCTTTTAATCTCGGATAGAATGCAAAGCTTTGATCAATATTGGAGTAAGGAAGGCCTTAAATATTGTAGAACCTAGTTTGTCCTGCTCTATAGATATCCTGCTATATATACTACGCTTTCAAAGCGCAAATAAACGTGGCAAAATTGTCGAGGCAGTCAAACTGCCCTCTTTCTAAATTATAAAATACTGGCTGAATGAAGGGACGTGCATGTATATTTAGGGTCGGAGTTAATCCAGATATTACCGCTGCGGTCACGTACATACGTAAAGATAGCCTTTGACTCGATCGTATAAGTATCACGTTAAGATCTTATCATTAGAAATATAACGTTTAGCCGCAGAAACTTCCCAAGATAACTGATGGAAAGTTTTATTTACTTTACTTCTTTTTCTCATGTAACAAATATTTTTTTATAAGTTTGCCACTATAAAAATCCAAATATTTTAAAAGTAAAAAAGTAAAGGTGTTGTGTTTTTTTATGTTTTTAATATTATTTTTAAGCTACTAAGATGAGTTAATTCTTCTTACAGTAAATGGAGCTCCTGTAGTTAGATAGTCTTTTCTGTTTCACCCTTGCAACCTCCAGGTCTGATTTCTATAATAATTTATTACTGTTTTTTTTTCTTTTTTAAATTAGCCTACCATAGTGACTCCACTTTGCCTGATGGAAAGCAATAAGAGAAGTCAAAGAGTACTTGGTCAGATGATTTTTCACGCCCCGCTTAAAAGACCCGGGATCAAAGTGGGAAGGAAACACGTGCGCTGGTAGTGAATTCCAGGCTTTTACCGATCGGCCACAGGAAAGAAGAGCCAAACCGTTTAGTTCAGGATCGTATATTTTCACTCTCAAACGGTGATTCCTCAGGCTAGCACGTGAAGTCGTGTAGAGGAAGGGAGAAGGTGGGACCAATTGGAAGAGCTCGTCTGAACACTCTCCGTGATGTAGGCGATAGAGGACTGCCATAGAGGCGACATCTCTTCGCAACTGCAGAGGCTCAAGAGACTAGGTGACCTCAGGACAGTCGATAATGCGGACTGCCCGCCGCTGCAACCGACCGAGAGCGTCAAGCAAATACTGCGCATAGCTGTCCCAAAGATGAGTGCAGTACTCCACACAGGAGCGAACCTTGGTCTTGTATAAAAGACACAGTTGCTCGGGCGAGAAGACACAGATGGACTGGGGAGCATAAGCAATAGCTCAAGCAAGTCATGGTCGCATACCTACAACTTGAACTGGCTGTTGCCGGGAAATCTGAGTCCTCTAAATATACTATAGCCTTTTTATACACATACAACAGTGATGGGATAGCCCTATTGGGCTCCAGCGAGAACCAGACGGCTAAACGCTGAACGGAAATCGAACGGAGTTAATGATGCGTGTAAAACAGTTCATCATTATACGCTTCTAAAGACATTACTTCGCGACTAAGGAGATTAATCACAGTGAAACTGAAGCTGCATGGGGTGTGGCAATTCCACGATAACAATGCTATCCACCACACTTTCCCCGTGGATCGCTTTCATCTAAATCGAAAATGGGTAAATCGTTATAGCGTTTTGAAAGAGCGTGTTTGCGTGCGCGTGCTTTTTATGTAGCGTGATTTTTAGTAGAATTTATTAGAAAGAAAATAATATTTATCATAATACATACATCGCTCTCTACTTACATTTTTATAGTATATAAATGAACATACGCAACTCAAGATCCACATGAGTGTTGTCCGCCTTTTAAGGTAAATAGATGTAATATAGTGCTATTATGTAATTTATTGCCATTAACGTATACAATATCATCGGATAGATAACAGTCCTATCTCTTAATTATCATTCATATATACATACATGCATACACTCTCTCTCATACATACGGTTATCTAGGGATAGCCAGGGGCGTAAAACATTCCTACAAATCCACGTGATCGTCAGCAAAGCAATATCGTACAGGGTATTCAAGGCAGAGACTGATATTTAATTACAAGGAAGAAACCAGACAATGATGGACAGCCATAACTAGTTTCATTTCAACACAACGTAATTGTTCGCAAACGTAATGCAGCAAATCGAGTTACGCAACCTCAATCTCATGAATTCTCACAATTCGCTAAAACGTTAAGGTTGCTCGCTCAGTCAGAAATACGTACATTGCTAAAGGTATACGGGCTTAAATTTTTAATCTAATGTACCACTGAATCTAAAACTGTTTTATGACACCCGCTAAAAGCATTCCCTGGTTTTAAATTGTCGACTTAACATTGAGCGCTAAAACTTGTTCCTTGTCCAAAATTATTAATACTGTATACAAAATGGTATACCCTATGACGTTGTTACTAAGGAACAGGAAAGCACATGAACACTTTTTCCTAAATTAATAATAATTAAATCGTTTAATTTCATTAAAATCACCTGATTTTAAAAAAGATTCAATCATTTTATTTTTAGTGAGTTTATACCCTCATAAATCCCTTGATCAACCTTGGTATATTTGATGATTATTTATTTTTGGAAATTCGAATATTTGAAAAGCTTGAGAGCGAATGTGACACAAGAGTCTATGACGATAACAAATTTCAAAGTCAATTAGATAACACTGCAATCGTTTTAACCTAACTTTTCCAGTTCATAGTTGTTTGTTTTAAAAGACTATGACGTCACACCAAGCCAGGGAAAATTTTGACCGTTTAAAGTGCCCGTATCAGTTGGCTATTTTAGCTCTTTTTTGTCCTTTAAATTAATTTATGGCGTGGAATAATAAGCCATGAAAACTATTTAATTAATCATGCATAAACATAAACAAGGCTATGCTTATCAAATACTAGATATAAACTGAGGTTACATGCACAAGCCATTAAGTTAATGATCATTATTTCTATGCAATCATTTATAAAGTGATGATATGTACATAGATTCACCAATAGGTATATCTAACATCTAAACAGATATAACGTGGATTTTAAATGTCTGTGCCTTTTTTGTCTCAATAAAATAAAGACAAAAAAATACATATATTCTCGATGCAATTTTTCTTGTTTGTGTAGGTTAAATTTTACTCGTACCTTCAATCAGGTTATAGCCATTTTATTTTATATATCTAAAACTAAACTAAAAAGAGAGATTAATTACAAACATACATGCATTTTACATATTACATATATATATTGGGAGTTCATTGGGCAACTTTGCAAAGGGCAAAGTTGCCGAGATGGAAAGAGCTTGAAAGGAATGGGATATTGCTATTGAAATCTCAATTTTCATAAGTTTTATTAGAGAATTTCAGAAGAAAATTGTAGAATTTTACTCTAATTAAAAACCTTACAATTTATATAATTTACAAGAGAGAAGTAAGATAAATATCTGTGATGAATTTCAAGTCATTAAATAATATCGTTAAGTCAAATTTACATGTCATGATTGGCGAATGTACGAGAATATATTATTACTAAGCGGAATTCCTTATTTATTATATGAATAAGTGACTAGATATATGCAAAATATATTATACACTCGTTTATAATAAAATGCAAATAAGATTTTAGTAATCTGTTTAGTATCAAATATCATGAATGAGAGTTTTTTTTTTTGTATATAATTTGAGTACAGCAATAAAACTGATTTTTAATTGAATAGTAGACCCACTCGTGACGGGACACCGTGTGGTTTTAGTCGGTTCAAATCCGACATACCACTTCACCGTTAGCTCCAGTGAGGTGATAACCTGCGGGGGATCCCGCATGATAAAAAAAAAAGAAGTTGTTGCAAAAACTTGTCGCTACTAGGGAGGAAAAACATCCATGAACTAAAGACATATTCTATCTTCCATTTCTGGTTACTCAGACGATGGTGAAGATTCCTTTGCCCCTCTTTGGCAAGTTACGCGATCCTGTATAAGCTCATGGATGATATTTTTTCAGAGGTTTCTGCATTATACAGTCACACAATCCCCGAATTACGGCAACAGGCTTTCTCCCTGTTACGCAATTACAATTAATACACCTCTGCCATCCCCTCGTATATACAAGTGTGAATGAACCTCTGTATGTAAAAGTGACAAAAGCATGATCGCGATTTAGCTACCAGCTACCATCTTGTATTATATATGTAGGTAGTTTGGATCATATAGCATAGAAGCGTAACCTACACTTAAGAGCACTCAATATCTCTAAGTTAGATAAAGGTACCTTAAACCTCGGAGGTAATAAATGGTAACTAATTATGTTATGCAACAAATATATATAGGTATAATAACTCTCGTTCAATGAAAGTAATACAAATAATTTTATGAAAATTTACATAAATTAAAGTGTTATCAATATATCTTATAACAGAAAAGAAGAACACCGTCTTTTTCTACAACTTGGCATTTTTTTTTTGCAAATTTTAGTAGTCTGTTTTAGCTTCAAAATCAGTTTCGGCGCCTCGAAGAAAGTAACCCAAGTACATGGACAGCGAAAAGAGAACTAATTTAATACCATAAGACCTGCAAACGGCAGTAAACTGGATCACGGCATCGTATTTATCTATTGAACACAATTTATTTAACTAAACTGACATATTAGCAAATGTAACATCACCCCGAGATTTACTAGTATTGCCAGTAGAGAATACCCTGAGCATGTCATGGCCATCTATTGTACATAGCAAGCATAAAGTAATAAATAAATAAATAAGCTAATGAGATTTTAGCGTATCTTTCTATGACCCGGAGTCATTGATATCGATTATATTACATCTAAGACCATTTGAAATTTGACTTAAAATAAACAGTGACGGTTACTTCATTTCTTAACAGTATTTCGTAACAATAAATTGTGCAGAAAGTAAGTAAGTGGATATCGGACGATTAATGATTCACCGAGCTTGTCATTAAAGATGTACCAACCGAATGAATCTCGATCGACCGGATCAGATTGTTTGATTAATCAAAACAGATTGTGTAATGTTTCTTTTACTTTTTATTATCATGCTCTGATTATTTGTTCCCCCGTTTTAACTATGATTATATTGAAATGGTGGTTTTTTGTTCACAAGCAGGTGAAAGTGCGGAGAACGCTAACTTGTTATCTATAATTTAAGACACACATAAGATTAACCACATTAGACCGACCTTATTTATAAAATACAACTGAAAGAGTCTTTTAGAAATAAAAATTTATAAACAAACTTATCTTATTGGAAGAAAGGAACTCCCTTACTCAAGTAAAGGTGCAATTATTAGTAACGGAACCTGACCCGATTTCATCACCATTCGGAAAAAAAACGAGACTTATTTACCATATAATTCGATTCATAAATAACTTAATAAATTTTCCTAAAATATCTTAATAAATATAAACTAGTAGAAGCGTATTCTGATTTAGTTTATGTCAGTTTTTAAAAACATACCATTGATTTCAATCATCGTTCAAATATACCATTATATAAATTAATAAATTTAACAAGCTTTTAGGAATTGTCAGCAAAGTATAAATCTCCTACTTCCTACATGATTTAAAAAACGAATTATCATATCGCAATGCAGAATGTTCTTACATAGCTAGAGTATTGTTGCCTAGTTCAATTCATTTACGCTAGACGGTGTTGATGTATGTTTCCCTGTATGTAAAAGTCACATTTATTAGGACTTATTCATAATGGATGTAATTCTTAGAATAACAATAAAACTTAAAACTAACAACTTCTAACTATCTAAATGCTTTTTACTTATTATGCACTGTTTTTGTTGCATAATATTACCTCTTAGCGTCGTGATCAAAAAAATCGTGTCAAATTATATAAATTAAAGTGTACATACAGCTCAAAAATGTTAGTTATATAACACAAACAAATAGAAAGCCAATTATATCTAGTCTGAGATAATAACATAGAAATCGTCTGAAAATATTTTTAGCTTAGTTACTCAGTTTTCACTTCTTCTTATATAATGTTTTAGATAGTCTGAAGTAAACATTTAATTGAGGTATTTCTGTAAATATTACCAAATATAGAGTTGAATGGTGATATGTATTATACTACACTCCATTTATGTTTCCTTTTCGTTATAAACAAAACTCTTTATGGCAGCTGATTGCTGCCAAGAATCAAATGTACAAAGATTCAGTGACTTTTTTTAAATTTTCTCACACTGCAAGATTTGACTTCAAATACAGCAATGAATTTCTAAACTGCTAGCTGTCGAATTTAGAATTAAAAAAAAAATTATAGACAGATTAACTAAATCCTTTTTGTATTTATTTTCTTTAAAATAACCATATCTGTAAACCGCTCTACACTTTAAAAGTAATCACAATGTTTTGTGACTCAGTACTAATATGATAATGCTTAAAGATTTTTTGTTTGTTTATGTGTTTGTCGTTTGAAAATATTCTCGCATTAGATAGAGTACTTACAGATATTATAAACTACAATGCTGCATACCACGCCTGGCCTGGCCAGCCCTGGGAGTGGAGAAGTGAACATAAAAGCAAGTGACTCTACTGGATTAGGCTACTCATTAATAATGCAGTACATCAAAACTGGTATTTATAGTTCAGTATTAGAGCTTATTATAAAAATTAGGACAACAAGCAAATGTAACTGTGATGATTGTAAAACCAGATAAGACATGACATCACGTATTTGTAGCGATGCGGACGTACCTGCAACAAAATAAAAACAAAAACAAGTTTAATAAAAAACTTTAGTACATTACTTTTATATTTAATAAATACAAATAAATGAAAGACGTGTGGTTTTCGTTAGAGTAGAATTGGGCCAACAAAACTTTTCCCGTGGATATCGTAAAGAGCGACTAAGGAATGGGACTTTTATGTATCAGACAGTATATATACAGTCCTACAGTGACCAGATGACGGAAATAGGCTTGCTCCCTATTGCGTAAGTGGGACTTAAGTATGGTGGACTCCTCTGCCTGCCTCTTCGGATTAGGCATGAGTTGCAAAAATGTTAGGGATTCGAATTTTAAAAATCTGTATTATAGTTTAGTTTTTTTTTTTTTTAATTGAAGAACACGTTAAAAACAACGATATAGAAGTTAGTATTCGAATTGAGTTTAAGATTTTGTCTATTAAACGTCTACGTTGTGAAAGGACATTCCAAATAGACGAAGTTTTATCGTAAAGGCTTATGTGATCATTCAATTCATTCTACTCACGTACCACCGTAATTATATGGTAGTGGAGGCTAAACTATCCTAAATACGAATTTCATCATTACGATGGTGATGTACGTAGAACGTGCAAGTCGTATTGTGTTTTGGTGTATTATAAACTAGCTTACTGAAATGTATATTTATATATACATTTCCGTAAGTAAATATACATATTTTGGTAGAGCCGTGCTTAGGCACGAATGCTCCGGCTCGACCGGGGCGATACCAGGGCCTCACAGAAAGCCGTTTGTGAAGTAACGCTTGCGTTGTAATTCCAAGAAATGAGTGAGGTTTCCGGAGGCCCAACTCAACCTCTCCTCTTTCCTCTCCCCTCATCCCCCCTCTCTTCTTCCCCTCCCTGCATCCCTCTATCCCTCATCACCCTCAAAGGCGGCTTTTATTTACTTTATTGAGAAATATTTTACTACAAAGATTTAGGTGTATACCTAATATATATGTAGAGTAGGTATAAGGGGAACTAACGAGCAGACGGGTCACCTGATCATAACGGACTTCCGCCGCACAAGAGTGTGTGAGTTATATGGCCAGCCGCAAGTAGTCGAGGTCCTCCGCAAGTAGTTGAAAGAAGGCGGTGCACACGCTTTTAAGGGTAGGAGCTAGGAGGGATCCCCATGTCTTAATAAAGGTGTTCCTCCTATTTTAGGCGCAGTGTGGCACAACTTGTGGTTTTAGTTGGTCCGATTCTGACACACCGTCTCACCGAAAACATATGATGGTCCGAAGGGGTTACCAAACCTTAAGAAAAACAAAAAAAAAAGAACGAAGAATTTGTTCGGGATCACATGGGATCTGTGTGGGGGATGTCAGAAGTTATTATTATTCTCAATATCAACTTATATAATAATACATATGTACATTTAAATATTAAATATATAAAACTAATTTATTTTTACGCAATTTATATTTTCCCAGCTCTTTGGCTTTCGCCCTTATCCCCATTAACGAGTTTTATTCATTACCAAAAAAAAAAATTGGTTATGTTTAAGCATAAACTTTTTCTTACTTGAGCCTATCGTAAAAATTAAATATAAAATATTTTCTTAAAATACAATAACTTTAGAAATCCGTTAGGTAAGAATGTTTAAATATACAAAAGTTAAAACATTTTGTTTTTCCCCTTTCGTATCCATCATATATAAATCCTCGTAAGACGTAAAGAGCGTGATCGTAAAACGGTGAAGAAAGAAGTCACGTATTTGAAGTATACTTGCAGGGATTTTGTAACGTCACTCATGGAAAGTGGGTTCTACGTGACTAGTAATGGAATTGGATAAGGATTGTCGAAAATAGAAATTTGACGGTGAACTTGTTATAATTGAGTGAACATGCGTAATGCGCGAATGAAAGTTAATTTCCGTCTCGTTACCGTTGAATATAGAAAACAATAGTCGTTAAATTTAACGTGAGTGAACGTTGATTCCGGGCACTTAAAACTGTCTTCTGAGACAGTCTAAAAGTACATAAATGTTAGTATAAGGGACATGAATTTGAAATCAGAGAAGTTTGGGGTGGACCGACGACCTTCAGAAGGTAGCTGGGATAGACTGCATGACGATGGCGGAAGACTGGGAGCTATGGCGTAAATTGGGGGAGGCCTATGACCAGCAGTGGACTACATTAGGCTAATTAATTGAATGAATTTTATTATCAATGTCGGCGGGGTCGAAAACGAGCAACGAACATCCACCGCTGTCTAGTTAGGTATTATGAAACCGAACCGAAACTAAAAAAATGTATTTAAAGGCAGAATTATCTTAATGCTGTTTGCTATACTTTTTATTTTGCTTTAAAGAAATGGATATTTGTGTTATTTTGTAATGGAAATTGTTACTTGTATTATTTAGTAATTTTGGTCCGCTACCGTGTCTTGTAAAGGTCTTTGACTCTAAATAGTTAACATATCTTTTAAATAAATGGTGTTAAATAAGTACGATAACAGCAACAGTTTTGTGATTAAACTACTGAATATATTTCGATTATTTTGCAAATCATGTACAATGGCCTCACAGAAAACCGGTTGTGAAGTAACGCTTGCGTTGCATTTCCCCGAAATGAGTGAGGTCTCCGGAGGCCCAAAATCCCCCCCCCCCCCCCCCTAATGATAGCGCTGTTAACAAAAAGGATACCCCATCTGCTCGGGGCAAGAGAAGGCATACCATGGCACCCCCTGTCACGTTTACCGTGGATTTTTGTAACATCAGGGGCTTACATTCTAACCTCGACACTATCAACCACCACCTTGAGACAGCAAAGCCAGCCTTGCTCTTTTTAACCGAGACACAGATATCATCTCCAGCGGACACATCCTACCTCTGCTACCCTGGGTACAGACTGGAACACTCCTTTGTTCCTAAGGCTGGTGTATGCGAGTACGTTAGAGATGATATCACTTCTCGCCGCCTCGGCAATCTTGAAGGTAGGGATCTCTCCATCTTATGGCTACGTGTAGACTGCGATGATCCCCGCATCTTCATATGCCTCAACAGGTCCCATAGCGGTGACGCCGAAACGGACCGACTCATCGCCCACGTCCAAATGGCTACAGACTCAGTGCTCCAGCAGGTCCCATCCGCAGAGATCGAAATTCTTGGCGACTTTAACGCCCATCACGCACCATTATTCTGTTTGGATGTAAAGATGTGATAAACTTTTTACCAGCTTGTATACATCCATTATTTTTACAGTGTACCATGGGAAAGCCATGCATAGGCACGAATGGGCCGGCTTAACCTGAGTAATACCACGGCCTCACAGAAAACCGGTAGAGAAACAATGCTTGCATTGTATTACCGAGTGTGAAGGTCTAACTACCCCTCTCTAGTTACCCCTACTCTCATGCTCCCTCTCCTCTTTCCCATCCTTCACTCCCCTCTGCTCTTTCCCCTCTCCGCTTTTCCATCCCCTCATCCCATATATCTTATTCCCCTCCCCTCAACCCCCATCCCATCTTCCCGCCCTTGAAGGCGAACAGCACACTTACCATCAGTCTGTTCGTTTGTCCACCAATATCATAAAAATAGTAATGATAAGATAGTAACACTAGTATATAATGTAACATTGGTATTTTAACATAAGTTATGCTTAAATATGAATAAACTAGTTATTGCGTCATTAATATAGTAAAACGCACAATCCGCCATACTTTTTGTATCACTTCAATAGTTTTGTCAGTTTTTGTGTAGCCCCGCTTTTTTAGTAGCAATTCTACTTTTTGTGACAAAATATAAATGTTACTACGGTAGCAAATAGGTATCAAAAAGCAATGTTGGACCAAATAAGTTTCTAAGAAATTGTCCCTTTAAGTTCATCACGGTTATGTTATGAGTGTATAGCGTGCTTACTTGTATTTCACGCGTGTGATAAAACCGTAAACACCTATTGTAACTTAGCTTTTAAGTGCGCTATAAATATTCTATTGTATGACTGACCAGCAAGTAATACGAATGCAAGAATGCTAGTATTATTCGATTGCAGTCTCTGTTTGTCGGGCCTAACCTCAAGAACCACTAAACGGTATCGTCAGTGACTTATTTTGAAATGGTTAAAGTAATGTGTTTTGATTTTTGGTGAAGGAGCCTGGTAATTTTTTATAACTACTTTCACATACATAACTTAAGTTGTTTAATTCGGTGCAATTTAGTAATCTAACATACATATGCAAATGCAATACGTAGGACGGCGCGTCTACAGTATAGCTCTCCTGTGTGAGGCTCATTGAACATTTTTAAAACTAGATAATAAATTCCTCTTTTATTCTGATAGATACTAGTGCAGCGAAGTATACAAGTATTCAATAGGTTCCTATAATACTAGTTAGGGGTAGGCAGAGGTGTATGAAACACCCACATTTGAATAGGGGAATGCCGTCAATCGGGCACTGTATGAATGTATATGTATATACTATCTAGTAGATGACAGACCGATCCCTGAGTCATAATAACATGTGCAATATACATATTAATAAGTACATACATACATACACTCACGTCGGTATTCCCTAAGGGCCTGTTGCCATCAACCGGTCACTTTGAAAATTAAATGAGAAATAACTACTTAACATTGGAGAGTCAGGCTTCGGCACGTATTTGCCGGCTCGACTGGAGTGTTACCACAACCTCACAGAAAACAATTTACCAAGTAATGCTTGCATTGTGTGACCGAGTGAATGAGGTTACCGGAGAGCCAACCCCCTGTCCCTTCCCCTCTTTATACTTCTGCACTCTCTTGTGATTCTAGAGTTGCAAGTGTTCATGGGTCACTTACCATCAGGTGACCAGTCTGCTCGTTTGTCCCCCTATACATTAAAAGAAAAAGGTCAAATAGAAAGATAAAGAATATTGCTTATACGGGTACAATGGGGAGGCTAAGCAAAAGCTCCAGCAGGTCCTATTGCAGGTTGCATTTCTTGTCACTCGAATAGGCTGGTTTTAGGAAGCCTGACCCTTCTATCTTAAAAAGTATTTTAGAACAGCAATACTTTAAGCTTTTGATTTTGAATTCAGTGTTCATGAGAAAATATAACGAGGAACAATACTGCGGCATGTTTTTTGTTGATAATTAAGATTTTTCTCAGAAATATTATTTTGAAATCTAAATTATGGTTTAAACACAATTAGTAACACAGTAAGTAGGCACTTAAACTGTGTTCAAATCACTATTTTTATCACATATATGATCTCGTAGATAGTTTTTCATATATGTAGTTAGTTATATAGTTACATAGTTTTTCATATTCTCAGGCGAGTTTATATGAAAAACTATCATATCATATATAGTAATAAAATTTGCAAATATAGAATAACGTATTTGTAAGTTCTAACTATTTTTATAAATATAGAAGTAAGTTTTTTTTTTTAAGAACACCATACAAGGAACACCCGGACACAGGACCACTAATTGTGAAAAGTAAATTTTTGTCCAGTATGTAAATTGAACCCTGACCTGAACGACTTAGTAGTCAGGGTCAACAACCACTAGACCAATAGTCCTGTTGTTTCGGCTTCTTTGTTACGCTCTTCAAATCTTAATTACGGAACCGATCAAGAAGTTATGCATACATGTAAGATGAAAGAACAAAATAACTTTAACGTGAGTTGTGCATCAAGGGAATACTTATTAAAATCTTCTATGATGTATACTCAAAAAGGATAAGCCTTCTTCAGCCCACACACATATATTACACTCATTTTATACTCTAAAACATAAGCAACATGACACATTTTAGCGCACATGGCGTTTTAATGTAACTAGAGACGTATTGACCGATAAGCGACATTCTGTGTTGTCACAGTAAACATTATGATAAGTGGCGCCACTCAATGAGAAGTGGCACTAAACTGTCAAAGCCAAATAACGAGTAGTTTACTTGAAGTATGATTTAAGCTCACAAGTTTATAAAATCATAATCTTGTCCATAAAAAACAGCAAAAATTAACAGCACTACAACTATCGAACTAAACCTCTCCCAATTTTTAAAGTCACCCTACTTATTCAGAACAAATAAGCCAATTGTTACAGTCAAAAAAATTGTAACAACACTTTACTGTTTGCTAGAGAGAATACAGAATAATTAATGTATATTGAACTCTCTATAAGTTTTAACGCAAAACTGGTTCCATATTCGAGTGATGCAATAACCATAGTTTTAAAATGTATTATAAATATGTAACGCACGGCACGCATTGGGTTAGGCCTATGTCTGTGTATGATTGATTGATGGTAAAACTACCAACGGAACACAATACTCAACACCAGCAATATACCGTACCGTATAAGAGCTTATACGATTCAGATATGTCAAAACAAGAAGGAGCTTGCTGTACTCTAATTACTACACTCTAAAACGGTAGAAAGTACATTCCATATTGAATATTACTACACACCATGTCTCAAAGTAAGTTGAAAACATGATAACAAAGTCAGGCAAGGGTACTTCTTCTGAAAATCGTTCTTCTACGTTCAGAATTAGACGTTTTCTAGATCAATAACCCCCGTTTATTCGAAGGAAAGTAAATTCTCTTCCTCAACTCAAGAACGTTGGGAGACAGAGCAACTAGCCTTCCCTAATCCTTTATTACCAGTTTTTGAAAATATTTAGAGATATGAAGCGGGAGGTAGCAAATTCAATAAAATGTATTTTCAAGGCAACTGCCCGAGTCGGTAGCTGCGTAGTTTCCTAGCAACGTTTCATACGGAATTCGGAACTGACAAAACTTTCAAAGCTTCACTTCCAGTTTTACGTTACGTTGTATAGCTCCTGTATCTGTAATTACACTTTATTTTAGAGGTTGTTCATTTTTCTTTTTTGTGTGCTACCTGATTTGGGTCGTAGATCACTTTAACCGAGAATGAGAGATCCCTATACACATGGAAGAAGTACTTATATATTCGAGTAATTTGTTACGGGACTATGCTAATTATGGGTAAATCTATTAAGTCCGGCGAGGTTTCGATAATTTCTGTAATACAATAAAAAATACCGTCTGCTCGTTTGCCCGCTACCGCATAAAAAAGAAAAAAAAAAACTGCATTACAAATGTCCACTTTCTTTACTGAAGTTATCTGGATATCTAACCACTATCAAGATAATTTTAGGCTCAGCGTGACAAAGAAACATCACACATACATACTTATAGATTGCTACATACATTCATACACACGGAAAATATAGCCATCCTTCTAGCACAGCCGGTTAAGAATTAATATAAATATTTATGTGACTGAGACGTAAAAGTAATGTGAATTGATGAACAAGATATGTGCATTAAAACAATATCAAGCTATCAAGAGATTTAAACTCACTAAACAAGATATTCCCAACACGATAACATCAGGACGGAATTTTGAATACTTATTTACGATATTTTATCGTGACATGGATTTCAATGCAGACTTTCTTATTCGTGGGCAGAATGTTTAAAATAAGATCCGGAACAATTTCAAATTTGGGCCTTTAAGCCAAATATATTAGGATAATAGGTTGTGTACAAAATACAATATTCAACTATTCAATTCTTTACACAGAATATATGTTGTGTAATAAGTACTGAAATAAATATTATCAAAATACATTGATTACATAGCGAATGTTCATATTTACATTCATCATATACTCATGCCTGTATCCCCGAAGGGTAGGCTGCTCCTTTATTTTGCCGATAGTAATTTTGTTGTCAGGAAAGTGTTTATACAGATGGATTGGGGAGTATAAGCTACTACTTAAGTCAAGCGAAGTGAAACATTTAAATTTTTAATAGTATACCCATTGAATTTGTATTCTTTTAACAAGTCGAATACTTTACACTTCATGACGAAGCGTGTTTTTTACTTTTTTCTTTAAACTCATATACGAAATTAGTGAAGGTTTAGCGTAGGTAACGAGCCGAAACGGAGCGCGCGTATAGCGGGATATGTATGTATGTGTAGTGTAGGACTGCATACAATTCTATCTTACAATGTTGGTTACTAAATTGAATAATGGCCGGGACTTACACCCATTTGTACCTACAGTAATAAATTTCGATCGCTGCGTTTAAATTTTATTGCTACAATAATCTTTTGTAGACAGTTTTAGAAACTAGACAGTATCAGATAAAACAACCGTGCTGTAGCACTTCGTCTTACTTTTTCCTTATGCTATCGAAAGAATAAAAGCTACAGGCATATTTATTTTTGTCATAGTAGCATCATTTAAGATTTGTGTTTAATGTGTGCCTCGGGCAGAAATTGCAATTAGGTAGAAACAATTTCTAGGACGAGGTGAACTGAAGAATTCAGCTGGTTTGGGCAGCGTTTGGGCAAGATGGCTTGCAGGAGTTTGGGCAAAAGGCGGGCAACGCACTTACGCCTCTTGAGTTGCACTTGAATTGTCTATGGACGGCGGTTGTCATTTCCCATCAGGTGACCCGTCTGTTCGTCTGTGCCCTATAATATATAAAAAAAGAAAAAATTAACAGTTGAAGAGCTCATCTGAAGCCAATCCTACACGCAAAATCAGGTCATTCCTTTCATAAAAATGCGTTGTTAGCAAAGTGCTCAATGTCACCTCAATCGGACACCGAGAAGCGGGTCAAATTTAAAGCGAGAAATTTGACCCGAACAAACACAGCATTGCAAGTTAAATGAAAAGCTTTTGAAATACAGCTACTACTCTCAATTTAAAGCATTTTTTTTAAAGACATCTCCCGCACTAGGATTTATTCCTGTGTCGCGAGGGACTTTAAAAACATCCAAACAACGGATACAAGAACATCCAGACTCAGAACAACAATTTGAGGATTACACAAAGTGTTGTCCTGTACGGGAATCGGACCCACAACACAAGGCGTGGCAGCGTGGTAGCAAGGTGACAACTTAAACCGCTACGCCATCCGTGCAGTTTAAAAGTGAAAATAAGATGATATTTTCGTAACGGATAACAAGGGTCGTGGCTAAACGTGAACTGAATTAAATAGTTCATTAGTAGCTTTTTACTAAAAGTAGACGAACGAAAAAAACTTTGCGTGTAGGAAAGGCAAGTTGACGAGACAAGGGTTATTTTTTAGCTCACCATTTGCTGGCAGGTTGACATTGAAAAATAGCGGGCATTCATCCCTTACTTTAATATATTATGTAAGACGACCTGAGTGGTGCTTCTTTTGGCTATTTATCTTCGCTGTAATAGGTATTTTTGCAAGTGAATGGAAATTAAGGAGATTTGTAAATCGAATGGCTGAAGAAATGTGAAAGCGTAAACTGGTTGTTATATTGGGAGGGGGGGGGAAGTTATTTGAAATAGTATTGTATAAGACAAAAATTAATACAAAATGATTTAATACTACCCATTGTCGTTTAATATTGTAAATATGCGAATGCGCAATACGCAAGATTAAATTTATCTAGTTTGTTAGACCCAAAATTGGTTAAGTTACCTTAAATTAGTCAAGTTCGATGTAACAATAAAATTGCATATCTATTCGAAATCTCTTAACATAAGAGGTTTTTAGAGAATGTTTAGATTAGTGAGCTGTAAAGCAAAAAGCAGAATCGGCACCACTGTCTGTCCAAAAACGGTGATAATGTACTGTACTGTAAATAGTTGTTTAACGAAAAATTACTAAATTCTACCAAACAGATCAAACGTGACCCACACTTGACTATATCAATCTTTCTTATTTCAGGTCTTCGTATATTTACAATTACTAAGTTAAAATACGTCCACCAAATTTTGAGCTATATGTAATTATACAAATAAGAGTCAAAATTAAAAAGTATTCGTAATTCATGTATAAAAATATATAACAATATTTCCACTGAGCAATAAATCGAATCTGTGGCCCCTGATGTTACAGTCATTCGAATTATCCATCAATCCAACATACATATAGTGAAAGGTTATGATATGAGATCTACTTCTAACATTTATGCGTTTCGTTGCATGTCAGTCACACAACCAGGTAGCCAGTAATCTATTAATTACAAGAATAGTCACATTTATCTACAAAATATGCTAGAATATTTTAACATAAGTCTACAAACATCAATGTTTAGTTAAATAAGTCTAAATATTGATATAAAAATATACGTAATAAAGTGCACACACAGAGGGAAAGTTATTAAAGGGAGAGGGTGGAAATAAGGGGTTGGGAAACTACACCCCTGTGGGAGACCAAAATAGAAACACAAACTTATAATATTTGGGATGTCATAATATTTTACAAAAAGCAACGGGTTCATTTCTTTGCTTATTTTATATTTTCTCAGTTTATGTTATTATGGAAATATCATTGCCACGATAGCAGACCCCGGTTCTCGTTATCAAGTTACGGAAAGTAAGTCGAGTTTCTGTGGGGCTAATAATACTATGAACTCCTTAACATTATGATATAGAATATTATGTTAATGCAGGAATTTACATAGTGCTTTCATAGAATAAACAAAAATATGTTGTAAAAATGTGTTGTAAATCCTGCCGGTAATAAAATAGGGTTTTTTATTATTTGTTCTTTCGTTGATTCAAGTAAATACTTTCGCGATATGATAATCCCGAAAGTTTATCTATTGAAGGCGCTTCACCCGGATTTTAATTAAGAGTAGTGACTTTTTGATTGTACTTACATTTTTATAAAAAATATATATGTTCCATCGTTAGTATCGTTAGTATCTTTAATTACAATTGTTTTATTCGAGGACAAAATGGGATGTGTAGAGGTACTTTAAATGATTATATTGGTTGTTAAAGTGATGCTGGATGGATGGAATCGACAATGTTAGCACAACGGACAGGACACGGCTAAATATTCTAAAAATACATCTCACAAGATCTCTAAGAAGGAATAGCCCTAGAACGCGAAAGTAGTCCAAATGCAAGTGAATAAGACTGGCTATTCGACATGGTAAGCTTGCTTGCTCCTTAATTCCTGAGTCTGGGATCTTCATTATCCCCATCTTCTCCAACGTGGGAGCCATGCTACGGCACGTATTGGCCGGCTCGATCAGAGTATTAGATAGAAAGATAGATTGATAGATATACTCTTTACTGTTACACCAAAATAATTTCAATTTCCGTCGTTATAAATATACTTACAAACTAAAGTTTAAAATTACCACGGCCTGTTAAAAACCGTCTGTTAAACATTGTGTGACCGAGTGAGTGAAGCTACCGGAGGGCCAAACCGCTTTTTCTCTACCCTAAAAGCCGGACAGCATTCTTGTAACTCTTGAGTTGCAAGTGTTCAATCAGCGGCAGAAGTCACTTACCAACAGACATAAAAAATTTGCTTATTTCTTCATTCTTAGACCAGATAACCAAATATCGTGGTGCAAAAGTTTATTCGTATTGTAATAATAGATCTAACTATACTAATAAGTAGTCTAGATTTAATGAAAATAAACCTAACAATCGGAATTTAAAAAGTGGGCAACCGACTTCAATGCGTCTATTATAATATTAAGACTAATATGGTTTTCTCATGGATGTCATTATCACAACTGGACCAAAATCTCATCTAACTACCCTTGAAGTACATCTTTTCCAATAAAAAAAAGAATCATCGAAATCGGTTGGCGTGATATTGAGTTATTCTTCCGTTTGTCGCGCACATGCTTAATGCCAATTTAAGACTTACATATATGGTTTTCACATGGATGCCATTGTGAGAACTGGACCAAATCAAAATAGTGCCACATGGGAAGCAACAGCTTTCAAATAATACAAATTGTCGAAATCGGTTCACGCAATCGAAAGTTATGAGGTAACAAACAAAAAAAAAATACAATCGAACCTCCTCCTTTTTGAAGCCGGTTGCAAGGGTAACATGTTTGTCTAAGCAGCTACGTATGTTATCTCATATTATGTAAACACATACTACTCAGATAAGGGCATTTAACCTCAATCCTTTTAGCATACAGTGACGTAATATTTTAAACCAAAGTGAATACTTATATTCATCATATTTTGAAGTAAATACTTTCAATTTATGTCATCTACGGTTCTCGGTGAAGTGGAATACGGTCCTCCCATCTACACCCGTGGGTTTCGTAATAGGCGACTGAGGGATGGGGCTGTTATCTATCAGACAGAATATATACAATCCTACCCCTTTCTACGTAAGTGGGACTAAATTATTGTATTATACATGTGTACATGTAAGTATGTCAAACTTTAATAAAACCAACGGGAGTTCGGATTTCTTTGCTGAATTTGTGTAAGACGTATAATTTCAAAGAGCAAAAGACTGGGATATAACATATCTGCGTTTTATATTGTCCTTGAAACTTTTATATAAAGTTTGCAAAAAATTGAGACAATACCAAGTGTTGGTAATATTTGTTGTTACAGGCACAGGCTTTCTGTTAGGCAAAATTTTAATATGTACATATTGTAGAGCTTTAATTACTGCCACGACCATCTCTGGACTCGAGAACATTACTTTTATATGAGATGAAAGGTACTCTGTATCTCTTTCTATAGCCAAGGTTACCCCAGCCACCCAAGATATACAAATCTTCATCTTAATATGTTCCGTAGTTATAACGTTAAACAAAGAAACTCATTTTCGTCTTTATAATATTGACTATAAAAAATTAGGGATAAGCATTGGGCCCATCGTCACTATATGTATAGTTACATATATTATATTACTGTATATATTATTATGTGTGTATTTGCATTAATGCGTAAATATGTGTATATATTTAGATTTCTATATATGTATATGTTGTACCCCTCAGCTACCATCACTCGCTCTTGACACTTAATCCATCCTAATTTTGTGTGGTAGAGATCGCTTTTAGCAATTTGACCGCCCATTGTACCTACGATACGTTAATGTTTAATTAATATTTATTGTAATTCCTACAGTGTACAATAAAGAATATTCTTATCTAATCTAATCTAATCGTCATTTATAAACCTCCTCCGGAAGAGATATCCATTTTGCTTCTTTCATTACACAATTAACGAGTTTCCAATAAAGTAGGAATACCTACAAATTCTTAGAAAAAGTCTCAAAGGCTTAAACAATAATTTACATAAACATGAAGCCAAAACTAATTTAGTTCAATAAGTTCCAAAATTTATTACAAGCGTTGAAGGTCCCCCCGTTTAGTATTCAAGCAATTTGTCCTTCGTAAGTTATTTATAGACAAGTAATAAACTAGAAAGGAGACAAGAGGGGACAGCTTTTTAGTATATAATGACAAAATTAAACTTTAGAAAATTCCTGTCAAGAATTTCCTCACTTTAAGGTCAACATGGTAATGTATCTTCCCTAGTTTTTAATTTTTCGGCCTTTTACAGGGCAAGTATGTTTATATTGTCGTAAATCATATCACTATATTTAAAAATTGCATGCCTATGCTTAACTTTACAATTGCCATAAAATGTAGGTTTAGTTTAGATTATTATATTTGCATAACACTGCGACAGGTTTGCGCTAACCGTAATAACTGGGTAAAACAGATTTCTGCTGGTGTTGGAGGCACTCTACTTCCGAAGTAGCATTGAAGAATTATAATTATCATAGACCTACTTGAGAGCTAAATGAATATCAATAAAAGACGTGCGGATTCGTAAATCAATAGTTACAAAAGGTGAGTATACAGCACTAGCTACGCGACTTGGTAGTACACGCGAAGCACTAGGAGGAGGGGTAACTGTCATGTTAGCGACATAGCATTTGCGCTTAGCCACATTTGAACGGTTACATTAATAATAGTAAAATAGTAATTTTTTAAATATTAGCTGTGTGTTCTTTACTAAAATACAAACGATAAGAAAACAAAAAAATAATATAGTTTATACAATTTTCCTAGGATTAGCCCTTTTTACATAGTTTGTTAGCGGCCACGGAGTCGATGAACTGCAATTTTTCATATAGATTCACACCCTACACAGGCTGCGAGGCATATTGATCCGATCGCCATACTGCTCCTTAGGTTAGGGTAGCCGGCTTGCCCTCTCTATTTCATCATTCTATCCCGTTCGCACACTGCACTTCTAATTTACATTGATACTAGTCATAGTTACAGCAAATTCCTAGGCCACGTGTAGTCGATACGACATTTTGACTCAGTTTTCATGTATTAACTGCTCTTTAACGACTTCGCTAGCGTAAAAGATATTTATCTATCTTTAAGAAAAAGTACCTGGCCTGTGGTTAGTGACCCTGACTACCGAACAAGGAGTTGTTGGTTAAATTCATGCACAGGGCAAATTTGCTTGATCCACATATATGTATTTGTCCCGAGTCTGGCTGTTCTGTATGTCCATTGTTTGCTTGTTTGTTAAGTCAGCGCGAAACAGGAATAATGGCTAGTAGTTATCTTCTAAAACAAGATAAGTACTTTTTTCTCTGGAGGAAGGGTACATAGATTGATACTTTAATTCTACAGAATTTTACAGAGTTTATGTCATAATATCCAAAATGTGCCAAGGACATCATAAAATCTCTTCCAGTTAACCTTTGGTTCGACTGGAATTAATATTAAATACTGCTAGCAATCGTTGGCTTATTCTGCTTATGTAATACTCAACATCATTGCAAATAATTTTTGTAGCTAAGGTAAATTACTATGCATTAAGTAGTTATGATATATAGTTAGTAGTGTAGTTATACTTAAGTGCCATATCTAAATACAGAGTAAAGCCATGCTTAGGCCCAAATGGGCCGCCTCGACTCATGCGATACCACTGAAAACCGGCCTCACAGAAAACCGGTTGTGAAGTAACGAAAAAGTGAAGTACATTTCCTCGAAATGGGTAAGGTTTCCGGAGGCCCAACTCCACCTCTCCCCTTTCCACTCCCCTCACCCCCTGTACTCTTTCCCATATTCTCAACCTCCCCCTCTTCTTTCCCATCCCCCATCCCTCATCACCATCAAAGGCGGGTAGCGCACCTACGACTCTTGAGTTGCAGGTGTCCATGGACGGCGGTTGTCACTTACCATCAGGTGACCCGTCTGTTCGTCTGTCCCCCTATAGTATAAAAAAAAACACAGAGATAAATACCTACATCATTATACAGGCATACATGCATATTATATGTGTGATGTATAATATACATTCGATTATACTGACGGTAAATGCTCATGTAATAATTTTTTTAACATGATCTATGTCCTTTTCTAGCAACTCCTGGTAATATGTACGAATTTCATTATAATCCGTCCGTAAAGTGTCCAGTAAAGCGTAAGAAACCAACTCACTTTAGCTTTTAAACCCCATACTAAAAGAACGACCCCCATACATAAGAAAAAGAAAGGGTTTTATAACTTTGTATCATGTATCGGTATTTCTCTATGTGGCATTATAACTCCTGAATCGATGAACCGATTTCAATTTAGTTTTTTTGTTTAAAATGTGTCTGAATTGAGAGTATTTCAGGCTTGGTTTAAGAAAATCTGGTTGACGGTTTGAAGATCTCTTTAAGATGTCCAAAATTACCCAGATTTTGGCTGGATTGGTGATCTAGTGGTTAGTGACCCCGACTGCTGAACCAAAGGGCGTGGATCAATTCCCATAAAGTATAAAAAAAAAATGTTGTCTACAAGTAGTTGTCACGATTTGTGTCTAAAATGTTTGTTTCTTAAGTTAAATGTAAGCATGAAAGTCATTGTAACATGAACTAAATATATATATATATAATAAGAAGTTTAGTAGATAGCAAACACACATCTATATCGTCTGTATTAAGGGTATGAACAAATAGACGTACTAATTAAATTAACCTTGCAAATTATAACCATTTGCTTAATGAGTTGATTCGACCAATCAGTACTGGACCTTAAGATGTCAATAGTTTAGTTATAAGAAGTTAAAAGGACTAACAAGTAAAATTGTTAAAAAAAAAAGACAGCATTATTGACTGTTCTCTCTTTTTGGTGACGTCATCTTCAACCTTCAACTATGGTAGAACTCTATGTCACTTCCACTACCACTAACGGCGATTGGGATGATTTCATACATGATATATCGAAATCCATAAAGCCGTCTAGGATGTAGGGCATCCGGGCGCAGGAGGGCTTTTATAGATCTCCGAACACCCTGTACACCGTGTGACGGGACTCGTCTTGGGTGAGACGGCACACCGTGTGGTTTTAGTCGGTTCAATTCCGACACACCGACCCACTGAAAGCCCCAGTGGGGCGACGGACTGTGGAGGTTTCCACATGTAAAAAAAAAGTGTGAGCCATGGGTCAATGTCTTGTCGGGGGTAATGAAGACATTGACCCGTCTCACCCAAGGCGAAGAATGCAATTGCGGTTTTCGCTCTCCCGAGCATAGGCAAGTTGAGGAACATAGGGGTGGTTTCTGGTCGGTAAGAATCCGACAGATGTAGGGCGTGACAAAAAAATATTATACATACATTCAGTGACAAAAAACAACCCTCATCCTTGCACAGTCGGGTAACAAGAAAATCATGTAATGAATCGAAAATGAAGTAATGGTCCAAATTTATTCCGAATATGATTCATATAATAAAAGTCAAAAGCTTTGTATAATAAATGTACTTGTGTCTGAGCATTCTAAATGTGAGTAAAATCTGTTAAAATTAGTTTAATTTCTATAATTCACAATCTCATAGGATACATGTATGCTTCCACTAAATAAATTACAAACAAAATAGAGTTATTCACAGAATCAAGGATATCACACTTATACCTGTTTGGATATGATGGATGGCTATCAGAATACGATTCTGATAGCCATGCATCGTTGCTATCATAAACATTTCAAGGTCGAAATCGAAACAATGTAATACAATTTTTTATATACCTTTATGCCGTCCAAAAATGCTTCATCTCCGAAAGCCGCTTAGCCCTGATCCCTTGCTTCTATAAACCCGTCTAAATGTAAAATAAGTACGAGACAAGACGGACAATGGATCTATTTAGACTTGGCCTCGTAGAATCGCCAGTCAAAAGTTCTTTAACGCCGCTTGTAGTGAACTGTTATTACAATTCTGTGACTTCAGCTATTGAATACGTCATAAAATAAAGTTCGCTTCCTAGTCGCCTGTTACGATACCATCGGAAAGAGAATGTGGCCGTAGTCTACTCGACCGAAAACCATATAGCTAAGATTAAATAAACTAATAATGTAAATAAATGCTATATTAACTTTAAACATTTAAAGAAAAAGTTGCTTAAAAATCGATTTCTTAATTCATCACTAACTACCCTCTGCAGCACCAACGTATTATTTCTGTTGATATCTCACATGCCTTTAGATGTAGTTTTAGGCTACCTAAAACTATCCCTCGTGGTTTACGTTAAGGTAATCGTGACAGTTCTTTCTGGGCCAAAATTAAATATAAATACTAAAAAAAATTCAAAACGATTGCATGAATTGAGTTGTTTTATTATTTCCTAAGAGAAAAACAAAACCTATTTCAAGTAGCACTAAATAAATAGTTCTGCTTATCCAGCTACCTACAGGCGCAATACTTATGCTACTAGAAATAAAGGGTGTGTATTTCGTAATTACTATAATTGGAAACAGCAAGTAAAGCTTTAAGAAGTAACACGATAAACGGTGTTACTCAACCCGTATTATTTTTTCCGCACTCCGCTCTTGGTTAAGTCGCCTTCCGCCTACCACTTAAAACTGTTTTCTTACTTGAAGATTAAATATTTATGTAGGACATACTAGTATTATTCATAATATATTATTAGTATTCGGGGTAACTAATCCGACTCTTAATGTCTTTAGAAAGTGTATGAAGAAACATCGTTAGTTTCCCTTGATTTCCGTGGGATCCCATCATCAAAACCCTGACTTGATTACATTGGAACCAACGCAAAGGAATACATTCCTTTCAATAATATTAAAATTTGAAAATAGGTCTACAATCGACGGAGAAATTGACTATCATAAATATAAAAATTAAAAATATATTGTATAGAACCGCCTTTCTTGAAGTAGTTTACAAAATAAGACAATCTAAAGTCGAAAGTTACTTATTAGGTTTGAATTAATGTTATCTTGTAATTAATTAATTAATATTCCACTTTATTGTTTTTTAACCTTGAATGTTTTAATTTTCCTATCTTAAATTTAGTTTTCTGTTTCATGATACTATATATTTTGATTATTATAATATAAGCTCTAATTATGTTAATTGTAGTATACCTGTATTCTAATGGGTACTAGAAATGCATTTGTTATTTCTTTTTTCATATTAGTCCATTTGTTTTATTTGTTGGCAATCCATAATCAATAAATTGTTTGCTGTGGTCATGGCATTCAACCAAGTTATGACCACTGACCTATGCCCACGTATAGGATTTAAACATGTTTGCCTGACTCTGCCAGAAAATGTACAGTGAATGTCCAGTATTGTCACTCCGCTTCATACACTCGAAAGAAATACTTTCTAATCAAATCCGGACATGTATGAAGTTCTGATAACGCTTATCGAGGTTTCATATGTCCTAGTTCATATAATGTTCTGTTAATGAAATTTGTTATCATTATATTACTTTAAAAATCCATTATTTCATTACACTGACAGAAAAAGATTTTTTTGAAAATTGTATAAATGATTACAGTATTGTAAGTATTTATGTATGTATACTTGTTGATTATTGGTATTACAGAATTTTCAAATGAACTCAAAACAAATTGAAACTATTCATTTAAATTAAATCAATCAGTCATGAACGCACTATTTCATGGCTCAGGACACTCTTTTCAATGGCACAGGGCACACGACATTTATCAGAAACTATATTTAGTTAAGGTGAGATTATTTTATTTTATTTACTACCAAGGTACACTGCTTTGTCTTTACCCATTTGTATTTAGCTAATACGGTGGATGAAATATAACAAGCATAAGATTACCCTAATACATATGTATTAATGAAAGCTACAAAAGAACAATACGTTAATTATAAGTTTGTAAGTAGAACACTGTAACTAATGTTATGTTGTTTTGTAAAAAAGTGTACCAGTTACTTCATATGACATTACATTATTCAAATTACTAATACTTAATATTACATACATACTACAATTTTCTAATATTACAAAACAGACACATAATTTTCTTAACTACATCTATGCTAATATAAAGTAAAGAGTGAGCTTGTTGGTTTATGCGGGCTAATCTCTTGAAGTACCGGTCTGATTTAAATTCAATTGTTTCTGAGTTGGATAATTATACAGATGAAACAATGGCAATCGGCTATTGAGTGATAGTCATCTTTATCTAGAGGTACATACAATACATATATCTTAAGACCACTTAAGAGCGTTTAATTTAGGTTTGTTTTGTTTATATTTTTTTTCTTCTTTTCTTTTAAAAGATAACTTCTACATTAGGAATAATACGTGTGGCCTGTGTGCCTCGGGACTTTATAAACATAAAATCAACGGATCAGGAGAGGACCATTTGTGAATCACACGCGAGCGTGTTCCCCGCGAGCCTAACTAAATATGAGAGGGGTGGGGGGGGACCATATTGGGGTCGCCTTGCTCAAAAGGCGGCCAGGTCTGCCGGGGTACACAGTTCCTTTCTCCGACGACGACGAGTCCGACATACCACCTTATCCATTAGCCCCGGTAAGGTGATGACCCGTTAGGTTTCCACTCAAAAAAAAAGGTTAAAACTAACTTCCAAGATTTGTTAATTTACTTACATAGTAAGTTAATATATAGTAAAGTATGGTATGTGGAATATGTGTATATTGTGATTATCTTCATGCTTCATTTTTATTCAAGAACGTCATGTAATGTGTACATTTTTGAGGAAAAAATAACCAAACCAAGAAATAATAATAAACCATCATCTCAGAGGGAGGTTAAAAAGACTGCTTGTAGTTCCTTGTGTGTTCTTTTCCATTGTATCTACGTATTGGAATAGGCAACCAGCTTTACGACTGACTTAATCTGGCTGACTTTTTCTGAGTACTGAAGAACACAAACTACTACAAAATCATTCTTATCAGTACTAATCTTTGCAGTTTCGTAAGAGTTCTCTGACTTCTCGGTAGCAGCCGGTTCGAGTTATACTTAAGTATGCGACTCTGACCTTTCAAGCTATTGCTAATACTCCCCAACCATCTGTATAAGCACTATCCCATCCACATATAATATACCATTTTTCAAATTTCATCCTCCCTTTCCTGTCAATATACTCCTAATTTTACCATCTTATTTCCAAAAGTGCTCAGATGATAAGCTTCCCCCCCCCCCTATTACAGGCATGGGTGTGTGTGTATGTAAATCAGATGTTGACGATATCTCTAATGTTGAAAAGATCGTCTGTGAAATACTAACAGTTGCAAGTCTCATCATTGTTAATATACCTATTTAAGCCATGGGAAAATATGAGGCAACAGTAACAGAAGCTATTTAAAACGTAAAGGGGTTTGTCACAATTTTTATATTGCGTGACATAAAATATTATTATATAATATAAGTGATATCATTTAAGTGACATAAAATATTATTATATAATATAAGTGATATCATTTAAGTGACATAAAATATTATTATATAATATAAGTGATATAATTTAAGTGACATAAAATCTTTTTTTGTTCCTCTAAAACATAAATAAATTACTATTTTTTTTTGTAAATCATAAATAAGTTATATAAGGTTAGTATGATAATTACTATAAGGAACAAGATTTTTATACTTGTATCAACATTTTAGAAGGTTCTTCTTAACATATATTTTTTTAATTCGATATTGATATTCTATAATAGAATAAAAAAAATTGTACAAAATTGTACATTTGTACAAATCGTTGATTAAAACATTGTCTGTTCACAAATCGTCACCAATAATTTCGATGATATTTCGACTGTGAAAGCGGTATACTGTTAAGCGCACGTTATGAATGCCTTTACGCTGCGGTTATTGATTACAGCAACGCAATGTGATACAGCCGAATATTCTACAACTACCGGATTTATTAGATAACCGAAGTTACCAAGTAATACACCAAACCAATGTTATCCATATGATAGAGTTTAACAGTGGTAGAGTCATGCTCAGGCATGAATGGACCGGCTCAGTGCGATATCACGGCCTCGAAGAAAACCTCCTCTTTCTCATCTCCTCATACCCCCTCTCTTCTTTCCCTTCCCCTTAAAGGCGGGCAGCGTACTTACAACTCTTGAGTTGCAGGTATCGATGAATGGCTGTTGTCACTAACAGGTGACCAAAAAAAAAAAAGTGAATTCACACCCGTTCAGAATTAGCAGATGCGACGTTGAAAGGCAAGTATGAAAATAAAATGGAAATTGATTCTCACCAACTACTTAAATTTAAATATAATTTCAAAATATATGAAATTTTATCGTTTAAGATTATGGCTATTGTCCGTGAAGATGACTTTTATTATAATTCCAGCTGTAACAAAATAAAAATAAAAAGCAGAAATGCATGAGGTGCGGTTAAACAAAATATGAAAAAACTTATTTGTATAATATTAATATTTATGATAGTATATTAAATAAATCTGAATTTCACATTCCTAGAATGTTTCTTGTTGTCTTTTTAATTTGTAAAAAGAATATATTTCAAAAATATATCATTACATTATTAAATTTCAATTTAAGATTAATACGACCTACGCTAACACCTGAAAAAAGGTTAAAATAAAGAAGTTATTTCAGAACAGCTAGAAGACGCCGCCGAATCACAGTAGTAACTAAATAATGTACACATTCTACAGTCTTAGCAGCTCAGGGTTCGTGTATTATTGAAAATATTTTTTATAGTTTAATTGAATTTTATAGTTAAGATACATAAGTGGTTCGTAAATAAATAGATTAAATGAATCAATATTTACGAAAACCATGAGTTCAATTCTGGAGATAACCTCAAACTCGTAATCTCTCCTACGAATCCGCATAGAAATTATATTATAATATTTAGTCGATGCTTAGTGGTGACATTATAATTTGAGAGTAAGTCAGTTTTTCATCAGTAAACTTGTGAGTCGATTCTTATGAAATACTTTAAGAAATTTATACTTGTATTGAAATACATATGTCCAATTTTTATATCTCTGTTACACTATAGCCAAAATAGGGCTAAATGAGTAATGAATGAGTTATTTGAATAGGCTGTAATACTCAAATCAATATCCAATCTAAATTTAATATATAAAATCTAGATATTAAATAGATATGTATATGGTTACTGAAAGTGCAACTGTCCGGCAGCTTGGTTTTAAGAAATTTCTCAATATATTCATTTAAAAAAGCGAATATCTCACATAACAAATGTAAATGATAAAACGAAGTTTTAATGTTTTTTTTAATACTTTGGTAATGCAAACGGGTAGATATGGTCATATAACAATTGTGAGAATAGTGTTGGATAGTCTAGTCGAACCAGAAGTTTTTAATTAAGTATATTTCAAATCACACACAATTTCCAAACACAAACTCATAAATTCACAACTTGAGAGATCAAGACAATTCAAAGTTTTCTGTCGTCAGATTATTCTTTAATAAAATGCAAAACGTGTATTGTACCGTACTTACTTTGTATATATACTTAATGATATTCATAATTATTTCATTTAGTGCATGTACTTGCACAATATTAGAAATTCACAAACTTCGTGTGTAACGTGTAATCGAAAGACAAGAAGAATCTTTATTTTATTTTTTATTATATTAAAAACAACTTTCACATTAGGAATAATTCCTGTGTCGAACGCACGACCTCTTATTCACCAGTCAGGGTCATTATTCACTTGACCAATAAGCCCCTCATCCATCCATCCACAAACCGTATCTATATTACACGTACATACCTGAACAGTTTACACTACATAACTTTATATGTAGTTCTAGCAGGTTTTATTTTATAACCATGAATAATATACGACCTACGTACGACATTACTACTGATTGGCTATTGCCAATTGTACTATAAAACCAAAGGTGAATATAAAATGTTCACGTACCATTTTAATGTTGAAATTTCACAATCATCGCTTGACACATGTACCTAGTCTTGCCATAAATATTGTTGCAAAGATTTTGTTTTATTACAGAAAACGTTTATTTCTGTAATGTCTGTTAGTTTATACATTAAAATAAAAGTATAAAAATATATTTAGCCTATTCACTGTGATCTCTTTTTTCTTTAATACAGTCCTTTAAACGTCGTGGGCAGTTATCAATAGAAACACACACTCTCTCCATGGGAAAATTTTCACCATATACTCTCTAAAACTGACCATAAATCATAACCCAGCTGATTAAGATCGGGACTAGATGACGGCCTTAGTCATCTTTAAAATAAGCGAAATGGTTCTAGGTGATATATTTATTAATTTCCCGAGATAAAATCTTTTGCTTTCGGACAGGATTTCTTCGAATTCTTATCTTCACTGCTTTGATCGCCTTTTTCGTACGAATACTACGTAGACGGCCAGATCTTTTTCTCTCACAAACAGAGGAGCTTTCATTGTATCTATCATTAGCCTAGTACTCAAACAGACTAATACTAATACTAAGCGAATGGAGTTTCAAAAATTAATTTGGTTAAATACCTAATACTTTGTGTAATGCTATCACAGCAATTCGGTTCTCTTTATCATCCCGCTCCATTTTATTATTACTAAAATATGTAACACCGATTATGTATACTGAATATTCATATAATAATGACAGATTCCAAATTCAAATGTCAAAACAGCATCATTGATCAAACTAGTCTTAATATGGTGGCCGAGAATCGGTAAACGGAAGATAAGACGCCCCAGACACACGGATCGACAAACTGATAAACGTAACTCAGGGTTAGACTGGACGCCCAAGAGAAGGATTTGGTGCTATGCTGCACTTTAAAAGAGGTGAAATGTTATGAAGAACGTTTAATATAAGCAAGTTGACAGATAGAAGACTAGAAAGAAGACCAAAGAGAAGATGGACGGAATGCGTGAAAATGGATATGACTGAAACCTCCCGTTTCAGTTCAAAGGAAAGAAGCGACGTATGCCATATTGTGAAATGGAAGAAGAGATTATATACGTTTGTTAATAGTTTGGTATGATTTGAAACCGAAAATTCAGTTAAAGTTTAATTATAATATTTATACTTTTTACGCTATTTTGTAGCACGTTTTTGCATGAGTTCTTGGACGTATCCAATGACGATCTAAAAGCTGCTCAAAATGCAGCTTTTAGATAGGAACTTAAGAAATTTATATCAAAAATATGAATATGTCTATTCAATTTTAATTTTACACAAATTATTGAAAACTATACATGGTATACATGTGGTTGTAGTTCGAAAAATACTTTAGCAACGCCTCCTCGCCCTATGGGCGCAGCTGCAGCTCAGGTATTAATCTATAAAGGCACCGGCAAATGTGCCGAAACACGGCCGAACAGATGGTGCCTAAATCATCTGATCGAGATATTTACAGGCCAATGATGGGCATGGTGCTTATTACAAATCGCTTATATGATATACATGCATAAATACCCGTTATTCACTTGTTTAAACATTTCAACTGCACATTTTTAAATTAATTACATTCTTCTTATTTACAACGTATTACAAAAACAGTGAACTATTTACTTTTTGGAATCTCGAGGAACAAGAGAACCTACATCACATTGCTGCGACTTTATATCTTCGTTAACCCTTCTTAAATCTCTTGTCCCATCATCATGATACAGCTCCTGTTGAAAACTATACAACTCCCCATATATTAAAGTATTAAGCACGTTAACGGTTTCAAGAACGCCGGTATCACTTTCAGATCTGACGTCTCATGGCTTCCAACGCTGTAATTGCATTACTCGAGTGATAATCTCCCCATTCGCACATGGGCATGTATTATCGCATAGCGAACTTCGATTACAATATGACTCGAGAAATCGATTAACAGTTACTTAATGGCGTATGACTTATGACGGAACTGTCGGTCTAGTGTTTAGTGATCTTGAGTGCTGAGCCAGAAGTCGTGGGTTTGATTCCTTCAGAGGGCAAAAATTTGTAAAATCTATGAATAATTGTCCCGTGTGTGAGTATTTCTTGTGTCCGTTGCTTGTATGTTTGTCAAGTCTACCACCACACAGAAGTCATTCCTTCATTCACGCACTTGTGACTCTTGAGTTGCGGGTGTCCATGGGCGGCGGTACTCACTTACCATCAGGTGACCCGTCTTCCCCTTTTCCCCCCCATCGCATAAAAAAAAAGATCCTAATGTGAGTTGTCTGTTGAACAAAACTTAATCGAATGTAGTATTAACAGTGGAAAGGCATTTTGCATTTATTTTATTTAATATTTGGTACGGTATGTGTTAGATAAATTATAACCTTTAAATATTGAATTCATAATGTAGGTATATAACTACATAGGTCAAATAAAAACTGTTCCGTACCATAATCTATAGAGCGGCAAAAAATCACATTTCTTGTATGGGAGCCTGACTTACATTTAATTATATATTTTTAAACTAAATATTCTGTGAATATTTCAAGCGTCTGCCTGTTGCTCTTATCAATATAGAGTTAAAACGAGCAAAAAAATCACGTTTGTTGTATGGGAGCATCTTTAAATATTTATTTTATTCTGTTTTTAGTATATGTTGTTATATCGGCAACAGAACTACATCATCTGTACAAATTTCAAATGTCTAACTAGCACGGTTCATGAGATACAGCCTGATGACAGACGGACAGCGGAGTCTCAGTAATAGGTGCCCGTTTTACCCTTTGGGTACAGAACCCTAAAAACACCAAAAAAAGTAAGGCTTTTGACAAGCCATTAAGAGGTTGCTGTTTCAATCTTCATCTAGAAATAAACCAGCCTTTTGTTTATGTTAACTCTGTTTCCGTATTTACATAAATAGACATATATGAACAATAATAATACTTTAAATATGAAGAACCGTCGAATCGATTAAGCCGATTACTTGGTGGATTTCGTTGTGAGGAGTCATTTAAATCATCTCAATAGTGATAGTGATATATGTACATGTCGAGATAACACCAACCAAAAAATAAGATCGAAGTTAATAATTTTATTAGTTAAGATTATCTGTGAACGAGACTATGTAGATAGATAAATAGACAATAGTTTATTTGTACACCATTACTAAAAGTCCGGTATATATGTACATATTATCTTCGACAGATAATGTAATAACGGGATTATACTAAATGCAATCTCTTCCAGACAATAGACTAGACGACTGTGCAGTCAAATCAGCACATTTTTAGTAAACGTCAGAACGGTAGGTTTGGTACATTTTTGTATAAAATAAATACGTAAAATACATAAAATAAGTAATAAATGAGCCTACGTATTGTCAAATTATTCCCTTTTAATGTAAATAGTAAAAAAAATATATATAGTCGTGGGAGTAAGAGTGGGAGACTAAACTCCACCTCCCACCTCTCCTGATCGATCTCAAAGACGGACAGCGCACGTATGACACGTGTCCAGTGGCGGCGGTTGTCATCTGGCGTATGTTCGTCTGTTCCCTATATCATAATCATAATATCAGGTTATATCATAACATCATCATAAAGTTCAGGATAGTCATCTACTATATTTTAGTATTGAAGAAAATGATAAGGAGAAATAGTGGTAGTTGATGGTGTATTAATATCTGAAAACTATACTTACTCAACTATAGGTAATATAAAATAAAAAAAATATATAAACCAACAAACCAACTAAAACTAAACATTTATGCATACATATATTTCTTGTATCATTCAATTGTGTGTCAGATTATTTCTCATCCCACAGTCAGACTGTGAGATCAAAATTCAATTGATTTAAAGATGCTATGTCTTCCTGTTAACTTATGCTAACATATAGGGCATAGATTAAGATAATAATATCTTTTAGAAAATAGTTTTGTAATGTATTCCATAAATAATAACGCCAAAGATTTTTGCTCGCTCTGGAACTATCAGTTAGATATGAACTATTATTTTTCTAATGGATACAGTATGTACTGAAGAATAATACGGACTAAAAACATGAATAAAACCGACCATTAGAGCAGAGCAGTGACCATAAACATGGGTCCAACAGCGTGGAACGGCTAGTGCATTTGATAAACTGATTAAGTATTCTGCTTACCAACACCTGATTCAATTTGAGTAAGTGGAAAATAGATCACTTTTTTTCTATAACAAGGTAAACATAACCACCAACCACCAAATAAAGGAACCAAATTCTAATTGGCAACATTCCTCTGCAGGGATGTAGGTGTAAATATTCCTGTATTATAAAATATTAAGTGAATAATACGATAATACTCTTTTTTAATTATGTAACTGGCTGAACATGGTTTTTGAATCTCGAACAATAAAAAAAGAATATACCTACAAGCTGTCAAGGTTGTCCACTTTAAAATTACCAATGTCAAATAACCTTAGCTTCATGCATTAAATCTTGTAGCACATTTTTATATTAAAATTCGAATAGAACACGAATCAATATATTTTCTTTAAATTGAATTAGTGTCATGGTTGTTTTAGTTGTCATGGACTTCTTAGTACAATTAGTCACATCACTTAATATATTTCCTCAATTCTCGTCCTGTTAATATGTTAGTAGATATTTATACTCCTAAATATAATATAATTATACTAAACATAATTATGCAGTATTTAAATGAGTATTGATGCATTATATATTATTTATATTAAAAAATTCAGAATAAAATGAGTCTTTTTTATAAGCTTGCAATGTTTGTTTGGTTTTTGACCCGCTGCCGCTTTACGATTTGCGATGTGCTGCATCTTAACTTCCGCTATACTTAAAGTTCCTTATGATTGATTGCCTTTAGTAAAAAATCTATTGTGATCTAATAAGCATGACCGAACTCTGATTTTAAAGATTGTTTAAAAAATATTTTGAACTTAATTTAGAAATATATATAAACAAATGTCAAACACAAGTTATGAGTTTTAAATGTCAAAGTTTAAATCTTTAGATATCAGATTACATTATGTATTTAATTATTTTCAATGTCACTATACTTATGTATAGTAGACGATTTTGTCTTCAAATGATTATTCATTTGAAGACAAAATCGTCTACGCTCATAAAAGTAGATACGTAATTCATAGTTTAAAAGCTTAAGGCTTCGTAATAAGGCTTTTAATATGCTCATATGAGAATCGAATGCATATATATCGAATTTGTATCGTGAACCGTTAATTTTAATGTCGAACACAATGTCCTGTTCAGTTGAAATAAAACAATAAACAAGATAATTACGTTTATGATCTACATTAAGTGTAATTATTAATTAGCGACCGCAACCACTTCGACAGACCAATCACTCTTAACCGACTGCGAAGTGCGATACGACCGTGTGTTTGTATACGTATATATGTACATATATGTCACTCCCTAGAGGGCTTGTTGAATTTCGAGACGTGAGGTGTCATTTAAATTGATAAACAGAGGGAGTGACATTGATAACATTTCGAGGTAACGTTAGCAAAAAAAAGTGGTACTATATAATAAAGTTGGGTTTAAACTTCTTAATAATTTTACTTGTTGGCTTAGCTATTTTGCAAAAAGTAATTTACACCTTACATTTAGTCTGTATTACACTTATATAATTTAAATTTATAATATTGTTATTTTATTTATGAACGCACTAGCTATTGAAATTTAAAAATAAAAATAACTATATGTTAACACATTGATGCAGTAGTTAAGCAATTTTGAATCAATCATTTACCTAATAAATATTTTAAAACACAGAGATTGAGAAAGATAGGAAATAAGTACTTTAGCAGTTTAATTCTTTATCTTATAAATCACCTTTAAGTTACAAAAGTGTTACAAAATAAGTTACTGTGCCTGTGTATACAAAGACAGTAAAAAAACAATCAATCTTCCAAGTCATATCAACATTCTAAATATATTTAAGATTTTTTGAGACATAAATTACCTTAGTAAGTAGTAGTTAAGTCTGTCATTTACTCAACTATGATAATGTTTTTTGTTTTCATAATTTTATAATGAAATTAGTTACAAGAAAATATTTTAAATTACACAAGGCTTTTCTGTATGAACGAGGTATGGATACTAAATATTCAAGACACAACTAAATATCAATTAGACTCGAATGTTATTTGCGATTAGTTTCACACGACTTCACACAACTTTTTTTAACTTTTCGGGTCAAGGCAAATAAGACCATACCATCAAAACTAAGAGATCATTTTACGCTTTCAGTAAGCATTATAAATAAAAATGTAGCAAAATATTTATTTTCTGTAGCCTGCAATATCGTGTAGAACCGTTCGTGCATGCGCACTGCGCCCCTAACAGGAGGTTGCAGCCTTCTAGCCTAACAGCTGATCGTTGATAAACATTTCCTCTTAGTTGCTTATAATCAAACATAAACAAAACTAAATGACATGTAAAGACATACCTTTGATTGAGTTGTATCAGGCTGCATATAATAAAATATTAAAAACATCCACACAGCGCCGACTAGGAACAAAATTTTGACGTTTCGACGCATTTTGACAGTTTTCTATAACAAACTTTTTTAAATTTTCAAATATAGAACGAAAGAACGAAACACTAAATGGTTTACACTTGATTTTTATTGTGTTCGATTCACGAGTCGCGATTGTTACTATTTGTTAACGGTACGCGGCGCGCGGCCGCGCTCGTTGGTGCGGCGTGCGGACTGAACCCAGTTCACAGAATAATACAGATAGCTACCGGTCATGCGCGTATCGGTCTTCGACACCGCGTACGAAAATAGAACTTGCACAGTTTGGCCGTCATCGACGTACTGCGCGTACGGTGGTCCTCTCACTGCATTGTTCTCCTTGGTCAGTGTCTAAACGTTAGTAGAACTAGCCTAGTAACGTGGTAGGCATAGAATGTTAAGTAACCGGTTTATATAGATACGGATTTGTATGAAAGTACAACATGCGACTTAGTTTAGTTGTAAATAAAGAATGGTTAATAAGATTTTATACGCGGTTTTAATTAGACCTTTCAAGGACAAAGTTATCTTGTTAGAGTTTGTTCTTCTTGATAACAGATGGCGAATAGAATATTTAAATTAAGCTTATTTTATGATATATCTCTTTGCTCTCGTATTATCTCTCAGTCATACAGTGCCCGGTTGACGACACGCTAGTAGGATTGCCCCCCGTTGCATTAGTGGGACCAAAATTGTAATTGGAAAAATGTTAGTGTTTAATAGACTTCTGCCAACCCCTTAAAGGATACAGGCATGAGCGTATGTATGTTAGTTCAATTATAATTGGCAGTTTCTTGGCATTTCAGAAAAAGTCACAACAAAGTCCAATGTTCTGATTAAAATTATTTTTTTTTTATTTTTGTCAGGTTTTCAGAGTTGGCAAAATTACCATGTTATTAACAATTTTGCAAAGTGCAAATATTTGGCAAAATTCCATGTTTCTTTGTAGAAAGGTGTATAGAAACGTAGTATTCACTTTTTTACTTGTTTTATGCATCAAATGTCTTGGCATTTATACTAGACATGTACTTTTGTCCAAAGTACGTAGACCTGAATAGAAATAAGACATACAGTTAAGACAAAGATATTAATACAGAGTTTTCCTGTCTTTCTTTTATTTATTTTTTAAACTCGCTCACAACGTCTGATGTTTTGACTGTCGATCTTGCTATATCATCATATATCACTCATTCACTTTAATCCCAACAGTTAAGGTCTGTACTTTTTGGTCAATCAAGTTTTCTCGTCTACTTACTTTGGCAACTTTGGCACGAAGAAACCATGAAACATATAGGCCCACTTATTGCTGCATTTATAAAAAAGTAATTAGTTTATACTCATCAAGTCACAATCCACTGCTGGACGCAGGCCTCTCCCAACGTACGCTATAGCACTTGGTATACAGTCTTTCTTATACAGTAAACATTCTGGTAATTACAATTAGAAGAATAACTTTAATAGTGTTAAAAATGAGTAAGGGTGACGACACCCTTACTCATTTTTAACACCCTGTATCATTTGTTGTTTATTGTTTGTTTAATCTTGACCGTCCTTGACCTTGGCCGTAATTTATTTTCTGATATGTAAAATGTGGGGCCTCGAGTAATGTTTAAGTATATGTACACTGAATGTTAGTATCCCAACAAGTTGGTTCGACCGATTTAAAGATAACAGGAAAAGTGAGAAAAAGTCGAGTTTATAATATTTTCTAAAATATATATAAAAATTAAAATACGTTGTTTCCAAAAAAAATATTGAACTTAGCTAAAATTCTGACGCTCTGACGATTCTGCTATTGAACATATAGATGCTCAAACAAACAAATTGTAAGGGCTAAACATTCTCCCATACACCAAAACATTCGGATGTGAGTAGGAGCGCTAAGATTTTATGTATTCTTCAAGAAAGGAAAGCAAAAAGCATAAATAGAAGAAAAGAGTATCATATTTATTCACTAAAGCTTTTATTCAGCAAGTGTTTACGGAATTCGGCCAGACTGAGTCATTTACAATTCAAGATATACAAAAATTATGTTGAAAAAATACAAATATTTATCTGCGACATTTACGATGTTACTGGAACACGTAGCGTAGCGTCCTCTTCATTTTCAAGTAATATACAATTTCTGATGTGAATTAGACATTTAACCAAAATAAGTTTTTTCAAAAATTTCTTCAAGCAGAGTACTGGCGGGACATAACTGTTATACCTTCTGCACCTAAACCATGTTCATAAATAAATAAATTGATAAAATCATTGATTGTTTTTTTCTAACAAAATACTTGGTATCAAAAAGAGTTTTAATTAATTTTAAACTATTATAATTTCATCTACACATAATATTAAATTCTTGCTTTAGCGTCACGTTTGAAACATCATAATAACAGTTTTGTACTAAATACTAAGTCTGAATGTGGGACACGGTACTCATACCAATATACCATTTTTCTCTGTCTATTTGTTTCGGCTAACATGGGAGATAGGCACAATGGTTGCTACATGATCTTCACAAGTAAATAGCTGGGGTTGTAGGGGTGTATTTAACGTATTTGATTCCTTAAAAACAATAAAGGTTTGACTGAAGCGAAATAATCAATTTAAAAAAATTCTGCACTTCTTCTAAGTGTAAATGTTAAGTTATCCAAATTCCACAATGGAAGCACATTTGCAATACTTGTTTAAGAGGTGTTGTGAATTCTCTTAACTTCTCTTCTTAATATAGGTATCTACAGATAAAACTCATTCGCTAACATCCTGCCCTTTCATAATATTTTTTTAAGATCTTAACTAACGTCTGATTCAATATCTACTTATAAATTTATAGTAACCTCTTCAAGTGCTTGGCGTGGGTGATCCAAGCAATCAAACTGACGACTTTATATTTTTACTGTCCACTTGACACTGAAATGTGATGTCATATAAATATTGAAATTTGTTACGACAAAAATCCTCTATAGATAAACGATATAAAATATCCAATACGCTTACACAATGGTGCCTAATATATTTAATCTGAACGGTTCATTAAACCTTTAAGGAGATAAAGGTGAAGTGTCATGTTGGAATCGAACCGACTTAAAGCAATCGGTTTTCTTTTATGAAGTAGTCCATTTGCTGTGGCCACGGGTTTATTTATGTGAAGCCGCTGTGGAGCCGTGCAAACCTTCGTCACCTCTTGACCAGCAGGCATGGGGTACGGTCCTCGCTTTTCTAGACCAGACAGGTGAAACAATACAGCCTCTGCTCAGCTCTTTTAAGCCTACTACTTTTAATGCGCTTAACACTGAACTTTACAACACAACACAACAGTGGCAGAGCCATGCTTAGGCACGAATGGGCCGATTCCACCGCTGCGATACCACGGCCTCACACAAAACCGGTTGTGAAGTAACGCTTGCGTTGCATTTCCCCGAAATGAGTGAGGTTTCCGGAGGCCCAACTCCCCCTATCCCCTTTTCTCTAATCATCCCCCCTTTCTTCTTTCCCGTCTCCTCATTCCCCTCTCTTCTTTCCCCTCAAAGCATCTTACTATCCCTCATCACCCTCAAAGTTAGGCGGCGCACTTACGACTCTTAAGTTGCAGGTGTCCATGGATGGCGATTTTCACTTACCATCAGGTGACCCGTCTGTTCGTCTATCCCCCCTATAGTATAAAAAAACAAAGGGTGCACATTCGCAATTTTGTAAATAATGTATAGGTTCCTACTTAAGTTTGAGTTACAGGGTATGCAATCATAACCTGTTTGAGCTGTACTCAAACAGGTCATAATTGCACTGTAACTCAAACTTTGAAAATACTCCCAATTTTTCCACTAAATTCCCAAAGTATGCAGGTATTTTGGGAATAGTCTTGGCAATAATTACCAGCTGCTAAATTATAGTCGCCAAAATGTCGGCGTTATAGAGGCCTCTGACTACCCCTTCAGGCGTTATGTATGTCTCCTTTAAATCTTTGTAAACACATAATTAAAAAAACATTGATTGAAACAGTAAAAAAATATAGTCTGTACCGTTTCAAGACGCACCATATTAAATCGAAAATGTTTACATGTTCCCATTGAAATGGGAAGCATGTTAAAAAATTATATGACTAGAGAATTTATATAAATCATTCAATAATATATAGGTACTGAAATTTTTAGTCTAAGATTATTGTTTACTTGCGAAAAATATTATTATTATTTATTTAAATGGACCTTATTAGAAACACCAATCGCTGTTAATTAACGTCACTAAGTTAGCTGTTGCCTTAGAGCAGGGGTGCTCAAACTTGAACTGCTGGCGATCTACCTCAATATTTTTAGACTACTTACGATCGACTTGAGAGGCTGCAAGTATGTGTGATGCAGGGTTGTCGTACATACACGATACACCCTACCTACCTAGGTAGGGTGTATCGTGTAATCAATGTCAATGTTTTTACATGAAAAAGGATAACTCATAAATGATGCTATATTTGCCAATTTACTGCAATCATAAAAACGCATTTCGAATTGTCCCAAAATATTTGATAATTCAGCCTCATACGTATCATAATTCAACTGAGGAATCCTTGCTTTCAAAGACGGAAAATGTTTCAGATCCTTTCTTTTCAGTTGATCTATCATAAGTTGCAATTTACTTTTGAATGCGTTTACTGCGCTAATCATCTCAATAATAGTTTTTCCTTTACCTTGAAGCTCCAAGTTAATAGTGTTTAAGTGCATTGTGATGTCAGTCAAAAATGCCAAATCAGTCAGCCATTTTTCGTTTTTCAACATCTCAGTGTCATCACCTCTTTCGTCTAGAAAAGCTGTTATTTCGGGCAATAATTCTTGAAACCTTTCTAGGAATTTTCCGCGACTCAACCACCTGACGTCCGTGTGAAGAACTAAATCAGTGTGTTCAGCTGACTCCCTATCTTCCAACTGCAACTTAAAGAGCCGCCGTTGCAAGCTACGTGCACGGATGGAATTCACAATTTTTGTTGCAATGCCCATAATTTCCTCCGTGTTTAAAACTTTTGAACACAAAACTTGTTGATGTATAATGCAATGGAATGAAAAAAATGAAGGGAATTCTTCATTAGCTCGACACAATGCCACAAAACCGTTCTTGTTTCCAGTCATTGCTAGTGCTCCATCGGTTGTAATGCACACTAATTTATATATTGGTAGCTTGTAGTTTTTTACAAAATTGATGAAAACGTCATATATATCTTCGCCACGGGTCTTCCCCTTCAGAGGAATGATTGTCAAAAATTCTTCCTTAGCCAACATGTCATTGAATACCATCCGAATAAAAATACACAGCTGGGCAGTGTCTGTCATATCGGTGGATTCGTCGAACTGTAAAGAAAAGTATGTACATTCCATGATATCATGTTTTAGTTTATCAGCGATGTCCTGACTCATGACTTCAATACGCCTTGTGACAGTCGGACGAGATAACTGAAGTTCTCTAATAGCAGACATGATTTCTGTTTTATTTTTAAAATCTCCAAATAAAGTCTCACCCGCTTCAATAAATGCTTCCTTCACAACCGATCCATCTTCGAATGGTTTCTTGTGTTTCGCCAATATATGAGATATTTTAAATGACGCGATCGTAGCAGCTTTTGATTGTTTGGCTGGTCTTGTGAACATGGTTTGTTCTTTTTTCAAACAAGATATCAAATTACTTACTTTTCGTTTTCTTAATTCACTCTGTGGCGGAAAATCCTTTTCATAGTTTTTATGAACCGTTTTATGATGCCTCTCTAAGTTACCACGCTTAGGTATTGCAACTGACGCACGACAAATAACACAAATGCACTTATCCTTCACCATACAAAAGAAAAATTCTTCCTCCCAATCGTTATTAAAATAATACGTTTTAGATTTCTTCACTGCACTCATTTCGCACTATTTAATAATAAACTTTGTATCGACGTAGTATCGCCTTCAAGTTACAATTCAGAATGACTCCAATTCATCATCTGGTATCATCTCACCCCTGTTGAGGGGGGTGGGGAGACTATTTGAAGCACTGGGCTCCTTATAGTGATTTTCCTCGCAGCTCACCACTGTGAGCCGGTCATTGGAGTTAGCTCACCGGCCTCGAGGTTTGCTCGCCGATCGCTCCTCTGAAGAGGGGTCCAGCGAGCCGCCTGCGAGAGGTCGGTGGTTGGCTATCTGCATCCGATGGCAAAGCCAATGCCCCGCTCGAAGGAACTGATATGAGCTCCCGAGCGGGGCGTTTGAGTCGCCTCCGGATGAGTGTTGTGTCGTCTGGGACTCCTGCAGGCGCAACATTTATATCGGCGTGAACGAAAGTCTCGAATGTTCCCGTCAAACGCGCCGCCCGAAATGGTCTAGTACAGTCTAGTCTAGAAACAACGCGGCTTTTCTTTGACAAGTACCGCGCGTTCCTTTGATAAAGCCGCCTTTTGCCGCAAGCAGTGTTATTACGTAATAATTTTTTGTAGTTTAGTTACCTACTTATTAAAAATTTTTTTCTTCTCAAGATCTACTCAAAAAGCACTCGACCGTTTGAGCATCGACTCGATCGACCGTTTGAGCACCCCTGCCTTAGAGTAATGAACGAATTAATACGTGGGTTGCATGCGGACTTTCAGTGATCAACAAATAATATTCGCGAGCAACGAGAAGTTTACATTTTGATTACGATTAATTATGACGTGAGCATAAGTACATATGCTCACGCCCTATTTCGTCCAGGGTAAACACCATTTGCCACCATCCTGACACGTAAATTGCGCCTTTTCACATTCCTCTTCACAGTCCTTTCAGACACGCTAAAATAAAAAGAATGAATGTTTAATATATGTACACTAATGATAAAATTATACCATCTAATTCTCTTTTCATTATATATTAATTTCTTACTGCTCTCATCACCACATCTGTGGAACATGAAAATTATTGTATACGAGATAATAGTATTAGAGAGGCTGGCTCGCTTTTGAGAGCTACTGAAGAGTCAGCCCCTCATTTATGAATAAACACATATCCGTATTAGAATAAGAATCTTTCGTGCATTAGATTCATATTTATTTAAATATACGGTTTTACTAAGCATCCCAGTGTATCGTCCGATACCGTTGCGGCTGGACGACTTACTCCTTGAAAAAGGTCTCCTGTCGAGACCGAAACTAGTCGGGCATCCCTGAAATACACACGAGGGTAAAACCGTATATTTAAATAAATACATATCCGTATGTTTGTATTTTTTTATGTTTTAAAAAGACAACCATAATTTATATACACCCCATTAGGAATAATTCATGTGTCTCGGCGGGCTTTACAAACATTCAATCAACGGTCACAAAGGAACAGCCAGACTCGGGACAACTACAATTTGTGGATCACACAAACTTATGTAAAGTCTGAATCGAACCCAAGACCTCCGATTCAACCGTCAGGGTCATTAACCACTAGACTAACAGGTCCGTCAAAGCTTTATGCATATGTTTGTGTGTCTACATATATTTGTGAACCTATTACATATAAATCTAGACAGGGTGACCGGAAACCCTTATATTGTACATTGCAGGTGGTGTAGTCCCTCTTGAATGATAGAGTTGTCTGGAAGAGAATTGAGAAAGAAAGAAATAAGAAATTGCGATGCGAATAAAAGAAACCAGTAAAAACTATCTTGCAATATTCAAATTTGACCCCAAACAAATTTAGAACAATGGTAAGAAGGTTACGACTTACCAAACTAACTCTTGATTTTCTGAAATGTGCATGTAACTCTTAATTTATTTAAATCATTTACTGCTTAAACATATAAGTTATAAATTACTTATATTTCTATAAACAGAACTTACCTGCCTACAAACCTTGTTAAAGTTTGGGAACAGCGCTCCCTATTGGAAAAGTTTATAAGCACGTGGAGTTCAATTACATTAAACTTTTTGTTACCTCTGCATAAAGTACCATGTTTATACTGTAGATGGCGCTATTACAAATTTATAATATAACAACTTCATAAAGCATTAAAAGTTTTGCCCTGCAAAAAATTACGATGCTAAGATGCCCCCTATGTCGTAATTGCGACCCAAATATAATTGGCAAACTGTAGTTGCTTAATACACTTCTGCCTATGCCAAACGCTCCCACCTGAGCGTTTGTGTGTATATCTACTTAACAATGATAAGCCTATAAAAATCATAATATTTTTAACATGTTACTGAATGTTACACAGTACTCTACTACAGTTACTCTAGAATTCTAGATTCTAACAGGATACAGAAAGTGTTGTTTATATAATAATTACGGTTTTTTTTATGATTTAAGGGGACAGACGAACATACGGGTCACCTGATGGTATGTGTCAACCGCCGCCTATGGACACCTGCAACTCAAGAGACGTAAGTGCGCTGCCGGCTTTGAGGGTGCTGAGGTGGGGGAAGGGGTTGAAAGCGGAAAGAGGAGAGGGAAATTTGAGCCTCCGGTACCTTCACTGACTCGGCCATACAATGCAAGCATTGTTTTTATACTTTCAAACAAATACTCTTCAAAATTAAAAAAAAAAACTGCAGAATCCAATCAAATTTGAACCATAGAGTGTCAAGAATTAGCTTCATTTTATATTGTATATCGGTAAATTATAGATATAAACCAATATTAAATTAGTATATATATTTATCTCTATTACTTTTGTTTTTTGTTTGTTCATTAAACATCATTGTAAAGATGGCAGTAACCGACTGTTTTGCAATTTGATTTTATCAAAGGAGCACAAACAAATTACCGGCATTCGTTATATTTCTTAACTTTATAGCTACTGTCTAAATTGGAATAATTCACACTTATTTCTTATACAGAAATTAATTTATACATTAATTTATCATTTTAGGTAAAATAGAAATCAAATCACATTAAAAATAAACAAACATTATACATTAAATTTGTTCCAACCTGTCTAACGTTTTACAGACACTCTATACTAAGTATTTATCTGCAGCGTCCAGTGGCAAAACAACTTTTAATCTCCATAAAATGGCTTTGCTATTGAAATTATAAACATAAAAAAAAGCAAAACCATAATGTCTGGTATTTTTTTGCTGCTATTACCCGTCAAGCTGTCCTGTCATCCCGACATAGTCCGCGCGGTATCCGTCGGGAGCGCGCGTCCCCTGGCTCTGTGATCGATCACCCCGTTGCGAACTTACATCGAAGTTCGAATTTTGAAAAAAAAAAAGGGTTTGTTTTTTTTTTTGTTATGTGAGTGAAATTTTGTGTACCTTTTGTTTGTTGGACGTAAACTTATTGGTGAGTTGATTTTTGTTTCAATTATTTTTATAAAATAATACAAAATTAACATAATATCATTTTACGAGATACAGGAATGCAATAATATTGTAAGGTATAACAGAATTTATTGGCTTTATCTGATTTATTTTCTATTAAATATACAATTTAAATTAATTCAACATTAAGGCAAAAGTTATTCGTGTTCGTAGACATGAATACCGTAGATTATAGAAATGTGTAATCTTGACAATTTTTTTATGACTTGCCAAGTCGGTCTAGCTGTTAGTGATCCTGATCCTATAAGTTATGTTTATCAGCAGTCTGATTACAATAGTACAAGCTCTGCTTAGCTTGGGATCAGACGATTGTGTGAAATGTGTCGATTTATTATTATTGTTATTTTATGTCAGAAATTTTATGTATAATTTTATGTTTGCAGTATTCAAATTTTGTAGATACCCGATTTCGTTCTAGAATTATTTCTTTACTTATTGTGATTAGTGATTAATATCTAAATTAAATTAAAGTTATGTATAACTAAAAGAATCCTTTTTAATTTTAGGAATTTATTACTTCCTAAGTTAATAAGTAAAATAAAAACAAACTTACAACAAAACAAAAAAAAAATACAAAAATGATCCTTCTTGCGCAGTAAGATAAAACCATTCATACATATGTACCTCTCTGCATACATAAACTCACGCCTTTCTAAATTCAGGGTACGCAGAGACAACAGCCCTATTTTTTTTTTATTTTTACATACGTCACGAGTTTTCTCTACCGTCAATAAACTTTTCATTTTCTTTACCACTTTACCAATTTCATCAGTGTATGTACTGCGTGGTCAATCACTACCGGCACTCTAATTCAAGTAAATAAGTTAAAATAAAACATCTCTTAGACATAATTACCTAAATATTTATAAACAAAATGTTGTGCTCAATTATCATGCCGGCTACCTAATGAAACTGACTTCATAATAGTTCTCCCAATTGAATACTCTAACTCCCCCTTTAGTTTATAAGATAACCCCATGATATTGAACCCTATTAGGGCAGGGTTAAAGGTCAAAGTTAATAGTCACTAAGTTATGTGCATCGTCTATCAGTAACGCATCAGGCATCTATCTACATATGAGCGATGAGCAACTAGAAATTAATTCGAATGAATGGAACACTTATGCGTTCAGTTGTAACAAACATGAATGAAAGTCTATTTAAAAAAATGAATGAATAAGTTTGAACATTAATGACAGTCAGATCGTCATCAGATCTTTGTTTCTGTGCTATACAGTAGGAGTTTGAATTAGTAAAAAAAAACATACAACAACAATAATTTATGACCGTTTTAATTTACAGGTATTATCCTATCACATCCGTTTCTCATAAATGGAGGTAGAATTTGTAATTTTTTTTTCAATATTACATTTTTTTTTAATTTTCCATTTTGCAATCCGCTATATACAATATCCGTGTGTATATGTATATATGTAACTTTTTTATAAAAATAATACAATATACATAAATAGCATAAAAATATTTGTACTGAACGTGAATTGAACCAGAGACCACACATATGCTGCCAAGTCTCGCTGCAGTAGAAGCCGTATACTCTGACACTGCTGCAGGGGCAGTAGAATTATTATATTATCCATAACCGTCTCACATATTTTTGAACAAAATATTAGTCTTTAACATGACATTTAACTACAACGTTGATTTTAAGTAGCCCACACAAACGCCCACATTCTCTGCCTACTTTGATTTAGTTCTACTTACGGGGCAAACCTATTGCCGTCATGCGGACCCTGTATGACTGTGCATATACTGTCTTTACGACACCCGCGGGAAGGGGTGAAGTGACCCTATTCTACTGCACCGAGACGTACACGGCGCGGCCCAACTGACATGTACATATTAGACAAATAAAAAACCTACTATTCGCTTTTAAAATTAGATGTAGAAATATACACGTAATATATACATAACTAAATATAGATATACATCAAAATGCTTTAAATAATTCAGCGGGTAGTAAAGTGGCCGCATCTCCCCTGTGGTTGCCATGTGCACTCACCCTTGCACCGTAATATAAACAATTTCATGTCAGATGCACTAAAATATCGATACTAAATATAATGTGCTTCCTACAACACTAATCGAGCTCCTTCGTTTTTTAAACAGTGTTCTATATTTGAATTTGTAATTTTTCAACCAGGTATTATATAGTAAAGTATTATGTAGTAAGTATACCGGTATCACAATGTCACAATCACATTACAATAATCGGATAGCGTAAAAATATTACAATTTAAAATCACAAAATATGATAATGAATACCTTCATCACCCATATCCTTAATTTTTCCATTGATAGCGGAGTATTTCCATCAGCATGGAAAGATGCTCAACTCATTCCTTTGCCAAAGAATCCCAAACCTGTCTGCTTCTCAGAATATCAACCCATCTCAATTTTACCATTTCTGTCAAAGGTTCTAGAACGCCATATCCACCATCAGCTTAGTACATTTCTTTGCAGAAACAACCTACTGAACCCGTTCCAATCCGGTTTCCGTCCGGGCCATAGTACGACTACCTCTCTAATCAACATTACAGATGATATAAGGACAGGTATGGAGAATGGAAAGGTCACAGTCTTATGTCTCCTAGGTTTCAGCAATGCTTTTCACACTGTTGACTTTGACATTCTCCTTGCAATAGTTCACTCTATCAACATATCTCCAACTGCTATTGACTGGTTTTGTAGTTACCTGTTTGGCCGCCGGCAGCGTGTCAAACTGGATGATAACTTCTCCACCTGGTCTGACACTGCTGCTGGGGTGCCACAGTTTTTATCGTTTTATCGCGTTTTATCTCCTTTGCTTTTTTCAATATTTATTAACACAATCTCAAACAATCTCTTCTCTTCCTACCACCTTTATGCCAAGCCAATTTTGACATGGTGCCCCATGGAATTGGAATACTATCAATAAAGATTTATTTACTATAAGCAAATGGGCCACCATGTTTGGACTCAAAGTTAACCCTAAGAAGATTCAAGCAGTAATTGTCGGTAGCCCAAGATATATTGCTAAGATTAACAACTCTACACTTCCGCAAATCTCATTTGAAGGCGTTAATAGACCTGTAAGCGACAGCGTAAAGAGCTTTGGGATTTACATCGATAAAACCCTCCCATGGAGTTTCCAGATCAAAAATGTCAGCCGTAAAAACTTTGCCTCTGCAGCTTCTCTAAGAAGGTTATGTAGTTTTCTTCCAACATCTGCTAAAATTGAACTCTTGCAATCTATTCTTCTTCCCATTCTTGAATATGCAGACGTCAGCTATCTAGATCTCAATGAAGACCAACTTGATAAACTTGAGAGACTTCAGAATTTCTGTATTAGATTCATAAACGGATTACTCAAATATGATCATATCTCACAATTCCGCACTAAACTCAAGTGGCTTCCGATTCGCCTTCGCCGGAATACTCATATCCTTTCTCTACTGTATAATATCTTGTTTCACAAATCTACCTCTATCTACCGAAAACAACGTTTCTCGTTTATATGTGACACACACAATAGGTGCTTGAGATCATCTCAAAACTCTCAAAACTCACTCTACAATGTCTTCTGACAAATCGTTCACTGTGCAAACCGCACGCATTTGGAATGCATTGCCAGAGGATATCCGACGGGCTCAATCGCTAACTGTCTTTCAGAAGCTCGTCAAGGATCACTACCTACCTCAGTAATACTTGTTTTTTGCATATATTTATGTATGTGCATATGTATTTGTGTATGTGTGTGTATGTATATATATATACATATGTATATATATGTATATGTATATTTGTTTTTACTTAGTTGCCTTTTATATCTCTTATTTTTGTTTTTTATTGTTTTATTTTTTATTTCCTTTTCTTTTATCTTTTTTACTCTTTGTGCACCACTATTACCTAATACTTTACAGTATAGCCCATCAGGTTGTCTGGAAGAGATCGCAGATTGTGATAAGACCGCCATTTGTACTCACCTATTATTATGTTCTTTGTGTGATACCTCACGTGTACAATAAAGAGTATATATCTATCTTCATGTAGTTCACTTTGTATGCAGTAATAAATATCTCTGCGGCACTTGCAACTCCTGTCCATTCCCGGATACCACTATTAGTAAGATTCAAATGAAACATTACATCTTGTAATCCATCAAGCTGCCTACATTTAAAAAACATAACCCTCTTTCTTACACACTCGACTCAAAATTTGATCTGACTTGATTGATATATGCTTATAACATTTTGAGTTTCTTGAGATGATCGAGGCTAATCTTTTTATATTATTTTTTTTTTTATAATAACTTGACACATCTCACACACGGCCGACTGATCCCAAACTAAGCTAAGCTTGTATTATGGTAACCAGACGGCTGATAAACATACTCATATACTACTAAATACATACATATAATAGATAAATTACACCTAGACACAGTTCCAATGTCATGTTCATCACACAAATATTTGTCCTGTGTGGGAATCGAACACACGACCTCTTGCTTAGCAGTCATTGTCACTAACCACTATACCATCAGGCTCGTCAACCTATGAATAACAGCGGTAAACCGCTGAACTGATTTTATTATAGTTTTAATGGACAAAGCCGCTGCTGGAACCTTTTTTATTATCAATGGGTATTTCACTGGAAATAAAAAAATATCATTCTATAAATTAATCAAAAAAAAAGAATCTCTGGCTCACATTTATTTCAACAATACATTCTTTTTCAAATTTCATTAAGTAAATATCGTGTAAGCGTATTACCTCAAGGTCGACTGGACTACAATAATACGGTGGCACTGCCCCGCGGCTCGCAGCAGTGAGTGAATGTATTCATCTCCCCCGCAGTTACCCGCCATGTGTACTACCCCTAACCGAACGAAATGTAAACAAATCACTGAATTAGAGATGTTCCTTTAGTAAATCGATTCTTTTTATTTGTGTGATACATTTTTTTTTTAAGTATGACATCTAATGGTGAGGTCGCTGTACAGTCTACATATAAGATACATACACACCACTTAAGCCTGCCTATCGGCAGAGATGTATCAAAAATCCACATTTTACGAATTACAATTTGGTCCCACTAACGTAGTTGGGGGCAAGCCTATTTCCATTAATCGGCTGTAGTCTTAGACGCTATGTCACTCCCTGTATTCAAATGATATATATCACGTATCATAATAAAAACATCATACATACAAACGTCCATATATACATACACTCAAAAAAACATTACCCACATTCTTGCCGAGTCGTATAAACATAATATAGAAAATGTTTTTGAAAACGATTTAGACATTTGATAAAATTACGATAATGATGTCTCGTCCCTAGGACTTGGGGCCGATTTTCTATGACCTGTGATAAACCCACTAGACCCACGCAATCGTACTAGATTATTTCCATAGATAACAGAGTACATCTTCAGCAATTCAGAAACTATAAGTAACTATACAGATTGTTTCTTCTAAGAAAATGATAATAAATTCTTTTACACGTCAAACTAGAGTAGAGTGAGTGAGGGTACCGGAGACCTAACTCTCCCTCTTCTTACCCCTTCCCTCATCCCCTCTTCTCTTTCCACTCCCCTCATCCCCCTCAAAGACGGGCAGCGCATCTAAGACTCCTGAGTTTCAGGTATCCATGGGCAGCGGTTGTCTTACCATCAGGTGACCCGTCTGCTCGTCTGTCCCCCTATATAAAAAAAAAAGAAGAAAACCATCAGACCTACTTTTTTCTTCTTCTTTCTTATGTCACGAATATGTTATAAATATAATTTTACGCATTTTGAGTTAGTCCACCAAGAATATTCTAGATTAACATCAATACGTCTGCACTAATCCGAAGCGAATAATAATGGTGCACCTCGTCCCCTCCGCGTCATGTGCACTCGCCCTTACGTAATCCAAAACAATTTGCTGGTACCCAACAGCCGATATTCTATACTGTCATTTGCGTTGTACAGTGACTATTTAGAGATATCAGTTCTTTATTTGAAAATTGATTTTGTTGGCAGTTACATTCTTGTTTGAAAATATCTCAGTAAATGTATAATTTATATTATTATTATATTTCACTACATGTGTCCCGTTTGACCCACGTTAAATTTAATTATAGGTGGACATACGCATATATGTACATATTATGTATGGAAGTTGTGTATGGCAGACATTGCTCAATTTACAGTAATTTTAGTAGCATCATGATATATATTTTTGAATTCAGACCAGTACTTCCTGAGATTATTTCGTTCGTAAAAACAACAAACACACCAACTCTGCCTCTTGGTAAAATTAGTATAGACTAAAAACAAATTATTTATTATGAAGGTAGATTTCTTTATTTGAAATTGCATAACTTTTTTTTAAAGTTACCTACAGTTGTTGGCACCCTGTCGACCACCCTTGATTAAAGGTTCTTCATACGATACTAATAATAATAATAATTGTGGTATTGGTGGTGGTGTGGCGTATTATAGGTATGTGCCCGACCCAGTTCTTGAAAATAGTCGTGCAACATTATATTGGGATCGATCTATCATCACTGACAGGACTATTGGTGTCAATAAACCTGATATAGTGGTGATAGACCGACTAGAGCCCTAGCAATGATTGTGCACATTACCATTCCACATGACGACAATCTTATAAAGGCTGAAAAAGATAAAAAAATAAAATATTTGGATCTAGCCCACGAGGTGGTCGACATGTGGGATGTGAGTTCTGCAATCATTGTGCCGATAGTCATATCAGCTCATGGGTTGATTGCCAAGAGCCGCGACCAACATCTGTAGAGGCACACGTTACACCGCTGGGTTAGGGGCCTAATGCAGAAGGCAGTCCTTCTTGATACGGCACGTATTGTGAGGAGGTTCCTGTCTCTGGAGCCCTAACCACCGGTAGCTTGGTCCCTGTACCCGATAATGGTGGGACACTATTTTTTATATTTTTAAATATATTTTGTTTTTATTTTATATTTAAAAATGTAATTTGTATGTTTATTAATGTGAATAACGAAAATACTATTAATAATGTACTAGTTTAAAAAAAACATTTATCCACCATCCTAGCAAAACAGCAGGTTGTCTCACTTGAATGATAAACTAGGTTTATCTTGAAGAAAACAAGTTTTAAATCATTAAAAAACAATTACCGTAAAATGGAAGTTGTAGTCGTAAGTACGTCAGTTATGCTTGGACCAAGATGGTTTTTTAGATTACAATAGAGATAGGATAAACGTAATATGGCTGTTGTCTTAAATTTTGAGTATACCTAATACTAAAAATTTAAGACGACAGCCATATTATAACATTTATTATACATTAATATTTGAATCACTCCATAGAAATCAGATTTGTTTACTTGTCGTCTTGTACCGACGACTAAAAACTGACTAACTAAACGGCCTGTCCAACTTGTGTCTGTCATCATCAATCCGCGCAACAGACGTTATATTGCACAGATAATATAACAAATTTTTCTTCTTGTAGTCATTGTTTGTATAACTATATATAATTTGTGTAAAACAAAATAAGAAACGATATTTATTTATTTTGATTATCTTCTAGTTATATTTTTGCAGACACATATTTACACTCTTGAGCCCTTATTGCATTGTTTTATTTCAATTTAGAAATTATATCATTACAATACTCTTTTGAATGATTAAACTACACACATACATACATACCCTCACGCCTGGACCCCATAAGGGGTAACTAAAGGTGTATTAAACACTCACATTTTACAAGTTCCAATTTGGACCTACTAACTTAAAAGAGGTCAAGCCTATTGCCGTTAAACAGAATGTCTGTATACGCACTGTCTGATAGATAACAGCCGATCCCTCATAGCCTAGTCTGTCGCCCTCAGGCCAGCGCTCATGGACGCCGGAGGTCATTTTGCACTCTCCGGCGCCTTGTGCGTCTTCTGCGGGACGGAAGAGTACTAACTCTCTCCCGTTCCCCTTCCGCCGCTTCTTTTGCAAGCATCACTGCCTCGCAGTACGAAGCGGCGGACTCCCATGCACTCTCGCTCTGGACCATAGCAATAACTATGGTCTCTAGCGAGAGGCTACTTACACCAATAGCTGCCACGAGGTTAGGTAGTTTTTGTCATTTCATTTCTACTTTTGTTTTTCAACTAATTGTGCACTGTAAATATGCATACACATGTGATTACAAAATTAACATGTTTTCTTGTTTTCTATAATATATGTAGGTAACTGCAGCGTAAGATGAAAAGTAAAAAAAAATCAGATTTTACTAGATTTTTATGATATATTACCTAAGAAGAGGCATACTTACGCACAAATGGGCAGGCTCGACCAGAGCAATAACACGGCCTCACAGAAAACCAATTACCGAGTGAGTAAGGTCTAACTTCCCCTCATTACCCTTTCATCTGCGTTTATGGTCACTGCTCAGCTCCTAAGGTGGTAGCGTATTGATTTATAATATAAATTATTATTTAATAAATATTCTGCTTATTATATTAGTGTAGATTTTTCTAAAATTATCACAGAGTGTTAAACACATGTTGGTCAAATATATTAGTAAGAGGGCTCTGACTTCCTGGCACGAGTTAAGTTCGAGTTATAGGCATGCGACCCTGGCTTGCTTGAGCTATTGCTTATACTTCCCAATCCATCTGTATAAGCAATATTCTTTCATTTCTGGGCGACGGTAGTCACTTATCATCAGTTGACCCGTCTGCTCCTTTGCCCCTATCGCATGAAAAAAAAAAGTGCTCAGATGACAGCCATAGGCCTGCCCCCTAATACGTATGGGCCTTTAATTACGCCTCTGCCGTTCACTTCAGAGATAAAGGCGTAGTATGTATATATGGGAACTAAAAACATCATATACTTTTAACACTGACGAACTTTATTTTCACATCAGAAATGCCAACCAATTTCCTTAGATCCAATATGTTTTAGTTATTGCTTAACATGATCGCGAATGGGGATATTAAAACACACTTTAAATATTTAGAGGAAGTATTCGCTCGTTAGCACGAAAATGGCATTACAATAAATGCCAACAGGCGCTAATTTGTTAAGACAGAGATGGGTTTTTATGTCATTGCTCACATGTGACAGAGACCTCATTCTGCCGTATGCAACAATTATTAAGCGCTTTTATTCATATTACATGCAATATACACGTATTGTGTATATGTTAAAACTAACTTGATCAAGATTGACCAATAATAAAAACCAATGCTCACCCACTGTTCGAAATTTAAAACTTATCATTCTTGAAAAAAAAAAGAAAAAATTGATTGCATTAATAGCTTCGTCTGTTTTCTTGCTTACAGTATCTTCAATTGTTTTACTCTATGTCACTCCTTCTATGAAGAATGAAATATATGTAATGTATACTATGTGTATGTAACTTGACAGTATCTTTATGGAAAGATTTCAATTCGTACAACTAAAGCTCTTACTCGGCAATAACCTATTAATATCATACCATAGATACAAAATATATACATTAGCGTGCCCTGAATATGACGTGAGGGGAAGCTTGACAACAGTGCCTACTTGATGCATTTAACTGACAGTATTTAGAAACCAGTCGACCTTAAGCAGATAAAAATAGTAGTTGTCTATGCGCTATTAAGTACCTAAGTTACGTGTCAGAACAGCTGACTGAAGAATGTATAGATGTGAAATGACTATGCTCTTTAAGACAGTTGTAGTTCAAAGTGCTAGAAAGAAAAGAAATCAGTCAGGAACTGTATTCTTCATCTTTTAAAAAATAACACTTTTTTTTTATTTTAACCCCCAGATATTAAGAACCACTAATTAATTTACGATTATAAATTAAAACCGTTTTTTGAAGAAAATATTCCACCTCTATATTAATTCATTCATTAATTTAGAGGTGTAATATTTTCTTCAAATTTATAATAAATATAGGACCAAACAGGATACATACTAAATAAAAGAAGGATTTTCTAAATTGGTCCTCCCTCAGGGTCCAAAGTACCACTATATCATTTAGATTAGATATAATAAAAGTTAACTAACAAGCACATAGACAGGCATGTTAGTTTCGCATTTATAATATTCATATAATAATTTGAAAGCTAGGGTGAGGTTTAAGAATGTATTTTTAAATATTTTTTCTCTTTTTCTTTCTTTATCATTCATATTCTTTCAAAAACAGAAAGCTGCTAAATTACATCCTTTATTTTATTCTGACGAGTGATTGGTAATTCTAATTATAGCTTAAGAGAATCCGTGACACCAAATTTTCAATTTTATCTTCTTACTGACATTATAAATTTAATCAAAATATATTTCTCTCAGTACAAAACAGATACAAACCTCAGCTAATTGAATGAACCATCTATATTAAACACAAATTCACCATCACAGTTTTGTGTGATGGATTTGTATCCGAGAGTAATGTATCAGGATTTCTGAACGTCTTAAACAAAATGCTGACTCAAATCCAAAGCTCAAATAAAATTTGGCGCCTATGTCCAATTACTCGCGGCAAAACTTCGCACGGCAGATTGAATATGTCACGCAAACGCTAATTAAACAATTTGTTACGTCTGGGAGCCCAATTTGTTGGTACATTTTCAGTATTTACACAGCTCGTCAAAATGTTTCTTTTGCTTCCAAGTCAAAGTTATAATTGCTTAGTCATTTAGTATCACAGAAGCGTTTGAAATGCCCGATTTTATGGTTCTGATAGTTCATTGCTCTTTTTTACCAACTGCTCAAAAAACAGGGTATTTATGTTGTATTTTGACATTTGAGGTTGTTGACATCTTTTGATTTTTTTTTGTAGCATTGACGTGGGGTATAACATTTTGATAATGTAGCAAAAACTGAAAAAAGTGAGAATAAACCCCGACTAGGAATGAGTTCTAGTGCGGGAGTTGTCTTTAAAAAAAAAAAAACAACGTTACTTATTCACATGCTTTTATTGGCTTCACATGTAACTAACTATGTAAAGTTCTTGAAAGTCAATTTCAATCTAGTCCTAATTGTTGTTTAAAAAGATATATTTGTATATATTTGTGTTTGCGATGACAATATAATTATTTAGTATCTTGAAGCTGATATTTTAAAGGAACTAGGTGGTGGATAATGGAACTCTTCAATGGCTATTAAATTCATCGAGTTAAGATCATATAGTTGGTTTTATGAAGTTTAAAAAGCCTCATTTTTAGTATTTAAACTATTATTTTTAATAAAATATTAAATATATGAGATTAAGTACATAGTCATTTTAAAAATACATTTAAAAACATTGTTGTATTAGCATCGAAACTCATTCGAACGCTGAGCATGATCACAGTGGCGTGATATGGTTATAATTAAAAAGAAACATTTACAAAAGAAAATAAAATATCTTAAGGCAGTAAGATAATTTCATATAATTTTTTTATAATCTCAGAAAATCTTACTTGAGATTTTATTTCTTACCTCTATGAAAACAAGAATGGTGCGTCTAGATAATGAAAAAATAACGCAGGTGTAAAATTTTCCATTGAAGGATTACTCTTATAATTGCTACCGGAGCTTCTGGAGCTACAATGATAAGAAATAATATTTTTCTCGTCGAGGATGATGATGACGTACTTCTTAAGTTTTATTTTGAATCTAGCCTTATAGCCGCAGCTTATTTTTTTTTTTTGTGTCTTTTTTGATAAACCTTAAGAGCTGTAAGTGCGTGCCTCCGGTCTCTCCTGGCGCTTTCAGTTTTAGTATATTAGTATAGATTTTACACACCATACACTGCAATAGACTTACGCTGAGTGGAACAAAATTGATTTCAGATGTTTATTAAACAGGTATAATACTAAAATACTTTAGTAGGTACTTAGAGTACAGTACTATCAAGAGTATAGATTTTTTTAAATAAATTTAAGTGAATTGCAAGAAGAGGTTTTTATTCGCAGTGAATTTGAATGAGATAATTCCTTTTCCATCTTAGCTGTAGACGGACCATCTAAAAGCAATTTATTTTACAGTTAACGGATAGAAAATACACCAACATTTAAAATGCACTTGATGTTTTGTGAAATACACAAGATGCACTGGACGCCGGATAGGAATTTAACGACCTCCAGCCTCTATGAACTCTGGCCTGGAGACAGCAGGTAGGTATGTCAGGCCGTCGTCCGAGTATACAAGGCCTGAGAAGATAGTGCGATGTGGTAAGCGATTTAGTCTGACCATTCTTAAGGGTACTAATATGCATCTAACACGATAATATTGATATTTTATCTCCGAAAGGTGTAATAAGTTTGTGTGTGTTTATCTGTGTCGTTATACCCTCAGAACGGATGACCTTATTTTGATAAAGTTTTGTTGGTGTATTTGCGAGAATTTTCTTAGCCATATTTTAAGAAAATCTGCCCAGCTGTTTGATAATTGTCATTGGTTTTTTTATAGTTGGGACTTTTATTTTCTATTTTATTATTATTTTTTATATTTTTCATAAGCGGTCAAAGCCTTTTAAACCAACCTATCACGGGTCATGTGCCTGTATACTTAATGCTGTTCTTTAATTTTTTCGTTAAAGATAAAATCATCTTTGCGTCCTAGATCCCACGGTCTACCCGCGAAGTTACAATCATGTTACCGCATACTCGTAAAAAAATACTGATGTTTAAAAATTCGTTATTTTTAACTGTGTAAAATTTTAGATAAATGTTTATTTTTTAGAACAAAAACTTTCGTGAGTTCATAAGAGAAAACATTCATATTTATTTAAATATACGGTTTTACTAACGTGTGTATGTCACGCCTGGGCGACTTACTCTTTGAGAAAGGTCTCCCGTAGGGACCGAAACTGGTCGGGCATTCCCGAAATACACACGCGAATAATACCCTATATCTAAATGAATACGTACGTTTTACATTTTGTTTAATTTATATATTTATGAATAATATCGTTCTGTTTTTTTTTGTTCTGTAATATTAATCTTATAAACTTCGTTATTAAATTTCTCAAAAAATATATACAGGTGTAGCTGCATCTCTTTTCAACATAAGGAACTCCTGGTCAACGTTACTTCTTTGACAAACTATTCAGCAATTCTTCAGTGTGTAAGTCAAACTGCCGAAATAGCTCAAGAAGGTTTAACGATGGTACAAGGTGTAGCGAATTCACCTCCAGTTACAGTTGGAACGAATCATTTTTACAGCCTCGTGGCGACAGGATATTCCTTTGGACATTAAAATTTCATTTCACGGTCCACACTAAATTCTGGTTTGCGTATACTTGCTGCCGGGCACCTAGATGACGGTTTTAGTGTCCAGATTTATGAAGTAACTTGTGAAATATTTATATATTTAAACTTGGAAAGATGAGAAAATTTTATCCGGAGAGCTTAGTCTGGCTGATTTTATAGATAAATTACTTTAAAGAAAATTGGACTCTAACCATTGGATTAAAATAGGACAAAACTTAGTGTACTAAGAACAAAATAATTGTGATACGGCCGAAATTATAGTATATAGGGATAGTATATAGAGGGATTGATTAGGAACCGTTGAACCTTTGTCTGGTATTAAATGTGAGTAGTTATATAACATTCAACATTTTTGGTCAATCCAGTCAACATAAAACGTCAGTACATTTTCGTATCTTTGTAAATGTAACTTCTTTGTTACTTCGTCATAATTATCAGATGCATTCAATGTAAAATTCACTGTTCAGGCTTGTACGCAACACAAAAGGCAAAAACACGCATTTTTTTTTGTGTATGAAGGGAAGTGAGAGGCCTCATCCTTCAACCTGTACCGAAAATTTGCTTCAAAGTCTAAGAAAAAGTAATATTTATAACGAATCGGAAAATATTTTGTGAAATGAAATATATTATTTTCATGTAAATAAAATTCAAGTATCCGATGGAGTGGTTCAGGTATTCTCCGACCTTATTATACTGTCGATAAAAATATATTTATATCGCAACAAACATCTCCGATTATTAGCCGTCCATTACTTGCAAAAGACGACAAGCATCGACTTAACGTCGCGTTCCCCTCACAGTACAAATTGCCAGTGCACAATAGTTGGGCCTAGCACGCACCATTACTGCCCTTACAATGCTTCGGCGTCCACAATAGAACTATTGAAATGTCAGAACAATAGTTAGGCACTGTTTACACTGAGATTTTTCGATGACAGCTTGCGATCGTATAACGAGAAATTTTGCATTTTGAATTAGAGATGCGATAAAATTTTTGAATGCTTTAAATACTTCTGTTTTCATTTTATATTTTATAAATCTTGTTAGAAGAAAAAATTAAAAATATATTGTTTACGGTTCATTGCGTGTTTCTAAAACCCCATTTCCTATGGTAAATATTTATGTAGGTTCCTAAATGTCACAAAATTTTATTATAGTTTTGAGACGATATATTTTAAACATTTCACTAAGTAATTATTATCACAAAAGATTATTGATTCTTTCTAAACATTGCAAAAAGAGTTTGAAAATTGCATTGAAAGACTGCTGGCTTTTTGATTACTTAGTATTTAAAGTACATATCTGTATTGTGAATTCATTTATCATTAAGTAGTAGATGTACGGAAAAAAAGACATTTCACTTCGGAAAAGTTAAGGGAAAGCTGGATTTTTGCATGAATTATCTTTTAAAGAAAAAAGCTGTACGGGTTTAAAGGTCTCTACATAAAAAAATAACTGTTTACAATTATTAAATTTGAAAGATTGTCAACAAAAACACAGCAAAACTTCCTTCATAAGACCAAAGCATCTTGGGCACTTAGATTCCAAAAGTTGTAACGCCTATGCCTCTCGCTAAACGTGCTCTCTCATCCACACAACCTTTGATGTGTACCCAAACATAATAGATTATTATTTGTACGATGATTAAACAAAATAATTTAGCTTAGAACAGTGTATAACTGGCCCAACTGCTGGATATAGTCTCAGTATTAGAGAAGGGTTATTTTGTAAAAGTTTCAGAGTAAGTATTATGAAGATTAATCAGATACGCATATATCTTAGCTTAACATTTTTTTTTTGTAAATGAAAGTCTGGGATCAAATTGAATGGCAGACGCAGACGTAAGGTACCTTACTCTGAAGGCATGATTATAATTTCTGTGGTCACCACTTATGCTTAACAGAATAATCGCTTATTCGCTAAGGGCCAATACACACTAGAATTATTAATGAAAATTTTATGAAAAAAATGTCTGGTTTAGCATATACAAAACAGAGTTTAGATATACAACCAGACCATTTGTGCTCACATACACAAATCAGTCTGAACAAATTTATACTACCGGACTCGAAAGACATACATAAAGAAACCCTGTCGCAACGTCACTTGTCAACAGCTCAAACACAATAAAAAGTCATCAAATGAATCCAGTAGTTTGAGAGAAGTTCAGTGACATACGTACTTTATGAGAATTATCAATAGGTATAAAGTTGATAAATAGACATATATACATAAATTAATAGTCAGATAGAGGATTGGGTCCTTCCGGATATATCTTTAATTCCTGAAGTGCCCGGTTGACGGCAATAAGTTTGCCCCCTATGTTTTAAAAAGGACCAAACTCGCACTGGCGAAAAATGGGTGTAAAAAATACCTCTGCCTAAACTTTCAGGGATACAATCGTCAGCGTATGTATGTATGTAAATAAATACAATAACAAAACGGAATCGAAAAAAGGTCGCCCGTATCAGAACAAAACCGAAAATACGTATATATACCTGCAATATGTAAATTGTTATTGGCAAAATGTGGGCGTTTGATGCGTCTAGGCCTTCTTCTGTGATAAGATAGACTGGCCGGTTGATATAGTGGTTAGTGACCCAATGGCTAAAACAGAGGTCGAGGGTCGGATGGGACAAAAACATGGGATAAAAGTTTATGTTTACTTAGTCTGGCAATACAACAATAAAATTATATTTGAATTTGGAAACTGCCATTATTATATGAATATTCATTGTGTTTTCTTATTTTCTTGCCAATCAGTGTTAAATATTTGTTGTATATGGAGCGGGGTGATAAAGAGAATCCAATTGCTGTGATAGCATTACACTAAGTAGGTATAGAAAAAAATCAATTTTTGAAACCTCCTCTTCTTGTGGCAGAAAAAGAAATGGCCGGCCCATCCACATAGTATTTGTACAAAAAAGGCGACCAGAGCAGTGAAGAAAAGAATTCCATGAAATAATGTCCGAAAATGTTATCTCGAGAAATGATTATAGCATCTGGAACCATGTGTTATATTTTAAAAGATGATTTGCAGCCTATAAGAGAGACACTGGTCATTATTTAATTGTTAATTTTTTTAAACAGTAGGCAACGGGAAAATTTGTATTTACTTACTAGAACATTTTTACTATTGAGCAGTATTGTAACCAGCAGAATGACCGAGTTTATGCTCAACCCTCTACGGGAGCTTCCCAATTAGTCAGCAGGGTACAGCGTGGGCATTATCCGACATCAGTAGTGGTTTGGTGAGGTATAAGCTATCAAGGAGTGACTGAGTCATATTTTTGTGGAAAAAAGTATCAAAACATCGGCACAAGTGACTTAAGATATCTTGAAAACGTGGTTAAGCCTCTTAAACCGTATTCTATAGCCAAGAATGGTCCTTTCAGCAATTCTCAGCACCGAATATTAGAGTTCTATCCACGTAAGCCTAGTTGGAAACGAACTTTTCTGATTCCGTCAGAGTTGAAGACTGGCCGTCATCTATTCCCGATCTTAATCCGCTGGATTATGATTTATGGTCGGATTGGAGAGTGCATGCTCTAAACGACATAATAATTTAGAGTCCCTTAAACAATCCATAAGATTGGCAGTGAAGAATTTTAGCATGGAGAACTAATGGAGATCATTTTGAATGAATTTCAGATATTTTCATGATATTATATTAATGATAAATAAATAAAAACTTAAAATAATGATAATAAAAAAAAGATTATTTAGATTTTAGGCAAAACTAGGTACATACATGTGTACAAGGACTATCTTTATGAAATGTTTTAATATTTCAAATATCCTGTACCAGCGGTGGTATGTTGTTTGAAGTGTTTGTTGTAATACTGCCAAACTAGGGGTTGCTTTCTACACTACACCCCTATATCCTTTCAAAATAACGTAAAAGCTTGCGTCTTGAAAAGATTTGGCGATGCACAGAATATATGAGTGATATGTAGAGTGCTTCAAAGCTACCCTACTTATTGATGATTTTGAAAACTTTTTTCCTTACTTTTGTTTTTATTGACTTTTTATTTCTTAGTGATCAAATATAAAATAAAGTAATAAAAAAGACATAGTACTAATATACTTGTAATCACCTCACAAACACTAGTATTTATTCTAATAAAAATAGGGAAAAGTATAATAGGTACATAAAACAGTTTAGTATTTAATAAAATTATTTCACAGACATTATTAAAACAGGCTACACAAGAAGCGCCGTGCATTGGTCCAAACGTAACGTTACTGCATAGTTTGACGAGAAGACGAGACTCGCTATATAAGTAATGTAATTGTCTCTTGGTCCTGGTCCCACCAACCACGAACTTGGTCACACCATCATCGCTGTTTCTGTTATTTAGTAAATTTTGATAGTTTATAGCTGTGTTGTCCGTGTCTGTGGCTGTGTCAGTCATGTGGTTGCTTCTAACATATTTTTTACCACTATTTTAGTTTTCTTTTAACATTGTGATGGATAGGATTTAAAAGAAACTTACATGCATACGAACATGATTAATGAAAACACTCCTTTTGTTAGATAACTGTATTAAAAATTTAGTAAGAGTACTCGGACTTCCCTGCACCAGCCAGTTCGAGTTATAGGTACGGGATCCTTGCTTGCTTGACTTGCTAGAGCTTTTTTTATATTATAGGGGTATGCGGGCAGGGGAAAGAGACGGGGATGAGGAGATGAGAAAAGGGGCGGGGGACCAGGGGAGAGGAAAAAGGAGAGGGGGAATTGGGCCTAAGCTGGCCTCCTTAATTTTATTAATTTCATGTGTGACCAAACATTTCACTTACAGATTAACAGTCAATAATGATATTTTCTCTTGTATGTAGTGAGAATGTTTTTTTTTTTTATATTTTGTGTCATCTTAATATAATAAATAGTAGATATTTTTTATCTTCTTGTTACTCTTGAGTTTCGGGTATCCATTGGAGGCGGTAGTCATTTACCATCAGGTGACCCGTCTGCTCTTTTGGCCCCTATCGCATAAAAAAAATATATATACATACACACAGCGAATGGAAATCGAATTCGTTATTTCTTGATTTTACTATCAAGTACCCCCGCCGCGGGTCAACAACCCACATATTTACGTCAGTGCCCAGGAATACTTAGTAGCGAGGCAGTTAGAGCAGTATCTACATGCCAAAATGCGAACATTTTATTTCGCTATATGAACCAAATCTAATTTACGCACGCGACCGGGTTAACCCTTCAATCATCGACTGGGGTTGTACACTACCCTAGTTTAGTAAAAAAAACTCGAACCCTCTACATAGTAAACAAAGTAACTTAAATTGGATCCCACTTATTGTTGTCTTAATCGAACTTTGAATTTTTTATTACCTCCACTAGCTACGAAGGGCCGATCAAACAAACGGTTATTGAATAATGTCATTGTTGAAGTGAAATTAGTTTTTGTTGTACAAAAAACGATGTAACAAAAGGTCACGTTTAATTTAACATAATTAAAATATATTTCCCTTATTATTGTTAGAGAAAAAAGTGAATTTCGTTCTGTCCTCTTTATTTATTAACGTAATAAGTGACTGGCTGTTAGTCTAGTGGTTAGTGATACCGACTGCGGAGTCAGAGGTCGTGTATTCGATTCTTACTTAAATAGTCAGTTAGTAACAAGTGAAGCTTATCATAGCACATTATATTTTCAAATATGTCACACATGGCCGTCTGATCATAAACTAAACAGAACTTAACGTAGGAGAGCCATGCTTCGGCACGTATGGGCTCACTCACTCTCACAATGCTTGCATTGTGTGATCGAATGAGTGAGGTTATCGGAGGCCCACCGCCTTTTGCCCTCCTCCCTACCTCATCCCTTCTTCCCCCTCCTCTCTTTTCCCTATCCTAAAAAGCGGACAGCACTGTGGTGACTCTTGAGTTGCAAGTATTCATTGGGCAGCGGAAGTCACTTACCATCAGGTGACCCGTCTGCCCGTTTGTCCTATACCATAAAAAAAAGAACTTGTACTATTCATCCGGACTGATGTTAAACGTTTTATAATCCCTAAATAAAGAAAGGCTTATTATTTATTTATCTGTAATATACTATGATTTTACAGGTAAATCACACCCAGATACAAAACAAATAAAGATGTTTATGATACATTTATTTGTCCTGGGTAGAAACCAAGCAGTAGGCAGTTAGTAGTAGCAGTTAGGCTCATTAACCCCTCCTAGACTAACTGGGCTCGACTGTACGCAAATTTCAGCTCAATCGTACAATTGGAAGTGGGTAATTTTACGTGTAAATCCAGTGGTGCCACTGTTTAGCTGTATACCTTATACTATTATACTACTAGTGAAACAGCTCCATTTTGAACAAAAATTAGCTGTATCCCTACTCTATTTTACACCAGCAGCAGCTTATTGTAATGGTCATGGGTTTCGACCAAGATGTTGGCAGCCCATTGATATTTCAGCTTGCTAATTTTATGCAACTCAATAACTTGGTTTTAATTAAATCCTTGCCATTTTTGCCAATTTATCGATCAAAGAATCTTTTGCCAAATGCTTCTGTAGCCTAATAAAATAGTTGAACCAATAGCGACTGTTTAAACGTTCACCGTTCCTTACATTTAATTTAACTTTGAGAAGATTATACTAGCCTCCACCCGCGGCTTCAATCTTCTGTGTCATTGAGATGTAGCTGACGTCCTTCCGCAGGGTTCGAGGTTCGTATCCACATGCCAAAACTATTTAAGAAAAGGAAACAGACAGATGGATAGGTGGCGTTATTTGCGCATTATAATATTGGTAAATGAACCACATTTACAGTATTGCCTATTTGTCAATACCTGCCTTAAAACATGCTTTCTTTACATATATTATAAACATGATGCTTGGGAACAAACTTCTTTGAAATTTTGTAAATTTTTAAGACGGTTATAAAATACACAAAATGAATAATTTTAAAATAAAAAATTCCTCAAAATGGTTAAGAAATGGAGTATTACTTACATATGTAGCTTTTTTTTTTTTTTAAACAAAACTGTGTATTCTTATTTTTCGTTTCAAAATTTTGCGCAATAAACCTAGCAAAATGTCTACTTTTCTTTACTGTCAACAATTATGTACACTTTGTTCATAAGAACCTGACTCAAAAGATACAAAGTTTTCTTTTTATTTTTTCCACTCTCATTTGGCTTCCATACAAAAGCAAATAAAAACAATATCCATAGACATTAAGCTCCACGAGACCAGTTAGTTTAAAAAGTAAAAGCTAAATAGAGACAGCATTACAGAAATATTTACACCTCTCACTCAGTCTACAGAAATTTTATAACTTTTCATGCAATTCTCCATATACTCGTTAGGGCCACATTTGCTTGAACGGTCCTATATATATTTATCGCCCTGTGTGAATTTCAGTACTACATATGATATAAAGAGTTGGTACAACTAGGACACATTTGTGATACATACTTACGTACGTATAAAACTGTCGACATTATTCCCTTTGACCTTTTACCCGACTGTAGAAGATGGAGGGTTGTTTTTCGATTGTATTATGTTTGATGTTTCTTTGTCACACCCTAGAAGTCTTAATAGTGAGTGACATAAGGGACATTCTAAGATAACGTCAGCAACTATGTAGATAACTAACAACAACAGCAACAATAAGGATGAGATTGATTTGACTGGCCTTTTGGTCTAGCGGTTAGTGATCGTGAATGGTGGGCCGGTCGTGGGTTCGATTCCCTCGTGGGACTAAAATTTCTGTGATCCTCAAATAGTTGTCCCGAGTCTGGATGATCTTTATATCCGTTCTTTATATGTTTGTAAAGTCCCCCGCGATACAAGAATGATTCCTAATGCAGGAGTTGTCTTTTTAAAGGTGCAGGAGTTTTATAATTTTACTTGTTATTCGAAAATCTTTATTGATAAATGGGTATATTCGTTCTTTTTTTTTAAATTTCAGGATAAAATCAATTGAACTATTGAGAAGTAGCTGCAACTATTTTAACTTGTTATTTTTTATACTCCAGAACGTCACATTTCTGTAAAGTCATTATTGCTAAGCTATCAAAAATTCACTATTTTAATAATGATAGCGTTTGAAGATAGCAGGTCACGGACACTTATCATTAGAAAGCAATGAAAGCTTTCGTGAGTGTTATTCATATTTTTAATGAAATATTTCTAGGCCTTCATCGTCTTCTCATTCACTCTAGTTTTCGTTCTGATATTATTCGAAAGAAATTGTCATGTGTTATCAAGTGGCCAACCATTTTTCCTATTCTGTTATCTTATATTTCTAATAACAGTCTTTCTTCCTTTGTCATAATTAAGATTCTTTTTTCTGTCCAACTGATGTTCATCATTTGCCTCCAGCATCACATATCACATGCTGCCAACCTATTTCTTTGCTAGCATCCATGTTTTGCAGTCATAAAGTGCAATGCTCTATATATAATTTAATTCAACAAATAAAAGAGGAAATAGGAAGTTTTCCGGTTCCGGCGCTCGAAGCGTAAACATTGTTGTACTACAGTCCCCAAACTTATTGTAATTAAAAAAACATTTACGGATTATCGGACACAGTGAATATTGAAAAACACAATTATAAGTGCGGTGGATTTGTGTAAATATTGACTCTGGCGTAATTAACGTGAAAATAGAACAAATCACAACAAAATAAGAACCAACGGCTACCAGATTGAGGTTAGATATTTTTCACACAGAGTAGTATTAGAAACGTCATACGTCATAGTAATACTGTCAGGTTGACATTGTCAGTGACGTTCGTCGAATCGGTGTTGCCAGCTTGAAAATTACCTCTCTAATTCTGCGTTCTATTTTACGCAAAGAAGTTAAAACTTAAACATGGATGATCAATTTCAAATTTTGTTTGATAAAATGAAAATCGAAATGCAGAAAAAGACCGTTGAACTCAAAGAGTCTAAAACTAATTCAATTATGGAGAAAATGGAAGAAAAAATAAAACCTTTAAAATAGAAGAAAACAACGATTTAAAGATTAAAATAACTAAACTCGAGAATGAGACTGAGTATTTGAGAAGGGATAAGAAGCAAAACAACATTATTATCTTTGGATTGAAGGAGGGAGAAGAATTTACGTCAGGGCTAATACAAGAGGCGAAGAAGATATTCAACAAAGATATAAATATAAACATTGAGGATTTCGAAATAAACAACATTTATCGCATCGGTATGAGAAGCCCAGGTGGAAAGCCTAGAAAGGTTCTGCTTTCCTTTGTTAATGCATGGAAGAAAAATGAGGTGATGGAAGTCCGGAAGAATCTCAAAGATATATATATCACAGAGGATTATACTAAAGAAGTTTTGGAAAAGAGAAAATTGTTACAAACTAGACTGAAAGAGGAAAGAATGAAAGGGAATTTCGCATATCTGAAATACGACAAGCTTGTAGTAAAGGAAAATAATACAACCAATGAAAAAAGAAAAAGAGAAATGTCTTCTTCGCCGCGAGACAATACACAAGTTAAGAAACAAACCTGGACGCCATCACAAAACAATAGGCGTAACGCTTTCGATGTGATGAGAGGAGGATCCAGCTCTCTCTCTTCGTATACGGCGGATAATAATAGGCAATAACAATTAGCTATCGGCAACCGGAAAACACAACTATTTAACACAGAAAACCAATTAAGTAGAAATCATCAAACTCCCCCAAGCCGACTGGTCCTCGTGGGGGAAAACGACCAAGACCCTCTAAAGATAAAAAAATTAAAAGAGAATACAACATAACGATATATACATATAGCGACTTTAAACTGTCGATCACTAGGAACCACGGAAAAACTACAAGAACTGGAATTAGCGTTGGATGAAATAAAATGGGACATAATTGGTATTAGTGAAGTGAGAAGATCTGGAGAAAAAATAGAGGACCATGGAAAATACATACTGCACCATATTGGGGAAACGCCAGGTTTATACGCAGTCGGATTCCTGGTTAAAAGAAACCTTGCCAAAAGCATACAAGAACTCAGAGGAATTTCAGAACGGATAGCACTTCTCAATATTAAATTACCTGTTGATGGAGAGGAAGAACAATTATGGTCTATAATTCAGGCGTATCGCCTACCGAATCAAACAAGAAAGAAGATAAAACAAAAGTCGAAAAATTCTACGAAGATCTACAATCGACCACTGCAAATGCACATAAAAACATAATAGTTATTTGAGACTTTAACGGACAGATTGGTAAACAGAAGAGTGGAGAAGAATATACCATAGGTATTCATGGATTTGGCAATAGAAGTTAAAACGGATCCCGGGTAGTATCCTTTGCTATTGAAAATAAATTAAGCATCCTAAACAGTTTTTACAAAAAGAAACCATCAAAGAAATGGACTTGGATCCAACAATTGAAGTTGGAAACTAAAAAAGTTAATATGATTAGTAAAACAGAGATATCATTGAAAAGTAAGCAATTATTACAAGAACGGAAAGAACTTATACAACAAGGAAAAAATTATAATAATAATTCTCAAAAGATAGCAGAATTAAGTAAGGTAATTAGTAAACAACTCAGAAATGAACGAAAAGAAAAAAGGTTAACGACAATAAGAAAACATATAGAAAAAACAGGAGGAACAAGGAAGGCAATAAAAGTATTAAACTACAAAAAGGACTGGATCCCAAATATGAATAAAGACGAGGGAAAGACCAGCAAACGATCAGAAATACTAGGAATTGCAACGGATTACTACAAAAAACTATACCAAAGTCGTGAAGGTGAACAAGTATTAGAGGAATATAACTCAGTAAATAAAGAGGAGATTGAGCCAATTCTAAAGGAAGAAACAATAAAATCTATCGAATCCCAAAAACTAGATAAGGCACCAGGATCGGATTTAATTACAAGCGAACTATTAAAAACTACATCACCAGTGATGGCCCCTAGACTTACAGATTTGTTCAATGAAATCCTCGAAACGGAATCCATCCCGGAAGATTGGACCAAATCGACAATCATACTGCTGCATAAGAAGGGAGACAAAGACGATATAGGAAACTATAGACCGATCAGTTTAATGTCCAATATTTATAAAATATTTTCAAAAATCATACTAAACAGAATCACTAATACACTGGATGAAAACCAACCTAAGGAACAAGCTGGTTTCCGAAGCAAATTCTCTACTATAGATCTACTATAGATCACATACACACCCTCAGACAAATTCTACAAAAATATAGTGAATACAATAGAACATATTACATAGGGTTTGTAGACTTCAACAAAGCGTTCGATACATTGGAACATGACTATATATGGGACGCTCTGAACAGACAAGGGGTTCAAGAAAAATACATAAGAATAATTAAAAATGTATACACAGCGAGTACAGCAAGAGTTAAACTTGAGTCTACGGGTAGTGAATTTCCTGTTAAAAGAGGTGTACGCCAAGGAGATCCGATATCACCTAAAATATTTTCAGCGGTGCTAGAAATGATTTTCAGAAATCTGAACTGGACCAAAAATGGCCTTAATATAAATGGCGAAAATCTCAGTCACCTACGCTTCGGAGACGATTTGATTTTATTTTCAGAGGACGCAAGAACTCTGGAAATAATGTTACAGCAACTATCAGACGAAAGCGTAAAGGCCGTCCTGTCAATGAACCTAACGAAAACCAAAATTATGACAAATTCCCAACAGACAGTACCCAATGAACTGATTCTAGTAAATAATGAACAAATAGAATATGTAAATGAATATATATACTTGGGCCAACTTATATCTACAGATGGCAGCATGAATAAAGAAATAGACCGAAGAATAACCAATACTTGGAAAAAGTTTTGGTCTCTTAAGGAAATATTTAAGGATAAAGATATGCCAATGACAGCAAAGAAGAAAGTATACGAAATATACATTATGCCATGCTTACTATACGGGTGCCAGACATGGGCGTTAACAGAGTTACAAGAAAATAAATTAAAAGTCTGCCAAAATTCAATGGAAAGAAGCATCTTGGGTATAAAAAGGAGGGATAGAGTAAAATTACAAATAATTAAGAAAAAGACCAAATTTAAAAATACACACACAGCCTACAGATAGCTCAAATGGCGTTGGACAGGACATATGTCGAGAGGAAATATAGAAAAATGGAGTAGGTTAGTAACAGAATGGTATCCAACGGATGGAAAAAGAAGTAGGGGCAGACAAAATAAAAGATGGGAAGATGACTTGCGGAAAATAGCAGGCCCAGTATGGAGTCGAGTAGCCAGAGACAGGAATACGTGGAAATCTTTAGAGGAGGCCTTTGTCAGACAAGCTGTTCAACAAAAGCAACCAGTTGCCGATCACTTTAATATAAATTGGAACTAGAATGTACATTTAGTTTTTAGCAAGTAGGCATGTATTAAGTTATTGTAAAAAGAAACAGCAATAAAGGCTATATTTATATTTATTTATATTTATAGTATTAGGAAATAGAGAAGAGTAGCGATTGTTCCACCGACAAGAGCGTAGCTCTTAAATACAAGAAGGAGACATACATATATAGTGGCTCTACTCACGTCACTTGTTTGGGACCCAACGAAAGACCTTCATCAAGGAGGGAAGCGTCCTACCACGTCTGAGTTTGACGCCGCACTGAAATACATACGTGAGTAAAACCGTATGATCCTTAATAAATACTTTTACAGCACTTTTGCAGTTTTTGGAATACTTTTTAATGTCTTAAACATGTTAATAAATAAAAAAAAAGAAACATACTCGTAACTGTCCTGTCAATAATGGAATGAAGAAACTCAAATACACACAACACACATATATACATGACATTCTGAAAACATTATACTCCATTATTCAGAAACAAAATTTGAGTGTTGGCCTATTTATTATTTGGGCCCAAAGAAATGTTCATTAGTATCCAGTATACGGTCGTATTGCTCCGCTCTTATACAGTTTTGGGATTTTAATCTCCAAAGTGCCGACTTTCATGTACTATATGAGAACTGTGAACTGAGAAGGCGAATAGTTGTAAATAAATAATGGACAAATCATCAAAAGTGGTTTAAAGGATTCAGTATAACGCTTGTTAAATATAAATGAATTTTAGGGTGTAAACGTTACAATTTTATTACGTATTTTAAGGCAGGTATTGTTCAAAGAATTATTCTTTTTTTATTTGTTTTTATAATAAATATATATATATATATATATAAATATATATATATGTACAGAGCCCTCTCCTTTTTCCATGGGCGGCGGTTGTCACTTACCATCAGGTAATCCGTCTATTCATCTATAACCGTATATAATAAAAAAATATATGTATATATAAAGAATAATTCTGGGAGCTGGGTCTCCGGTACCCTCAATTAGTCGGCAAAACAATACAAGCATTGTTTGTCTACCGGTTTTCTCTGAGGCCGTGGTATTTCTCCAGTTCAGCCGGTCCATTCGTGCCTAAGCAAGGCTCTCCCATGGTTACTGTTTGTATTCTAATATTCAATGTTAATGATTTCAGGATCCCTTACCTTAATTCCAGTACAAGAAAAAACACGTATGAAAATTTTGTGACGTCACAAACTACCAAAATTAACAATATAAAATATAAATAGATGTTTAAGAAAAGAACTTAAAATGCCATCTATCATCACCATCAGTATCATTAAACCTATGAAAGTCCACTGCTAGACTTAGGTCTCTCTCAGTGTGCGCATAGTACCCGGTGCCAGGCCTTTTACGAAACCAAAAAAATCACTAGTTCTGTTAAAGTATTGTATAGGAAAAATATTACTACATTAAGCAGAATCCTGCAAATTGTACACAATGCTGGACATTCGCTCTAGTCATTTTATTTCTTCCACGTTCCGGCTAAATTCAAAAATTTATTCGTGTCCCGCAATACGTCTGTCGCATGCATGCAATTTTAAATAACCATTGTGTGAACTACCTTTTATTGAGTTCTATCTAATAGGGAATTCTGTTTGACATTCAACCATTGGCTTTATATTTTAAACCATTTACGGGTAGATTTTACTGACTCAAATGTGATTTTACAGGATTTTACAGAACTCAAATATGTCTTACCACACAACAGACGGGCCACATGATGGTAAGTGACAACCACCGTTAATGAACACCTGCAGCTCAAGAATCATAAGTTCGGTGCCCGCCTTTGAGGGTGATGAGGGGAGGGGATAGGGGAGAGGGGCGAGTTCGGACAGTGGAAACCTCACTAATTTCAGGAAAATGTAACACAAGTAACTAATAAGTTTTTCTCTTTTACATTCAATGTGTATTTGGACACAATATCGGTTCAAGGATCTAAATAACATGGGTAATATCTACTTCACTGTAAATAATAGAAAATTCATCGCAGGAAAATTCCACCATTAAAGTTTAACGATATCTTTTTACGAAGAACTTTGAACTCTAATTCTTCAGCGACTTCTAATTCTTTAGTCTAATTCCTTCTGTGAAGCTAAAATGTAGGTTTTCAATAATATAATCACTAGAAGCGATTTTATCAGAAAATTCCGGGATTTTTCGAGATATACGAGTAATTCATGCAGAACCATCTTATGATGAGACTCCAGCAGCCGTTACATCGTTAGAAATGGTAGGTTTTTCCAGTTGTGTGTGGCACAGCTGTTCTCTAAATCACTTATGAAGATTGAATCGTACAGCCACGCATTACTGTTACTGTGCTCCGAATACTCGTGTCTTTGAGTGTCTTCTCACTAGCTTCCGCCCGCGGTTTTGTCCACGTGGTATGTCGATAAAAGTTGCCCATGTCCTTCCCCAGGGTTTGAAGTAATTAGATTTGGATATCAAAATTTAATCAAAATCGGCTAAGCTCTTTGGCAGTGAACGATAATATAATAGAAAGGTAAAATGTAATAGATAAATAGATCGTGTTACTTTCGCCTTTATCATATTAGATACACAGATGTCTAGAGTATAGAATTTACTTTAAAGACTGTATTTATTTTATTATTTAAATAGATTTAGATACTTTAGGGGAATAAGTAGTATTCCTTTTCGTAAACAAGTGGATGGAGTGTATTAATTCTCCCCTATTTCTGGATATTTATCTCATTTTGCACTATGACTATAGAGGTGGAAACGAAAACAAACTTATTCTTAAACTTTAATCTTACTAGCGTTAGTGCATTAGTCCAGATGACTGAGCATAGATCAAATTATGTTCTGAGTCTATGTCACAAAAATAAAATAAAAAAATCATAAACAGTCGGTTAAGCTACAGCAAATTTAACTATAATATACTGTTGAAATTGTGCAGGAGTTTATACATATTCATATTACTGGAAGCAAATAAATTCCCCTTTATTTGCTAAGGCCAGTCAATAAGCATTTCATTCTATGCGTTGTTTGTTTAAAAAATCAGCATCGAAGAGGAATTTCTATGTGTAATTGCGAAACTATTATTTGCTCAGTTTTGTTTCGTTTTTTTAATAACGTTTGAGATTAAATACACATTTCTGATGCTGTATTGTTTGCATTTGTACAGCTACCTTTGAGCTGTCTTTTTGCGTTGCATTGCATTTCACTCAAAGTTAATTGTGTTATACGAGCTTTTAAAATTCGTACTGTAGGTATAGTTTTGTATTTTTTTTATAGTATAAGGGAACCAACGAGCAGACGGGTCACCTGATGGTAAGTGACTTTCGCCGTCCATGAACACTTGCAACTCAAGAGTTACAAGAGTGCTGTCCGCCTTTTAAGGTACAGGAAAGGGAGGAGGGGAAAGAGAGGAAGGCAAAGGGAGGAGGAGAAGTGAAAGGGGGTTGAGCCTCCGATAACCTCACTCACTCGGTCACACAAGGCAAGCATTGTTTAATAGCTGGTTTTCTGTGTGGACGTGGTAATACTCCGATCGAGCCGGTCCATTCGTGCCGAAGCATAGCTCTCCCACGATAATTATTTTACCAAATTTATTTGTGTTAACGTATGCAATAGCAAGAATTTTATGGTATCATGGGCCATACTCTGAAGAGTTGTACGGATTTATACCTACCGCATTTTGGCAGCCGCAGCCTAAATCTTCTATCACATCATCTGGATGTTTGGCACCCCACACCACAGTGCGCTTCGCTAGAAAACCCAAGGAACAAATTCAAACGTTCAAAAATAGAGTGCACTCACACCTCAAGAGCCGCTAACACTTGCGACTCCTGAACTGAAGATTTCCATGGGCGGTGGTAGACACTAGAAAAAGTAGAAAAATAGTAGAAGGACAAATGTTTGTTTTAAGAATCTACGATGTTTGTTACATCAATTGTGTACAGACAGAACACAGTGCAAGCAAAAGCAGTTTGGGTTCTTTTTAAATTTAAAATTAGAATTTCGGACGTTTCCCTAACTAGCAGAAAACAAAAAAAAACTATATAGTTAAAAGCCTCTTGGGTCGCATGACTCGACAACATTTCGTTTCAGAATAGTTAGATCGCACGAGTTTGTATGATAAATATTTCTTTAAAAGTGCAACAGCATTACATGCTGTACCTGTATCCTGCACATCTCTTTTACCATTTTCTATTTCGTGTGGGCAGACACATGAAATACAAAACAGTAAACTAACTTTATACAATAAACACGTTTCCCATGTTTACATGAAGCGGCTTGTACAAAGTAACCTGTGGTTCATTGACTCAAATGTTATTCTTACACCTTGATAAAGTCAGTTTGTGAAACATAAACATAAAGGGCGTTTGCTTACAAGAAAGTGTACAAATGCGATTGATCCATTTCGAATCAATTCGACTGATGCTAGGTAATGAAAGCTTTAGCCCCTTTGGAAATAAGAATCAATGATTGATGCTAATCATGTTTAATAATATTGATGAAGATAATGTTCGATATAGAGATATGATTGTATAAACATGGCTAAGAATAAATGGATTTGAAAAATCAATTCTGCTTATAATGCTGGTTTATAGACGACTATACGGTATATAATTACATATCTGATAAAAATTTAGTAGTATAAATAATCGGACGGTCACCTGCTGACCGCGGAAGAATGTTGTGTTCCCGCGGCCCTCGGTAGCAGATGCGAGGAAGGAACACCGTGGTGGTTTTAGCCGGTCAAGTCCGGCACACCCCTCCGCTGATAGTCCATGAGGATTTCCCCACGTACAAAAAAAAAGTAGTATAAATAATAGTTTCATGCATATAAGTCCAATTTTAAATAGAATAATAATTTATGTATGAATGTTATATTTTATTTCATTTTGTATATCTTTTGTATATTTCGTTTGTTAACTAATTTTACATCCCTTGATTTGAAAAAAATAATATAAATTTGGTTATGATATGGCTAGCGGACTCGGACTTCCTAACACCAGCCAGTTCGAGTTATAGGTATGCGACCCTAACTTTCTTAAGGTCCCCATCCATGTGTTGCATCCAAGCTGCAGGTCCATACGGTTGTCACTTACCACCACTTGACCCGTCTGTTCGTCTGTCCCCCTATAGTATAACAAAAATAAAAATTTGTATAAGCAACATCCCTTCCCTACCCTCTCTATCATCCCTTTCCTGTCAACATACTCCAAATGATTCCATCTCATTCTCAAAAGTGCCCGGATGACACCAATAGGCCTGCCTCCTATTACGTTAATTGGACTAAATAGTAATTAGTGAAACGTGGGCGTAAATTACGCCTTCGCGGATAATGACGTGAGTGTAGATATTTCCCAAAAGTATATGTATGACGGCAATAGGCTTGCCCCATTAAATAGTACTAAATTCAATCAATCAATCAATTAACCTACTGCAGTCTACTGATGGATATGCTGGATAGCTGGGTAGACTGGATGCGGAATGCGGAGGACTGCTAGTAGTCTACATTATTTACGACGTTGACGTTAATTACGCCCCTGCACACCCCTTCGGTGATACAGCCTTGATGACGTATGTATGTTCCGCAATAAATAAATGATGGATTGATTGATTTAAAATTGTCTTTTGCATAAAAATATCAGTACATTCATCTTGATATAGATGATGCTATTGAACTAAAAGCTTAACATTTACGAATCCAAAGATTGTTAGACTTTATTTCTTAACATAATTGTAAAATAATACCTTGTAGCAAATGTAGCGTTTCTGATACAAAGGTATTTGATAGACAGATATAGACATATAATATAACCATCAGCTTTTCCATTTGAGGTACGGATCCCTTAGAATGAATCTTGTTTCGCTGAGAGTAGTAACTGCAAAACTACAATTTACAGTTAAAAGGTACTTAACGTCATTCATGTTAAACAAACACGAGGCATATGCATTTCTAAAATTCAATTACTACCCTAAACCCTATACTCACTTAATATAAGACAAGGCGATTCTCGCGTCCTCGTTCCCGTGGAAATTTTGAAACGTATGTTTTCCACAGATGAAAAGTAGCCTATAGAATAATAAAAACTTGTGAAAGTGTTATTCATATTTATTAGAACATACAAAAGTTTTACTCACGTGTGTATGACAGCATGCCCGACTGAGAAGCCTTTATTAAGGAATGAAGCAGTCCTTTTAGATAGTGTCAGGCTCTGCACTCATGCTGCCGATATGCTAATAATCTGCTCCAATGCCTTTCATCCGGATTCTTTAAATCATCCTGGCGTGACTGATAAACAAACATCCATCGAAATGTTGGCATTAATGACAGCCGTAAGATTTTGTATTAGCGTATCTGTACTGTTTTTTTTTTATAATAATAACTCCACACATAGCTAAGCACGCAGAGCTTGATTATTGTAACCTGACTGCTGATAAATATACTTAAGTATTTCTAAATACAAACACATACTAGATAAATTACACCCAGACAAAGAACAAATGTCCATCACATAAATATTTGTCCTGGGTGGGAATCGAACCCACAACGTCAGCTTAGCAGTCAGGATAGCTAACCGCTAAACCAAAAGGCCAGTCAGTTACTTACTATTAGTAAAATCAGTGGTGTGCCCGGTTGGTCGAAGGTATTCATTATAAGTGTAAACCTGCTTTTAAATATTATAGTACATTTCCATTTACTACTCTTTCTGATTCGTTTTTCGTTTACTACCAAATAGTTACTTGTGTATTTTTATCTTGGTATACATATCGTTCATTTATTTATTTTACTTTGTACTGGTTCAATTTTAACTCACATAATTCATTCTATCTTGTGATTCGTTGTATATCTCGTATAGATAGCTCATATATAGTTGTATGAGCCTTTTATAATATTACTGTGTGACAGGGTATTTCTAGTTCATATATCATTCTCTAACAGAGGTGCATTTTGTTAATTTTTTCAATATTTTAAAGATGAAGTATTTTATTGTGTGAAAGAAAATAAATATTTTTTTTATTATAAAATAAGTTACCTGCAATCCTTGCATCGAGTCTTCAAAGAAGGAGGAGGTTCTCAATTCGACTGTATTAAGTCTTAAATTAAAAAGATGCCATTGGTCGTATCACCTCGCTTTGAGAGCACATCCATAACTACATCAGCCAGCATCGGAATCCTTGGCGTCTTAGGGGGTACGGTCGAATTAGCCTCGAAGAAGCCTAGTGTGCTAAACAGATCACCAGTATTTTACTCCGGTCCAACGCCTGCAACTTTATAAGGCGCAGGTTCGGCCACACATGGAATACCAGCTTCTCCCTCTTGACCGCATTCAACGGGGAGCGACTCGCATCATCGGTTGCTAAGATATTTCTGATCGGCTTGACATCTTGGCGTTGCGTACAGAAGTAGCTTCACCCTGCATCCTCTATCGCTTGTATCATGGGGAGTGTTCAGAGTAATTGTTCGGACTTATACCGACTGCAGGTTTCCGGCATCGTCCTACGTATGTCCTAATATCCATCCCCATCACCTTCATGATTGGCACTCCACCACTGTGCGCTTTTCCAGAAGCTTTTTGCCTCGCACAACCAGCCTGTGGAATAAATTGTCGCCTGCCGTATTTGCGGACCGATACGACCTTCAAACCTTCACGAAGAATTCGTACTCCTACCTAAAACGCCGGCAACGCACTTCTGACTCTTGTGTTGCGGGTGCCTATCGGCGGCGGTAGTCATTTATTATCGGGTGACCCGTCTGCTCGTTTGCCTCCTATCGCATAAAAAGAAAATTATATGATATACGCATTGAAGTCGGTTCTCTACTTTTTTAAAGTGTTTATTAGTGATTGATCCGCTCCTAAGGGTCTCTCGGTCGCTTTATTTTATTTTTCAAATCAAAATGGTATTTAAAAAAATAAGCCCGTTTAAACAAACAAATATGAACATCAGCTTAATTATATTAATACAGTTAGATAAGTGATTGAAGAAGACAACCGCTGCATGTAATTGGTCCTTAATAAGTTGGTACCTGAAAGGAGTCTAATGTAATACATTTTTTTACGTCTCACCGATATCGAGTTGGTAAATCGATTAATGAAAACGTGTAATTAATTATACTATCGGAAATTACCGCGTTGGTTTGGGAATGTACAGACATACATTGAAAGTTTTAATTTGCATGCTGTTTAAACAGGCCGCGATATTTAAATTTATTGATCGTTTAAATTATAAAGTTTTTTAAAAACTTGATAAGATCATTTGTGGTTAGAAGTACGGTGACTTATTTAGTATTTTCGCATAGCATCTTTATTCGAGTAGAATTAGTAAATTTCTCTGACTAAAAAATCATAAGTAAGAAATGAGAACCAGGTCAGAATTCAGTAGGTCCATAGCCTTGTTTGAAGTCTATTTTTTCTATTTCGAAAGTACTTCTAATGCGTTTTCTAACGTATTTACGCAACACACATACCAGTATTATTTACCTCACCATGTTGGAGTATGTGTTCAGTTCAATTTAGCGATTCCGCTGTAATTTTGTATACAATTCAATTGTTTCAATGACAATGCGTCTTTATGATAAGCAAGACCTGTATCCTTTTTTGCATTGGTTTTTTTTCAGTGTCGCAGGGGACTTTACAAACATTCAATCAACGGACACAAAGAACATTCTGTTCCCTCCTAGCTAATTAAAATGCATGCTTGTGTAAAGGATGGGTCACGACGGTAGTGTACTAGGTGGTGTTCAAACCTGCAACTATAACCATCAGCATAGCGTTAAGTCCGTCAAACTATATATATATATTTATTATATGATTATTGAATCAGTCCATCAGGCCATGAAATCGGCAATTGGCTGATTGTGTGCGCGCCGTATTCACTCAATCAGAACATGCGTTTTGATTACGCCTCCCTTGACTATGAATTAATGTGGTCTGTATGGGAAGTCACGTACCTCTACTACAGTGACAGTGTTAGGGGAGGGGGTGGGGTTTGATTTTCTGATTTAATCAAAGTGTATAAGCTATTTCACGTTATATGGATTAATTACTAAATTTCACCCATCCCTGTCTCTGAATGGGTAGGCAAAGACGTTAGTAACGGCTACATTTAGCTGGTTATAATTTACTCTCAGTCACGTAATTGGGGGCAAGCCTATTGCCGTCATCCGTTCACTTAAAGCAATTAGAACGGAAAATTTGAAGTATATTAACAGGAAAAGGGGGATAGAAAGGCAAGAAAAGGGATAAATTTAGCAGGATTGTATACCTATAACACGAAGTGGCTCAAGTTGGGAAGTCCAATCCCCTAACCATTTGTCATATTTTGATTACTAAAAGCATAAACAAATTTTGATGAAAAATGGCGACATTTATATCGCGGCATCTTATTTACTATAACTGTATTGATATGAGATTATATTTGATTATTTAGTGTTGACTAGTTATATTTATTACTTTCAACATTTTAGAACTTAGAACAACATTTCCATTCATTACTATACTCGTATTTTAAGCTGTAGTTTAATTTTGGCATGTACCGCGGATGTTTGGCTGCTCTTAGGCACAGTTCGCGTCCCGACATTCTGTGAAACGCAACTTTGTCCCGTTTCCTGTGGAGTGTACTTATGTTGTTACTCCTCTGTTACTCTCTGTACCTCATTTATATTGAGTATAGACGTTACTTTGTTTCAGACCGCGGGAAGTCTTCAAGCATAATTTAATTTGTGTTTTTTTTCCGGGTAGTATTTTCATTATACTATAAATAATTTTCTGAAAAGACTAGCTTTCGCTTGTTTATTTGCCTTGCTCATAAAGAGTACCCTATATCCTTCCACAGGGTTCAAAGTATTCACATAACAAATTTAATCGGTTAAGCTGTTTACCAGTGAAAGTTACACGGTAAGGTGATACAAATAAAAATTGGTTTGGCTGTTTACCAGTGAAACCCCTTAATCCCTTTTAAGCTACTAAACAAAAACTAAAAATATTTACGGAATCAAAAATAAATAGCTTGTTGTGATATTTATTACATAATACATAAATACAATGTGATTTGTTTTGAGTAACTGTTATCTTATCTGTGTCATGATCTCCAGACACTTAAGCTTATTTTACCGTACAATTTAACTAATGGAAAAATGAACCATAAAAATCTATTTCAAATCAAATCAAATAAATGCTAAAACAAGTCAAATTATTAAAAATACATATATATAAAACCCGTTTGCGTTACTTAAATAACACTATTTAAAAACGCTTAACCTATTAACCAGTGACAACTACTATTTTGTAATTTAATTCTTATTGTAATGATATAATCAGTAATTAAATAACTAACTACAATAATCAAGTTACTTAGATTAATCAGCTATTTGCTTATTGCAACCAGTAGTTAGTATCAGTATTTCGTCGTAACTACTGATTGCTTGCTCCTACTATTAAGACTATTTAAATTACACCTCACCTGCCAAAAACGTTATAGAGAAACGAAACAAGTAAATCAGGGTTATGAAATATGAACACTTGAAAAACATAACGCTCATTCCGCGCTGTGAGTTAAAACATAACGCCACATATTATGTACGTTTTGTTCATAGTAATTTAATTATACACTCAACCTCGAAGATTTCATAAAGGTAGATTGTAGTACAGATCCTTCACCTTAAACCGTTTGATATTAATGAGACTGCATTTCAACTTTAACTGTCACTTGTTTTGAAGACGATGGAATACATTATGAAAACCTTCATATCAATTAATATTTACTAATAAAATAAAAATAAATATATTATTGTAAGTCTAATATCCCGCACCTAAGTGTCTTGGTGGGTTATGGCCAAACTCTTGTCAAAGAAGAAAAGCGTCTCTGTTTAAAGGTTAACAGATAACATGTAGTTAGCTTATCATAGGTATTTGAATAGATAAATATTAAAGTTAAGCATAATTAACAACCAGACATAGCTCACATAGTTAGTAAGCTAAAGTGGCAATGGCCTGGACACATCTCCCGAAAGGCCATAGGCTGTTCAAGCCTGATGGACTGACGCACTAAAGTAGGTAGCTGGGACAAACTGGATACGAAAGGTTGAGAAGGACCGGATGCTATGGTGCACATTGGGGAGGTCTATGTCCAGCAGTGGACAGTAGTTAGGCTAACTGATTAATTTAAACATAATTAGAAATAGATTACAGAAAGCAATACAGAAATTGAATTTCATATTAATTTATCATTGATTAAATCAATTTTCTATCTCATATATCCTTGAGTAACTCGTAGAATATCGAGAATAAAAGCTCAGGATATGAAAAAAGACTTAATCAATTCCGACATAAAGCTTTTTACCTATAAAATTTCAATATCCCAGTTAAACGGGCTAGACTGGAGAAACGGTATTCTCATTTCTACTCAATGAAATTGCGTAATCGCGCTCTCTCTTTTGTGACGGAAAGAGTAAAAAGGAACGATAGATAATAAGCTCGACATTCAAAGGTAATGATGGGGCAATACGAGATTTATAGATATGTACCTTTCAGTTTAAAAATAAAAACTTTTGGCGGCCATTGAGGTAGTCTATTGCTTTAATGGAAGGTTAAATTACAGCTAGTACGGAATGTTACACCTTTCCGAAATTAATTCAGCACACATAAAGAAAAATTTAATGCTTCAGATTGTCATTCTGTAGTGATATTCTATAATTCTAAATATGGGGCGGCCCTGTGGGGCTGCGGAAATACTACGTTTTTCCGCAGCCCCACAGGGCCGCACGAAAAACTCTATCAAGCAAAGCTTGCATTGTTTTACCGAGTAAGTGAGGGCACCAAATTCCCAACTCCTCATCCCCCCTCTCCTCTTTACCCTGATCCACCATCTCTTCTTTCCCCTTGTCACCCATTCCCTCTTTCGCATCCCCTCATTTCTCAAAGGCGGGCAGCGTGTTTCTTAATAATAGGACTTTAAAAAAGTAGACAACCGACTTCAATTCTTCTATCAAAAAGAAGAGTTTAAGTTTAAGACTAAAATGGTTTTCTCATGGATAAAATTGTCAGAACCTAACCAAACTCTCATCTAACTACCCTTGAAGTACATCCTTTCCAATAAAAAAAGAATTATCGAAATCGGTTGGCGTGATATTGCGTTATTCGTCCATCTGTCGTCATACACTAGGATGGCCTCCTTTTAAGTGAAATATACATATATGTACATACATACATACGCTTACACCTGTCTCCCCTAAGAGGATATATTAATACCCTAGATATATTAATTACCCATGTTACAAAGTAAAAATAAAATATTTACTACGAATGATGATTGAAATTCTGAGCTTGCAAAATTTTCCAGGCATTTACAGAACCTTGTAAATTATATTTTATATTATTCAGCAGTATCGTCATTTAAGGCTGGTGACTATTTATGTGAGAAATTCAATATCGGTATCCTATTCTAATTTGATAATATTTAAAGCGACCTTTACTGAATTGAAAATAAGTCCGTTAATTAACTAAATACTGGAAAACGTAATTTTCGGTCTCCTTATTATGTACATAGTAATAAGGTCGGTTAAGTTTTTCGAGTTTATGTATGTTTTTTTTTTTATATTAGTGACTCCACTTTGCCTAATGGAAAGCTATAAGTGGATTCCAAGAGTGGTGGTCACCATTCTTATTGCATGTTTAGTCAATGCAGTATGGTGACCCACACTATAGCGGCCTGGTCAGATGCTTTTTTTATTTTTAAACACGTGCGCTGTTAGTGAATTCCAGGCTTTCACCGATCGGCACATGAAAGAATGACCTTAATAGTGGCAGTGACACTTATAGATAACGAGAAAGAGATTTTCAGTGGGCCGGCTCGACCGTATAACACCACGGCCTTACAGAAAACTGGTAGACAAACAATGCTTGCACTTATAACATACATGACATAACTCCACCTCTATTCTTTAAATGACATTTTGAGATAATAAGAGATTTTCAGGGCCGGCTCGACCAGATTCATACCACGGCCTCCACCCAACCACCCCAACTCCACCTCTCCTCCATACACACCCTCACTTTAATCACCCGCAAAAGTGGGCAGTGCACTCTTGATTCGGTGTCCATGGGTGGCGGTATAAAAATGATTTTCTAAACCCATAGCACTTTATATGTTTGAAATTATTTAATTATTTTGTATTTATAGTATCGTGATTTTAATAAGCACTCAGGCTGTGTTATTAATCAGTCTTTTTATGTACGTTAGGTATGCTTGCAAACTAAAAGCATTAAGGACAAAAACAGGTATTTTGGCATTATGTATCGCGGCGGCGCACTGTGGGACCGATCGGTATATTTCATCTCAAAAATCGATAACTTTGTTGTTTTGTGATGTTTCCCCTTGAATTTTTTTTTATGTATTAATGAATATATAGGCAATAAAATAAATTAAACATCATTATTTTAAAAGTTATATAATTTTCATAAAAAATGACAAAGATAACGATATACGAAATTACATACAAAAAATTATACAGTTATAATAAAATGACAATAAAAGTAACACTTTTACTTAAAATAAGTTTAAGACTTAATTATTATTATTATTATCAAACAAACATGCTAAAAAATGACACCATAAAAAAAATCCTATTCATAACCTCCTATTTCCAATAATTCTTTAGCTTCGTCAAACAATTCTTTGGATATTACAAAACTGGGTTCATTTAAACTAGATATATAAGGATCAGATGTATATAACAAAATATGCAGAACGTCCTCGTTTGTTGCTGATCTGGAACACTTCCTAGCGTGATGTAACCTATATTTTTTGTAATCTTTATTCCTGGCTTCCTGAGCATCTTCGGATAATTGTCCTATAGGCAGAACTGCATAATGCTCTATTATTTTAGCACCATGTATAATTACTTTATGGACCGAAGATGGCATGTAATACCAGTTATATTTGCTTACGTATAATTGCGCGGTTATCAATGTATACTGCCCAAATTTTTCTGCGTTTATAGGGAATCCCGATGACATGGTTTGAAGAATTACATAAAATCTCTTAATGAATTCTCCATCAATTCCAGTTATCCCTGCAGAGCATTCGTAATTTTGGAAAAATCGCCTTGCTGTATTTCCGTCATTGCTATTACCGGAACCTTGTCGTGGTTTATCAATGTGCAAACCAAGCACTTCTCGGAAACGTTTTTGGACATATTTTTTCTTGTCTTCTTTAAGTTGCTTGTTTTCTGGAGTTGTTGCTGACCACTTCTCAAAACCCAAATTATAAGAAATATGGAGGATCGTCTCCATAAATCTTATCCATGCATGTAGTGTCGACAATCCGTATTTAAATGCATCTTCATTTTCAACTCTTGATGTAACTTTTAAAAGATCGTTCATTTGTCTGGGAGTTGCTCCACAAACAGTTCAGGTAGCACTGGATGATGTGTTCGTTAACACTTGAGCAACTTTCCCATCAATCATTGTCATAAACAGTTCATGTTTAACCTCGATGACTTTGTCGTCTATAGACACAAGAGTTGAAATCAATTGATTAATTTTGGCTTCAATTTCACTGATAACCGCTGTAGTTTTTTCAGGTGTTTCTTTTGCAAATTCTAATGAAATTGGTCTGCAATATCTAACAGATGAGCAAGTAGGATTCTGCCATATAACTGTAGACGTTTCTTCGTCTACTAGTCGCAGTGGTACAAGGGACACTATAAACAAATTAGCATCCGATATTTGTTCGTTTTCTTCCGGTAGAATTTGTTTATACTCACTTTGCCCGGAAGATCCATCACACCCCCATTTAGTGAACAGCTTGAGACGATTGTAGTTTGTCGAACCTGACTTTATCTTTATAATACGGCAGACTGTATGGTCTAAGAGATCTTGCAGATTAATTTTTGCGCTTATATTTGTCACCGTTATGCTAGATGCAGGCGGATAGCAAGCCTTTTTTGCTTCACTTAGTATTTGATACGAAGGTAAAACAGAACTTAAATTTTTATCAACGAGCCTTTTTCTTAGGTACCCATATTGGGCTTTCGTTAGATCCGTTTCAATACACATGCTCAATGCCTCTTTTTTTGTAAAAGAAAGTGCACTATCTGGACTGATTATGGTTTGTAGAATTGCTTTCTTCTCGTCTTTTTCCTTGTTTCTGATAATAGACACAATTGACGCTTCGTCATTTTCACCCATAGATCGTAAGCCTTGCACATAAGCGTTACGGACATGTCCCATTCCGTACTCCTGGAGCAGTTCCATATTTTTTCGTTTTTTTGTGTTTTCCGAACACTCGTCGTAAGGTTTTGTTGGTCTACCACGATCACCAGAAGTATTCAAGCCAGATATTTCAGAGGTTGAGGTACAGCAAGAATTCAATGGTACTTTAAATTCACCGTTTAACCAATTTGAGTATAGACTCTCGAACCTGTCTGGCTTTCTTTGAGCTTTCGTCCATTTCTGGTTGCAACTTGATGTTAAATTTTTTTGAATACTTTCTATTACAGTGATAACGTCAGTTTCCGACAGTTGAAAGTTGTTCAACAAATATTATCTAAGGTCTGAAGTACTCTTCCCTCTTATTATTTGATCACAAAGATCGCGTCGAACACAAACGAATTCACTCATGTTTTTTTCTGTTAATTGTTATTGAAAAGAAGTATCTGAATACTTTGATGAATAGTATGCTGAAAACACGCGTATATAAAGGACCAATATTTTGGTGCCTTGTGCAAAAACCGCAGGGTAATTGATTGTGATAGTTGTCATCGAAATAGTGTAATCAGTAGATACTGGTTGTAATAAATTACCGCAACAGATAAATAGAACTTCCGCAACAATACAGTTTGGACGGGTCCACTCAAATGAGCGTGGTGCTTTCTTCAAAAGCTCATCTCAGACGTTAGCGTGCATGGTTCTCATATGTTTTTGACCAGTACATCTGTATGGACTTTAAAACAGACTTTGACCTCTGAGTTTGTTTCGGTGTTTCTTCTCAGGGTAGTCAGCTAGGAAACACCGGCCTCATCTAGCATAAACTAACAGAAAAAAATAATATATTGACGTGTAAAAGTGTTGTTGTAACCTATTTACAAAATAAAGATCATTTATCATTTATTTATCATTTATCATACTTGTGGTTTATTACCGCTATCGAAAGTACCAAGTGAATATTCTTGTAGTCTATTTATTTGTTAATGTATGCTTCTATCATAGAAAGGAAAAAAAAAAGACAAGTTAGACATCAAATATAATATATCACAGTAAAAAAGAAGAACCGAACATAAGTTTCGAGATTTTTTTTGCCCCCGATTGACATGTTGCCTTGAAATCACCATTCGCGCAAAAAACGCGCAATTTTTTTTTTGATCCTCGTATTACTGAATAGGTAAGGTCTCAAATAGAGTGATTAACTTGACACCGGCAGCTTTCGGCAACATAGAAAAGTCCAATTGAAATAAACAAAATCGAAATTTTCTTTACTTTACTAAAAAAAATAAAAAAAAATATATATCATTATTTTTTTTTACAAAACTGAACGTGGATACAAAGTGTACATTCTGATCTATCTAATGATGTATTACACTAATATGTTTCCATGGAAAACATCCGAATAATTTTGTGTTGAACTTCCTTAACGGTAATTTAATTGGCATGAAAATATTTATGCTCAATGTTTGAGGTTCACTTTATAAACATGAAACTAAATTATTTTTTTTTTTTGGAATTAATTCGAAAGTTGCATCCTTTGAGGGTATAAAACTATAAAAGGATCTATGGATTTACGACTTTTGTCAAAACCATTTATGAGATGGCAAATAATGTTTGGGCCCATAGTGCGGCGGTAGAATTAAGCGATATCGTACGTTCGAATCTCACTCAGTGCAGATATTTAAATGTATTTATGAATATATATTTTGCTTTGATCCCACTTTTTTCTATACTTATATAATACGTACATATGTTTTTACAAAAAAGAAAATACGATTAGATTCATATCGTTGAACCGTGTTCTAGAACTCATAAGCCTGTAATATTTTGTAGAATATTACTGATAACTCCTTAGTCGAGTTATCACACTACACAAAAAACATAATTATAATATTGCGAGTGTTTTCGTCTTCTGATACCGGCTTGTATGCATTTGTAACTAGCCCTTCCCTGCAGTTTTAGTCGTGTTTATGGTCACTGCTCCGCGCCTAAGGTACGCAGCTTGATATTTTATATACAAACACAAATACCCTCACGCCCGTATCTTCTATTGGGTAGGGTAGAGGTGTATTAAACACAAACATTTTGCTAATTAGAATTAAGTCTCACTAACGTAATAGGAGGCAAGCTTATTGCCGTCAATCGGGCACTGTATGTCTGTATACATACTGTCTGATAGATAAAAGTCCGATCTCTTAGTCGCCTTTTATGACACCGTCGGGTAGAGATGGGGTGGTCTACTCTACCGTGACCCATGACAATGTTTTATAGTCTGTATTATTTGTGAACAAAAATCTCCTTAGTATCTCTGTGTATGCGTATGGATGTGTATATGTATAGTATGTATATATTACCTGTTTTTAATTGTAAATTGTTTTTACTTAGTTTCAGTTGTTTATTTTTCTATCTTTTATTTTTTTTATTATTGTTAAAATTAAATTTTTATTCTTTGTGCACCACCATTACCTAATAATTTACAGTACAGTCCATCAGGTTGTTTGGAAGAGATCGCAGTTTTTATCTACCTATTATTTTGTTCTTTGATACCTAACGTGTACAGTAGAGAGGATCTATCTATCTCATAAAGTGATCAAAACTCCAAAAACTCTGACCTAATTGAAACATAAGGAAAAAACCTTTAATAAGTTAGTAGTAATCTCTTTCCCGTACTATCCTGACCTAACACGGGTCCATTTCGTAGAGTATTTTCACTTAACTAGACCATGAATCCTCAACGGTAAGTTTATTAGTACGTATTTAGCCTCATTACATTCTCGCTGAGCATGTCGGACCTTCTTCTTAGTCGCTAGTTTACTGGCAATATACATATATAGAGAACAGATATGTCTGTTAGTACAGTGTATGTATATGTATACAAGCTGCTACAAAAAGGTGTGTGGATATTTTACCGAACAGAGTTAAAGTTAGCGATTGAAAGAAATTTACGTTGAAAATGTTTTTTTTTTTTCGTATAGGCTTCCCCATTTTTCTTCTATATTGGATGCCTTTCCGATTTATTAAGGTTGGTTATCAAGGTTACTCAACTCTGCATGTTTGACCTTCTGTGCATATTTAACAATCGAAAATTTTTAAATAACGTAATATATCTTACGCCAATTTTAAAGACAATAAAGAATATTAAGTATATTGAGACAGCAGTCGTAGTCGGGTCATCTGATGGTAAGTGACTACCACCACCCACCAAATGTAGCTAAAACCTTTGAGAGTAAAGAACCGGAGAGGGAGGTTAGGGGCTCCGGTATCTTTACTCAGCCAGTGAAATATAACGCAAAAATTGCTGGACAATCAGTTTTCTGTGAGGCTGTTGTATTAATCGTATTAAACCAAATTCGTGGCTAATATGGCACTCCTACGTTATAAAGTTTTCTGTAAATGTCTTAAACACTGGAGATGGATTAGCTAATTAATGTAGGGTGGGGTCTTCTCTTATAGTAAAATAAAATTTCAGTAATATTTTAACACTGGAGAAACTTGTTTTATTTTTAAATAAAATAACTCCCTTGTTAGGAATATTTCTGCATCACAGGAGACTTTATAATCATTCAATCAACGGACACAGTAAAACCCACAGACTCGTGACAACTATTTGTGAATCACATAAATTTTCGGCCTCTGTTTCAATAGTCAGGCTCACTGACCAGGCAAACAGGCCCGTCGATGATGATAATGATGATGATGAATTGTATTTTAAGTATATACGAAAAATATATAAAGAACCTCTACATCCATCTCTACCCAGCCAACCCATGAGTGGCGTACATGACTGCTCACAGCGTACTCTTTAGAGAATCTTGAAAAGTAATCTCAAGTATACAACTCGGGATGTCTGAACGTATCGTAGGTAAAACTGGTAAGAGCAAGTTTTATAAGTTCCTACTTGTTCTTACAATTTCACCACATTTTTTTTATTTACACATTTTACATGGCCGTCTGATCCTAAACTAGACACAGCTTGTACTACTGACTAACTATCCAGACTGCTTATAAACATACTTATATATTTCTAAATATATAACAGTTTATAATAGATAAATAACACCGTGACTCAAAACAAAAGGTCATGCTCATCACACAATTATTTGTCATTTGTGGGCATCAAAGCCCACGACATCATCATCATTGCTTCAGGATCACTAACCACAACACCAATTATATTTACTTACATGTTACATTTGTGAATTAATACTTAATCGCTATAACATTTATGAGTGATGGAAAGACAGAAAAAATATGATAAAGACCGAGTAGTTTCAGTGGCCGAAACTAGCATCTCATTGGGACGTTGGTAAGTTCTCACTAGTTCACCGTAGCCCCGATCGGTGCAATATGGCAAAACCAAAAATAGTACTGTACCTTATAAACATGTATTATCATCACGATTAAGTCTCAATTTAAACATCTCACAAACCAATACCAGAACGGATAAATCTTTCTTAGCTGAATTCTTAATTATAGAGGCATGTGAAAGCTACTTAAGATTGATAGTGACTGACATTACTTGACATGTATCGAGAGACACGCATAGTTGTTACATATTAATGCTACTTGTCACGTCCCACACGATATATCGACAATCGTGGATCCATTGAATTGACATTCGATTAACATCGACCGACTTCGATATAGTACCACGGCATTATGAGTTAAAATTACAAAGTAATTAAAATATTAATACACACAGTCTAAACAACAATAAATAATACGCCTTGTACCATGTGATAAATATAATATATCGGCCTGTACTTCTACTAACGAGACTAAATGCTTCAAGGCTGTCAACTCCATCTCCTAAATGAAATAGACAAGTGTGGAATACACACATGAGACATCTTAACTTAGACCAGCGGGAATTGCTCAAGGACCGTGTTTCCTGTGGAGAGCCAAGCTTAGGCACTAATGGGTCGGCCTGACCGGAGTCATACCTAGCCAGAAATATAAGCTTCCATTGTATTGCCGAGTGTGAGCTCTCATCTAACCTCTCTGATAAGGATCAACATCAAAGGCGGGCAGCGCACTTGGGTCTCTTGATGTGTTCATGGGAGGCGGTTTTCACTTACAATCAGGTCACCTACCTGTTCGTCAGTCCCCCTGTATCATAAAAAACACCTAATAGAGAGCATCAGATTCTCATACTTCTGCAGACATAAAACTATTGAAAGAATTACCGATTTCTGTTAACATAAACATTTTTTTGTTATACTGGTTAAGTATAAAAGTATAGGTACTAGGAGAAGGCATTTCAAATGATTAAAAAAAAAATACTACAAGTAAGTAAATTCAGTAACTAAATAAAATGAAATTAAGGCACTAAAATTTTATCTTACGTGGCATGATCCGTAGACAAAATAGTTGGTTCACTCACGTCAACAAATTTTCGAACAATGAAGGTGTTAAGTGAACATCTAGAGATGCTTGAATACAAGCTCGCTCGTTCAAATTCAGGTTTAGATTTTGCAGAGTACTTGGAATAATGTTATGAATTAAAATAAAAAAATCTTATCAATTCTGCCCGGAGGTGTTAATTGTTGAAATTATTTGATGAACGTACAACACATGTACATTTATTTAAGATCAAAAAGAAAACCCGTTACTAGAAAAGCGGACTGTTTATTAATATAAAGTAATCAAGCCAAAACTTCACATAAATGTTGCTTTTGTTAAATTCCAGACTTTTAGGATAACAAGAGTTCTGGATGTTCGCTCTGTTCTGTTCGCAGATATTTTAAGATCAAGGTATCACTCCTAGATACACCTTAGACCCTAATAATATTAATCCTTATCGCACGAGGCAATTTCTTACACTGACACTGTCAAATTAGTCTTCTCTATAATATTTTTGCATTCATTTATTGGTGCATTCAGATAAATAAGAACAAGTAGAAGGTACATACATACATCCAAGATACGTAAAAGATATACGCATACATACAGCGTATGAAAATAGTAAACATTTATTTAAAAAAATAATACTAGGGTTTGAGATTGGGTTTCCACATGTTATTAAAGGGTTCTTGCAAATAGTGTATTTAGTACTTACTTTTTGATTTCGGTTAAAGGGCTAAGATACTCTCCATTCCAGAAATAATCAAATATTCCTTCCCTTTCCTTCTTTCCTCTTTCCCTTTCAATATATTTATCTAATCTATCCAATCTGAATATATTAGTCTTCCCATTTTCAGCCAAAATTTTGCTCTCATCAGAAAAGGCGAACTATATTATAAAAGGAAAATGTAGGTATATTTCTCATTTTCTTTATTATTTTATTATATTGCTTGCTTTAATTTAATAGCCTTATTTTAATAGCCTAATTTTAGTTTACTTATTTTAAGCAACATGATAGGACGCGATAAAATAGTGTTTCATTGAATAGTTATCTTGTATATGAAATATTGTAATATATCTGATGATTCAACAGAGTCACTATGAGTTTGTTTGTCCGATTTCTTCTCATAAGGCTCAATAGGGAACGGACAGTTATAGATCAACTCAGGCAACTATTTAATTATTTTATTTTATTTTATTTCACATTTGATATGACAACCTATATTTGCGGTGACGCTGTGTGTATTGATGTGTAAAAATTTATTTAATTTGAATTTGATGGGCGTTTAATATGACTCTGCCTTCCTCTTCGGGGATACATGTGTAAGTATTAGATCATAGTATTCTTTAAGCGTGGTTTAATACTTATTTTTGGTAAGCTTACTTACCTTATTTTCGCTAGAATAAATCTGACCTAAAGACTAACAATTACTGTTTGAAATCTTTACATGTTTGAATACTAGAATTCCGTGTAGTTTTCAGTAGTGTAGAACCAACCCCTCTCTTCTCACGCGTGTCGTAAAAGGTGTTCAAGAGATCGGATTGTTTTCTATCACACAGTATATATACGGTCATGTAGTACCCGGTGGACGGCAATAGGCTTGCTCTCTATTATTTTAACGGGACCAAATTCTAATTAGCAAAATGTGGGTGTTTAATACAACTCTGCCTACCCCTTATCGGATATGAACGCGAGCGTATGTATGTTTGTACCATTTAGAATTCATCTCTAAATCCCACATAACACTAAAAGAGACCAAAGCCACAACAACTATCTTTACTCGTTGATAACAAAATTAAATTCAGCTCATGTATCGTGCGCCTATTACGAATTCACACTGAGCGGGTATGTTCATTATTTAAATGATAATATCTAATTAAGTCTAAAACTGTCAAGTATGCGGTATGCCGAGGCACGTCCACGGGGTGCCAGATTAATGAGCGATAATACTTAAAGTTGGGTAACGTGCAATGTGTTGCGAGAAATATTTGCGCAATATATTTTTTTTTATCTACTAATATTATATAGAAGCATAGTTTGTTTGTTTGGACAACTTATCCGCTTTTAAAAACTAAAAATATTATTTAATTAGACAGCCCGTTTATTGTGGATGGCGTCATGCCCCTAGGAGCTGCGACCCAAAAGAGGAGTAGTGACTATAAAAGCATTTATAGTCAAGCTAAGCTTTCCCCGTTTCTAGTGGCTCTACGAGCGGGCGACTTGGGCATAAAGCTAGCTTTATAAATTCCTTAATTTTAATACTATTATAAATGTAAAAGTTTGTGTGGATCTTTGTTACATAATAACGACAGAATGGCTAAACGGATTCCGATGTCATTTTTCATAGAGATAGATTATAGTCTGAAATAACACATAGTTCACTCTTATCCCGAAAAAATGTCCGATTCTATATTTTCTCTCGGACAAACTAGGTTTGCACAGTTAGTTAATCATGAAACTATTCGATTATGATCTGAAATGTAAGGAGATACAGTCAAGAATGTACTTAAGTTTCTCTTTATTTTACACCGCACCGTTAAACTGTTTTTATTTTCTGTAGTTTTAAGATAAAGGAACAAGTTTGGGAGAGATGAGCCTTATCCCTCTTTACCCTCAAAGGCGGGCAGCGATCTTACGACTCTCCGGTTGCAGGTGTCGATGGACGGCGGTTGTCACTTACCATCTGGTGACCCGTCTGTTCTGTCCGCCCAGATAATATTAAAGAAAAAAAGTTAGGAAAAGATAACTTGACGAAATTAAATCCTGCCTGTTACGACTTACGATGCGAAGACGTAGACTCTAACGGTTTGGTTAGTCTATAAACTAAAAGTTGTATAGGGGGCCATGGAGCGAGCTGTGCTCAGAGTTTCTTTTAGGGTTTATCCCGCAATCTAACGTAATCTCTTGATTCGATGAAGTATCAAGGTTACCAACATGGCTCGCAGAAGAAGCACGCTGAAGTGGCAATGGGCTGGCTACATATGCCGAAGGTTAGACGACCGTTGGATTAAACCTATGTCCAGAAGTGGTTTACAGTGGGCTAATTGACCGAGTGATTTAATGAATTCATTCATAATTATTTAGAGAAAGTGAAAGCTTTGAAAGCTGTTAAGCTAAATGTAACGATATTGCGCAATAAAAATTTATTAATAAAACTTACAAGGTTCATTTTCATACATAAACACCTCGTTTTAATAGGCACTGAAAAATTTAAATATTATTCAGTAAAGCTTTTAGCTCTGCATTTTTTGCATATTTTTTTCCCGTCTCTGACTATAGTGTCAAACACTTGACTCAGTTTGCCTTTAATTTTTCCGCAATCGTAAGCTCCGTTAGTATGAAATTACAGACTTTTTCTTGCATCCACGTTTATATAAAGGAAGCTTTACAAAGTCAAGAGAAGAGAGATGATAGAGTGATATCCTAACTTCCCCACAAACCCAAGGGTTTCAACGGAGTGAATTGTGGAGGCGCATTTTGCGCAGCTGGGCTGTTATTGAAAGCTATCAATTTGGTATTACATTTCTCATTTTTCTGGTATTACATTTCTCTTAAATGTAATACCAGAATTTGAGGCATACCGTTGAGTTTTGAAGTTAATTCGTATGTTGATTCTAATTGGTAGGTAAATACCGTCAGTCATGACGTCATACTTTCCATTCTATCGTGTCTTTTGATCACCTCAGAAGCATTGGTGACCTTCCGTGATCACGACTGGCAGCTGTATACACAGACCAGTGTTGAAGACTTATAGCAAACTATTGATAAAATCAACAAAGAGTGGGAGGATATAATATTATCTATCATATACAAATGTATATATCTAAGTCATTGCTGACACCTGCCACTATTTTTCTCGTTTTCATTGTCACTGCCCTCAGTTAAGTTGAAAGACTAAGATAAACAGTTTTCTTTTCATACTATATTGGGACAGACGAACAGACGGGTCACCTGATAGTAAGTGACAACCCCTGTCCATGGACACCTGCAACTTAAGAGTCGTAAGTGTCGTGTCGTCGCTTTATTTATTTTACGGTTAATATAAAACTGGAGTAAAAACGAAAGTTCTCCAATTCATAAGAAACAAATCGATTAAGGATGGATCCCACTATCCTCATCACCCACAAAGGCGGGCACCACACTTACGCGTCTTGAATTCCGGGGAGGGGAAAGAAGAGAGAGGGGATGAGGAGATAGGAAAGAGGAAAGATGGAAGATTGGTGAGGAAAGAGGGGAGGATAAGTTGGGCCTCCGGAAACCACGACTATTTCTTGCAATTCATGCATTCACTCATGCAGTTGATAGGCATATGTGTAATATAACTTTTATTTTATAATATAGTGGGACAGACAAACAGAGGGTTCACCTGATGGTAAGTGGCAACCACCGTCTATGGACACCTGCAACTTAAGAGTCGTAAGATTAGGAGAGAGATGATGAGGGGAGATTAAAGAGGAGTTGGGGAGTTGAGCCTCCGGAAACCTCAGTAATTTCGGGGAAATGTAACGAAAACGTTGCTTCACAACCGGTTTTCTGTGAGGCCGTGTTATCGCACCTGTCGCGCCAGCCCATTCGTGCAGACTCTACCACTGTTAACAATGCCTCAACGCAATTGGCATTTATCACTTCCTTCACTCTGTTGTCTCTTTTAGTACCCATGCCTAACCCTTTAACGAAAATGGTTTGTCTTCAATATGCAAATGATTGTCCCGAAGCTGCGTTGGACAATGTCTTGAAACTACCTGCGTGCCATGTGTCAACAATATTTATTTCTGTTATTTTAAATACTACACCGCATAATTTAAAAAATTGTTGCTGATAGTGACATCGGAGGATAGCGTTATGATTATTGGAGGGAAAAGTTAATGATACTAAAAAGCAAGAGCGAACTATTAGACAAAGAGATGAATATATGTATGTTGCAGGTACAACATATATGTTTAAAAAGCTTTCACAGCAACGTCTTCCTATAAAGATAACCTCGATATTCGTCAATTTATACAAACAAACCATTACTTTTTCAAAAATTGTAGCCTATCTGTTGCACAAAACCAATTTTTATTACCAAGAAACGTGACTACAAACGCAAGTCCCATAAGTTTTCCATGTGCTTGATAGAGATCTTATGTAGCCATTTTTATGAGATTGAATTTTGTTTTTCCAGAAAAGGTTCTATTGCAACACTAAGGTGACTTCAAAACCTATTCTATTCTTATTTCTACGTTCAACATGAGAACTCGGTCAGTCAGCTGGGGCGGTAATTTACATGGCGCTGATAACATCTGCTGGGTCTCTTCATCTTTTCATACCAACTGAATGCGTTCTGAACTCCGAGATAGTTTCTTTAAATGGAATCTGCACTTTTTTTTTCAAAGAGCTTTTGTTCATGGCCTAACTCATGTTTTTGTAGACTTTTTCTTTTTGACAAATCTTTTATTCTTTTCAAGGGTACACACCCTAATAGCGTTTCTTCAAAATTTTATGATGATCGGCTGGGTCATCAACGCATGTTACAACGCGTCATTTCTTTTAAAAAATTGATATGGTATCCGAATGTTTTTTTTAACATACATACTAGTACACACATGTGCTCGCGCCTGCATCTAAGAATGGCTACTCACAGGTACACACACCTACATTTTGCCAATGCTATTCTATTGCGTCAACTCGACACTAGAAAATAAAGATGATAAAATTGGGAATACATTAAAAGGAAAAGCTAAGAACAAGTGGCAGGAAAGATATATTGCTTATAACGACAGATCTAGAAGTGTAAACAATATCTCGAAGACGTCGGGGTCGCATGCCTGTAAATCAAAGTGGGTGTAGCCGGGAGATCTGAACCCAAAGCATTTTTTACATAACTTTAAATTGCAGTTTTTATTAATTACTTCAAAGATTTTAATTGGATACCTGTAATTAACTGGTTTTGCTGACATCCATAATCTGATGACCGATACGACCTTCAAACCTGTAAGAAAAGAACGTACTCCTAATTTAATTCCATAAAAAAAAAACCTACAAAACACGATTTCCTAATTCTAACCACATGTTTCTTACGTATTGGAAAACTTTGTTTTATATATACCCCAGTTTTATGTTAACAGTAAAATAAATAAGGCGTTTCAAAAGTTTTTTAATCAACGTTAAAGGATTTGATTACACTTACTATAGCAAATAATTCAGTATAGCATACAGACATAGAAGGCCTATTGAGGAACTTCTCTGTAATGAAAATTAATTAAAACTTATCTTTATCAATTAACAGAACAATTTGGTTTATTGAACACCCGTTTAATTTTAAAATTTGTTTGTATTCGTATATCCTTAATTAGTCTCATTGAATGTTAACTGTAACATTTAGAAACTGTTCTGTCATAAAGAGTAATATTATTCCTTATTTCAAATATAACATTAGTATTATAATTAAATATAAATGATTTGCTTCTGCAGTATATAAAGCTAGCGTTACTTAAGTTTTGTCCATATTTAGCAAATCTTAAAGTTTAATTGAGAAGCTGCATTTATTAATAAATAACAACATAAATAGTTATTTAAAGTTAATTATAATCTATTTCAAATGGACTATGTCAAAAATAACTCTGTGTGTGTGTGTCAGAATACTATAAATGGGTATTCTAGAGTTGATGGTGGTAGTGGCCAGGAGGAGAATAATTTAAGTCTTCATTAGCTACTTTAAAACCCCCACGACTTTCAGCTCGTATGTATTATAAACGATCCCAAAAAATTGGGCTCTGCGATGACAGTCTGATGATGTAGCCTTAACCACAAGTATTTATAATACTTGATAGTGTTAACGAAATTGTCAGTAAAGTTTGATAAAACAAATTATCATGCTTATGACACAATTATTTACAAAAAAACTTAATTGAAAACATACGTGTTTAATATAACAATAATAAATCGAATACTATTATTTCAAATAAACCTCTTTTTGTATCTTTAGAACTATTTCCAATTGGATATTTATCTGGTTTCCAAAGATTATTAGTAGTCAGCACACATAGTTAATGCCGCAGTTTATCCAATGCGGTTTCAATTCCAATATATTGGTCAGGAATTTCTACAAAAATTCAATTATCTTATTACCTCCTTGGGGATCTATTGCCTTGCCTTTACTTTACTTTATTGGGGGAATTTGGGCACTTAGTGTTTATAATCTGGAACTTAACCATTTTGTTTAGCTATTTTGCAAATTGTGTTGTAAGTGGATTAATTTAAATTCGGATGCTATTTATTGACGACAGGTATGCATCAAAGTAAAATGGGTCGAGAATGAATTATTTGCAAATCAACGAGAGAGAGAGAACTTCTAGAGCTAATGATGGGCTAGCTAGAATTTACTGTGTTTCATGAATTAGTTTTTTTTTTGATAAACACAACAAACTAAATAAAAAATAATAGAAGATACTTACAAACCCTGAATTATGTATCACTTAGTAACTGGTCACTATTCTAACATTTTATCTTACTTTTTTAGAAGACAAGTCAAATATTATGTACATATTACTGTTTCAGACGGTTCATTAACCACTAGACCGTAAGGCCTGTCAGTCAAGAACATGATTTAAGTAACGTGAGAAGATTATTCTGTAAGTGTTGTTCTTCACACATAACAAATATCTATTGAAAAGTATTAATTACTCATCTTTACTAAAAATCTTCCGGTATAGTCAACAAAACAATAGGATGTTTGGAAAAGCAGAAAGAAAAACTAAACCAGAAAAACGAAACAGGCTGTATCACCGTAGAATCTAGGTTGCCTGCTTGTTATACCGGGAACAAACCTCAGCCACTGCATTGGAGAAGCTTTGAGAGCCTTACAATGGTGCCTACGTTAGTACCTCTCTTTGACAGATGTATCCTACGACATTGTAAAAATACTACCAATTTTGTTTTTGAAATTTCAACCTTTTGCTATCATAATAAGGCATAGTCACTGAATTCTTTTCAGTATTCATACTTGCTTGGCAATCATTAGAGATGTAACGGGGAGATGGGAAACAAGCTGTATCGCATTTGAATATCAATGGTATTCATGTTATTTTACAAAATAGGTAATTAATTGTGTCCTACTTCTCAGAGTTCAAAGGTTATGTGAGTATATAATTATACTAAACGACACGATACTTAAACGACATTCTTTCTATAATATACTTATAGTCAGAAGTTTGTTCAGCATAAGTGCTTTACGCTTTGTGTCTTTCTTCTTTACCGAATTAATTTGCGATACGTACATATTATAATGTTGATGTTATTTATCACTCGCTAAAACAGTTAATGAAGAAGTCGTTATAATATCTGCGTTCCTGAGAAATCCTCTCGTTTTTTACTATTTGTGAAGTCCTACAAAACTCGTACATTAGGCTCTCTCGAGAGATTTGAACCCGAAATTTAATTGAAACTGACATTTTCTACACAATTCTGATATCTGTAATCATTATTGCGATATCTTCATATCTATATTCAATTGTTTATGTTGTCCTGTACCGTGTCTGTAACGTAACGTAACGTAACGTTTCTGTAACTGTACCGTTAAGTAAGCACGTGTATCTATTACAAATAGAAAGGTGGAGTACATTGGTGGGTTTTTGCAGCAGGAAACATAAATATGAATGAAAGCAATCCCAATAAACCTAATCTCTACCGGTCTCTTGTTCCGTTCTTTAGTGTATTGAACAATGTTTTTCTTTTTTTCAGTTCTAACTTGCGTACAATCGGAGGCAAAATGAGTGGCAACGGGTTGAGGGGCGGCCGGAGGATCCCCACTCCCATGCCGCCTCCTAAGGAAACAACCACGCATTATCAAAGGTACGCATGTTTTGTTGTACTTGATTATAAGAGTTAGGATAACTTCTATTTTAATACAATAACTGTAAAATTCTGTATTTATTTAAATCAAGCATTGCAATAGGCAATAAATACACCGATCTTCTGTTACTACCTGATCGTTCACTTTCAACATTTTAAACAGCAGCGTTTATTCGCACAACTCGTATTCTGTATGTGTACGAGTACTTGTGTATTCATATTTTAAATTACGATAAGTCTGTAAAATGAAACGAATCATAAATTACAATAAGTTTTTAAAGCTAAAGCTGGACCCATTTAATATCCACTTGAAATGTATCAGTATGTTCGTTTAAATGGCATTATTTTATTATTATTACTGTATACGTACTTTTATCTGAGAAAAGTGAAGTTATCGTTTTGGAATAAATAAATAACATTGTATGCTCTCCATCACAAGGCGTTCCCTAAGAGGACGTAGCGTGATGGCTGAGGCGTCGGACTTGCAATCAAGTGGTTGCGGGTTCAAACCCAGTACACTACCGTCGTAAACCCACCCCTAACACAATTAGCTAAGCTGGGGGGGTTAACAACAGAATACTAGTAATGTGTGACCCACGTTGCTAGTACTCTTTAAAAAAAAGAAAAAAAACTTAAATTCTCATAAATTATAACAATCTCAGACAGCTAAGTTTATTGGGCTTGATTGATCGTTTGCAAAGTCCCGTCCTAAATGTTATTTACTTCAGATTCATTTATTATATTTTATATCTACTTACTAGTATACATTTCTGAAAAAAATTCATGTAGATTCGGTGATAGCGAGTCAGGTTATTAAACTGATGTATTATAAACTTCAAAAGTTAATGCACAGAATGTGTAGAAAATCACAGATAACCGTTATTGAAACTTTTTGTGATTTTGTTAAACCTATAACAACGCCACTACGCGTTTCCAAGAGTTTGCATACTGATTGCAAACACACATTTAATAATTATTGACCTATTCTGGATACTACTTGTACCAGTTACTTTAATGTTAGACTCTGCCAAGATACAGGAATAATCTTATTCTTAAATTTTCGGTTTTATAATTAAATTTATCAGAGTACAGACAGGTGAATGGCATTAATTCCTCTGGAACTTTATTAGCCCGTACAACCCTTTGTTACTTTTTATTACACCTTTGAGCTCGGGAGTTCTATTCTTGGCCGAGACCACACGGTAAGACAAGCGAACTAGCATTACACATATAGCCTCCAGTATTCTACCGAGTTGATTTTGTGAATAGTCTTGTATCTGAGATTGCTTTTACGTAGAAGCCGTATTCAGAACTTATATGATCATTCAAGCACTGCATTAGGAAGAAATTGGTAATTCTATAACGCTGTACATAAGTTGAGTGACTGAAATAAGCTGACCACTCTTTTTAGTGTGCTATATATAAATGTCTTAAAACAAATTAGTCCACTTAAAATGTTTGAAAAAAAATGGTGCATTGTTTACAGTAGTGGCCTCACCACTATCCTACTTATATTAGAGTTTAAACGAAAACGGAATATAAATTTATTACAAAATTTTATAACTCAAATACCAAGAAATCACCCTGAGGTTATGAGGTATTCACTATTTTATTGGTACTTTACAAGTATAGTTTTCTTTTTTTTGTTTGAGAACCCCCACGGGTCATCACCTCACCGGAGCTAATCGAACCGACTAAAACCACACGGTGTTCCGTCAGAAATGAGTCTATTGCAAGAATAGTAGACTAGAATTTCTACAATTAGCTAATTATTATTGTAATTGTCTTTTTTTTTCTTCAATAACTTGCGACGATTAAACTTCATGCACGTGACATATTGTACAAAAGAGGACTTAATGCCTAAGACATACTCGGCTAGGTACATCACCTTGAGGTGTTGTAGAAATAAAAAAGGTGAAGAAAAGATTATTCAACGGAGTCCTATAACTCTATACGCGACGATTAAGTTATGTTGAAATACAAAGTTCATGAGCTAATAAAGTATAATAAAATAAGCCTTTAGTCTGGTCACGAAAAAATAAATAAAGTACTAGAAACATTTATTTATGAATTTTGTAATCAACATGTGCATAGTTATCCCGTGTTTGTGTAAGTTTTTTTAACAGTAAATTACAAGTGCAGATAATGTCTTTAACATATATAAATTAATATATACACACCCATAGATACACTTTACAAATTTATAACACTCACCTTTTTCGTCGGGAATTCATAATAAAAATAAAAATCCTTTATACATTTGTGTCGTCACTGAGACTGGTGTTGACATGGGAAAAGGACTCTGTTTTCGCATTTAGACTCTAGAACGGACCATTAAAGTCGTCTCAGTGATATCGTAATCCCTAATTGTTTAAAACTAAACTAAACTTCTATACATTTTAAATTAGTAACTGGGGACTTAATCGCGTCGACGGCGTTAATAACAATAATTTAAATTCTAAAGTCTAAGTGCCAATACCAGAACTTCGCGGAGGCATCGCTGAGCTCTCCTTGGTCCACCTATTAGTACAGGAACCCACTGCTCGATTCTGTAGGTATCTACAGTACTACTAGTATCGAGCAGTGGGATCTTAGACTATATGAGCACCGTTGTTGGTGCAATTCTATCGAAACATCTGATGAACAAAGGTAGTCTACAACTTTGTTTATCCTATACTTCGATCCGATATTCTTTTAAATATGACGTGATTTAGTCCAAAGTTACACATCTTATATGTATCGAAAAGTATATTGACCTGGTTGAAAATATATTTTGAATCGTTATAGAACAGAAAGGAAGTTGTATAAATATTTTTTTGTGGACTATGAGGCTTAATACGGGACTACGTTTTATTGATAGTGTTTTGATTGATCTATAATTATTAAAAAAAAAGAGTTGTTATTTTTTATGTCGTACATACTAGCCTCATTTTATGTTAGTTTTTTTTTATTTTATTTGTAAGCCTACCATAATCACTCCACTTTGCCTGATGGTAAGCAATAAATGGAGTCCAAGAGTGGTTGTTGTTTTTTATAAGAGTTTAATATATTTGTATATGGCTGTTGTTTAGAGGGCTACTAAATATTTATAAAACTGAGAGATACTTCTATTAACAATAGAGTCAAAAGGTAATAGATGCATATAATGTATATCTATTTCTTACATTAAACTGGTCAGAGGACTAGGACTTCCTTAATACATACGTTATACTTCTATAAAAACACAAGCTGGTATTTATCACTTTGAAATTATAACTTTCTAATGCTAGTTTAGTGTGTTTAAAACGTAGGCTCCGCATTAAGCCACAACAAATTTTTGGTTATAAGCGATGTATTTATGTTGTTTTTTATTTTATTTTATTTCTTTCTTTAATTTAAACCGTTCACCTTTTGAGTCTATTGTTAATAGATGTATCCCTTAATTTATATTTATATTCGAGATACTAATACTTTTTTTTACAATATAAAACAGTATCCCACTGTGCTACATATGTTAGCATTTGTCGCCAACTGTGAGAGCGTGAATCTCTCTGAATCCAGGATAAAAAATCTGTACCGTTATATTGTTATCGAATTGATTGCTATTGTTGAATGATATTTCATTAATTAATTTTTACAGAGCTGATTGAGGTATAAACATATCATAATGCATATTTCATATGAGATGAAATTAAATATGTGACAGATGTAGATGGGACAAATTTAAATGGAAGAAATCCAAATAGGTCAATTAAAAATTCATGAATCGTTTCCCCTATTCACAAAGCTAATAACAGCAAGAAATCTAAAGCAAACAACAAACTAGACCATTTTTGAAATACAAATTGAAAACAAATTCCCGCTCAAAGGTTCTTTTGAATTAGTCCCGTCGGCCATCTTTCCTTGTTCAAATTCTCTAATGACACTTAGCAAGAAACCGGAGATTGGGCGGGAAACATTGTGAGCTGTGAACTTTGGCTTGTTCCATATAAAATATAACCTTATTACAATTTTCGTATTTCGAGGATCTAATCTGCATTATTGTAATTAGGAAGTCCGTAGAATTATGTAACTGCTGATTTGCTTTTGGTGTTGAAATTTTGTTTTGAGTTTCTATATGTTGATCTGTTATTTGTTTTTAATTAACAATTTACCATCTACATTCTCCATAATCCTTTGAATTTCAGTTGTTGAGAGTTAGAAAACATTGCCGTAGTTTTCTTGTTATGTCAATTCTTAAAGATTACAACAAACACTACTACTTATCTACCTATATAAAATAGTTTAATTATGTCTTTCCAAGTTCTTCTGCCTTTTTCGCTCCTTCTATTAATTGGTAAATTTGTTATCTGACATTCTAACAATCTGATGATTAACAATCCTAAGAACAAATTTAAATCAAGTAAATTCAATACGAATTAAACTTTCTGAAGTACAAATATTAAGTAACATTACAGCCACTTTAATTAATCAAACGTACCACTATTTACATACCAACCAATCTCTCAATCTTATTGTTTGACAGAACGTTATAGCAATCAGTGAGGGAGGTGTTGAGAACCATTTATAACAGTTAGTGAGATAACATCATCAACAGTATCGAGTGACAATTTAAACGTACTCTCATACCCTCACAAACACATGGGACAGTTCGACCTTATTTAGGTTGATGAGGGAACAGTATGAAGGTTATGAAAGCATTTATATATAGTAAAAATGACAAATAATATAAAATATTTTACTGTAAATGACTATTAAAATGATAAGAAAATTATATCTTATGATGTTGAAAATTATACCTTATCATTATACTTTTAAGGCACTTTTCAAACTTTTAAGGTAAACTATAATTTCAAATGCGAACGTTTACTCATTTGCTAAGTAAGTGTCGTAACTGTTTAAAAATATTAAAATTCAAAATCGACGTTATCTTAAAATATATATGGGTATTTATTCCATATACTTCGAAACAGCAATGGGCATCACAAAATTTAGTATTTTACGCACATAATATTTGACGGAGTGTACGGGCACTCGATGTTAAGTCCGGTTATGTATTGATTATTCTTCCATCTGTAGAATAGTTAATATATGTATATTTGTTTGACGGACGTCCCGGGTACAGCGAGTTTGTACATGTAACCAATCAATCATTCATTATTTTACTTTGCTTCACATTTTCCTATGTTTAACTCCCAAAGTGTCCCGTTGACTGTGTTTAATAAACCTTTACCTATTCCTTCGTTATTATCTTAATCATAATCTTAATCTCAATCATAATGTTATCAATCCTATTTATTTGCAATGTATGTTAAATTCTCATTTTTTTATTTTAAATAACACTTTAATATGTAACTTATTTTCTGTACAAAGAATTACACGATAATATGAAGGTGTAACATTATACTTTAAAGTTATTAACTGCACTCTTATAAGTGCTCAGTTTCGATTTCAAGTAATTACCTGGAGCACACAATATGTATGTTACAAGAAACGTTAAAGTTGGAAGGCATTATAATTAAGAGCCTATTGCCGTCAATCCGTTTATGACTGTATACATACTGTCTGATAGATAACAGTCCTATCCCTAAGTCAACTTTTACGACATCTACGGGAAGAGACGGGGTGGTGGATCTATTCTACTCCACAGAAAACCACACGAAAGTTACCTTTATTCTTTTTCTTCTAAAATAGTTGTATTTAGTAGTATTGTTATTTTAATCGTAGTATTTTTACCTCATTTTAAACAATAATCTGTTTTACTTTACCTATCCAAATATTTTAAATTTCTCATCCAAATTATTATTATTATATAAGGTTGGCAACTAATAAACCCGCCACTTTTTTCGATCAGTTTCTAAAACGTCATAGAACTATCTCGAATTTCTTGGAGTAGTATATAAATAAAGCAAGAGTTGTATATCAGATCAGTTGATAACTGGATCTCGAATAGTAAAACTACAGTAAATTATGGATATTTCTCGTAGATAACTTCGGCTGCTTTTACTTCGTGAATTTCGCTTAGGTCGAAAAGCGATTGAAGCAGTGCGCAGTAAATGTGCAACGATGGGCGAAGGCGTGCTATCTTGCGATACAACCAAACATTGGTTCAGAAGATTTAAGGATGGAAATTACGACCTATCTGATGAACCTCATCCAGGACGACCTCCTATACCGACAATAGATGTAGATGAGTTAAAAAGACTCAATAGAAATGGATCCCAGTTTCACTTTACGTTGTCTGGCAGAGCAGCTTCAGTGTTTTCATACTGCAGTAGAAAAAGAACTCCACGCTTTAAAAAAAGACCTGGAAATATTCAGTTTGGCTGCCACATGAGTTGGCGCCTTTTCAACTTCAGAAGAGAGCTAACGTGTGCATGGAACTACTTACTGATCATCGTACCAATGAGTGGCTGAGGGATGCAATTACGGGGGATGAAAAGTGGGTTATGTACATAAATTTTTCGCGTAAGCGTCAGTGGCTTGGACATGGAGAAGCAGGAGTACCGACGCCAAAATCTGACACGAGTAAATAGATCTATAAGTATTGGGGAATAAATGGAATTATATACTGGGAGCTGTTGCTATCTAACACTACAATGACGGCCAATAATTATTGCGACCAGCTGGATAAAGTAGCAGCGAGGTTACTGAAAAATCAAAATAAATTATACTTTTTGCACGATAGTGCTCGACCACATGTAGCAAAAGCGACTCGTGAAAAATTACTTTCACTTGGCTGGGCTGTCCTTTCTCTCAGATTATCTATGTCGTTCTATAAACTACTTAGCAGATAAAAAATTAAAAAATGAAGACCATCGTCAAAAATCGTCTCTACAAGGTCATATGCACATAAATAAAAAATGTTTAGTCGTTTACAAAATTCCATTCACAATCTCATTAGGCCAAATATGCCCAGATGTTCAACCGCCATTGAAGGGCGTTTTTAAAAATAAATATTTAACTTTGACCGCGGTGATGCATATAAAAAATGAATGCGGTAAACAGGAGCTGTTGAGTCTGTGCATTTTCGATGACAGCAAACACAAACAGACACACGTGTGGTTAGTGGTAGTTGTGGTGTAAGGCACGAGAGAGAGCGTTTACTATTACGTATTTTATGCCAACAGCGCCAAACGATACTACTACTAAGTGTTGATGAGTATTTTACTTGATATACATTAAAAATTACGATCCATGATCCTTCTTAGAAAATAAATATGTACATATATATACTTTTATTAAACGTTCATAAAGCTATAGAAGAGGGTTAACTAGACGACTAGACAAGTCTATTCATATTAAGTCATGACTTAATATACAACTTTCCATTGCGGTTTTAATAAATTAGTATAAACGAAACGGTCCTCCTATAATAAACATACATATTTGTCATTCATTAACATTAAATATATGACACGATTAGTGCTTAAGTGGTTTTATTGTATATTGCAGGGTATCCGAAAGATTCGAGCACTTTTCTCGCAGTTCCGACTTATCGAGCGTTTTAGAAAATATCTTGTCTAAAAAAAATAACTTGTCAATTTCTCTTGACTAAAACCATTTTTACTTTTGTAGTAATCGTGTTTTTATATAGATCCATTGAAAGCCACGTGGTTCTCGATGGAGTAGAATAGGTACACCTTATCTCTTTCCGGGATTTTCGAAAAAACGAAAAATGGAACGAACTGTTATCTATTAGACAGTATATATAGAGCCATACCGTGACTGGATGACCGGATGACGGCAATAGGCTTGCCCCCTGTGACTTCAGTAGCACTCAATTATAGTTGTGAAAAGTGGGCGCAGACAGAAAGTGCTTGAGAAGTGGAAGTCAGAGGCGTCTCAATTAGACGCCTCTGCGTACTCACGTTGAGACTACTGACGTCTACAATAAGTACTCATGTGTATATTGTATATGTTTAAAAAAGTCGTAAAAATAACATTACTTACAATTAACTTACTACATTAATGATTTCCTATGACTTGCACCACCATTAACTCTATAAACCTTCAATCTATAAACGGTCGGTGGGTCGTACGAAAGCGCATTAAAATAGTTTATAAACAAGATATTCATATTTTGACGTATTTCATGTCACGTACGCTACCTTTTTACAGACGTCGCAATTTACACTAGAAGAGTGAAACTTCAAAAGGAAAGGAAATGAAATAAGAGGGATTGAAAACGTGAAGTCATATTTGCCAACTGTTGGGATTATGAATGAGCCAGAAGTTGTTTTAGAAGGAAAGTTGATGATAAATGAGCTTGGTCTGAGGAGTATTACTATTTATTACTAGAGGTTGAAAAGGTGTAAGTAAAGATGAACTATGAACAAAGCTCGTCGCTCAGAACTTGTTTTAATGCTTGTAAAGTCCCCCGCGACACAGTAATTAATCCTAGTGCGGGAGTTGTCTTTTAAAAAAAAAGAAAAAAAAATGTAAGTTGGATCCTGGTAGCTTCATAAAAATAATGGAAATGGCAGCGCTTTTGTAAATTTCAAAAGTTTGTTTATAATACAAAACATATACTAAAAAATGTAAAATCCCCGAGAGGCTAGGCAGAGGTGCAACTTACTCCCGAATTTTGAAAGTTTTAATATAATTTAGTCCCACTTATGTAATAGGAGGCAAGCCTATTGTCGATAATGGGGCACTGTATAAACTGTATACATATTGTATACTCTAGTTTAAAATACTTTCTAATTGTTGCAAACAAATAACTTATTATTCTATATATTTTCTATCAACATCTCCCCTCAAAAGTCCTTACTATCATAAGTCTTCCCTCAGTTAAGTAGTGGCTCCGTGGCATTGTTAGTTGGTTGCTCGTAAAAATGCATACGCTCCAGGGACCATTCAAGTGCTCATCAGCCTCACGCGTTGAGGGCCGTATCGCTTGTATAAACCTTGACATAGGAATCCTGGAAGTATGACAAGTTTATATTAAAGTGACAAAGTCGTTCAGTTGTGTATAAAAATTATATATGTTAAGTGACTCAGTTAGTTAATTGAAAGTGATTAGTTACTAAATTACTTGTGTATACACACTGCTTGGTGTATCAAAAAGTATATCTGAAAAGTATTAATTATCTTATACAAAATACATACATTCAGGCCTGTGTCTCCGAAGGGGTGGGCAGTGGCGTAATTAAAGTCAACACCTTTTTTTTGTGGAATCCCCCACGGGTCGCTGATCATAATTTAGTCTAATTTACGTGCACTTTTTCCGGGCACTTTTGGAATATAGTATGGGGAAACTTTGGAGTATATTGATGTGGAGGATAGAAAGAGTACTTATACTGATGGATTGGGGAGTATAAGCAATAGCTCAAGCAAATCAGGGTCGCACACCTATAACTTGAAGTGGGTATATTGTGTATAAAAAGACAACTCCCGCATTAGGATTAATGTCCTGTGGCACATTCAAGCAACGGACACTTGGTGGTAGAGAGGTGACCACTTAAACCGCTACGCCATCCGTGCAGTCCTCTGCTCGGACTTTCTCGGTACTGGCACCAGATAGCCAGTCAGCTAACCAGGATCCGGATGATTATATATAAGTTAATTAATCTTAAAATCTCATCTCATCTGTCATCAGGAATAATACCAAAAAAAAAAAGATTTGAGTTACTAAATTGTATGAAAGAATTTTGAAATAAAAAAGGGTTACATTTTACACATCTTGGCACCATCATCATTTCCACATTTAAAGTTATATTTGTAATTTAAATTAACTGGTAAGTGAAAGTGCTAGATAGACGAATCAATAGCTATCTCTTAGCTCTATTAGTCAAAACTGTTTTCAAACGATGCCACATAATCATGTCTACTAGAATTGAACCTATATAAAATTGTATAAAAGTTTATTGAATTTTAAATATTATCCGAATTAACTTAATAATTATAGGGAAAATTATTACTAAAGTCTGCTTAAATAGGGGCAGAATATTTGGATAGTACTATAAAATATGAAAATGTTAGTGTTAGGTCTCTTCCACTGGTTTTCGTAAAACGCAACTAAGGTATCGCAGTATTTTATTATCAGAAAGTAGGTATATATCCAGTCCAACAGGGCCCGGCTCTTCTTTCCCCTCCCCTCATCCCTCATCACCATCTAAGGCGGGCAGCGCACTTACGACTCTCGAGTTGCAGGTGTTCTTGGACGGAGGTTGTCACTTACCATCAGGTGACCCGTCTGGCGACCCCTATAATATAAAAGAAAACTACAACTTATAATAACTTGACTGAGATCAAACGGCTCCTAAAAGAGTTGAAGCCAAAGTAAACCTTTTTCTGCAACTACCGACAGTAAGTAAACATTTTCTGGTGGTGATGATGTTGTTAGTATTGAATTAAGCCAAAAGTTATCATTTCTAACAATATTCATCTGCAGTTATTTAAAAAACTTAATTTTCAACGATATTTGATACATATATATACCTTACACTAAGCGCTTGTGTGATGTGATGTGTGTGTGTGTGTGTGATGTGATGTGAGTATATACAAGATCACTTGAAAAGTGCCTGCAACAATGATGATAAAGAACGATGATATCTTGTAATTTTAGATAAGTACATAAGCTTTACTCTTTATTGCACACCATGAGCATATTGGAAAGTATAAGGTAATATGTGGTCTCTCTTATTTATTTTATTTTTGTTTTATGTTTATAAACACATTGTAACGTGGGAGAGCCATGCTGGGGCGGCTCGACCGGATTATACCCTCACAGAAAATCGGCTGTTAAACAATGCTTGTATTGTGTGTCCGAATGAGTGAGGCTACTGGAGGAACAATTCCCTTACTCTTCCCCTCTTTTCTCTCCTCCTTTTCCCTTTCTCTCCTTCCTTTTACTTTCCATTTACCCCTACCCTTAAAGGTGGACTGCACTTTTGTGACTTTTGAGTTGCAAGTGTTCATGGTCGGTGGAAGTTACAGGTGACCCGTCTGCTCGTTTGTCCTCCTGTACCATTAAAAAAATACCACAAGCTAATCTGAGTAAGTCAGATCTAGCGAAACATACGTCTGTTGTACTCCAGCTTGCATTAACCACGGACAATACCTCCTATTAATGCACTTTTTTATAACTCTAATAAAAATATCCATTGCATCCCACTAATAAACATTAAGGTATTCTTACAACATCTATATTTTGTAATTATATTTTTTTTTTGTAATTAATGTAAAAAAATAAAAAATAAATATTCTTATAATTATTATAAGAATAATAATATAATAATAATATAAACCAAAATTTAGAAAAAACAGATTTTTTATATTTTTTAATTTGTTAGACTTTCAAAGTTGATCTCAAAGTAAATTTTTTTTTTTTTAGTAGTTTGTTTTTATTTTATAGTTACTTTTTGTTTTGTTAGATTTAAGATAGCCCACATTTAAATTTTGGTTGATTTTTTACCTTTTAGGAATAATGTTATGAGAAGGATGTGTTTTTATTTTGATGTTTTATGTTAAAAGTGTTTAAGTGTTTATAATGCATATATTATCATTAATATTTTTTCGGGCCATCTTCAGCGAGCAGCTTCCAAAGATAGCCCATTACCAAGTTTCTAAAAAGTGTTTACATTTGTGTTAAAATGCCAAAAGCTGTACTACTTTTCTAGATATCTTGTTTCTCAAATAAATATATTACAACTTCCATTGTGTATTTTCTTTACTATACACATCTGGAAAATTTTACGAGGTTTTGAAATTAAGTGAGCCTTCAGTGGCGCCTGTAACTTATATAATTTTCTTTTTCTGGATCGGACTGTTATCTATCAGACAGTATGTATACAGTCATAAAGTGCACGATTGTTGGCAATAGGCTTGCCTCTATTACGTTAGTGGGACCAAATTGTTATTAGAATAAAAACTTTCTTTAGTTACATTCATATTTATTTAAAAACAAAATTATATAGTACACACTATGGTAATGGTAACTCCACTTTGCCTGATGGAAAGCAATAAGTGGTGGTCACCATCCTCATTGCATGTCTAGTTAATGTAGCACGGTGACCCACACTATGGCGGCCTGGTGATGCTTTTTCACGCCCCGCTTAAAATACCCGGGAACAAAGTGGGAAGGAAACACTGGTAGTGAATTCCAGGCTTTCACCGATCGGCACAAGAAAGACGTTTTACTCACGTGTGTATTTTAGCGATGCCAGACTAGTTTCGGTCTCGACAGGAGACCTTTCTCAGGAGTAAGACGTCCAGCCGCGACGGTACCGGTACCCGTACTCAGTGTGACATCCGAGACCGAAACTAATTGGGCATCCCCAAAATACACACGTGAGTAAAACCGTTTATTTAAATAAATACAAAACATTATTGACAAAATATGGGTGTTGTATACACCTCTGCCTTCTCCTTAGGAGATACAGGCCTGAGCGTATGTATATATGTATAATTTTCTTTCGCTTTGGACTGGTGACTTTAAATTATGAAGAAACCATATGTCATTTTAAAACTAACAAAAATGATTTCAAATTCGACTTTGAAATTAAAAACATTAAATGTCGTTTCTTTAATGACAGAAAAACTCAATTTTGTTTCAATTTATCGTCGTGTAATTATGGCTAATATTTATTGATTTCCCCTTTTATCCACAAGTGAACGCAGCCTGTATTCTCTTCCAGTCTATCTTAGAGTAGGTAATGTAGAAATCAAGAGATCACATACTTTCTCTTAAATATAAAAATGATTGTGGACGTCCTGATTACTCAGAGAGAGCGCGCATTGTGACGCAAAAGAACCAATTAAACTTAAATGTACAGAGAAGATAATACTTACCTACTTTTAAAAAGCCATTAGACTCATTAGTCTCTCCTTAATCACCTATAATGTTGTCACAGTGATATGAGTCGATGTAGACCTGATTTTAATTATCGTTTTTTCTTTACTGTAAAAAGCATCCTGTATCTGTTTTAATGGTATGTAAAGCTCTATGCATAGTTTTTAATGATATTCGTTTTATTTAATATTATAAGGGTAAACAGTTGTTGATTGTTTCGAGCTCCGTTTTATTTTAAAGGGGTATAATTTTTATAGCGTGAACACATTTTATGTTAACTTGAATGTTAACCATTAACTATCTCATCAATGTCAATTACATTGAGAAGATAATTAATGGTAACATCAAAATTTATGACATTTCTGTAACGAACAACTAAATTCCTAACAGACAGACATCGTTAAGATAAAATTACTAATTAATATATTTAGAACACATAGCACAAAAGCATTATTGAAGATTGAAGAAAAACCGACTATTCAAAGCAGATAAGATACATCAAGTACTCTTTGTTAAACTTTGTATACCTATATCAAGATAATGCACTATTTTGTATAACAAGTGCATAAATAACCATTTAAACGACTTATCATTAAAATTGATGAGCAAAAAGAGATGTCAGAAGTGGGATTCGAACCCACGCCCACAAAAGTGGACTGCGACTTGAACGCAGCGCCTTAGACCGCTCGGCCATCCTGACTACAGGAATTAGGTCGAAATAGTACTTATAAACATAACTGTACTCATAATTTTAAACTATTTATTTTCTGCCCACACACATTTCTTCTCTCTGTTTTCAAAAAGCAGATATAATTTCATTAAACTAGGGCAATTAATTTGAAAAGCTTTTTATTTTGTGTGAATAGCCCTTTTTAATGGGATAGGGGCAAACAAGCAGACGGGCCACCTGTAAGTGACTACCGCCGTCCATGGCCACCTGCCACTCAAGAGTGACAAGTGCGTTGCCGCTCTTTTTTTGAAGGTTTTAAAGGTCGTATACGTCCGGAAATACGGCAGGTGACACTTTGTACCACGGGCTGGTTGTGCGAGGCAAACCGAAAGAAGCGTATAGTGGTGGAGTACCAATCATTTTTAGGGTCGCCACTTCAAAGGGTCCAATGGTAAGGTGGTATGTGGAACTCGAACCCACACGTGTTCCGTCATTGGGTCTTAGGGCCGTTTCCTGTTGTTTACCCAAGAAAGGAAATTCCTGTTAACCTTGAAATAAGTTTTTTTGCTTGTTGTGTGCATTTTATAAAAATACAGATCTTTGAATGAAGTACAGGAAATGCTCTGGAATATAATTTACTCCACACATTTTCATCCTTAAGTTTGAAGGAAAAAAAATATAAAAGTACTGTTTTGAGGCAACATTTTATAAATATTTAATTTTGTACTAATTTGAAAAAAAAAAATGCCTTTAAAATTTAATGTGATAACCTTACACACACAATCATTCCGTTTATTTAATTAGCTTTACACAAAACAGACGGTAGATTCAGTAATAGCAAAAACAATGAGATACATTTTGAAATAAAAATAGAAGTAATACTTTTACATGCCTTTGTTTAACTTGTAAAGTATGTACATATGTTCGGGTCAAATTTTGCCCGTTATTGATCCCACTTCCTGATCACCAATTAAGCTGAAATTTTCCATTCATCTTCAGTTCCATTGACAATGCATGATCTGACTAGGATTCTTTTTAAAATTTAAATATATGTCTGTTAATTGTAATGTGAATCCTTATTCTACCTAAGTACTCCAGTTTTCTAGATATTTTAATATACGTACTGAATATGCATGCAAAATTTCTAGCTTTTACAGATTAATAATGGACATTATGAGGACAGCATGGCGTCGCGTCCGGTGTTCCGTTTGATCTCGCACACATGGTTCCGGTGGCGCGTGCGCAGACAAATGAACTCGCACGTGCGATTATGTACTTGTTAGAAATTAATTGTGTTGTTGTGGCCACAATGTTATAGTTATATAGCGTACAGAGGGTTTCGGAATTGCATGATCATACGTAAGCTTCCGTCGTATAAAAGACCATGTAAATAACGAAAAGCGAGTAAAAAAATTAGGAAAATTAATGATTTTTATTGTATTTAAAACTTTTAATTCAATCTTAAAAATGATACATACGTACATACGCTCACGCCTGTATTCCTTAAGGGGCAGGCAGATATGTATAATTGTGACTGTTATCTATCAGACAGTATGTATACAGTCATAGAATAAGTAACTTAGTAAGAAAGTTCTCTTTATTGTGCACCTAACATACATATCGTGGTTACACCCCCGTGCCTCGGAGAGCGCGTTAAGCCGTTGGTCCCAGTTGTCATCAACACCTATGATAGGCGATATCGGGAAGGCAGTGCCTTCAAATATCCTCACAACTAGTCCAACTATCTAATTCCACTAGCTCTCAGGGTTGCGGAGTTCAGATGCTAGTGGCAGTGGCAGTGGCGTGGAAAAACTGATATTCAGGCAATCACCCAAATAGACATGGGAATAATAAGGCTAGGAAGAAGAAGATTGTTTTACATAAAACACAGTGGTAGAGCCATGCTTAGACACGAATGGGCCGGCTCGATGGGTGTGATACCAAGGCCTCATAGAAAATCGGTTGTGAATCGGTTCTCCAAAATGAGTGATGTTTACGCAGGCCTAACTCCTCTCTCTTCTTGCCTCTCCCCCTTCCCCTTTCTTCTTTTCCCTCCCTGAATCCCTTATCCCAGGCAACCTTTGGCAGTACTGGACTGTAATGATTTAGTATGTGGCTGTGGTGTACAATTATAAAATATGTGCTAATTCAATAGCACAAACATATACCAACAAATACAAGTAATAATATACTTATAGCTATTTTAAACATTATTTTGCAAATAGTATGCTTTTAAATTCAACTGTATAAGATTTATCTGTTAACTTCGAACTAACGAATGCACTGTTATTTGCAGTTTAATTTTTTAAGTGCCCGGTCCACGGCAATGGGCCTGCCCCCTATTTTGATAGTGGGACCAAATTCTAATTGACAATGTGGGGGTGTGTTGGTGTTACAATTTATCTATGTTGCTAATATTTCGTAAAAAGAAAGAGTGCTGACATGAATTTAACTACAGGTATTATATAAAAAGGAAGTTCGTCTGTGGAAAGCAGAGACGGCAAAACAAAGACGTTTGGACAAAGCAGACATTTCAGTTGATATTAAAGTATCGTTAAATGAATCACAGACATAGCACTCTCTTGTAATTAGAAGCGTAGACAAATTAAATTGAATTTAATACACAAAAAACCTTTCAAACATTTTTCTCCCTTTATACTGACTAGCTAAAGTAAGAGGTATTATTCTGAACTTTCTTATTTCTAATTGATATTTTTAAGACATATATTAAATACCAAAATTAAATAATAATAATTAAAACTTCAGGCATCCTACATACGGCCTTCTAATATTAAACTAAGCACAGCTGTAGTAACCAGACTTCTGATAGATATATAGTTTTAAATACATACATACGGGGGTCACATTAAAAGTTTTCAGAAAATAAAACACGGAATGAGATATAAGCCTGATAATATTTTTAATGCTTTTCGAAGTAGTCTCCTCTCCTTTCTAAACATCATCGCATGCGATGAAACCATTGACTGAAGCAGTAAGCAAACTCATCTTTAGGGATCGCTTCTCTTCAGGGGTCGTAAAACGGATTCCTCTAAGTTTATCTTTTATGTTTGGAAGTAAATCAAGGTCAAAAGGTGCCAGGTCGGGACTGTAAATAGGATGACTCTCTAAATCTCATCTTTGATAGACAAATATTCGATAGTCCGTCTGGGGGAGTGAGCTGGAACGTTGTCGTGGTGGAGAAGGATCCTGCTTCTTAGGCGCTGCTGTCAAACATATTAAAAGACAAATGGTAAACAATGACTGACGAACCAATCAACAGTAACGGTCCTTTTATCTTCTAGAATGATTGTTGCCAAAAGACCCGTCATCTGATGGTAAGTGACTACCGCCGCCCATAAATGCGTTGCCGGTTTTTTAGGCAGGAGTACGCTGTTTTCTTGGGAACTGTGAAGGCATGCATAGACGCGGGGATGGTCGTCGTTGTCTACACATAGCAATGACACTGATACGATTTTATATGAAATTGTTTTGTGATTATGACATTAAATTATCATAAAAAAGCTTAGCAGTTCGCAGTTTCTTTATTGGTTTTTAATATTTTTTTCTTTTTTTTTTTTTTTATACTGTAGGGGGATAGACGAACAGACGGGTCACCTGATGGTAAGTGACACCGCCGTCCATGGACACTAGCAACTCAAGAGTCGCAAGTGCGCTGCCCGCCATTGAGGGTGATGAGGGATGGGGGATGCAGGGAGCGGAAAGAAGAAAGGGGGGATGAGGAGAAAGAAGATGAGGGGAGAGGAAAGGGGAGAGGTGGAGTTGGGCCTCCGGAAACCTCACTCATTTCGGGGAAATGCAACGCAAGCGTTACTTCACAACCGGTTTTCTGTGAGGCCGTGGTATCGCACCGGTCGAGCCGGCCCATTCGTGCCTAAGCATGGCTCTACCACTAAAAATTTGTAAAAAAACAATATATATAAACTATTCTAAAAACGTTTAGTTTTAAGACCCACGTACTATAGATAAACTAATACTAACTACTAACTAACCCAAACAACAGAACAAATGATCGGACTCATCACATTATTATTTTTCCTCGGCGAAACCACGACCTCCTTCATAGCAGTCAGGATCACTAACTACACCACTAACATACCTAATATATATAATAAAACATATTTTTTTAAAATAACAATATTTGTGTTATTTCCTGTTGGTATACCTGGGTGAACGTTTTGCGGTCATTATTTATGTGTTTGTAAAGTGCCCCGTGACAAAGATACATTTGAAAAGCGCAAGTAGATTGTCTTGTATATAGATTTATCTTGTGTACTAGAATGCTTTTAGTTTAGGCACTACTTTACTTCTGACTCAGTTTTAAAAGAGGAATTGAACGAATCCCCCGCCTTGATTTCAGTTAATTAACAAGCAAAAAGCTCTAATTAACAATTTGCAGTTGATCTTTCAGCGTTTAAGGAAGCAATCTTGTTTTATATTTTGATTCATTCTGTTTATCTCTCTGTAGTCTCTAGTCTATTTTGAGGGATTTACAGTTTAACATTATGAATGCGTTGGCATATTGTAGGCATTCAAGTAAAATTGGTGTAGTGGTTAGTAATCCTGACTGCTTACCCAGAAGTCTCTGGTTAGATTGTCACCAAAGGGAAATATAAAATGATATTATTATGTGTTAATATAGAAATATATAAGTATCTTTAAGAGTAGTCTGCTTACCATACCTCAAGCTCATTCAAGAAGCTCAGTTTGGTATCGTTCCAAGACCCCGAAGTCCTCGAGCAATCGCTTTCAAATTCTAATCTAATAAGCGATTTCTTTTATTTTTCCCTTTCAATATAGTCAGAATTTTCTAATCTTCAATGCATAGAGTGACTGGTTGACGGTATACCGCGGCTTGCTTTCGTTACATTCCTGGGGCCGAGTTTAAGAGCAAAATATGGTTATTTAATACAGTTCTACCTATGGGTTATGTATGTTTTACTATAATTTTACTCGTTAAAATTAATATTACTCGTATACCATTTTTATCCGGTGCGACGTATCCGTTAAATCGCATCAACCGAAGTTAAGGTTGATGCCATTTGATCAATTTTAATATAAAGGCTTATCTAAAAACTTTCTCGTAATAATAAAGAAACACTTAGACTTTGACAGAATCAAACATTTAGTATAAAAAATTAAAGTAAAAGGAAAATTAAAACTTTCTGACGAACTCACTTATTCCCAATGACCCATCTGCAAATGCCAGCTATAAATCTCACCGACTCCACGCCGACATGGCGACAAGGACCTGAAGAACAATCACGGTGTATATTGCATAACTTTGGGCTTAAAAATTAGAGAAGCTAACCTACTAGTTAATCGTATAATTATTAAAGAATATTCGACATCTACCACTCAATTTTTTTTGTTTACGTTATCTAATCTACCTAATCTTACAATTGAGACTGCAATAAGGTATAATATTTCTAAATTCAATGTAACAGTGGCAGAGCCATGCTTAGGCACAAATGGATCGTCTCGACCGGTGTGATACTACGACCTCACAGAAAACCGGTTGTCTAGCTACGATTGCGTTACATATCCCCGAAATTAGTAAGGTTTCCGAAGGTCCAAATTTCCCTCTCCACTTTCCCCTTCACTGATCACCCCTCCCTTCTTTCCCATCTCCTCATTCTACTTCTCTTGTTTCCCCTTGAATAAGCCACCATCCTTCATCACCCTCATAGGCGGGCAGAGCACTTACGACTCTTTAGTTGAAGGTGTTCATGAACGTGGGTTGTCACTTACCATCAGGTGACCCGTCTGTTCGTCTGGTATACTATAAAAAAAAATAGTGATCGAAATCAATCCTCATATGTCTCAAAATCTTTTTTTCGTCTAGGTTCTGGGGCGTGACGAAACAAACATCATACATACATACAAAGACTCAAAAAACATAACGTCTTATTCTTCCTAACTGCCGGTTAAAAATAAGTTTTGTATACGTGAGCCCAAAGATAAACAGCTTAAAGAATTAATTATATTTCTTAAAAAATGTTTTATTACACATTATGAATTTAGTCGTAATTGAGTAATATAGCAGTGATGATTACCAGCACCTGTTTCCTCTTTCACCCAATCATGTACCACAACTTGGGGAGATCAAAGCACACCGGACGCAACTGTGAACAATCGGATTTTATTCCATGTTGCTGCTGCTGTTAGAGAATGCGTCATTGATTTTAGTGCTTGCTGATTATTTGTGGAGAGAATGTGTATACAATTTCAGAGTATGAAGAGCAATAAGTTTAGTGACTCGATTTTGTTGCAAATTTTCTCGATTTATTGATCAGCCTGGCTTGGTACTTCACTGAATGCCGTGGGTTGCATTACCACATGCGGTAATTACATGGATTTACATAGGATGGGATTACAAAAGTGTATTCTAATAACTAAAATAACTCACATGAAAAATTCTTAACATACTTTAAGTACTTTTTTTTTTTTGTAAAGTAATGCAATAAAGTGTGCGCTCTGCTAAGATACAGTTATGTATGAGTGTCATCAATTTGTTCATACAAAACATCTCAGTCACATCTAAAAAAAGCTTACCAAAGTAGAGGCACACGGATCGGTAGACTGGGTGGTTGTAACACAATAGGACGCAAATAGAGTGCGATACGGAGGGTGCGAATGTATGTCTAATTGCCTGCGGACGTGTCTCAACTTGGTTTTACGAACCAAGTGCATCTGAGCAGGGTTGCTACAAAACTTTTTAATGCAGTTCTTTTGTTTGTGACATTCGGATGCGGCTTTTAGACACCGTCTGAATTAAAAATTGAGTTCAGTTGAAATTTAATTTTTAATGTCTACGTCTTTCTTTGGTAAAAAAAAAAGTTTTGAGATTGTAGTTATCATATAGAAATGTGAAACCAAAATGTAGAGACACGAAGTTTATTCTTGGTTCTCTACATTTATTGTTATTTAATTACATATTTCATTACTTCGTTAGTTTATAGTGTGTTTGTGCCTAAATTTATATACGGTGACTTCGATAAACGTAGAGAACTCAGTTTAGCGCGTATATATTAGAGAAATTTATATTTATTTTCTAACTAAGTACTTAAATACTTAATTTAATGTATCTGACTACTTTGGATGGTTTTGTTCTGTAATTAAGCCGTTATAGATTCAAATTGAGGGTGCAAGATATCGAAAAGCCTCTATAAGTACCAAACTGTGATGTGTTGAATATACTCTCTACTACTGTTTTAGCAGTGTCTAAAATGCATTTTCCACTGCATTGATTAACTTGTACAATAACAGATTGTATTTAAACAAACGCTGTTGTAGGCTGAAAAGTTTGCCCCATTATTAATTGCAATATAAGTTGCATGTGGTTGGTTATGTATAATTAATTAGCTCGGGAAGAGGCTAAGACTTTATTGCATGCGGTGAGTGAAAACGTTGTGTATAGGGCTGTTAAAACACTCAATTTGGAACAAATAATTAGAATATCGAAATTATTAATAATAATGTAAATTTAAAATACAGTTAAATATAGAAAAGTGGTAATTATTTTTAATATTGTTTTCCTGTATATTTATAGTAAATATACGTAAACAAATAATTATTATATAATCCGTTTTTATGATATACGGGGACAGATGAACAGATGGGATTGCATTGTTGCATAATATGCAACTCTAGAGTCGTAAGTGCGCTGCCCGCCTTTGGGAAGGGCAAGGAGGAAAGGGGGAGTTGGCATTTACTACCCTCACTCAATCGGCAAAACAGTGTATACATTGTTTGTCTACCGGTTTTCTGTCAGTAATTATTATTAACTAAATGAACCTATGTATAGCTTTTTTAATATTAGGCGTACTTTAATCTTACAATATAATAATAAAGCAGATGTTTTTTTTTTGTTTCAACAGAGTAAGAATCATTCGAACTTAAAAAAAAAGTGTATTAACTTGGTATTTTAAGATTGAAAATGTAGGCTATAAAATTACCCTACTACCCCTAGAAGGATACACGGATACGCTATAGGATCTTATAGAAAAAGCTTAGTATAAGACTGTTATATAAGAGAAACGCAACATAAGTATGCAGATGGCCGTCAAACAATTCGCGAATATTTGTACTTCCAAATCAGACTTATTTTTTAAATATAAAATATGCTACTTTACCAACCTTAGTTAAAGGGTCGAAAACGAACAGAAATTGCACAAAAAGATACAAGTCGAGATAAAAATAATATTATGTACCTATATTAAAATTTACACTTATATCTATCTATGTAACGGAGTTTTTCAACCAATGCAAGACGCACAACTCACAAATAAAATTAGAACACCGAAAACAATTGGAAAATAAAAATTTGTTTAAAAACTAAACAAAAAAAGTAATAGAAACTCGAACTAAAACTTACAAAATAATTCTTAATTTAAAAAAGCGTAGGCGTGCCTGACATGACATGTTACAAGTTTTTTATAGGTAACAACACTATGAACCACTTCACAAATGCTCTTTGTTAACTACTTTTTAATTAAATATGCTATAGAAGCTTTTTTTATTTTTTAGATTTTCAGACTTATTTTTTTTTTCGTGATTAATGTCATGAAGCTTATAAAAAAGTTCTTACCGAAACCAAAGTACTTTATCATTTTAAGAATAAAATCGATACTGACAACCCTACTATACCTGTGGCGTCATAAAGGCTACTATGCACTAGCGTTGGGGTGCAGTTCAAACACTCACGCATACTTACACACATGCACGCACACACATAGTATTGCGTGCGTGCACGTTGTAAACAGTGCCGATTACTGCGGGCTATAAAAACCAAAAGATAAGTACTAACGCGTGCGGTTGGAGATATAATGCAGGATAGAATGCAACTTTTATGTGTTGGAACGTCAAGGGATAGCTGCAATGTGCGATATTTGTTTCCTAGTAAATTATTATCTGTGTGCAATGCAAGGATTTTAAATGAGGAGTATTTGTTTTGCTGTAAGCATCGGTAGATTTAAATTAGTTTAGTTATTTACCATAAGTGGTACGAATTATGAGCGGAAATGCGAATTTTAATTTGTTTTTCTAGCTAAGGTTGCTTATGACAAGAAAAGTGAATGCATTGTGTGACAGAGAATAAGTAAGTTTCCCTGTCAACAAGGCAGAGAGGATGTATACCATCTTCAAAATCTTATTTTCTTTAATGAATGATATCATTGTGTTCTATGCTTTTTTTACTACTTACAATTTGGTTGTTCGTAATTACTACTTTGTTACCTATTATAACATAGACAAAATTATAAACCTCATTGCACAATCAGAACATACATAAAAGTGATACAATTATTATTATCTGTAATATTCAACGTTTGGCTTTAATAGTTTAAAATCAACTCAAAACTTGGCGCCTTAATTCGCATTTTTTTTCGAAACAGTACTACCCTCTGTTGCAATAAAACACTAACTCAAACAATTACAAATGTGTAAAAGTACAGCATGGTTATAACAGATGGCGTTTCTACCATACTTTTGTTCTGCAAAAAGTGCTGCCACCTAGCGTTGGATTATGTAAGTAACTAACCAGAAAGCTTTTGTAGGGAACAAGGTAGATGGCAGCATGATAACTTTCGTTACAGAATATAGAGTAGGTAACACAGTACTACAAAGTACTACAAATAACAGTATTTTGTAAGATTGTAATGGACCTATGTGCTAATACAGTTTTTGAACGACATCTCTAAAAATATTATTGATTGTGAGATTTTTTTTAGAATAAATGGATAGGTAGTAATGATAAAAGATGAATAGATTTTGGATCGACTATACGAATAATGATAATAATATCTAACGGGTTTACAATGATTTCAACTAATTGAAATATAAGGATTAAGGAGAATTTGACTTAGTTTTGTAGGTACTTTGTTTTTGTTCCTTTGAAAAGGCCCTTTAATTGGGAATTATGGATCTCTAGAAAAATATTCGCAGAGGGGAAAACATACTTAATGAAATAAAAAATTATAAAAGAGAGTGGTAGTGTAGACTAAAACTTTCGAAATCGGTTTTTGGGTCGAAAAGTCCCGAAGTGAGTGACTACTTACTATATTTTGTAAACTAGCAAGACGTATATATCTTACGACGGTTTCTAAAAAATAATATATAAGTATCGACACAATTTGCATTTCTCACCCTCACAGTATATATAAGCCAAATTAAACAGTGCAAACAACAAACAAACTTGCTCTAATTAACAATGTACCTAACTAGAAATTTGTAAAGCAAAAACATATTGAAAAAGAGTGTCCAACGAGTTTCTTGCCTGTTCGTCTTCGTAAGATTATATTGTAACAGGCAACTTACTTCATGACTAACTTAGTGTCTCTGGTTCCTCCTATGTTTGACAATCCCTCCATCTTCTTTACAATTCTCTAAAACCATTACATGCATGCTGTAACATTTATATCTCTATCTGTATATTTCTTTTGTATATCTAACGCACTTCTTCCTATACTTCTATTATCTTCTATATCCGAATGTTTTAATAAATATCCGTTCCTCAATCACTTCATAAAATTGGGCTTAAAGACAAATTAAAGTCTGAAATTGCACACAGCCATTTTACTCCTCAAAAAAGTAGGGTTCAAAACTTTCATTCTAACGAAGGGCAACATATTGTACTTATAAGTTACAAGCTAATATCTCTGTTATTTTCTTTTTTTTTTCTTGGGTACACGTTTTTTATTAATATAAATTATATATATACATTTTTTGGGGGCAAACGAGCAGACGGGTCATATATTTGATGTGCATCCAAAGCTTGTGTGAAATAAAAGGTTTTTCTTTCTAACTGTACCAAGTTTCGACGAGATCCGTCCAAAAAGTCTGGCGACTGTGAGTAAGCAACTTAAATCCAAACTTTCTACTTTATTATAGTAAAAGAACAATAAGCATTTTTTTTTTTTTTTTTTTTTTTTATGCGATAGGGGGCAAACGAGCAGACGGGTCACCTGATGGTAAATGACTACCGCCGCCCATGGACACCCGCAACTCAAGGGTCACAAGTGCGTTGCCGGCCTTTTAGGTAGGAGTACGCTCTTTTCTTGAAGGTTTGAAGGTCGTATCGGTTCGGAAATACGGCAGGCGACAATTTGTTCCATAAGCTGGTTGTGCGAGGCAAAAAGCTTCTCGAGAAGCGCACAGTGGTGGAGTGCCAATCGTCCAGGTGATGGGGATGGATATTTTGTCGCGTAGAACGATGGCGGAAACCAGCAGCCGGTATAAGTCCGAACAATTCCTCTGAACACTCCCCATGATACAAGCGATAGAGGATGCAGAGTGAAGCTACATCTCTACGCAACGCCAAGGTGTCAAGTCGATCAGAGATATCTTGGCAGTCGATGATGCGAGTCGCTCTCCGTTGAATGCGGTCAAGAGGGAGAAGTTGGTACTGGGGTGCACCTGCATAGAGATGAGAACAGTATTCCATGTGCGGCCGAACCTGCGCCTTATAAAGTTGCAGGCGGTGGGCCGGAGTAAAATACTGTCTCGATCTGTTTAGCACACCAAGCTTCTTCGAGGCTAATATGGCCTTACTCTCTAAGTGACCGCGAAACTGGACTTCGCTTGATATATCGACGCCAAGGATTCCGATACTGGCTGATGCAGTTAGGGAAGTGCTCTCAAATTGAGGTGATACGACCAATGGCATCTTTTTAGCGGTGAACGCGCAAACCTGTGTCTTCGTGGGGTTAAATTGGACTAGGTTAAGTCGACCCCAATCTGAAACTTTTGATAAAGAAGTTTCGATTTCAGACACAAGTTTGGATCGCATGCATGTATTATTATAGAATTATAATACAATAGTTTTAAAAATTACTCATTATAAAGTAGCAGACACACGGAGTCATAACCTCATCTATTACGAGTCGTACATAATACTCATTACAGTTAATAAGTCATGTGAGTACGGGGCCTTATAGCGGTGCACCGGTGCAACAGATATTAATGCAACTCTCTCGAGGCGAGAAATATAACATGTGTGACGTTATTGTTGCCTATTTTTCTTCTATTACTATTACTTTCTACTAGTACACAGAGTAAAATATTGAACATTGATAACCTAGAGCATTCAATGTCAGATCATCAAATTTGCTATTTTATTTCCTTTTCTTATTATAGTTATAGAAAAATGTAAATTTTGTAACATTGTTTGAAAATACAATAATTAACCTGGATGAATACATATGATATTATGTTTATCTATATTAATTTAAATACTACATTCATTGATGGTTCATTTATTACTAGGCTACCTTTCTCAAATAATAATATATTGCAAAATGTGGGTGGGGGTGGTAATCCTTTGCTTAACCCCCCCCCCCCCCCCCCCCTTGAAGGATGTCGGCGTGAACGTATATATGTATGTTATATATTGCATTGACATTGTTTTTCTGTAAGAAATTACAGCTGACATTAAGAATGACGTGTAATCACAAAACCATTTATATTTTAATGGCTTAGCCATTAGTTTCGCCTAAAAAGTAGCCAGTACTGTAAATGTCCTTCCTTAGAGTTCGAAGTACAACAATAGCAACCCCCAATTTCATCAAAATCGGTTCAACCATTTAACTGTGAAACAATAACTGACTAACTGTTAGAAACACTCACCCCTGTATCCCCGAGTTGGTAAGCAGAGGCATTTCAAACGCGTACTTATGCTAATCATAATTAAGTCCCTCTCATGTAGTTGGGGGTAAGTCTTTAACGACATCTATAGAACAGTTGGGATGGCTCTATTTTACTCCACCGAGAATCATGTCATATTGAGATGCAACGCATAAGCCACCCGACTGTGAGATATTATATCATATCTACTAATAAACCTGTATTGAGGATATACCGCAAGCCATTAACAAAATTAATAATCACTTAGATATAATAAAAAAGCTGGTAGGTTAGGTTTGCATTATTCGTGAATCTCACTAAATGTCAGGCAACTATCGTAGACAGCAAAAGATTTATGGGTAGGATTGATTTGACTTCCATTTCACCTGTAGTCTTTAATAGCTCTGCCATACCCCTAAGCTCAGTGGTTAAAGATCTGGGCCTACATATTGATTCAACTCTTGATTGGCGTGCCCAGGTGGCCCACGTGAGTCGGAAAGTGACTGGAAATCTCCGAAGTCTGTATCGCCCTAAAAATTTCCTTCCGACTAAAACCAAGATAATCCTAATGCAGTCCCTTATCATCCCTATAATCGAATATGGTGATGTATGTTATTTCGACCTTAATGCAGATCTGCTCAATAAACTTGACCGACTTCTTAATTACGGCATTTGATTTATTTTTAATCTTCGCAAGTATGACCATGTGTTTGCTTTACGCTCTGAGTTAAAATGGCTTCCGATTCGCCAGCGACGTAATCTTCTCGCACTGAATTCTCTCTTCTCTTCTTAACTCACCATCTCCTCCATCTTATTTAGCACCCTATTTTCGTTTACTGTGTTCAAATCATGATAGAAACCTTCGTTCCTCATACAATAATCTTCTTTTATGTCCCCCTCATAACTCCGACTTCGTGAACGCTTCGTTTTATGTCCAATCTGTTCTTCTTTGGAACGCGCTCCCACTCAAAATCAAGACGTCCGTCCACTAACCGCTTCATGTTTAAACAAAGGGTACGTGATCTCATGCTCAATGAGTTGGCTTAATTGTCACATCATTTTTTTTCTCTTTCTTTTTTTTACGTAAGTAATAATGTATACTACTTCCTTCTTTTCTCCCTTATTCTTCGCACCTACCACTTTTATTTCTGCAACGCCCGATGGTTGACTGGCAGAGAATACTTAAGGCATTAAGTCCGCCTAGTACAATATGTACATTAAGTTAAATACATAAATAAACGTTAACACTATGAAGCTTTTCACTTACGCATTCCTTTCTTTATTTTCGCTTTAGTTTGTATTAAAAGCGTGTAAGTTAATTACTGACAAAAGAATGGTCATGTTTCTCGAATGTATTTATGTATGTTTGATGGTTCTTTGTCACAGCCTTGAACATTAACGGCTTGTTGGATATTGACATTTTATGAGACGTCATTTGAAATTAAAGTTGGGAGTGGTGTAGAGTTGTACGAGATCGCACAAAAAGGGTTGGGTTTAATATTTTTCCAAAAATTTTACTTGTAACATCACGAATTTAAAAGAGCTGAGATGGCATGAGTCTAGTATATCCTAACAGTCGATAATTCTGCACTACATAGCCTGAAACTAATCTCCCCCATTACGTGGATAAGATCGCATTCGCAAGACGGCTAGCGTATACAGACTGGTTCTCGATTATACGCGCTCTATCAGCTCATCAAAGATGAGGGTATACTCGCATTACACCTATTATTATATGTTCATATAACACATGAATTTTACTGTAGACATTCTACCATTCCCAAGTTTGAGGAAAAGGACTGATTGTAATTTTTTAACGGGAAAGAGGTATCTACAGTCTCTTCAACGTTTCGTTCTTAGTCATTAGTTTTAAAATTAACCCTTTAAGCTGTCTTAAAACTTGTTGTAATTTTGGCTATCCGTTATCTTATCTGTGCCTTGGCAACAACCATCTAGAAACTGTGACTTAAAAGTAGGCCTAAACAAGTAGGTATGTAGCCACCACTCAAAGTGTGCTGGTGGCGTTAAAAAGTAGGCTGCAGTACTTTATTAACTACTACTTTATTAACTAAATAAGACTCCGAGGAAAAGACAAATTAAAGGCACTTTACAAATATAAGTTCTTGATTAGTTTTCCAATATTGATAAAATTTTGATAAACAAACTCGGCTGAACGCAATACTTACCATTGTCACTCGCATATTGTCTTCTCTATCTCTCCCCTCTATAGCCAACATTTTATAATCAGGTGACTTCAATACAAGCTTGAATCTGCTGTGTCCTACTACTATTCTCTTTTCGAGGGTAGAATTGAGTGTCCTTTTAATTATTAAGATACGCCTACTTAAAGGGAGTTCGTTTTCTACGCAGATATTAAACTCAAAAATACATTATTATTTACGAGTTAAGGAAGACGCTACCTCAGCTATCATAAACCGTCGGTCTAGACATAGCAACATTTCATTTTCTAGAGCCAGAGGTAGCTAACACCAACTATTAATTCAATGGAAACAAGCCAAGTACCACTACCGAATCCGTTACAATAGCCAGCATTAAATCTAACCAATATATTATTCAAAGACATTTCAACTACAGAACTGGTAGAAGAAAGCCAACAAACAACTACTACTAATTTCAATCATCTTTATCTCTATCACGACGGAATAAAGTTCTCTTTTGAATATGAGTTTGTTGTGTGCTTGATGATGTGTTGGTTATTAATACGTATAATTCAACGCCCCACGGTGATTGAGAGCGTGTCAATGTGTGTATGTGTGTGTGTGTGCGTGAATGTCTGTGTACTGTGGCTGATGCTCATTGGATTAGAAATTGATACTAGAATTCTGATAGCCTGGAGATGTGCCAGTCTTGTTTGACGTCCTGTTTTTTTACGTAATCTACCTGGGATTTGGATAATACCAATAGGCTTCTTGCTGTAGTAAAACAGATAAGCCAGCGTAAAGCTGAATACAAGCATACAACTAATGACTAAAATCAAGTCAACATGTAGAAGAACTTCGAACTATTATTATTATTGTATTGACTATTATTACTATTATAAAATTGATTTTGCCAATAGTAGTTAAATTTCAATTTAAACTGGTTAAACCTTTATTGCAAAGTAAAGCAACGTTGCTTTACACCAATGTCACAAAAAAATAACCAACATTTTATCTCACCGCGTCTTCAAAAGTACGTGATGGCGAGCTCAATAAAAAACTTGTATAATAAAATAAAAAAATACTCGAGAAAAGCGATTACGCCGACACAATAAGAGACTATATTAAGACGATAAAACCTCCATAAGATGTCCCATAATATGTGTAATAACATATAAAATATATGTGCGAGAGTTTCCGCGCAGTAGGGCATAATTTTCATTTTGTGACTGCGTAACAGTTGCGAAAAATCACGGTGTTTAGTACGCAGATTCGTGAACGTATTTTATAAAAAAGTGTTTAAGACATTCAATTCGTTTATACGTATTTGTAGAGAACAGCACTATTTATGATTAAAAATATATCTGATGGATATAAGAGATTCCGTTTTAAGAAAGTTTTTTACCAAAATTTAACAAAACATTTACAAGGAGTCAAAGTGCTATACACATTAGATAGTTTTAAAATCATAACCTTTCAATAGCAATTTCGACTGCTTAGCTATAACATCATTGCCATTGAAGTTGATACACGTTTAAATCAATAAGCATACCTATATAGACTATTATTAGTCTAAAGGCTCTCAACATGGTACTACAGCCAGAGACCGATACACAATACTGCCTTTTTACATTTTTTCTGGTGGAGAACGATTTTAGTGACTATTCTTATTGCATTAAGGTGCATTATGCCTCTATTAAACATCTACACTCAAATGATGGTTACTCAGACCTGAAGATACCTTTGACCCAGCATCGTAAGTTGAATGACTAGTACGACATCTTAATAAAAAAATCCCTTAGTATTAACCCTCAACATTATATGATGTCATGTCTATCATGGGACTATATGATGGGTCGAAAGACCTTAGATAGTGATCCACATCTCACATGGGAGGCTATAAAAATAAACTGGAAGCTTCCAAAATGCGGCGTCATACTAAACTTATATGTATTATGTGTATCGACCTTCTCTGAGAAAAAGACGTGACACGCGAATCTCAAAAACAATTTTATCACATTAATGAACATGCTAAAAAAATTAAACACATTGTTAAATATAAGGATTTACAAGTTACACAGACAGGTAACCGGTGAGGAGGATGAGGGTGAAGGGAAGGGAGTTGGCCTCTGGCACCCTCACTCACTCGGCAATACATTGCAAGCATAGTTTGTGTACCGGTTTTCTGTGAGGCCGTATTATTACTAGAGTCGTGCAAACCTATTCGTGGACTGTAATTTATAGGTAGTATAAATCTTGAGAAAAATTTAAAAGTTAGTTTGGGAAAGGAGGTTGGTAGGTACTTGGTTTTGAAGTTTCTATGAAGTCAAACCTGTGGTAAGGGTTCTAAAGAGAGAAAAAAAAAACATTTTTAATAAAAGACTTTTTTAATTAAGAGCTATGGGCTAGAAACATATCGAACTTTGCATATTTCGGTAACTGCCAAGGTATGGTAATCTGTAATGAACTTCTGATTAGCATGTTGGTCTAGTGATTAATGATTTTGACTGATAAGCCAGAGCACGATTATTCGTTCTTTGTCTGGGTGTAATTTATATATTATTTATTATATCTATTCATTTAGATATAAATACATATACGTCAGTATTTTCCTAACGGTCTGGTTGTCATACTCTAGAACAGGCGACCCTGTGTATCTCACACACGGTCGCCTGGTCTTGTGTTGTGATTTGGAGTTATTATGACTTCTTTTACCCAGCCCCGAAATTTCCTAAAGTTTATGGTCACTGATCTGATCCTAATATTGGAAGGGTAATATTTCAAAGCCTATAATTAAAGTAGAATATAGCCACTATCTCTATTTACATGCGTTTCGTTATGGGAAATAACAATGTCAAAATGTGTGTGTTTAATACACCTCTGCCTGCCCCTTAGGAGATAGAGGCGTGAGCGTATGTATGTATGTAAGTTCATTTTTTTTAATTGATTCAAGGTACCATCAAAATTTGAAGCAAATAATAAAAGGTGAAAATGACAAGAGGGAAAATACAACGTACTACAATTTATCATTATATTGGAGTTAGTTATATACTTTTTAACAATGATTTAATTTCATAGTACTATATAAATATAGATAGTACCTATTGTCTGATAGATAACAGTCTGATCCCTTAGTCGCCTTTGCCGACACCACCGGTAAGAGGAGTGGTATTCAACTCCACCGTGAACCATACAAAATTGAAAACAACTTACAAAAGGGCAAAGATATCGTGTAACATACCCACAAATAAAACAGTAGAATTAAGAACTCCTCTTTCTCTCGTCTTTGTTAAAGACAGTTAAAATATTTCTGTTTAATATGTGATATGTCAAGAACAATTTTTTTAAATTTGCCTCTAATCATATTTTAAAACATAAGGCATGATATTTAATAGAAACGAAAAAAGAAACTAATATTTAAAGTAAAACATGAAAAAAATCCAAATCCGCAGTAATTCATTACAAAACTGTGTCAAAACACTTCCCCGTAGTTCGTCATCCGAAACAGCACTCCCGACATCTCGTTACTCGATGTTTAGACAGATGTGCGTCTAAATTGTACAAATTGTTATTTTTGTCACTGGTATTCATTTACGTCTGCTTGTTTAGAGACCAGGCCTACCCTCAATTAAGGGATTACTAAACTCAATTTGCATGTAATAACTCGAAGGTAATTGCGCGAAGGTGTTTGGAGGGCATTTTAATTCAAATGTTACGTAATACTGTTCATTGGAACTTTAATTTAGGTTACATTTAGTCATGTTCTAAAATTTCTTAGAACGAAATGAAAATCGAAATTTTTTTTTTTTTTTATACTATAGGGGGACAGACGAACAGACGGGTCACCTGATGGTAAGTGACACCGCGTTTCCGTGAGGCCGTGGTATCGCACCGGTCAAGCCGGCCCATTCGTGCCTAAGCATGGCTCTACCACTCTAAAAAGAAGAAGAAGAAGAAGAAATCGATAAAGGATACTATCTGTCTGTTATGTTATCAGACCTTAACTACAAAACTGTAAATATAATAAAATATTAAATGGTCAATTTTATTATCTATCATATAATTGATCAACTTAGATTTGGTCATTTAATGATATGAACATCTAACCCCTAACCAAATAATCGTATAATTAAATATGATATATAATGAAATGAAATATAGTTTCATCATCTTAGTGGAGCTGATATCATTTTGTTTTTGTGATGTATTTTATGGGAGCGGTTGTTATTTATTTTGTTTTAAAAGGAATGTTGAAACACAGCAATTTTATTTGCATATTTGATGCATACATACATATATACGCTCACGGGTGTATCCCTTAGGGAGTAGGCAGAGTTGTACAAATCACCCATATTTTGCCAATAAAAAGAAAACAAACATACAATAAGAAAAGCTTGTGATATTTCCGATATGATATTTGTGCCTCTTCAAACATGAATTGTAATAAGTTGCTGATGTAAATACAAAAGCAATTTGTACTATTTTTAAGGCACTAAGAGCTCAATATCTAATAATAAAAACAATCTACAAATATAATATACAATAGTACATAAACAGCTGTAGGTGCCAGTAAAAACAATACAGCTCTCTAGAGCAATTATAGATTACAAAGTAGAGTTATGATAAAGTAATTAATCGGACTGGGGATTAATTAATTTCATATTAACTTGGGATATACAAAATGTACTAGTACTCCAGCAGTACTACACTAATGTATGATACATGATTTTACATGAAAATCCAAATTCAACTTTCTCACATCCCAAATTCAATTTCCTAAGTGACTGCACAATTCAGTACGAAAACCCAGAAACACGTTTGGATGCTCTAATTTTGACGGGACAGTTGTAATTTTTATTTTTTATTAGTCATGAAGTTCAAATAGACACAAAAAGTTTCGGAGCAATTTAGACAGGCAACTTTGACATTTGGAGTTTGTTTTAAACATTTTATAGGATGAAGATTCTATATAATCGATATCGTCAATTATCGATTGACATACCATTAAAAGTTGCGCCTTTTTAGCGATGTTTTAAATTTTAGACGACTATTTAATGAAATGGTTGTGCACATCATGAAGTCGTCAATTCTATAATTTGTTGTCTAATGTGTTGTAAATGATTAGTTGTCACAGGGAATAAGATATTATAATACCCTTTTTGCATGGTAAAAAATAGTACTGTCACTTAGGAGTAGATAATAATTACCTAAATATAATAAACATAATAGTTAGAATTTCCTATTTTGCATACACAAGAACGAATTGGAAATGTGTTATGTGAGATGAAGCAAGAGACCATTAGTCAGGTTTAATGTCGTGACAGTTCGATGATGCTCAGCAAACGGCTAGTGTTAGGGTGACCATGATTACAGGGAATTATGTTCACAGAAACGGACTGATTATTACTCAAACAAATATTAAGCTAAGTTGGAAATAGAATTACGAGTACTATCCAACTAACAATTGTTCGCATGTATTTACATTAAAATTTAGGTCGATTATCAATTTTAATACTGCAATTATTAATAGCACTCTTTAACTTTTTAATTGACTAATCGAGATGTATGAATTAACGCTTTCAAACCCTAATAATACGGTTCCCCTAGAATGTCCTGTAAACGCTGGCGACAGCATGGCGACTTTAACCAACACGTGTGCAAGCTTACATTTTGTTTTGCACTAATTTCACTTGTACACAAATTATAGCTATTCAATATCCAACCTTAGGTCTTGGCAATAACGTTATTATTTCAGCTTTTGATTGCCAGAGTAACAGAGATCAGTACTGCCTCTTTATTGTTTTCGTCAAACACCATTGTTATGTGTGTCGAAACGTCGAACGACAAATGGGGCGACCCTTAAGTAGGTACATCAAAGGTCATCGCATAAATAAGTGAAATAACTGTTATACTGTTTGTGGCTTTGTGAAGAAAGCTTGTTATTTCGATGTTAACATGACAAAAAAATGGTCTTATAAAAGGAGTTTGGGACATGCAGATTTCTTTCTTAAGCTGCTAAGTAAAGCTTGCGTGTTAGTAAAGCTGCAAATGACATGACTCTTTTTAAAAAAAAAAACTGTCTGACTAATGCCTGTTCTACAGGGACTTGGCAAACCTACAAAGAACGGACACAAAGAACACTCAGACTGGAAACAACTATTCTGGATCACAAAAAAGGACATCGCAGTATCTCGCTCCAAAACCAACAAACATGTGGCTAACACAATAATTATTCATATATTTTATTGAATTAGAGGCAAATTGAATTTGTATTAAACGGACCAGCACATATTCTCAATTAATAATTAGGAATATTGCAACGATTTTTATATTCCGACAGTTTTCAACACATTCCAACGGTGCAATTAAATCGATCACTTAATAATATAATCGACTTATTACCTACATATAATTCATTAGTAGTTCTAGTTAAATACCTAAATCTAACACATAACTATTCGTTTATATAATCTGACTAACTGATTTATATAATCGGAATAACATTTTTTTGCCCTTTTAGGTACCTACAAACCAATTCAATATAATTTTATTATCATTAGTATTATGTTATAACATTGGCGAATTTCGGAATCGATTTTTCACACATACAAAATTATTAATTAAAATATATAGTTTATTTATACCTTACTAAAAATAATTGTTGTAATTGGGTTTTTGAAAAAGAAAAAAGTAAGAAAATTAATGTTTTCTTTGTGTAGTTAAGTTAAGTTACGTCAAATCTGTGTGTACTATTCGACCCTGAATAATGCTTCATTGTTCTGTAACAATTCTACACAGAAACGTATTCTAGTTCCTTATTTCTATACATTTAACTACATTGTATATATTCAATTTCGTCTCCTCGGTACCGTCGGACGCTAACTGCTAAAGGTTATTGCATTTAGTGCCTTCGACAGAATTTTAATGAGAAGGTGTAGACTGCCCGCAGCTAGTAGACGTCTTTTACGCACTGGTACCCTGGTAAATTTACTAGTAAATCTCACTGAAATGTTCTCGATTTAACACTGAGCTACCTTAGTACGTAATAATACCTATTAGAGGCAAATATAATGGTGTTACTAATCTCATAATGTCATTTATATTAAGATATAAATGCTAATATGACTGAAACAAACATTTTACTGAAAGCTTTCGGCGCATCTAAGAGGAATTTTCTTTTTAAAAACTAAAAAATAAAGATTATGTGTAAGTCTATTAGGTAAGTGGCACCTGAAGTGAGTCACCTAAGGGACTGTGGCCCTCCATGGGCAACTACCGCTCAAGAATAGTTTTTTACTACCCGCCTCGTGAGGGAAATGGGGTAAAGTGAGGATATAGAGTGGAGTGGAAGGAGGAAGGAGATCATAACTGGGTTTGTGTGAGGCCGTGGTATTACGTGCCTAAGCATGGCTCTTCCTCGGAACACTTCTCTAACACTTCGTGAGAACACATATCGTTGTACAAATTGTACATAACAATTATTAGACATATTTAACCACAAGATCAAATCTACTTTATTTATACTATACTGCAACACCACACGAGGGAACGGAATAAGCCCCCTGCTGAGGCAAATTTGCCTGTCTGTCGAGGCACTCAATCTATCGTCCCGGTTTACTCACGTTACACTTAGCAGTATGAGTTTGGCCGACAGCGATCAACATTTTTTATGAGTAATATGATAAAATAAGAATTCAGATTCAGTCTGTAAAAGTTCCCGTTTTTCAATTGCTTATTGAAATATTACATTTTCTTCCAACTTATCTGACGGAAATATACATAATATGCACTTTTTCAAGAGAAACCTATTTATTTTGCTACCCCTGAATGGATAGACCAGACACTTACATATTTCTAAGCCTTGCGACTTGAAATAAAATGAAGCTGTCAAAGCGTTTAGGAGTGTCGATCACCAAAGGATGCCTGACCTTTGCACTGTTTAGTAGTCTAATGGTATTATATAATTAAGTTTTATAAAAATTATTAGTTATATTATATAATTATGATTAAAACTTTCTCCTCTTTCCCTATCATATTATGTGACATTTAACACTTAATATAAAGTTTCAACAACTTTAAGGATTCTAAAAACACTCGAGGTTAAACTCATTGATTGGAAATTAGAGGTCGTATTCAATAATGAGGGCGTTTAAAAGGTTTCGTTACAATACATATACATATGTACCGCCACAAAAGTTTAAATAGCTATCACCTAATTCTACTAGATATACTATGTATTATTACATAAAGAAACATTTCTGACTACCATACCTATACTTTTTTTAGTACAGCAATAATAATATCAGGAAGTCGTCGCTGACTTTGCTAATTAATGTGCTTATTATGTGTCCTCTTATAATAATATCGGATACTGTGTATAGTTGGAAAATGTTTTTCCGCCTTAATATCATTGTGATATAGTGTATGTTGTTAACGTCAAAATAACAGTTTTTTATTAAAAGAAAAATCAATTAATATAAAGCATTATCAGTTTATCTGACTGATGGGACTAATTTCTTAATTATCTTATCTTAATTAATTATTACAAAATCCTTAATCTAGATAACACTCTTAGTGAGATACTCATAGTAGAGCCTGCGACTACAAAACTATCTAGAATTCAAGGAGCGCTTTCGTCGCGCCTAATATAGTTACCTGCCTGCCTGAGGGTACTTTTCACTTTTAGGTACTTAAAGAACCTTTGCCCTTTCAGTATTTAAATATTTGTTGAAATATTTACAAAATCTTGTGTAGAAAGAAAAACAGATTAGTATAAAAAAATTGCATTAAGAAAAAGATGGTAGTTTGATAAGCTTTACGAAACCAGCCAATGAAAATATTTAATATTTGTGATGCTTTTTATATTATATCATCATCATCTTACTAACCTGATTCCAGATTTAATTTTAGTAGGTACAACCAACAATGTGTACATTTGAAGTGAGTTTTGGCTAGTTTATTTTATGTTTTACACTTAACATATAAAAGTACCTTAAGGTAAAAACTGGTTTTAGACTAAGTCGTTTCCAATACCAAAACCCGTCTGTTCGTCTGTCCTTGGTCCCGGAGCTGATATTGATCAGCCACTCTTTTTGTTTTTTTTTTTTATTATGTAAGGGGGACAGGCGAACAGACGGGTTTTGCTATTGGAAACGACTTAGTCTAAAATCACAATGCACACTAAAATCACACAGATGAAAAGACGGGTCACCTGATGGTAAGTGGCAACCGCCGTTCATGGACACCTGCAACTGAAGAGCCGCAAGTGTGCTGCCCGCCTTTGAAGCTGGTGAGGGTTGGAGGAATGCGTTGAGGGGAAAGAGGAGAGGGAGGATAAGGGTAAAGGAATGACGGCCCGAGGGGGTTTCCACACGAGAAAAAAAAATAAGGTGTGGTATCGCACCGGTCGAGTCAGCCCATTTTGACTTTGGAGTAAATTAACTCTTACCTCGAAACAATGAAATAGCTATAAAAAAGTAACAAAAAATAAAGTTTAAAAATCTGTATATTTTATTTCTAAATTAGATTCTGCTGTCTGCTAGAAATTGCTGTTACTGATAAGGCCACCCATTGTGCATTTTCTTGATTATGTATACTTTTGATATTTTTGTTTTCTTTTTTTGTACATAATATAGAGTATTTATTATAATTATTATATATTGCGGTGCATAATTATTATATATGCACCGCAATATATACAAGGTTCGTTAATGGTTTGGTTCCACTTAAGTATACCTACTCATATAAAACTCATTTTAGGGTATGTACGTAAATCGTTAAGTTTTCATCTGAAATTCATATCGTAGTTTGTTTGTATGTATAGTGACGTTTTAATTTAGACATTTACGAGTAATATTGTCTAATTAGGATCTACCCATTGGACGAAATAGAGATCTTTTTAGATTGTTCACTAGCGATGTATAGATATAACTCAAATAAATAAAACCTATCAGTCGTGCAGAAACCTTGAATTACTTTATAAAATATCGAATGAGCACTACATTTCTATGTGACATACTTAGTAACTGGTTATTTGTTATACATTTTTTTGTGTATATTTGTGTATAAATATATGCATATTCGTATGTTTGTAAAAGTTTTGTTTCTCTGTGTATATTAATGAACCTATTAAATGTTAATTGGGACAGGAGACCCCTATTCATTATATGAGCCCCTCTTTTCGATCATATCTCAACCATATCCAATGGTTGCCTGGAAGAGATCTGCAATTGACGGCCTTATCGCAATTAGCACAAAAGGCCGTCAATTGTACGTAACATTAGTTAACAAGTATTTATAAACAAAATATTGTATCTGACTATAAAATAAAGAGTTCATCTAATATATACATATATGATTTTTTTATTGTAAATCTTGTTATTTAAATCAAGTTTTAATATCAAAGGTTTTCTAATTTAGGACCTGAATGTCAACGTCGATAAATATTTTCAAGTTTTAATCTATGCTGATATAATTAAGTTAAATAATATATAATCTCTGAAACTGCCAGTTGTATTCAAGAAATTCTTTTAGTGTCGGATAAAGTAGTAAATATTACGTTACAACACTTAGGATGCGACCAGTGTGTGAAATTATAGGAGGTTATGAATAATAAAATATGAGGAAGCGATTTATATCATAAATCAATGACAAATCTAAAGCTATAAGAACATTATCGTAGCGGTTTATCTTCACGGTGTAAATCTAAAAAAGTTGAATGTCTTGCTGTAAAAACGCTATTAACAAAAGAAGGACGCAAACTTCCTACCTTACCGGCTTGAGGTTATCGTGTCTGTATTCTGGAAAGCTGCAGAAATTGTAGTTACACTGAATTATATAGCATGATAGCACCTCGTATTTTCTTCTGTCAGCCTAATGATTTAAATATTGCTCTGCACTCTGCAATATTGTTTATTGCTCGAAGTTGAAATTTTACGATTAAACTGTTGGAGTTGCCATAAATAGTAGCAATAGTTTTTAGGGTTCCGTACCCATAGGGAAAAATGGGACCCCGTTACTAAGATTCCACTGTTCGTCTGTCCGTCTGTCACCAGGCTGTATATCATGAACCAAGATAGGTAGACAGTTAAAATTTTCATAGATGATGTATTTCTGTTGCCGCTATAATAACAAAAACAGAATAAAATAAATATTTAAGGGAGCTCCCATACAACAAAGGTGATTTTTTGGTCGTTTTTGTTCGATATTGATAACGGCAACAGGTAGACGCTAGAAATATTCACATAATAATGAGTTATATTATTCACTTTAAAAACAAATAGTTAAATAAAATAAAATTGATATTTAAGGGGGCTCCCATACAACAAACGTGATATTTTTGCCGGTTTCATTGGTACGGAACCCTTCGTGCGCCAGTCCAACTCGCACTTGGCAGAGAGTTTAAATCCGAAGCTGTACATACCAACATACAACCATACGGTACCAATACCAATACAATATAAAACGTCGTATTTGTTTTATTAAACTTGTATAAAAATATAAAAAATAACAATCGAATATAGAATAGTTCACCACGAAGTGCCATGAATAAGGCTCTGTGGTACAATTTGTCGGCGCGGACGTTCGGGCGCTCTCTACAGGAAATGAGCGTATTTGTCTTACCTGAGAAACGTGCGTCCGCAGATTTAGCGATTATTGTGAATTATTGCAATTTAAAATTGGATAGTCAGTTAAGATAAGTTGAATACCTAAGGATAGTATGATTAATGATTGCTGTTGAATTAAAATATGGTAATAGATATTATATGTACATTGATGCATACACATATACATTTATACACAAAGAAGTAGACGGTAGCGTCTCAAATAGATATTTTGTCATGAATAATTTATTTACTTTACACTCAGACTACACCCCTATATCATTTACGACGAGGTGATATGAAAGAAGGAACACGGTGTCGACGGTAAGAACAACAGATGGTCAGTATTGCATCAGTATCCGAACGAGTCATGTATACAAAAATAAGTATTAATAAGAATATTCAAATGAAAATCTCTCTGGCCAATGCACCAATATCTGAAAAGGACGACACTAAAATAGAGACTCTTTAGATATTTCCAAAGCAATGACAACCACCAAAACCAGTTATATTTTCGTGATTGGCAATTTTAATTCTAAAATGGACAAACAGTAGAAAATATCAAAGCATATAGGAAGCTGAAAAGGATGATATGGATACAGAGACAGAAATGTTCATAGAAACGTGATGTGTTTCTACGACCTAATGATTGACTATATATTTTGTACACAAAAATATATATAGTTTGGGATGTAATCGTTCTTAATGGCTTTTACACTACAAGCGAACATCCAAAGGGTATTCGCTAAATAGGAAACTGGAGAGATATACTCCAATGGTTAAAAAGCAATCAAACACCATCGACCTTCTAAGTCTTAAAATTCATTCCGAAGAATGTAGTGAAAAGTTAGAGAAGGAGCTCTTTAAAGTTTATGAAGACTAAAAATTCTGATTGACCACCTAACAAATACTATATTAGAGACATAACTGAAAGTACAAGTGGTAAAACTTATCTGTAACGTATCTACGTTACAGATAAGTTTTACCACTTGTACTTTCAGTTATTACGATAGTTAGATAGATGTCTAACTAAATTAAAGGCGGATAATGAAAATCATTGGTGAGACAAATACAGAGCAATTCCGTCAACTTTGTAAAAATTTCAGAAAACAGGTAGACAGAAAGATATTACAGACTACAAGGTAACGGTTCAATCCATCACTGAGAAACATCGTGGTCCGAAGGTTTTCTGTGAGGCTCTTCTTCCTGAGAAACTTAAAGATAAAAGGCAATGAAGTCACGGATTGAGCAAAACTCCTTGATATGTTTTAAGAATACTACCGCAAACTCTACTCAGAATTAAATAAGGAACCGACCAAAAAAACCAACCATTACATGTCACAAAGTTGCTGCCATGCTGCATGCCTCAATGCCGAAAACATGCCACATATAACCAGCGATGAAATCCAAAAAGCCTTGGTAAAAGTTAACTGGTAGGGCTGGTCGAGGAGACGAAATACTAAATGAAATACTTAAAACTGACCTAATCGTCGTGTCTTTTAGGTTAGTAGAGACACGACGATACTTGGATTTTTCTTCATAACTAATATTTTCTTTTACAACGCATCTTTATTCTGAGTAAGAAGGAAACCTTGTAAGGTTTCTAAACTAATTTTAAAATATAAATAGATATGAACTGGAGTAGGCAAAATGATCTATAAAACACACATTGGTATGTTAAACCATGTGGAGATCAAACCGAAGGTCATGGCAGTGTTGAAAGTGACTCCTAAATAAAGGACAAATTGTCTTATGCCGTACTCGCTGCAACTGTCACCCCACATGGGCCCAACAACCACACATTCATAAATTCACTTACGTACATTTATGAATGTTAATAATTAAGGTGGCGTGCGAACTGTTGTGCTATTTATTTGCCGCCTCATTCAACTGTTTATGCGGCAGTTGAAACCTAGAACTTCGTTGAGTGTCGCCAGACTGGATTTATTTCACTATAGAATGTGTTGAGTTTCAGTTTTGTTTTCGTTGGTGCCGATGTCTTGACTCATACGCAGAGTATTAGTAGGGAGTTAAATACAGCTTTTCTCTTATAACCAGAATGATTTTCACCTGTTGCTCATTACTGTTGTAGTAAATTATGATTGACTACGTTTTGTTAATAATAGTAAACAGTTAGTCAACAAACAATTACACACAGTGCCTTCTTTACGGGTTTCGAACTACTTTTAATGGCGGGAAGTACAGAAACCCAAATCCAATTTTATTTGGCTGTGATTTTACACAGTATAGTAGAATACTTCATTGCCAAAACGTTTGATGCCTAAGTTACAAGGGTCAATCTTGTCTAGTCACTTAGCATAAAGTGGGGGATGAGAGATAATAAACTGGAAACTATATTATGCACCACTATTCCCATAGCACAACTGATACTGATATATTTTTAAAATGATGTCCCAAATTTAATTTAATACACTTTTTCATGTGTTGGACCGATTTTGAGATAGAGGGCGGTGAGCTGGAGGCGTTGAAGTTTGAAACGTTAAAAAGTTTCTAATAGAGCCCCCCATAATAAGTGCTCAGCCTTTTGCTGTCTACCAGGCACTGCATATGTAGATGTATATCATAATTAATTTAATATTTATTACATTCAGAGTATTAATATCTTAATGGTGTTTATATGCCTGCTAATATTTAGATTAAAGACGCTTTTGCTTGCGTGTTGTTTTCAGAGTGCACTGTTAGTTGTAATGAAGGGACCGTTTCAGTATACAAAAAGCCAATGTCACACCCAAAACATAAATAAACTGTCCCGAAGGAAAAAATCACGTCGATCCATCATTCTATTGTTGCTTAAAAGGACAAACTAATAAAGGTACTTTTACTTTCATCGCATTAGTAAGGGAATAAGGTTTATTGTTTTTTTTTATTAAAGAATTTACCAAGAATTCAATTCCATCGTTCGATATATAGCGGCGATAGTGTAAGTTACCGCAAGTTAGACACCTTATGTCTAACTTGCGGTAAGTTTGTTGAGGGTTCAAACCCCACCTAGTGCTCTACAGTCGCAAACCTATTCCTTCACAAGCATTTAACTTAGCTAAAGCTTATATTTGTAATAGTAATATGGAAACCACGTTCCTAATATTATTTTAAAAACCTAAAAGAAAAAAAAAATGTGGTACTGTGGTATGCTTAGGCACTGCTTCAAAACCACTGCTTTACAGAAAAATCAATGTTGAAGTAAGTGAGGTTTCCGGAAGCCCAAAGTCCCCCATCCCTCATCACCCTCAAATGCGGGCAGCGCTCCTACGAAGCTTGAGTTACATATGTCCATGGGCGGCGGTTGTCACTTACCATCAGGTGACCCCTCGGTTTGTCTGTCTGTTCCCTAGACTATAAGAAAAAACAAAAAAAATATATAAATAGTCATTTGTACATTTCAATAAACATATTATTTATTACATCTGCAGCTTTAGTTAAGTACTGAATACAGTAAGCCAGTCGGACAAAGAATGTGTTAGTAATTAGTCTTCTTTTCATTTCGTACTACAATTTTGTTGGCATTTTCACAGTTTAAGCAATTACTATTTGTATCGAATTCATTTCAAGTACATAACAATTTGACTCTCCTGAACTTTGAACTAATTTCAAAAACCACAGCTTTCACCTATAGCTTAAAAAAGACTTTAGAATAAAAGTAATACGAAAAACTTTTTATTTAAGCTAAAAATATATCGTCTTGACATTAAAATATTCTCAAAATAAAATTTATCTCAAAAACATCGGACAGGAATCGCCAAGGCAGAATAATTGTTACGCGTCGCGAGATACGTGAGTGCGTTTGTGAAACTGACGGCCGATCTCCTTCAAGTTGAAGAAACTCCAAAACAACATTTAACCTTTATTTTTAACCGACTTCAAAAAATAAGGGTTTTATGTTAGATTGTACAAAACTTTCATTGTTTTTGTAATAAGGTCGGGAAAAAAAGAAAATTGATGAAAAATCTCTATGGTTGTACGTTTCTTATCTGGCTGGTTTTAATAACAAAATAAATAAAATTTAATAATAAACACAAAATATAGTCGTTAAAAAATAAAAATAAAAAGTAAAAACAGTTTTCCACCAATTTTCTATTATTCTTCTGTCCGCCGAAATGAGTGTGTCTATCAAAGATGTTCGATAAAATCTGAAGTTTCATTATAAAAACGGGAAATTGTGATTGGAAAGTTGGTTTAAGCTTTTTCATGAATTTCATTCTCATACCAATAATGCCATTTGTAAAAAAGTGGAGCAACATCAGCATATTAGTACTTACGACATACCCAAAGAACTGAGGATTGACCACAAATCACTTTTACCCCTTTTGAAAACGTCTGGCTATGCAAAAAAAAAACTCGATATTTATGTGTCACACGAGCTCATTGATAGAAACCTAATTAATCGTGTACTCATTTGCGGTTCTTCATTAAAACGTTATTTGAACCGTTTTTGAAAAGATTCATCACTGTGGATGAAATAAGAACGTGCAAAAACAGATCACGGTCAAATTGTAGCAAAACCCAGATTAACATGCAATAATGATGTGTTGCTGCGTGTATGTTGGGATTGGAAGGGAATGTTCTATTGTGAGCTTTTACCGCCAGACATCATCGATTTGGATTTTAACTGCCAAAAACGGATTAAACTCAAGCAAAAAATTGAGAAAAAATGGCCGGAATCGATCAACAGCCTCAGATGTCACGGCCTCACAGAAAACCGATTGTGTAGCATTTTGCCGAAATTAGTGAGGACTCACCCTCTTCTCCCCCCTCAACCCCTCTCTTTCCCATCAAATTATCCCCCATCTCCTCTGTCCCTTTCCCGAACATCGTCAAATTCGGGTAGCGCACTTACGACTCTTGAGGTACTGATTTCCATGGACGGCAGATCTCACTTTCCATCACCCGTCTGTTTGTCTGTCTTTCTATATTATAAAAAATAAAAATAATAAATAAACTTTTAACTTGAGACACCTGCGGAATTCACAATTTTTATTTGCTTCACCGAGCATCACACCGAACATTCTGTATGTTTCACTTTTGTAATATCAACGCTGAGAATAAATATATGTGCATAGAAGGATATTTTGATATTTTCTGTCAGTCCCGGTGGTTTAGTGGTCTCCAGGTCGTGGGTTCGATTCTCACGGGTGTGTGATTCATAAATAGCTAAACGTCAAAGTCTGAGTGTTTTTAGTATCCGTTGCTTGTATGTTTGCCAAGTCACCATATAATGTCTAATTTTGTTATAGCATCAATATTACGTATTTCGAATATCTTTACCTTGTTTAATTCTTTATCGTAGTATTAATGAATTATATCAACCTACTATGAAGATATGTATTTCTGAGGCCATTGGCCAATATTTTGATCACTGACATAAGCAAGACTACATTTCTTATTGTTAGGTAAAATGGATGGAAGGATGGCATTGATGACATTAGATTGGCTGCTTTTCAGCCCCATATACTCTTTTTCAACCTACTTGAAGAAGGAGGAGGTTCTCAATTCGACTGTATATTTTTATTTTATGTTTGTTGCATCATAACTTTCAACGCTGGTGCTTCCCGTGTGGTCCCATTTTAATTTGGTCCAGTTCTGACAATGGCATCCATTAAAAAAAAAAACATATAAGGCTTAAATTTGCATTAGGCATGTGCGCGACAAATGGACGAATAACTCAATATCACGCCAACCGATTTTGATAATTCTTTTTATTGGAAAGGATGTACTTCAAGGGTAGTCAGATGAGAGTTTTGTACAGTTGTGACAATGGCATCCATGAAAAAACCATATTAGTCTTAAATTTTATGCGAGACGCATTGAAGTCGGTTGTATACTTTTTTAAAGTCCGATTATATTAGATAGATAGATAACTCTTTAGTGTACAAAAAGAAAACATTTATAGTAGTTGATTGATATGATCTTAGTTAGAAAAGTAATTAAATATATATCTTTATACATATATATAATTCTTCTGTGAGTGTGTATGTCACTGAACTACTCTCAAACGCCTGGACGGATTTTGATGAAATTTTTTGTGTGTGTTCAAGGGGATCTGGGAATGGTTTAGATTCACAAATCAGCCCGGCAGATGGCGCTGCAGTCGGTATCTAGGTTATTTATCTATATTGATCCTAATCGCTTGAAATATCATGCAGGACAACGTCTGCCGGGTCCGCTAGTATATATATATAAAAGATGTACAATTGGCGCCCAATCGCGATTAGCGATCTCTTCCAGGCTTTTTTTAAATACTACTTAAAACATGTATGAATGAAATAAAAACCAGTTTAGAAGTTTAGTCAATTTAGAACCTCGTGCTTTCTGTTTTTAAATGTTGTATTTCATGGAATATATTTTAAGCCATTTAATTACTCCTTTCAGATCAACTCCTCGGCTGGTCGGCTCAGAGGCATCATACAAACTGAGCCTGTACGAAAAGGAAGCACTGAATGCTGTGAGTCCGCAAACATTATGTACTTTTAGTTATATACATGAGTCGCTTAAACCTTTTCGCCTTACTATTATTTTGAAGTGTGAAACCCCCCACAGGCCATCACCTCATTCGAGCTAACGGAACGTAGGCTGGAATCGAACCGACTAAAATCATTAGTTATTACGTCATAAATTCGTCTAACTATTGCAAGTGACATGGTCCTGGACCTGGAGGCAAAACTTGGACTTCTTTCTATTAACATAGACTAAGCCATACGACAGACTCTTCATCCAGTGTTTACAGGAGACCCCTCTTCATGGAAATGCATATTTAAATGTATGTATATTGTGTATACATATATAAGACATTTAACAGTTTTATCAAAATTCTTACCAACTACGTATTTTATTCACACATTAAATTATTAATTAAATACTTGAAAAGGCTTGTGATTAAAGAATATATATTCCTTAATCAATTTTAATCACTTTTCCGATACAATAAATTGCACGTAAATTGTTTATCGGTTTAGGAGTTACGAAATGCATTAGGCAGACATACAGAGGCATTAAACTTATAGCACCTCTTTATTTGTAAACGCAAATATACTTATAAAACAAAAAGTACAAAAATTAAAATCAATCTATACAAATAAATAAAATTAAAGTGTCTGTTAGTTTCGTCAAACTATATGTAGGTACATATGATTGTTTACGCGGTGACACTTATAAAATGAAATATCAAAATTTCGTATATGTCTGTCTGTCTGTATATTTCGACCAATCGCGCGAACAGGTTTACCGATTGTCATAAGACTTTCACTGAAAGATAGCTAATGTTATTAGTAGTGTAATAGTAGTAGAATAAGGGTTTCCTGCACAAACATGTTGCATACCCGTGAAACCGCGGCGGAATAAGCTAATCTTTACTAATGAAATAAATCGAAAAATCTGTTCGTCTGTCTGTTATGTTTCACGGTTAATGAATCAAGCAATTTTGATTAAACTTCTTCTTCTACTTCGAAACCTTGGCGCAGGACATTCGTCATTCCACCCTGAGTGTGGCCGCGGGTGGTCGGGACGGGTTTTCCATTCCATCCACTATATGGCCAGCCGCGAGGGGGTGAGGTCGCGTGTGTCTGGACGTCACCTTATTGATAGGTTACCCGCAGTTGGTGCCCGCATAGTGCGGGCAGGCGCTAAGAGGGGTCCGGATGACTTACTAAAGCCGTGCCCGGACCCCTCTTACTTCAGGCGCAGTATGGCGCACCGTGTTTTTTTAGTCGGTTCGATTCCGACACACCGTTCCACCGAAAACCCCGGTGGGATGACGGCCCGAGGGGTTTTCATGCGTCAGTTTGTACCGATATACAACGCGGGCGAAGCTTATATTAACTAAATTTAACTACCGAAATGCGTGACAGATTAGATTAGTTACTTCAAAATATCAGCAATCTTTTGTTTTAAAAAGTAAACGAACTTAGGACACTGAACCTGCTGAAGTGTAACCTAGAAGTACACTTTCGCGTGACAGAACTACACTTTCTCGTGACGCAATTGCCCTTGTGATATTTAACTACGATAATTAAGAATCGCCTTTAGTTATGACACGTTGCTAGATCTTTAACTGTTAATTACTTGCATTTCTAATTATTAGAAATAGAACAGGGCCACTTCGTCTCTTTCCGTGGTTCTCGTAAACTTCAACTAAGAGACTCAAGTGTCGCAAGGACGTTGCCTCTTTAAGAGTGCGTCGGGAAAGGGAAGGGGAGGAAGAGTGGCGAAGTGGAGATTTGTTGGATTGGGCTTCTGGTAACCTCACTCAAAAACACAATACAAGCATTTCAAGTTGCTTAAGATTGCTTTCAGACTTGCTTAAGCGGCGAAGTAAGGCAGCTAGGCAAACATTTCTATCAGAGAGTTAGATATATAGATCTTTATTGTACAACATTAATAAAATTTATAGTAAAAAACATTGTCTTCCAAATTAGTACAGTAGGCGGTGTTATCGGCAACAGCAAAATATTCCAGAGATCTTGAAGGATTGTGAAGTATATCGCACTGTATGTATGACTATCTACCAAGCCTGACCTAAGCGGTCTTAAGTTTCCATTTAATTGAAGTTTAGAAGGCGTGGAGAAGCCATACATTGAATGAATATTTCATTTTGATTGCAACGGAGACTGCGGATATTAAAAGTCTGTTAGAGGGCGGCATTGTTATTCAAGGATTAACTCCTTTACAAGACAAATAATAAAATAATAATACACCCAGTCTAGTAGAGTGAATCTGGCCCAAAGTATAAACAACAGCGTTTGTTTATTGGTCAGTGTAATATGTGCGTACCCATACATAACTACAGCTTTAGTTAAGAGTCCAGATAAGTATTTGTGCATGTGAACAATACTAATAATTACAAACCTGTGAATAACAAGACATGATACTTACTGGCAACTATAACATTCATACTTTTGTAGCTTCGAGAAATAAAATAACCGTTATATGCAACAACATAAAGTGTATTTGTTTTAGGAGCTTATATCCTACGGCCGGAGAATCTTAACACTGCGACTCAGACAACCGGAACACCGCTATCTATCGAGCATTGGATCTAAATTAAAATATATTAAAGTACAATTGAACATATACACTATTTCTTCAGATAAAGTACTGAAGCATTATATTATTTATTTATTTCAACCTAGAAACTGCTTTAGCACCGATTGTCAACCATCAATCATAATTTAGTCACGTTTATGTAATATAAGCCTATTGCTCTCGACAAGCCTAAAATTTTATTCTTTCTTATAGATAGACAGTCCCATATCCACGGATATATTCATATGAGATGGCACACGGCAGGGAAGAATTAAATAAAAGAAATATTATGCTAATCAATATCAAATTGTTGTTCTAAGTATGGGTGGTTTGAATTTTTGTAAAGTCATCCGCGATACAGGAATTAATCCTCGTCTAACAAATAATAATTATGGCCTGTTATAGTGAATAGAAATTAACTTCGTCTGAATTAGCCTGGAGTTCTGTTCGTTCTTTAAGGATACAATGGCTTGAATATAAGTAGGTAGTTGACCTATTCTAAACGACGGTTAACATGGGTACAGCGGCTGGTGCCCGCTGAGACCTCTATAGGGTTGTCCGAAATATTTTTGTACAGTGTCAAAAAATCATTTATGAAATTATTTGCGCTATTTACATTTTTATCATATTACATACATACATATACACTCACGCCTGTATCAACAAATGGGTATAATGAAGTCCCGCTTAAGTAATAGCAACTCTTTTGCCAATTGCCAAAAGTATAATAATGACGGGCAGTTTTGAGAATTGGATTTGAAAATTTGCAGTATTTTGATAGATTCCTAAGTAGAGCATTAGCTCAAGCAAGTCAGAGTTCCATACCTATAACTTGAACTGGCTGGTATCGGGAAGTACGAGCCCACTAACTATAACGATGTGTGACAGCCATATGACACACGTTATGTATAACTCAAAAAAAATAGACCTCAATGGTAAACGGTTATCTGCACTAAGAAACAATACTCCAACATGAAAGTAAGGTGAATAAAGTATTGTTTGGTTAATATTGTATGGGTTCACATCGAAATTGCCTTTTAAGCTGAGTAACTGGTTTGGTAGAAAACTTATACTCAACTCATAACTCTCTTCCAAGTTATTCTTTCCACAATGTGTGGAGATCAGTTTTCCTCGTCCTTCGACTCCAATTCGTTCTATCCTGTAAACCTGTCTTTGGAAACCTGACAGTCTCTCATAACTCTCTTCCAAGTTATTCTTTCCACAATGTGTGGAGATCAGTTTTCCTCGTCCTTCGACTCCAATTCGTTCTATCCTGTAAACCTGTCTTTGGAAACCTGACAGTCTCTCATATACGTCAACTACATCCCTCCACTAATCTTCGATCTGCCTGTGGATCTTTGGCCGGGAATAACTCATTAACTCATTACAGTACTTAATTGTCAGTATTGCATGATATGCAGTAGTTAATTATTGCTGTACTTTTCAAGAAAAAGGGAATTGGTTAAGTAGGTGTCTCGACAACCCTATTTACTTTCTGCTCCAGTGCACCATTGTAAACACTTTTTCTCACCATTCCAGTGCATAAAATTAGTTTCGAACAAATCTGCATTATTTACCGAGACCTTTACATATTAGGGTTCTTACCCACTGTCACAATTTAAACGAACAACTAACATGGTGCCAGACCTAACCAGTACTAAGCCTTATTTGTTACGTACTAAATTGTTTACAAAGTAATTATTGTGGTTTAGTAAAATAGTATTACAGTGTAGTTGTTCATGCTATAAGTTTTTAGTGCATGTTGCTCAGTATTTATACTTAGTTATCTACTGTTTTATATCCTTTTATTGAGTATAGGAGCGGAGACAGGTTTAGCCATAGATCTCTATAGGTTTAGCTATGCATAAGTGCTTTGCTTCAAGTTGTTGTAGGTATTAGTGACTGCTCAGTATTAGTAACTGCTCACTAAAAGACGTGTGATTTTTAATCAACAGCATACATACATACGCTAACACCATTATCCCGTAAGGGGTAGTTAAAGGTGTATTAAAAACCCACATTTTGCCAATTAAAATTTGTTCCGCGATCAGCCTGGCACTGTATGACTGTATACACACTATCTGAAGATAACAGTCGCTCCCTTAGTCACATTTTACGAACCACCGGGAAGTAATGGAATAGCCCTATTATATTCCAATACATTTCAAAGTTCGTAAGTGTCAATGAGCTAACGTAAACCTGGCGCCCGTCTCTTCACTGGCGCCAGGCTAAGTTTGCGCTGACGCCTGTCGCTTTTTATTGTATTTTGAAGGTTGAGGTTCAAGGATAAACTAGTATTGCACAGTCAAAAAATAAATAAACTTTAAACGAAAATGACTTTTGATTATTACCTAAATGTTTTAAATCGCGTCATTTTTTAATTCAAAAGAGAAGGAGGATCTACATATGCATTTACGTGGTAGAGCCATGCTTAGGCACGAATGGACCGTCTCGACCGGTGCGATACCACGGCCTTTTTTTTTTTATTATACTGTAGGAGGACAGACGAACAGACGGGTCACCTGATGGTAAGTGAAAACCACCGTCCATGGACACCTGCATCTCAAGAGTCGTAAGTGCGCTGCCCGCCTTTGAGGGTGATGAGGGATGGGGGGTGCAGGGAGCGGAAGGAAGAAAGGGGGGATGAACAGAAAGGAGACGGGGGGAGAGGAAAGGGGAGAGGGGGGACCTCCGGAAACCACACTCATTTCGGGGAAATGCAACGCAAGCGTTACTTCACAACCGGTTGTCTGTGAGGCCGTTGTATCGCACCGGTCGAGCCGGCCCATTCGTGCCTAAGCATGGCTCTACCACTGTTACGGCCTACGGCCTCACAGAAAACCGGTTGTGAAGCAACACTTGTATTGCATTTCCCCGAAAATAATGAGGATTCCGGAGGCCCAACTCCCCACTCCTTTTTCCTCTCCCCTGGCCGCCCGCCCCTTTTCCCATCTCCTCATCCCCGTCTCTTTCCTCTCCCCGCATACTCTCATCCCTCTTCACCCTCAAAGGCGGGCAGCGCACTTACGACTCTCCAGTTACAGCCGTCCATGGACGGCGGTTGTCACTTACCATCAGGTGACCTGTCTGTTCGTCTGCCACCGTTAATATAAAAAATAAATATGTCCGATTGTATGTATTTTTTCATGTATGTTAAACGATTTCTGTAGCAATTGTGGACATATTTGCAAAATTTTTGTTGTATAAGAAAGAGAATCGAATCAGGATTTGATTATCTTATAATAGAGTAATTACCATTGAAAGTATTGCGGAAAGGAATTCTAAAAGATCTTTGAAGGTGCGGAAACTATCTTGGAAAGTTAATTGCATATAACATATTATATTCATGTCAGTAAATTTTCACAATACCTACCAGTAACAAAAATCTCTACTGTATTTTCTGCCTCAACTGTACCAACAATTTGCGGTCGTGTTTCTATTAGCTCATCAAGATGCTTTTGTACGCAGACGTAGTGGAAACAGAAGGGATTTGATGTATAATCTGTCAGGACGCCCTTGTGCTACTAAGGAAAGTCGTTAGAAAGTCACTATGTACAATATATACATATTAGGATTCTAGACCGCGGGAAAACAAGCAAGTTTACACTAAACGTCTAGGTGAACATTATATATCAAGATCTAATGATCTGTTCCGTTTCTTACTTGATAAATAGAGGTGAATTTCTCGAACATAATTCAGTCAAAGTTTCTTTCATAGCAGTTGTGTTGTCAGGAAGAATACAACAATTAATATGGGCGCAATATAAGAGGCCTCCACACAGTTCTTTTAGAATTTAATACATCTAATCCCTATACATATAATAAGCCAACATGTATGGTGTGTAGTAGTACACACTACTAACGAGCAAGCAGCTATAGTTCGGTCGATTCGAAATAATACTATTAGCAGTCACAGAAGACTTTCTTTTAGTAACTTTCATGAAGAAAAGTAAAATTAATTTACTATCACGAATGATAGTCCTTGGACATCTCCGACAGACGAAAATTATCTATAGTATCTGCTACTAGAAGTAGCAGATACTATAGATAAATATATATAATAATAGCACCATTTCTTCGTAGTAAGGGTTGCGTCAAAGCAACGTTTGAATAAGTCGCAGCAATGATCGTTGATTGTGTCGAAGCCAGGTTTCACTCGCTACATGAACGAATCTTTTGTATTATAATTGTAACTCGTTTTGTTCTTAATGCGCCTTTGCCTTTGAATGTAACGTTTTGCAGGAATTTGTTGAAGAATTCTGCCTAATTACATGTTTTGTGGTTAGATATTTGGAGATTTTTAATTACGATGCGTCAATAGTCTGTTGACTAGGTTCGGAATTATTGTTTAGTAACAGCGGACGCCGAATAAATCATCTCTTTTATAGATGTATACTAAATAGTTAGTGATCCGTGATAGTAATTGCAGCACAAAGAGGCGTTTAAGGTTTTGCAAACAAGTCTAGGTAATTTGCAATGCCCACTAAAGAAAAGTCGCAACGATCAGGAGTCGTTCTCTCTACTATGATGACTCCAATATGTAACTATAAGATAATCTATTGAAATCGCGATGACCAAGGTGTTAGATACAATCAGCATTGCGATGAACTGAACTGACTAATGGATCAAAATGTGACATCATTATATGTTCTTAAGCACTTTTCATAGTATCACTAATATAGTATTATCAAATCAAAGTGGAACCAGGAAAAGTTGACAACAATTTTAAACAAAAAGAGGCTGTTAAAAATAATTAGGAATCGATACATATGGTTTATAATGCCTAATGTCGTATGATATATGACAACACTTCATTATCTGCCCTCACCTTATTGGAATTATTTAGTTTATGATTCGTCTCTAACACGATATGATAAAAAGTTCATTTCCTAAGATATATTCCTAGACGCAATGCCACTATAAGATATTGATATTATGACTTGACAATTCTACCATGGCGAAAAAATCTCCGCGATCATCTCACTGATTATATAAAGTATCCCTCTCACTCCCAACCCTCGCTGAATCACGGACGCTTAATAGAGTGTAAATTTATTTATCTCTATCCGTGACTGTCTTTATTTGGCTTTACTGTTTGCTTCTACTGTTTTGATTTAATTATACTAATCGCCATTATCGTTCTAGTTTGGAATAACAGTGATTAGATAGCTGGTTGGAACAGGAATGGTGTTAGTTTTGAAGAGAATTCATTTGTTTACTTACTCGTAGGTAAACAAATGTATGTATATTGTATATAATATGTTAGAATGATTAACCCTCATCGTCATCTTCCTATAGTTGTTCTATATTTATTTGGTGTTGGTGCAATGCAATGTGTTTATTACAAGAGAGTTTTGTCTAGTTTATTGGAATGTTTCTTGGGCAAGGCGCAAGGCTCGGATGAGGAAATAGGGCTAAAACTGTAGTAGATCGCAGAATCCAGGGCCGCGTTCCTAAATGCCCTTAGCTTCAACTAAAACAGACGCCTGCTGTCTTAAATTTGGAAGGATTAAACAAAATTAAAATTAGCTTATTAATTTTATGATCCTGCTATACTTCTATAATAAGAAACTAATGTGCGATACTAAATTCAGACGAAGATTATAACATTTCTAAACAAAATATCAATAAATAAATTACGTATTAAGTATCTAAGAAACATTGCCTAGTTAGTTTCTAAATTTTTATTGTTTATTGTAGAGTTAAAAACCAACGCCGGTGGAAACCACCATCGGTTTATGGTATAATAACTTTATGAATAAAACTCGTTAATTTTTTTCTGATATAATGTGCGACCAGGTTCTCATAATTTACTTTTCCATGCATTTATGTGTGCTTGAAAGTGCAAGGCATCCTATCTACTCCGAGGTTCTTTTACACTTTAAGGTAATATAAGCTAATTAAGTGGATTTTTAAATTATTTGCGAACGTTTGAAAATTATTTATGCACAACCAAACTATTTATTACATGCAATAAAGGCAAACGAGCAGATGGTTCACCTAATATACTAAATAACATTTATACTTCAATATTCATTCATCATTCATTTTTCATTTTATACTATAGGGGGATAGACGAACATTCGGGTCACCTGATGGTATGTATATGTATGTATATGTGTACATGGTAACCGCCGTCCAAAGACATCTGCAACTACAACAACATTTTGGGGAAATGCAACGCAAGAGGTGCTACACACCCGGTTTTATCTGAGGCCGTGGTATCGCACCGGTCGAGCCGGCCCATTCATGCCTAAGCATTGCTCTACCACTGATAAATACTCGTTAATTTCTGTAAAAATTGATCATCAGAAAAAGATAATATGATGATCAATTTTCTAACGTATTAGTCTGAAAACACGGTCGATATTTACCTTAATTATTAAGCGTAATAAATACGATATAAGGACTATAATATACATATATATATATATATCATAGCCATCTCTATTAAGCTATAATAATCATTTGACTTTCATTTACCTTGACGTAAAAGAAATATATCAAACGGGGTAGCGTTAATGCATCGCACTGGCAATCTCAAAATCGAGGGGTGCATAATTTATCATATAGCGACACTGCCTTATATGTAAAGTTATTTTAGAGATCCACAGAATAAGAAACAATCCCTTCATATTTTAATAATAGATGTGAATCAGTAACGAACCTACAACATACTTGCAATCTTCAAGTAAAGGATTTTAAATATAATTTAGTTAATAACTATAAACCCTTTAAGTTATAAGGTTGAAGATTCTCACTCACACACTCACACACACATGAAGATGATTGATGGTGGCGTGAGGAGTCGGAGGTCTGTCAGATTCTTACCGACTAATGCTGGTATTCTACATATGATAGGCTAACCGAGAATTTTTCTTCCCCTACGCCCATTAGGCATTAAAACGTCTCACCTAAGACAGGTCTCAGAAGACATCTCCAAAATGGCACTGATAACGAAACTACGGTAATTGACTTGCTACTTGTAACTAGATAAAAGTTTATTAAAATGCTGTGAAAAATTAAAAGTTTTGAAAATCAAAACAATAATAATAATTTTATTTAAAATAAAATCCTGTCTGATCACATAATTTTCATTTAAAACTCCAAAGCTGCATATCAAAAAAACCCAAAAGACGGAGCCGCTTCAGGCTTGGCATTTTTTTTTATTATATCACACGTTTCTGTGAAGAATGAATTTCAAATGGTGTCGGAAGTTTGTGTTAGGGGAATAAATCGTCGTGCCGTACTACAAAAACACAATTAGAAGAATGAGTGAAGTAACATTTTTGAGTGTGTTCAAAGTGAGATAAATGAGGTCCTTTAGTTAAAAGAAAACAAATCTACGAGGTATTTTGCAGAATATTTCGAATTCTAATACATTTATTATTAAAATGTATTTTATTTACCAGACAACAGCTTCACCTTCCACCTAACCTAGATCAAAAGTCAAATTGGTAGAGTCGAAGTAAATAAATGTCTAATGAGGCAACCCACCACACGGAAGAGAAAATTTTATAGTTTACGGAATCGAACTCTCATCGCATTTTTTAGCAACACATTCAATACGGCACGGATGGTGTAGCAGTTCGATCCCCGCACGGGACAACACTTTGTATAATCCTCAAATTTTAGTACTGAGTCTGGGTGTTTGTGTCCGTTACTTAAACGTTTGTAAAGTCCCCCGCGACACAGGAACTAATCTAGTGCGGGAGTTGTATTTAACAAAACATGCTTTTCTTATAATAACGCGGAAACCTCACTAATTTCGGGGTAATGCAACGCAAGCGGTACTTTACAACCGGTTTTCTGTGAGGCCGTGGTATCGCACCGGTCGAGCCGGCCCATTCGTGCCTAAGCATGGCTCTACCACTGTTAACTGTAACTGTGTAAATTTGGTAAATTCGGTCGTTTATGTTGCTCAAGTCTAGTTTTTTTTTAGAGTATAGGGGACAAAGGTGAAGAAGGGTCACCTGATAATAAGTGACTTTCAGCCCCCATGAACACATACAGTAGTGCAATCCGCCTTTTACTGTAAGGGAAAGGGAAAGGAGTAAAGAGGGGTTGAGCCTCCGATAACCTCACTCACTCAGTCATTTAATGCAAGCTTTGTTTAACACCCGGTTTTTTGTGAGGGCATGGTAATACTACTCTGGTCGATCCAGCCCCTACGTGCCGAAGCATGACTCTCCCACGTTACAACAATTAAAAAAAAAACATTTACGTAGATAACTTCTGGTGACGACAATAAATATTGGTGTAGTTCGCTGCAAAGACCTCACAAAGTTTTTTTTTTTTTTATATGAAATCGTTTGTTTTTTAATTTAAATGCAATGGGATTTACACATATTCTTCTTTCGAGTTTCAATCGAAAGCTTATCACCAACGGGATCACTTTGGGGAGAACCGGTAGTATGTCTCAAGGTGTTTTAGGGCGTTAGAAACTTGAAAGAAATATAAGCCTAGAATCGGTCTGAAGTGTGTGATGTATTATGATGCGCCATTATGATTTTAGCCGATGTTTTTATTATACAATAACACATGATTATATAATATGGTGTTAGTTAAAAACAACAACATACATACATTTGAAAACCTTGTTTTTTAATATTTGTAGACTTTGTTGATACTGTAAATGTACATAAACTAAAACTTAGTATTACCTATTATTTTCCTTTAAAAAGAAAAATAATAGGTAATACTAAGTTTTAGTTTATGTTTAGCTAAGCACATTGTCAACCTTTGTGGTAGAAATGGGAGGCAGTAGACCCACATGTGAAACCATGTGGTTTTAGTCTGCTCGACATACCACTTCACTGTCAGCTCTGAGGTGATGACCCGGGGTGGTTTCCACACGAAAAAAAAGAGGTGTCAAACGCCAACATTTTGCCAACCATCATTTAGTCCTAATTATGTAATAGGGGGTAAGGCTATTGCCACCAATCGGTCACCATATATATATATAACGTCTGAAAGATAACACTCTGATCCCTCACTTCCCTTTTACAATACCTACGCGAAGAGACAAGCTAAAAAGAACTGTAGTGGGAAGTATTTTGTAATAATATTGTATTTTTATTTAGAGAGATTTATTGACAATTAAAATAATTTTATACATACATATACTCACACCTGTGTCCCCGATGGTTACCTAAAATCTTTTATACATTTTGCTGATTATAAATTAGTCCGATGTACGATGTAGAGGGCAAGCATGTTATTGTCATGCCGTCATGCCTGGAAATTTGAACAATATTGACGGGAAGGGGAAAATAGAAATTAAGGAATGGATATTGCTTATATTGATGGATTGGAGAGTATAAGCAATAGCTCAAAAGGGCAGGGTCGCATACCCATAACTCGAACTGCCTGGTGCCGAGGTTGTTACTCGGTCCCAGCCGGGTGTACCTTAAAAATACACGTATAATACATATTTTATCTTCAAGGTAAATACAAGTAAGGGCTCTCGAAAACAAGGCGTGGCTCTCTGAAATGAATGTCAACATAATAATTTAAACTATATCAGTTACAATTAGTTTGAATCGTTATCTTGGCGGTTTCTTCGCCTATCAAGGCCATGTTTGCGCTAACCCTAAAACCTTAAAAGGTAGCACATCTTTAAATATACTTATTTAGAAATGCTTATACTTATTATTCGTACAACTAAATACACATATAATTTTACCCTGACCTTCAAGTTCCATAAACAGGAGCAGCTGATACTATTTATGTCTCATTCCCAAATTAGCATAAAACCGCATTATCGCCTTACAAACATCCTTATAATAGACACGTGTATCCAAATAGGGCAGAGTGTATCCATTTCTGTTTGTATGTGTACCGTAACGAATACTTCGTTACGTTCCTTAGGGAGTAAGCCTAGCTAATAGTTAGTGGCTAAATTGTTTTCTTGACAGTTGGCAGATGCAAGCCATATTGTTTTGGACGTCAAATCAGTTTTACAATAGTTAGGGGCGTGTTTAGAAATGGGAGGTGATTCTGTTAGTTCAATGGTGAGAATATGTATAATGAAAAATATTTTAAATAGTGACACATGGCCGTATGATGCATTTTACTATAGATTTTTTAAGAATCTTCTAATTAAAAAGTAATTAAAGTATTTTATTGTTTGTGAAAATATATTAAATTGGCTTAAACTACACGGTAAGAGTGGAGAGGAGTAACGAAACTATCTTGTTATTTCTTTATAAGGCTAGAAGATTAATTAAACAGTGGTAGAGCCATCCTTAGGCACAAACGGGCAAGCTGGATCAGTGCGATACCGGTTGGAGAAAACTGGTTGTGAAGCAACGATTACGTTGCATTTCCTCAAAATGGAGGCCTAGCTCCTCCTCTCCTTTTTCATTCTCCCCTCATCTGACCACTCCTCTTTCCCATCTCCTCATTTCCCTTCTTTTATTTCCCCTCCCCGCTTCCCCCATTCCTCATTACCCTCAAAGTCGGGCAGCATACTTACGACTCTTAAGTTGTAGGTGTCCGTGGACGGAGGTTGCCACTTACCGTTAGGTGACCCGTCTGTTCGTCTGTCCCCCTATAAAATAAATATAAATACTAATCAGGTTTTATTAGGGTTTTCAGTGATATTGCGAATCTTGGGGTAAGGGTAATGCTAACTTTTGTACATTTTTATGGTCGGTATATTATACATAGATGTTGGTAGATTACAGAATCAGCCTTGATAGTCACAGAAACTTCACGACTGCATGCAAATGTAACGAACAATTTCGTTGAGTTGGATAAAAGCATGTTCAAAGAAAATCATTGTTTCAAACTTGTTAACACAGATTAATATAACTTTTTAATACTTTAGTAATTGTACATCGCATTACAATTTTCGTGATAACTTTTGCTGCCAGAATACCGTACCAAAGTTCGAACATAACAAATGATCGTTCCACATCAATTTGTCTGCAAGTCGTTAAAATCGCGTTTCCTCTTATTAATTTCTGCTCCCCTAGTACATAGTACCTCGACACGAACCGACATACGCCGTCGGCAAACCAGAAATACGTTGTTATGGACGAATTTACGATATTGATAGATGTTCCTCTACCGTGGTTGATAAAAAAATGTCGGGTGTCGCTTTGTAGGTTTTACATGTTTAAAAGAATTTGAACTTAGCACCATACCTTGAAAGTTGAATTTCGATTGGCATTTTGCTTACCTGTCCTGTTTCGAGGTTGTAATGATAAGTATGACAAGAGTAGAGGGTGTTTCAGGAAATTCTATCTTCGCTGCATGTTGTGGATTTTTAGATAAAAAATGTTTTTTTGACGAATAATGTTTTTTTAATTGTAGCGATGTGTTTTTAATACCGTTTAAGAAAACTAACTAAGGAGGTCCTAATGTCACAGTAATAACATATTAAGGATTATTAAGACTTTATTTTAAATTATAAGTTAACAATAGTACCATTTACAACTGACATACTAATAGTACCAGATGCATACAATTAAAAATTAATAAAATAGAATACAACAGAAATTAACTTTATTGTACACCAATTACAATTAAGTACCACAGTAACGGTAAGTAACACTGTATACACTGTATGTATGTAACCTTATCGCTAAAAACAATTTCTTACAGGAAACCTTATGACGTCTGTCATAGTTGTCTGTCTGTTGTTTATGTCTATAAACAACAGATGATAACGTAAGTAATGGGTAGTTTGATAATAAGAGTAGCAGTAACTTCTTAATCACCGAGCACAAGTAACACTGACGAATGTTTTAGTATCTTGTTACATTATATGTAGAATATACTGAACATGTTTTCTCACTCACGCAATAGACCCATAGGAAGTTATCTACAAATCATATCAACAAATATATAATCAATTATTACTTGTACATCATCGCAGTGATTTAGGTATAGTAAAAATACGTTATTTCTGCACAAGCTCCGGAAATCAACTACTCTACTTGTAATAGAGTTGACTAGTACAAATAGTTATATATACTTTTTTATGTATAATATACTTTTTTATTTTGAAGGCTTTACAAACTACACTCAAATTCATCAAAATAAAAGTCATATTGCTTTCTACCGTCAAGATGCTGTAAAATAGAATGACTCACACAAACTCTCAAATGTAAGCATGAATTATGTAGTGCCGTACTTCTATGAAAACCTGTTCAGTCTTTCTAAGAAACAAACAATATTCTACAGTAAATATTATGAATATTAAAACAATCATCTTACCTTACTCGTAAAAATATCCAAAAGGATTTAGTAAAAGCTGAAAATAAAAAGTCTGAATGTAACATATGAGAATGATGCAAAAAATTGTAAATAAACAGATGCAAGTTATTTACATACAGCGAAATCTCATCGACGATGCGGGTAGCCTCGCAACACTACATTCCTACTAGCTGTTCTCGAATAAGCCTCGAGTGTTATAACGCCTAATAACTTATGACAGTCTGTATTGGGAAGTCAGTGCCTTCAACTACCCTGACAATTAGCTAACTATTGAATTCAGTTAGCCCTCAGAATTGTGGAGGTCGGTTGCCAGTCGCTCCGTGGAAGAACTGATATTCAGGGAATAACTGGTAGGACTAGAAGCCAACCCAAAGAGACATGGGAAAATAAGGCTAAGAAGAAGAAATCTAGTTCCATTTCTAGGTGATTTTACATGAAACTTACAAACGATTTTTTTTGGAATATCAAGTTTCAACACCGTCTTTTTGTAAGCAATATATACACAACTATAAATAACACGAGTATATAAGATTGTTTGCAAGAATATGCAAATATTGATGAATAAACTTTTAAGAGTTTTTTTTTTCTGGTATAGGCGGACAAACGAGCAGACGGGTCACCTAATGGTAAGTGACTTCCACCAGCCATGAAAACTTGCAACTCGAGAATTACAAGAGTGCTGTCCGCCTTTTAGGGTAGGGGAAAGGGAGGAGGGGAAAGAGGGGATAGGTAAATGGGTAGGGTAAGAGGGAAAAAATAATTTCGCGAGGGGGTGACGTCCGCGTGTGTCTGGACGCCGCGTTATTGATAGGTTACCTTGTGGTGCCCGCAGTTCCGGATGTTTTAACAAAGCTGTTCCCGGATTCCTTCTGTTTTAAGTGCAGAATGGCGAGCCGTGTGGTTTTAGTCGGTTCGATTCCTACATACCGGTCCACCGAAAACCCCGGTGGAATGACGGCCCGGGGTGACCACACGAAAAAAAAAGGGTAAGAGGGAAGGGAAATGGGAAAGGGGGTTGGGCCTCCGGTCACCTCACTTTCCAGGGTGTGACCGATCACATAATGGAAGCATTGTTTAACAGCTGGTTTTGCTGGCTGGCCCATACGTGCAGAAGCATGCCTTTCCCACGTATGATTGATAAATGATAATGATAAATGATCTTTATTTTGTAAATAGGTTATAACAACACTTTTACACGTCAATATATTTTTTTTCTGTTAGTTTATGCTAGATGAGGCCGGTGTTTCCTAGCTGACTACCCTGAGAAGAAACACCGAAACAAACTCAGAGGTCAAAGTCTTTTTTAAAGTCCATACAGATGTACTGGTCAAAAACATATGAGAACCATGCACGCTAACGTCTGAGATGAGCTTTTGAAGAAAGCACCACGTTCATTTGAGTGGACCCGTCCAAACAGTGCAAGCATTTGTCAGTTATCGTGTAGCTCAACTTAGAACTTTAAGGAGCTCAACGGACCGACGAACAGTACCAAAGCAAGGACATTTGAGTAGGCCGCAAAAGTACTCAAACAGTCAGACATCGTTAAAAAACAAACTTACTGGAAAAAAGGAGAAAAGAAAAAAAAGGAATAACCTACATAGTCCTCACATTTACAATAATTATTTTTTTAAATAAAAAAAAACAACAAAAAAAACAAATATATATTATACTTAACAAAGTATTCATGTCAAAAAGTACAAAGATTAAAACAATAAAAAAAAAACAATTTAATACTTAACAAAGTAAGTATTCATGTCAAAAAGTAAAATATAAAATGTCAATGTGTATAAAAAAAAGCAAAAAGTATAAACGAAAAACATAAATGAAAAACAAAGGCTCATGTACATTAATGAAGCAGCTCATTCCCAAGCCTTTTTATCCTCAATGTAATCTTTAATTGTGTAAAAAGCTTTCTGACTTAGTTTTTTTTTTGATAAATGATTTAAATTTATTGTTGCTTAGTTCTTGTATTTGGCTAGGAAGCTTATTATAGAAATGTATACTTTGGCATCTAAACGAACCACCTATTTTCTTGAGCCTGGTTTTAGGAACAAGAAATTTGTTTTTGTTCCTAGTATTTATACTATGGATATGACTGTATTTTTTAAACAGATTAATATTTTTATGTGCGTACATGAGATTTTCATAAATATACTGAGAGGGCACAGTCATAATATTTTTTGTTCTGATTATGATTTGTTCACAAATAATAGCGAAAATAGCTTATACATATTTAATAATTACTTATGATGTCCAACTTTTGTCGCATCTTTATCTATAAAGCGAGGGCAAATCGGTAACAGCAAAATTGCACTAAAACGATCATTATGACTCGATCGAGATATGAACACGTAGTAGTCACCCACTCAGTTCTGTCATAAATGATACAGATTCAACTCCGCATTTGCATGAGGACGAGACGTGTTTGCAAATCATATGTTGCGAGTTGTTACCAAGACTCGGTACACATACATACGTACTTAGTATATTTACCTTCATACTGGTTCCCCAACTATTCAGGCTTAATATTGGAAATTCACACTGATGTTTCAGGAGCCGATTTTGTATAATTATTAGTTATCAGTAATTGCTAGTGTTTTGTTGTATGTTTTGTGAGTTAATCGGATCAGCTGCTTACCTATATTTTAAAAGTATGGCTAGTAATGTGCCCCCCTTGTTATGTCGAATCAAATGAAAAATAAGACTGTTACTTCCTAAATGCTAACAATTTAACAGAAGACAAGACATACATATATATGTATGAATGTATACTGTCTTGTTGGCCTAGTGGTTAGTTACCCTGACTGTGGCAGAATTCGTTGGTTCAATTCCCACACAGGACCATTAATTGTGATATGTGTCTGGGTGTAATATATATGTATGTACTCAGAAATATATAAGTATGTTTATCAGCAGCATCTGGTTACTACAAGCGGAGATGTGTGGAGTTATTATTATTATAATACAATATATTCAGTTTCTAACTGTTATCGGCCAAATAAAAGTATATTAATCAATTACATATATTGATGCGCATACATAGATATAGCATTATTTTTCTTTTACGAGACTATAAGATACTCGTATAGCATTAACACAAACTTCTTTTTTTATTTCCTTGAAGATTAAGAAGAGAGAACTCAGAAGATTCTTGTTCTAACAGATCAAACAAAGAGTCGACCAAAATGCCGATTGTCGATATAAACATCGCCGTGTAAAAGTAACACCGATTCCTCTTTGTGCAGTAATGACATGCTGCACCCACCACACTTATTAGTACATATACCATATGACAAAACATTATCTAGATGTGGCATATTCACTTTAGTTTATTTGTAGTTTAATTACAATATTGCTAGAAAAACCTATCCGGGTGCACGGTGCTGGGGCTATGGTTAAGGAATTAGACCCGCTACCAAATGGTTTCAAATTCAAACCCTATTTTAGCTTAACTAGAGGGGTTATCAGAAATACTACTAAATGTGACCTATGCCACACAAAAATTATTGTGCATTTTTGTAATTTCACAATATTTTATGAAATATTTTACTATAAAATCCTAAACTAGCCGTTCCCCATAATGTTACCTGGTGTATTGTCCACGGGGTTGGCCATTGCTCTACTTTTATAGCTTATATTAATAGTCTCTAATTAAATACAAAATGTAAAATTTAAAATTGACAGATAGAGAGATTACCCCGTTGAGACAAACAAATAAACAATAAACTCAAATTAAAGGGGACCAGCCTTCAAACAAAAGAAAACCTTTAAAAGAAAACAAAAACGAGATACATTAAAAATAAGATAACAGTGATCAAAACACTCCTTTGAGACATTTTGAGTAAAATCACTTGTACTGTTCCACAATATTCAATTAATAAAACTGAAAGGTCCCTTGATTGTTTTGGAAGTAATGCAGAATGAATATATTAAATTAGATGTCGCTGCTATGTGGGTACACATTAAAAATATATAATATTTGATACCAGTTTACCATTAAAAAAACACAAATTGTGAAATTTCAAATTATACAATTAAATTTAAAGAATCCTTACCTTGACATTTTAATGTCAAGATAATGATTCTTTTACTATCTTGACGTTAAATGTCAAGATAGTTGTCAAGGTCATTAATTTTTGTACCTTTGTCACAGGTATGTAGAGCTTTAAAATTGATTTTAGGTAAAATATGAAGTCTCCTGTTATGTGCTCTGCAAAATTGGATTTGTCTTTTTTATTTTTTTCTGTAAAATTGGAATTCAGTCTTTTTAAGTCTCCAGCTACGAGCATGTTCTGTAACCGATTTGGAAGGATCCCCGTCCCCTGGGAGCTAAATAAAAAAAGCAGGTCAAGTTTATTAAATAAATATTGTGGTACGGTATAAGTGATTTTAATTAAGATGTACAGAAAGTTCCACCAAATGCCAACAATCAACAGAATAAAAACTTCTTTGAGACATAAACAGACAATTATACCGTGATAGTCATAAACTAAACTCCTGCAAAAACTCTTTAACACTTTCTGCGTTATTGATCTAGTTATAATGTAATATTTTATTACAAGTGGCGGGCGGTAGCGTAATAGCTAAGGCATCGGACTTACGATCAAGTGGTCGCGGGTTCGAACAACACCCAGTACACTACCGTAGTAAACCCTCCAACCCACAAGCACATTCTTATAGCTGATTGTTTTATCAATAGTATAATAATGTACAACTCACATTTCATTCTTCAAAAAAGTGAACAGAACACAAAAATGAAAAACAAATAAAAAATACTTATGTTATGTTTTTATATCTTAAAGCAAGTGCTGTTCTCTTCAACCATTCTATAGTAAATTAGCAATGACGTCTTATCAACAAGTTACTTCAATTTGTGTGTTCACACCAGTCGTTTTTTTTACAGCATATTATTAATTCGTGCTTAACTCGATTTTATTTATATAAAGTGATTCCGCTGCCACATCCAGTGAGTCTATCAACGCAGTGTCTAGACAAATTCACCCTCCGACATTGTCACTTTGATCTGCGCGATGTTTTGGTTTCCACTCGGCAGCCAAACGTTAGGGGACTTGCACATCGATGTCGGGTCCAATTTGAGACCTCTTGACTGCCACCACTGATTAATTCCTATCCTATGTTGAAGTATAGTTATATACGCTTCCAGGTGATATTTTGTATTCTAATATCTAAAAAGTAATCAAAACATGATATATCTTGCTTTCACTGTAGTAATAGGGTGGAGGGGCTACAAAGCTGAAGAGTTAGTTTGATGTGTGCAAGCTCTTAAATATATAATCCGATTTAGAAAAATCTTTTATGGTGTAGACATCGATAGCTAGGCTCTCAATATTTATATATATCAATATTTGAATGACTTGTCGATAGTGGTTAGTGGTTATGCCTGCTGAGGCAGATGTCGTAGGTTCGATTTCTACACTAAACAACTATTTATGTGATCAGCAAATAGTTATTTCGAGTCTGGGCGTTCTGGATTTTCACATGGAGATAAGTGTAGGAAGTAGTTATAGAATATTGGTAATGCTATACTGAAGTAGGTGAAATAACACGAGCTCATTCCGTATCTTTAAACATTTGTGTTTTAATATTCCTAATGTGTTACGTTGTAGAACGGTTTTGGCATTTAGTATTCAATAACATATTCTTTAGATTTATAGATGCATAAGTATTTAGTCATTTGGATGTACCAGCCAGTTCGAGTTATATGTAGGTATGCGAGCCCGAACTGTTTGAACGGTTGCTTATACTCCCCAATACATAAGTGTATAAACAATATCCCATTCCTTCCCTTTCTATCCTCTCTATCCTGTTATACTCCAAATTTGCCCAACTAATTCCCAAAAGTGCGAGGATGATGGCAGTAGGCTTGCCCGCATTACATAAATATTAAAAAAATATTATCCTTAAAATGTGAGGATTGGATAACGCCTTTGCCTACCTCTCCGGGGAGGCATGAGTATATGTATGTATGTACATACAATATAAATACATAATGACAAGTAAAATTTATGTCAAACATATAAAATTTGTAAATGCAAATTTATTTGATAACTTTCAATACAGATATACATCATAATTTAATTATAATTAAAACAAAATGTGAATATGTAAATATGGCTTAACATATTATTTCACGTAAACTTTTATTATCACAAAATAATATCACTATTCCATGACATATGGCGGCTCATGGCTCAATGCTACTACCAACTGACGCGTAGCAGTCAGCTGTGTGATCCTAAAAATGATTTGAAATATCCTATGTGTTAAAAATAAGCATTATATATTATTTTTAAAGGCAACTCCCGCACGAGGATTAATTCCTGTATCGCGATGTACTTTATAAGTATTCAAATAAGAGTCACAAAGAACACCCAGACTCAGAAAAACTAATTAAGGTTTACACAAAGTGTCGTCCCGTGTGGGAATCGAACCCACAGCACTCGGCGTGGCAGCGTAGTAGCGAGGTGACCACTTACACCACTGCGCCATTTGTGTAGTCGTTATAATTAACTTACGAGTACATGCATGTGTTAACTTAACCTTGTTTAAGTGTTTGCTTGTAAAAGGAATAATCTCGACCGGTATTTAGAAGTTATGATAGTAAAGCTGTTGATCTCAGTGCTAATGAGAATTTTAAGAAGGCACTCAATAATAAAAACATAAGTAGGCAATATTTAGTATTTGTATATATGTGTGTGTATGTATATGCATATCTACATACACCTATGTTTATTTATAGTATAAATACCTTTTTTAACCTATACATGTATGTATTTTATTTCAATTGCTTTAAAATGTGCCAACATGTGTACACTTTATTTTTTTTCTTTTCTTTATTATGGCATAGGGGGCAAGTGAGCAATCGGGTCAGATGACGATAATTATTTTCAAATGCAATTTAACAGTCGCAAGAGCATTGCCAGGCTTTTAGGAGTGAAGCCGACCTGAAATATCCTGGCACACGATGATACGATACACTGTCTGTTGAATGCGGTCCAGAGGCAGAAGCTGGTACTGGTTTGCCCTTGAAAAGAGATGAGAACAGTATTCCAAATGCGGCTGAACCTGCGGCTTATCGGGCTCTCTTGTCGGGCCCAAGCCCGCCTCGCCACCCACTTCTTCCACTAAAAGTCTTTCACCAATCAGAGTCAACATCTAAATAATAAACATAAATATAAACATGTAAGTATATTCATATGTTTATAAAGTCCCCCGCGACTCAGGATGTATTCCTACTAAGGGAGTTGCATTTAAAAGAAAATTGTGTAAGTGATATTAGAAACGAATGAAGTATAAATGCACCTAATATAGTACTCAATTAGATAACAGCCGCATGTAATTAATTCATATTTGTGATATACGGGGGTACGCCTAAAGCTAAGTGAGTAAGGTACTTGTAAATTCAATATAAAATGTGTAACGACCAATGCAAGTTAGTCCACGAAATAAACGGTATTGGGTTAAACATTGTTTTTTTTTTGTGTTTCTGCGTAATGAGTATTCTAGATTCTTCAGTATTATTATTACGAAACAGAAGATTAGTATAAGCTAGACTTTTTATTTACTTCTGAACTACAGTTGATATTTTTTTAAAGCTTCTTCTTAGAGTTTGTTTTGCATCTCTTTACACGGTCTATTATTATAATTTTATATATAATAGTATAAAAAAACGTTTTTTACTGTTAAGAATAGTACACAGTTACATATACGTATATATACATATATATATATATAGATAAAGTTGAAAACGATTTTTATAATGATTTGTAAAATCTTTTTCTATTACATAGAGTTTTTATTGAGGTAGGTACCCACCACAACACACAGGAACGAAGAAGTGATCTTACACGCAACTCAGTGAAACAAATAGTAGCGCAGGGTGCAGATGGGTGTAATTTATCTATAATATAATATAAATATGTTGATCAGCAATCTGGTTACAAAACAAGTCTTACTTAGTTTGGGGTCTGACGACTTTGTGTGAGATATGTGGAGTTATTATTAACAAATGCATAAATATCATTTTTAGATATAAAAAAAAAACAAAATATGTTTTAAAATATTAAAAAAATGTACGTACGTAGTAAAAAAATGAAAATGTATGTATGGTACAAGGACCCAAGCTATCGGTGATTATTGCTAGAGGAGACAGGAACCACCTCACAATACGTGCCCTATAAAGAAAGTTTGCCTTTTGCATCAGGCCCTTAACCAAACAACTTAACGTAAGCCTCTGAAGGTCGAGGCTGTTAAAAACAATATAAAATAAAGGTCAAATCGTATGAAAAATAAACATAGAGAAACGTAGAATTCAAAATTATTATCTAAACTATTTCAGCCATAATTTCTCTCTGGCAATGCGAAGATCTAAAGAATCCCATCTAGTATGACTATGTATTTATTTAAAAACCTCAAATATTCACCAGTGTAATATCATATTCTTTTTGAAACGGAGTAACTGTTTCTTGTCTTCATCATCATCAACCTATCGCCGTCCACTGCTGATCGACTGCTGCAAATATTCGGTTCGGCTCTCGTAATAAGTAAACAACAATTTGTAACCTAAAATCTCGAAAGAATTTGAAGAATCAAAATTGTCAAATTTTGTGTGCTTAAATAAAACCCACTTTAGTTGTCAAACTGTTAAATACCTAATTCCTAAAATAATCCGTTTACGACCAGTACGTAAATGAGGTAATTAGTTAATGATTTTTGCACTAAATACATTTAGTACCACGGTAAGCTTAAATATTAAAACCACAAAATCAAATGTTCTTTGTACCGTGGAAACAGATTTATGAGTGGGTGTTTTTCTATAGATCGTAAGATTCTTAAATTGTGTTTTATGGAATATTCCATCATCAATATATTTATGTATATGACACACTTTAGTTTGACCTGCCTGTATTTAGGTAATAGCCGACAACGTGATTTTTTAGTTTTTATTTTTTGCAAATTCTTTACGTTTTTTTTAGCATTTATGATTACCAAATTAAGCAGAAATCTTTAAATCAATCAATTAACCTGCTACAGTCCACTGCTGGACATACCACGAAGCCACCAGGTGGTCTAACTTAATTCAGTATCACAAATAATTAATATCGCATACCACAATCTAAATACCATTTCATAGAGTAATGAGTGAGGAGAGACGAAGCTGTATAGTTCGTTGCCATAGCTACATCATTTGTAACGTTCATATTTAGTCCCCTCGCGGTGATGGCGCGAATGCCTTTTTATTTGATTTCGCATCCAATTTGCTCCGAGGCGCCAGAAGCGTTTTGGCCACAGATATCACGGGTATTTGCTTTCTGTAGATATTTAAAAGATATACATAATATGCGTTGTTTATAAGCCTATTGTTTTGTAAGATTGGTTGATTTATTGGTACGTAAGTTTTTTGTTTTAATTACGACAAATTGTAACATTCTAGGAATATAAAGTATTGAAAAAGTGTAAATTTGTTTTGTCTTTGACTATTTTACACCCTATAGTATATTTTCTATTCATAACTGACTTCTGTTTATCAATATTAATATCAAAAAACGTATTCTATACACACGCCTGCTCTCTTGAATAATAGCATATCGTCAATAACGGCTAAAGTCAAGTCACTAAATGAAAGCTCTAAGGAACTGTCTCAGAATCCAAACGGACTAAAATGATACAAATCCTTGAAGAATACATACAATTTGTACTTGTGCAATACTTAATTGGGTCTCAGGTGTACTTGCGAACGCAATAATAGGCGAGAATTGCGTTTGTACGCATATGTGTAGGCGCCCTTGGTTATTATCAGAGGCATTCATCCTTTGAGTTGTGTAGTGATTACAACGTAGATTTATATATATTTTTTTTGTTAGAGTAAGTTAGAAATTGAGCCGTTTATGTAATGCTCGTTTATAGACTTAAGAAAATAGGCGGTAAGCCTATTTCCGCCATCCGTGAGTGACTCGATGTGTGAGTGTATGTATACTGTCTGATAAACAACGGTCCGTTCCTTTAATCGGAAGAACAAGCGGAAGAGTATGACTATTCTAGTCCACAATCAAAATCCACAACAGGTTGGTTATTTGGAGTGTATTTTTCTTACTACATGGGTTCCACTATGTCCTTGACAAATAGTGAATGATCGGATTTAAATGATTACTTTTGTATTTCGGTAGAGAATTTACTGAGGAATGATAAAGTTTTTAAAGCATCATGCTAGCCATCTTTAAGAGCAGAGCGGTAAGCGTTAATGAAGATGAAACTGAGGAGACCGGCTAGTGCTAGGTAAAGAAAGTGCCAATAATTTCATGCTAAATAAATAACAAAGGTCTTTTCTACATAGAAACTTTCTTTCCACCGGTTGAAGAAACGCAAATGATCGTTCAGATGTTATTGTGACCATAAGGATGTGTGCTTTCGTACCGAAGTAATTGTAATTACTTCGCGTTTCTCGGTACTTCGGTACGTAATCACATATCCTTACGGTCGCCATAACATCTGAATGATCAATTGCATTCCGCTATCGCGATTCAGACTCATTACATGAAATAATATTAATGCATTATTGTTAATACTTGTAAAAAGTGTACAGAGTGAAAGTACGCAATGGGCTTGTAATAATTTGATTGATTGGAAGTGATAAGGTTTGTGTGCTGTTAGGGTTGTCAAAAGCCCGAAAGTAGTAATTTTTAAAAAATGTAAGCCAGTTGCAGCAGCAAATACGAAGTGTATATAAAAGCCATTGATCAGACGAATTGTACTTTTCATTATTAGGTACATTATTCCATTCATAAGCTGCAATCGGAGTTCATACCGCTTGCATATTGAGGATCATTTAAAAATACCTGTGTTTCCTTATGTTGACAACATGTATGGCACCGGTACAGAATTCCATGCTACGTTAGAGTTTTATTTTCCCGCTTGGTTTGAATATTTACAGGAAAATATATTTTTTGGCCCTTATATAGCGAGAATGTGGAAGGAAAAGTTATGTTTCAAAATATTGAATAGTCATAGTATTAAACATAAGTATCACGGGCAGCAGTTTTTATTGTTATTTATAACGAAAAATATCAGTCATTATTACATCCACGTGGCATCCTTGAAATCGAACCACGAGCCCAATAAATTAAGGCGATAATATCTGAAAATATGAAATTGCTCGTAAAAAACATATGAACGCGTGATAATTGGTCGTTGTATATGGCCGTAATTACGGTAGCGAGAATCATTACGCAAAATATGAAGATGATAGACCTTATGACCTCAGACGGTACATTAAAAATCGTTTCGAACTTTTTGTACCGACATTATATAAAATATTTAACTTATGCTATTGAGTAGTTTTCAAATCTTAATTTATTTGTAGCAAAGCCAAAAACAACTGTCAACAACACAAATTTATATCAGCGTAATAAGATCTTTAAACAACTTAATTTAGCATCTGCTATGGTTAGTAAGCACCCCACTATCACTAAATAGTCTATTTACATAAATAGGGGTTGTAAGTGATACGTATATTTCATAAAAAAGTTTAGGGGTTGCATGCTCGATGTGTTGCTCATCCCTAATGAATATGAGCCGTGAAAAAGAGTGACTTGCTCTTGAATAAAAGATCGCTTTAAAAATTATACAGTATTAAAAAGGCAAATGTCAACCCCGAGTACCTACAGAAGCAGCTTATAGATGCGTAAGCATTTTAATCAGGTTAGGAATTCGCTCATTTAAAATAAATTATTAAACTAAATTGTTGTGTTAATTTTGACCTGTAATTTTATAATGTTTGTGATGATGACGGTACTAGAACGGTCTATAGCTATTTGATTCGCTCGTTTTAACTATTGGGTATACTTAGATCTTGTGGCTTATCACTGTCTAATGTACATATATTCATTTCAGAATTAGGTGTCTAATAAAAATATTTTACCTATAACGTTATTTGAGTGTAAAATGTACTAGACAATTGCAGCTTCAGAGTTCGTTGAGTGGCTTAATTGACCTATTGGTTTCAATTAATTTATCGGGGAGGCAACATTGATTTCAGGTTCAGATTTAATTTCAAGTCATAAAATTTTATGTGCATTCGATGGTCTTGAGGTGGAAATGAGCGTCAGCTGTCGGAATCATGCTGGACCCGACTGTGAGACAATATCAGTTATGTAAACCATAGGTACTAATTGATGTATAGATTCACATACATAGGTATAAAATATAATAGTAAAATAGTTTAAAGATACCTTTGAATTGAACAAATTATTTTAAAGTGAACACCGTCCTAACATTTTGCTCCTAAGCTCCATAAAGCTGTGTATCTATCAATCAATGCGAATCTTCAAATTTTTATTTTTATCTAGAAATTTAACGTTTCTCTCTCAAAATATTCAAAGCTAAAGCTAACACTCCCATGTCAGGCTAAGGAGAGCTAACGGGGGGATTATGAGTGAATTGAAAACGTGTCTCAGACGATATTTTGGCAATACCAATTAATGCGAAACGAGTTTGTGGTCTTTGGCGAGGTGATTAAGGGCTGTTATATAGGGTGTTGGTGTGTAAATCCATTCAAGTGTGTATTATATACATATATGATGTTTTAAAAAGTTGATACGTTGATATTTTTTTGTAAATCTCTTCCTTATAAAATTTGTTGATTGATTATCTTGCTATATTAGTAACACTAAGATCTATATTCTATAATATCCTACTAGTACGTATAAATTAAAACCTGTTACATAAAAATGTTTTAAAACAAAAAAATATATATAAAAGTGTTTTTAACATTCGATTTAATTATTTTTTTTTATACTTTAGGGGGACAGACGAACAGATGGGTCACCTGATGGTAAGTGACAACCGCGGTCCATAGACACCTGCAACACAAGAGTCGCAAGTGCGCTGCCCGCCTTTGAACATGATGAGGGATGGGGGTTGCGGGGAGGGGAAGAAAGAGAACATATTACCTATTTTCAAGATCACTAAAACTGTTTAAGTAACATTGTTAACGCTATTAAAAAGCGTAAGTTTTGGATGTTTGTTGCTTAATAACACCAAAACGGCTCAACGGAACTAGTTAAAATTAAAAACAGAGATAAATTATAGTCTGAAAGAGTACAAAGGCTAATCTTTATCACGGTAACATGTACGGTCCAAAATTTCGTCGCGGGCAACAGCTGGTAAATAAAATAAAATTAACTAATGTATACCAATCCTCTTCTTAATCAATAGAATTTATATGAAATTGATATGCAAATCTGTTCCAATATTCAGCAGGACTCAAACTAATGGAAAACACCACAATTTGTTTAAAACCATATATAACAATGCCAAAGAATATATAAAATACAATTAAATAATAAAATATAGTTTAAACAAAAAAGTTTTTACTTCTAAACTTAATAAACCGTATGAATGTCTACGGCTGCCTTAAAAAATCAACATGTGTATTTACTCGGACGGACAGTGATGTAACGAGTGGCGGGTGACCGGTGACAGGTGCGAGCGATTATACCATACAGCAGGGGAAAAGTGTGCCGTTAACAATGGAAACACTAGGGTGGGAGTTATACGAATGCATATTGTTCATTATAATTTATAATAATACTTTCCAATAGTCACCTGTGGGTGATCAGTAAATAAAATAACTTCGGTGCTTTGTTTAAATGTCTAATTACAGTCGTGGTCAACTAATTAAGGACATTCAAGATAGTGGACAGCAATAACCGGCTATGTACATATAAATATAAAACCCTGTTGATTTCTCAGTAACTATTATTTGCATAATTTGATCCGATTATTATACTATAAATGGCTGTAAATAAAAGATTAAATAAATATAAAAAAGTGTTTAATATCAAAGGTTAACCATGTATTCAATTTAAGGTACAATTCTGTAGCTGGACATTTAATTAAGAACAGTAAAGTAAAATGAAAAATAGAGTTAAACAGAACTAGTAATCTGCAGTATTTTAATTTCTTTAACAACTTCATTTTATTACGGGTAAAATCAGTACCCAGTAGCAAAACCTTTGTTAGTAATTACCGCTTGACACCGATGTGGCATAGACATTATCAGTTTCTGACATATTTCAACAGGAATGTTTGCCCATGCCTCACAAAAAGCTTCATTAAGTTCATCTAAAGTTGTGGTACGATAAATGGCAACTTTTTTCTTAATTTCGTGCCAAAGGTGCTCGATTGGGTTGAGGTCGGGGCTATTTGCTGGCCAATCTAGCACTGATACCGACTGTCTGTTAAGAAACGACTTGACTGAACGGGCTGTATGTTTTGGGTCGTTATCATGCTGAAAAGTCCATATAATAGGAAGATGTTCCTCAGCATAGGGAAGCATAGTTTCTTCTAATATTGCCTTGTATTGATGTTGGTCTAAGTTACCCTGAACTTTCCTCACAGGTCCCACTCCACGTCCAGAAAATGATCCCCACATTTTAATGTTTCCTCCGCCATGTTTCACCTGCTTTTTTGTGAATCTTGGATTCATTTCCGCTTTTACAGGACGCCGTACGTATTGCCTTCCATCTGAAGAAATCAAATTAACCTTGGTCTCGTCAGAGAATAATACATGTTGCCATTGGTCGTAGGTCCAATGTCCATATTTACGTGCTAACGCCAAACGTGCATTTCTATGCTCTTTCTTTAACAACGGTACTTTGCGAGCCACTCTTCCGAACAACCCTGCTTCTACCAGACGTCGTCGAACTGTCCTCGCTGATACACTGACTCTTTCGTCTGCCCCAAACACTTCATGTTTAATAATAATAGAGCCTAGAAACGGATCTTTCTTAGCTAACCTGGTTATCATTCTATCTTCTTGCGGAGTTGTTTTTCTCGATCTTTTTTTTCTGGGCACATTTAAAGTTGTGTTATTGCGCCTGAAATGTTGCACTGCATTGCATACCATAGTTTTTGAACAATTTAAATATCCTGCTATCCTTCGGTATGACCAACCACGCTCGACAAACTTCATGATAATTTTTCGTAGTGTTGCATCGCAACTTTTATTTTTGCCCATTGTTCTTCAAAATAACTCTCAAAACTTGAAATTACAAATCTAGATTGCCGCCAAAACTACCACAAAGAATAGGAGAAGAAAGAAAATAATAATTGAGATTCAGATTTTGAAACTAGAACGCAATATCTCAGTGTCTCTAATTAAATGGCCAGCCAGCATTCTTTGAACAAATAGCACTGTGATCATCTATCAGCTATACTGTAAAGAGGTTTAATGTTTAAGAAGTTGTTATTGTTTGTATAATTAGGCACATAAATGACTAATTATACTTACATGTAAAAGATGTGGAATATTGTTTAGACTCGTTGGAAAATAAAAAATAAATTCACAATTTGGATTAACTAGAGAGTGTCCCTAATTAGTTGACCACGACTGTATGTGGTTTTATAAAGAAAAAAAAAATGATATGTTTGGTTTATGACTACACGTCTTGAATAAAGAAGAGTGGTAACTGGTACGGAAAGTGGTTGTGTTAGGTACTAACGATATCGGGATTGTTACTGTTTATCAAACATGGAATATCACTTGAATAATTTTGTTATTTTAAGATTCATACATACATTCATACGCTCACGTCTACACACCCGAAGGGGTAGTTAGAGGTGTATTAAATACCCACATTTTGACAATCAGAATTTATTCCCACTTACGTAATAGGGGGCAAGCCTATTGCCGTGAACCGGGCACTGAATTACTGTATACTGTCTGATAGATAACAGTCCGATCCCTTAGTCGCCTCTTACAACACCCGCGGGAATGGATGAGGTGATTCTATTCCACTCCACCGGGAACCACACGGCTTAGGATTCCATTCTTCTTAGGAAAAAGGAATGCTTATATATGCTGTTTGTCTGTTGAAGCTGTAAACAAGACATCGACGGGTCTATTGCAAACCCCTGCAGACATTGCGTCTGGCCCCCTCTGCGATGGACAACTCCCTCGTTACCCTCAGGCCAGCGCTGGAGATAATCTCTCTCCTGATGTGTCTTCTGCGGGACAGGAGATTACTGGTCCTCTCTCGTAACTTCCAATTGATCTAGAAGCAAGTAGCAAAGTTACTCAGCACAAGTAAAGGTTTTTTTTGAGTGCCACAAAATACAGTAATGGTTATCAAGCACTCACAACTTAGTAAAGGCTTTTTTTTGTATAAAAGGACTAACTTCACTGACTGTCCACTCAGTTAAAGAACCACCTACTGACTTGTGAAACTTCTACTAACAAAAGCATTTAACTAATATTTACACCCCTTATTATAAGTGTTAAAAAATTGATAATACTTGATGATTACTCCTAATCCGTAAGTCTTAAAACAACTTTCTAACGTCATGTTAATATAAACAATAGTGCATTGGTATTGAATCATTAACAGACAATTTAAACAAAACAAAAAAGCGACATATTTTCATCACGACTTGTTTGACGTGAAAGCATTTCGCCTCAATCGTGTTAAGCGCGAATGTGATGACATCAGGTGCGCGTCACTCCGCTTGACACGTCGACACATTCAATTACGAAATCATTTTCAATTATTTTTAGCTGTTTCTTTAGGTAAGAAAACGTTTAATAAAACAATCTGAGTTGTCCTTTATGTGATCCCAATAATTTACAATGATACATTGCAACTGCATTACTAGTACTGGATAGAGAATGTATAAATTTCACCTACATACCACTTATCGGAAAAAAAAGAATTGACTGGAAATCAAGAATTGAGTTTCAATATTTAAATATGTACTATGTTATAATTTTTAAGAGTTGGTGTACAGTTAATTTCAGTAGTCAATGGGTATTGTGTAGCAGAGTTCAAATTACTTCAAATACATATTATAAACGAAATAATATAACAAAAAAATATATTACTACAATAATAATTCGGTATTTTTTTTTTTTGGTATTTGAAACGCGGCTTTTTATTCTCCTTGTGCCATCAACACGGTCAATTTAATTAATAAATTAATAGGAGTCTGCGTCATTTGTGGAACCCTATTTCGATGTGGAATAGGGTGATTTTTTGTATGCTTACGCCAAATGACTAAGCATTTATTAATGTCAGATTGAAATATTTTTGGAACTTTTTGAAAAGCTTTCTGTATGTGAATGAAATATTGAAAATGTTTGTTATTTTTTTTTTATTAAGATTATAGTGTTAAAAGTTTGTTTCACTAGAAGCTTAGTTGGATTCATAACACACGTGATGCAGTTTCCTCACAGAAAAATATTCTGTAAAGGTCTTTTTAACATATATTTATTGGTACTTTTTTTAAGCCATCTTCTCCACGAGAAAGTATTCTTGTGTTGCGGGGATTGTACAAATAACAAACATCAAAATATTCAATTACGAGTTAATAATCTCGCTGTCATTATTTAATTTTCAAATTATACTTTTTTTATACTCCTATAGTATAAAAAAAAGTATAATTTGACGTATAATTTGGACGTATAATTTTGAAGTATAATTTGGACAGATGAACAGACGTGTCACCTGATGGTAAGTGACAACTGCCGTCCATGAACACTAGCAACTCAAGAGTCTTAAGTGCGTTGCTCACCTTTAAGGGTGTTGAGGAACGAGGGATGCGGGGAAGGGAAAGAAGTAAATTTTGTTTATTTTATTTATTTATTTAAAAATCTTTATGCACTTTTCGTACACAGGCGGACTTAATGCCTAAGGCATTCTCTGCCAGTCAACCTTGGGGTGTTGCAGAGATAAAAGTGGTAGGTGTTTATGTGTATACGTATACGAATATCAGGGTAGGGCTAGGGCTAATCCATTCTCAGCTCAATAACATAAAGCTATGGCACGAAAGGCAATGAATAAACGATGGTGGACTGCCATCAACGGTCCAATTATTCGCATAATCCAGGCCTCTTTAAAAGCAATTAATATTCCATTGATCCGTGGGGGATGGTCATCCAGTAATCTGATAACACGTCTGCCAATGACCGACACCTCAGGTGTGTTTCCGACCAGCTCGTTTAGATTTGTACGAATTTTATCGCTGTAAATAAACAATTCACATGTACATTTGTAGAACAATGGTCTAGTTAATTTTGTTGGTAAGGTAATATGATAATATACTCAGTTGTAGTGATTCGAAGGTAAAAGTAACGAAACCTTTGCATAAATGTTCGCAGATATCTTTTAAATTTTGGTAAATGTTAGTGTAATGTGACAAAATACCATTTAAATAATGAAAAAAAACCCTTTTAAACGTACGGTTGGTTTTTTTAGATTGTGTAATTTCTAAATTGTATTATTAGAAATATATCTATGTCACAATTATTATGATTTGGTAATAGGTAAATAAAAAAATCGGAACGTATGCACTGCAATATCTTTTTCTTTTTCGTCCTGTCGTGAACTTCATGGAAAGCTTTTTTTATTATATAAATTTTATTTATCAGAGGGCCACGCCGTTCCAAATCGAGAAAATATTTTCTGTGATGGTAGTGTCATGTCTATTTTTATAATTGTCTAAGTTTGTATTTTACCATATCCCTGTACAAACTTTGTAAGAAGATTTTGTTCTCTCCGTTGCATAATTTTTTTTCATGTTTTACTAAGTAAACGCGAATCTAAAACATATACAAATTATAATTATTTATTTAAACTTCATAGGTACACATATTGTTCAAATGTGAGCATAATGCTAAAGTAATTCCCGGGCAGACAACCTTGGGATGTTGCAGAGATAGTGGTGGGTGCGAAGACGTGTAAGAGATAAAAGAGAGAAAAAAGAGAGAGCCATTAAATGATAAAGTCATATGTTAGTAACAGATATTATAATACAAAATATTAATAATGGTGGCCAATGAAGGTGGTACTTCTACAAAGTATGAAATCAATACTGTTCCTAATAGTTTACACAAACAAATTCAATTCACCTCTTACCCCCCTCCTTCAGAGCCCTCACCACACTCAAAGGCGGGGAACGCACTTACGAATCTAGAGTTGCAAGTGTCCATGGCCGGAGGTTGTCACTTACAATCAAGTGACCCACCTGTTTGTCAGTTCCCTATGTCATACTAAAAAAAAAATATACTTTATGGTATTTAGAAACAACCCCATAACCAATATGTTAATAATAATCAAACACTATTGTCCCAAACAAACACGATATAAATATAAAACTCAACTTGATCCTCTTTCATTACCACGCTTGTGACAATACAAACAGAAACTATATATTGACCATGTGTGCTATTATATTCAATATCGATATAATCTGACCATTGGAACATCGGAACAAATGTCCGATGTTTGAACTCAGAACGATATTGTTCGTTGCGGGGCGTCCGGCACAAGTGCAGTGTCCACAGAATTGCACCTAAGTCCACAGGAGGGGACTCGTCCCCTACCACATATATTTGTGTAAATCATATAACTATTTCTAGAGAGCAGGTGCGTTTTATAACGGGTGTTGATAACATTTGAGTGATGTTTTCTTTTTTGTGTCAACAATTGTTTTTGTTTGCTTTCTGATTATTTTTGACATATAAACAGTAGGAGTAGATAGGTAGAATTAGATTAGATACTTGATGTTTTATGTTTACTGAATATGAAAACGAAAATAATATTATGTGGCATTTATTTCTACTCATGTTCTTTTCTAGGCTGTAAGACCCGAATTTATAAGAACGCTCAACGACAAACTATTGATGTTGTAAGAATTTGTCTTGTAATTATCATGTTTGTGGTTATATCTAAGTACCCCTCGACATATAGATATATATATACTTTTACATACAGCACTCATAGCAAATATTGACTGACCTGTTGGTCTATTAGTAAGTGACCCTAACTGCTGAGTTAGACGTCATGAGTTCAATCCCCCCACGTGACGAGTCGTTAGTCTGGATGTTCTTGTTGTTTATAAAGCCCCTACACACACGGAAATAATTCCTAGCACAATTGTATAACAAAATGTCCATTGAAGAATAATGATGAGACATTGGATTTGATGATCCAATAATTGCCAGCTATGAGCAACTGGTGAACGACGATATGGAATGGAACAACATACCCAAAGCCTAAGGCCATATCATGTCTTTAGAACATGGCTTGTTCATGTACAAGTACCATTATAACGATATTATTAAACAATTTGGTCTAGTGGTTAGAGATCCTGACTGGTATGCCAGAGGTCGTTAGTTCCATTCCCACCCAGGACAGATCATTGTGTGACGAGCATGATCATTTGTGTATTTAGAAATATCGAAGTATTTTATCAGCAGTCTGCTTACCATATGCTACAAGCTCCGCTTAGTTTAAGATCAGATGGTTGTGTGTGAGATGTGTTAAGTTATTATTATGTACAAGCTGCATGTCCCGCCTTCGAACTTGTTTCGTACCTAGTAAAAACAATTAGAATTGGTTGTCAATGTTTCGTCAAAATATTGAAGATCTTACTATGTCTTCTGCCTCACTCGTTACGTCACGTATATTTTTTATACAAACCTTGTACTTGTAATAAGGAACACAACAACAAAGAATTTTTGATTTTATAATAAATTTAAAATAAACAAAACTTATAAGCGTACATACATTTCTGCCAAAATTTGTATTTATATACTTGTAAATAGATTAAAACAAAATTAATATAACAACATTATGATATCATCAGCAGAAATGTGATTTAGTATCTAGCGATATATTTTTTTTTAATATATCAACACATAATATGCCGTACCGTAGTAGGGCGTCCCCGTCGGGCGTTGCAATTTATTTGTCACGTAATGATTCGGTAACGTAATTTCTCTTGCCGGTCGTATAGCTGTTGCAGCCATTAGGATACGTTATCAATAGTGTAGTGCTACTGACACATGGTATTCAAACATTCTAAAGTAAACAAGGCATTTCATTTTTTGTATGATGCAATAATATTTAAAATGTAAATAGTGAGAAGTAATTATTTTTTTAATTTTACAAATAGGTATGTATAGATACAGTATGAATCCGGTTGACAGCAATAGCCAATAAAACGTTAGTCGTGCTCAGTTATGGTTGGCCTGGATTTATTGGTTGGTAAGGTGGTAGTTTAAAAACCTCAGCCTAAATCTTAGGGGATGTAGGAGTGAATGTATTAATATATCTTTGATTAAATCTTATTCTACTTTCAACTCGGATAGGGCGGGTACGATCTGAAGTGTTATATAAGGGTCACGTTTTGTCGATTCTGGTCGATACTGATGTTTGGCTACACAGCAGTAAGGTTATACAGGCCCTGGTAATTGCTTACCTTATTTTAAAAAAATATCTTAAAAAACAGTAGATAACTAAATTCAAATCGTAAAGAACATATGAATGGCCGAACATCAAACAGTTAATTCATTTGAAAAATAATGTCAAAAATGACGAGGGAAATTATAATATCTGTAACTAATTTTTCACCGTACCGATGTTTTGTTTATTTTTTAGGGGGACAGACGAACAGTTAGGTCACCTGATGGTAAGTGACAACCGCCGTCCATAGCAACCTGTAATTCGAGAGGCGTAAGTGCGTTGATCGCACCGGTTGAGACGGCCCATTCCTGCCTAAGCATGGCTCTCCCACTGTTTTGAATAGGACAAACAGGAAGCATAGTCTTCGAAATATTAAGAAAATAATTAATTAATGAATGAATGTCAGAGTTATCCGTTAAAAAAAAAATTAAAAAGATACAATTACCTCTTCCTTTTTCGATGTTGGTTATTATTTCATGAAAATTGGTTCTTGTGCAATTTGCACATACATAGGTGTTAATACTGTAAGCTTTATTCAGCTGTTTCAATAGTTCAAAACCGAAATTAACGTAAACATTTGAATTATATCTAGACACTTTGATCCGACAAATGAATACATAACGTGTCGGAATATGGACCTTGTTAATACGGAAATAGGTATAGTATCCATTTTATCGTCGTTATTTTGTAATAGTAAGTGAAACAAAATGACTAGGGAAGCTTATAACACCGTAACGCTGACAAAGCGAAGGGACGGTCTGCAAGGGACCAAGAATCAGCACTATCATCAAAATATCGAAACAGAAATATCAAAATGTTTTTTGGAGTATATTATTACAATAAAGATAGATTTAGTTGACGAGTTACGTATAGTAGGGTAGTTACCCTTACTCGTACATGTGTAATTTCTGGTTAATTTCTATTTTTTATTTTATGCTTACATTTTTAAGAGAGCCGGATACTCCATCAACCTACATTAATGTTAAATAACTGTAGTTTCATTCATGTGGCTGACATGATCTTTTTTGTCTGTATCATGGCCATAATTTTCTGAAACACGTGTATAATAATTATGTAAAAAGTTCTGTTTCTAAGTTTTCTAATAAATGAATGATGTTTTTAATTAAGAAACTGCCACCTTTAATCTTTAATAGAACAATAATATCTCTAATTTAATCTGTTAATGATCTGGAACTATTCATTGATAGCAACCTAGCAAATGTAGGTTACTAGCGTCAGTCGGCGCAAAAGTTATAGGACTCTTAAATCGACTCAAAAACTTCCATCTATATGAAACAAAAGCGAAATTAGTACAAACTTTAATTATTGATTATGCTGATGTTTGCTATTACGACCTGAATACAGATCTCCTCATTCATATACAATTTATTTCTAATCTTCACAAATTTGACCACGTTTCGCTACGCTCTAACCACCATTTATTCCAATATCACCTTACCTACGTCTCCTTCTTACCTGATATCCTTCCAGTTCCTGCGCACCAACCATAACAGAACTCTCCACTATATTTGACTGCCCGAATGTCGTAGAGGTTTAAGTGGTCACCTCGCCACCATGCTGCCGCGCCTAGTTTTGAGGGTTCAATCCCCGCACAGGACAAAACTTTGTGTAATCCTCAAATTGTTGTTCTGAGTCTGGGTGTTCTTTGTGTACGCTGTTTGAATGTATGTAAAGTCACAGGAATTAATCCTAATGCGGGAGTTGAATTTTCTAAAATAACAAAAACAACATATATACTTTTCTTTTTACCTTAGTTTGTATTTTGATTCGCTTGTTTTAAAATTTCCTATTTAGAGCCCCTATTCACTTGTTTCTACGTATGTATCCTAAGATACTGTACTGTACTGGTACTGGTTTGTACTGGTAGAGAATGCCTAGTCTACCATTGTAAAAACCCAGTGTTAAAACTAGCAAAACATACACCCCTAACATTGGTCAGTTATAGTATGTATAAAACCTGTTTCAAATTCACAAACTAAATCACATTCCCATACTATCACAACAGGGGTGCGTATAAATATGTCGACACATAATTTTTCAATTTGCCCAGTTAAAACGTTTTGGAGATTGATTAATAAATCTTCCCCGGAGGGTGGATTATCGAGTTAGCACGACTCCCTCGCCCCTCTTTCCGAGAAATGTGCATGATCTCAGATGTTTATCGGATATACATGTACATTCCTGTGTATATCTGGCTTCCGGGACAAATTGCTAGAGACACAACTCAGTCACTATCTTATATTTCATTTATCTATAGTTTTTTTTTTGAGAATCGATTTACGTGCAAATTGGAATACCTAAAGAATCACACAAATTTTTGTTCCGTGTGAAAATCGAACCCACAACCTCCGATTCAGCAGTCAGGGTCACTAAGTACTAGATCAACAGGCCCGTCAAATTAAAGTCTATGTCGTGCTTTAATATGTAGGTAACAAACAGATACTACATATTTCTTATGGTATAGGGGCCAAGCGAGGAGACGTGTCAATAGATGTTATGTGACTCCCACCGCCAACGAACACCTATCAGCTATTCTTTCTTTCAATATTATGATATTGTCTCACAGACAGGTCCACCACGACCCTGACAGCTGACTTTCTTTTCAATTGCTAACTATCTCTAGACTATCAACTACACTTAAAATGTTGAGACCTGAACGTTGCCTCATATAATAAATTTATAAAGAAAAGGTTATAAAAATAACCAGCCAAATGCAAGTGTGAATTGGGCACCGAGGGTTCCGTAGGCAAACTAACTTCTAAGTATCTGATAACAAAAATATTAGTAACTTTTACATTTTTTATTTATTTATTTGATTTTCACTGACATAACCGTCGCCACTGTTATTATTTACACAGTATTTTTCATAGTATGATTTTACACTTTAGACTTTCAATATTTTATTTTCTACAATACCATAGAATACAATATTTTATATTATACACCACAGAAAATAAACAACATAAAAAACAAGTAATAATACGAGTATACAGGTAACTGGTATTTTTTCTATTTCTGTTTCTAAATCGGATTTTCTTTGAGTACAATCAATACAATTCAATGATATACATATAATAACCGATTCACAAATGACTTATATATCGCGTAACGACTAACATTTATTCATAATTTATTTTGATTTTCTACTTTTGAGGTGGTGTATGTATGGGCCGGCTCGACCAGAGAGAGGGACGTCTGTTCGTCTGTCCCCCAATATAAAAAAAAAAAACATTATATCTATTCACTAGTGACGAAGTTATCGCGTACTATATTGTATATATGTATCTTTCTGTACCAGCTTAGAACCTTGGAGGTTTAATATATATAGTCTTCAGGTTTTTTCTTAATAAAAAAAAAATCAGTTCAACTAAGAACGAGCACTAACATCGTACGTATTGGTAAATTTCATTGTTTTTTAAATTTCGTGATCAATAATTGAAGTGACCAAGTATGAAACTGTGGTTTTAATTTATTGACGAAGTGTTTTTTTTTTGGGTCAAAGTGTTTTTTGCGTTCATTCAGATTTGACTTTTTATCTTTTTGAGGAACTTAACCCAAAATAGAAGCATAAAATACAGGGAATATATACACATCATATATTAAAAAAATAGCTACGTAATACAATTTCTAAAGTAACAAAACAATCACATCCTGTTAATTATTCAGAGTTTTTCTACTTTGTAAATTGTAACGTCTACTATAAGGTAGTCTAGTAATATTAAGGCAAATATAACAGTCGTGACCTCCAACTAGAGTTATGTGATGGCTGCAAGTCACGTCGAGCAATAACGAACGTAAGTTTGGTATAACTTCAGGTTGTAAACACATTGCTAACAAACAATAACAGTAAACGATTAGAATATTAATGACTTGTTACTGATGTTACAAGTCTTATGAGAGATTTCTTAAAATATTAACTGGATTAGAATAAGTGGAGGTTATAAATGGGTATAGGACATGAATTCGCGCCCTGTAAAGTATAGATTAATTACTATTTTTACATTAGCCGTTGAATACAACAGGACAGACTAAAATAAACGTAAATTCGTAGGCAAACATACAACAATTAATATGTATATATTATTTGTCTATATTATTCTTTACTTGTAACCCTTGCAACATAAAATAGTTTCATAACTCTTGTTTCATAACTCTAGTTTCATGGGGTTTTGCTTTGCCTTTCTTTGTGTGAAAACCTCCACGGGTTATCTACCCGGTGCCGAAGATGGTATGTAGTGGGGGCATGTAGGAGTCAAACCGTGTAAAACTATTGTGTGGTTTCCGTCACTGAGTATTATGGCCTAGGCCTCAAGTGTAGTAGAAAGGAAGTCTCTATGTATCAGGCAACCAGGTCTTCCGTATATAGGGTCATTACAAAATTTTAACTAAACGGGACTGCTTCGTGACATTGTAAACCGTAACTGTGAAAAACAGACAGACATACACATAATTGTATAGACGGACAATAAAGTGATCTTATAAGGCTCCTCTTTGAGGAACGGAACTCCAAAAATTATTAAAATAAATTATTGTGTAATCAAACTTCCAATATATTTAAATAATATAATTGAATTAGGTATATTATAATGCTACTTACATACAAATATATATATATATATATAAATAAATTGAACATATATATATAAAAAATATATATAAATTGAAGAAAGCTGTTTTCCAACATAACTTTTATAGTTTATACATTAAATAAATATAGCTTTAGCCAAAGCTACTGTTTATACAGCTTACACATGAAGTCTCTCATGTCCACGGCCAAAAATGGTTTCGTTTATCGTCCTTTATCCGCTCGCACGGCTAATTACCCTCGATCTATGACGGCGACCCTACAAACTTTCAACAAAGAGAGTCGCATGCAAGTTATCTAACATCGTTGTGCTCGTATCAGCCCGCATCCTCCCTTGTTCTGAGTTCCAACATGGGTAACAATCAAAATACCAAGCGTAATTTGGTAGACTAAATCTGTCAAATACTAATATAACGAATTAGAGAACATTTACTAGTATTTTAATCCCTCACAATCACTTTTAACTTAGTCAAATGGGACTGTAGGAATTGCTGTGAAAGAGGAGAGGGGAAAGAGGAGAGGGGATGTTAGGGTTTCATGTTTTTTTTTTTCGTAATATTTAATCAGTTTTCAACTCTATGGAAACAAGCATAAATGAACTTAAACAACTAAGTACCTGTATGATATTTAATCACATATTTAAACTACATTTACATATGTCAACATTAATTTCGCAACTTAACGTTCTGGATTCTAATACGCAACATTCCGGCGTCTCCTCGCCACCCCAGTTTATTCTTCATCGTCGGATGTTTAATTTGCGACAATGTTTAATTAATCAGAGTCTGTTGATTGCCTCCCCCAATTATAAGTTCGCCGTATGTGTGTGACGTTGATTTGTGGATGACGAGTCTGAGACTTAAGGTTTTTATAAAGCTTTCAAATCGTTTATCAATGGGCTGTTATGGGGGACTACATTTTTTTTTAATATTTTATATCTATTAGTTGTTCCTTTAAATATTAAGCAACGAAACTATTCACCAAACTTTTCAAAGCTTTTAATGCGTTAACCAGACAACTGATAAACATACTTATATATTTTTAAATATATTCATATTATAGAAAAATTACACTCTCATACAGAACAGCTCATCAAACTAAAACTTGTCCTGGCTTTGAATCGAACCCACGACCTCGGCTTTGCAGTCAGGATCGCTAATCCCTACTACTCGGAATACAAAAATAATCAATACTGGCAGTAATACAACGTGTAATACATCATGTTCACACAAGTGCAGCGCGCACGGGATGCTACGCTAAAAATCAGGTTTACACAAGAAGGAAAATATTTCACAAAATATCATACCTGCTCATGTTATTGTTTGAATAGAAAGAAGGAAAGATACCAAGACGTGTGTGCCCAATCCTCAATACTTTTTATGATAATAATAGCCATAAACACAAAAGCGAATATTCTTTCGGATATTTGGAGTCACAAAATAATATTTTTCCTATTTCCAAAGAAATTAGGCTGAGTAAATATAAGGGGCGAATAGAGAAGGGAACTCAAAGACTAACTTCTTGATAAATAAGAATAAGAAATAACATTGCAGAGGCGACAACTCTTTGGTAATATAAAAAGAAAACTTTTATCGTACAGAAATAGGTCTAAATTATCGCCTTTTTACCATTACACATACATACCCGTAAAAGAATTAAGAAAGAACTAAGAAAATAGTCTATTAAGAATATCTTGCTATTCATCATCAGCCTATCGCAGTCCACTGCTGGACGTAGGCCTTCCACCACCCCATCATGGAGTTCTTGCTATTATTTATATATAGTTTTTAAATATTTGTTTTATATTTAAAAAAAGTGAAGTGGAGTAAAATATAGCAACTAAAAGCCTTGAACTTGCCGTTAACTAAGAGATCAGACTGTTATCTGTCAGACAGTATGTATAAAGTTTTACAGTGCCCAGGTGACGACAATAGGCTTGCCCCCTGTTATGATAATGAGACGGGCAAAATGTAGGTGTTTAACGATACAGACGTGGGTATTTATGTACATATATATGTAAAACCATAATTATTATTTCAACATGACTTTAAAGCTATGTTGATAATATAATTATAATTTATATCTTAGTTTACTATAAAATAAAAAAAACACCTATAATACCTAACACACTAAGCATATTGTAGGTGAGTAATAAAATTGTATAACTATCTGACATTTGCCAGAGACACTCATTCAAGACTATATTCATTTTTGTACGTCTCCTCTGCGGCATTTTAACAATCTATCGTGACACAACACCTTGTGCAGAGCAAAAACTATTTCCTTAATTGATTGACGACCGCAAAATTAGTTCGGGATCCAACAGGGTACAGATGCAACAAAACTTTTTACCTTCATATACTTATGAGCCTAGAAACTTATATTCCCAAATGTAATTGATATTGATGCGTATAGTACGAAGTATGTGTATAGCACAGGTGGCAAAGTTCATTTTAAGTGGTAATTTCAGTTTGCAAAATTGTACACAAAAGTCTATGTGTAGTCGATAGTCTATATAACTATCAAAGTGATATAACTATAAAATGATTTATGTAAACGCTCAGCTGACGATTGATTAAAAAATCCCCTCTTGTTGATAAAATAGTTGACGAATAGTTTTATTATTTTATTGCCATAAAAACTTTAATTTCTGAAATGACGCACCTCACGTATACCCCTTTTTTCATTTTCGTGTGGAAACCCCCACGGGTAATCACCGGGTGATATGTCGGACTCAAACTAACTAAAAACGCAAGGACGTTGATAGACCCAGGTCTATTGCAAGGGAGCTAGACCTGTACCTCTCCTATACCCTGACTTTTCTAGACTTATCTTCACTTTTCAGGATTTCAAATGGATTTCTCCAACTTCTAATAGAATTATTTTAAGATCTGGCAACATAATACTAATACCATTTATGTATTTCGTTTATACAAATTGATGGCACTCAATATCTACTTAAATCCATTCCTCCACTTATTGCCTCAACAAGAACGCCTTAATAACACCAAACCAAAGCTTTCCAAGGCCACATCTCACATTATGAGTACCTACAGCTATCAGGGCCTGGTTCCGTATAAAATAGCTGTTAAGTAAATTCGTCAGGATTGAGAGAGCGCGCTTCTAGATGTGTTTCGGTCGTTAAATCGTACGTAGGTACTTCTTCAGACGAGAGATATAGAAAAAAATATCGTGTCAATTTAAGAATGTTTTGTTTTAGGTGAAGAAAAATGTTCAGTTATACAGTCAGGATAGATTGAATAAAGAAGTTTTATAATAATGATAAAACGTTTATTTAAAAAAGAACGATAATATTGACATGGTAATTATTGTTCTTTATCTTTATTGATATAAAGAAATAAAAACTGTATTTAGGAAGCAGTATTTCAAAAAATAAGACAACATGTTTTTTTTTCGTTTATATACGCAAAAGAATAATTTGAGTTCATTTGTCTTAAAAAGTAATGTTAAGACAAATGAACTCAAATTATTCTTTTAGGTCGGGGTATTGCACCTCTCGAGCCGACCTATTCGTACCTAAGCACGTCTCTAATCTGCCACGATAAGAAATAGAAGAATGTTATTCATACATACCTTAACTCACAATTTTGTTACCTTCAGGATAGCCAGAGGCAACTGTCTGCCACTTATCTCCCTAGACATCTAATGCCGCCGGTTTCGGATACTTTTGACTTATCTTTTTTTTCAGAACATCACTGATTTGATCACAGTATGTTCTTCGTTTTGAATATATAATGATGTTATCTCATGGGGATTTAGGTAAACTCACTATTATCACCATCTTTCGACCACCGTGGTTGAGCCATGCTTAAGCATAAATGGGCTTTCGACCGGAATAATACCACGGTCTCACAGAAAACCGGTTGTGAAGCAACGCTTGCGTTGCATTTCCCTAAAATTTGTGAGGTTTTCGGAGGCCTAACTCCCCCTCTCCTTTTTGCCCTCACCTCATCCCCCTCTCCTCTTTCTTTTTGCTCTTTTCTATCTCACCATCCCCCCACTTCTCTTTCACCGCCGCGCCCCCATACACCCATCACCCTCAAAGGCGGGGAACGCACTTGCGACTCTTAAGTTGCGCGTGACCATGGGTGGAGATTGTCGCTTGCCATCAGGTCACCCGTTTGTTCGTCTGTTACAATATAAAAAAAAATCCTTATCATTCAAAACAATACAAATATATATGTATGTGAATATCCTGCTGTATGTCTGAAAAGCCACTACATCAAACTATTGTCCCATCTAAAACCATTTCAATCCATAATCTCCACCGTACCACTACGCCATTAATTTAATAATCTCTGTTTGATGACGCCATAAACCAAGCTCGTAAAACACCACTTTTCAGTTGATATAGATTTTTCTACCGTTTTTTGTGTCCGTGTTCAGTAATAAAAGAATTCACTTATAAAATGCACTTCAGAGGGATACTCGAGGGTTGAATTCTTACAGTTCGTGACATACAGTTCGCAATAGGTGCAAATTACATTTTCTTAAAAATAGATGGACGAAACATAATCATTTTGTCCTAATGCACGAAATATTACTATACTGACTTGACTCAAACGAAGGCTTGAGTCAAAAATTGTTGTAAAAAATAATATTGAGGAAAGAATTATATCTACGTCTCATCTACGGACTTAAGCCATTCTTACGACAAAGTTTATGAGTACCTGCTGGCAGTTTTTTTTAATACTATACATAAATTGCTATGAAGATAAGACTTTCTTGATGTTTTATATAATTATGTAATTGCCTTTTCCTGCTTTTATCTGGTTAATTTGTCATTTGTCAATCGTTTCAGGTATATCACACATCACACATTTTGTTATTAATTTTAGGTATTAAATATCTGTTTCTACAACCTCTAACGCTTGTACAAAATATAAAGATATAAGTAGTTACGTAGATAAGAATTTAAAACATTTGTATTTATTATATTTCTTTACATTTGGGTTTTAATATAGACGTTGAACATCCTCTATATCCGTATGCCACATCAAGGGAAACAATCATACATAGTTTGGGGCTGAGGAAATCTGAATGCAAGCTCAATGGGGTGTCGTTCCCAATCCGCAGGTTGTCGGGCAATGGAAGATTAATACCTCCCCGCCATTGTATTCGTTTTTCATGGGGTACACCATAATAAACGGCATAGACGTTGATGCATTGATCTTAAGGGTTTTGCGCACTTTTAAAGTGTACTGTGATTGGATTAAGATGTTTGTCATCGTGTTCTTGCGTTAATTTTGCTATTTACTTTGTTGTTTTGGTAATACTAAAACTATACCTGCAGTTGATGCATTGTTGTGGTCATTATTACGTTGTATAATTTTAAAGCCGCTCCTCGAAGTTTTACCTCCGTTTTTTATCACTGCTCTTAATCTGTCATAGCGTGATGTTTTTATCCTATATTATTCAAAAAGCTAATCAGCTATATCATATTAGCGCTGACCGTTGCCCGCTATTTCAACTGCGTTTGTACCCACTGCTTGCTGTCGCATTACTATATATCAATAAAGTGTTTTAGCCTTTATTGTTAAATGAGCACTTTATCCAATACCAAAAGAATAGTTTATTTCCGACTGATAGTTCAACAAATTAGTGTGTTTAAGCAAACATATAAAAAAGTCTTCAGGTTTATTATATTAGCGCAGAATAATATAATAAATAAATCTACGTTTCGTCAGGGGAACGCAAATTTGACTTGATCTTGTTAAAGATTTAAAATTAATAATGCATTTAAAAAAAAGAAAAATATAAGACAAAAATAATATTTAAGTAGGTATATATAGTATTGTGCACTACATTCATATAGTGTAAGTATCAATCAACAATAGATATTTTTTGGATTGCATGACACATCGCAATGAAATTATTACATTGTTGCGTTTGCAGTCGTAAGTGTACCATGACAATAATCATAGATATTATATTTATTAAAACAAATTATCTAGATATAATCATCCAAGGAAACATTGACAAATTCTTCACAAACATTTGTACGAAGTTATCTATCGGACTTCAAGTAAAGATTAAGAACTAGGCCTATAGTGCATTAAGTTATCAGAGCAAACTGTATTTAAGTCAGAACAGACTCCACTGGTTTCAACTATGAACGAAGGGGTAATCTGTGATATATAATGGACTGTAGACTGTGACACAGGATTATAGAGAATGATCAATATTTTTTTCTTCCTTTTTTTTAATAACGTTTACACTCTATTCATTGTGGGAATTAAGTGTCATATTCAGGGTTTATATTGGCTACTGTTACAGCATTGAAATTTTGACTCAAACTGAAATATCACACTGTGAATTCCACCACCGGTCCCCCATCGCCCCGCACGGCCAGCAATCCCATCTACCAGGTCACGTGCTCGAACTGTTGAGACAGAACGGGGCTGTTCCAGCCTATACAGACAGATATATGTAAGTATGTAAGATATGGTAAGTATAGATTACGGACTCTAGTCCGTAATCTATACTTACCAACGCAGAGCATCACACCCGTTACCACCCGTAACAGGCTCACAAATTTAGTTACCCCAGGCGAAATAAAAACGATTGTCAAGTGTCTACATACTCGAAAAGCACCGATCTCGGACGGCATCACTAATACACTGATTAAACTATTCCCTGATGGAAAATCAACCCAAACCCGGCAAATCAAAGTCCGAACCGACAAGTTATAGACCCAAAAGTCTTCTTAAATGTTTAGGTAAAATTTATGAGCGATTAGTTTACAGTAGGCTCTAAGCATACGCCGATGATAACCTCCTCATCCCCCACGAGGAATTTGAATTTTGAACCAAACACTCGTGTGTCCTACAAGTTCACCGCATCGTTGAGTTTACCAGCTTTGCACCACAGACTCGTAGTCATCATACGAGTCGTACGTACGTAGTCGAACTGAAGCTTCCGCTACCGCGTGGAGGGATCTCTATATTCCTGTTCTCTTCCCACCCTATCCGTGCCGTCATCCCGCAAGGGACCGTACTCTCCCCCTTCCAGTTCACGCTGTTCGTAAGCGATATCCCGCGGCATCGGTCTGTGCAGACAGTACTTTTTGCAGAATCGACTTAGAGTTGCCGACCATCAGGCAGTTCATAAAACAATGCTCTCTTAGCTACTTTGACTCTGCTCCGACTCATCCCAACCCTCGTGTGGTTGCGGCTGTAAGTTACACGCCTAGTTTAATATCACATATCTGCAGACCGGAGAGATAAATGACAGCATTACACTCGCATACGTATGTACCGTAACGTAGAGCGTACACGCGAAGTTACTACAAATCTTCCTCGATTATATTTTCCCAAAACGGACGAGCAGAGGTCTCTCAGACGCCCACATTATCGTAACCATAATTTAGTATAGAATATCGTACAAAAATATATAAATAATGTATAATATTTCTAGTTCTATTGAATACCAGCAAAATAATTTTGTTAATTAATTAGTCATATTTTAGAGCACAGGTATCTTCTCTGCGCTACTTAAGACACATCGTAGTTGACACGAAAGCAAATTGCAAATTAAACGCGAACGCCGCAGCTAATAAGCTACTCAGCACAGTAATAGCACTTTACAATAATTTTCCTGAGTGCTTTAGTTTCTTCCAGATAATTGAATACACCACACGAATATTTTATTTCTGCGCTATAATACCAGGTTACCGCATTTTACTTCACTCGTTTGAGTTAAAATATGCTTGCAATATTAGGTCTGTTAATCCCTAAAGATTAAACATTTTCAACGAAATTGTACCGTAGGAAGAAATAGGTGCATTACAATTTACATTTAATGTATAATGCCCCTTTGTACTTACTTCAGGGAGCAAATTATCTGAATGATGACCTTCCTGTGTGGTAGTTAAAGGCCAGAACAGCAGACGATGGCTCATTATCTGACATAATTATTAAATTTCTTCAATTCCTTAAAAATATTTAAGTTACAGGTTCTACAGTAGTTAACCCACATTTGATCAAAAATCTGCTGTGCCCTATCTTTCACAAATATTGATGTAACAGTAACTTTTTCATCTTCTTTCTATATATTATGTATCTCCAATAATAACAAGAGCTTCGAATATTCTACAAAAGTTTATATTGAGTTGTACCTAGTACTTCACTTACTTGACTTCGGTCATAAAACTTTTCGACTTTTATACCTAATCCCACGGTTCAAAGGACAAACTAGAGAACAAAGGTTGTGCGGAAAATAGTATTGATTTTATCTATAATAATATATTTGGTATAGTTTCATTGCATAGGTACATCAAAGTTTGTGTGACATCAAAATGTATACAAAGGAACTAAAACTACAGTATGCTGTAAATTACTACATTAGTGTAATAACAGACACAGGCATGAGCATATGTATGTATATGATGTGGGATGGGGGATGCGGGGAGAGGAAAGAAAAGTGTGGGGATGAGGAGATTGAAAAGAGAAGAGTTGTGATGAAGGGACAGGAAAGAGGAGAGGGGGAGTTGTGCCTCCGGAAACCTCAATAATTCCGGGAAAATGTAACGCTTGCGTTGCTGCACAACCGGTTTTCTGTGAGTTCGTGGTAACGCACCGGTCTATTATTAGTGTATTAAATTCGCATACACAAGCTCGTGAATGATTTTACATTCATTTTATTAGTACATGATACCATTGATCTAGCACTTGCCTCCTAGAATTTTTGAGTTCTAGGGCCAATAAAAAAGTAGACGATATCCTAAGTGGTAATTCCTATAGCAATTCAATAAGTTTCTGTTCCTACTTATATGTTTCCAAGCTAAGCCGTTTACTATTAAATTAGTGAAAGTAACTTCGTAAGTATGTTTTTAAATTTCATTATTAAGATAATTTAGATACATTTACATGCAAAAACACTGTCAAACATCTGAATTATATTAACCGTACGGAGAAAAAGTTACCTGTGGGCAGACTATATTCAATCTCTGTACCAAATTTTATCAAGATTCGTTGTTTGTTTCCTATGTGATTGAGTAACAAGCATTCTCTCAATAATTTTATATCATTTTTAGTAAAATACCACACCATAATATTCCTCTTCGTCTCAGTGTTCAAGTTTGCAAAATCACTCAGTTTCATTAAGCTCTCGCACCTGATCGCTAATGCTGCCTCCACTTTTAGCTCACGCAAGAAATGCATTAACATACAAGAACAGGAAATGCATTCACTTGTCACTAATTAATGGATCATGCACGTTGAAGAGATCGGTTTTCGTTGCGCTTTCGATTCGTTCGAAGTGGTAATTTGCGGTTAGAGTGCTGTGTGATTAAGTGCGCTTGCATTCGTGTTAATGGTTTGTAAAAGACTTTTAATGTTTGTTTCCTTCAGTCATGTAGACGTCTAAATTGAGCATTGCAAAAATCTCTTTAAAGGTGACTGGTGGGGAATTTCTTGTGAGATTTACGTGTTAATTGGGTAATCAAGAACCTCAATACAGCAAAATTTAGATTGAACTGGCTCTTTCTGGAAGATTTCTTTACTATACTAAAGACTGCACGTAAATAGCTCTAGTATTCTAGCTTTATGTTTGAATTATCAGATAGGATCTTCAATAGGTACTCAATAAAGAGCAAGACAGCATTGGGAATACGTGAGCTTGCTAACGTTTTTTTAAGAACGAAGTTAAATTATCCTTTTTTTTTTTCTTTTTTTTTATGCAAGTGAGCAAACGAGCGGACGGGTCACCTAATTGTAAGTGACTACCACCGCCTAAGGACACCCGCAACTCAAGATTTACAAGTGCGTTGCTGCCCTTTTAGGTAGGTTTACGCTCTTTTCTTGAAGGTTTGTAGGTCGTATCGGTCCGGAAATACGGCAGGCGACGACTTGTTCCATAGGCTGGTTGTGCGAGGTAAAAAGCTTCTGGAGAAGCGCACAGCGGTGGAGTGCCAATCATCGAGGTGATAGCGATGGATATTTTGTCGCTTAGGACGATAGCGGAAACCTGTATAAGTCCGAACAATTCCTCTGAACACTCCCCATGATACAAGTGATAGAGATTGCAGAGTGAAGCTACAACTCTACGCAATGCCAAGCAGTACATCCGACCCGAACTATCTTGGACGCGGTTAAGAGGGAGAAACCGGTACTGGAGTGCACCTGTATAGAGATGAGAACAGTATTCCATGTGGGCTGAACCTGCGCCTTATAAAGTTGCAGATGGGGGGCTAGAGTGAAAAACTGTCTCAATCTATTTAGTACACCAAGCTTCTTCGAGCCTAATTTGGCCTTACCCTCTAAGTGACCGTGAAACTGGACTTCACTTGATATATCGACGCCAAGGATTCCGATGCTGGCTGATGCAGTTAGGGAAGTGCTCTCAAAGCGAGGTAATACGACCAATGGGATCTTTTTAGTTGTGAACGCGCAAACCTGTGTCTTCGTGGGGTTAAACTGGGCTAGGTTAAGTCGACTCCGGTCTGAAACTTTTACTAAAGAAGTTTCGATTTCAGATACAAGTTTGGATCGGCCCTCGATTTACCCGAGAAATGTTAGAAAAGGGCATAACTCGTGTTATCGTCCGCATGGCAATGGATGGTGCAAATCTGCAGCATGTCATTGATATGCAGAAGAAACAGCGTGGGTGTTAGCACACAGTCTTGTGGGATACCACAATTGACAGACTTGGAATCGGAGCATTCACCGTCAGCAACGACCTTGATACTTTTGTCTGTAAGAAAACTGGTGAGCCAGTTGCACAGTTTTTTTCAAAAAAAAGTGATTTATTCAGACAGACCGAAGGTTAGGAAACAAGGTTAATAGTATGAAGTTATTTCCTTTTTAGCACATTCTTATATAACATTCAGATATAGTTGTGGTTTCAAATTAAACAAATGTACATATTTATTAGCAAATAGCAGGATTTCTAAATAAGTTTGTTGGTAGTGTAAAGAAAAACCATAATTCATTTCTGTCTTAATTACTATAATTATGAATACCTTCTTTAGTTTTAAGTTGAGCAATTCTACGGTAACTTATGACGTTTAAATCAAAGACATATGCCAATTATCTTGCAATGTTCTTTATCTCTCGTCTGTCTGTCCCCCACTAAATATTGACATAGATGCGAGTATGAACCCCCCGTCGAGGGAACAACTTGAGTCGGAAGTTTGAATATTAGTTGTAAATTATTCGGATATTGTATTGATGTACCTGGTTGTTTTGATGGCAAATGAATTTTTTCATCCTAAAGTATTAATAAATTGTATAGAAATTTTATGTACGGAATCGTACTTACAGGAAATCTAAAAATATGTATCATTACTAAAGTAAACATTTTCATATCACCCATGACATGTGAGTTAGCTGACTGTAATGATTAAGCGCTCATTGAAAGTATCAAGTAAAAGATTGTCTTTTTAAGAAAAAATAAAACCAATATGTTATCAAACAACAAAACTTATTAGTACAATACATACATATTTACGTATGTATGTGTGTGTGTGTTTTCGGGATATACATGTACACACGCCTAAGACTCAGGCCTCTCAAACGTCCATTGTTTGCCAACTGCCTATAAGTCCTATTTACGTAATAAAGGGTAAGGCAATGGCCGTTATCCAGGCTCTATACGACTAAATAATTATACTGTCTGATAGAGAACAGTCAGATTTATTCTCCTGGTGTGTCTTGTAAAAGGCGTTTTACGTACCCCACAAGAAGAGTGAGAGTCGCCCTATTCTACACCACAGAGAACCACACGCAGAACTAATAATTTTAAGTTTTATTTATACAACACAACAAAAAAATTACCGCAGGTCTAGTGGCCGCGGAAGAATGTCGTGTTCCCGCGGCCCTTAAAAAAAAAAAAAAAAAGAAAAAAAAAAAAGGGTTGTCATTTTCATTATCCCATCATAACTCATTCCCTATTTTGACAGTCATTAGATGGTGATTATTCAGTCGGCCTAAGTCCAATCATGTCCGATTGTCACGTATTTTACGTAACGTCTGGATTTTGCGAACAACAACTTACGATGGGAATTGTAACGATTGCGAGGACTCTAGTGAGTCTACAAATTTATTCTCTAATTCTCCTAAAAAGGGTAAAAAGAGTAAAAATGATATTTTAACAATTATATTTCCGTTCTTAACTCATCTAAATATACTAACAAACATTTGGTACGCTTAACATTTTATTATTATGTATTACATACGTACAATGTCATATAAACAATTCCAATAGATTGACTATTGACATTACCTCAAATTTAGACAACCCTAGTAAGTATTGAGAATACTGGTATACTGGTATCAGGGTTATCTCGTTTCTCACCGAATTTCAAAAATAACAATGATGAGATATTATTATTTAAGTTATACATATGGATATTTGGAAGTAAACTTATTCTTGTTCTTTTAGGTAACCTTTTTTTTTTTGGTGACGAGGTGGTAGATTCTGATGGATATCCTTCCCCAGGTAGGTGGATGGGGTATGTCGGTCTCTTGCCAACTTAAAATTACCGCGGTGTTTCCCTGTTTGCCGATGATCAGGGGAGTGAGTATCGCCGTTGCATTCTTCCACTGCCTCCGACCGGCACTGATCCGTCTCACCCAAGACGGGTCCCGTCACCCGCTGTAACCCTGAGAGTTACAGTTACAGTGTCCTCTGAGAGAGCGACGAATTCCCCAAAAGCTTCGTCGCCCGCAGGCCGCTTCCTAGGGTGGCCGGAAGTCAGTGAATACCCTCCGGCGCCCGGTGCGTCTTCTGCGGGCAGAGAGAGTTGGATTGCGCTCCCTCTTCTGTTCCACCGCTTCCTTTGTGGACATCACTTCCTCGCAGAAGGAAGCGACGGTGTTCCATGCGTCCAGAAAGGATTCTTATAGATCGTATAGTTTCTTATAACAACCTAATTGAAGTAATTTTTTTTTTTATTTAAATTTTATTAAATCTCGAAAATGAGAAAAAATACGCATATTTATTTTTCTACTCCGCTATGAAAACTTCAAATTAAAAAATAAAAACCAAATCTCACCAAGAATAGAACAAACGTACTCCACGGTTCGTTGTACAACTCCTGTCTGGCGAGGATCAAGAAATAAAGTCGTTCTTTGTCTTGTTGACTTGCTTGGAATGTATAATAGATACAAGTATAGTGGTCTCAATTAAACAATGTACCTATTACAAAAGAGGTGTAATTGCACTCGATCAATCTTTTAATATAGTAGTTAGATTAAAATATGTCTTCATAAAATCTGAGGCCTATAAAAAAGGTTTGACTTCATGATAAGTTATTGTATCTGTATATGTATGTACTTCTAACCTTATGTTCTTAGTGGCAAATCGTTCTTGTTTCAAACTTGTATGCACACTTTTTTTAATAAACTGTCACGTTCGAAGATAATACAAATTATATAAAGAAAAATATCTCGTTATAAGTATAATCAAGTTTTCACTATCCACTCACTAAATACCCCGTATAATTGCAACAATATCTTTTTAAAGGGTTTTAAACACTAAGTAGAAGCAGACGGCAATCTAAATCGTACAGAAAAATACCTGCGGGGCACTGGTCCGGTATCAAAGTGGAGATCCAGTGTGTGTAGGGCAGAGATGTCGTAGATAGGTCTCAGCGAGCATTCAGAGTCCAGTTAGCATTCAGAAAGACGCCGCAGGCGAAGGCGCGATAACATCTCTGCAGTGAGCTGTGACAGATGGATACATACAGTCAGTAAGCGCAGCCAACTAGTGGCAATGATTCATGATTGATATTATAGAAATAGATACAAAACCTTTTTTTTTATAATAATGCGTCTATGGAGTGCCGTTCAACAATACTAGTCATACACGAATTACATAAAAAATGGCCGCCATTTGGTATGTAATTTGTGTATGACTAGTATATGGCAATAAATTCAAAATTATAATTTGTTTCTGGGTTAGTGTTTTGTTTTCACTACATTTGTATCATTTCCACCAGTATGGTAACTATAAAATACGAGTAATTATTGAATACGAGTTCTATGGCGGTAGCAATGTGGCACAAACTGCTCGTAAGATTAACGATGTGTACGAAATTAATGAATTTTTGATCTTAAACATTAACCTAGTGGTCGCCCAACAACATTCATCGTGATAACTTCAGGTCTATAAATAACTTAAAAGTAGATATACGTAATACATATTAGACTATTTGATCTAATCTGATTAGATAAAGTCATGTATGGTACGTGAATGGAATGGAATCATAACAATCAACAAATCAATCATACATATAATCAAAACGAATAACTTACTTTTTTTTTCAAATAGCTTTAAAAAAATTAAATGCACTCTTGTTTAGCATTGTGTCACAACACTATTGCTATTCAACCGACAGCATAAAGGTGAATTGGCGGCAAAAGCTTGTCAGATTCATTGCGTTCCTGCCAACAACGCCATGTAGATATCCACGATATACCCCGGCAATGAACGACTTGGAAATTATATGATAAATGTTATGTCCTCTGTGATTCATTCTACACCAGAATACTTTAGTGAAGAATTTAAATATTAAATGAACCCTTTGAATTAGAGATTGTTGATTTTATTTGATCATTTTGTTTTCTAACATTTTTTGTGCAAATATTCAAATATTCATATTTAATGTTGAATAAGTATAAAAAACTCTTGTTAAATTTAAATTGCTGATATTGGCAATTTTGTATTTCACGTGCTTACGTTTTTAGCAAACTTAAAAAAAGTCTGGGTGACTGATTTGTTTTTTAATTGACAACTTACAACAAATTCTAACGTAGGGGAGCATGCTTCGGCACGTATGGACCGGCTCTACAGGAGTATTAACACGGCCTCGAAGAAAACCGCCCTTTAAATAATACTTGCATTGTGTGACCGAGTGTGTGAGGTTACCGGGGGCCCAAACCCCTCCTTTTTCCTCTTCCCTTTCCCTTCCTTTCTTGCCCCTCCTCCCTTTCCTCTACCCTAAAAGGCGGACAGCACTCTTGGGACTCATGAGTTGCAAGTGTTTATGGGCGGCAGAAGTCACTTACCATCAGGTGACCCGTCTGCTCGCTTGTCCCCTAATACCATAAAAAAAAACAACGTATGAAATTTTGTTCAAAACTTTCAAGATTATTAAATAGAAAACACGTTAATAGTGGATATATAGGCTACTCGTACTTACTCGGGCACACAAAATGTATATATTTATAATAGTGTTTCCTTTGATGTTTATTTTCGTGCTGGATTTAAAATATCTAAAACTTTAAGTGTAATTGTTATTATTTCTTTTGTAGGAGGTGAACCTGTTTAAATAAAAGTCACTCACATGGAAAAGCGGTGTGATTTACGGGGAAATAGAATATGGAAACCCATAGAATAGGGCTCTTCCCGTGTTATCAGGTATCTATCAGACAGGACGGCAATAGGCTTGCTGTTATTTTGTAAGTGGGACTAAGTAAGACTGAGTAGGACGTTAATCACGTCGCTGCCTACCCTTTCAGATAACAAGTCAAGTACTAATTATAACACCGTATTTACCCAAATAACTGTTGTTTTACTTTCCTGTTCTGTATTGATAAAACTTGAGGAAGAAGGTTGATAAAACCGAAGTTATTTCAACGGTTATATTAGGTCTTACGGTTAGTTTTGAGGGAACGTGTCAAGTAGCTGTCGAGACACGTCGGTACAAGTTACTTAGATATTCGATGCGGCGTGTTTTAGCTTGCACTTGAATTATTCAAAGTAACTCACATACAGTAAACGCACGCAAGTTTTTAGTGTAATTAAATATGGAACGCGATAAATATAATTTTCGTCATTTACTACTGTGCTTTTTCGATTTAAGAAAAACAGGATCATACGACACAACTTCGGAAAGGTCATCAGCATTTAGCTGATTGTTGACCCCTTTTTTTTGAAAAATTACGTATCGATACAAGATTGTTTTAAATTAAGTTAATACAATGGTAGAAAGTAAAACCACAAACAAATAATACAGACAAGATAAAACAAAGTTGCCATTATTGCGTTTTTAAATTTTGTTTAGCTTTTTCTTTTATATATACATACATATGTATATATGTACATATTTTTGTAATTTTCCTTTATTACTTTTATTTGCTTAGGTAAGTTTATTTATTTCTACTTTTATGTTGTATATGTGCGTTGTAAATTTGGAGGTAGTGGTGACGTAGGCGATGTAAATTTGTATGGGAGATATCCTTCACAGTCTAAATAGTGGTCTACAGCTGGTATAATATATTTGATGAATTACATGATCAGAACTGAATTGAGATAATATTTCAAAGTACCTTGATTTACCCGACGTCGATCGAATTGCACCGGCCGTAGTCAAGGGTGGACTGTCTACCTGCGTCAAATCTAACAGCTAGTATTCTTGTCCATAAGGTCAATAGGCTTAATCATATTTAGTGCTCTCTCGTTATACCAAGTATTATAAACCACTCATCACAAGAAGGAAGACTTGATCGTCTGCTGATTATGGGCTGCGTGACGTCTTATTAATCATAATCTAGCCGTGCGGTTCTTTATGGAGTAGAAACCCATCTTTTTCCGTCTGTGTCGCAAAAGGCTACTAAGGAATCGTATTATATATATACATATCTATCAGACTCCTCTGTCTACCCCTCCGAGCCGCTACGATATAGGCGTGAATGTTGTTGTTGTTGAAATTAGGTATTTATAGATACTTATTTATAATCCGCATTCAGTCTGGAGCATCTATAATGAAGTTGGTAGAAGTAGAATCAGTTTTAGGGAATGAGAGTGAAATATCAAATGATTTATAGGGTTCAGATGGTTATATAAATATACATACATAATTAAAAAAATATATTTCTTTCCTTACGTATTTATTAATTAAGTTATGCTAACTTATATTTTCTCCTTACTATTTCTGTACTGTTTCTGTTTCTGTACTCCTGGTAACGTGTATGGACCATGATCGAAGTTATCGTAAAAGAAAGGCTTTTAAATATTATATAAAATTTATGGAAGATTTTTTTCTGAAGATATTTCTCGAATTAGGACTTAATCCTGTCTAGCGGGGACTCTACATATACAGCAGCAACGGTCACAAATATCACCCACGTTGCGGACGACTTATTGTAGATTCCACGACCTCTGGCTTAACATTTAGGATCACTAATTACTACACAAAGAGCCCAGTCTACAATCACTTATGAAAATATGAAACGATAAAAAATTCTAATCTGAAATTGTTTTATAAAAATTATTCAATATTAACTTACAATTTCATCTGTTGAGTAAAAAAATATATATATACCTATATATATATATATATATATATATATTCGATAGATTTTACCGACACAACTGGAAAGAGATGTAACGGTGAAGTAGAATTGGGCCATATTCTACAAGACCAAGAACCACAAGGCATGTGCAAGAATATGTATAATATATATATGTATATATCGTTAAAATCGACTAAGGGACTCTTATCTGTCAGACAATATGTATACAGTCATACAGTGCCCGGTTGATGGCAATAGGCCGCCCTCTATTACGTTAGTGGTACATAATGCTAATTGTCAAAATGTCGGTGTTTAATATACCTCATCCCACGTAAGTGTATGTACCTATGTGTGTAAGTTAATACATAGATATCGCCCAACAGTAGCTGTTGGCCCCATTTATAAACAAAATGTATACTAGGTTTTATTATAACAGACGTATTGTGTGTGTCCGGCGACGAAGGGATTGGATTGTTATCTATGCTATGGTCTGCATATATACAGTTTATAGTGTCCAGTAACCGGCAATAGGCTTGCCCTCTATTACGAAAGTTATACAGTAAGCCCCCCTATAACGCGGTAGATTGGTTCCGCGTTATAGGAAAACGCGTTATAGGTGTATTCCCGTATAACGCGTTTTTACGACATCGTATAACGCGTTACGTATAAATGATTCCTCACATTTAACTTTTCTCGCTGCTTAAATCGAATATTAAGAAAAAAGTATGTTATGAAAATTTAATAAAATAATTTATTAATTTATATTTTGTAATAACACAATTGACACACGTGCAAAGGTACGCGAAGCTAATTATGAACTGTAAAAATCATTATAAATTTCACAGTAAAGAAATATGTATGTGACAAATCCCCGCGTTATATGGGGAAATGCCCGTGTTATACGGGGGATTGAAATCGCGTAATATAAAAACGCGTAATAAGGGTACCGCGTTATAGGGGGATTACTATATTAAGTACCCAAAATGTTAGCGTTTGATATCCCTTTGCCTCCCTTTTATGTATAAGCGTAAGTGTATGTGTGTATAATATAGTAAAAGCAGTGGCAGTAACACAATATGTATGTTAGTTTTATTTAATTTAGTGTGTTAATACTTTGTACCCTGGGGAAGAACGTATGCTACTTTTTACATACCAAGCGTTCGAAGCCGTTGGAACGAAGTATATATATTTGAAATATAATTAATACATGTACTTATACTACGTTTTAACATCAACCAATGTATCACACGCCTGGTCGTAGTGCTTATGGCGGTTTCTTAATAATGTTTTTAGATTAAATAACGTATAATAACAAAGATATCGTAAATATATACCGAATGGTAGATACAATGGTCGTTATCGCTTCCATTAATAATAATAGATATTGTTAAAAAAATATCTACGTGTACCAGATTATACTAAAATAGAAGATCATAGATCAGAAGAAGATCAACGGAAGATCATAAAAGGTTTTGAACATGTATCTTCGAATCTGTTGAACTGCGTTAGGTAATCCTATTTTAACTACAAAAAGATCATCGGTGTCTTCAAACTGTACCTTGCCAATAGTCTAAATTATTTTGTTTGTACGAATTCTTAGAGTTGATTGGCACGAGTATAATCGTTATAGAATGAAAAACCAAGTGTCTCTGTTCACAGTATAGCGCCTCGTCTTTTTCTTATTGTTTTGACGGCAAACAATACTGAAATTAATACGGCCCATAATTTGGCCGCTTTGACCGCATTGTCAGTGGCACATATTAAATTTCACAGCACGCTGGGCACGAAGTAAGATAGGCCGTCTGGGTTGCACCGCACAAATAACTCAAATCGGTACCAACACTAAATCCCCATCGGAACATATTATCTTTACTCTGACCGAGCTGAGATCAGAATCTATTAAAGCTGTAGCAATGTACGTCTAGGTGGAGGTCGCTCCCAGGTGGTACCTACGATTGCGAGAAGGAATTCCTTATCCCTGCAGAGGTTCCACCTCGCTATTGATGTCTCCGAAGCCAGAGGTTCAACACATTTAATACAATTCCATACCTTTTCTAATTCGAAAATAAATGTTCTAAATAAAAACACCATCGAATTGTGCAGCTCCTCCTTTTTTGAAGACGATTAAAAATCATAACGGGGGACAGTCAAGGCCAAATATCTGTGGGGTATAAAAGGATTTCACAGTTTATTTTGTCTTCTCCAGATAATGCTAAACTAGGTTTTTGCTGTATGCAGATGTCGCTATATATTCTTCTTAACATCGCCAACAATGCTAAAATATGCCCATGTCTTAGCTATAAGTCAAACGTTTTAGTTTATATGTTACATTTTACTAAATGGATATAATTTATATAATACATACATCAATAAAACAATTTTATTAGCAGTTTATAATTCTCTTACTGTTATTGTAAAGGTGTACAAGCGAGCGAGAATAAAGCGAATTTTACACCTTTGAAACGTTGTGATAATAGTGCTATTGTTTTGACAGCAGCCGGAACCCAGAACAGAGATATGCAAACTCAACTATCGCAGCTCGTGATGAGTTTCATGGAAAAAATATTTACAAACGATTTAAACTGGCTGAAATAGCAGACCGGTTTCGATAAATGTTGTTGTTTTATTTTTTCACTCGCCTGCGTAAGAAGGAAGGTTATGTTTTTTGAATGTATGTATGAAGGTATATATCTATATATCTATGTTCCTAGGATGTTTCTTTATCACACACAGCACAACGGCTTGAAGGATTACGACGTGTAAGGTCATCTGAATATCCTTTATATTCGGAGTGACATAGAGTCCCAGTATTTGCAACTTGCTGCCGTTGGTCAGCAAAATATAAAAAAGTTTATACTGAAGTAGGTTATTCTATACTTTTCATAATTATACATGAACGTGCCCGATGGACGGCAATAGGCCTAATACGATAGTGGGGCAAAATGTGGGTATTTTACACACCTCTGCCTACCCCCCACATACAGGATACAGACGTAGGAGTGTATGTATGTATGTTATTTGTTTTATTCATTTTAATAACAGCAACTCTCTTTCATACAATTAAGCAACACGCAATGCCGTGCAATAAACTAAACGGTAATGAATAACACTGAATGATTTTCTGTTTTATATATAATTAAAATAGTTAAACAAAGCTTTCACTCAACACGATGATGTGCCTATAAACCCTCCCAATACCTATTGTGCTGTATTGCCTCCGCTATGTTTACCTAAACGCAAACTGACGGGTTAACTGGTTAATTCTCAAAAAAACAGTTTGATTACTGCAGCCTCTGCGAAACGCCTACAGCAGCATCCTTAAAACAATTACTGTATTATTATTGTGTGTATGCTAAATGTAACTTATAACAACTACCGTTGTTCACAGGTCAAAGCAACCGCCCCAAAAATGGACAAAAACGGTTACTTTTTCTACGTCACTTCAACCGCCAAGAAAAAGAAGATCAACCTCATGCAACCCAAACCTCCTCGCGTAGCCTTCGTGGATGAAAAGCGTCGGCCAGGGGTGGCTGAACGGGTGTACCCTAACATCTCCATTCCAAATTCAAATAATATGTCCAGTGTGGCTCTAACCGCCACGGAGAACGGACGTGGGGACCATATGACGCAGCGAGGCATTTCGCCCGCGCCACGCGCGCGTTTGTATACGCAGCTCGAAAGTTACCAGCCGCGGTACCATACTATTCGTGATAACAGTGATAAGAAAGTGGAGAGTGAGTGTAGGAGAAAGAAGAGAGAGAGAGAAAGGATTGTTTCTTATCAGCCGGTTGCAAGGTTAGTGGTGATTTGTTTTGAATTTCGTGTTTGACAACAAAAGGAAAAGTTGAAGTGAAGTTGAAGAATTAAAATATACTAAAGATAATTTTGTAGAAACTTAGTGTTCCCACAAATGTGTACCCAAAAATGAGTGTTCTTCAGTACACATAGCACTCTTATACTCGTACCTAACTGTTATGTGAGACCTTCGGTGCCATCATATTTATTTTGTAACAGTTTGTACAAACTGTTGTCTAAATTCATTCAAAATAGCGCCCACCAATTCTAGTTTTGAAGTATGTACCAAGCACTTTCAGCTAAGTGAATACATAAATTAACATTGAAATTTTGGGTTTGCCTCAATTTTCCCCTTTCATATCTAAACATTTTAATATTCAAATATCTACACATCACATCAAAGCCTGTGTACATAACACAGGTTTTGTAATACCTGCTACTCGTATGATTAATGGTTTAATAATACAGAAATATAATTAGAATGAAATTACAATATTTTTAACAGTGACAAATTTTAATAACAAGATAAGATACAGGTATCGAAAAATAAGTTGTTTTTTTTTTATTTAAAATAAAATACACAATAATTCTTTTTGGAATAATTTTATTTATTGAAGTAATTTTAGGGAATAATTGTAAACTTTTTTTTTTAATTGAAAAGATTTTTCTTACTTTAAAACTCTGTTGACTATTTATATTCTTAAATTTCCATTGCATTTTTCTTTTTAATGTTAATGAATTAAATATATCACGTCATTTAAAGAAAATTATGCATAGCATACCAAATGCTTTTCTTAAATTAACTCTCTTTAAAATATTATGTTATTTGCTTTATCAAGAAGAAATGCGAGTCATATTGCAGTATTTAGTTAGAGGACTTGCATTTCTCGGCACCAACCAGTTCGAGTCATAGATATGCGACCCTGACTTGCTTAAGTTATTGCTTATACTCTCCAATCCATCTGTACAGTCAATATCCCTTTCCTCCCATTTCTATATTACCTTTCCTATCAATATACCCAAATATTCCCATCTTATTCCTAAAAGTTCCCGGACAACGGCAATACGCTCGCTCCTTATTATGTGAATAGGACACTATTTTCATTGAATAAATGAGGGCTTCAATAACGCCTCTGTCTACCCCTGCCTTGTCTTTCCCGGGATATAGGAATGAGTGTTTGCGTGTGTTTGTTTTTTTAAGTACAGAATACGAGCAACGTATGTCACACGTTACTAGTACTCTTGTGAACCCCCCAGCTAAGCTAAATGCTTGTGTTAGGGGTGGGTTTGCGACGGTGGTGTACTGGGCGGGGTTTGAACCCGCAACCACTTGATCGCAAGTCCGACGCCTCAGCCATCACGCTACCGCCGCTTTCCTGTAACCATGTGCATGCATCAGTAAATTGTAATACTTTCACATTATAATCATCAAATATTCACTAGTTTCATTGATTATAAAAACCTTTTAGTTATTTTTATAATTCTTTATATCAAGATAAGTTTGAAAGTGTTAGTAGTGGTAGGAAGGTGGTTTGTTACGATAACAAATGCAAAGTAGGTTATTTACTAAAAAGTCAGTTTAAAAGACATCTCCCGTATTAGGAATGACGCCTGGGTCGCTGAAGACTTGACAAACAGAAACAGTGGACACAAAGAACGGACAACCTCCAAACAACTATTTTTTGATCGATTACATAAAATTCTGTCAAGTATGGGAATCGAACCATGACCTCTGGCTTACCAGTCAGGTTAACCAACTATTAGACCAAGAGGCCAGAAACTCATTCAGAATTTAATGCAATAATTAGTAATAATAATATTTTTTCTATGCAGCATAGACTGTTCATTACGATATTTAGAACAATTTAATATTTAGGTTAGTACATTTCTCTTATTCCTTACACAATTAATTCTTCCTTTATTCTCTTGTACATATAAACTGTTAACTTTTAAGTTTGTAAGCAAAACAGTTTAAAGAATAAAAATCCGCGCAACTTTCACAAAACGTTTTTATTGATCTTCCCTTTGTTATAAGTTGCGGAAAGTTACGAACTTAACGTTTTAACTTTACCAACTACGTTTTTCTTATTATTGCTTCTAGGGTTGTTCCGTAATTTATTTAAAAAATTACATGTAGTAAAATACGTTCAAATATTTTAATAGAAGTTGTTTTTACAATAGTAGGGTATAACATATCTTCAAGATGGCACGGTTGTTCAAGCGGTTACTTCGCCACTAAGCTACCGCGTCGACTATTGTGGGTTCGATCCCTACACGGACAATACTTTCTGTAAAAAAAATATCTTTGTGTGTATGGCGTGACTCTAGGCACAGTAGAATAGGAACAATCCATATCTTCCCTTGGTTGTTATAAAATGTGACTAACGGATTCAAATTCGTAAAAGGAATATAATCCCACAGTGCCTGGATGACGGCAATAAGTTTGCAATATTACGTGACACTAAATTATGGTTGGAATAAAGAGGACTATCGAGACTCCTCTGCTTAATTCGTAGGGTATACAAGCGTGAGTGTATGTATGTATACCTTTCACTAATGATAATAACTTTATTTCAATTGATACGGAATAATAATGTTTGCGGTTAGGGTTTTTTAGTCATGGTTTTGTTATGATTAGATTGGACATAAATACATCAGCTGGTATACTCTGCGCTATCACCGCATGCTGATTACAAGACCATTTATTATTCTTATCTTGAAGACAACTCTGGCTTTAGGAACTATTCCTGTTTCGCGGGGGACTTGACAAACATACAACTACGTACACGAGTTCGTACTTTGCACCCACGGCCTTGACCTCACCACTAGACCAAAAGGACAATCATTTGTTAATTTCATTACAACAGTGCACGTACGCACATAATAATTTTTTTTACAGGTCAACTTACTGTTACAATTTGATGGTACTCAATATGAGTACCATCAGATTGAGTACAAAATTATAACTCCTACGGTTCTCTATACAATTGTACGAAACCCCTGCAATTAATCCTTCAACTCCATTTTAGGTAGCCGTTTGATCAGATGTTACCAAAGCCTCGAATTATTCCTTAATAAGTGATCGCACGTAATTGCAATTGCCATGGGTTTTATTCCACAGATGGAGATGCTTATAGCAATCCTCTTTACCATAGCTGCTATAATGGGAGCATGTCTGTTGTATCTTTGTTATTATAACATACTTGGTGCGTCAGGCAACGTTGATTTCGGATGGAGGTGGTTTAGAGACCAAAATGTTATACGTACCTAGTCAAAAGTCTAAAGATAGCTAGGGAATGCAAGAGAGCTTCAGCTGTCAGAGTCATGATGCACCTGTCTGTGAGACAATATCAGTTACGTAAACTTTTAATTGCTAAACTTTTGTAAAATGTCCATATTTTCCAATTTTATGTCTTATTAATTAGATTAAATTGCCGAGTGTTTCTAGGTGGAGTAGAATAGAGCCAACCCATTTCAAAAGGTGTCGTTAAGTTAGTGGGAACAACTTTTGTTTTTGTATCCACTTTGCCTGATGGAAAGCAATAAGTGGGGTCTAAGAGTGGTGGTCATCATCCTCATTGCATGTCTAGTCAATGCAGCATGGTGACCCATACTATGGTGGCCTGGTGAGATGCTTTTCCACGCCCCTCTTAAAAGACCTGGGATCAAAGTGGGAAACAAACACGTGCGTTGGTAGTGAATTCCAGGCTTACACCGATCGGCACAGGAAAGAAGATCCAAACCGTGTTGTTCGGGACCGTATATTTTCGACTCTCAAACGGTGACTCCTCAGGCAAGCACGTGTAGTCGACGAGAGTGTTCTGACGAGCTCTCCCAATTGGGAGAGCTCGCCAGAACACTCTCCGTGATTTAGGCGATAGAAGACTGTCATAGAGGCGACATCTCTTCAAAACTGCAGAGGCTCAAGAGACTAGGGACCTCAGGACAGTCGATAATGCGGACGGACTGCGACAGCGCCGTTGCAAATGGGTGTTTTATATGTATATCTCTGTCCGTGAGTATATGTATAAATTACATTTTCACAACTTAATTGAGCCTAAAGCAAGACGAACTGTTTTGAAACTTTCACAGCTTGTGTAACTAAAGGCTTAATCGCGATAATATTTGAAAAGTACAATACCTTACTGATTATCCGACATTTCAATTTACTTGAACCGACTGTTCTCGGATGGACTGATGAGAACTCAGAGGAGTGCGAGTTTCGGCTAATACCCGCACTTAGTATTGTTCTCTTTAAAATATTGTCATTATTTAGTCTCGAGCTACATATGTCATGTAACATGTAATAATATGCATGATGAGATTGTAATAATATGCATTCTTTATTCCACTCATGGAGTTGGAATAGTTCTTCCAAATTTAAAAATATTCAAAATATTTCTGAACGGCTTGACACCTTGGCGTTGCGTAGAGATGTAGCTTCACTCAGCATCCTCTATCGCTTGTATCATGGGGAGTGTTAGTGTTCAGAGGAATTGTTTGGACTTATACCAGCTGCAGGTTTCTGCCATCGTCCTACGCGACAAAATATCCATCCCCGTCACCTGGATGATTGGCACTCCACCACTGTTCGCTTCTCTAGAAGCTTTTTGCTTAACCAGCCTATGGAACAAATTGTCACTTGTCGTATTTCCGGACCGATACGACCTTTAAACCTTCAAGAAAAGAGCGTACTCCTACCTAAAAGGCCGGCAACGCACTAGTGACTCTTGAATTGCGGGTGTCCATGGGTGGCTGTAGTCACTTACCCTTTAGTTGACCCGTCTGCTCGTTTGCGACTATCGCATAGAAAATAAAATAAAAAAAATAAGTAGAAAACTACCCATATAAATTTTATGTACTTTATATAAATACGAAAACACCATCAAATTTAAAATATAAGAGTAAAAGTGACCGTTAAACTGAAAGCCGTTGCTCCACAAATAAGAGAATTAACAAAGGGATATTTAATTTGCTACTGACATCAAACGAGAACTATCACTTCAAGTGTGACTATGAGCTGTACTTAGCAATGTTATCAAAATTAAAAGCAAATTTATTGATGAAAAAAGCTATAAAGAGCTTTGTAATCAAAGATATAGAGTTGGAATTTCGAATTGTTTCGAAGTAAGTTGAAAAAGCGAACGCTGTCAGGAAAAATTGAATGAAAACATTGGGAGTGATTGACGAAATGCGAGAGACGAATGTTTTGATAGGTTTTTTCGGGTTGCGCCGCTTCGCTCTGAAAATTGGATGTCGTTTTGTTGTTTTAACGATGCCACAATGTGCCCGTTTTACCAAAGCTTAAGATTTAGGGATGACAAATAAACGATTGAATAGAGGTTAATCAAAGCTTAATATTAACTAGGTGAAAATATGTATGAAGGGTACGTATTACGGTACATAGTATTTTTTTTTTATATTTTTCTTTAATTTCGGTTGAGGCGTTAAATATATTGAGTATAGGAGATTATCTATTCGTTTTTGTTAAAATGTTGGCAAGGTATGTTATGTAATTTGTATGTTTGACCGTGATGAATTCTAGGCGTCAGATAGTGCATTCTCTACGAGACTGGTTACTGGTTTAATAGTGGGTTTATATTTTTAAGAAATTAATGGATTCGATGATCATAATTGTGTATGCATTTGTATGAATAAATTTTACGTATGTATGCAGAAACACGAAGAGTCCCAGACTGATAGTGTCTACAGAGATAGGTCGTGAGTTCGATTTCCACACGGTAAAAAAAAAATTTTGATCCACAAATGGGTCTTTTTCCGAATGTTCTTTACATCAGTTATTTTTATGTCAAGTCCACTACTACACAAGAACCATTCAAAATGCAATCGTTGTATTTTGGGATAACGAAAAAAGAACCTCACATAAATTATCGTCGTGGGAGAGCCATGCTTAGGCACGAATGGGTCGGCTCGACTGGTGCGATAACATGGTTTCACAGAAAATCTGTTGTGAAACAACGCTTGCATTGCATTTCACCGAAATTAGTAAAGTTTCCAGAGGCCCAACTCCCTCCCAATCTCCTCTTTCCCCTCCTCTCATTTCATATCCCCTAATCACTCACAAAGGCGGGCAGTGCACTTGCGGCTCTAGAGTAGCAGGTGTCTATGGACAGAGGTTGTCATTTACCATCAGGTGACCTGTCTGTTCGGCTGTCCGCCTATATTATGAAAAAGTATTAAAACAGAAATGTCTTTAAATAAGCAAATATTCATACTTAGTGAAGTCCCTTAGGTTAAAACTCATATAGTATTCATTCAAATTACCATAACAAAGCAATTATAATAGTTTTTCTTTTTGAAACGCTGGCTTATTGTTTAAACATAAATTGCATTAGTTTATGAGTGACTCGACAGTAACATGCATGCAAGCTACTCGTATAAAGAGATGTCAACGTTTTTTGCTCCTTTCATGCTAATTAATAAAGTTATTTAACACCTAACCCGATGGTGTGCAGGTAAATTAAACTTATAGGTGACGCCGCCGCCTAAAACTTAAGAGTCGTAAGTGCGCTGCCCGCCTTTGAAGATGGTGAGGGAAGGTGAAAGAGGAGAGGGGGAGTTGGGCCTCCGAGATCTTCACTTAATTGGCAATACAGTGCAAGCATTGTTTGTCTCTCGGTTTTCTGTATGGCCTTGGTATTATTTCGGTCGAACCAGCCCATCTGTACGTAATATGGCTCTACCGCTAATTATAAATAAACCCTATTCACCTGCAAAATTATAGTGTTGCAGTCACTAAACAACCCTACACTTCCATGACTTTTATCTAATCCAACAGTTCAGCTTTATTTACCTATCACACAATTGATAATCAATATAATACACTCGAGAGAAATGAATTCGGATAACATAAAGATACCTGCAAATCTTGATAACTGAAAAAGCTAGCTTAGTGAAATACGTTGTGTTGTGGTGTAAAATATGTTGTGTCTCTCTCAAATGTGTTGTGAACTGTTTTAACTATCAAATCAATGAAATAGCTCACTGTAATCCACTGTTGGACGTATCAGTTGGTCTTGAAGAAGGTATCTGAGATGGACTGGATGTAGTAAACGCAGGACCAGGTGCTATGATAGAGATCGACAGTGGTTACTCTATAATAATGTTAACTTTTGACCGCGGCGCGCTGTAAATGTACTCTGCACAAATGAGATTAGTCTTCCTTTGACACTCATACTATTTTATATTTGGAACAGGGCTATAAAAACGTCTACATAAGTGATAAATGACAGAATTGTACTGAAGCGTGTCGCTGTCACGTACAGAACATGTCATAAAACTGTACTATATTAAATACAGTCGCACAGCAGCCAAACAACTTTTTTAAAGAAGTTTTTATATTGAAAACTGTCAAGAAAATGTGAGAAAATAAAAATCCACACCCTCTAAATTATTAATTTGTTATACTTTTATTGTTCCTTTAAGAAAGTCTTCGACAGCCGCAACATCTGCATGAATAATATGGTAATGAGAATGTATGTATAATTTCTGGGTGTGATTGCTGGCAATGACTTTGCCAGCAATTACAATATGTATGAATAGGTTGAGATATAGCAGTCATTAATAAATATACTCTATAACTTTACAGCAGGGGTCGTTTATGCAGATCAGACGCCGCTCAAATTGGTGATGTTCTTTAGAAAGGACAGACGAACAGACTGGTCACCTGAAGGTAAAGCACAACAGCCTTCCATGGACTGCAACCTGCAACTGAAGAGTAGTAAGTTCGCTGTCCGCGTTTTAGGGTGATGAGGGATGGGAGATGAGGGGAGGGAAAATAGAAGAAGAACAGTTGGGCCTCAAGAAACCTCACCAATGTCGAAGAAATGTTTTGCTTCACAATCGGTTTTCGAGTACCCGACGGGCTTGTATGAAAGGTTTATGACAGTAGAGGAATCTCGTGATGTTTGTAAGGACTGAAACAAGTGGTGGTCTGAAACAATTGTCTCTGCCTACCCCACTCTAAGAAAGGCGTGAGCTTATGTATGTATGTAGCTTAACGGGACTTCAATCGCATAGGGTATTATACTTTTGACTCGACTGCACAAGAAGGAAGGTTATATTTTTCGAGTGTATGTATGTATGTATATATATGTACGATATTTATTTGTCGTGGCTTAGAGCCTACATGACTTGATAGGTTTCTACTTGTGATGTGTCATTTCAATCGTCGTAAGTGCAGTGCTGATATACGAATAGAGTACTCTTATAACATTTTAAAATGACAGCATAAATAAAATAGAGAAAAATCGTAATGTAGTATAATTTTATATTTCTTAAATAATTTTATTTGGTATCGCGTCCACTAGTTGTACTATATACATTTAAAGATGTTAAATTTAGAGTTTAGCTATATATATATTTTTAATTTTGGTTTGTTTTCTCCTTTTTGTTAAGCCAATTAGGAATAATTCCTGTTTCAAGGGGGACTTTACAAACATTCATAAAACTTACATAAATAACACCCAGACCCAGGACAAGTAATTGTGGATCACGCAAATTGTCGTACCGCGTGGGAATCGAACAGGGCCACTAACCACTAGTGGTAATGACCAGTTTATGACCCAAAAATATCAAGTATAACAAGCTAATAAGCTGGCACGGCTTGTTTTCGCGATACTAAAAGAGGAGCCAAATTACCCAGCTTATTGGAAAACAGGCGACAATCGCAACTTTTATGTAACTATAAAGTATGATAACTGTGGCAATTGCACACGTTGTCTTAGAGGTAAATGATACAATAAACTTGTATCAATATGCTAATAAATTCGTCTGAGATACTGGTTTTGTAAAGCGACGAAATTAGGTCCATGTCCCAATTAGTGGTAGAGCCAAGCTTAGGCCCAAATGGGCCAGCTCAACCAATGAAACGTTTGCTTTGCATTTCTCCGAAATTAGTCTCAACTCCCTCTCTCCTCTGTCCTCCCTCTCTTATTTCCCATCCCTCAACCCTCAGCACCCTCAATGGCGGGCAGCGCACTTATGACCCCTGAGGTGCAGGTGTTCTTCCTTGCACATATTTAAAAACAAAGTAAAGGACTTTTACTTGTCATTATGAATGATGCTTAACTTGTTATTTTCATTTATTATAATGATTTATATATGATTAAGTCTATTTATGTTTTATATATATATATATATATATGTATATATATATGTCTATCATTAAACGACGTATTTAGAATTAAATTAAGTAGAATGTAAGATAGATAAGATAATATAATAATAAAAAGATATAAATAATTATATACTAGCATCATCGATTGGTAGGATATTTTTGATCAGCTTGACACCTTGGCGTTGCGTAGAGATGCAGCTTTACTTTGCATTCTCTATCGATTCTATCATGGCGAGTGTCCAGAAGAATTGTTAGGACTTTTACGGATATATTCGATGTTCAATAAAATTTTACACATGGTGTCCATTCCTTGTTTTAACAATCGTAAAATTGCACGAATCCAAAGACATATATTATTTTTACACTGAGATATATTATTCATATAGGACTATTTGCCAGTAATAATATTAAGCTAATAAATTACTCGTTATAATATAAATGCGAATGTCTATCTAAATCAATTATTGTCTCTAAAATATATTCTAATCATAAGTTTATTGATAGACAGAGATTCAAATTTAATAAAGTAACAATAAGCAAACCACTTACCTACTAGTCTTTCAATTTGTCAAGAAACATTAGCTACCATCCACAAAATAACCAGATACTCATATTACAATACCCATTATTCTGAAGACGGTTCGACGAACAATTACCGATAGAAAAGTACCTAAAAGATTTTTTAATTTAATGAGATGAGCCGGAGGCTTATAATGACAACACAGTGTGAATAAAATGGATGCCTCGTTAGATTTTTAATAATGTAGTGAAACGAATAGTAGTGCCTGAATAGTTTACTCCTTGTAATCTTATTTTTTATTATTACAAATAACCGTTATTTGGTCTTTCAGTCCAATCCCTCAGTCGCCTTTTACGACTCTGGCGGGAACAGATGGGGTGGCCCTATTCTACCCCGCCAAGAACCACCCGACTACAGTAATAATCTACTGCGCTGTAACTGATACCAACTATCTAATAAACTAATGGTTTGAATTCCTGGGTTTGGTCGTACACCTCGAACTATACGAAGTTTATCATGTTACTTATTATTTGTTATATTTTGGTGAGGAGGTCCGTAGCGGTAGGTTCTTTAGAGTTGGATGATTTTGTCTTCTATATCGTCTTCTATGTCGTATGAAAAAGGTACCACATTGCTTTTGAAATACATTTATTGAAACCATTGCAACATATAGACCATTTCTAAAAGACATTCTTGAATGTCAATAATGGAACTCTCGACCACCGTTACTCCAATTAGGTGGCTTGGTTAGTTTTTTTTTTATATATAAGCATACCAGGAAATTGTTGAGCGTTTCATCAAAATGAAGCTACTTACGGAAAATTAGCTTGTTAGTAATCAAGTGCAAAAATGGACTATGGATCCTGGACTATAAGTTAATATACCTAAACAAAAAGCCATTACAACTTTATGACCTCATCACTAATAAAAATTTGTCATATCAGTCTAACATTGGCTACTTCAAAGTGTAGTTAGGAACCAAACTTTACACTGAAGCTTAAAGTGACTATAGGATATAAATAATATTTTTTATGAGCCATTCACTTATACATATGTCCGTTTATTTATTCACATTATTATATTTCTCAAAAGTTATTTCATTCCACCCCAAGCAGTATTTACAACGATGTTCAAAGTTCCATTGTGCCTTAACCTCAGTTATTTCATAATACCTACATCGCTTTCAAAGGTTTCGCTCGAAATTAGAAAAGTTTAATGAATATGATGCAAAAGATTTTTTGACTTGTGAAGGACTACAAAGAGGCGAGAGCTCATTGATCGAGTATCTTAAAAAGAAATTCAATTAATTCTTACAAAAATATCACTAAGCTTTAGAAGAGTTTGATCATGCTGACCGTAAATAGAAAAATATTAATATCACAGGTTGAAGAAATACATATGTATATCAGCAGAGATCAGTGAAGGAAATTAAAAATACTTTTGGTACCTATAACTGTGTGTAAGTAATATTAAATTATCAATTTATTGAAAGAAGCTAAGGTAAAAAAAATGCCTGCCTAGAGTGAGTGCAACAGAAGGCAGTAGAATAAATGATGACAAGGCAATCTTGAAAATTGAAATTTAACACACTGTAAGAAACTTACAATAGACGAATACATTTTTCCATTTGTGTAAATCGGCAAGAATCTCATCACAATAAATCGATATAAAAATACGACATCCTCTTACACAAGACCAATTTTCCAAAAGATTGATTCGTATTAAACTTCCTAAACGTTGGACAGGGAATTGTTGAATTGGCTGGAAAAGTCTTAATGAAAAACGTTTGGGTAGATCAAAATAAGCCAAATTCTTATATATCATGCAGTAATGATCACTTCCAAAAATATTGTACAAATGTACTAGATTTTCAATTAAAGTTGAAGTTGCAGTCGTAGGGTCATGTTTAGGCACGAATGGGCCGGCTCGACCAGTCGCAGAAACCACGGTCGCAGAAAATCGGGTTAAAGCAACGCTTGCGTTGCATTTCTCCGAAATGACTCAGGTTTCCGGAGGCCCAACTCCTCCTCTCCCCTCATCCCCCTCTCCTCTTTCCCATCTCCTCATCCCTCCTCTCTTTTTTCCCCTTCCCGAAATCCCCATCTCTCATCAGCTTTAAAGGCGGGCAGCGCACTTGCGACTCTTGAGTTGCAGGTGTCCATGGAAGGCGGTTGTCACTTACCATCAGGTGATCCGTCTATCCCCTTATAGTATAAAAAAACATGAATAGAAGATGTATAACGAGTAATAAATAAAAACAATAATAATAAATATATACTCCAAACACCTCACACACTGGCCGTCTGATCCCAAACTAAGCAGCGCTTGTACTATGTAACCAGACTGCTGATATTTACATATTTTTAAATACATACAAATTATAGACACACAGACACAGAACAAATGATCGTGCTCATCAGGCAATTATTTGTCCTGGGTGGGAATCAAATCCTCGACCTCGGCTTAACAGTCAGGATTGCTAACCGCTAGACCAATAGGCCAGTCGATAACGTAATAATCTTATTACATCTATAAGTAAAAATATTCATTATTATCAATTACGTTACTAAAGTAAATGAATTATATTCCTCTGAGAATTCTAAATGAAGATCTGATTCAACATCCATAAATTAACGAATCTCATTATGATTTGAAATGTTCCTTTGATTCTTCATTATCTTTTTAATTCCATAATTAATCTTTCTCTGGAGACTGTAGAGAGCTTAGATGAAAACGCGCTTAAGTATCCTTTTAACCGTTGCAGATCCATACTTAGATACGAATGGCCCGGTTCGACTGGAGTAATATCACGGCCTTACAGAAAACCTGTTGTCAAATTTGCGTTATGTTTACCGAGTGGGTGAGAGCTGGTGAAAGCCAAACCCCCTCTTCTCAATCCCCTCCCCTTATCACTCTCAAAGGCGGTTAGTGCATTTAATACTCCGGAGTTGGAGGTGTCCATGGGCGGTGGTAGTCACTTACCATCAGGTGACCCGTCTGCTTGTTTGCCCCTATGCCTTAATTCGACTGTCAACTGTCGAGTTGAGATATTGTTTTTGTACACAATCACATGCAACTGCATGTGATTCGGATCTGTAATATAAGTTATAAAATGATTATTTAGTTCTTTTGTGATATGGGGGGGACAGGTAAACAGACGGGTCACCTGATAGTAAGTGTTAACCGCCGCCTATGAACATGTACCTTAAGAGTTGTAAGTGAGGTGCCCGCCTATAAGGGCGATGATAAAGGGGGGTTGGGGGGAGGAGAGTAGTTGGTCCACCAGTACCCTCACTCATTTGTTATTAAAATGCAAGCATTGTTAACGGCTTATTCTTGCCTAAGCATGTCTCTCTCACATAAAGATATAGACATAAAATCAAACTTAACACATAATTCGGTTTCTATATTGCCAATAATAAGTCAAGGTCCTTGAGATTTATAAGAAAACGTTCTCATCGGACTTAAAAGCCATTTAATGTACATAAAGAGTGGCCGTTTATAAAATCGTAAATTGTTCATAATCATGCCACGAGAGTCGATTTATGAAGTCACTGGCAGAGGTCGCTTTGCATAATTCTTGTTTTGGAAACATACGGGGATACTAGCTGGACGGACCCGCCTGGGAACTACAAATTAAATGCCTGCTGATGATAAAAGCCCTTCTAGTTATATTACATGATAGCGGCATCGTAAAAGTACATACATTAAACAGACATGTTATTCACGATGATAATAATTATTTTATATAATCTCACTCATCGTAACGCCCTTTTAACATAACCCTATTTACTTTTGTGTATCATGCAGTAAGTACAGTCTGATAGCTAACAGTCTTTATAATAACTGTGAGTATAGAAAATGTATAATCTTCAAAAACCCACACAGTATTTTTACTATTCTGCTACAAGGATATTCGTTATCAGTCAGCCCGCCTGCTGCTGTGGCTGGTGGGAATCAAGGATATGTTGCTGTTACGGACTTAATTCTGAAGAAAGTTATTTAAATAGTTACTTACATATTAAACTATAATTAAAACTTCAGTTTACTATGAAAGTACTTGGTTACTTTATTTATGAAAGAGTTTTCGCGTGAAAGCTACGAAATACACATCCTTGTATTTGCACTAAAGGTTTCTTAAGAAGACAAGTTCGCCGTTGACTCGTCTCTCAGTGTAAATTTCCCGTAATAATAGGTCCGAGTGGCGTTCGGCTACCTTTCCCGAACTTCCATAGTCATTTCTTTGTAAAGCCTTTCACAATTTATGGAAGTGACTGTCAAATTATACTCTTCGAGAGGTGAGTAAAGTACAATGGGGTCCTAAGGTAATGTGTCATTTTTTATTAAAAAAATGATCGGATGTATTTAAGGGCGTAATCGTTTTCACATCGATAACGGTGTTTGGAATTCCTTTTGATCATGGTAATTTATGATGGGCGGACTCTTTGCTACATATTTTATGACTGAGTTTATATTTATATTTACTTGTTTTTCTTGAATAACGTTGTATTTTATTAGAAGCCTTTGTGTGTTGTACCATTTTATGATACGCATGGTAGGTACACGGTAAAAAAATAATATTTTTGTTAAACATTGCCATCTCCTTGCCTCACAAAAACCGGCTTTTTAATGTATTTCAACTATTTCTTATATTTCCTATTACCAAAGTAATTTTTCGTTTTTTATCCTCGAAGCAGGTGCAATATTTTTTTCAAAATCCTATGTAAGTTATTTTGTCTTTTTTTTTTCACCGTATCTTGCCGTGTGGATCTCGGTGGTGTAGAATAGGGCCACTCTTTCACTCCCCATGGTGTCGTAAAAGGTGACTAAAGAATCGGACAGTTGTCTATCAGACAATTAGTATACAGAGCCTGGTTGACGGCAAAAGGCTTGCCCCCTATTACATTTTTGGGACTAAATTATATATGGCAAAGACAGTGTTCCATACAACTCCCCCTTCCACTTAGAGGATACAAGCGTAGCGCATGTATGTAGATATGTATGTCTTTGTATTAAAAGTCAGTTAATTACGCACCGCTCAACAACGCTCCAACGACTTATGGATTATTGCGTTTGGGTTTTTAAGGCCAGATCTATAATTCTAGAAAATTTTGCGACTAACAGAAGCTAATCAGAACCGCAAATTCGTTAAGCCCATAATAAAATAGATAATCTGTATAGTCCGTAAAAGTAATTAAAAAAGTTTAATTGAACGTTGTAAGATGGGATCCCGCTCTGAATTCCGTTTAAGTAACTAAATTGTTGGGTCATTGAGAATTCGAGCGTTTTTATTGAGATTTTGATTGTTTTTGTTTGTTGATATTTTTTTTCTCATAAAAACTATAGGCCACTATGTTCAAAAAAATATAGAACTATGTTCAAAATTAGAATATAAATGTTGGACACTACTTACGCACCAATATTGCTCATAGGGTCGCCATAACCGCATGTTGCTAGTAGTCACAAACGTTGTTTCTTTACTTATCATTATCATGTTATTAGCTGTTGTCCTTTTAGGTAGTATGAAGCGGTTTGACTCATATCCTTTCTATTCTTATGAAAAGTTTATCGCTTTATTTTTATATAATAATTACAAAATTGCTTCAGTAACAATGTTAGTTTTTGTGTGTTTTTAAGCGTATCGTATCAGATTTCTCTTTTTTCTCTTTAGAAAAAACAACTACCACGCTAAGTTTAATTCCTGTATCGCGGTGGCTTTGCAAACATTACAATAACGGACAGCCAACACCCAGTCTCAGAACAACTTTTTTATGGATTCCACATAGTCTTTTCCCGTACCGAGATCGAACCCACAACACTCAACGCGGTAGCTTAGTGGCGAGGTAACCACTGAAAACACTGCGCCATCCGTGCAGTCATCGGTGCAGGTTTGAACTATATAATTTTACTAATATTCATAATACGTGTCCAATTTAACTTTTTTACCTTAATGATTTGATTACCTTCAAACAACCCTGACTATTCATCAGACAATACTGGTAATTTATGTTAATTAGGATTAATTCGAGTGGATTCATAGCGTATTGATAGACATCAAATCTTCATAACGTAACTAATACAATCACTAATGTAAATACCCTTGAATGGGTAGTATTAATTAATTAAGCGGGCTATTCACGTCGCACTGATTGACATGTCAATGTCCAAACGAGACACCTCATAGCAATCGACATATCGGCGGTAGTGAATTCCACAGAAACACACACTTCCGGAGATAGCAACATATATGTATATATACGTTGTAATGTCACCTGTATAAATAACAGAGGGAGGTATTTCAACAGTGGGAGAGCCATGGTGCGATAACATGGCCTCACAGAAAATCGGTTGTGAAGTAGCAGCAGCAATTGCGTTGCATGTCCCCGAAATTAGTGAGGTTTCCAAAGGCCCCTCTCCCCCTCTCCTCTAGGCTCAAGGGAATGCTGCGTACTTACGACTCTCTAGTTGAAGTTGTCCATGGACGGCAGTTGTCACTTACCATCAGGTGACCCGTCTGTTCGTTTGTCCCCCTATAGAATAAAAATAATACTATTCAGGTTAGATTGGGGTTTTCAGTGATATTGTGAATCTAATCCTGGTAAGGGCTGGTTCATTATACATACAAATGTAACGAAGAACTTCGTTGAGTCAGATAAAGGCGCTTAGTTCAAGGAAAATCATTGTTTCAAACTTGTTAATAGACATGAATATACACGAATATTTATGACTGGCCAGCGGTTGGGGGTTCGATGTCCGTACAGATCCAGTTGTACCGAGCATGCATGCTCTTTTTTGTTTGTATGTTTGTAAAGTCCATCGCGTTGAAGAATAATTTCTTGTCCGAGAGTTTCTGTTTTTTTTTTTAAATAATGTTATGTTGTTGAAGTTGTACACTCGTAGTAGTAACCATGTTTTAATTCCATAGTGTATTGAATTAACAAAACGCAATCTAAACATAAAAAACTGATCCTAGAATTACAAAGATAGTATAAATAATATTTTTAATACACAATTCAAACATTAACTAGCTAGTATCTGAAGTTTCCGAAGTGTAAGGAGGAGGGTTGATAAGAGGCAATTTTACGCCCATCAGCCACTTGATGTGATATGAACTTTATTTAATAGTATACATCATGACAAATATAAAAAACAATTATTTAAAAAAAAAACCTGTAATTGATGGGTTAAGTAATATAAATAGTTATGTATCTATTATGAACATTTATTAATATAAACGTTATTGTTATTCATTTTAGCAACAAAAAACAACTGTTATTAGAACACTAAATGCAAAATTAAGATAAAAGAAGGTTATTAACTATTATTATTTCATTCATTATTATTTAGTTCATCGTTTGTTTTAATCGTATCCAGTCTATTCTACTCTCACGCGTAATATATTTTTTCTTTTAGGATAGAAGCGCACAGTGAAACAAAATAAAATAGTACTCACATAAAAGCTTATAAACAGTAGTTTCATTGTGAGTCAAAAATAATTTGTTTCAAAGAACGCTTCTTTAAGAAATATTAATTTAAAGATTGAAAAAAACGTCAATAATATACAAAAAAGACGAAATACTCTCTTTTTGGGCAATAATAGGTATTACTTACTATATTATTTATCACGTAAATCTTATTGAATTAAAAAATATATATCTTCAACTGTACAAGTGCATTAATAAATAGTTGAAAATCCATTTTTTTTTCTAGTTTGTGATGGGCGAAAAAAGCCTCTTATCAACCCTCCTCCTTTGTCACATGTGATTAGGTAATGTAATATTTACTGACGAATGAGCGAGGCACGGTACATTGTTGGTGTTTTGTTCATGACTCGCTTAGATTGTTATTAAATAGGCTTCATGTAGCATTCCGCTATTATTGACGGGGTCTGACCGTTGTAGCTTACTAGTAATACTGTGTATTTGAGTGAAGTGCTGTTATTACTGCTGTCTTACATGCATGGTAGTTAGGAGTACTTTAATATATTCATATAAAGTCTAAGATTTTATGCTCTAAGCTTTTATGCACAACTTATATGATATTTCTTACACACACATTTACCTATATTCTCGAAGGCAGAGCCTTATCAAACGCTCCCATTTTGCGAACCATAATTAAATCCCACTTATCTAATATGGATCAGTTTATTAAATTTTTATAATGTGTTAAATTGTTTATAAGGGTTAATTAAAAATATGTGGTTTGAATGTTTCTCTATTTGCTAATAAAAGTACAAATTTAATTTTAGTTAGATAACAAAAATGCTGTAAGTTTACACCCATTCAAAACTAGAAAAATCACCATCAAAAGAGTGCTTTATCAGTCACTACAATATTCTGTTTGTAAATTTTTCCATAAGAACGCGAAGCACATTAAAGATGTATGGCCGGCATTTGTGTAGTGCGTAGTTGAAGTGGATTTGAACAAGTTGGCAGAGCCAATAAAAGTTGGCCGGCGGGGTAATCTTGAACATGGGATGAATAAATATAATCATACATGTGTTAGAAGGAAATACAACACTGTTCAAGTTTTGCTATCAGGAAGCTGATTGATGCGTCTTATCAAGTTGAATTTATTACTTAAGGGGGGGAGGGGAGGTGACGCTTAATAAACATGGCCATATTCCATCTAAAATTTTTGTATGTTCTTATGTTCATAGTTTTTTTTTTGTGATTTGGTTAATCGTTTTTATCATTATTTTTTTCAATTTAAGTATTAGCTTGCATTTTATATATTTTTATTGCGTTCATTTACGAAATTTCTCCATTAGTCGGCAGTGAATGAAGAGGTTGATAAATAAAGTATTGTAAACATGGTTTTTAATAATTTAAATACATTTTAAAATGATGAAAATATGTAATTCCAAATAACTTTTTTTTATATAGGGCGACAGACGAACAGACGGATTAACTCAAGGTCAATGACAACAGCCACCCATGGACACCTACAAGTCAAGAGTCGTAAGTGCCTTTGCCTTTGAGGAAGATAAAGACAGGGGAAGGGGAGAAATGGAATGAGAGAAGAGCAAAGAGGTGAGGGGGAGAGAGGAAAGAGGAGAGGCAGAGTCACTCACTCGACAATACAATACATGCACTTTGTGTCTGCCGGTTTTCTGTGAGGCTGTTTTATCATTCCGGTCGGGCACGCCCATTCGTACCTTAGCATGGATCTCCCACGGTACAAGGAAGAAGGAACCACATCTCACTCACTCCCTTAAAATTAGGAATTACTTATAACTTTATTAATGTGTGCTGTCATATATCTCGTGCATACATTACAACTTGACATCGCCTGTCACGGGTTAGGTTCATGAGTTACACAATAATTACATACACTGATTAATAATAATGCCCTCGTACTGTTGTGAAAGCCATTAATTAGCTCTACTGTACCTAGTGTTAATCAACCCTTTATAAACCCGCCACTGTACATGAATATAATAAGTACAGGTAATGACATTGATGACGTAGCGACAAAATTGAGATAGTGATAGGTAAACAGTATTTTGTGAATGTTCATAGAATCACGTGAGAGTTATTTATATGTAAGTACATAATTTGATCTAACATTTTTTTTTTAATTTTGTATATTTGCGGAATAATAAGAAAGAAGGAAGGAAGGAAGAATATTGTTTTAATTGTTTTTTTAACTTATTATCATATAAATAAAATTCATAAATTAGCAAAAAAACAAACAAAATATACTTAAAAGTATAAAATATAGTGTCCCAAGGGCATCGGTAGAGGAACCAAGCTACCGTTGGGTATCGTATCAACGAAGACTACTACTACTCCTTCTCCAGGCCCTTCACCCAGCTACCTTACGTGCGCCCCTGGAGGTGTTGGGGGGGACTTTAAGCAATCAACCCATGGGCTGATATGATTATCGACACAATGATTGCCGAATTCACATTCCATATGTCGAAAAACTTACTGGCCAAATCCGACCATTTTATCATTTTCAACTTTTGTGAGATTGTCATCATGGAGAAAGGTAATCTCAACAATCATTGAATAGGGTTGTAATCGGTCTATCGCAACTATATTAGATTCTTAGTCCGATTCCAGAATGCTGCATTTCCTTACTTTGCATGATTGCACATTTATCTACACTAAATTCCGTCTTGATACATTTGTAGTAATTATTATTCATTTTAATGCGAGAGACGCGGTAAATAAATTAAAAAAACATTATATTCAAATGTATTCATATTAATTTAGGTATTGTAGTTGTCGCACTGATATAGTGAACCCAGGGCAGTGGGCATAGACGCAGAGAGTTCAAACTATTTCTCATCCCACTTAAATAACTGGCAACAGTATTAGGTACTTATTTGAATTATGAGATCGCTTAGGGCAAAGTCTACGTAGGGTATACATTTAGTAACTTAATCGTTCGCTGTGTGTATTGAGCCATATTTTTTTTTTTAATTAAGAGGTTTTCAAATAATCGTTGAGCACTTTTATGAAGTAAAGAAATTTATTTGAATTTGTTCCCATTACAATAGAAATATGTGAGGTGGCTGACATCACAAACCTTCAAGAATTTTATAGATAACTGACAAGTAAACAAGTTTACTCTCGATGTTTTGATTCAATTGCAAACAATTGATAGTAAATTAGTTTTGAATACACACGGTTTTACCGCTAATGTGTCATTAAACTATCGGTAGACAGAGTCAGTCACAAGCCTTTCGATGGTTCTTGTTCTGATAATGTTATTTTTTCACTTTCACTATCTAAACCAATTAAATAACAATTCTCGTTTTAATTTTTTTTACAATGTCTATAAAAGTAAAATACATTTGTTTACCTTAAAATAATCAGTAAAAAATGAGGATTATTTATAAACATGTGTCTAAGAGTCGACCGCGAAGAACATACTCTGATGAAATCGGCGATGTTCAGAAAAAGGGCAAGTCAGAAGTACCAAAAATCGGCAGGCTCGTATGAAAGGTGTATTGACAGTAGAGAAATCTCGTAAGGTATGTAAGGATAGAAGCATAAGCACATGAAAGATAGAAGCAAGTGGCTTGTTCTTGTCTCTGCCTACGCCGAAGATAAAAATGTATATTCGTGCTGCCAAACCATTACATAGATATGTAACTACTTTAAAAAAGTCATTTCGTTCTAAAAAAAAAAATACTCAATAGCTTGGCTTGTGTCTCAAATATAGCTTGAGGTTAACCCTTGATTGCGGTCATAGAATTTTCAAACGGGTTTTTAAAGTTCCATTTCCATATCAAGCGCCTTCCAAAGAAGATCACAAGGTAATAATCGATTAGGAAGCCGTAACACTTCCTCATCTAAATGCCTCCTCCCTATTTGCCGATATTAAATAAAACTCAAAGTAAAACTAATATACATACCTGCGATTTTGGGAGTCCCTTTGGGATATTAAATATGGGTTTCCATTATTATAGTTACGGGGAAAATTTTATTTTCATATTGACATATTGACATATTGACATATTTTTGACGAACATATTGTGTTTTGTTGTATTTTCTTTAGCTTCGGTTTTTCGTGAATATTTCATACAGTTACTTTGTACGATATTCAGTTCTATTAGATTTTAGGAATCTTAGCCTATTTCAATGCGCCTATTGTTATAAAAAAAGTTACATACTGTCGAATTGATAACCTCCTTCCTGTTTGTTTTAAAATTAATAATTTCACATGCCGTTAAGCCGTCCGATACTAAGTAATCGCCAAGAAAAAGTAACCACGTCTAGGTGGCACTGCGCTATAAATCAAACCGGGGAAAGTTGGGGCTAGAAAAAGCGAACTAATGGCTTTCACTCTGATTTAGGTGAAGGTCATTTTTAATTTAAGCGAAATCATTCAGATTTTTCTTTTAAACTACTGTTATCTTTATAGCAATAGTAGATAATAAGATTTCAATACTCAGTCTCTGATTACTCCAAATATAACCACAACCACGACGTTTTGCAAATTTACAGATCAATCAATTAGACGAAAAGTTTTTGCTTTTTGCATTAAAGTAATAAAAATATTACATGTTTACTAAATAAAGTTAAGCACTTAAAATGTTAAATGGAGAAATGTAAAAAACAATGTGAAAAGCATCGGTCAAACATTAATTAAAATTAAATAAACTACTACAGTCACACCTTTTAAGTCATTATTATGTATGGATGAACTCGTATAAAAGATAAACATATGTATAAAATTAAATTCTTTACTATTCTCATCTCGGTCGTTTCATGCTCGTTTACAAATTTTTTATCCGCAGAAGCATATCTCGCCACCTATATGAAACCCCAATACAATCATCGCAGTTAGGGGTAAAGTATATCAAAGTACATACATAATCTGTATAGCACATATATAAAGTACGGAACCATCAGACTTCAAAGGTACTGCAATCGTTTGTAATGAGAGCACTCGCGGCATGGCGGTAAATTAAAAATATTTTCAAATTGCAACCCGGTGATGGTCGGATTAAAATACCGAAAGTTGGGGATGGTACAGGGTGAGACTCTTTATAAATTGTCTTGCTACTTTTTTCTGGGGGTCGTGCAAGTTAGTCAAAGGAACTTTTATATATTTTCCTGACGTCAAATTGATTCAAGTATTAGGTATGCAATAAAATTGCAATTATAAATTTAAATATTTTAACGTCGGTGGCTTTGGGGAAGTACAGTAAATACGCCGCCCTTCAGGTCGCCGGGTATGACTTCGTCCCGTTCGCCGTGGAGACGGCGGGTCCGTGGAGCTCTGAGGCCAAAAAGTTAGTGGCCAAATTGTGGCGCCGACTGCGGAGTAGCGGCCAAATTGTGGCGCCGACTGCGTAGTGGAATAATATGTTTAAAAAAAAACTAATATCTAAGTAAGTACAAAATTGAAAATTAGTAATAAAATATATTAACTTGCCTTTTTTAACAAATAGTAATCAGCTTTTAGAAACGTTTAACAGTAAACCTACTTTTTGTAACATTACACGTACTTGACACCTTAATATTTACCGTACAACGATGATTAAAATAAGAGTTATGATGAGCTATTGTTATGTTTATAGTACAGGAGATATCAAAGTGATGGTCGACTTAGCTGCGAGGTAATATCAGTTATGTAAACCCTGACGGTTTTCCAAAAAATAGATAATTGTCTTTATTATTTAATACCATATACAGTTCACTGTATGCGGTTCAGTTTAAAAAGTTTACTGTATATTAAACTTTTCTTATTCTCTGTCATACTTCTTTATTACCAGTTTTTCCTTTGTTAAAAAAAAATACAAAGAAATATATGTATGACATTAGCAGTTTTCAGTTATTCCACAATTATTTATTTTAATCTTCAGTAATTATTAAGAAATACTTAAACAAAAAACAGTTTAAACAGTTTAAAGCTATGAAGCAATTTATAATATACGTTTGAATGTTTTATTTATTTGAGTTCGTTTTGCATATAGAAATAACAAAATGATCGTCAGCGGAAAAAATATACCAATCTTGTACAGTACATCCGTATTGCTGAACTAACATTGTTTTTGCCGCTTTCCTCTTTGAAAAACGTCCTCTATAAAACACGCTTGTTCTCGTCCGGCCATACAGTATATAAATTGTCATGGCAACTCATGTGTGAATTTTACTAGATTTTAACACAGCAAAGTTTGTCGGTAAAAATTTCTTAGTTGTATTTAATTGTGAGTATATTTTCTGCGCTTTATTTTGGAAGAGAACTGGGATTTTCCATGACTTTATGTTCACGATTTTTAAATTGTGTTGAATTTAATTTTTGCTGTAGTTATTTGAAAACTTAAAACGTTTAATTGCAAAACTGAATAAGTTTTTTTTTTTTAAAGTAACAGAACTTGTTTAATATCCTGTTAGAAAGAAACTGCTTTCTTCGACTTTTAAAGTGTAAATAGACCTGCCAAATTACTGCACTATAAGATTTTCTGACAAGTAACGCATGTTTAATGCATCTATTGTTGTAAATGTTTGGAAGCAGTATATGTATAAACCATATATTCTTTATCAGTGTTTAAAAAACCGCTAACAAGTTGACAAAAAATGTATTGATATCTTAGATTATCGTAATTCCATAACACTAGGCGCTAATCAAATAACGGTTCTCTAATTAATATAACCTTTCCTTTGAGGGTCGTCGCCCATTATTTAACTTTCACACACATTAGTGTGGGTGCAGCAGCGTGCTGACCTCTTGGCAGCTATTGGTAGGGGTAGCCTGTCGCTGGAGACCATGGTTGTCGGAATCCCAAATGTCGGCGGAATCCCATGCACTCTCGCTCTGGACAATAGCAATTGTCCAGAGCGAGAGTGCATGGGATTCCGCCGCTTCGTACTGCGAGGTAGTGATGCTTGAAAAAGAAGTGGCGGAAAGGGAACGGGAGAGAGTTAGTACTCTTCCGTCCCACAGAAGACGCACAAGGGGAGTGCAAAATAAGCTCCGGCCTCCATGAGCGCTGGCCTAAAGGCGACAGACTGGGTTATCTATCGCCCTAGCAGAAGTAGGCCCGACAGACTAAATATGGGGGGGTGGAACACATCATATTGGGGTCGCCTTGCTCAAAAGGTGGCCAGGTCTGCCAGGGTACACAGGGACTTCCTTTCTAGGGTACACCTAAGGCTCCGGCCGTAAGACCGGTTGACGGAACACTGTATGGTTTTAGTCGGTTTGAGTCCGACATACCATTAGCCCTTAAAGCCTTATACCATTTTTTTAACACAATGTCTAATGTAACATAAAATAAAAAATAAAACAATACTAGAGCCATATAAGCTCTTAATTATTATAAAATATGATATTATATCAACAAAGATGCCAAACAACTTTTGAAAGTGTATGAAACAAACTTGAAGTTAAAACCAGATTTGATAGAAATTCTCACTTAGAAGGCAGGCCCTCAAATGGAACCACTTCTAAACTTAATATAAGTACTAAAAGCTCCAAATTCAAACTTGAACTTCAAATGTTTGTCTATGAAAGGGGAAAGTACCCTTATTTAGGACGGAGTCATAATTATTGATGTTTTTCTTCGAAAACCAAACAATGTCGCGATTAAACTTAAAGCGAGAGAAATAACAAACGCATTGCGGTGAAATCCTTTGAACGTGGTATTGCCAGACTTAATTCTCTGTTTTCCAATAAAAGTTTTGTAATACAGTTCGTAAGAGCTTCCAGGTAAACACAAACTGTATGTTTAAGTAGGACTTAATAAATTAGTTATTAGTTGATAACTTTTTTTTAATATCCATGAGATTCTGAAACTAAAACTTATTCCTAAACTTGTGAAACTACTTCGTCACATTCCGTTTTTCTCCTTCGTATAAAGACCAATCCTAGCTTCAACACTAGAAATTATACCTGTCTCATGTTTTTTTTTATATTATAGGGGGCAGCCGAACAGACGGGTCACCTGATGGTAAGTGACAACCGCCGTCCAAGGACACCCGCAACTCAAGAGTCGCAAGTGCGCTGCCCGCCTTTGAGGGTGATGTGGGATGGGGGATGCAGGGAGCGGAAAGAAGAGAGGGGGGATGAGGAGATGGGAAAGAGGAGAAAGGAGATGAGGGGAGAGGGAGAGTTGTACTTCCGGAAACCTCACTCAATGCGGTTAAATGCAACGCAAGCGTTACTTTTCCGGTACACAACCGGTTTTCTGTTAGGCCGGTATCGCACCGGTCGAGCCGGCCCATTCCTGCCTAAGCATGTCTCTACCACTTTAATTTTTCTTTTAATAAAGCTGGTAGGTATGCGACCCTGACTTGTTTGTATTCCCCAATCCATCCCTATAAGCAATATCCCTGTCCTTATCTTTCTATCCTCCTTTTCAATTTTCCAATTTATTACGCGGATGGGAATTAATTGTGGTCCGCAAAACGTAGGCCGTAATTGCGCCTACATTACGCCGACATGAGTGTATGTATTAATGTGTGAGGAAATAGAACCTACGACCTCCGGCTAAGCAATCAAAGTCAATAGCAACTAGATCAAAAGGATATTCAAAACTCTAACTCAAAAAAAAAAACTCTCAATAACGATCAAACGTCACATTTTCATATTCCAAATTCAAGTAGTAAAATGCATTTGGAATAACTTTTATTTGACACAACTTATAAGTAACAAAAGCTCTTTATTCTCGTACTTTTACAATTCCTTGATATTGTTTCTTATCGAATTTTCTCTTACTTATATTGTATAAATTTTGACCAACTGGATATTGCAAATACTTAGAGGTTAGAAAACTTTACAGACTAATTGTAAGACTTGATTACATTTCATCTATTATTCTAAGTTTGTTCTTTACTCGGTTGAAGGACGACCCTGAAAAGCACCCTCCACCCCGACAGGGAGATGGAGACAAACTATTACACAAGAACTTATATAAATCTGGTAGAAATTGTTTTAGCAATAAGGTCGCCCTTTGGTGATTACCTTTTTGACATGTACCTATCTACTATGATACTGTAAAGTGGTGTACAAGTAAAGTATTGTCTATCTATCTATGTATACTATAACGTGAGGGGGGCTTAATTATTTTTGGCAAAAAGTCGGCGTTTGACACGACCCTGCCTACCCTTTTCGGGGATATAGGCTGAAGTGCATCTATGTGCATGTATGTACAAATTGTTTTGTTTTATTAGAAAACAAACCATGAACCAACAACCAATCAGACAAATATGTGACAATTGGCCAACAGAACAATAATAATAACTCCTCACACATAATAGCCGTCTGATTCTAAATTAAGCAGAGCTTGTATTATGGCTGCTGGTAAACATACTTATATGTTTCTAAATACATACATATTATACATACATATATAAATTACACAAACACAGAACAAATCGTGCTCGTCACACAAAGATTTTGTCCTGGTTGGGAATCGAACCCACGACCTCGGCTTTGCAATCAGGATCACTAACCAACAGTCAAGTCGATAAGAACCGTTTACATACATCAATTTACAGCAATATTCGTTACTAAAATAAACCCATATCACTGCGTGGCGAAACAAAATATGCACCCAACAACAAACTACTATTGATCGCAGACATATTAATCAGAAGAGTCATAAACGAAATATGCGTCCTGAAATATCGTCCCGGAACAAAAAACCAATGGAGTTGGGCCCAATTTACTGATTTATAGCCGCTAAAACTCAAAAACATCTGTCGAGTGAAAAAGTTGTGTTACTGCCTGTTAATTGTACACTTGTTTGAGGTTAAGCAGTTAACTCACTGACTTCTGAGTAATGTCCTGCTTCAATTGTTTTACACAAACTAATTTGAACCTATTAAAAAACAATATAAGAATTTATGTTCGTGTGGACATAATACTAGTTTTTTCAATTTAAAAAAAGTGACATATGTATTTTTATTAAGACTTAAAACTTATGTAAGAGGGATACGATTACGATACGATTTTGGACTTACTACGATATTACCGAGGAAGTAATAAGCAACACTGACCATATCCATTATTTATGTCGTATCATATTCCATTCAAACTTACATGGAGAGCAACTACAAAGATCCAGCCATTATTATTATACATACATATATTACATGTATTAACATATATTAACATATACTTATTATTATCCCTATTATCTATAAAAACCTTTAGTTTAGACAACTTTGAGCTTGAATTTTAATCAAGGGACCGGACTGTTTTATCTCCGACAGTATATTATACTAGTAGTACTACTAGTATATTACTAGTATATTATACAGTGTATTATATGTACATGTATGACGGCAATAGGCTTGCCCCCTGTTATATAAAATTATGATACACAAAAAGTGTGTATTATATAAAACACAGTTACTCTGAAACTAATATTGATATTTAAAACAAACAGCCGATAAACTCGGAATGATGTCATTATCACAGGATACTTCATGAATCTAAATCGAAAAATAAAACCTAAATAGGTACATTACAGACCTGTTTTGGGCAGTCGTGTAGTTTTTCATAGCGTTACATACGATAAGACGGGTCACGATGGGTAAGTCACTAATTTGGGAAATGCAACCTGAAATGTTCAACGTCGGTAATTTCTGTGAGGCCGAGGTATTGCACCAGGTCGAACCGGCCCATTCGTCTAATCGTAGTCGTGTCATAAATCGTTTCAAAATCAAATAAAAATGTTTTTTTTTTTATTTAAATTGGTTCTGGTATATTTATTTTACTTCCAAAACTTTGCCAAAAGCCATATATGTCTCTTGAGAGGAAAGCCCGTTAGTTATTGCCAAGTTGTTTAATCTCACAACTCGTAAAGCCACAAACCACAACCAAACGACAAACAACGAAGACGTTCGAGAGCTGTTCACGTAGAACAAAACAATAATAGTTGAAACACTCAACGATGCTAAAATTTCACGCTCGATAAAGTGAAGTCAAAAAATCCGGAACTCGGAACGGGCCGCATAATAAAACTTACAGAACAGGAAAACTTGACGATAAATCAAAGAAAGGTCGAATATGCCTCACTAGGAAAACACTCAAATGTTATTTTTATATTCCTTGATAAAAATGAGAATTTTGATTTTGTGATTTTTGGTTAAGTTTTTTATTTGAAGTGGTTTTTATTATCACAGGACTTATAATAGATTTTTTTACTTTATTTAGGTTTTAAGTAAAGTAATATAATAAAGATAAAATGTTTTGTTAGTTTAATTGGACTAATCTCTACATACTTACATACATATACTCAGGCCTGTGTCTCCAGAGGTGTAATTAACGCCCACATTGTGCCAAATATAATATAGTCGCATTTATTTATGTTTTCGTCATCCGGCCACTCGGGGATTATCTGAATTGGGAGTATATTGATAGGAAACGGAATATAGAAAAGGAAGAAATATTATTTATACAGATGAATTGGAGAGTACAAGCAATAGCTCAAAGCAAGTCAGGATCGCATACCAATAACTCGAACTGTAAAGTCCGAGTCCTCTGATTGCTTACAATATTTATTCACGAATAAAATATCACACTTCGACTTAGTAGCAGAGCGGTCACTATAAAAGCAGGTCAACAGTGAGCAACTGCCAGTTTATTATGTTTAATCGAATTACTGCATTTAGTGTACTTGCAGCATATTCAAACTTAAGTATATTTTATATTTATTAATTAAAATATATCTTATATTTAATTATTAAAATTAATTTGAAATGATAATAATTAAATTTATATTATATATTGAAAATATTTGAAAAAGCGTGTCCATGGTCCTTGTCCAGTTTCTTGCTTGTTCTTCTCCATAGGATCTACGTATTGTACCAGACAACCAGCTTCATGACTGACTTAGTCTGACCAACTTCGTCTCTTGACAATTCAAAAATACCTATGATTGATTCAGTTGAAATAAACGATTTTGATTGATTTGATTTTATTAAAATTACTTACTTGTTACTTACAGTATATTCAAACTTATTAAATATTTACAATAAATAAATTATATTATATATATAATAATTAAATTCAATACTTGTAAGTGTCTCAATTAAATACCACAGCAAAGAAAAAAAGGTATCAATTAAATAACTTATAAATTGTAATTAACTGTCATTATCGTAAGCGCTGTGCAATCTTATATAATTTTGCTATAATTTATCATTACTTACTAAAAACTGTGTCATGCTACCGATGTGATAGAAGTATTAATTGGTGTTGAGAATACTTTATATTAGTTGCGATTTAGAGGTCATATAAGTAATATATAAGGAGTGTAAAGAATTAACATAGTACTATATACATATGTATTTCCTATTTCGGGAGTTGTATTTAAAAAAAAAAAGTAATATTTAAAATTTGTTCGATAGGTAAATGCTGTCATAACATACTTTTATGAGATGAAAGGCAAACGAGTAGACGGTTCGTCTAATGGTAAGCGATTACCGCCGCCTATGTAATTGAAAGTTACATTTTCTTTATGTGATAAATAAAAGCTACACGCTTTTGGTCGACTAGTATTACGTTTATCAGGAATTTGTGTGACTAGTCTAAAAGGTAGTATTTAGGGTATATATAATACATACATGCATACTTCAATACCGTGTGGTTCACGGTGTCATAGGGTCCGTCTCGTCGTCCTCTGGTGTCTTAAAAAGTGACCAAGGGATTTTTGGACTGTTATCTATCAGACAGTATGTATACAGTCTTACAGAGCGAGGTTGTTGGCAAAAGGCTACAATAGTTTACAGTAATTAACTTCATAGCCTGTGTAAATTTTACCTTGAAACAAAAGATACAATAGAAATTAAATATTTATTTAAATAAATACTTCATACCTTTCGGATGTAACGAATAAAAGGAAATATTTTATTCATTGAAGCCGGCGCAGGTCAAGTTTGAACCTCAACGTTGGCAATATTTCAGACAGAATGTACCGTATATATTATTCTATGAGAGCAATTTGTTGGAGAACAATGAGGGATTTTTCGCTTGGAGCTAAGGGCAATGTCGGTAAATAGTTGTAAGCTGGCCCTTAGTCTGTACTGATGTGGTACAAGTGATAAGAGAGGTTAATTAAACGAAATTCCAAATTTGCAAAAAATCAAAAACTGTAGCTCTAGGATGTTTATAGAAGCAATCGATATGTTAAAATTCTTATTTTAACAAATCGTATATCTATATGTACATATTCTTATTTTGACATAACATATCGTAATATGTAACTTACTCTGTATTTACTTCTACTAAGGACTAGAAGGGAGGTATACAGAGTAAAATATTTTAAGTTATCTTTCTTTGATATTCTTTAAGGAAAGTTTTAAATATTGAAATAATTACTTTAGTTTTTAGCATCTTCTACATTATATTTGCAGTATAACAAATATTTATACAATAAATTTTAAGCTTTTAATTTAATAAAGCATTGGAAAATTTTATAATGAAACTAAATACTTATGAAACTTGTAGTCAAATAAAGGTTATTTTTCGAAGAACCTAACCTTGAAAATGATTTAACAATGACCAGTAACCGCTCCCGCCCATGACGTAGACCACAGAACTAGTGAGGAGCTTACACGGTCATGGTCCGATAGCATCAGAGTATCGCTCCTAATCGTCTATTGTGAAGGATAGCGATCTCCCGACGTGGGCCACAATAGAGCCTCCGTTTCCCACGTGATGGCCCATCACTCATGTTTGCTTTCTAATGATTACCAGTGAATGTCTCTTTGTTTTTTGTAAATATCACTTTTGGTAGTTTTGTTAGAAATATGTAGTCTATAGAAGTTTTTTTTTATTTATTGCAATCGATTTGATGAAAATCTAAAGAGTGCTTGTTAAAGGTTTTAATACTATATAGTCGCTGCAATATTGACAAAACTTGATAAATCTACTCAATCTTCACTGCTGTTTATTTCTTTAAGATAGATCGATAGATAGACAGAGTTTTACATGGGTGGCCTTATCCCAGTCTGCGATCTCTTAAAAGCAACATATGGACTGACTGTAGACTATCATCTAGTTTGTGGTACACAGTGGCCTTTTTTATGGTAGAATAATACTTAAACAGAAGGTAAAAAAAAACTAATAAAGCTGAAATTACAAGAATATTAACTATATACAATTTAAATACTATATATAATAAATCTATTTAAACATATAACCAAAAACTTGTACACAACACCTACCGGTGAAAAATAAACATATAAAAATTCATAAAAATGTGTAAATATTACAGTTGTTGTTGCGTTGCTCAAGGTTGTATGATTAAGAGTTAAGTCAAAGAAATAGTGCTATAAACTCTTGGTCTTGTTAGATAGCTATGTATACATAAGTTTTTTTATTGTATGGTTCTACCATACAATCCTGCATGCATTACAGCAGGATTATTGAGCATTATAGTCGAGCCGGCTCATACGTACTTCTTCCTAAGCTCGGCTGTCTTTTTTTTTATATTTTAGGGGGACAGACGAACAAACGAGTCACCTGATGGTAATTGACAATTGCCGTCCATAGACACCTACAACTCAAGAGTCGTAAGTGCGCTGCCCGCCTTTAAAGGCGATGAGGGAAGGCAGATGCGGTTTGGAGAAAGAAGAGAGGGGGATGGGAAAGAGGAATGTAAGGAGGGATGAGGGAAAAGGAAAGAGGAGAGCCGGAGTTAGACCTCCGGAAATTCACTATGCAACACAAGCGTTGTTTTACAACCGCTTTTCTGAGAGACCGTGGTATCGCACCGGTTGAGCCGGCCCATTCGTGCCTAAGGATGGCTCCACCACTGTGTCTCACGTCGAGCATGGCTCTCCCAATTTATAGATGTTCTTACGGTTTGTATTGATATAAAGAACCTATGTTCATAAAAGCATATGACCCTATTAACAACAACATGGACCTAGGGACAGGCTACCGAACTATTGTACAAAAATAGCAGAAATGCTAATAAAAAGAAACAAAAAGGTAGAGTAAGTATGATATCATATAATATATGTAGTGTAAGTATTACTGAACATCATGAGTATATATGGAAATAAATAAAATAGGATAAGTAATCCCATCTTTATTACGACCCATCAATCAGATTTCTTTTCTCAGTGCCAAAAAAGAAACACTTTCTCTAAATTATTACGCCTTTACTTACGTAAAGCATGGTAGACTAATTAAATATATATATATGTATATATTTTTGTGCGATGGGGGCAAACAGCAGACGGGTCACCTGATGGTAATTAACTACCGCTGCTCATGGACACCTCAAGCGTCACCTCAACAACTCAAGAGTCACAAGTGCGTTGCCGGCATTTTGGGTAGGAAGTACTCTTTTCTTTAAGTTTTAAAGGTCGTATCGGTCGTCTGCAAAGTCTTGTTCATTTTCAATTCAGTAACCTATACGTTCGAGTTTAATATCTATCCATGATATATCAATAAGCGTTTGCTACAGGTACTACAACCTGAGATGTCTGTGAACCTGTAATGTGTCTGCAGTCCATTTATTTTAATTACCATTGTAGTTCACGCGAGCACTCGTTAATGTTTCCATCAAAGTTTAATTTACGGCACCATATAATACAGAACGAATAAAAGAAACGGCCTTATTGCCATCTAGCTTTAGTATGCACAACTATTTGTACCGTACAACGCATAGCGGGATTGAAACAGAAATTGAATTAGTATATAAATTATTGAGCATTCCAAGCTTGTTCGCGGTGTGAATTATGCAGCATTTGAATGTTCTCATGTAAAGCTTCATATTACAGTAGCGTATACATGGATATAGCACCTGTTACATATTACAAGTGTATTTTGATCGTACCGCTTTAATGTATTCTTGAGAAATCAAATTTTCTAAGCTTTTGAATTGTGTACCGACGCTTTTTCCTATTTTTCTTTCGTGTATAGAGTTCTCGTACCGCCTAGGATACCTGTTTGATTGATTATGTTTAAGTAGAACCCAAATTAGCCGTGTGGCGTTTTCGTTGGAGTAGAATAAGGCTACCCATCTCTTCCCATGGCTGTTGACAAAGGTATCCGCTTTCCGAAAGACGAAAATGACTTGCCCAATAAGCATCTAAGTGTTACTTAATTATGGTTGCCAAAAAGTTGGCCTTTGTGAAGCCTCTGCAAAAAATATAGGCTTGCGTGTGTGTATCTATGTATGTAAAATCCAAATTCCAACAGGTCAGGAGCTAACCCTGATCAATGAAGAATAGAGACTCGTTATCAAGGAACAGGCTACTCTTACTGCCACGTTCAGGTGATCTTGATGCATCTTAAAACAAGATAAGTAGAAGGATATGACTAGAAAAATTCAGTGTTGCCTCTGCTACTATCAGCATCATATCCCAACGACTTGCAAAGTGGTCCTCTAGAGACAATGGTTCACTTTAATCGTGCGTGTACCATAATAAAATAATGTATGTACATATATGGCACTACTAATAATAATACATACATACATAGGCTCACGCACATATGGCCAAAGGGCTAGTCAAAAGTGTATTTAACACACCTAATAGGTAGCACCCAGGAACGTAATAGGAAGCAAGCCTTTTGCCGATAACCAGGCACGGTAGATGACTGTATATATATACATATATGCTTTCTAATGGGTAACAGTTAAACTATAGTATTATTACGAAATAACTAATTTTCCTTGTGAAAATGAGTTTCCTAAAACTCTAAGAGCTATATTTTGTGATCAGAGGTACATAGTATCGGTCGCAGGTTAGAGAAAATATAAATAAGCTGTTACTTGTTTGTTCAATTCCAAAGTAACTACAACCTCAATAAAAAGTAAGCTTTCATTTCCATTTGTGAACACCGGAAAAGCAATAATTGCGAACCGTCACAGAAATAAATGTCATCACTATTAAGCTCTAACTAATTCCTATGAGAAGTCCAACCATATTTGGAAACAATTAACTTGTAAAAGATTCACCGTCGTGAAATCACATACTGTTAAATAACCAACTCTACGTCTAATTTACCTAGAGCGCGTTTCCTAGCAACTGGCATGGCCTCACGGGGCCTTCGTTTGCTTCAGTCCTCGCTGAGCTAATCTCAGTGTTGCTGTAGGGCATACTCCACTCTGTTTAGGTATTAATACTGCCTGCCATCTGAATGGAACACTTGAATTTTCCAAGCGGCTGAATTAAAATGGCCTAGAATTTTCCACAGTTTCTGAGTCTTGGCTGGCACTGACGTTTATGTTACTTTGGGCACTGAGTTTTGCTAACTCGAACATTGGATTTTAAAGTTGCTTAATATTTTATATTGTACCGCTCGTATTCCTTCTAGTTTATGAAATCTAAACAAGGTTAGATGAATAAAGTAGAAACTGGCCAATTGCGAGTCCGACTCGCAATTGGCCAGTTTCTACTCACGAAAGGTTCGAAAAAATCACGTCTGTTGTATCGGAGCCCCCCTCCCCTCTATATCTTTGTTATATTTTAATTTTATTATCTTATTTTTAAAGTGAATATATGTATAACTAAATATTCCGTGAATATTTCAAGCGTCAACCTGCTGCCGTTATCAATATCGAGCAAAAAAGAACAAGAAAATAACGTTTGTTGTATTGTTTTGGGAGCTCCCTTAAATATTTATTTTATTCTGTTTTTTAGTATTTTTTGTTATAGCGGCAAAATAATCATATGTGAATATTTCAAATATTTTACTATCACGGTACAGATACAGCCTGGTGACAGACGGACAGATAGACAGCTAGCAGAGTCTTAGTAATAGGGTCCCGTTTTACCCTTTGGGCACGGAACCCTTAAAATTAACGATGAATTTTTGCTTCTTTCATGTAGAATTTTTTTTTTTTGTAATATAGGGGGACAGACGAACAAACGGGTCGTCTGATGGTAAGTGGCAACCGCCGTCCTTGGGCACCCGCAACTCAAGAGTCGTAAGTGCGCTGCCCGCCTTTGGGGGTGATGAGGGATAGGGGATGGAAAAGGAAAGAGGGGGGGTGAGGAGACAGGACCTGACCCATTCGTGTCAAATATGACTCTACCACTATTAAATCATGGTATGGAAAATTCATAAGCTTCTTAAGTAACGCAGCTATGAGAATTACAAGCACTAATAATCGCTTACCATTACGTTGGACCCATGTTGCCATTATTTATTGTTATGAAAAGTAAAAATATCTTGATGTTTTGATGTTTAGTTTGAAGCATGTATCCTAGGCCGATTTCACAAGTGAATATCAATAAAAAATAATTGTCATTCAGTTAAAGTACTACATCGAGTAATACAAGAGGATGAGGTAGAGAAATTATATTGTTAATTCTCAACCAAATGTCTTATACGTTTTCCAACATTCCGTCTAACGCCACAACTCCTACACATAAACCACACATTCCAATTTTACTACGAGAATATTTGACTAAATTACGGGCTTCCTTTGCCTTGAGCTTAGCTCGTACCAAAGATCCTGTCAGTTCTGCTATTTAGACGCCTTCTGATGTAGTTTATACTTGAAGTAAACAGCTGCTTAATCAAATAAGATTTTCTTAAACTAAATTTATTGGTTTGTTACGATTGCGTAAGCTTCTAATGTATTGAAGTCTTTGTATTCGTAAGATTATTTCTACTACATTTTTGTAAAACACATTATATAGTATTTAGGTATTAATATTTTGTGTTTATTTGATTTTACTATCCTTTAATTTAAAGATTTACACATAAAGTATAAGTATCTTATTTTCTTTTATGGCTTCAAATTTACTGGAGTACTGACATTTTGAACCAGTCCGGAACAGACGCGTTTTATTTATTACTATCCATATTCTAGATATATTTGTGTATGTTTCTATTATTCTTTTAGTATTATTTAGTTTTCAACGTTATTTTAAGATTTATACCCCCCATTTCAGTTATTAATTAATCAATGTTTGAGTAATGTAAGTACTAAAACATTGTAGCAACTACATGACTATAGCTATAAACTATCAAATTCACTAAATAACCGCGATGTCGCGATCCGAACTCAAGTGACCAATGTAAAACTTATCAAACCTGCCACATTTCATCACCCCACCATTCGCCGTCATTTGCCGGGAGGACGAGACGTAGCTTGTCATAATAATGTCTATTAACTCATTTTATTAAAATATACAGTTTAATGTATCTATTATAGTTAACCTACTTTTAACATAATAAATACTAGGTTTAGATGTGGCGATAACAGTATTACATGCAATATTCTAGTATAATCTTTGTTATCATATTGATTATAATACTATTTCGTGCCTTAGTGCCGAAACATTTATTTTGTACATCTCTAGCTCTGTTAATGTATTGAACACTACACAGAACAGCAAAGAAATTAAAGTAACTTTAACACTATTATAATCGTTAGTATTCTCATAAGTTAGATAACGAATGTGTTACAGTGACCCGTAACTTCCAAGTTGGCTGATATCCTTCCCCAGCAGTTAACCAACATAAGTGCATTCGCACATAACATTTGCATTTTGTACTTGGAAACTATTTACCATTCCTTTATCTAAACCCTTGTAACGTCATGCTACAAACAAAAGAAGCAGCTACTACAAATACTGTGTAATTTACAAAATATCTTCTACTATATTGTTCCCATTATTCCTAACAGTCCTTAAATTCCGTTCTAATTTGCTGGAAAAAATCTTCCAGTTGTGCGGAATAGTTAAACGTACGTTAGGGATTGTAGTATGGGTCTTTGAATAAATTAAAATGTTTGTTATTTTACTTCAATGGTGATTGTCTCATATCGTTACGTCAAAGGCCTGCTTGATTTAGATTCCTATATTGGCGTAGACTACATTATGGCTGGCAAAGGGGGCGTTCGGACGCCTCTGCCTACTCCTTCGGGCGTATAGGAGAGAGTTTATGTATGTATGTACATATATAACACTAATATAATGTTATGTCATTATTTAAACAGTTTGTATAGGCATATTTACGTATATTCTTCGGCACGAATCGTTATTTAATGTTTTTTTATTTGTTTGGGCCTTCGAGCCGAAGTACTGTAAAAGCCTAACATTTAAATTTACTAAGATACAGCCAGTAAATTTAGTTGAATGATATCTGGCACAATCCTTTAAATCCGTGCTTCAATAAGTGACACCAAAGATGAACTCAATATCTTATTCTATTGGTCCGCGACTTTCGAGTTATAGACTAACTTTGTTCTTTTATTACTTGGGAGTTATCTGAACGGTCGACCCCGTTTGATTTTCGAATAAACTGTCGTTTTTATGCTAAAGTTTTATTCGGACATCTGAGTTTTTAGGTGAAATTTTACGACTCAGTGGAATGACATTATTTATTTAACCACTGTATAGTGTATGAATTCTGCTTTCTTAACAACTTTTTTTCTTGTATCCTGAAGTTGATATGTCGCTTCTAGTCTTAGTTAGTTTTATAGCTCCTGTAGTTATGCAAAACTAAAGATTTTATCTGACCGTTTTATCGATACTTGTAAGAAACCATTACAAAGAAACTACTAATGTTACTATTATAATTAAACTTACATCATGTTAAATTGAGTCAGTATAAAGAGCTCAGTACAGATGTACGTGATTTAAAAGCATTTATAACTCCCAATACGTAAACGTAATACTTTCAAACGTAATTTTTACTTAAGAATATTAAAACTACTATTTTAAAACAGACCTAACATAAAAAAATAAAACATTCCACTCCGTAATCATTGACATTGTCAGTCATTAGTTAGTCGTTTTACAACTCAAACGTTCCCGGAGAACATAACATTAACAGCTTGCGTAAAACAAAATGAATCGTAAGCAATTTAGTGTCGCCGACTAAAGCTACGGAATTGAAATGTACTCGTTTTATTGCAAATTTTGATGATACCCTGAGAAAAAAGAAATAAATAAGACATTGTTTTCTGCTACAGAATAGAATTGGAATTATAAAGCAATACAATACAATAAAATACAATTTAAAGATACTTTATTGAAGTCATGACATAGTTACTCTTTTTAGTGTGTGTTATTTTTTTGTTTTGTGATTTGAATGGCTAAGAGGACACTTGGTATAATAAAATATATCTATGTTGTATTAGTTCCACATAGCATTGCCCGCTTACATTGAGATGAAATTCAGGATCATTCGTGGTTAAACTAGAGAGTAAAAAAGAAACCATTATACCCCTGATTGTCACATGTTTGGCTTGAACTGGAGTCGATTATGCGAGTAGACAGCAGTTTGTTTCTGATAAACCTTTTGGCTCAGTGGTAAGTAATCCTGACTGCTAAGCCAGAGATTTTGGGTTCAAACATCTAACACATGGTCGTGTCATACTAAGCTAAGCAGAGCTTGCATCATGGTACAATATATATGTCTAAATACATAAATATTATTATAAAATTACACCTAGACACAGAACAAATGAGAATTATGATCGATGGACAAACAAGATGATTGAAATATCACTATTCTTTCACAATAACACTGATTTTATCGTCGTTACACAATCTAGCAGTCTCACTTTTTTCTTCGTGTGAAGCTCCGGTGGGGTGATGACCCGTAGGGGTTCATTACCCCACCGGAGCTGACAGTGGGGTGGTATGTCGGACTTGCACCGACCAAAACCACAACTGGGTCTATTGCAAGGGACCTGGGAATACTCTAGGAGGGATGCTTCCAGGAAACCCTGCAGACCTAGGCTCACCTCTTTTCAAAAGGCGGCCACACCGTGAAGTGCGGGAGCCTCACCTCCCTCTCAATTTCATTTAATAGGCGCGCCCGGAAAACGTCGCGCCACCGTCTCAGGCCTGCTTCTGCCACTCGTTGCCCCCAGGCCAGCGCTCATGGTGGTTGGAGATCGTTTCGCGCTCTCCTGGTGCGTCTTTTGCGGGTCGGGAGAGTACTTGTCCTCTTCGCCGACTCTTTGGCCAGCATGACCTCTCACGGAGTCCCATGCACTCTCGCTTTGGACCATGGACAGAACCATGGTCTCCAGCGAAAGAATAGTTTCACTTTACAATCATGACGGTTAAAAACAACTAACTTAAATTATTTGACACACCGGCTTTTACACATTTTACTGCCAGAAAAAAAATATTATCTATAGTGAATAATTATTATTAATATTAAAATCTTAAATAGTAGTGCTCAATAATTTTCAAGATAATCACTTAATATTACTAGCAAATACAATTAATGTATAATTGTCATTTAAATGAATGATATACGAAAAGCCGGAAGCTGACCAATGAAAAAAGGTTAAGTGCAAATATTTACTCAAGATTTATTTTTTAAACCCAATGAAATAAAATAGAAGTACAATAAATAATTCATTTTTGATTTAGGTAATTTGGTAAGGAAGCTGAGTAGTAGAAGTTAGTGTTTGTACTGGAGCTGGTATATGCGGGGTATGAAGTTTGTAACAGGATGCTTATCACTGTTTTTTGTAAGTGTGGCTTCTCACCTCTCTTCCCTTCCCGTATCACCCTCAACTACAACTCTTGAGTTTAAGGTGTCCATAGGCGGCGATGTTCACTTAGCATCAGATGACCCGTCTGCTCGTTAGTCCCTCTAAAGTTTGTTTGTTTATAATTTGACGATAAAGCCTGTACTTCATGTATATGTAAAAACAAATCGTCATACCTTAAAATGCCCTAGTCTCGTCTAAGTAATGAAGTTACAGTTACGAGAGCATAATACCCATTTAAAGTATGTTATTGTCAAAGTATTCATTGCATTCTTTAGTATAAAGACACTTAAATTTTAATCACCTATGCAAGTGATGTTTTATCGCCGCTTGAGTTTAATTGCGGTCTTATGAAACAAATTATTTTATGGACCATCTTAATATTCCAGATTAATTTAATTTGAAAGTTTGAAATTCACAAAATAACAATATGTTATGTCGCAAAAATTCTCTCGTATACTGTTACGATACTTTTATCAAAATTTTTAAGCCAATACCAACATTGTCATCATTGTTATTAAAAACCGTTTAGAGTTGATACTATCTATCTTTAGAAGACTGACATCGATTAAAATATCGTCAAAAAGTTCAATCGGTCATAATGCGTTTATATAATGAGGAAAGATAAATAGTTATTAAATTTCAGTTTGCCGGAGAGATTTAAAAAAGGCTTGCTAAAAAAATTAAGTAAAATAGTATTCCATATACTTGGGATAATAATGTATAGTAATATTTTAGGGTCGTATATATATATACCTTGACCCCGTGAATAACGTAGATCGCTTACAGTTTTAAGATTTATTTTATGTTTTTTTTTTTTTTAAATGTACAGAAATTCTACTTCGAAACCGACAAATGATTCTTAAAAATGATTTATAAAGTCAATCTTTTGTAACATAGAGGACATGAATGAAACTACGAAATTTACTACGACAGATGTTAATTAGGATGGACGGAAAATTTATGCATAAAAAAATAAAAATCAAAAGGTTCCAATGAAAACATTAATTTTCGATTTCTTTTAAGGTTATCAACTATTTATCCGCTACACTCAACGCTCCTAAAATATAACTAAAACTTTTTGATACAGCCTGTATATACATACGTTTTTTATATGGAAGCCTTCTGGCACTGAAAGTATTCATTTCTGTTTCTATTTTTAAGAAAAGGCAAGTTCCGCACTACGATTAATTCCTGTGTCGCGGGGAACTTTACAAACGTTCAAACAACGGACACCAAGAACACACAGAGTCAGACTAACAACTTGAGCATAACTCAAAGAGTTCCGTGCGGGGACCAAACCCACAACACAGCCTATACACGGTGCGGCAGTGTGGGGGCCAAAAGATCACTTAAACCACTATGCCATCCGTGCAGTCTACAGTAACCTGCAGTGCAGTTAGTAACCTTGAAGCCATCTTGACCTGTTTAATACATGGAAAGCAATAACTGGAGTCTAAGAGTGTTTGTCACCATCCTCATTGCATGTCTAGTCAATGCAGCATAGTGACCCGCACTATGGCGGCCTGCTGAGATGCGTTTTCACGACACACTTAAAAGACCCGGGATCAAAGTAGGAAGGAAACACGTGCGCTGGTAGTGAATTCCAGGCTTTCACCGATCGGCACAGGAAAGAAGACGTTTAAACACAAGCGGTTTGCTTATCCGCTTCCTTGCTACATGTGGTAATCCAGGCCCTAAACTATACTAAAAACATACACTCCGAGGGGATAAAGCATAGGTGTCTCATACGCTCACTTGTACCATATTTTTGTTCCATCAACGGAATAGGGGTCCAACCTATTTCTTATACCTTAGTCGCTCTTTACTAAACCCACGGGAAGAGATTGGGTGGTCCCTGCTTTTAATAAATAATTTTCTAGCTATATTTTTTAAAGCAACAAGTTTTACTTTTATATTAATTGCATATAAGTATGTCTGAAACTAATGTATTTCTTTCATTGTTTCAGGTAATTAAAGCAGCAATTTGCAAACAGCATCTTTATGCAAATATGTAGAGCGTTACCTAGAGAGCGCAGTCTTCCGCAGATACCTGAATGTGTGTGGAATCAGTTAAAATATTACCGGAGCCGAGTAAAACCATTCAAACTTACGGAGAATTAGTCAAACAGAACGTATGAACTTTGGTTAACAGAAGTTCGCTACTATTGTTACTCGAAGCACATTGCTTAAAGTCTATAATCTATCGAAAACTAGAATGAATTGTGCTCTAAAGTTCGTAGGAAAGGAGATATTATTAATTGTCAAAAAACTGTTTTCTTGGGTGCGATTTTTCTAATATATGGCAGAGCAGAAATTCTTACAAAATGGGACAAAATTAATGTTGGAAAACTATTGGCGTTTAATACGCCACTGTCTAACCTTTCGAGGAAATAAGCGTAAGTACATATGTAGAAAGTTAAGTTAGTGTTATTTATTATAACTATGTTACAGTACGTAAAGCAGCACAAATAAAGCATAAAAACTACTCATATAGATTTTTTTAATGTAAATACTCGTAAGTTCATAACTTACAACTCATTTAAAGCTCGTACGGAACTCGCTGTACAAATATTCATCGTAAATGTCTCTTTCATATCATTCAAATACCGTCCGGCAGCTTGTCACGAAGTTGGAAATTTCATACTGAGATGAGTCTGTGAGTGAATTAATCTTAGTTTAAGCTACAAACTTTATGGCTCGTGTATTAAATAGTTTTTATGAACGCAGTTACAGGGACCAAGGTTATATTTCGGCTTGATATTGTTGAAACGTGCAAATATGTAGGTTTATTGCTATTGTTGTTGTGTCCACTTTGATATTAATTTTGGTCAGAAGAACTACTGTTATATTTATGAAATAGTATAAAGGCGAAAGCGTGTTTGTTATGCTTCGATGTCTTAAGCATTGAATCGAAAATAAATATTATTATTTTATTAAAACAACTCCCGCCTTCAGAAATATTCCTGTGATTTTACAAACATACAAGTAACGAACACAAAGAACACCCAGACAGACAGAAGCACAGCATGTGGATCACACAAATTTTCGTACCATGTGGGAATCAAACCCACGACTCAATCACAGGTGCTAACAACTAGACCAATAGGCCAGTCCTTAGGAAATATTGAATACGCGTTTCCAGGGATACAAGAAAGCACACTGCCTATATTTAAACCAAAAAATGTATTGCATAAGGAAAGTCAGAATAAACATTACATAGACTCTATACATACATTAATATGACCAACGTACTTGATTGATGTTCTTTATAATTCACTTTAAAAAAGTAGACAATCGACTTCAATACGTCCATCATATAATTTAAGACTTACATTGTTTTCTCGTGGACGCCATTGTCAGAACCTTACCAAACTCTCATCTAACTACCCTTGAAGTACATATGTCGCGCACATGCTTAATGCAAATTTAAGACATATATGGTTTTTTCATGGATACCATTGTCAGAACTGGAGCAAATTGAAATGGGACCACACGGAAAGCACCATCTTACAATTAAAAAAAAAACATCAGAATCGGTTCACCCAGTCAAAAGTTCTGAGGTAACAAACAAAAAAAATACAGTCTAATTGAGAACCTCCTCCTTTTTGAAGTCAGTTGAAAATATTTATATTTGCTTTTATTGAAACACAAAATATTTGATAATTAAAACTTTAAATTTTAAATAAAATAGCATGGCAAATAGAATGTAAATTTTCTGTAGAGGCTCGCTTTTTTATAATAGAGGTTGACAGACAAACAGACGGGCAACCTGAGGGTAAGTGACAACCGTCGTCCATGGACTTGCAAAACATGAGTCGTAAGTGCGCTGCCCGCTTTTGGGGGTTGCGTGGGGGGATACGGTGAGGGGAAAGAGGACGTCGGGGGTGAGGAGATAGGGAAACAGAGAGGGGGTGAGGGAAGGGGAAAGAGGAGAGGGGGAGTTGGGCCTCCGGAAACCTTTGCTTCACAACTGGTTTTCTCCCAGGCACATTATCATCATCACACCGGTGGAGGCGGTATATTCGTGCCTAAGCATGGCTCTCCCGCAATAACGACTTAAAAGGACATTCCTTCAATTACAACATTACTAAGTGCATAAGCCCCTTCTTCAGTTGAAACCAACCAAAACTCTGACAGCTGCTCCATAATTCTACTTCTAGCTACCTCTGGGCTATCGACTATACATAAAATTTGGACTTGAGCTGATAAAGTTATATTGCTATACATAAAATTAAAATCATATATGTATTTTCATTTTGCGAGAGAATAAAACAGGTTCTCTCATATAACGTCTCACTTTTCAAACTAAAATACATATATTCAACTAAGATCTTTAAACATACAAAAAGTTGTAATATATATTTCACAAACCTTATTTAATTTATTACATTTCAATGAATTTTTGCACCTTTTTTATGTTGAAAAGTCTCATATCTTTTCAGACGGACAAATAATTAGTCTGAGGACTGTCTCACTGCGAATGAAGTTCTTGTTTTATTATTTCATAATTAAATAAACTTCAAGGAGTCATCTTATTAACATTGAAAAGACATCCCGGAGTTTTTTTTTTTTTTTTTCCTTTTCTCTTACAAACAGTATAATTAATTCGACATGAAAACTTTGAATGAAAACTATTGAAAGTGCAAATGTATTTATTATTCGTATAAAGTTATGCTACTACTTAATACTACCTTCTACTAAATAAAGCGTATGTTTTTTATTGGTTTATAGCGCTAATCACTTGAAAGATTAGTCGAATTTAAATTATTAATTATTTTTGAATTGGGTAGTGTATTTATTCAGGATTATTATACGTTATAAAATATAACATACACTGCGAGTTTTAGAAGCGGAGCAGTGAGTATGAAATTGCGGGAAACGGCTAGTTATTAATAAATGGAAAAGAAATAAACCTTTAAAGAAAGTTTTAACTAGATTTAAGATTATAGATTTAGAGTGGGTTGAGGGAGGGGAAAGAGGAGAGAGGGAGTTGGACCTCCAGTACACCCCCACTTTCTGTGAGATCGTGGTATTACTCAGGGCGAGCCGGGCTTATTCATGCCTAATTTGAAATTTAAATTTAAAAAATAATTAAATTTATATGGTAATGCAAGTTTATATTAGTTTTTTTAGTACTGTGAAATCCAATGATTTTTTTACTGTACTATTTTATATACATAAAATAGTACAGTAAAAACTTTACCACCAATATTTATGATGTGACAACAACAGAATGAATTGTAGTTATATAACGTTTTTCTTTTCTGGTGATGAAAGATATCGTGAGACCTGCGTTCTAGAATATTTTCTATACCTTTTAAAACTGTCAGTATCAATTGAGCTACTATAACATAGATATACCAACTAAATTTCAGCCAATAGAACTACAGTTCACATATATAAGATGTACATATGTCTCGTATAAGCTAATCAAAATAACAGAACTTGGCTTACCGAACTTCCACTTCAAACTACGTATTTGAATGTGAAGCTAACGCATGCTGATCCAAAACTCGTTCATTACATTTCACCGCTCCGTTTTCTCTGAATAAGTAAACCTATTCAGTATGTGAGAATGAGATAGGATGCGAAATACAAGTAGGTAAATCTTATCTTACCTGATTATAATTTAACGTGGCAAAACCATGCTTATTCATGAGTGAGCCTACTCGATCGGAGTATTAACACGGCCTTCCAGAAGACCAGTAGACAAACCATGCTTGCATTGCATTGCAGAGTGAGTGACGGTAGCGGAGGTACAACTTTCATTCTCCTTTTTCCGCTTCCCCTCCATAACCTATCTTCTTTCCCCTCCCATCATCATCCTCAGAGGCGGACAACACGCTTATGACTCTTAAGTTGCAGGTGATTGGCGTCGGATGGTGATTGGCGTCGGATGTAACATACTATCAGATGATACCATGACCACAACCTGTAGACACTAATGACACTATAATGGAAGTCAATCACTTGTCTTCAATATCTATCTCTTAACGAGTATATTAATAAAGCGGAGATGATTTTTTGTGTATTTAATTAAACGCGCAAATCTTTGAAAGTATCAGTCTGCTTTTAATTATATTATTGTTTCAGTGTTTGGTAGAGTTTTTATTAGGAGGAATAAACGCAAATGAAAGTGCTGGGAAGGTCCTGTGAGCCAATAAAGTATGAATAAATAATAATCTGATACATTTTCTTATACTGGTATTTTATTACTTCATAAGTCATTATTTCATTCTTGTTAATTTAACTTAATGCAATTATATGATTTAATGATGTCTGCTGCATACCTTGGTCTCCTAAACTAACTATAAAATTAATTTGTGGCACATGCATGCTACTACAAATTTCTTTAAAACTATTTTCAAAATACTGAAGATCAGCCTAGCCTTGTATTCGTTTCAACGATAAATCTGCAATGATCTTACCTCATATACGATTCTTGGAGCCACACCAAACGATTGTACCTTTGTATCTCGCTAGAACAATAAGCTCTTTCGGGAAAAAAAGGAAGTGATTAAATATTAAAATCAATTATTGTTCTTCTCGTATATTTACTATTTTAATTTCTCATTTAATCCATCCAGATGGATTATTGTATTATCAAAGGGAAAATTGTAAAGGAACAATTATCTAACTACTCGGATCCTTTGAGTGTATTAAATAAATAATGTCGGAGCCCCAGGCACGGTCGGGCCCGTATTACTATTCGGAACACCTACCAACAGTCTCGAGTCGAATTGTGTTCGAATCGATACCTATTTCATGAAGTCGTGAATTTGATTATTGTTTCAGTATTGGAATAGAAATTCTCAATAGAATTGAATAATGAAATGATGCTTATTAAAATTGGCCGGAGAACTTTGGATTTCGATCGTGTTTCAGTTAACTAAGTACTGGTCGTTTTATGAGCTTAGATACCGTTATTAACCATATACTTAAAGGTGATAGTTTTAACTATGCAGTATTGATGATTGCATTTCACTTGCTTGTGTATGCCCGTTTTATTGTAATCTGCTGCAAGAGATCGCAGCCTAAACGGCTTGTCCAATTTTGAAGTGTGAGATTTTACTTGATTCGTCTTAATAGTGAAGAGTAGGTTTTTAAGGTAAGGGAAGTAAACTATTAATGAGATGCGGTCGCGTTTTTTTTTATAAAGTAATAAAAAAAAACGCGACCGCACGCTACACACATCTATTTGTATCAGCATTCCGTTTTTGGCAAAGCTTTTACCGGAGGGATAACTAAAAAACTTGAGAAGCAGGGAGAGAAAATGCTTTTGAAACGTTACCAGTTCGGTTTCGAATCATGCAACTGAAAATTTCATATGCGATGATAAGCTACATATAAAGACTTCAGACTGATACATATTTCAATATTATGTGTGATGGTCACTGCTACTACGTTCGTGGGTCTTTATAGGTATTCTTTAATGAGTGTTCTTGATCTGGGTGTACCACTAGTCCTAGTCGACCTAGTCGAGGAATTGAAAATAAATGTATGTTATCTTTACGTGTGTATTTGAGCCGCCAGGAACGAGTACTGTAAGTGTAAAGTCCCTTACGACACAGGAATATTTCATAGTGTGAAAGTTGTTTAAGAAAATACATACATATGTATGTATGTAATGAGTGCTATTTAATGCTTACAATAAGATGCCAATTTAGTCGATTCAAAAATGAATATGAGGAAACGTAATCATGACTTACCTTTACACATTTTCAGGTCAAAATGAATTTTAGTCATTTTAGTCCGTTAAAAATAACTATGGGGCATTTTTTCATTCAAATAAAAAATGAAAAAGAAAAAGAATATGATGGAGAATAAGATTTCAATTCATCGGTTCAGTTCACCTTGTAAAGGACCTTCGTTTATGTTCCTATTAACCTTTAAAGTGAACCTAAATTTCTAACCTGAGCCTGGAGCCACTTACAATTCATACACTCACGTTTAACGCCAATCTACATTTCAATAAAGTAGGGCTTACTGCATGGATAAACATAGTTTCTTCTCGAATTGAACTTTGATAGGTATCGATTTCAAAACTAACTAATAGATACGACCTGACAATTTCATCTCACCTTTAAAATATCTAAAATATGTGGAAACCAATGGTAACGTTCAGTTTATTTAGGTAGCGATCTAACTCGCATTTCTTTGTCAGCCTCTTTACCTCACTGAATAAAATATTTGGGATATCTTCACTCCGAACACCCGTGGTATATTAAAAGGGCCGTTCGTGGCAAGTTATTGATAAAAGGAACGCAAAAGGATATGTTATGTCGGATGTCCGCGAACTTATTAATATACTTATTATTCATAAAGGTATATATTTTGGCCTTATTTTTGAACTACCGAGTCTCTTTGTACCTCGTCCTCCGAGGTATGGATTTTCTTGGGACTAAAATATCATTTATTTTTTCTGTACCTCTAAATTCTTCGAAAAATAAAGGCTGAATGTAAATGAGACCAATATCGTCTACTTAAATATAGTCAGTTATCTGCGTTTTTTGATTCTTATACTGCCTGTGATATTGAATTTATTTATAGAATTTAATGTAACCAAACTTTAAGGTTTGGGGACACTGGCAAAACTATCTATCCAACGGATATTATTTTGTTATTTATATTTATTAACTTAGACTCGTACTAGATTTTATCTTACAAATAAAAATAAATTAACTAAAACATTTTTAAACTCTTATAGAATTAGAATCGAGTCACGCTTATTAGAAAGATGAATTGTTATCGTAGCGTAGATTTATGCCATATTTTAGCTCAATCTGATATCGGGAAGTGGGTCAAATTTAACGTGCATAATTTAACCAGATCAACACACATTGGAAGTAAAATAAAAGCTTATAAAACAGAAATACCTATAGCTGTTAATTCAAGAAACACAAAGACTACCCCCACTTAAAAACGAATTATTCAACAGAGTTCTAAAGGCTTGTGTTCTAAAATTCTAAAGAAATATTGTGTTTTTTTTTTTTGTATAAACATATATGTATATTTATATCGAGTGTGTAATGATATAAAGCTTCTAACAATACCCATTACACCAAAATCTGTTCAGGTATTAAAAAAGTTATGGCGAATAATGAAACTCATAGAAATAATTGCATACAAATATTGACTCAGAAAACATTACATGACTTTTTGGGTAGTCTTGCAATAAAAATGAAGTACACACCAGTAACTACAGCGACACTTTATAGTACTTGTATTGTTTGTTCAATTCTCGGTGGGTCTGGTATTATAATGCAATTCAGCAGTTAAAAACTTTAAGAAGTACATCTTTAACTGCTTTCACACTTCCGCGAATTGTATTCATGATGCGTTGCGATGCGATGCGATGGAACTCGTCTACAATAACAGTTATTTGTTTCAATCGTCCTCACTCACCTCACCACCATCAGCCTATCCCCCGCTCACTGTAGGTCTCTCAAAACACAGTTACAACACACAACACACAAACAAACATAGTAACACACAACCTATAAATTTTATTTATGATATATACAGAATATTAAAAATAAATACTGTTGTGTACGGTTTAGTGAAATGAGTATCAGTAAAACATATATTACACACAGCTATTATTGTACTTTCTTAATTATTCAACAGGAATATTTATTTAGATTTATATCGGAACCTGAAAGGCGTTTGGAAAGGTGAATAATAATGAAAAACAGAATTTGCCGCTCAACGATAACTGTGTTTTTACTATGGAGAGCCATGCTTAGCCACGTATGGGCCAGCTATTATAGAAAACCTGTTATGTATCGTTTGAACGATAATTTCGTTGTGTTTCACCTAGTGAGCGAAGTGACCGGAGGCCCAACCCTCTTCTCCTCTTTCCCCTCCTCTCTTTCTCTTCCCTTTATTACCCTTCCCTCTCATTCTTAAAAGTAGGCAGTGTCTTTCAAAGTTACGGGCCCCGGTAGTCACTTACCATCAGGTTACTCGTCTGCTCGTTTGCCTCTGCATACATTAAAGAAAAGTCAATGTCTACACATAAACATTGTGTAATTTATTCTTCTAAAGTTCTTCTAAAGTTAAAAACTTAAACTTTAACTTTTTGTTTACGCCTCCTACTCTTACTTGCGACTGATAATACTGCGGCTACATACTCGAGATGTGGCGAGCAACGCGTGTCTGGCCAGAGACGTAGTGTGGTCGCCTTACTTCCCATGCCTCTCCACCTTGCCTCTCGTCCTGCTTGATCTATTCTTTGTTCGTTTTATGGCGCTAGCCGTCGAGTAGAGGCGATGAATAAAGGGAGTAGAAAGAAACAGATTTTGACCTTTCAGACGGTGAATGTTTTTGATTGTCAAAATCTAGATAAACGAAGTCACGAGCAAAAGCTGGTAAAAATATGTAGTAATAACTCATTTTTAAATTACAATATGTTTGAATTTTCTCTTCGCGTGTTTTTTTTTGTAATCGGTATTTATATCTTAAGTGTTGGCATTTCGATAACAATTGTAATTAATCGGACTGTTCAAGTTGTCGCAAAGATTGGGCTTGTGATACTTATCATATTGGGGCTAAGTATTTGTTTTTGTTGTTATTTTCATTAAAGTAATGAGGTTTAAGCAATTAGAGCTTTTGTAAAACCGGCGGTGCAAGAAGGAGGGTTCTATTTTTTGAGTTTATATACATATGTATGGTTTTTGTCACGGCCTACGGCCTGCAGCCTAGACGACATGATGGATTTCGACTTGCGTGATATAATTTGTTTCTTCGATAGGTTGGATAGGTTCGATAGGTTTTGCGATAACGTCATCTTTTATAATGCAGTCGAGTTTTATATTCTTAATATTTTTTCTTGTTATTGTGGGTGTGATTATATATAATATTATATAAATCATACACTTTTGAAGTTGAAATACTTCTTTCTTACGTAAACTTCAGTACAACGAATTCAATTTAGAAAATTTTGAAATCTATTAACAAACGACCAAGATATCGTAGCAATTGTTCTGTGTGCCTTTATTTTCCACCTCAGAGTCGGTCTACGATGGTCCTCAAATTTAAAATGGACCAACCTTCAATAGTACCGATTCACTTATGACGGAGTTATCGCGTAATATGTTTTGTTCATTCCTTAATTTACGACCATAGATAAAAATGGGACCAAAGTTAAATTTAAAAAATTAATAAAAAAATATATTATGCATTAGTTCACAAATGGTAAAGATGACCTACCCACAAAAAACATTCTAATAGACAGGCTTCCCCTTTTTGAAGTCAGTTCAAAATGATATGAAACCCGACTGCATCACGTTAATTATCTGTTTTTTTTTTTTATATTACTACTATTACCGGTAGTGCGTCTATTTCGGGAATGGATCTTCAAAGAATTTGACAGCTATTTTCGATAGAAAAACTAACTATGCATATCTCTACGAGTACTACTTTTCACTGACGTCGTTTTTGACCGCAAAATATAAGTTACAAACTTATATTATTAGGTTAAACACGACGCTCGATAGCAGTCTATATTTTTTTAGTTTAATTGACCATATGTTTATCGCGTTGACTTATCGCGTTGACTTAGAAGTTGATTTTTTTACAACTTTAAATGATCTCATAAGGGTCCCTTTCTTCCTTTTGAGAAAAGGATCCCTAAAAAATTTATATAAAAAAATGAGGTACATTGAAAATAGATGTGCATGCATGTTGGTGTTTTTGTATGTGTGCGTGTAAGTTTCTTGGTATGGGCGTTTATATCATGTCTATTCTATAAAAAAAACTCCTTCTAATTACACCTTCGAAACTTTTTTATACATAGATTTTAATATACATTCTATCCTCACTAACGACTAGGTAACATTGTGCTGTACACAAGTCATTACCACAACCTTTTAAACCCTTATAAAATATTTCAGCCGCTTACATCAACAACTCTCGCTTTATATTATAGATTAATCTACGCTCAACCATTCCCATACCCCATAAATTCCCTCTTGTACATATCTTGTACAATGCATTGTCGGTCGTAAAAACTGTAGCCTTGCTTTTGACGTTGTCATCGTTAACCAAGGACTGTGACGTCATTAAATGCCTCATTAACAATCATCCTTATCCCCTCACATAAGTTTTAACGATATTTTAAAAGATACGAGGACAGGAAAGGGGACTTTGACGTAATTTAATTTCTTATTTGAAAAGATAATGAAAGCATTTTGTCTGATTGCTTTTATATATCATTCAGTCAATTTAAAATGTTTTGTATCTAGTAACGCTCTAAGACCTTACTTGTTATTGCCAATCCTACTTGCTTGCTGATCTAATGGTTAGTAATCCTGAATGCCGAGCCTTCTTTTTTTTTTTTTTTTTTTTTTTCAGAGCCGCAGCGTGAGATGTTTCAAGTTAGTATTAGTAATATAATCCTGTTTATAAACTATTCCACGCACTATTGCATGGCGCAGTTCCTTTTAAATGTAAAATTAGTAAAGAAAATCCACAGACTCCATGCATACATGCACTAATTCTATTTTAAGATTTTACAAAGAGTTTAAAAAATACTATTACAACATGTTAGAGCACGCAAACCTCCCGGCTACAGCCAGTTCGAGTTACAAGTATGCAACAATGACGTCACCAAACTATTGCTTACACGTCTCAATCCATCAGGAAAGGGATATAAGCAATATTCCTTTCCTTCTATTGCCTTAATTTGTTGCATTCTTTATTCCTAGAGATTACTCTTTATCACGTTGGGTGTTTAATACACCACTGCCTGCACTGGGATACAGGCGTGAGCACATTAGAATTTGGTCCCACTAACATAATAGGAGGCAAGCTCATTGCCGTCAATCGGGCACTGTAAGACTGTATACATACTGTCTGACAGATTACAGCCTGATTCTTTAGTCGCCTTTTACGACAGCACCGGTAAGAGATGGGGTGACCCTATTTTACTCGACCGTGAACCATACGGCACCAAATGATTGTTTTAGTTTGTAATATATGATTTGGGAAACATTTTTTTTTATATTATAGGAGGACAGACGAACAGACGAGTCACCCGATTGTAAGTGACAACCGCCGTCAACGGACACCTGCAACTCGAGAGTCGTAAGTGCGCTGTCCACCTTTGAGGGTGGTGATAGATAAAAGTATGCGGGAAAATTAGGGTGAAAGAGAGGGGGATGAGGAGTTGGGAAAAGGGGTGAAGGTTGGGGGAGAGGAGAAAGAAGTGTGGGAGTTGGCTCATTCATGCCTAAGCATGGATCTACCACTGTTAAAATACATGAAACTCTTTGTTTAAACAAAACACAGAACAAGCCCATATTACTCATCTCATTAAATACGAAAACACATTTACGGGGCCAATGTTTTGTCCAACCAGTTGCCAACACAGCCAACTAATTTTATTAATTTTAATCACCTTTGTTTCGCGTGTCGTCGTACATTAACTCCTGCTTTGATATATGGTTGCCTGTGGAATATCTAAAATGGTCAGTTTTGATACATTTTTGTCGGGCCTTTGAAGTTAAATGTAGGATGTAGGGTTTTTCTATTTTTTTTTTTTTTTTCAATTCAACTTGGATAAATAACTAAAAAGTTATTTATACATTAACCAAGAAGCAGAAGTGTGGGTTGAAAGCAGGTAGAGAGAAGAGAAGATAGCATGTTGAAGTATATGACGACCGGTGCTATACCACAACCTCATAGAAAACCGGATGTGAAGCAACGGTTGCCTTGCATTTCCCCGAAATGAGTGAGGTTTCCGGAGCCCCCAAATTCTCGTCTCCTCTTTTCTATCCCCTCATCCCCCTCTCCTCTTTCCCATCTCCTCATCCCCACTTTCTTCTTTCCTCTCCCTGCGTTCCCCGATCCCTCATTTCCCTGAAATTAGTGAGGTTTCCGGAGGCCCAACTCCCCTCTCCTTATTCCTCTTCCTTGACCTCCCGCCCCTTGTCCCATCTTCTCATACCCCTCTCTTTCCCCTTCCCGCATACTCTCATCCCTCATCACCGACCGACCGTAAACAAAGGCCGTGATGAATGTCTTACATTCATCACGGCCGATACGAGCAAGTGGCGGGCTGTTGTCTCTGCCTACCCCGAAGGGAAAAAGGTTTGAGCTTATGCATATTATATATGTATACTATATACTGATTCTATTATATAAATGCTGTACCTACAGAAACAAGTAAAATTCGATTACAATATTATATTATTGTGCCACTTATCCGAGATATATAATCTGATCTCTGATCTCTTATATAATCTGATCAGTTGTAGAGGCACGAATGGGCCGGACTGGTGCGATACCACGGCCTCACTGAAAACCGGTTGTAAAGCAACGCTTGCATTTCCCCGAAACGAGTGAGGTTTCCGGAAGCTCAAGTTCTCGTCTCCTCTTTCCTATCCTCTCATCCCCCCTCTCCTCTTTCCTATCTCCTCATCCCCACTTTCTTGTTTCTTCTCCCTGCGTTCCCCATCCCGCTGCTGCTCAAAGGCGGGCAGCGGACTTGCGATCCTTGAGTTGCAGGTGTCCATGCTCGGCGGTTGTCGCTTACCAACAGGTGACCCGTTTGTTCGTCTGTCAAAAAAACTTTAAAATATCATGCTCGTACGTGTATTTCTGTAATGCCCGTCCAGTTTAAGGTCCTTTATCAAGGGGCAAAACGACATGTTTGCTAGAGCCGTAAAACATGCGTGATCCAGATTAAAACGGTCCTATTTTTTTTTATTTAAGATTGCGTTTGAAACTGTTGTGTTCATCTTTTTGAAAATAGAATATATACTTAATGTCTAAATAGCTCAGTAGGATTCACTGGCTTTCCAATTCAATTTCATGTCTGGCGTGTCTGCCAATCATTAGGAGTATGACTTTTCCCTCGGGAAGTCTCTAAACTAGTTGAACAGTAGCCGGGTATGAATAATGAATACATCAGATTTTTAGAGCCCGTAAAGCACTTTTGTTAAGTCTTATTCTGTCTTATTTGATATCTGTCAGGCGAGTGAAAGATAAAACATTAAAAAACTTAAGAAAACTTTATTTTTATACATAGATTGAGAGAATGATAATAATGAGAATTAATTTTTTCTTGTACTTTGTACTAATAAAACAACCACTTCTGAACATAGACATTGCTATATACTTTTACCAAGAGGTATGTATGTTAAGAATTCAGATTAAAAAAAACTAAATGTGTCATCAGATCAGATATAATGACCAAAATCTCGAAAGCTTTGTCCTATAAAACCGTGGCTCAGTATTCTTACAGTAGAGTAGAGGTATATAACCACAGATATATAACCACAGTATTAAAATCCAAATAATTGGTCAAACTGATTTATGCTGTACAGTTTATATCAACGGAAAATGTCACTAACTCACAAAAAAGAAACACTTCGATCCATTAAACTGCTTTTATTTGCATTCAACACTTTTAAATAACAATAAACTATATATTTCAGAAGAATCATTGAAGTCTAGACCACCTATTTAACTAAATTAAACGTCGGATCGCAAAATGATTATGATGAACTTAGAAAGTGTTAGTATAAACGCTCACAAAGTTAATTAAAATTCAAATACCTTATATACCTTCATTTATATGCATAATCTCCGAAATCATTTCTCACGAAGCATCGCCATACTATTTGTGTATACGTAGCTACATACTATGTATTTGAAGAACCGAAAACTCAGATTATGTAGATTAAATTGTACCTTTTCAATTAGATTTTCATACATGACAATAGGGCTGGATTCATTGTCCACGTGAAAGCCCGCCATGCTCCGTATCAGACTAATAATTATTTCTATTGTCTTATTTGCCCCTGCTCCCCAACGGAACAATTAAGAAGACGTCAGCGTTGTGGGAACGTACGGAATGTACTGACCGAAGCAACCGATGTCTAAGCCCTTGCCGCCTATAGTTTAATTTTAAATGACAGAGAATTTAATAATAATTTTATGTTTGCATGCGATCGTGAGATATTGGTATCAATTCAATTTTGTTCATATTGTTATTGTCCTATCCGGTTAAGAAATAATTATCTGTTCTGTTCGATGTTTTGTCTTCAGTTAGTTTTGGTCGAACTCGGATACACGTAACTCGTTCAAACGTACACGGGGCACACTGAAAGTTTTGCACTTCTGGTTTCTCAGAACTGTTTGAATTTCGAATGATTTATTTTTTTACACACGAGGCCATGATAATCTTAAAAACAGTAGGAGGGAAATCATCTGTCATTTGTTTTAAATCGCACTTTGAATTTCATCATCCGCAGTGAAAATGGAATTAACGAAAAGATTTTAAAGCTTTGATTTTTTATGATTTGATTGAAGTGCTCTTTCACCGCAAGATTGTGCCGTTCGTCTTCAAAATGCTTTTGGGAGGGAAGCACCTCATCTGTGCACTGTGAGGCGATGGTATGCCGAATTTGAGCGGGGACGGATTTCTCTACATAATTAAATTCGTGAAAGACTATAGAACTATCTAGAAGCTAATTGAAGAAAACAGATACATCACCTAAGAGACGATTTGGGTACATTTCGGGATTTACATGAGTCAAATTAAAAAAATATCTGCATGAAGAATTAAAAGTAAGAAAACTTTGTTGTCCTTGAATTCCCCGTGAACTGACTTCAGAACAAAAACAGGCTCGTGTGGATTGGTGCAAAAAGATGTCACTTGGGTACGACCATGGATATTCTAATTCTGTTTACGACATCATCACAGGAGACGAAACTTGGATTAATTGTTTTGAACCAGAGAAAAAACAACAATCTTGTGAATGAACGTTTGAAAGCGAGAACATACCGACAAAATTGAAGCCGGCGAGGAATTTCAGAACAAAAATGATGGCATTTTTTTGCTCACGCATGTGTCCCGTTGACACAGTCCCACTTGAAGATCAAAGAAGTGTTAATGCAAAGTGGTACACCATGATTTGTTTAAACGCTGTTCTTGAAAAAGTAAGTAAGCATTTTTGACCTCTGAAAAAGTAGAGCTCGTGATCCCTACAACACAAAGTCCGGACCTCGCACGCTGTGATTTCTTTATTTTCTTACAATTAAAGATTTGATGAGAGGCTTAACTTTTAGAAGCTCCGAAGAGGCAGTGACGGCGTTCAATCAGCACGTTGAAAACATTCCACCAGACCAATGGTCATATTGTTTCGAAAAATGGTTTGAATGTATGAAAAAAATGTTTAAAATGTAAAGGAGAATACTTCGAAATACAATGAAAACTTTTATATACTTATAATTTGTTTAATTAATCAGTTACGCAAAACTTTCAGTGCGGCCTACGTATATAAGAAATACATAAGCATAAGAAAGGCAAACAAGATGAGATGGTCAAATAATTCAAAGAATGATTTCAAATTTAAACGGAATGTAAAGTAATATCGCTCAAGCCAAAAGTGCCAAAATATTTTGTCTCTCTGTCTATATGTATTCCACAGTAAAATATCATAATGTTTTCACACTACAAAAGGAATTATTTTAATTTAAACGAGAATGCACAGGCTGAATAAGAGTTATTTCAATATTTTCGCTGACTTTGACGAAGCAAAGAGAATTCCTAAATGCAGCGAAATAATTAGATACGACGCTTCCACGTTGACTCGTGATACAAGTACAGATAATTTGAATAGCGGAATAGAGTTGTGTAAAATTGAAAACAAAATTAGCTGTGCCCGCGACGTCGTTCGCGTTAATGTCATAAAAATCATTACTTATTACGCTTCTAAAACAAAAGGTTTGATCAGGCTTTTATATACTGTACTTATGGAACACTTATTGATTATTCAAAGCATGGAAAGAAAAACGTAACTTTTATTCGCGATACAAAAATACGGATACTTGGTGGACAAGCTACAGTTTGACATAACTAGAAAACGATGTTATACATTAATGAAATATTTAGGATGATATATGCATTAAGACAATCCAATAAAAACTTTATTTAAACTAACACAGTGACTTTTATAGTACGGTAGGATGTAGGAAATTTGTGAGTTATTTTGGGGACATTTTCAAAGTATTTATAACTCTGATGCCATATTTCAGTCTGTAGATTTGCCATCCTACAGTTATAACACAAATGATGGTGCACCATATAGTCATCGTAAAGTTAACAAGGATGAGCTTTGTGTTAAAACAATTAAAGGTTTTGGATTCTAATGAAGTGGCATCACCAGACTTGATCCCACTTATTTTTTTGAAGAACTGTGCACTTAATTTAAGTAAACACATATCCATAATTTACAATAAGTTACTCTATAAATGACAGTGTTCATTTCCATTCACAGTGGAAATTAGCGCATTTAACTACAATACACAAAGGAGGTAAATTGGTTAATATTATACAGTATCGTCATATCTCTATTTTAACTGCGGTCTGAAAAATAGTGGAAGCCATAGTCATCGAAAACTTTTAGCTCATTTTTGGATCTATAGATCTGACCCAGCACAGCTTTATACCACGAAAGTCTACATATACTAATTTAGTTGGTTACATATTATGTGATATTTTAGATACACGTAGATTGTACAGGCTAGAATGCATTATATAGATACTGATTTTTAAAAAAGCGTTTGTTTTAGTAAATCATAACCGTCTTATTAATAACCTTGCAAATTCAGGTATTCATGGATCATTGATCAGATAGTGTGAATTTTATATACGGAACTGATGTCCGTTGGTATATATTCAAGGATTTAAATCTGAAATATGTCCAGTTCCTTCAGGAGTACCTCAAGGATCCCATCTCGGGTTTTTTTTTTTTCTTAACTTATATATGAAGATGATATTAAACATGTAATTAGTTTGCAATTTAGATTATAAGCAGATGATTTAAAAACCTTTTAAACTATAAATGACCAAAATTATACATCAATCCTACCATCGGATATGGGTGGTATATTAAAAATCATATGGTTTTAAATTTGGATAAATGCTATCAGATCCAATTAACAATAAAAAAAATATCATTCCAGATAACCTACTTTAATTATACCCTTATAAAGGAAGTCACTAATATTCGTGTTTTAAATAGCACTTAAAGTTTTAGACTTCTTATTGACGACTTAATCAGCGGGACTTCGAGGCTTTGTGGTTTCAGTTATAAACAAATTAAAATATTTTTCGTTCGACAGTCCAGGTTACCAAGTGCACATTGATAGAATAGAACGAAACCTTTCTTATACTGCTTAGCATTTAACAACAATATGTTTCTTCAATTTACATTATAAGAAAAACGTCTTATTTTACGAAATCGACCCACTGATATCCTCAAATGGCTGATAATCATATTTTTGTTAAAACTTATCCATGGTTCTGTATATTCTCCTGATGTTCTAGAGCGTATATAATTATCCTGGAAGTCGATTATATCCAATCGCAAAACGTTCCATCCATCAAATGTGAGAACTAATCCTAGCCAACACTCACCTATTAACAGTATGTACGTTACCTAAAACACAAAATACTTAATAGCATAGATGTGTTTGTCTCGATAATTTAGTCTCAGTGAGATAAAATATACTATACATGCTAAACTCAGAATTTTAAGAATTTAATTAGTATATTTTTTTTTTAGGATGTTCTCTTACACGTCACAAAAAGTGGACACATTAATACAGTACATTACAGACACATTAGTAAAACTATGAATACGATTTTGTAGAACTGTTAGAGATTGAACAACAGATGTAGTTAGGTGTGTCGTTTTCTCAAGATATGAAAAAATCAGGAAAAGAAAACCGAAATGTTACACGGAATAAATAGCAATAGTATTATTACAATTGTTGCATTTCTTAAAATAATGTGGAGCTAAGTACCGCTCAATTTGTCGCTATACAAATTCTAAATATCTAAATTGTCTTAACGATTTTTAATTGTACTTTTGTTTGCTATTTTGCATTATTATTCGCTTTACACGAAGGTACCCAAGGAGACTGCACCATTATACATAAAAAAATAATAAAAATAAATACATAAAAAACGATATCAGCATCTCTAAAGGTGTAATAAATACTGGTAATAATAATAACTACTGGTCATATCGTATGTAGAAGTCGAGTGTTTAGTTGTTCATAGATTTATACAGATTATCTGTGTTATTGTATATACAGATAATCTATGTAAAATTGTATTCGACGATAACGAAATTAAAATGATTGAATTCTTCATAATTCTTAAAAATTTTTTGCATGATTGCATGCAAGTCCATGCTTTATGCATAAATATTTTAAGTTCTCTTTTCACACCCAGACATCGCAAGAACAATACAACAGTTTTCGTAATCCAAGAACAATGTCAGCCACACTGTTTGACCGTATGTCTTACGGTGCATTAATAATGCAATGACTCGTCGAGACGTGGAACCCAGCCTGTTGGATTGTTGGTAGGTAGCGCCAATCACATTAAAATAACTCCTCTACTTGCCTGGTTGCGAAATAATATTGCATTTTATAGGATTATAATACCTAATATAATTTGACCCATAACTGCATCACAGTTCTTTATACTTGGTATTCTGAAACATGACCAGCATGTATCAAAATGGCAGTCCAACGTTTATTGAAGTACTCGTTACAGGGTGGTAGATAGTACATTACTAAAAAAGATGTGGAAGTATATTTAGTATTTTTGATGTTAATAGTATCCAAAATAATGGAGATTGTCAGACAAATTAAGTACAAGTTTGATAATACTGTGTGGTAATAGGTATAGTTAATTAATTTAATATATGATTAAGTAATTATAAAATAATTTAATTAATTACTTAAAAAGTTTGAAGGTGTAACAAGTTATAAAATAAAATAAAATTAACTCATACAGCTTTTCTTTTAAAGCTGCTCATATATTCGTTTAAAACCGTGTTAGATAGGGCTATTTCTCTAGACAGGTTACTTCTTTCTCTATATAACGGCCTAAACTAGTCTGTACTCTGAACAGGACCATGCTCTCCAACTAATGTCCAAAGACATTTATTTAATTTATAGATACTGTACTTAATAGAGATGAGTCGTATTTAGTTTAGTTTTCTCTGTGGTATTAACAATCCTATATATATATATATAATTACTTAACTTGCGCTAACTATCACTTATACACTTTTACCTTCAACTTCACTCTCATAAATTATTTTATAAACCCTTGAAGATTTTCTTAACTCTTACAAACCCGGAAAGGACCTTCTAGTTATAACATTCTTATGTTAACTCTTCCTTCCATACTTTGTATACTTCTCAGCTGTATAGTATAGTAGTGTATATTATACTTTTGTATGTATGTTGTACTGAGATATTGATATAGGCACGATATTTTTTTTCTGTAGTACTGTTTTCTCTGCTGACTAACTTAAGTGGTGCTGCCCTTAAGTGTTTATTTGTAGACACCATCAAGTACACGTTGCGACACAAAGTCCCCTGCCGGGTCGCTCTCTCAGTCTAAACGCGATAAATAAAAAAATTAGGAAACTAATTTTCATATGGTTTCATTAATGGATAAAATTATTCACGAGATAGGTTTAGATGCATAATGAAGTATGGTAGTATATAATATACAACAAATCACCGTGAAAAGCTAGGATAGAACGATAGTGTTCCCGGAGGCTTCCTTGTTAGGGTATTCCCGGGTCCCTTGCAATAGACCCATTTGTGACAGAACACCGTGTGTTTTAAGTCGGTTCTATTCCGACATACCACCTCTCCGGTAGATCCGGTGAGGTGATGACCCGTGGGGATTTCAAAGAATAGAACGGTAGTAGATATACTAAAAAAAGGGTGCGAGTCCTCAGATTAACATAATTGATAAGATGAACGCAAATGATGGGCTGTTGTCTTCACATCTCCCGAAAGTATAAAGACGATAGGTTATGCATGTACATTAATGGGATCCCCAATAGCACCTATATAAATAAAAATATTTTTTTAGGAGAAAGTGTCTTCTATCAAAAGTATGATAATTTACACTTATTTGAACTTATTTGAATTTGCTCTCAGTTGTTTCATTATTTTTAAGCACAATAATATTTCTCGCGTGACCTTGCGCAACCTTGACATTATTGACACGCTCCTCTCACTCTCTAAGTTTGAATGGCTTTACAAATTTACAATGAAACCACGAATAATATCATCACGTTTTTTCATTGTAGTTGTAAAACGTGTTACTCTAAAGATGCGAATTAATCTTTGACACAATAACTTGCAGACGCTGAGTCTCATTGTAACAATTTTCAACTACATTGAACTGACAATCTATTTGAAATACAGATTTTCATAGAAGGATGTTTTATAGCTTAAAATTAATAACCTACTAAATTAAAACATACAAATATGCACACACATGCTTGTTACATACGCCAACACTATATGCGCAAGCGTTATTTCAAGGATAGTATCGGATATTAAAAGACGAAAACGAGTTCTACAAATTCTTTACCAATAGTATCCTTATAAAATATGCTACCAGAAGATTAAAGACACGTCTAATGACTGCCGTCGCCGTCGATCGTCTACGCATCTATTCGTAAACATCGTTGACTCCTTTCGGTGTCGCATGACTTCAAACAACTAATTCATCGATTCCATGAATCGTATATATCAAGGAAACGACAGATCGATGTGGCCACCAACAGTCTCGGCCATTGGTATTCGAGCCATATTCAGCAACAAATCGTGAGTCCAACATCGCACGTGTTGCCGAATCCTTTGACACCGCCCGTTACTGTCACGAAGAAATCTGACATGAATTTTAAACAGCACCAGTGGTAGGCCCGTTAATGATATAATCAGTTGCATTATAGATAAGCCTCGTTTTAAGGCTTTTTCATGCGGTGACCCAATTTTGGTATGATATATGGCTTAGTGTTGATGGGTGGGATGAAGGTACAATATAATGTAGATACGCACTTAGTAAAAGTGACGTAACTTGCAGACACAGATACGTAGGGTTGTCTTCTGTTACTATTTATAACTAGATATCAAAATATTTAGATTTTGTTAGGGCTCCTGACAATCCCTGGGATTGTCAGAATTTATATAAAGAATTACATAAGTTATTATTGGTTGGACAGCGTTTTGAAAGCTACGTCGAGGCTTCTTATCGTCACCTACGGTACGACTGATCCACAAGCTCAAAGTTGCCGGATCAGCAAGCTGAAGTGGCAGTAGGCTGGCAATATTAGCCGCAGAACCGACGACCGTTGGGGCAAACGAGTTCTTGAGTGGAAACCACGTCTCGGCAAACATAGCGTAGGATCCCCACAGGCCAGGTGGAGTTACGATTTGCGCAAGATGGCTGGCAGGAGATGGATGCGAGAAGCCGAAAATAGATTGAAGTGGCGTGGCGCAATGGGGGAGGCATTTCATCATCATTTTAATTTATTTCTGCTCTAACTTCACTGAGAAATAACTGTATTAGATAGTCTAAAGCTTGATGATAAAAATTTAATTCTAAACTGCGTTATTTTGTTTAAACTATAACAACACAGGAGTTTCGCAAAAGTAAACCAAAACCATAAATAAACTCTAGAATTAATTTAAAAATAAACTCATTCAAATAAAAATAATTAGTGGACACAAAAGATATGCACTTACAATTGTACATATGTAACTCCACTCATATTGATCCATCCTAAGGTTGCCTGGAAGAAATTGCATTTAGCAATAAGGCTGAACTTTATACATCCTGTGTGTGACTTTTGTGTATTATAATTCTACTTCTTCTACCAGCGAAGTACCAACCAATAAAGTTGTTATCTATCTATGTTTCAAAACAATTATAATATTGCAAAAGGCATATTATTTTAGAAATTTCGTTTCTCAGAGATACTGAGAATAATCCCTGTAAAGGAATAAATTAGCGCACCTATACATATGGTCGAGCATATTTTAAACAATTATTGATAAACAATAACGTTTTACGTAGTGTTGTTGGTGCCGTCCTGACAGTAACCAACACCAGTAACAATGGATAATTTTAGAACTCTTATGGCGATAAACGACAATTCTGTCTACATGGTAGCAAGTGGTTACAACGGTAATCAAACTGCCTGTAAACAGCAGTATCAATATTAACGGTCGCGTAGAACCAACACTGTCGGACTGAGAACACTCACATGTAGGCACGGTAAGTATTAAAAAACGGTGTTTTACCAACCATCATTTAGTCACCCATTCATTTCTTTAGTATAGGAGGCAGAATGTCGCGGCTCTCGGCAGCAGATGCGAGGAAGGAACACCGTGGTGGTTTTGCCGGTCAAGTCCGGCACACTGCTCTGCTGATGCCCCCGGCGGAGGATAGTCCATAAGGATTACACAACGTAAAAAAATAAAAGAAAAAAAAGGGCTATTGCTGTCAACCGGTTATCAAAGATGTTAAAATTGAGAGTATATTAAAAAGAAACGGTAAATAAGAAAGATATAAAATAAAGCATATATATGCTTCTATGTATATATGTTATCACAAACACACATAATGTTTTCAATCTAGTTTCCTGACAAACCGTTTTTATCCAATAGTCCATATGTTTTGGAAAAAACCTTGTATTTTCTTTTTCAACTTTTTTTCTTTTTGTTTTTTATATTATAGGGAGACGAGTGAACTGACGGGTCACCTGATAGTTAGTGACAACCGCCGTCCATGGACACCTGCAACTCGAGAGTCGTAAGTGCGCTCTCCGCCTTTGAGGGGATGAGGAACGGAACGAAGAGAGGGGATGAGGATATGGGAAATGGGAAGGAGGGACTAGGGTGAACTAGAAAAGAGAGGGGGAGTTGCGCCTCTGGAAACTTCACTAATTTCGGAGAAATGCAACGCAGGCGTTGCTTCAAAACCGTTTTCTGTAAGGCCGTGGTATTACAAAAAGTTTTCTACAAAATTCTAGAAATATCCGGCTACCATAAGTTATAGCTTGTTGTTTACATTTTTATACCACTGAATACTCGAAGATATCTACTTAGCAATTGAAAAAAAAGCAGCCTGGAGTGTTTATGGCCGTGTTGCCTCGCAGGCTATCTATTGGATTGCAAACACAGCATTTTAAACGAAGCGCACTCCTAACTGTTTATATGGCTTGGAAACTAGATAAATAAATTAATGTACTAAATAAGTTCTAACTGCTAACCCTACAAACATATAAGAGCAAGAGTATATAACACGTGTACATATTTATTGTGTATTGCGCAGGTCTAAAGAATTCATGTTATTATGAATAAATTGTCAGAGCTAATAATCTGAAGCTACTAATTATAAGATTAAACATATACCACGATCTAAGGAGGCAGTTAAATAAATACATTTGAATTACATAGCATCCACAAGTTAGAAAGTGATAAGTTTATTTAGAATTCTTCAAGCGTTCTATTAAAGGCATGATTAACCTTGTGAGTTTGACAAAGGAAATGATTAGATGAAATGAGATGTAAATATATCTTTTTTTTCTTATTTTTCTCTAATTCTAATTCTGCTTCTGCTGCTTTAAATTGACTACGGTGTATCTGAATAATTTAACACGGTAATGTTATCTACATTACCGTGCCTGAGAGGAAGGCAGAGGTGTATGAAACACCCCACTAACGTAATAGATGGCAAGCCTGTTCCGGTCAGGCACTGTATGACTATATACATACTTTATGTGGAATAACAGTCTGATCCCTTAGTCTTCTTTTACGACACGACCGCACAGAGAGTGGGTGGCGCAATTTTACTCCACCGTGAACCACGAGGCGAAGTCAAAGTCAAAGTCAAAGCATTTATTTCAAGTAGGCACTTTTGAACGTCATCATATACATTGGAATAGAACTGATTGTAGTCGGCTCCACATTTATATAACATAATAATTTGTATAATTTGCTTATCACTGGATCGACTCTAAACAACATGACTGCGTTTAAGGCTTAGAAAAAATATTCGAAATACATAATATGTACGTACCTTCGTTTTACTTTCAACAGGCGTTTTTATTTATTTCAAAGCTTTTAATATTAAAATATTTTTATGTCCATAAATCTGTTAAAGTTTTTTTACATAGAGACATACAAATGCTCTTGACCGTTTCCCTAAGGGGTAGGCAGACGTGCCTGTGCATGCATTTACGTGGTAGAGCCATGCTTAGGCACGAATGGGCCGGCTCGACCGGTGCGATACCAATGCCTCATCGAAAACCGAATGTCAACTCTTCCTCTCCTTTTTCCCATCTTCTCATCCCCTCTCCCCTCCCCGAATACCCTCATCCTTCATTCATTATCACTCTCAAATGCGGGCAGCGTACTTACGACTCTCGAGTTGCAGGTGTCCATGAACGGCTGTTGTTACTTACCGTCAGATGACCCGTCTGTTCGACTGTCCCCCTATAATATAAAAAAAAAAACCTACATTTTGCCAAAAAGAATTTGATCACACAAAGTTATAGGGGGCAAGTATATTGCTCCCAACCCTGGCACTTGGAAAAAGGAAAAGATAAGAGTAGGCATTCGATGGAAAGAAATATTACTCATAGGGGAGTGTGAATAACAACTGGAGGAGGCCGGGCCGCATACCTATAACTCGAAATGTCGTAGAGGTCCGAATCCTCTACCTCTTTATCCATCCTAATAAAAAAATGCTTGTTTAACTGCAAAAACTTTTATTTCAAAGACGTCGAAAGTATCGTTGGTACACCAAAAAGTATTGACCAAACTCAAAACTTCGTTCTTTTAAAACTAATTAATTGAAAGGATTAGTTAACAAAAATTTTGAGCCCAGGTCGCACCTGATCTTACAGTTTTATTAATATCTTGTCTTATTAAAACAACTCTTTATACTCGTCTTGTATTGAATATATCCACAGCCACATTATGGCTACATACTGTCTGGGGGTAACATGTTTTGTTTGCTACATTAATTATCAAAAAAAATATCAAAACGTGACACATATTAAGTAGGAATGTAAATGTATCTAGGTCAAGTCTTCTATAAGAGTGAGTAAGTATAACAAGACGGCTTTTTAAGCTCCTCATTAATCCATGGGATTTGCTATGTCTTAGAGCAGACACCCGAGATTCTTCCGAGAAATATATTTCCCGACATTAAAAGTACTGAAAAATAGGTCGGCATTGTGAAAAATTACGGTCGTAAACAAAGAGCCATACCTACTGAATATGTGTATATATTTCTTTTTTCTTTTATTTCTCAAGAAATAAAAAATACTGTTACTGATTATTTATGGATTTCTTTTAACCTTTAAAGAATACTCTTATTGTTTAAATTGCCTTAAAAGTTATTGACGGAAGTAAAAATAATGTCTAAAAAACTGAAGTCGGTTTTAACAGCAACATAAGGTAAAGCGTAGCTAAGATAAAATATTAACTTTTGCTAATATTGTGTGCTTAAAAAAACACGGAGACGGGAAGGTAGGCGCTGTCGCGTAATTCAAAATAATGCATTTTTATCAATTATATTTTTAACCATAACAAAATCAGTTTATTTAAAGAAAAAAAATAAGCTGAACTGATATCGTAGTGCGATCTGTCGGCGTATTTAGAAACTAGAAAGATCCCCCGGGAGCGACCACGACGGCAAAATTCGGGATGATTCTAATGCAGCCGGTAAGGCATAGATGGCGTCAGCTTCGCAACTTTGATTTGTATGTAATGAAATGAGGTTTTAGAATTCAAAATACCTAAATTCATATATATATATAAATCAAATCATTCAATATTTTTATAGCATCTACATGTTTTCTATTTTGAAAATGAAACGTTGGTTGTGATGTTATATGATACAGGTTCATAAAAGTTGGTTGTGCTTTTTTAAAATGCTTTTGTTTTTCTTAATCGTGTCCATATGCACCTCATTCCATTTCCCTTGATAAGCAATTTAACTAGTAGTTTTTATTTATGTTAGATTAATAAAAAGCCTCTAAGGACCGTTTTCTTTTATATAGGTGTGTGTATTATTTGTCTGCAATCGCAAAGTGGAACAAGAGAAGGGTTATTGGGAAGAAGGAAGACATCAAAACTCAAACCTTACGCGCTACCGTAGTGTATGTGGTACGTGTACCTATTTATTTTGAGATGGATCTTCTTAGCCCACAATCCGAAGAATGTCGTATTAACAATTATTCTGTTTTATTCTTAAAGAATTCCTTTTAGGGTTAGGATTTGATTGCGGTTATCAAAAAACAAAACGTAGTTCACAAGTCGTAATGGAAGGTCTTTCACCGTCTTTTGTTTGAGAGTTTTGTAGGATGTCAAAAAAGGTAGGGAACCGCAAAACACAGAATGATCTCCGGTCCCCATGAGCGCTGGCCTGGGGGTAATGGGTAGGGCTGCCCGTACCCTAGCAGAAGCAGGCCTGAGACGGTGACGCGACGTGTTCCACGCACGCCTCTTAAACTCAAGGGCGCGCTAGGCCGCCAATATTTCATATTGTTGCCACCAAGAAAAAGAGGTTGGAGTCCCTCATACCACTTCACCGTCAATGGGGTTTCCAAACGTAAAAAAAAATGAAACGCAAAATAAAAGTGAAAATCTCCTAGTCTTGAAAACTAACTAGTTAATAACTTCACTAGTTCTCAATAAAAAAAAATTAAACTTCTGGGCATGGAGTGACGGTCAATAAAGGTCTCTAACAAAATTATCAACTTTGATATACCACAATAAGTGTAAGACGAAATAAAACCGTGCACAAAAAACACCTACACACACACCATATGTCATTTATTTAACTGACAGAAGCGACAGCAAACGTCAGCACAATGTTGTCTTTTATACACTTAAGTCGGTATTGTGACTTCATAATGTTTACTGCGAGGGCAGTAACTAAACACAAATAGAATTAGTTCATTTCAAAATAACAGCTTTACTGTAAGTAACAGTTGCTCTAACTAAAATTGTTAAAAGAATACGAAACCCGGCTGTAGTATTCACATCCTCTCTCAATTACATTCAGACTATTGAGACTATTCAATTGATAACTAACATATCGAAATACATTAAGCTGTTTAGCCTCAAGGCCGCGACAAAGAAACAACGCAACAAACAAACAGTCTGATAAGTAGTAAATTTCGAAATAAAACTTTTTTTAACGTTGAGGAATAATGAACCGAACAATAGAAATAGTGAGAAATTGCTATTTTTATTATTTTATTTTAACAATAGTTAAATATATTTCTATTATCAAATTTTCGATTAAAAGGACCACGACCAAGACTTTTCTAATTATTTCAAACCTGTACTTTCTCTTTTCGTTTTTGTTGTTTGACAGTTCAAAGATGACAAAACGCTCTTATTAAAGGGTAAGTCTAAAAGCAATCTCACACGCCATACAGATAGACAAGCTGTTTATTAAATTTGTGCACGATATTCACGACAGCTGATTTTAATACGGTATCTTCAAGATTATTGGTTCCCATTTTATATATGTATGTATACATATAAGATAACATCTTACACAATATTTTAGAGGCGAGATTTGCCTATTTCGTGAATTGAGAGTACGTAAAGCGCTCTAAAAATGGACATTTGAGCGTCGTGTTAGCATTTCCCTTAGTCTGTCTAAACCTGGAACCTGGCCTATAATATTTATAATCAAATCACCATCACATGTGACTAAGATAAGCTTCACATTTTTACAAGAACGTTAAATTGTATAAATATCCGATAATATTCTAATTTGTAATTTGTAAATTTAAAAATTCATGCACATCTCTTTTACTTGCAGATAGTATTGGAAAACAGAATCTAAAAGGCTTAATTTTTAATCTAATATCTGTTGTATGTTCTTACCTTACCTGCAATTCATGCAAATGAATGATTTAATTTATTTATTTTAAATTTTTAAATTGCATGTAAATTTACAAATGAAATTTAAAATTATAAATTTGTAAACTAAAGACTCTTTACTACAGAGCTACTCCTTAATGACGCCAGCACGAATTATGACCATTCGAACTAACCTTTCACGAGACTACCCTCAGATGCACTTCGTACCGGGCTACATTTAAATGTCAGAACCATAAAACTATCGCAACTTACGTAATTATTACGTAACTAATGTGACTAAACAGTAATAAATGATAATAAGTATACTATTTATTAGCATACAGCAAGTCGGTTAAAAAGAGTTTAACCAAAGGTTTAGAGGAGGTTGTATGTGCGACAGTATCTTTATTTATGTACTTATGTATGTTATACGGTTCGCAAACATTTGTTTTTTTTCATCGAAAGAATATCTGTAATTCTGCGGGGTTCCCATTTTCACAAAGACAGGATTTGATAATGCGGTCCCAGGGAGATCTGTGGAGACTTTTTTTTTTAGATATTTGCATCTCATGTTGCTGAGCTACAGGTCGAAAGTACAACATCTTAACGGTTAAGAGTTAGAGGATCACTTTTTCAAATTCGTTTACATTACAATAGGCAAGCTTGACACACACACACATGCATGCACACTCACAAAAACGCACACACTCCTTAACACGTATACACGCACACACACTTTTTTAAGTAAGTTTTTTTTTAGTTTAATTTCTAATATTTGTGTGTATAAAATGTTTAGATACAGTGTAATAAATTTGTAATAAGTTTGTAATCACCCTATTACTATAGAAGACACCTGCAATTCCTGGGTGGGGGCCTGGTGAACCGTCACACTGGGGTTTCCCTAGTACGGACTTCTTCTTCTCACAATGGGTCCTATTTGTACCTCCTGTAAATTGTTCTTCCAGATTTATAAGAGGGCAATTCCCATGCTCATTAGCTAATTTACAGTTGCAAAGATGACGATGAAAACGATATCTCAAACAATTCCAACTTCAAGACCACCGCAAAATAGTTTCGAAACCGTATATTTTAGTGGATACTATTAAAGCAACATTGAGTCACGATAGTAGTTGTATTTAATCCAGAACACAGGCGTCAAGTGTGTGGACTAAACTTGTTAATTAAGTAAAGCACAAAGGCGGGCTAAGTGGTCTCCAGTAACCACGGAGCTCTTGAAAATTTCACAACTTGTGTACCGCCATGCTACTAGTAGCCGCTAGCAGCATATTCTAGTTAGCCGACTAGAACACTTTTCTTCCTTGATTATTTTTTATAACACATTTTCTATAGATACATGCAAACATACTTATACTTATGAAGCGTATCAATTGCCCGCATTTTGCCAAGCGGAATATACGTTAGTCTTACTTATTGTACAAGACTATTGCGGGAACTGTATACTGCAAATTTGGAAGGAATTTTAACTTTATATTGAGCGCATTTCTATTCCATATTTTTTTTGTTATACGTAACTCCTGCACTAGAAATAAGTCCTGCGTCAGGGGGGACTTTACAAACAGAAATAATGGACACAATGAACCACCAGACTAGGGTAAATGTTTGTAGATTACGCATATTTCGATTCATCTGGGATTCGAACAAACGCGCAATCTGAACCACTTAGGCAACAGACCTGTTTATTTTCTAAATGATTCCATAGTAACATTAGCTATCGTCATCATCTTGATCTGCCCGTAAATATTGGCTATGTTTAACAACATTATTTAATTATTTTACATTATATTTTATTTAAGTTTAAACGCGTGTAAAGAGCAAACTTAATTTGTTTATTATATTATTTAGGGCAATGAACAGTGCTTCAAGTACGGTGATTCGGAAAAGATATTGAACGACTTACCTAAATACGGCTCGTATTTGAAAAATTCCGACCGTTATTACGTATCGTATTTATGTACATCGTTTCTTATGATTTACTTTCACACTTTTGGCTGGCTGGCTTTTCTTGATCCTTTTTTATATTATGTTCCTTATATTTAAAAATACGGTTTCGCCTATATCCCTTTAGGGGTAGACAGAATTGTATTAAACACCCACAGATCGCATGGAGCAAGCCTATTGTTGTCAAACGGGCACTGTATGACTGTATATAGTCTGTTAGATAACAGTCTGATCACCTGACACCACCAGGAAGAGATGAGGTGACTCTATTACTCCACCGTGAACCATACAGCATATTTATATTTATGTAACAAACTTCCGCGCAGACTTCACCCCTGGAGTATGTCCATTAAAAGTAGCCGATGTCCTTCCGCAGAATTAGAATTATCACCATGACAAATATCATCAAAAGCGCTGCAGCCGTTGAGCCGTTAAAATGGACAGATAAACACAGTTACTTTTAGGTCAATTATATATATAAAGTACTAATTACTTTCAGATTAAGATATTCAAGAGACAGATAGAGATATAACATGTAATATGTGATATAATGTAATACTTGTATCACGTGCACTGTAATGATGCGGTCAAAATGGTTTTCAAGCACCATTCTATGTTAGTTTCATACACGTGTAGTTCCCATATCTGTCACGTTTATTGAATATTGTTATCGTTATTAAATACAAATTATAATTGTTATCGTCGCCCCATTAAATTAGTAACGTCTTGTCTGCGAACAAAAAAAAATATAGAAAAAGACAATGTTAAAGTGTAGTTGACGTGCTAAAGCCAAGCTTAAACACGTATGGGCCGGCTCAGACGAAGTGATACTACGGCCTCACAGAAAACCAGTTATCAAACAAACCGGCAAGCAAGCCAAGTTACCGAGTGAGTTAGGTTATCCGAGACGACCTCTCTTGCTGCCTAAATAAAACTAATTAAACAATAAAAGAAATGTAATTATCATCATTAATCAACTTCATCTTCTTCTTGTTTCACATCTTCCAGAAGTTAGACAGCATTACGGCTATGAAGACTTTTGTGGTAGCCGCTCTGAAAAGGAACGTAGTACTGCATTCGAACAATTCGCATAGGTTCTAAAGCCATGAATGCCTTGTTATACCTATAACTCTTTTACCCACTATTTATTTTCAATTTATTTTTTGATTCTTCAAAAACACTCAACGCGCATTGAGAATATTTCCTGTAGTTTAAATAACATTTAATCAACCAACACTAAGGACACCCAGACCCGGAAAAACTATTTGTGGATTACACAAATTTTTGTCCCGTGTAGAAATCGAACCCATGACCCCCGGTTCAGCAGTCAGGGTCACTGACTACTAGACCAATAGACCTGTCATATACTATCTTCCCCTGAATAATGAATTGAAGCAGCCTTTATCAACAACGGAAAATATATCGGCATTGGTTTTGTGTAATCCAAACAAATCTTAGTTACACATAAAATAATATTAAATCTAATTTATAAACTGCCCATTATACATTAAAATAGAAAGTTTAAAAATATACTTATCCACTAAAACTTTAATGTGTCTCGACAAATAGACAATTTGTAAATTATTTGTGGCGTACGATACGCCTATTAGGACATCTTGATAGCTCGCTGTCGACTTCTTTCAACTTCTATTTAAAAGTTCCTGTAAAACAACAATATATTTTTAGTTTGATTAATGCTAAGCAAACCAGTTTCGACCTTAAGTCTTATAAATAGGAACGACGTATATGTAAATCAACCGCAGTTGATAAATTTTCAAACCCTCAACCAGTATTTATGGCAGCATACAGCAAATATATCTAGATCTCCCCCACCCCCTTCAAGCCTTTGTAAATACGCATCATCGGTAGTAGTGTTTAAAATTTTAAAGGTCTTGTCATTTTGGTGTTTGTTCCGTTCAAAACCATTTTGTTATGATGGTGGCATCAAAAGCATGTTGGATAAACGCTAACTTATTTTTAAGTGGTAGATATGCAAGTTATTTATATTGTATCGGAAGCAGAATGCCATAAGTGCTCAATCTCAATGTTCAATATATTAGTGATTTATTGTTGGTAAAATAATCGTTTTGGTGAAGGTTTCCGTTATTTCTGTATGAGGAAGCTATATTAAGACTGTTTCGGGGAATAACCTATTTAGAGCTTGGCATTTCGGCTTCTTTGTATTGCTTCGAAAGTACATCCAGTTTTTTATATTATTTTTACGGCAAAGAAATCAGTGACTGAAAAGACTGGTAATCATTCAGCACTTTACAGAACGTGAATAAAAACTCTCATGTGCCGCCTTTTTGCTTTATTTACCTAATTGTTTTTTTTTTTGCGACACTCTTGTTGTAAGTAAATATTTAGTTTTTAGTTGATATTACAGTGCAATTTCAAACGTGTCCATGGACGACAGTTGTCATTAACCATCAAGTGACGCGTCTGTTCGTCTGTCCCCCTATATTATAAAAAAAAACTTGATTTATACTATGATATCTATAGTAAGCTATTATTGATATTATAGTATATTTTTCACAACCGTCCAATCACCGGCAAACAACCCGCAAAAATTCAGATTTTGCAATTGCGACGTATATGAAATCGACGATCATTCATCACTCAGTCGACCTATTCACTTGACCATTGAATTGTCCCTTTACGCAACTTATCTTCACCTGAACAGAGGTAAGAGCGAGTCAACACCGCTACATCGTAACCGACATTTGATATCCAGCTCATCCTTTGTGGGGCCGACAGTGCAATTATCATCTTCTGATATATTACCGAGCGGATAATATCTAATGGATAATCCACTGTTGCTAACAATATGTTTATTATTGCACGTCAGAACAGCTGAAGTGTATTAATTGAAGTATATTTTGGTGGATTTCGTAAATCTTGGATGATGTCAGGACTGACTTCATCTTGTTTACAGCAGTACAATATCTCGAATTGAGTATAAAGGATAAGCCATAAACCATTAAATTCCCCCGCTTTGACGTTTTATAAGAAACTTCTATTGAAATCTAAGCTGTGCGTATGCCTTAAATCTGAAAAATTACTTTTTTCCTCTTAAAAAAACTAGTGAGATAGTTTTTTTTTTTTTTCTTTTTTCATTTATTTATCAAAAAGAATTTGAGAAAGGGGGTTAAAGTTGACGCTATACTAATAAGCTAGATAATAATAAAAATATTTTTCCTTATCTTACGGTACGTAAGTTCTTGATGGAGCTTATTAACCTGCTAACTGCCTAACAATTTTGTGACACCAGAAACATCACTTTTAAGTCCTGTAAATACCTTATTATGCAATTTACAAAAAATATCATAATCTAGTCTCTCTACAAAAAGAATGACAGAGGGGTCACTCAACAATTTGCGCCCAAAGGTTAAAGTTTTTAACAAACCGCGTAGTACGTGACTATTTCTGTTTTAAAGTGAGAGGACGAACCCCCTGCTGGTTGGTTGAGCGTTGGGAACAGTTAAAAATATGCGTTGAAATCATCCCAAGGAACATAAATTATTGTACTATCGGTAAAACACATATGGAAAAGCTGAATGCTCGCGGGTAAACCTTTATTTAACAAAAAAAAATATTCAACACTATTCATTACCCCTCACTATGCACAACTCCTATGAGTCAAGCGTGATGTTTTATATTCTATATAATGTTTAACTAAATGAACTATCTAGTACAAAAATAAATTTTCAAAGCAGATGAGCTGTGTCTGAAATTAGTGCGATCAGACAAACAAATTTTGAAGTTGCGATATAAATGAAATAATAGTCATTATTTGAAAATTCATATAACGTCAACATTTACTTGAAATACATTTAAACATTTGCATACAAACTATAATTATAACCTGAAACCACCTTTCATCACGACTTCGTTATAAAGTCGAGGTATTTGCAGCAATCCCAACACATTTTAATACAAAGTTCACAGAAAATATGATGCATCTTTAAATTTTGAATTGTTTTGTTCGTGTATTAGTGGTATTCGGTCTCATTAAAACTGTAACTCACGCTTCATGTAACATTTATTTAGTTAGGGTGATGATTTAGTAATAGCATAACTTTAATTCTAATTAGAACTCAAATAAGAACATACAATGAGTCCGAATGCAAGTACGACTGCGCTTGTGTGAAAAGATCTTCTCCTCAACTCGGGTATTTTAAGTTCCATCCATGGAGTTTCTTTTTTTCATCGAATGACATTTTGCCTCCGTTTGAGTTTACTCTGTGTCCGTTAACCATGTTTCTAACATAACTTATCAAAGAGAAAACTACTAGACAAACTACCAGTCTGTTGTATATTTTTCTCACTACCCATGACAGTTGTTTAGCCTAGTTAAATATTCAAGTATACTAAATTCGTCTTTATTGTTTCTATCCATTTTTTTTTTGTTTTGTCTGCGTTTTCGACTTCTACTCTTGATATTGTTTATTAATTAATATAAGTTTAAGTGAATTCGCTTTAGTTCTAGATGTTTTAGTAATTCATTTATGAATTATACGGTTAAATTCTAGTCTCATTTAAAAAAAATGTTACGTAATCCGCCTTTTTGCTTTTCTTTTTCTTTTTCACTTACTCGTTTTTTTCACGTACTGCCGTACGATGTGAACAACTTTATATGCTATGCTTCTATTAGGTGTTTAGGCGATTGTTCTTAGTATATAGTCGGACTCTCATCAATCTGATAGTATGTATACAGTCATACCATATATACCATGCATATATAACATGCCCAACTTACACTAACGGCAACAAGCTTGCCCCCTATTGCGTTAGTGGGACTTAATTCTAATTGGCAAAATGTGGGTGTTATACCTCTGCCTACTCCTTATGGGTTACAGCCGCATATGTATGTATGTACATATGTTATGGTTCTATATGAACCTAGAATAAAAACTTATGTTAGTTATATCCATATTTATTTAAATGTATGATTTTACTCACGTATGTATTTCGGGGATGCGGGAATGCGGGTCTCCCGTCGAGACCGAAACTAGTCATCTATGAGTATAACCGTATATTCAAATAAAATTTTCTATATGATCCTTCATATTTTCATGTAATTGACCTACTTATTAATCGGAACGTATATATCTTTCGTTCATTCTTCATTTTCTATTTCAGTTGAGAACGAATAATCTGCTGCAATATCACTTCCATATAACAGTTTGTCTTAGAAAAAATAAACAAATATCCAGGTCCCATATTCGTTTGAAGTTCGAAGAGTAAATAGCAAACAAATGCGCGCCAAAAACAATAAATCAAATCGTTGAACAACGAGTGAACGAGTGAACGAACAGTGGCGAGCGAAACTTTCATTTCGTTCCGCTTACGAGTGCACTTTACTTGAAACATTTACACTTACTAATGGTTCTAGAATATGATTCGTCCAAACATATTTTTAAACTTATGTTAAATTTGTGACTTCCTTCATAAAACAGGCGCATATATTTTAAAAACAATCAACTTTAACAACATCAACAACTTGTACAATATGTGTGCAATATTATGAAAAATTATGAACTGACTCCTTTTTTACGGTAGGTAGGATAACACGTACATTATCTTTCCTTCTAGGATTATGTGATACACGGCAAAGTTGACCACGAATTCCAAATTACAATATATATATATGTATATATTTTCCTTTACAAAATATTTCTCATACGCTTACAGTTCTGGATTTTTTAAGTGAAAACTTCTTTAGGCGCGTGGAGCACTATTTGGGTGAACAAAAATCTTGGAACTCGCGTCATCGTTACCGAACGCTTTCCATGTGCTATATGTATACTGTGTATATATGTTTACTATTTGTTTGAACAAAATGCATGAAGCTATCAATAAGTACTATAATCTAATAGCTACATTATACAATTAACAAGTAACTTAGTTTTCACTTCTACCGGCAGTCAGTAAAATTATTCAATTGAGAATGATACCAACCAAGTCCTTACTAGTTAATCCCTCCTAAAACCTACTTACTATTCTTAAATATAGAAAACAATTCTTTAATGTACTTTAGTGATGATTTCTAATTCACCTAAACCACAAACAAGCCAGTAGTACTGTTTTTGCACAACAGTGAAAGCAGCTGGTACTCCGAACCACACAGCACAAGCATTAACCCGGACACCGCGTCATAGATTGTTTTTAACGCCCCTAAATAGAGTACAACGAAGTTTAACTCATCGGCCACAATAGAACGCTTTTCAAAGACACCAACAACTTTTATTCCTGTTCCCTTACTTAAAACTTTTCTGTTCTCGAAAATAAAAGTCTTGGTAATTTTATTTCCTTTCCATAGTTCGGTTTGTTTTATATTGCTTTTAAACAGCTTTGGTTTGAATAATAAATACGTACGAGTATATAAATTATGAGATATATTCATGTCTAGACTGTGTAACTACATTCTCTATCCTAATTCCTATCTATTACTATTTGAATAAGCTCTCAAACTTTGTAATGGCTGACTACAGGTCCATATATGTATAATACATAGTTATGATAAAATAGTCAGTTTTTTAAGTGTGAAATGAAATTTGTCTTGAGTTGTGACTTTCGAGAACAGAAAACGAACATAAACAAAAGAAAATTCTATTAAGACATCATTCCTTCTCTTTCTACACTATCTTTCCTGTCAACATACTCAAAATTTTCCCATTTAATTTTAAAACTGCCCGAATGACGACAAAAAAACTGGCCCCATATTACGCAAATGGGACTAAACAAACTAGAACTAGAACAAACACACATTCTGACAATTTGAATATTAATATATTAATTTATATATTATTGAGCTCTATTTAAAAATATTTCTAAATAGTTTACATAAAATCAGTCCTTACCTAAAATATACTATTATTATTCAGTTGTGTATTGAATTATTAAATACATAGTCAGTCAGAGAGCAAGATAAATATTACATCAAAGTCTATCATCACAAACGTGACATACAGACAAAGTTATTGTCAATCTACTCTTTAAACTCAAACAAGACCTGACCTATCGAATACCCTACAAGTATCTATCAGACAACTCCAATCATTAGGATCATTAAAAAAAAACGATTCCCAAAGTTATGTCTAAGCTAACTATAATTATATTTTGCTGAGTAGATCTCGACAAAGGAATCGGACTGTTACTTATCAGACAGTATGTACTCATATATAGTCACAGTAATAGGCTTGCCCCTTAGAAATATAAGCCATTTTATACTAAAACTAAATTTGTATTTTAAAATTGCACCTGATGGTAAGTGACAATCCATGGACACCTACAACTCAAAAAGTCGTAAGAGTGCTGCCCCCCTTTGAGTGTAATGAGGGATAGGGAGAAGTGTTTAGGGGTTGAGAGGGGGAGTTGAGCCTCTGAAAACCCCACTGATTTCGGCGAAATGTAACACAAGCGGTTCACAACTGGTTTTCTGTGAGGCCGTGGTATCGCACCGGTCGAGCCGACCCATTCGTGCCTAAGCATGGCTCTCCCACGATAACATAATTTAGACAGCTTATGCTCTAGAGCCCAGACTGCTTAATAGATTTTGACATGTTAGGTGACATTTCTACGCTGTTTTCTGCTTATGTTGTTAAATTTTATTGTGTTTATGTCAGATGCACTCAGCCCAGTCGCGAGTCACATTTGCATGTGAAAGCCATAACTTGGCGACTTGGAAAATTTTATCTTTTCGGTAATTAAATGTAGACCCAACGTTGACTTAATTAAACAAAATATGACACCCATCTAATTAAGCCGTTGTTTTTAATTTCAGGTACGTGATCGTAATGGAAATGTTGTAAGTAAAAACCAGAAATGGACTAAGTTTCTAATTTTGTTTATATTACTTGTTAATATACATACGCTGGTATCCCCAAAGGGGTAAGCAGAGGCGTAACTAACGCTATTATTGTCCCATTTACGTAATAGGGGGCAAGCCTTTTGCCGTTATCCGGATACTTATGGGTATTATTTTTGTACAGGAAAGGGAGCATAGAAATGGGAGGAAAAGTATATTGCTTATACAGATGGATTGGGGAGTATAAGCATTAACTCGAATTTTGCTGGTGTCGGAAAGTCTGAGCCCTCCAACATAATGTGTAAACATCAAACAACAATATAATATAAATATAATGTAACTTATGTAATGTCATATATTGTTGTTTAATGTATACGTGTATGAATTCTAATTTCATACCTGGAAGATGTTGAACTGATAAGGTAATTTTCTGGTCAGAGAACATATCGAAGCCGTTGGAATTTATTTGCCAAGTTTGTGGTGTTATTTTTAACCGTATAACAGCTATAGAGTTTATAGCAATAAATGCAGCTAGCAGTAGCACCTAGATAATAACTGCATTTATAGATCTTTGTTCCATGCCATTTGGAGAAGAATAGCTGACTGTGCAAAATTGCTTCTCGAAAAATGAAGCTCTGTATAATTGGCTCTGAGGAGTCCTAGCTTTTCTAACTTAATCTAATCTCATTTTATCATTTAATTTCAATAATGTATCTTGATCTAAACTATCAGAGTAGTGGCATGCTATTAACGCTCCTCTGGAGCACCTAATAATAATTTCCTGTCAACTTTTCCTATCAACGCTCACATTAAACCAAACATCAAAGACCACAATGTAAAGCTATGCGTCCACTAAAACTGTACGAGAATATACTAGGAAAACATTTTACCGAGAAGCGCTAAGGAGCTTCCCACCATCTTCGTAGAGACATAAAGCTTCAAGCAAGGACAGATATGCACTCAGGGCTTGTCTTGCAATACCAGGATAGCGGCACTACCAAACAAAAATTGACATCTGCCCTAATGCATCTTATCTATTCGTCCACTAGAGCGATTTTGCAATAACAATATATACAACAACTGTAGAATTTTCGCGGCCGCATTGTCACCCTTACTATGTTACTCTCGTGCTTCATTACGCGATATCCGTCTCTATTCTATTTGCATAAAGTTCAAAACAGATAGTTTAGTTTGAAAATGTTATAGACTCTTATAGTTTATGGCATATTAAAATCCTAGTACTTATTTGTTCTATCTTGAGATGGTTATGAAAAATTGCGTTGTCGACATCTTAATGGGTGGTTCAAGTTTCTTTTTGCAGAAAATTATATATTTTTATAGTTGGCAGATTTTGAACATTACTAAGTACTGACACCTTAGGCTATGCTTATTTAAAAGAAGCTTATTCACGGTCAAAGCAAGTGAAGAAACTTTCTTTAAATCATAAGAACGCCTTAGGATGTGATCTTCCTTTAACGATAATGCGGAACAGGCTTAACAAAAATATTTTTAAACTGCGATTTTTCTCATTCTCACAGCACTAAAAATGCAATTCTGGTGAAGTAGCTCTCAATGTAAGATATGCTCTCTTTATTGTAACATTTCAAAGACTAAGAACAAAAAACTCATCATGTTACTGAAACGTGAGTAAGGTCCGAAAATAATTCCTATCTAAAATTCTTGAAGTATCTTTCATCTCAATTATAACGAGTATGATGACGACAATTATGTGGAATACTTAGTCTTTTTTAAAGGTTACATTATTTCTGTACATCCTTTAAACAAGTTTCGCCGGTTTGTTACATTCTGGAAACTAATTTGTGAAGCTGAACTTATGGCAATGGCAAAATTCAACTAATTGCTTAAAAATACGGAACAGTACTAATATGCCGAATTAACTTTCGATATAGAAAGAAAGAACATCCATGTTTGACATTTTGGTAAACACCTATTCCTATCATATTAAGTGAAATTTAAGTTATATATATTACTAGCCGTACCTCACAGTTTCTAAGAGTCGCAGCGTGATTTTTTATAGCAAAAATATTGTTTCAAATCGAATCAGTATCTCTTGAAATTAGAGTTCAAACAAACAAACAAACTCTTTAGCTTTGTTATGTTATATAGATAAAATTATAAATATTTTAATTTAATTCTTATTTTTTTTTATTAAGTTAAATTCATAATTATTTGATATAATTATATGGTTTCAGTTACGCTAATTTCGCAAATGACCGTATCTAAATGCCTTCCTCCGTGCTTATATTTGAGTTCTTCTGTACAAAAATGAGAGTTCTATACTTTACATAAAATTTTAAAGTAGTGCAAAAAAGACTTCTTACACAACCGAATTTGCGGACATAGCTGGACCATACATATATGCTCACGCCTTATTCTCATCTAGGGTAAACAGAGAAGGTAGGACGCCATTTACCATGATCGTGACATACAACTTTCATCTCTTCCACATTCATTTGTCCTTTCTAATACGCTCCTGAGTTACGGCTGCTTTTATTTTAACCTTTATTCACTATACTGCCGTTCGTTCGTTCTTATAAATTTCTTAACATTGGCACAACTGATCTAACACAAAAACAAACTCATCTGGTTTTTAGTTCAAAAAACAACAGACAAAACCTAATAGTATTTTTATAAATTAAGACCGCCTTCAATCGTAGAGTTTTGGTTTTAAACAAGGCTAGGCTTTATTGTGTACTCTTATCGCGTTCCTTCTATTCTTCCTTCACTGAGTACCAGTGAAGCTGAAACAATAGCAGTGTACATTAGTAAGGATCGTCTCAAGAAGCTCTTTGATATCGACTTCTTCGATAAGGTATTGCGGTATTTGCTGTAGTGTTAAATAAAAGCGCTTGGGTACGAAAATGAAAATTGCTCTTGGAAATCTTTTATGTTCTTCTTCGATATATTTTTTTGTTATTTTTTTATTGAAACTCCACCAAATAATCTATATATGAAAGGAGCGTCTTTAAGTCGATATAAAACGACAAGATCTTGATAACAAGACCTTACTCTTGATACTAGAGGGTTTATCCATTGCAAACACATGCATATTAAAATAGCATAAAATGTAATAAAATGGAGTATAATAAACTTTATTGTACACCTTTTATCAAACTTTACACAGAAAATATATTGTATAATAAAAAAATACTATATATATACTAAACTAGCTGTTGCCCGTTGCTGTTCGTCCGCGTGGTATTTAACAAAAAAGTTATTGTTCAGTTCGCTGTTTTCAATTTGGTTTTAATTGGTTAGTTGGTTTTTTTATTGTGTGGTCCTATTCTTTTAAATAAAAGTAGCCTAAGTTATTCCTTGTTACATCAGCTATCTGATCCCGTCAAAATCGGTCCAGCCATTTCAGAGATTAACCGGAACAAACAGACAGACAGACAGGCAGACAAAAATAAATCGTTTCGGTATATACAAACAGACACTCATATTTTATTTATTTGTATTATTTATTTGTATAGATAACTTTGCTATTTTCCGTGGGTGTCTTAAAACGCGACAAGGGGATCGGACTATCTATCGGACAGGTAGATACAGTCATACAGTGCCCGGTTGACGGCAAAAGGCTATTCATCCTATTACGTTAGTGGGACCAAATTCTAATGCGCCAAATGTGAGTGATACAGGTGTAATCATATCTATGTATATAAGAATTATATACACAAACACACACTCATGTGTGATGCCTGTATCCTTTGCACGTATTTGACGCACAAAGCAAACTCGTGCTAGTTAAGTTGACTAAAAGATAAAGACTTGTTTTCGAGGAATAAGTAAGTGACTAAGTGACTACTGTCGTCCAATGACAAATGCAAGTTTCAAAGGCTGGCGCCTAAATCTACACGTTAAAAAATATTAATAAAATGAGTTTTTATATGTAAACCCCATTTATTGAAATTTTACCTCAACTTATTGTTCATTCCTCAAAGAACATTGAGTATTTACAATTTGTTTCTGGGAACTGCATATATACCATATATAGTTTCAATATTATCGTCTTATAATAGTGTTTTTTTTTTACTTAATTGTTTTTTATTCAATTGTTTTTTTACTCAATCAATTATTTTTTTACTCAATTGTTTTTACTTTTAATTTAACTAAGCTCGAGCAGTCTCTACAACGAAATATCAAGTATAAGGAAAGCCTGTAAACAATATATTTTTATACTTCATATTTATTTTGTGTTAAAAATAAATCACAATGAAATAAAATATGAAAACTGAAATGTGAAGTATGACAATGATTTCATTTATTTCCTTAGATAAATTAAATAAACGAACACTAGAATAATAGGTCAAGCGTCTGAAGAAACCTGCTCTTGGTCTATATTTCATTACAATTTTGGCTATAAAAAATCTATAAAAAAGGTGAAAATAGTAACAAAACTAAATTTATTGGCAAACGCACAACACAGATCGTAAAAAGCCTGTGTTATAAATAAATATTACGCCATTAATATTTTACAATATAAACGCTTAGCGCGTTACTGGACCAATTTTGAGTAAATTGTTATGTTAATGACGTCACAGTAGCAGCTATAACGATAACGGTTACTGCTGATCCCATTGTAACAATAGCTGTTATAGTACCAATGATGTAACTTAGACATCTAAGGCAATAGTCGTTAGAGAAATTATCTACGGCCGATGCTATTAATGTAATACTCGTAAGTATTGTTTTGTTTTACATTACATATATGGTAAATTAAGTCGGCCATGTCTTATTGTTGTCTTTTTAATTAAATAAGGTTATGTTTATAGTTTTTAACTTTTTAAATGTATGTTTGGTGTAATCCCCACAGATATTATAAATGTGAATGTAAGTTTGTTTGTTACTTTCACGCTGAAAAACCGATTATCATGAAACTTTGTACACTTATTTTCACTTTCATAAAATAAAAATTACGGAGAGTAAAAACATTTATTTTAGTGTTTGTCAAAAAAAATAATGAAAATCTAGTACCTTCAACGCCATATTTAAGGGATTCAATGCGAGCGAAGCCGCCGGGACAAGATAGTAAAATATAAGTTAGTTTGATTGTTTTAGTACAAACAAACGGACGCAGTACCTTGTATGTTAATTGTTATGTTTTTCAAGTGTGTGTCGTATGTATCACTTTTAGGTCATACCCTGAAGCGTAAACAGCTTTATGGATTTCGGCATATGAGGTATGATTCGAATCATTTTAAATAGGAGGGTCATATTATATATATATATATATAAATATATAAAAAAATGGACCTATTTACATCATGCAGTCGGGTTTTATATATTTTAAATAATAATACTTGGTTCTATTAACTAGATATTAACAGTCTGAAATTGAAACAATGTTTTCAAAAAAATATTACTATTTTTTTTATTTTTTTATTTAAGAACGTTAAAACTTTACTACACTGGACACCGCCGCATTATTAAAATACCACAGTATAACCCTCCAATGAGGCAAGTCCGCTTGATTGATTTACAGCGAAAAGCGGACACGACACGTGTCCGGTAGTACCCGACACGAACGTGCCTACATTTAATTAATTTATACCGTTGATAGACGAACTGTTGTGGCTTGATTACCGTCGCTACTGTAAAGTGACAGGTGTATTTAGCTACTTTTTGTCACGACATGAAGTATGCCAATTGTCACGGTTCAATTAGTCCTTTTATAAAACCTTGTAAATCTGTATCTATGATAGATGTAAAAGGAAATTAAATCTAGTCATTACTGTAGATATAGCCTAATAGTCAAACAGATGTGGCAGATACCCTGCTTTTTAATGAATATTAAATGAAGTCTTTGCACAGTAGAATGAAAACACAAGTAACGATAGGTCTTGTGTTACACTTAAGAGTTCCACAGCTTTGCTCTGTCGCTGTTGGCTACTCGCTACTTTTATATATTATGTAAACTGAATCTGTGTTAACTCGAAAATTAGACTAGTTGTACTATATGTTTTTCCCTTTTGATTTGAACTATACAGTCATACAACGGTATAAATCTGAACAGCGGCAGTCTCAATTTTTATTACTATCAGAATTTTTCTTCATGTGATTGGGAAGAAGAAGTAATTTCTAATATCTGCCTATATCAAAAAAAATTATCACTTTTTCTACTGTGCAAGCATTAGCAAATTTCCAAAACTGATGATCAGCCCCTCCCGTCTAGAAAGATCGTCTTATTGTTGTACGTCACGATGATGATGATGGTTATTTCATTCGCGGTTCCGTCAAGTGGTGGCCTCGAGTTAGGGTAACCACTGTTGAGAACCAAGTACGAAAATTTCAGAGGTTAGCACGCATGGTGATAGCGGGCTGCTCGCTACGAGGCTGGATCTGGCTCCTCTGCATCTTAATATACAGCAGAAAGCAGCACTAGCTACAATAAAATTAAAAACGCTGTATTTGTGTAAGGAAAACTGATTCTTCCAGTATCACCGTATGCGCAGACCGCATAAATAGCCAAAGATATTACGATTGTAATGGCCATAAATGACCGGACTCCCAAACAGTTTATAAAAAAAAAACAACAATTAAACGAGTGCTCCAAGGATCTGAATCCATGTGAACTTAGATTCTCCACAGACACCTCAAAAACAAGCTATGACTCTTCTGGCTCTGGGGTCTTCTCTTCGTACACATAACACAGTGTTCCAGGCCGAATTTCTAAGTATCTCCATGGTTGCAACTGCTGTCATCGCGAGAAAGCCTTAGAACTAAGAATCAATCCGAATACTATTTGATAGCGACGCAGTCCTACTACGATAGCCCTTGTTGACAACGTCAGTACTGACGAACTATCAGGTGGTTGCAGAATACTGGGCTAAGTACCTTGGTTCGATAGGATCATTCTAAGCTTTTATTCCCAAAGACGCAAATTTATTTATTTTTAAATTTAAGAGTGGAGTAGAAACCTAAGCCTTTAACCTAAACCTAGGAGACAAAAGAAATATGTTTCCCATAACTATGCAGTGGTGAAAGATAGAACTAGCAGCCTTTGTTTTCGTTCAAACAATTCATATATTTCAAAGAAGTGACACAAGTGAAAACACACGAAATTATTGCACACAAATAACCAGACAATACAACGTGTAACGGCCAATTTTATGGCTTATTTCGTAAAAATGTGCAATAGATCATTGCCCCTACGATAAGTCTATTCGACAAACTAAGGTCACGCGATGTTGTCGAGACTGCAAAAAGCAACAGACACCAGTGACATTTGGTGACAAGACAGGTTGTTTTTCAAGTTTCAAAATTTAAATTGATGATATGTTTACTTACGTAGTCTGTTAAAGAGTTCCAACCGAAATATAAGAACTTTCAAACTTGAGCCAGGTAAATTGATATATGTATGCATTTTGATTGAGGCAAGATCAAAATACTCCAAAAATTATATGTCATTAAAACTTTACAGTTGACAAAGTCTTCTATATTTTCAAAACTTAGTTTTCTTATGTAATATCCGCAAAAAATCACTTCTGCCATCTTTAATAAACCATAGAACATACGCACTTTAAAACATATTTTCTATCATATCATTTAATTGAGATAATAGAACCTTAGTAGTGTCAACCTGAGTTTTTTAACAGGGCCTTTATTTATGCACCATTTCCGCAGGGGAGACTTTGACAAATGCCCGCAATTTTTACTTCCTCCACTTTACTACCAACATGGACCTGTAGTAGACCCAACAACACATGTAATTGCTTATCTATTACAGCTTCTTTACAATAGGACGTGTGATAAAATAGTAGTGGTTTCATGGTATTAGTGGTGAGTGTTTCTGTTCTAGCTCTTTTATTCCAATACTTAATATAAGCGCGTTGCTGATTATGAGATAATTAAAATTTAGTTTTCTCAGCCATCATTTTAGACTTTAAGATTTCGTTTAGTTCATATATTTAAACTTAGACTAAAAAATTAGTAAGTCCAACAACATCTTCGTTATTGAGTTAAAACAAACTTATAACTCTTTTAATTTATTTACATCTCTAAGAATAAAATATTACCTACATTTTATTATTAATTATAAAGTTGACTAAGGGTGGTGGTACACCCGTCATCTGCGCAAAGATGGCGCGCAATGAAATTAAAGTTAGAACAATGAATCTTAAGTTTTAATTAAAGGCGGGAAATGTCAGACACTGCGACCAATGCTGCCACCTAGCAGCTGACTGGGGTCGTATTGACCGCTTTATTTACTTTATACTTTGAAAAGAATAAATAAGAAAAAGTTTCTTGGGATTCCCAACTGTATTTTTCAACAACTCAGTTCTAAAGGTTCTATAAGATATTTAAGTATTTGTGAGACGTTTCACAGTTAAACGGTTTATTGCTAACGTCAAAACATTGTAAGTACATCTACTTAGTGCACGTGCAACCTACGCCAATGTCCATAAAATCATAAATAGACACTAATAGATATTGCTTTTTACCTTCATTTATTATCAAATAATAAATAGTATATCTCTGTTATCAGTTTTTTAGTGCCTACACAATGTCTAAAGAGACAATACTAGTTGTATGAATAAGTTATATTATTTCTTTAGCAAAAGCTTTCATTAATATAATTAAAAATATAAAATTATAATGTAAAAGTAAAAGGCTTAATCATTAGAATGTGTTAAGAATTATTTTTTAAATATAGCAGTTTAGGTGAAACAATAGGGTAAAGATATGAAAACAACGAGAGATGATAAATAAGTAATTTAAACAAGACTACAATAAAATATTATAGAGACATACAGTGCAACATTGTACAACACCGAGATTACTTTGTGAGAAACCACAAAAAATTTACGATCAAATAAATCATCCCAATAAGTCGGCTCACAACCATTCTGTACTGCAAGTTATTACTTTTTAATTTGAAACAGACGGAAAAACGAATAAAATATGCCTAAAAAAGTGTCCCCTGATACAATTAGCTTCGATTACCAATGTTATTTTGAATTTTTTACGACTGTCGTTACGTTTGTAATCGTAAAGATGGGTATTTTATGACACGTGCCATTTTTGTTTTGTTTGGCTAAGATGTCATTATACACAGCTGTGTACTTATGTGACCGTCTTATACCTTGCGTGTTGAGAGTGTTGAGGGAGGAGGAGCAGAAGATCGCTTTTTGTAAGCATAGCCTACATTCACTGTAATGCACTGTTATGCGTAGTACGTTATTGTACTGATCAATATTTGCTGACAAACACAGTACATTAACCGTTAGTATATTTTTATTAAGGAATATTTTAAGAATAGATGCTTTCTTTTTTAATTTATTAAGTTTAAGTAACTGAATAGTACCATGAATACAGAATTTACGAACATCAACAAATTAGCAACACGCGTCGCGCAAGTATGACAAAAATTCATAAAAGCGTCGTAAAAATACGTAATATTAGGCAAGTAACACGCCTTTACAGGGTACCAAGTCACTTCGTAATGCCAACATATAATAAGTAAGTAAGTAAAAAAGTTGTAAAACAAGTGAATTTAGCATGTAATGAAGACAAACTTGGAGCAATATAATCCTTTGTTGAGACGGAAGCTTCGAACTAAGTTGGTATGTTATAATGATGCTGATGCTTTTTGTTGTTCTCAATGGTTGTTTGACATGGGAACAGTAACAATTTTCTTGCCGTACTTTCGTGTATACCGTTTATTTGTTGTTATAATAACTTCTTACTAATTGGACCTCATGCTGCTTGTGTTTGGTTAATTTTTACGCATGAACTGTTTAAAATGGTAGATCAAGATCGGGTCGCTTGATATTTTTTGCGTGTAGACGAATATAATTGGATACAAAGAAAGAGTTATGTACATAATTAATTAACTAGTAGTTAAATAAACTTTCGTATACTCTGGCATTCTTATATTTTATGTCTAATATAATATATATACTGCAAGTGTCTGAAATTTGAGAATTACGTTATCGACCAATTTTAGTAAATTGTCAATACTAACCATTGCTATTTTGGGTACCTAGTAGAAACAGCCATTATCATCGTCTTTCAGCCACTTACAGTCCACTGCTGGACAGAGGCCTCTTAGTACGTGCGCCATATAATTTAATACAGGCAGATAAATTACGTACTAGTATATGTATGATAAATTCTGAAATCTTAGATCTACCAACTCATAACTTGATGGGTTTAGCAGCGTTGGTTCGGGAAATAATAAGAAATATTTATACGAAGCTAATTACTTTTTACAATACCTAATACTATAATAGTATTAGTTATCTTCAAAAAATCATGTAATTTGACAGGCCTGTTGGTTAAGTGGTAAGTGGTCCTGACTGCCACTGGGCCAGAGATTTGTTTCCCGCAAGGGTCAAAAATTTATGTGATCTACAAATAATTGTCAAGAGTCTGGGTATTATTTTAGCCGTTGTTTGCATGTGTGCCGAGCCCCTCGCGACACAGGTATAATTCGCGTTTTATGAATCTCAATTCAGTTCCATTTTTTTATCTATTTATTTTATTATTTATGGCTTCAGATGTTGTTACCAAGAAATAAGATTATAGTTTCCAATGGTTTTGGCAATACCAAATTATAATCTAAAGACAATACTTAAATGTAATGTAAAGAAAACAAGATACAGTAATAATGTCATCAGCAAATTACAAAATGACAAAACAGACGAACAGACACGTCCCTGATGGTAAGTGACAACCTCCGTGTGGACACCTAAAACTCGAAAGTCGTAAGTGTGCAGCCAGCCTTTTAGGGTGATGAGGGGTGTGGATGTGGAGAGGGGAAAGAAGAGAGGGGGGTGAGGCTTACCTATTCGACAATATAGGTGTCAGTGTATTTATGTATGTATGAACTGTCTCTTTTTGTTACGTGCTATCAAACCTGCCACCAATACTTTTAAAACTTTTTTGTATCTTGTACATAAAATAGCTCAATAAACTCGAATTGTACTGTTATATAGTCGTTTGTGTAGCAATTTCCAATCTACAAGACTTAATCCCGTCTCAACATCTCAACGTCCAGCCGTCTCAACAATGCTTTTTTCTTCAATCGTTCACTGTAGTTTCTTCTTGTATTCCTGTAAGCGTAATTTACTTTCCCGTAAATGTGTTTTTTTGTTGTTTAAATGTTCTGTTAACATTCTTCTGCTAATTCTTACTCCTACTCTTTCTTTAACAAATGAGTGACAAACTATGTTTCTTTTACATTTTTTTTGCAAGTGATTAGCATTCCTAGAAATACTGGCACAACTAATTGCAGTTGCTGGTTTTGGTTATAGAACTCGTCAGTGGAAAAAAAGGGGTCTCCTGTAAAAAATAATTATTATATTACAATTACACTCACATCGCGTAGCATGTTTCATTTAATTTTGTTAATATAATGTAGGAACAGAACCTTTGCTATTAAGATGAGTTAACGTTTATTTTATATAGGTTACTAGCGGACCCGACAGACGTTGTCCTGCATGATATTTCAGCGGTTAGGATCAATATAGATAAATAACCTAGATACCGACTGCAGCGCCATCTGCCGGGCTGATTTGTGAATCTAAACCATTCCCAGATCCCCTTGAACACACACAAAAATTTCATCAAAATCCGTCCAGTCTTTTGAGAGTAGTTCAGTGACATACACACTCACAGAAGAATTATATATGTATATAATGATATTGATTTCGAATATTGAAACAGATGAAGACTCTAAATGACATTCCAAAAAAAAAAACAATAAAATATCTGTGCAATATTAATGAAGTAGCCGAAAGCGTACGTTTCGACTGCAGATTTTGGACGGATAGCTGCAGGCGTGAGGGCATGGCGGCATGAGCACTTTAAAATTTATTGAGTTTTCGTGTTCCGCTCGCGCCGGTGACGCGCGCCCCCTTTCATGCTGTGACACTGTCATAGTGCGAGTTGAAAGTTCAACGAATGTTTGAAATTTGAAATCGGTTCTGTATTTGAAATTGAAGTTATATCTCTACATATATCTTTACAACTACGCATGCAAGTTAGGCTGGTAACTTTGTATTACATATTATGCTATGTAATAATATACCAAACAGAAGAGTTGTCTAATTTTGTCTATTATTTATTTTTAAATTCATACATACGCTCACCTGGATCCCAAAGAAGGTGTATTAAATGGTCATTCAATCATTTGAAGATGTTCGTTAAGTGATCGATTTTTTTTTATACTTTCAAATCTAAAAAGATATGATAAATAGATGCTTTTAGTATTTAGTCATATGCGATAATAATATACTTTTGTTGTAATTTTTATTTAAAGTACATAACATTACAATGGTTTTACATAGTAAGTAATCCATTTTAAAAGCGTCCTTAAACTACGGGCCTATTTTTAACCGACTTCAAAAAGGGGGGAGGTTTATAACATGCGAGAGCCATGCTTCGGCTCGACCGGAGTATTACCTCCACAGTATCACATAAAATTGCCTGTTAAACATTGCTTGCATTGTGTGACCAAGTGAGTAAGGTTACCGGAGGCCCCCCCTTGCTAGGAGGGGTCCGGAAGTCTTAAAAAAGCTGTTCCCGGATTCCTCTTATTTTAAGCGCAGTATGACACACCGTGTGGTTTTAGTCGGTCCGATTCCGACACACCGTTCCACCGACAAACTCGATGGGATGACGGCCCGAGGGGGTTTCCACACGTAAAAAGAAAAAAAGGCCCAACCACCTTCCCCTCCTTTTCTCTTACCCTAAAAGGCGGACAGCACTCTTGTGACTCTCGAGTCACAAGTATTCATGAGTTGTGGAAGTCACTATCAGGTGACCCGTCTGCTCGTTTGTTCCCCATACTATAAAAGAAAAGGTCATTTGCAATTTGGAAAATTTTCTTTTAGATATTGATGGGTAAAGTATGTTGCGTGTTTGGTCCGATTTAAATTTGAAGATAATGTTAGTTCTCTAAAGCGGATAATTAAGGAATGAAGAATAGATGTTACGTGATACCTTTGTCGATACAATACACAATCTCATCGTATCATTAAATTTTGAACAAAAAGGTTGAACTCGAGGTTAGGAGATCAATTTCAAGGAAATATTCCACCTCTGAGGCGGAAAATGAACTAATTAAAAACGCAGCTTATCACAATGTTTAACCCATAGGATATTAAAGTCGGTCTACTGTTTCAAAAAATAATTATTAGGCAATTCATTGAAATGAATACACACATTTAAATTTTATGACTGAATATACTCGTACAGTGAGATCATATCGCTCTGTATATTCAGTAACTCAGGTCACTCGCTCTAATCTATATTTAAGACAACGGCTATTGGTTCAAGTACCATTTAAAACAATTATTTGTTTTTTTTTTTATTAAGAACAAAACTTTATGTCCATTAATGGTATGTTTGTAATGTCTACTACACAGAGTAGTTGTGCGACGAGAGAGTTTCTTGGAAAACCTTTTAAATTATTACGTTCTCGATAATAATTTAACGTAAAAGATATGCTTTTATGCATATCTCTTGTAGTTTTCTTACTGCTAAATTGTAAACACGCTTCAATATTCCTTTCGGGTGGTACCATAATTTAATGTAATTTAAAATTGAATGGTTCTGTATGCATCTAATTGCCAACCATCTGACTGCTTACTGTTCTTATAAAGTTATGAATAACTTTTAGTATATTGTTAGTAAGGGATTGGATTGTTATCTATCAAACCGTATACAGATGACAATAGACTGGTACCCTATAACGTAAGTGGCAGTAAATTATGATGAGAACCTGAGAAAATAGGCAGGCCTTGTGATCTTGTGTGAGTTACCTCAAGTTAACCGCTTAAACTTAACTGTTCTTCAGCGTATGTTTTAAGCTTCCGTAGCTGAAGCTACTCTCGCGATACTTAAAACACTGTTAAAGTAACAATTGATTACCTCTTTATGATATTTTATTAGACTAAAAACTTACGTGAGGTACATTCATATTTATTTAAATATACTGTGTTCGGATGTCTGACTAGTTTCGGTCCCAACAGGAGACCTTTCTCAAGGAGAAAGTCGTGGATGGAGCTAGTATACACACGACCCCGAAATACACACGTGAGTAAAACTGTATATTTAAAAAAATATGGTTGTTGTTATTGTTGTTTATAAGATGCCGTTTTAATGAACTTATTACACTACATTTTCAAATATTAGGGAGAAAGCTCGGACCTCCCGGTTACAGTTTGATTTACAGGTTTGCGACTCCGACGTCTTCGATCAATTTCAACTTCCCAATCCATCCGTATCCATCGATATTCATTCGAAGGGGATATAAGCAATATCCCCTTCTTCTTTCCTCTTCTTTTTTGGTTTTACCTTTCCCTTTCAAAATTTCGTACTTTCGTACCTGAGGTACCCGACTGATGGCAATAGGCTTGGTCCCTATTAAGTTAGGGGGACCAAATTCTAATTGACGAAATGTGTGTTTAATGCAACTTTGCCTACCGGTTCGGGGATGCACGCGTGAGTATACATATATAAATGTATAAGTTTTCCATGTTATTTTGATACCGCATAATATAAGAGAACATACTAGTTTGAAATAGTGAAATTAAACAGCCTAAGGGTGCGTCGGAATTGCATTGTTTTTCATTTAATTACCAAACAAGGCACTCAGACTCAAAACAAGTATTTGGTACCTACTGATGCATCCTCAGTGAGTTGTAAGAATTGTAAGAGATCTTTTATTATTTTATCGCAGAAAATTAAGTCTGTAAGGACTGTTACGTGTAATTGATCAATATATAAGTCCTCTTTAAAATACTTGAGCACTATACAAGCAACTTTTGAAATACTTGAGTTAACTTAAGTTTAAGAGTTTTTATGGAAAATTTCTTCTTGTTATGTCTTTATTGCATAACTAGCTTTTATCGCTCGTATTGAATCCCTTAACTATAGATGGCATTGAAGTTGCTAGATTTTCAAATTTTGTGACAAACAATAATATCTGCCTAAATATTTTTTTTACCCCCTACAAAAAAAAAACTATATTTTTCAAATAGAAAGCATCCTATGTCCTTCCTAATACCTTTGAGAATATGTGTACAAAGTTTCATGATAATTGGTTGAATAGTTTCGAGGTGAAAGCGTAACAAACAAACTTACATTCACATTTATAATATTAGTAGGGATAGGATAGCGAAAGGTTAGGAACGTAACGGAGGGCTGATTGTATATTATAATGTAAATTTAATATTATAACGTATGTGTAATATACTAACATGCATGAACAATACCTAGATAGTATGATGATAGTAAACAGTCTTATCTTAAGTTAAATCTTAAACCGGTTTATCTATTATAAAACGTCGTTATATACGCTCAGTCAATTTTATTTTATTATAAAAGCGACAGTGTTTATGTAAAAAAGATGATATGAGAAGTTTGATAATTTGTAGGATACGCATTTTGGCAAAACCTTTCGTCTTTAATGACATTTGATCCTGCCACAGATTACTTGGAATTAAAAGGTAATTAAAATTAAGATTGAAGTAAGCCATTGATATAAAGAGTTCGACCATATTTCAGGTTATACCACAACTGAAAAATGAGTCCAGTTTGTGATACATATATCAAGAAGTACAGAGTCACGACTTGATGCGTGCGGAATCTTATATACTGGATCTGCATATCAGCATGAGCATTGTACCAAACGATCTAAACTTGTATAGCTGACAATTTACGGCCGTTTTGAAAGTACATGTACAAATTAAACAAACGGCCAAATTGTGTTTACGTATTAAAATTTTAACCAAGCAAAAACAAAAACTTCCAACCAACTCACATTTACACGACCCAGTACATACTGTTAATGAGCGCTGAGCTGTCAGTCTGTTGGTAAAAAGCAGGGGTCGGCAGACAAATAAAGATTTATACGGGACAATGTCTCTTAATTGCACGCTGTGTCAGGTGGTCCGAATGATAACGATTGTGATCTTTTTGAACGGTTATATTATTAAGCCTAAAGTACTTATCATATTCAAAACAGCATGTTTGAATAGGAATATGGATCTAGTAATTTTTTGCTTTTGCCTACGGGTCCGGAAGCGGTAATCTTGGTTCAAAGTATATTGGTATATTGCAATCAGTCTCCGTTGCTTCCTGCTATATAATTTCTAGCTAAGTCATTGCTAGAGGAAGGGCTGAAAAGGTTGAACACAAAAAAAAGTTAGAATATTTCATCACCTCTTTAGTCCAGGAATAGGCGATGTTCGCTGTAATGTTCTTGTGACATGTTCCAAAACTAGATGAGCAACAGATACTAATACCGCACACTAACTTCTTTCATTTTCCAAAGGCGTATTGTTATTGTTTCAGAGTAATGTTTAAAATAAAAACATATTATAACAATATGTTTAGCTAAAATATCAAATGTTTAAAATAGCATTTGTGTTTTTTTTGGTTCCGTTTATATTCAATAGGTATTTGACTTTGATTTTTATTAAAATATGTATATTTTATAAGTAACTTAGATCGTTATTTATTAGTACACCACAGTCTACCCCAGTACTTTATAACAATATCCGTATCAAGGTTGTCTGTAAGAGATCGCCGTGTGTGATAAGACCGCCTATTGCTATACCTAACTGTTTGTGACATGTTTTCTGTATATATATGTATAAAAATTGTACAATAAAGAATTAAATAAATAAATAAAAATATTAAGTAAAAATCATTGGTGACTAGCCATGCCAATCATAGTATGTCTAACTTTTTAGTAAGTTGCAGTACGTTTTAAACTGCATTGAAAACTTGGAACATCATAGTTTAAAACTCTTATTTTGTCGGCAGGCATCTCATTTTTACTAAAGCAAAGTCGTCGACACGTAAGAATGTACTCTATTCCTTTTAAATGTGATTGAAATTCGTCCAGACGTGAGTAGGAGAACAAATATTAGGACACGTCTAACTCTATCTCGTTAGGTAATCAAATTTGTTTGCAGTGCACTAACGAGCCTGCAATGGTCAGAGCTACAGTCGCCGTAGCGCGCCGTGATTTGCTTGTTAAGTACATGGAGCAATCGATATTGTTTAATAGCTTAGTCATCGCATTGGACATACCAAGATTTTGCCAAGATAATCCTGGTGACATTTTCATTACTTATAATGACAATGTCATCTAGACAAGCTACCAGATAGTATCTAGTATAAATAGAGGAAATTATTGTACTAATGTAGAAGCTTCTGAGGATGATTGTCCACTATCCCACCAGTTTGTAATAAAAATTTACAGAAATTAAGCGTAGGCAGTGGAAATATGTTATTGGTTATTGTACTTACCAGGAAGGTTATTATTATCGTTTTGCCAATTTTGATTTGTGGTCTTTTATTCTATTCCACTTATTCATTTGTCAATTATTTTTTTAATAGGTATTAGTACTATGCAAAAACTTTTAGGTGTCTATATGACTTGGGGGTTCGATGGAAGTGAATTATTGCAAGTTATTTAAATTGGATTTCTATTCCCACAGAATTAATGACGCTTGATATTAATGTAAGAATGTAAAAACTCCTTAGCTTTATAAACAATTGTTCAGAAAATTAATCCACAACAGCTAAAATTCCTTTAATTTTTTAAACACAAACTATTCATATGCAACGCCAATTGTATTCTTTGTTCACATCCGCTCTCACACACGGAAGTTAATAAAAGACAAATTAACGGGAAAACAAAAAACTGTTCTTAAAGTCAATGACACAATGACGACTATTGTCGACCACTTGTGCCTCATTAGGAAGAAAAAAAAAACAATTAAGCTGCATCCACCTGGACAAGGTTATTATGCAGTCCTTCAAAATTAATTTAAGCTCTATTACAATTTCCTAAAGATGATATTTCAGGTGTAATTTCTTTATCATCAGTAGTTTCGTAGAGTATTCCTTTATTGTCATACATACGTCAGTCGTAAAGTACTGGAACCATTCCTTTATGAGCATAGTGAACTTTAATCCGGTCGTGAATGGCATTGTTTTAAATCACCTACGGGCCAAAAGATCGTGAGTTCTCATTGTCTGCCGAGTATTGTGTGATAGATACTTTGATATGTGCTTTAAGGTACAACGGAATATCGAGTTGAGTCTAAATTTACATGTCATATATCTGCCAGATATTTTGCAAGTACTTCAGTAGTAGTATTAACAACTTTTATATTAGGTTTCTCAATGGTCGTGGAGGAAGCCTTCATCAAAAGGCTGATGATGATAATGATAATGGCGTCTGGGTAAAATCCTAACGAAAATAAATTTTAACAAAATGGTAAATTCGAACATCTGTTTATAACAGATCACATATTTTAGTAACCATTATACACTCAACAAGTAATATTTAAAGTTGAATAAATAAGATATAACAAAGTAATAGCAATACTAATTTCCTCTAATATCGCAACGAGTTAATACATCGATTCAATTTATCTCGAATCTGCCTTAACTTGAACCGCAACTCGAAGGAAACATGTTAATTTCACCGGGATCGAGTGATTTGTTAATCTCAGAATCGATTTTATCTCTCGGCTCGCAATTAATACAGTCTGGTTAACAACGATTTGCGAGCCGATAAACGGACAGATTGTCTTGGAAATATAAGCACGGCTTTTTCAATCTATTTCTGTATTTTGTTGATTGAGTGGAAAGAAATTGATAGAGAATCGTATTGATAAAATCATTCAAGTGTCTATAGACTTGGAGGATACTAAATAAATGTTAATTTTACATTTAAATTTTGGCTTTAATTGGTAAAATTCTGCTAGAATTGGAGTCACCCGATAGTCTAAAACAAGTAACCCAACAGAGGACCTGGATGAACCAGTACTTTTAGTGTATAATGTTTTTAGTGTTAACGTATGAAAGAATATACATATGTAAGTTACTTTATTCAGACATTTCCTAGTTAAGTAAAATGTTTTAACAAATTTAGATGTGTGCTGAGTGCTACAATTCTTTTGTCTTCCCGAGTGACATTCACTATACATACATATATTTCCAAAATAATATTTTAGCTGCATGACGCATTTATTATTTGTCTGGGTAGTTGATTCTTTTTTATAATATGTAATACTTTATTTCTATCCAACACCAAAAAATAAAACAATAAAGTTTAATTACACACACAAATAATCCGGTTGCTTATCGTCAATAGTTATCGTCATCTGTTTTTCTATCATTTGTGTCCCGAGAGTTTCTTGACCTAATACGAGTAGAATAGAAGTTCACAAATTCTACCACTATTCAAGTATTTATAGTAGTTTTATATTAGACGGGCCGTGTTTGTAACTTACTGATCACAGTATTGGTATAAGTTATTTTTGTTTCTCATGAGTTTATATACTAAACTTTTTAAGTCCTTAATTACTTACAATAAATCAAACTTAAATAGTAATGCATTACTGATAACTTAACATATACACACCTAATACTTACAAAATAAAAAAAAAAAAACTAGGGACTAATTACAAACATGCATCGTAAAATTCCTCCGCATCCTCCTACTGGTAGCGTTCCCAGGAAGCTGGCAGAATTACTACGTTGAATAGCACTGTGCTAAGAAAAGGATAGCCTTATGCTCACGAGAAGTGTCGATCAGTCGTTTAGCTAGTTCTTTTTAAATGGAACGAGCACTCGGATCCATGACCCATTCGTCTCATCCCAAAAGTTCAAAAATATAATTACTCTTTAAATTACAGTATTTACGCCGTTTGGAGATCCAGCAGCAGCGCCATCATACCCAGCTGGTTTTGGAAAATGTGATGGTGGCCTCCCAAACCAAAGGTCTACCCATCTTCCATGGCAGTACTGACATATCATCTGGTCTGTTGCCAGACCATTTGGCTCACGTACGGGCGGCGGTGACAAGAGCACGACGGATTATATTATGTTGGCATGTCTAGATATACGGCCACTTACACTTATACATACTCAAGTTTAAATCATAAATCTTTGTTCTTTAAGACATTTTAACGCAAAATAGTAAAAAAAAACTTTAACTTAGTTAGTCGTTCTTAAGAAACGCTCATAAATAGGGGATGACTTGAAAGGGAACTTTTCGTTGAATTTAAGTGATCATGCGTTACGTGTACTAGTCGTAAAGTTTAATTTTAGTGAGTAGATTATTTGGAGGCAATTTGAAGGAGTTTTAGGTGTTTTATAAATGTATGTGCAACAAAGAGCAAAATTATGGTTTTTTGTGTGTGTTTAATTTACCCTCACTCACTCGGCAATACAGTGCAAGCATTGTTGGTACCGGTTTTTTGCGAAGCCGTGGTATTAATCCGGTTGAGCCGGCCAATTCGCGCATTAGCATGTTCAGCAATTATCTTTTATATTTTATTCTTACATTTTTAACAGTATTATGTAACAAGTAAATGCTTAATTATATATATTTTAATGCATGCTTCTTAATTGACGATATCTAAAGATGATTTTAAGGAAAACGAAAAAAATAGGCAGGAAAAGAAAATAAGAACGAAGGAAAATATTCGCTTTAACATCTTGAACCTATTCTGCGAAGCTTAACTTTCGTAATTTTCCATCAGGTGATCTGCCTGTTCGTTTGGCCCCCTATGCCTGAAAGAAAGAAGAAGATTTTTTTAATTCAGTTTTTATTTTCACATCTAGTGTGAATGTATGCTACACGTGTCAGTTTTGCTAATAAGATTGCAAAAGCAAACAGATAACCTAACCAAATAATAAGCGGTTTTATTTATTTGTGAATAGACTCGTAAGCCCAATGGTGTCGATTGGCTAACGCTGGTTACCATCAAGAACGCAGTACTTCTAATAATATTGTCTGAGCGCGAACTTCTGCCCTTCTTATCGTGTGATAACTCCGACAGGAGTCATCACCTCACCGAAGCCCGCATTGAAGTTGTGGCATGCTGGATTCGAATTGAATAAACGCACACGGTAATCCGTCACGAGCAGGGTTATTGCATCAATTATCATTGTTATACAGTCAATTTCACCAGATATCTTAGCGATACCTCTCTTATTACTTTGTCAGCCTACGCAAAAATATGGTCCCTCTTTTATTCCAATTTATCATTCATCACAAATGATCCGTCTGTAAATGTCACAAATCATTAGCGACCACAATGCTGTTGCAACAGTAGCTCAGTATAAAATTCATGCTAATTGTAGGAGGGAACCATTGACGGTGTCACTCGGTAATGGCTTTTAAGAAAAGTAATAAATTATTCCGTGTCTGACTCCCGCCAGGTGACGCCGTGCTATATGTTGGTATGCCACAAGTTATAAGGGACATTCCCTTGGGATTGAAGTGAGTGAAATTTGTGTATATTACATAAAATTTTTGCGATAAATAATTTGTGTTTGTATACGTTTAGGTGTACTGTCAGGAAATATTAATTTACTCGTTGTATTTAATAGAAGTTAACTATACATAAACCTTGACCATGTTGTATGTCATTCAGTCTATCACAGTCCACTGCTGGATATAGGCTTCTCTAAACTTCCTCCTATCCCAGTCTGTCCCTTAGATGGCAATAAAATTCGCACACACATTCATTATGTCGATGTAGTGTACTGGACCCCAGTTGTAGACCTAGGGTTTGACTTTTAGGTATTCTAATTGTGTATCCATTATACACAAGTGTGTATAATAGATACACAATTATTTTATTATTTAAGTGTGGAGAAGTGTGTTTAGGGGATAGTTAAGATCTTCACTTGCGATAGTTAAATATATGTTTATCTTTGACTCTTCTTTTTTATTTTTTCTATCTATTACTTTTTGGTTTACAGTTTTTACACAATAATAAAAAAGATCTAAAATATTTAGCCGTCTCTTATATACTAAACAGGTTAATTTGCTTATAATACACATACTAAAGTGTCAATATTCAAAACTAAAATCTTCCAAGTTATTAGAAAATACTTGTAATCTGAATGATAATCCGTCGGTTTTTTTTTAATTTTTTTTGGGATGAGGGTTAACGAGCAGACGGATGGTTAATACCACCACCCATCGACGCCTGCAACTCAAGAGTCACTAATTCCAGCCTTTTATTAGGAGTACGGCTTTTTTTTAAGCAATACAGCAAGCGACAATTTGTTCCACAGGCTGGCAAAAATATTCTTTTGAAGCGCACAGTGGTGGAGAGCCAATCATCATAGAACTAAGACGAAAGCGGGGTAAAATGTCCTATCGGTCGTCACTTATCACTTGTCCCCTAAAAAACATCAACGTACGAGTTCTTATCGTTCCTGGAATTCGTCTTTTACTAAGTAATTTAAAAAATATATATATTTCTTTAGGGGATGCCTTTGTTTACTTTAATCACTGTGAGCGATTTACTGTGTGCTCTATTGATATTTATAGCCCGTTTAGATAAACGATGCTCTATTTTGTATGTTGATGTTTGGGGATCTTAATTAAGTTAATGAGATAACGTATTAAGTTAAAAAGTTACGTTTATATCTACGTAAATAAAATTGAATCGGCGAAATGTATGTACGCGCATAACTCTGTACGACTGACACCAAATTTGATTGAATTGAAATGGAATGAATTTTTTTAAACTATTACTTAGAAAAGTGGGTAGGTGAACTCACTTAACAAGAGACATTTTTTTTATTAGGGGCACACCTCCCATTTGATGCCGGGAAGGGTAGCTAGTTTTAAAATACATTTCAAGCCTGGGGTCGTTGTTAGTACTTAGTTTCTGCCGCTAAATAAATGATAAAAATAATAATTTATCTTTTCAGAGCTTTTAATCTAAGAGTGTTCTTTGACGTTATTAATAATTAGTAAAATGTAGTGCTATAAATTAGTTTTAACATGATAGTTTAAAAAAAAATATTATTGAATCTCATCTATTTACGTGTTACGTTAATGTTATTATAATATATATTACTTGGTACAAGAGTAAATTTAAATAAAACATATACGAGTATATAATTTATTTAAACATTACTCCGCTTGATGTAATTCCTGAACGTCAAACAGCAGTAACATTGGAACATAAAAAAATGTCTAATAAACATGGCTATCAGCAAGTTTCCATAAATCTCTTCTCATTTTAATTATAGTTTCTTAATATAATAGGTCTAATATACAGTTAGTTATTATTTAATTATATATCAATTTGTGAAATTGTATCTAATACCACAGATACATATGTACATATCTACAAATGTATTTGTTTCTAAACGGTGATACAATAAAAAGTAAAAATATAGCAGATTTTTTTATTTTTATATAGTAACCTGGAATGCTATAAACATTGTGATATATATTTAAGTGTATTTGTATGTGTGCTGTTGTTTAGTATTCCTCGCAGTTTCATCTACATTTGTGCCCAGTGCTCCACTCCTAAGAGTTAAGAGTCACAGCGTTATGTTTCATAGCCTAAGCTTTCCTCAATAAACGGGTTATCTAAAGGATTTTTCAAATTGAATCAGTACTTCCTGAGATTAAAGTTCAAGTTTCAAGTTCAAATAAACAAACAAACTCTTCAGCTTTATTATATTAGTATAGATAATAACCATAACCCTTGGCTTAGCAGTCAGCTAACCACGAAATGTAAGGATGTAACGTCTTGTTGACTTTAGTAATATTCTGCTTAGTATAATTGAGCTGTAACTCTTCTATAGCCGTATAACAACAAATAAAACACATGAAAAAGAAACTTATATTTTTTCGTCATCAAAAAACACGCATCCCATAAAGTTTGTGAAAACAAAGACGAATACTTAAATGCTGTACCCAGGGAGGCATCAATTCCATTTAATAATTAAGCCTGTCAAGGTTCATGTAACAGGGAGGGTATGAGGTCGCGAGTAAGTGAGCGTGATACCAAGACCTCTGTCACTCCCTTAATTACCTCACTTCGTAATGGTTACATTTTGTATGAGTTTGTTCTTGTTTGTACGTAATCGAATTAAGAAATTGATTTGCTTAAAGTTAAATCAAATAGATACATTCTTGTTCTAAAGATTTTAGGAAATATATAATTTATTAATTTTAATATATATTTATTATTACTATAAATTGATTGATAACGACAGAGACTGAATGTAAAAGGCACTGATAAGAGGGTGACATATGGAAGTGGTCTCAACCAGTCTTTACAAAAACTTTTATAGTATTATTATTGTAAAATATAAAATGTAGTATTAAAAATATAAATAAAACCACTGTGATACCTAAACGAAGCCTCTTGAAATTAAATTAATTTTCTAAACTATTCGCATACGGGGGCAGCCTATGTACAACAATGAACTCAAGTATGCTGATTGATTGATTGATTTAAGTATGTTATTAAATTTAATTAATATATATGTATATAAATTTGGTAGCCTTTGCTTCTTTCTTTTTATTGCTAAAAGTACAATAAAAAAAAACTAAAATAAAATAGTTCACTAATAAAATTAGGCATTTTTTATATTTTTTAAATTCATTATTTTAATTAACATAAATAAAGTAAGGTCGTTTAAGTCCTCGCTGAAAAGTGAATCAAACTCACAAAAGTTGAAAACATTTTTAAAAAGATTTTCATCAGAATCGTCCATCGTTCCCCCGGTTCCCTTTGACCCAACATTGAGTTCCGCGGTGGTAAATCATCACCCTTCTGCTTAGCTCCATTTGCGAAATAGGCGGCCGACTATTAAATGTCGATTTTTCAAGTAAGGCCATTCCCCTACCGTCCCCTACCTTGAAAGGAAACAGTTGATATTTGAAGGCGTCACTGTTGGGGTTGATTTTTTTGCAACTTTTTGCTAGAATGTTAATGTATTGATTTTGAAATTTGAAAAAGACTTTGAGTAGCGTATTCGCTAAAATTTAGGAAAAATACGTTCTTTTTTTATTTGGGTTTAGTGTAATATAAGTGATTGCTATTTTAGAAAATAGTAATAAGGTATAGAATTGTGCTCCGTGTAGTAATGAAATGTGGCTTGTTACACTTTTACACTTCTTAATATTATAATACACAGTACCCCAATAACGGCAATAGGCTTGGACCTGTTACATAATTTGGGCTCAATTATGCATTGATCTATAATTTTAAATATTTTTAAAACAGGACATTTGGGTTTTTGAATTGGTTATAAAAAAAATTAAACCGTTTCAATGTATTTTTAATCTTTATAATTGGTTATACCGCGATATTCAATACAAAAAACTAAAAAAAAAAATAAGTAATTAGAATCAATTACAAATTTATACAATTAAAAAAAAAATACTTTACTATAACCGCGCTACGATTGGTCGCCATATTTGTGACGTCATAATGCTAAAGCGATTTCATGGCAATACAGCGTTCACTGCTATTACACGTGAATTGACGAAAAATGTCTCAAATTTAGTACTGAAATATTATTTGTTAAATTTAATTGTAATTAGTTATGTGTGATAAAGGTTTTCTAAAGGCAAATTCTGATAATATACCTGATATTGATATACATATTTATGATAATATTAAGTTGAATCGCTCATTAGATAAAGATATACGAATTCATTATTTAATGGTGATATTATTATTTTTATAATATTTTCATTAGTGAATTATTTAAAGGTTTTAAATTATCAATAGCAAATTTTGTAATGCTTCATCCCTTTAAGGCCAGTTAAAAAAAGAAATATTTACTAAAGTCTACTTATTCAATTAGCACATTTACACGAATACTCATTAATTACAATATTATTATGAAATACTTACGTCCAAATGATCTTCACTACAAATAAATGATTTTGTTTTGGAACCATTTGTTTCGTCACTATTATGAAATAAGAACTATAACTTCTAAGGTACGACATTTTCGATATTTTTTTTTATATCTTAAGATAACAGCAGAATTTAATAGATCAAAAGTATTATCTCTGTATACTGCAATGAGTGAAAACTAACATTATGACGTCACAGGCGCTCGAGGTGTATGCGCATTTTCGGTACTGGATTAAAACAAATATTTTAAATTTAATGTAACTTTTTATTTATTGCAAAGAAGAAAAAAAATTATAAAACTTATAGTTGATCTTTTTTTTACTTATTTTAGAAATTAAAGTTGAATTTGAATAATGTTTGGCAAATGATGGGCATTTGAGACACCTCTGTCTACCCTTTCGCGGCAGTAGCGTGAGTGTATGTATGTACGAATGTAACTTAATATTAATATTAAAATAAACACTGGTAGAGCCTTGCTAAGGCACGTATGAGACGTCTCGACTGGTGCGATACCACGGCCTCAGAAACCCGGTTGTGAATAAACGCTTGAATTGCATTTCCCCTAAATTAGTGACTTTTCCGGGGCCGAAATTCCCCTCTCCTCTTTCCTCTCCCCTCCCCCCCTCTCCTCTTTTCCATCTCCTCCTCCCCCTCTCTTCTTTCCTCTCCCCGCATCCCCTCATCCCTCTTTACCCTGTCCATGGACGACGGTTGCTACTACCATTAGGCCCCCGAGTCGTCTGTTCGTCTGTCCCCCTATATTATATAAAAGAAAAAAAAGAAGAGGATGACTAACAACAACTATCTATCACCTATATATATGTATATATATATACCTACCTATACGTCGGTTACCTTTTGTCTTGATTAAATATATACAGTTTTACTCACGTACGTCACCACTCGGTAAAGGTCCCGTCAGATCCGCAACTAGATCCGAAATTTAAAAGACAACTCCCGCACTAGGATTCCTGTATCGCTCGGTACTTTACAAACATTCAAATCACGGACAGAAAGAACACTCAAACTCAGAACAGCAGTTTGAGGATTACTCAAAGTGTTGTCCTGTGTGGGGATCGAACCCACAGCACTCGACGCGGTAGCGTTAAAACCACTGTACTTACGTCGTATTATTACGTACCAGTGCACCAACCGAGCAGTCAATACGAGTATACACGTTGGGATAACCTTATAGCATTATTAATATGAATTTGTTTCAGATTTTGTTTATTTACTATATATTGTGTTATCATCATCAGTCTACTGCTGATTGAAAGCAGGGAGGCTTTCAATGGAGCGCCAATTTTCCTTGTGTTGAGCTGACTGCTAAGCCACAAGTCGTTTCCCACCATAGACAAATGATTGTTTGATGATCAGAAACATTTGCTCTATGTCTGGGTGTAATTTATCTATAATATGTATGTATTTAGAAATATATGAGTTTGTTTATTCGCTGTCTGATCCCAAACTAAGTACACTTAGTTTGGGATCAGACGGCCGCCTCTGAGTTGTCTGTAGATATTGTTTATTTTATATTGTATTGTTTACTGCATCATCATATTTACGAATAAAATTCTTTAACTATTACAAATGCTACTTTTCTTTATTGGTTTATCATAATGCACTCTAAAGTATATGACCGTAGAGTTGATGCAACTACGGCATCAAACAATTTATAAAAGGTTAAATACTTGACTATTGTCAATATCGAGCTATTGTCTTATTCCTTTCCGCAACAAAGCAAATTGCAATGACTCCTTGACTGTAAGAATGTTATTGTTTTTACGAACAATAATTCGTTATTCAATAAAACATTTCATAAAACAAAAGTTGTAATAGTTTGTTGAATACGCCACCTAAAGGTTAGAGGGCTCGTCCTTCTCGGCATCAGCATGTTAGAGTTTCTTGTTATGCAACTCTGTTCTGCGTGAGATATTGTTTACACTCTCCAGTCCATCCGTATAAGCAGTACCCATTTACTTCCCTTCTGTCCTCTCACTCCTTTTAATATATTTACTCCACATTTTTTCACTTAAATTACAATACAGACAGCTTACTCTTGTTACGTAAGTGTGACTTAATTATATTTAAAAAAATATGGCGTTTAATATGTCTATACCTACCTCTACGAGGATACATGCGTGAGTGTATTTGTTAAATCAAATTTGACACCAAACGATTCTTGTGAAAGCAAGATTAAAATATAAACTTCACGAATCCTCACAAAGGAAGTAAAGATTCCCATACATGATTCATTAGGTGAGTTGAAAACTATCCAGCATGTAGCTAGTGACGTCACACGCCAAACAACAGGGCTGTGAAGTCTCCAGGAAGTGGCACGCAGGAAGTCAAGGGAACATTCACTGTGCACTTGTGGCTCAAGGTTGAGCAGAATCGCGATTTAAATACATTTTTGAACCCTTTTATTTTGTGTAGATTTACAATTTTTTGAGAGAACCGTATTAATCAGACGAATTATTTTTTACTGGTAAAATGAGTAAGTATTATTTGAGAATTTGTAATAATACTCTTTCACGATCGCACAACGCATTATATAAGTTTATAATTCTTTATTTTTTCTCTTTCCGTTTCACAATTCTATTCCCATAAACAAAAACTTTTCACAAGCTATCATTTGAACTGACAATCTATATTTAATAAAACGAAATATTAAAGACAACTAAATCATACTAATTGCTAAAGGAAAGTCGTTATTTCTTCTATCGTCATTTTTTCTTAGCCGCTTCTCGCTTATAACTCAACTATAAAAAGTAGAAGTATTAAGTCCGCCATTTTAAGATTACCAGCGGACTGTGTGCGGCACTTAATTTATTGCCCACCAAAGTGTTTGAATTTTTAATGTTCGTTCCTACTTACAGGAGCTACAGGAGGAACAAGCATGTCGGAAGTTCTCATGGTATATTTATTTTTATTTCACGGCTGGCTAGGATCGCCCTGTGATTTACTATTGAACTTAAGATTTTTAAGCTTTAAGTGCTAAGTAGATATTGACTCGCATAATTTAGATATCCGTTTGATTGTTCATTTCGGTGTTTAATGAGGGAGAATAATGTTCAAAGTGCTTATAACATAGACTTCTCTTAGTTAGAAACTCGACGGTACTTACGGAGTATAATTTATTAAGAAAGTATTCAACAAGTTCCAAAGAAAGTGTTTGAACACTTGTGCTACGTTCTTTTTTAATAATGTAATTATTTTTAATTGAGTGCTGCAGTCGACAAACATTCCATTGACAAAGGAAGTATACCTACTTATACATTGACTGACCTTTTGATCTAGCGGTCAGTGCTCGCACACAGAACAGAAATGTGAGTGATCTACAAATGGATGTCCCGAGTCTGGGTGTCCATTGCTTTTATGTACGTATATCAAGTCCTCCGCGATCCAAGAATCACTCATTACAGTGAAAGCATAATAAATAAACAAAATCACATTCACATCACAACATATAATGAAACAAAATCCTCCGCCGTGTTTGTCGGTTCGCAATTAATTAAAAAATTGCTACACAGATTTTCATGTAGTTTTCACCAATAGACAGAATGATTTATGGGAGAGTTAAAGTGTATTATTTGTAAAGTGTTTGTGTTTTATTAAAATATAACAATACTTGTTTTAAAAAATATAATACTAAAGTAGTACACGAAAATAAATACAATCGCATTTCTCACACCGATGTCAGAATTCGCTGTCGCCCAATGTTACTACTATACTCATATAAATATAAAAGTAACGTCATCTGTCTATCTGTAGTCCTGCTAAATGGCTGTTCAGATTCAGATGAAATTTGGTACGTGGATACATCGAACCCGAAGGAAGGATCGACTGCTTTTTCTCGACACACCCATCACACCAGGGCGGAAGCTGGGTTTTTTTTATTCCGCAACTCCCGCACTAGGATTAATTCCTGTGTTCATGATATTAGCAAGAATCACTTCTTAATTCAACTTAATTTACAACTTTTAACAGTTTATTTACCTATATATATTTAGTTTACGATTCATAATTCACAATATAATAGGAAACTAAAACCATCAAACGTGATAGACGCCTCAAGACGTACATAAATGAAAAGACACGAATATCAAAAAACCTTAATATGCCAAGATGTTACAAAGTTAGTGCCACATCATCGTCAAACGTCAAATTTAAGTCAAAACTAATATATTCTGCCAAGTATATAAAGGAGCAGCAACTACCCATGTTTTTAATTTACTAATGGAATCCCTGAAGCTTATAGACATTTGAATAGAATAATACTAAGGGACGTTTGTTTTTCTCCGCTACTTTTATTTTGTGATATTCTATAATAGCTTAAGAAGTATTCTTATAAGGCGACTTAGGGTTCGGGCTGTTATCTATTAGTCAGTTTATATACAGTCATACAATCGAGAAGCTTTGCCGTAATACGTAAGTACATAAAATACTTAAAATATTTAAAAAAAAGAGTGTCCTTGGGGTTTCTTGCTTGTTCTTCTCCATAAATCTACGTATTGGAACAGGCAGCTAGCTTCATGACTCACTTAGTCTGACGGACTTCCTCTCTTTACAATTCAAAAATGCCTATGATTGGTTCAGTTGAAATAAACGATTTTGATTTGATTTGATATCATTTGATTTGATTTTAAGTGAAGCTTAATCTTGGTTGACAAGCCTCTGTGCCTAGCCTGCCCGCCTTCGGGAAAATAGGCATGTTGGTATTTGTGTCGTAAAATTGAAACCAATGTTTTATTCACTCTCTTTGATCTGTAAAACTTTAAAACGAGAGTTATTGCAGTTCTGGTGTGATATTATATTTTTTTTTTTTTATACTATAGGGGGACAGACGAACAGACGGGTCACCTGATGGTAAGTGACACCGCCGTCCATGGACACTTGCAACTCAAGAGTCGCAAGTGCGCTGCCCGCCTTTGAGGGTGATGAGGGATGGGGGATGCAGGGAGCGGAAAGAAGAGAGGAGGGATGAGGAGATGGAAAAAAAGGAGAAAGGAGACGAGGGGAGAGAAAAGGGGGGAGGGGGAATTGGGCCTCCGGAGACCTCACTCATTTCGGGGAAATGCAACGCAAGCGTTACTTCACAACCGGTTTTCTGTGAGGCCGTGGTATCGCAACGGTCGAGCCGGCCCATTCGTGCCTAAGCATGGCTCTACCACTGTGTAATATATACGAAGTATGTATGTACTGAGATTATGTCATAAACATATAAACGTTTACATGCGTAAGCAACTGTTACATATTTATAGCGACAACAATAGAATACAATATGATATTTTATGGAGTGTTCACCGCGGTGAAAGTGCACTCACGATACCACGAGTAGAAAGTGAAACTAAAACTATCAAGCTAATATGTATAAATAATGAAAGAAAAGAAAGATGACGAAATAATTAGAAAAGAATAGAAGAAAATCGCATGTTAAACCCTAATTTCGCTATGTAAGTTTTTTTAATGATATAGGGTGACAGACGACGACGAGTCACCTGATGGTAAGTGACACCTGCCGTCAATGGACAACTGCAACTTGAGATGGATACGGGAAGGGGAAAGAAGAGATAGGGGATGAGGAGATAAGAAAGAGGAGAGGGGAATTTATAGTAACTTTGCAGTCTGTTTTGCAAAACGAATAAATAATTAATATTTTGATATTTTATCGTACAATTTAAAACTAACAATATACGTATCAGTAACAAGAAAAAGCTTTAAAACATTTTCTTTAAGTAATGAGAAAATTCTAGTCTTTGATACAAAATCAAAAGTGTTTTCTGTCTCCGCACCCAAGTGTTCTCTATATCCATACACACAAAGACATCGGTGCTTAAGGGAAATTATTAATATAATGAAATAGCTATATCAGAAAAGGGCCTGGAAATAAAGTGCTATTTTATGGACGCGGCGTCCCCTGGGTAGGCAGCTACTTCGTTGAAATTGAGCTATATATAAAAGGAATTAATGCGTGCTTGTCTATGTATTTTACTACTACGAAAATAAAAAAAAACTGTCTTAAGTGGTTTTCATACTAATTATGGATATACGGTTTCGGGGGACCCGGCTAGTTTCGGACTTCCTTTTTTCTAGGAGCTAAGCATACTGCCGCGTCGGTTGCAGGCCCCAGACCAGAAATAGATAGACAGACATGTGTTGACAAAGTATGAACGTTACGCACTTTACGTTTCATGACAAGGATATTCAGGTAATATACTTTTGTTAAAAAAAAAATACGTACACACATTACAGCTTCGTCCATAAGTCGTAAATTGACAGTTTAAGCTAACGAGCTAATAAAGTATTAAAACTTTAATTACAGTGACCGGGCTGCTTCTAGTCATAAGTATAACTACATACTATTGTGCTTGAAAAGTGATGTAACATCGAATATTTCCGTACGATTTTCAGAAATCAAATGTATAAATAGCAACGTATAAAATACTCGATATCGGGTTTTTAATACATCAATCGATAAACGTGATGTCAGTATGATCTAAAACATTAACATGTGGTGTGATATTATTGGTCACACTTTTCATCACTGCTATATGCAACGGCTATGTGACGTGACGAAAGATGTAAGTCGCAATACTCCTTTAGAACTAACAAATAATTTATTTCAATAACTAGATCATTACCACAATACTCATAAAGCTATTTTGAACAGGGTCCTAATTAAAAAAAAACTTTAAAATACTATCGTTACTGATATAGTAGTCCAAACAAGTTTTATTAAATTAAAAAACAAAAAAATATTTTTACCCACGATGTAAAAAGCCTCATTTTAAATAATAACTTATTACGCTAATACTAATATTTCCTAATCCTGAACTGCACAGTCGACAGCCATTGTGATTAGGACTAACTTTATTGTTGGCAAAATGCATATGATAATTATGTGTCTGCCTACCCTTTCGTAGATGTATTTATCAATAAAATAGTGCTGTATGTGCATCTGTTAGTAAGAAGGGTCATCAATGCGTTACTAGTTGAACAACGTACAAAAAGCAACAATGTATATTTAGTTAGTGACTTCCAATACATACAAAACAAATAACGGTAACTTGGTTTTTACTTTCAATAAATTCAATGGAAACAAAGTAAATAAAGAAGATCAGTTTAGAATAAATGTTGTTGTATCTCCGCTTAATTTATAATACAAAGTAATGCAACAAATTATACAAGTCTGGGGGTCTTGTAATACTCGTATGTACGGAATCTATATTATAAATCCAATTACGTGGTATCGTTTTATGTATAAATAATTGAGTTTCTTGTTATTCGTGTAGGAAGCCATTTTGGTCGCCCTAATTATTATCTGCTCGCTAAGGATATCGTGATACACACAGATAAAAGAAATTGCCAATTTTTTGATTTTGTGTAGTATTGTGGCGATATTACTTGTATTTTAGGATTTTTTTTTTTTTTTTTATTATGCGATAGGGCAAACGAGCAGACCCTGACCCTGACCCCAGAGGTCACCTGATGGTAAGTGACTGCCGCCGACCATGGACACCCGCAACTCAAGAGTCACAAGTGCGTTGCCGGCCTTTTAGGTAGAGGTACGCTCTCTTCTTGAAGGTTTGAAGGTCGTATCGGTTCGGAAATACGGCAGGCGACAATTTGTTCCATAAGCTGGTTGTGGGAGGCAAAAAGCTTCGATAGAGGATGCAGAGTGAAGCTACATCTCTACGCAACGCCAAGGTGTCAAGTCGATCAGAAATATCTTGGCAGTCAATGATGCGAGTCGCTCTTCGTTGAATGCGGTCAAGAGGCAGAAGTTGGTACTGGGGTACACCTGCATAGAGATGAGAACAGTATTCCATGTGCGGCCGAACCTGCGCCTTATAAAGTTGCAGGCGGTGGGCCGGAGTAAAATACTGTCTCGATCTGTTTAGCACACCAAGCTTCTTCGAGGCTAATATGGCCTTACTCTCTAAGTGACCGCGAAACTGGACTTCACTTGATATATCGACGCCAAGGATTCCGATACTGGCTGATGCAGTTAGGGAAGTGCTCTCAAATTGAGGTGATACGACCAATGGCATCTTTTTAGCGGTGAACGCGCAAACCTGTGTCTTCGTGGGGTTAAATTGGACTAGGTTAAGTCGACCCCAATCTGAAACTTTTGATAAAGAAGTTTCGATTTCAGACACAAGTTTGGATCGGCTTTCGATGACGTTTACCCGAGAAATGTTAGCGCGGCCGGTGTAAAGGGCATCACTCGTGCTATCGTCTGCATAGCAATGGATGCCGCTAATCTGCAGCATGTCGTTGATATGCAGAAGAAACAGCGTGGGTGATAGCACACAGCCTTGTGGGACACCAGAATTAACAGACTTGGAGTCGGAGCATCCACCGTCAACAACGACCTTGACGCTTCTGTCTGTAAGAAAACTGGTGAGCCAATTGCACAGTTTCTCGGGAAGCCCATAGGAAGGAAGCTTCGCAAGGAGCGCTTTGTGCCAGACCCGATCGAAGGCCTTCGCCACGTCCAAACTAACGGCCAACGCTTCCCCCTTGGTCTCGATCGCCTGTGCCCACCGGTGAGTCAAGTATACGAGAAGATCACCAGCTGAACGACCCTGACGGAAGCCGTATTGTCGATCATTGAAGAGCTGGTGGTCTTCTAAGTACCGGAGGAGCTGGCAGTTAACAATGGATTCCATTATCTTGGAGAACAAGGAGGTGATGGCTATGGGTCTGTAGTTGGACGGATCCGAGCGATCTCCTTTTTTAGGGATTGGGTGCACTAGAGCTGTCTTCCATGAGTTCGGGACTACGCCAAGAGAATAGGTAAGCCGATAAAGGCGCGTTAAAACCGGTGCTAACTCTGGAGCACACGTCTTCAGCACGATAGGAGAGATTCTATCGAGCCCACTCGACTTATGAACGTCGAGGGAAAGAAGCGCTTTACGCACTGCCCTTTGTGTAAACCGGACTTCCGGCATGCGGATCTCGCACTGCGGTATGGTATGGCGGTGCGTTTCCCCCGTCGTCCAGGGTCGAGTTGGACGCAAAGAGTTTGCCCAGAAGATCGGCTTTTTCTTTAGCGTCGTGGGCCAACGAATTATCTCCTATGCGCAGAGGTGGAAGGGATGGCTTACAAAAGTTCCCCTGGACAGCTTTGGCAAGAGACCAGAATGCACGAGTTCCGGAGGAGAGACTCACTAGTCTCTCGCCAATTCTGCCGATATGAGACGACTTCGCCCCAGCAATTACTCTTTTGAGGGACCTGGAGGATCTGTCAGACTTAGTTCTTTATGACTTTATGTTACGCCGTACTCTAGACTATCTGAACCAATGCCCTTGGACAGTATATCTATGTTATTAGTCATGACCACAGGCTCTGAATAAAACATTAGGGTTTCTCTATGGGATAGGATTGAGATTAAAATTAAAATAACTTATGAATGTCGATTCTGTTAATTTTTATTAACTTTCAAGATATGTACTTTATAAATTGTGTTTGTATAAATTATCTCATCATTTATGAAATACACTCACACCTTTTGCCCCGAACGGGTATAGCAGAGGCGTCAAATAAATATTATTTTGGCAGAGTTAATGTGAATGATAATAGACACACCGTATATTGTAGATAATGCATCTTAAGTAGAAATACATTCTAATCTGGTTTAGCATTCAGGCAAAATAAGTGGACAACAGCTAGTATGTATATAAAACACACCTTATCTTCGTATAAAATTTAGGTATCAAATCAAATCAAATTCAGATAATACTACCTGTATATACTACACTGTATATACTGGTACTGCACGAGTCCATTGCCTGGAGAGGCTGGTAATCAGTCATACAGGTCTCCTACAACCTGCAACTCAAGAGTCGTAAGTGAGCTGCCCGCCATTGAGGGTGATGAGGGATGGGGAATGCTGGGAGGGGAAGAAGAGAAGTTTGATGAGGAAAGAGGGATGAGTGGAGATAAAAGAGGAGAGAGGAAAGAGGAGAGGAGGAGTTGGGCCTCCAGAAAACTTACTCGTTTCGGGGAAATGCAACGCCTAAGCATGGCTCTACCACTCCTATTCATGTCTAGAATAAGTTTCTTTTGTGCAATTTAATTTTGTAAGTATGTGACATAGAAACTATAAACTATTATTATTATTAGTATTATATTGTTGTTTAAATCTTTAATATTAGAATAAAAACTTTCGTGAGTTACATTCATTCCCGTAATACACACGTGATTAAAACCGTTTATTTAAATAAATTGAAATCTTTGAATATCAAATTAATAATCTTTGTACATATGTATATCATTCAGAACGTCCCACAAATATTTACTATGTAACATGTAAACTGAAGAGCTTTATCGGTCCGACATATAGGGTGAGTTGCCCAATTCTTGTCTCACCGGTATGTCCCACATTGAAAGGTAATTGGGCCATCGAAAATTGATCGCGGCCTCATCGAGATGCGGGCCATCTGTATCGATTTGTTGATATCATACGATATTAGTCTTTATTAACGTGTCGCTTTTATTCGAATACGACAAATGCACGCGTTTGATACGCTCATTGATTTATTTGTGTGGCTTCATCAAAGAAAAGTGTCGAAATAAATGATTTTTGACGAAAGAATGGTGTGTTAAGGAATATCAGAAAGTGTTTGGTAAATAGGCGGAAAAAAAAAGAGGAAAGAGGGCCTTTAATTTCTTATGAATATGTAAAAATTCGATTTCGTAAGATGTTTAGGGGAGCTTTTTATATGTGTGGTGGTTTATTTTATGAGTCTATGCTTAGATTCTATCAAGAATAAAATTTATATTACAATAGCAAATAGGAAATAAATTGTCTATTAATTTTATGATATATTCTTCAATATTTAATGTTTCAAAGGAGATATGAATATAGGCAACGAAATAGTTTCTCATCCATGGAGTATAGATGATAAACTCTTCCGTTCTTATCATCACTATTGGTTTTTGATTTTGTTTTTTTTTATTTTTTAATCAATTTGTAGCTTTTTCTAAATTTTTAAATTAAGATTCTAAATTGGGTAACATTTTGTGGGATTTTATGGATCCGTTTTTATTAACAGGCATACATACAGACACTCACGCCTATATATCTAAAGGGGTAAGCAGAAAGGTCTCGGAACGCGCACTTTTTGCCATAGTATGCCTATTGGTGTCATCCAGGCACAGATAAAGGTCCAATTACTAAGTCGCCTTTTAGACACCTAAGGCAGGAAGGGGTGGCCTTATGCTACTCCACCGAGAATAATACAGACAACACTTTTTGATTAAATAGTAAACAAGTTTCAGAATAGTAGCTACAGTAGGTTATATGAAAATCTTTTCGTATGTGAGAGAGTTGGAGAAAACATAAAACGTCTACATATTGAAGTTCAATAAGATACAATACCTGTTAAGCTCCAATGTATCGCTAGAACACTAATAAAAATGATAATACAAGTTATTTTATATAGAAAGTGTTCTAATCCTAAAACATACATAACACACTTAACTGACATAAATTGGGTCATGAACTGGCACCCCGAAGCCACCGCGTGATTGAAGCGCATATGCAAATGAATCCATTAAACAAACCATAATGATCTACTTAAAAAAAACGTAAACAACTTGAATTGGGTGTTTTATAATCACGCTATATTACAATTAACGTTGTTCACGGTTACACTGAATTAATATGGGAAGTGGAATAGGGACAGAGGGCTAGCGATCGTAAGAGATAATATTAAAGTCTTATCTACAATATTGACGATTAAATTCCTGCTCGGCTGATAATTTGGACGTTTACTCCTTAAGATTATGCCGCGGCAATAATATTAACGGTTTAATAATTTATTTTACATTGTTTATTATTACTTTATTCTTTAAATTAAGCTATAATAAAACATTTATTTAGTACGATAGGTTTAAAATTTAGTGCTGTATGCTAATGAGTATGAACCTGAACGCATATTAATTATTTTTTTATATTACTTCATAAGGACAGCAATTCAAGCTGAAGGAATTTTGAAGAGAGAGAACAGATCTGATGCGTAGGTGATATGTACAAGAATTGATGACACTATTTCTCTTTGGTTAGTATGTAAATATACAGATCTGATAGAAATGGATTTTTAAAGAATCCTCTATAAGACACCCAAACATACGGATCAGAGTTATAGGCTACTCAATAGTGAAATGTAGCAATCATTCAGATTCAGTTCTTACACGGCTGCGCAAGAAGGAGATGTTGTGTTGTAATGTTTTTTGAGTGTATGTATTATAAATATGAATTTATATATCATGTATTTTTATCACGCCTAAGAGCGTAGACAGCATGACGGATTACGACATGTGCGGTGTTATTTTTTGTTAATTGTCAATTGTAGGAATGACATAGGTCATAACCTTCTTATTAAATTGTACCCGATTATCCCATCAAATAAAATAGATAGGAAGTTAGAAATGTATCAGGCTTCAAACATTAAATAATTTTAAGATTTATGCCTAAATTCGAAAAAGAATATGTAAATGAAAGCTTATTACATGAGTTTACTTTATGTCTCCTGTCACATGAAACTAACTAGGATTCTGTTTCGATACCATTGAAATGTCTGTTACAAATATACAATAACTGTACAAGCAAACCCGTACATTTCGATAGTTATACTTTTATGCTGACATCGACACGCAGCGAAACACATTTACATTATAAATTTAATTCGTCTACGATATAACAGTAGTTGTTGCAACATCATTCCGGGCGACCTATCGCACAACTCATTTTTTCGCCGCGTATCGATATTTAGCAATCAATTAAATGTAAATTTGTAAAATTTTCTACCTTTCATAAATAGAGTTATTTCTCGTTACAAGTTTATCTTTCATTTATCATATTAAAACGTATAATAACAATGATTAATAAAGAACCTAAAAAAATGACAGTTATCACTTTGTGTGGGCTAGGTCGTCCCCTAACCTACATATGTATGTATAATATATAATATCACCCATAACGTAAAGTGCTTTTAAGTTTTATTATTACAATGATAACAGCCCATAATGACGCTTTTATTAATCATAAATTTTACACCTTTACGACTTAATGTTGGGCGACGCCAAGGTAAATATTTAGGTGCCTATCAACATATTTATGAACGTTTAAAACAACTTTAGGCACAATCACGATAAGATAAAGTTATAAGCAAAAAAATATTTTATGGTTATCCTTAATGAATCGGAGCTTTGTGATACTAAAACTATGTTCAATGTATGTAATGTATATTCTTGGTAGCTTTTTTGAAGATACGATGCGTTGTAATTAGGTTACGAGTTACAATTACTGTGTTTACATAGTTTTTTTCAGTAAGTACTTAAGTGAATATTTTAAAGGTATTATTAAAAGATATTGTTTATAATGAATATAACAGATGACAGACATGTATGTACTATCGACAAACATAAGTCCTGGCCCACCTTGCAGATAGATCGTTTGAAACCGTTAAAACAACAGAGATTTCCCTCCTTTTCAGTGCATGCTGCAATTAGGACGTTTTGGATATTAAGCAAACATCGTGGCGGCGGCCTTGTTGCTAAAATCCATAGGTTGCATGTGGGAAATAAATTTTTGCATGTGGGAAAAAAATATTTCCCACATGCAACAGTATGGACTAAGACAACGGTGTTCTTTGTGTCCGTTGTTTGAATGTTTGTAAAGTATACAGGAATTAATCCTAGTGCGGGAGTTGTCTTTTAAATAAAAAAAATAAATGAAAAATAGATATAATTAAATGTCTAAATTTATTCAGTATTTAAATACAAAAATACACTTAAGCTCATAGTCCTCAAAGGGTTACAGAGACGCGCCTCAAATGCCCACTTCTTGCCAACTTTAATTGAGCCTATTACCGTCATCTGTACACTGTGTGACTGTATATATATACTGTTTTAGAGTGTATTAGAGAATCTATCGTATACCAGCTACCGCTAGAGTTTATCACTCACGGTTCCGAAGTTCCCTGCAAATCTACTCGTATTTTACCTGTGTTTTTTACATCTATGTTTGAGTTGCTCGAACATACAAAATGATAAAAATATTCAATTAACGCATTTGCAAAGTTTCATAATTGTAATAACCGACCTGTTGGTCTAGCGGTTTGTGATCCTGACTGCTGAGCCAGAGGACATGGATTCGATTCCCACACAAGACAAATACTGTGTCATCATCATAATCATCAGCCTATCGCAGTCCACTGCTGGACATAGACCTCTCCCATTGCACGCCACTTCGATCTATTTTCGACTTCTCGCATCCAGATTCTGTGTAATCTTCTAGTACTTGTCCCAAGTCTGGTTGTTCTTTGTGTTCGTTGTTTTGAATATTTGTCAAGTCTTTAGCGATACAGGAATCATAGCTAATGCGAGTTTCCTTAAAAAAATATGGTATACTACTATCAGAATTTATTGGCACTTTGCAGTCTACATAAACTCTCCGTCTATATGGAGCACCAGAGATCATAAAAGACAGGTGACTACTCTCTTCCACTTCCAAATTTGGCTTCCACACTGACACACATATCCATTTATATAAAAAAAGGAAACGCAACAACTTCGACGTGTTTGTTTACCGTGTCGTAGATGTTTCCTTAAGAGATGAAAGCGCCATGTTTGTTTCCAAAAGCTTTGAAGAATAACATATCTAGTAATATGTTTAGGATGCTTTGAGTTGCATAGTACGCTACTTTGGATGTTTCTTTGTAATATTAGAGGGGATAAAAATAGAGATTTACATATATGATTATGATTATATCAACGAAGTGGGAGCTACGTAGTAGAGTATTTATTTGATCACAAGTAATTGATAATATTTTGGAAATATGTATGTAGTAATTTAATGTTTTGCAGATTGAATGTTCAATAAGGTGAGGTCTTTGTTTTCTAAGCCAGTGTTGCTACTTGAAGTATTTTGGGACATCAGTTAAGTTTCTATTCATTTTCTCTCGCCACTTTGCTTATTTCTTTATCACTTCATAATCAAAAGAGCCACATAGCAGTTAGCATACTTCATCCTTAATGTCACCAAAACCTTTTCACCCTCACTTTTTACTTTTACTTTGTGTTTGTTTGTTTGTTTGTTTTTTTGTTATTTGTTTTTTTTTAACTTATTCTTATCCCGTGGCTTTAGTCACCAAAATAACCAGAATAAATACACTAACACTAGTATGTTTCAAAAGTGGGATTTAGTCAAGCGGGAATTTAACTCAAAAGTAGGACACCTCGATAAACAGTAACTGCTACAAATTGAACACACCACATCAAACCTATCTAAGTTAGAAGCAAGTGGATATCAAACTCGAATTTAATATTTAATATGTACGGTAGCACGAAACTGTCATGGCAGTATGTCACGTGCCGTAGCATCAAGAGACGCTCGCGAACTGGTTGTGAATAATAAAGGAGATTTATAATATATTTATTAGTATTGAGATCTCTGTCTCTACTCTGGTTATTCAATACAATTCCCCATAACGACCTAGTGGATCTGGTAAAATTTGGCACAGAGATAGATTATAGTCTAAAATAGCACAAAGCGTAGGCTGTTTATTCCAAAAAATGTGCGGTTTAAAATTTCACAAATTTTTATACATGGTGAATATTTACTCATGAAACGTTAGGACCAGCTAAGCTTACCTACCTTATGTGTATGAGAGATGATCGCAGTACTTACCAGTGATTTTCTTATTGTTAAAGTTGATCTTAAAAACCCAGCTAAGTATAACGCTAGTAATTCTGATTATCCGCCCTTAGTTTCAGCAGATCTGCCGTGATGTCCTATGTTAACAATTCCTGGTATTTTCAAACAAATATTAAGCACCATTTCAACTTATAAGTAAGTACATTGATTGTTTTATACTGTCTATGATATATTGATATAACATCATACATAAATAAATATATAACTTTGATATTATTCACCACTATCATGGATGTCCCCTACAAACATACTAAACACTTGCACCAAAATGTAAGGTACTTGCAAAGTAGATATTTTTTTTGTTTTTTAAAGAATACTGGCAACGTGGGTCACACATTACTATTATTCTTGTTAACCACCCCCAGCTAAGCTAAATGCTTGTGTTAGGGGTGGGTTTACAAGGGTAGTGTACTGGGCGGGGTTTGAACCCGCAACCACTTGATCACAAGTCGGACGCCTCAGCCACCACGCTACCGCCGCTTTAATATTAGTCATCTCTAATATTATTATGCACATAAAAATCAATTTACCTTTCTTCGTATTTCATACACTGGCGATTGATGAACTTCACCCTTTTCTTTTATCAAATCGTCATTAAATTTTGCATGTACTTTGTCAGAGGTACAATGAAGAGTATATTAGGCATCTCTCATTCTAAAAATAAGTAATGTTCCTTTAGAAACATTCCCAAATTATCATTGATAAGGTCTCTCTGGTCGGTCTGCCATGCCGAGTCCATATCACATTATATACTAGAGGTACATAATGTAAGTGGGAGAATCATGTTTAAGCGCAAGTGGGCTTGTCAGGAGTAATAACACGGCGTCTCAGGAGACCAGTAGACAAACAATGCTTGCATTGTATTGTCGAGTGATTGAGGGTAACTGAGGTCCAACTTCCACTCTCCTCTTTCCCCTCCGCCTCATGACCCTCAAAGGCGGGCAACACGCTTACGGCTCTTAAGTCGCAGGTTTCACTTACTACCAGGTGATCCATCTGTTCATCTATCCTCTGATGTCATTAAACGAAAGAGCGAAAAAGGTTATACCACAATCTGTGGACAATAATGACACTATAAGGAAGTCAATTACTTGTCATTAATATCTATCTCTCTCTATGAGTATATTAATAGAGTAAGAGAGTCTCAATTTTCCCTTTCCTCTTTCTCCTCCCATCGTGACCCTTCACTTCGTCTGAACTCCTATATAATAATAAAAAATGCACTGCGGGAGTGCCAACAGAAGTGAAAACTTATTTTTTAGATGGGTTCTAGGTGTATTGGGTAATGAATTGCATTTTATTTATGAATTGTATTTCATTAATTATTAGAAAGTATAAAATACATTTAATATTCTTTTATGAATCATCGTTAACAATTTCGACAACTCTTGTATCATCATCATTATTATTAAAATTATTACAATCTAAAATAGAAACTATAGGTTCATGGTAACTAAAATAGGAAATAAACAATTATGATTCGAAGTTATTTCAATATCTCGTGAATACCGCATCAATTGTACTTTTATATCTCGTTGTGCTAATATTGCGTGGATTGGACATATGCGTCTCGTAACAGTGTTATGTAGATTTTATCTCATCTAAAAATAGGCGTACTGCGCTAAAAAAAAATTCCCTTCAAAAAAAAGAAAAACAAAAAACAGGAAACTTAACAATAATTGAAGCGGTTTTTAACTAATGTTAAAAACCGCTTCAATTATTGTTAAATTTTAATTCATAGGATGATCTACCTAACCATACTTGACTACCTAACCGACCTAACCTTACTTGGTTAGCTAGTCAGTTGGTTGCCGATTGCGGAGATTGGTTTAGCGCGACAGATCGCTAGTACATCCGTTATAGTCTCATACCTGATGATTGAAAATCAAACCAATATGACAAAAGTTGATTTAGTCAGTGTTACAACCCTGACTAAATCAACTTTTGTCAGCCAGAATTCTATTAAAACTCTATTGAAGCTTACCATTCTCTGGAAGGTTTTAGTCATAAACACTAGAAGGAGATAAATAACACACTAAGGTCACGTACCATATAAAAAGTGAATCAGAGAGTCCCCTATGCAATTTAATTTTAGGTAATACATGTATTAGTAAAGTTCAGTCTGAAGTAGCGCCAAGGGGCGTCGGTGTAGACTGCGGAACGGATTCGGTTCAGCGCCTACAGAAATGACAATGAAGTCACCTGGATCCGAGGCATCCTGTTTATTTTTACTGCCCTAAACTTAAATTATGGAATACCGAATGCACTACTTAAAAGTTTTCTTGAGTTTCATATTGACTGTTTTTTTAATCCCTGCAATGCAATTCATAAAATGAATTATTTCTTAGAGTGTGAATAAAAAAATTACGTTGAAAACAATAACAAAAGAAGTTTAAATCAGAAAAAAACAAAATTGATACAGTTTTAGTATTTCGATGAGATAAAATACTTAGAATTTAGATATTCATTCTTCTAGATATAAATCAGAACTAACTTTTCACGGTTTACTACACGACCGACAAATAGTGTAGGCAATGTTTAAAGGGTAGATGTTATAAATGTATGTGTTTTTTTTTAATCCACCAAAACTTTTATACGCCTGAACAGATTAAAATGTCTTAGGGTATCGTAAGAATCGCTACTACACGTATGAAACTGGTTGTAATTGTTTTGAGAACATTGCTACATGGCGCTACGTGACGTAGTTTTTTTTTTGTCCGTGGAGTTTTCATTTCCTTATTTTTTTTTTAAAACTAAATAGTTTTTTCTTATTGCAAATGAATTTGAAAAGGTTTTACTCATTACTGTAAATGTTTCCTCAAAAGCCAATCTTATTTCTTAAAAGTTAACGTTTCACTGCGTTTTTGTTCAAATTTATTCAATCGTATCAATAAAAGCATTAGCTCTAACACTTTGATATCCGGTGACACAGCCGTGGGCCAATGCATTTGTAATTCATTTTATTGTTTGCGATCATTAGCTCACTGTGCGTGACAGTAATTTATTTATAGTTATATGACTACTTACAGAAGCCGGTATGTGTTCCTTACCCATGTAAGTATATTTATAAAGTAGTAGTAGTCTGCTCTCATGCTGTAAAAGTACCCTAACATAATAATCTTAAATGTCTTAACTGATATTATAAATTCGTCTCTATCTATAATTCTTTGTTATCCTTTCCCGCTTTGACTAGTCAAGTGTTCATACACCTTGTCAGGGGTACAAACAAAACAACAAAATCTATACTAATATAAAAAAGATGAAGAGTTTGTTTGAGTGCGCTAATCTCAGGAACTACAGATTAAATTTAAAAATGATTTGCTTTAGATAGCCCGTTTACTGAGGAAGGCTATGCGATATAGATAACATGCTGCGGCTATTAGGATCGAAGCAGTGAGCAATAGCGTAGATGAAACTAGTTCTGTAATATTATGGCTTCTTTCATACAGAAAAATATCTGAATAAAGCCTCTTCCAAATTGTAGAGTGTACATCTTTTTCATGACAGAACAAGTTTACAAGGTGATAGGTTAAACGTGTCAGAGTTAATTAGTATATATTTATATATATAAATATATATAGACCTTTTTGAAGCTTTATGCACTTAGTACTAATGCGAACTTAATATCTAAGGCGTTCTCTGATAGTCAACCTTCGGCTAAAACAGAGAAAACAGGAAGTAGGTTCAAAACATTTAAATCTAAATGACATAAAACTTGTTTACTTATATATGCATATAAATTACACGCACACACATATATATATATGTATGTATATATATAAATAAAAATATATACTCTTATATAAATGATATGTCTCTATTTTTCATAATCATTAGTTTACTGCGCAATTATAAAGCCTCTCCGTTAATGTATACCCGAACTATACGACGGTTCTTCGTTTCTACTAGTTACTTTAAGTAAGGATCTCAATGCGAACGTTCATTTTAAATTCTGAATATCAATTCGAGCGTATTTTTGATACGACAATTTAAAAAAAAACCTTTTGATTAATACAGGTATAACTATTCTTTATGTATGTTCATAAAAGGAATATCATAACTTTCATTAATTAACATAATATATATGTATGTACACATACTCACTTCTGTATATCAAAGGGCATAATTAAAGCCCACATTTTGCTAATAAGGGCAAGCCTATTGTCATCATCTGGAAACGTCGGGAATGCGATGGGCAAATTTGAAGTATATTAAAAATGAAATGGGGATATGATTGGAAGGAAAAGGAAAGCTTATACAGATGGATTAGGGAGTATAAGCCATAACTCAAGCAAGTCAGGGTTGCATAACTATAACTCGAACTGACTGAGGACGGGTCCGAGTCTTCTCACACTGATTAATTAGCTGTTAAAAGATAAAAATAGTGTTTTTTTTTTTTTTTTTGACTTTTTTTTCGATCAGTTACAGGAAAATTTACGATATCGTTTTACTAGAAGATGTGGTGGAGCTGGAACAGAACATATGTATCTCGTTTACACGACGACACATAGTTTAAACTAACGCAATTTAAAAATCTCAGTTCTACACAAGACTGCTGATAACCAGTATTAATGTAAGATTACCGGAGCTTCATAGAGAGAGAAAGCGAGATAGGTTTCACTAAAAATACCGATAGTATCAAAACGAATTTTGAATTAAATTTTTCACTATTAAGTCAAAGTGAATTTGAAACTACTTAACAAGCTAGACTGTAATAACAAAGACAAATACCAATTGTCTAGCTACAAAATAAACAAATACACTGCACTGTCTATTAGAGTCGAAATAAAAATGGCATCATTTTTAAGACTTATTATATTCAAATTCCTGCGGAAAATTACATATTGCACAAAGCGGCGAGTCGCAAAGACGTTAAAGTATTTTATAGACAAAAGAAAATAACCATAAAATGAATAAAACGTTCCAAACATCTAATTTAGATAAAGAGTTTTAGATAAACGGTACAAATCACTGTACACAAAAACTACTTTGCATAGCTCTTTTCAAATGCAAATAGCTGTATTAAATTTGCAATTTAGACCCCGACAACGCACTGAAACGTGGCCTAAGTTAAAACATCCTGCAAACAAACTTCGGATGGTATTCGAATTTAAATATGTATTTAAACCACTTTTAAGACTAAATTCACTGTTATTTTATGCACAATTCTACTATAGTTTAATGGTATATTGCGTTCGAAATTATTAATTGAGCCAAAAGCATAAAAAATAGAATTTAGCTCTTTTTCTCTTCTCGTCAGCTCCGGTGGGGTGATGACCCGTAGGGGTTTCCACACGAAACAAAAGAAAGAAAAAAACTTTCAATAAAACCTCGCACCTACGATGACAATGTTTTATATAAAACATAATTATGTCTGTCATTATTATTTGAGTTATTTATATCGGCATCAGATATGATGAACCCGGAAATAAATTAAAATAAATAAAAAATAATTAATAACCCCGAAGAATATTCATTCTAAGCTTAGACAAGCCTGTTGGTTCAGTGGTGTTTGACCTTGACTGCTGAACCGAAGTTAGTAAGTTCGATTCCCACACGGTACAGAAATTTGTGTAATCCACAAATAATTGTCCCGTGTCTGGTTGTTAGTTGTGTCTGTAAATTGAATGTTTGTAAAGCCAGATGACACAGGAATTATTCCTAATGCGTTAGTTGTCTCTTTAAAGATAAAAAAGAAAAAAACTAGTTGTTATTAAAAAAGTAGGTTTATGTCAGTTAAAACTCCTGTTCCAGTTCCAAATCCTTTTAAATATAATACCCGACACTTTTTTATAGATAATTCTATTGCTTTATCTTATAACTTAGACCACGTTTTCTGTTGGCAAGGCAACGAGCCGACTTTACCTTCAGACAATGAAGACATCCCATTGTGATGCTCAAAAACGTTTTCTGCCTACGAGTGCTCTGACGAGACTGACCATAAAATTGGTCGTACCGTGTTTTACGAAAGTATAGACAAATCCAGGTATGTAATCCTACCCTGCTTTCCATTGAAAGCATTTATTACGTGTGTATGTATTATTTCAGCTTCTGTGATCACTTTTTTGTATAAAAAATAAAGCATCAGTATTGTAACTAACTTTGACACACGAAAACAATGAAAAAGTATTTGGATATGCGTAGACTGGCAACAAGGAATAGTTTAAGATATGTTTCTTATAATATAGGTGGCAAACGAACAGACGTGTCATATGATGGTAAGCAGTACAGTGAGTGCAGTTGCCCACAGCCTTTTGCTCAACCGCAGATGATAATTTGTTGATGGTATACCAGATATGTCTATTCATTGGTGGTAACCCGCAGGTGACAATTTGTTGGTGGTAGACCGCAGGTCACAATTTGTTAGCTACTGAACCTATGTATTTTGTTTTCGTCAATGTGATCTCAATGTTTACCAGCTTTCTCTCGTTAATGTACCAGTCAATGAGTCAGATAAACAAAAACAGAACTTCACAACAAAACTTAAATATTATGATACCTTGGGCTCTTTATCAGTAACATTATTTATACCAACCGAATAAGAAGAAAAAAATAAAACTTACTTATTTCTCTCTGAAACTGACTCATCTAAGAGCAAGAACTTGCAAGAAAATATATTGCTTAAGCCTAAACATCGGAAATGGAAGAAAAATGTCACCATAAGGATAATCTACGTAAGATAATTTCCACTCAAGTGGTCCGATGTGTTCGTTCAAAGGTCGAGCAACGCCGCGGGGCGCGCAAACTGATGGGGACTTAGCAGGAATCTCTTAATTTATAGCCTCGTTCAGATTTGTAGGGTAAGTCAGAGGAGGTAGCGGAGAGGCAACATAATATCATTATTGTATGCACGTAAAGTTGACACTGATGCAGTTACAGTTCTCTGCATCAATCATTTTACTTCAAATAACGTAACTCTTATAAGCATTTTATGAAATACAAATTGTAAGTATTGTTAGTTTGGGTCGCTTCTTATTTTCGTTACTCTTCATGGTTTCATCATCTTATACGCAAGCTAGTAGAATTACCTTAGATTTACCACTTCTATAGTATAAAGGTTAATAATTCTGATGATTGTAGGTTACTTTAGCGGCTTTGCCCCAATTTGATCAGAAATCTACTGTTCTCTAACTCCAAGGATTTTTGTACCTACCTTTTTTATTACTTTTTTTTTTCCATAAAATAATTTTGATCAATACTCTCCTTCACTTAATGTCTTTCTTAAAATGTCAGGCAGTTTCTTTTAAATATCTCTCTGAAACCATATAAATAGCTAAAGGCGAAGTTTTGGACCGCTTTTTAAAAATATCGTTTTCTGTTTTCAAGAGCAAGTTCACGAATCGCTATCCGCTTATGTCTCGTCCATCTAAGTATTGTTATCTGCAGACTCATAGTGGGTGAAATAATCTGATTTGTCCATTTGCCGGTCGCACAACGGTAACAAACGGGCTCTCTTCGATTAACACGATTGCTTTTTGTACTCTCCAATCTCCTTACCTATATACCCTAAATTGACATTAAATTTATAATCCAAGATTTAGAGGGCACTTAGAGCCCTTATTTTTCTTTTTCGCATTTATGCATTTTGTGCGACGTTGATGTGTTGAAGATGCTTTTGTTCTGTTGTTTGGTTTTTACTGCTACGTTTTGTATATATTTTAAATTTAAGACTTATATCAAATATTTATATTTTGAAACGTCTATGTGTATTCTAAAAAAACGTCAATATTATATTGTTAAAGATAAATAGAAGAAACTGGCTGGTTAGAAAAAAGCTTTTATTAAAATCATGAAAATGCTCTCGTATTCGTCATACCGCTTATAAAAAGTAATATTTTAATTTAACTAAAACTTAACTATTAAAAAAAAATATAAACTTTTTGAAATTGAGTGAGTGAGTGAGTATATAATTAAAAGTCAAGAAAATAACACATTTCGATAATTTACTCTCTACTAGACGTCAGTTCAGATTAAAATATTAAATACTGTCTGGCTCATCTAGTAATATATTAGTAACTATAATATGAAATGCTGTATAAGTTAATAATGCCTTGGAACTGTAATACCGTCTGCTCCTCGGGGTGAAAAACCGCAGTATACCATTTAGCGCGAGGGAAAAACTATCATTAGAAACAACAATTGAACATTGTGAGATATTTTTAACACGTTTAGGTCTTACGATTTAAAATAGTTTATAAAGTAGCAAATAGCCAGAACAGTTGATTTTCAATCAAATTTTTTTTTTTTTTTTCATTTTAATTCATTACCCATAGATAAAGAAATATTGCAATTTCACTAGCAAAGCCTATTCAGTACTTCATAGGATACTCGTTACGTGGTAGAGCTATGCTTAGGCACGTCCGGTGCGATACCACTATTAAGTTACTATTAAACTTTTTTTTATATTATAGTGGGACAGACGAACAGATGAGTCACCTGATTATAAGTGATAACCGCCGTTTATCACTTATAATCAGGTGACCCGACTGTTTGTCTGTCCCACTACACCACCACCACTACACTTTTTTTTTGTATATATTGCGCGGTATTTACAAACATTCACACAATGGACACAAATAACAGACCCGGAACAACTGATTGTGGATCACGAACTCACGACCTTTGGCCTTGCCGAGTTTTCATTTTAAGCAATTCAATTTAAGTTTTTATTTTAAGCTTAATCATGACGTTTTCTAATACGAAACCTTTTACAATCAGCCATTTCTCGCCAATAGAAAGTGAACTCTACGTTAGTTATCACGATCTTGTGCAGAGTCAGGGTTCTAGGACTTACCCAGTTGATCGACCTATATGAACGAATATAAACTGTGATTGGCCTATGGGCCTAGTGGTTAGTTACTACTGCAGTGGTTCTAAGTCTGGGGGGGGTTTGAATGTTTGTCGGACCTGTGTTACACAGCAATCTTTTCTCATACGGAAGTTCTATTTTACCTATAACTACATACCTACTAAATAATTCTAAGCGTTCATCCCTTGTAATAAGTATCGTGGTATGCTATACGACTATAAATCCATAGCACGTTATCGCGTCATTCCCCTGTGTGTCGCAAATCCGGGCGCATTTGTAACGAACCGTGGATTATCGGCGAGCCGGGGGCAAAAACAAGAACCCACTCAAAGCAGCACCCGTGGACATAAATTCGCGACAATGATTCATGATAGCCGCCTTCGAAAGTTTTTGCACGAGCGATTAATCGCAGCGACTTTTAGGTAAATCGCAGCAGTGCTTAATGTGCCCGCGTATTATTTTAATGATACCGCTGCGAGCTAAAAAGGTGTTTCGAGATAAAAAACCGTTTAATGATTTAACGGTTTATCCTTTTAAGTGGCGGAATGGCTGCTGCGAAATAATGTTTATATCAGCCTGGTCTGACACCGCTTTTCTATCTTCTGAAGGTAAAACCCCGTTACAGAAAAATATGATTACTTCTAAATTTCTTAAAATAGAATCTGATGAGTACATTTTTCATTTCTATTTTATGCGAGCTAGCTAGAAAACTAAAATCGTTGGGCGTGTGAAATTTGTATCTAGTCAACCGCTATATCATAATAAATGCTATTTACATATTTACGCAGGTTATACGCGCCCAACGATTTTATTTTTTTGTCTGATCAATGCCCTAGATTGATAAGGAGAGTGGTGTGATGACTGGTACCGAGGACCCACCGACTTATTTTTAAGCTTTTACTTCATTGTCTACATAATTTTATTCTTAATTTTCAGTAAAACCGTTTAGCTGAAAAAAACTGTTTACTTATTTACATTTTTTTATTAGTTTTTTAATATTATAATCTATTCTACTAGTTAAGAACTTATGTTTGATACCCATATTGAAGGGGTTGTGAGAAGAAAATAAATGAACCTGCCATTTTGTTGGCTGCCATATTGGATTTTCATTTTATTTTCATAGAGAACTCTATTCTGCTAATCAAGCCCTTTCATTTGATACCTATATTGATTATATTGTTATATTGTAATTATATTGTCATCAGCACTAAAGGAGCGTACCAAATTTCCTATCATTCCGCAGCAGGAAGGGAGTCAAATTTGCATTAAAACGACGATAATGTTATGAAAGTGTTTGTATCTACATATAGGCCTTATAATTATGTATTTCGTTATGCCAACGAAATAATTATCTCATGTCTTCTTAAAATTTAAAACTAAAATAAGATATTAGATTTTTAAATATCGCTGCGTTATAAGGTGAGCTTAAGAATAAATATTTAATATTAAATGCTAGAAGTTCTAACTGTCTGACAGACAAGTCACACTCAGTGTAGAAATTGTGATGTGTACGTAATATTTAACACAAGTTTCTAAATGAGCTCCAAATGACATAATTAACAAGTGCGAAAAGTTTTACGTAAGAGAGAAATATTTTAAAGCGTTTCATTAACACATTAAGGTTTACAGATACTTTTCTTATATAAACTTAAAAGGAAAGAGGAATTACTTTTCGTGTTTCGTAAACACATCCAATAAGTTTAGAAAGGTTGTTTATTCATTACCGTGACCGCAGAAAACCCATTCCTTTCCCACTAATAAATACTCGAACCAAACGAAATAAGGCAGACTAGACATTTTACACACTTGTTTATGATACTCACAAACACGACCGCAGTCGCAACTCGGGATCATCCATTTGCGGCGACAGATCAATCACGTTCCAACATCAACCTTGGAATAATGATCCTTTCAACACTTCATGTAAACTTACAACTTAATTTTCAGCCCTAAATTGTGTCGTATAAGGTTGAAATTCAATTATTCTGTGGTCGGTTGATCTGAAGAGGCAATGTGCGTTATTCCTTTGAGCTATTTAAGCTTTTGCTAAATGAACGGGCTGTCGTGTTCAGTCGGAGTGAAAGAAAATATACAAAGTGTATGATGTAGTTTACGTATTGTAAGGGTACGTAAGCAAGACGTAAGTGCCCTTAGTTATCGTAATCCTCATTGCATCTTTGTTACATTCGTTTTATATCTACTATTTTATCACATTCAATATAAGCTGAGATCAGTCATTGTCTAAAGGTCATCTGTCAGCTGTAAAAAGATATAAGGTTCGTGCTCTCCTCGTCAGTAAACTGGCGGAGTAGCTTGACATTAAAATGGAGTGGGATGATATAGAGAACCGTATTGCTGTGACAGCATACACAAAGTATGGAGCCTATTGTACTTTTTTTGGTAATAGTCGAATGTTTGTGTACGTAGCTATTGATAGGTACTATGAAACCTCCTCTGAGACAGAAAAAGATCGTCGTCCATGTAGTATTCGTGGTACATCGCGTACCTCAAAAGATGACTCAGGACTTGCAGCCTAAAAGAGACGAACTAGTCATTATTTAACTAAAAATTTAAATGGATAGGGTGGTAATGCAAAAAACTTCTTAATCGGTACGCAAAGGGATGTCAGAGAAAATGTTTATTTACTTACAAGATTTTTTATCTATTGAGCAATATTTTACTACCAAAATGTCTGAGTTTATGTTCAATGCTTACGCTCTGACTTCAGTGGTGGTTTGTGGGCTGTTAGTAATCAAGGAGTGATTGAGCCATATTTTTGTGAAAAAGGTATTAAAACATCGGCACAAGTGTATTTTTTTTTTCATTTGTAAGCCTACCATAATGACTCCACTTTGCCTGATGGTAAGCAATAAATGGAGTCCAAGAGTGGTGGTCACTATCCTCATTGCATGTCTAGTCAATGCAGCATGGTGACCCACACTATGGCGGCCTGGTGAGATGCCTTTTCACGCCCCGCTTAAAAGACCCGGGATCAAATTGGGAAGGAAACACGTGCGCTGGTAGGGAATTCCAGGCTTTCACTGATCGGCACAGGAAAGAAGAGCCAAACCGGTTCGTTCGGGATCGCATATCTTCGACTCGCAAACGGTGACTCCTCAGGCCAGCACGTATAGTCCTGTAGAGGAAGGGAGAAGGTGGGACCAATTGGAGGAGCGAACCTGGGTCTTATATAAAAGACACAGATTCTCTTGCAGAAGCGAGCGATGCCAGACCCTATCGAAGGCCTTGGCAATGTCGAGGCTGATGGCCAAGGACTCCCCATGCCTATCCATAGCCTCACCCCAAAGGTGTGTGACGTCCGCTAGAAGATCACCCGTGGATCGGTTCGGCCTAAAACCATATTGCCGATCATTTAACAAGGAGTGATCCTCTAGGTGGCGGATTAATTGGTTGTTGATTATCCGCTCGAACACCTTACAGAGTATGGAGGTGACGGCTATAGGACGGTAATTAGCTGGATCGGAGCGGTCGCCTCCTCCGTATCAAGATATGATTCTTAAGAAGGTGGTTAGGAATCTTAACAACACCCTATTCCATAACCAAGAATGGTCCTTTCAGCTAGACTTATCCCCGGGTCATAAACCTGGATATACCAAAGCGTAGTTGGAAACAAACGTTTCTGTCTTCATCAGAGATATCATCTGGATATGTCATCTGGTCCTGATCTTAATCCGCTGTTTATGATTTATGGTCAGATTTAGAGATATCATATCTTAAGATTTTTAATAAGATATCATAAGATTGGCAAGGAAGAAATTTCCCTTGAAAGAGTGCGTGTTTATTATATTAATAACTGGCCTCAAAGTTTAAAGGACTTCATATATTTTTAATGCTTTATATTAATGTATAATATAACACAAATTTATTTATTTAAGTTACTATTATTTTGTTCCACTGTAGTAGAGCCATGCTTAGGCACGAATGAGCCGGCTCGGCCGGTTTGATGCCAAGGCCTCACAGAAAACCGGTTGTGAAGATTAGTTAGGTTTCCGGAGGCCTAACTCCCCGTCTTCTCTTTCCTCTCCTCTCATCTCCCCTCTCCTTCCTCTTTCTCATGCCCCGTCTCTTCTTTTGCCTCCCCGCATCCCCCTTCCCTCATCACCTTCAGAGGCAAGCAGCGCACTTACAACTCTTGCGTGTCCATGGACGGCAATTGTCACTTACCATCAGGTGACCCGTTTGTTCATCTGTCCCCCAATAATATAAAAAAAAATAGCTCATTTGTAACTCACTTCTCAGTGCAGCTATTACATTAATCTCTACATCACCCTAAGGTAGGCCTGCAGAAATTGCCTTTGGCATTAAGTGTTTAATATATATTTTAAAATTGAGGTAGGAGTCAATAAAGTGGATAAAATAAACACTCTTTCTAATACGCCAAGTTAACAGAAGAATTGTAGGAATGTGAACAAATTGTACGAGGAAACTATAATAGTCGCTCAGTTAATGCAATAAGGATCGGTGAGGTCAATTGATTCTGAAGAAGGATAGCTCCTTGCAAGCATTTTATTTTGTCGAGTAGAAATCGTATTTATTCCATGGAGTTTAACGTATTATTGCTGTAAATAAAATCAATAATGAAAGGTACACCATGTTCATTTTCTTTTTTTTTTTATTTGAATACCTTGATTCCTTGTATGATGAATTGCCGATGGTGGTGTATAGTATGTATCGGCTCATTCGGCTCCCTTCATTATGGTTCAGGTGGCTGGCACGTGTGTCATGCTTTCTAAGGAGCGCGGTCTCGTCGTTTCGTCTCCTGCTGCAATTACTTAAAATTTTCATAATTTGCTTGTCTTTTATATATAAGAATAAATGCAATATTGTCTACACAGATTCCAATGTAAACAAAAATGTCAAAAAAAAAATCTTGAAAAGAAGTGCCCATGGAGTTTCTTGCCTGTTCTTCTCCATAGGATCTACGTGTTGAAACAGGCAACTAGTCTCATGACTGACTGTGTGTGACTAACTTATTGCTGATATTTAAAAAACAAATGTAATTGGTTGAATTGAAATAAATCACTTTCATATTGATTTGATTTCAAATTGACAATAACTGTTAAAGATTTCTGTCTACCAACGTCAATTGATTAAACATAAAAATTGGTATAACAGTTATACAAGAATATTAGTAATGTTAATCTTCGTTACAAACTGTATTTCCAGAAAGTCATTCTCACTAACTTGGAGCAGAACTTGAAGTGACAGTTTTTTTTTTTACCGACCTTTCCCACACTAGAAATGACTCCAAACACCAGGCAAAAAGAACTTTAAGACACGCGTCAACTATTTGTGGATCAAACAATTTTTTGTTTTATGTGGGAATCGAACCCACGATCCCTACCTCAATTGTCAGGATCAGTAATCACAAGACGAACAGGCCAGTCAAAGTCAAGATTGGTAGCAAGAGCAAGCCTTATTCCTGATCAAAGGGCAACCCTACTGTGCTGGTAAGTATGGTTAGAAACAGTGTTAGAACTTACAAGACGTACCAATGGTGCTTCAAGTTGAGTATTTAATGATTAATTTACCTAAAATTGTTTTGTTAACTAAGCTGTTTACAAAATAACTGTTCACAAAATTTTGTATAGAAGCTGAAGTTCCCTTAAGATTATTTTTTTTTCTTTATTATATGTATATTTATTTAACGTATAACTTCATTCTGTAAAACTAATCCTAGGTAATTACAAGAACATGAGATATACATTCTTTGTTTGCGTGTTGGGCTTCATTCCTACGGGGTTTTCGGTGAAACGGTGTGTCGGAAACGTAGCGACTAAAACCACGCGGTGTGCCATACTTCGCCTAAAATAGGAGGAATCCAGGAACAGCTTTATTAAGACATCTGGATCAGATAAATACATACATACGCTGATGTTTAATCTCTGGAGGGCTTGGCAGAGGTGTATTCACACTCATATTTTCCCAATGAGAATTTGGGTCCACTAACGTAATAAAGGACTTTAGGAATTACTGATGGTAAATTGGAAGTTTAATCAGGAGGAAATTTAAGAACAAAGAAGGGCAAGGAAGAAAAATTATACTGCTTGTAGAAACGTATTTGAAAGTATATTCGAAAGCTCGAGGACGTCAGGGTCCCATACTGTAACTCGAACTTTCTGTAGTCGGAATTAGATTTTATTTGACATTAATCTGAGTACACATAAAAATAATTTTCCTTAACCTAAAAAATAACCATTTTGTGGTGCATCCCGGTCGTATTAATTCAGCGGTTTGCATAGTATTTATTTGTGCACAGCTGAATAGTCGCCCGAGGCGCGAGACCCGAGGCACGCCTCAATAAGGCACGCACGAGGCGGCCGCGGACGCCTTTTGTCCTCGCCTCAAGTGCAAATAGCCTGGCGTTCTAATTTCAAAATGCCCGCCCTTGAATAGAGTGAGCTTATTTTAGATTTTCAGTTGAGATTTTTTTTATTATATTGTAGTCTCCTAAATGTACATTAAATTTAATTTCTATTCTATTCTTCAATTTTTTTAAATACTACCAACAAAAGGTCCGAAGGGCTATTGACTTCCATCTGCTTATCAAAAAGCTAGTTTGTGTACGCGTATATAGAACATGTAATATAGTGAACATGTAATCCACTAAGGAAAGCTAATATAGTGTATGAAAAACATAACAAAATAAAAATAGGGAATATTAAGCTATTTCTTATACTCCTCTACCCATATATATAATCAATTGCCCTTTCCTTTCTGTTCTACCTTTCCTGTGAATATGCTGCAAGTTTTCCCCATATAATTTCCGAAAAGTGCCCGAATGACAGCAATGGGCTTGCCCCCTTTTACGTGAGTAAAAAATTTGGGCGATAATTACGCCTCTGCCCAGCCTGGCGGCGTGAGTGTATGTATGTATGTATTACAATATATTTATATATTTTATCGGGGAATCCCATCTTTCTAATCCTAACTTTGTTCTAAAGTTTAGCCGTAGTAGTAGGTATTGACATTGTCTTTTCCTGTAGTATATGGATTTATTATTTATAATCCTTCATATTTAGTTTCTTACATATGTATGTAAGTGCTTAGCTGTAAGTTTTTCAAATAAATACAATATTACAATAAAACAAAAGTAAAAACATGAAGTAAAAATAGAACATGGTATTTTATATACATATATGTATATATACATATATGATATTTTATATGTTCATGTATGTATAGGTATTCTTCTTGCAATGGCGTGCCAATACCTTTTTGTAAAAAAACTATTATATAATCGTTCAATAAAACATTAAATATTTCTAATATAACTAATAATCTGTGTTTCGTATGCTTAGAATCAGTTCATCAAACTCACTTCAAAGAATGGCCGCCCACTTTTTTTCTAACTAGTCTAAAAACTCTTTTCATTGGGCCATATCCCATGCATGCTTAATTGGGTTGAGGTCTGGCGATTGAGCATGCCACGGCAACGTTGATGCTAGCATCAGCAAGAGTGCGTGTTACGACTCTAGTCGTGTGTGGACGTGCAATGTCGTGCATTTGCAAAGAGATGCTCACGTCTGAAAAATTCCCTTCCGCATAAATCTGAGTATTGATTTGCTCCTGATCCAAGTGAGATCGGTTCTTCCAACAACCCAAATACTGGCCAAAACTATTATTGTTTCCCCTCCATATTAATGAACTTCCTCACAAAATTTCTTTAATTTCTTATCTTCCTGAGGTCCTCCAAACTTGGGTACGTCGTGTTATACTGAAACGAGATTCATTGGGAAAACAAACACGAGGCCAGTCTTCTTCCTCCCAATTACTGTGTTCGCGAGCCCATTGTATACGAGCCCTATGGAAGCGTTTAAACTCTCAGCGACCTTCGGGGAGGCAGACCCATTTCATGTAAATGTTTTCGGATGGTGTGCGAGCAAGCCTAAACCACTGTGGAACTTCGTAGCCAACATATCCTGGTATTATTCTGGCGAGCTGTATTTTGCATGCACCGGTTCATGTGATGTGAGATCGTCCTCCATGTCGCTCGGTCACGATATGGATATCGGATACTATATCGTCTCCAGAGGCGGCTTATAGGCGGCCCTAGTACGTTGCCTCTTCTCATTTCAAATAGTGTCGAGGCTCCATATCGATGCATTTTTGTTTTCAGTTTCGTTGCCAAAATTGTAACGGTTTTGTAAAATCGGTATTAAACACTTTCATAGGAATCCAGTTGATTTTCTATTTTTAATCAAAATTTAAAGAAAACTATATATTCAAATAGTGAAATTCCCTAAAAGAATAATAATAACGATCTAAAAATGTTAAAATAATAATCCTCAATTGCGGCGATACTCTAAAACGTACTTGATCCCTAAACTCTTTTGATGTGTGTTGTTTCGGGCAATAAGAAAGAAAAAGTGAATTAAATATGAAGACTGTTGAGTTTTCTACTAAAAAAAAAATTAAAATGTAAGTTTAGTAACATGTAAATTAGATCGTTTTTGTTATTAGATTTTTTTCTGTATATCTGATGATTTCAAAGCAGTTTTACTGTTACTTACATTCACTATAATAATTTAATAACTAATTATTTATTAAGCTATACGTAACATAACTATGCACAGTAATAGTATGGAGCATTAATCACAATATCTTCACTATGATACACAATACACGCAATCTACTAATAATGACTGGATTAACAGTGTAATGGCATATTAAATTCATACAATACGAGCACTATTGATAATTGTATTTATAGGTAGACAGCTTTCACAAAAAGAAGTGCCAAAACTGCGAACGTTTACCGTAATATGAGTGGTAATTTCATATTACATCCGCCTCGGTGGCCTCGCCTCCTGACTTTTTGACTGTGACACGAGGCATTTACTTGTCTGCCTAGGCTCAGAAAAGTATTGTCTTCTGAAAAATGGATTGTATTGTATAATGTATAGTGTAATAATGTAGAAGTATATGTTTTATAATTTTATGTTTGTGTAAGAAAAGCTTCTAGAATATTTTTTGTAATTTGAATCGTTTATTTTTGTTACAGGTACTCACTTTTAGATCAGTTGGAGACGGTATTTTTTTTTTTTAAATTTAGTATTAGTAACTCCAAAAAGGTAAAGAAAGTATGATTTCTTTTGGCTTACGGTCTGCATCGACTGAAAAATAGCTACAGAAAGAAACTGCAGTGCAGTTAATCAGCTCTCCTCAGCTAGACTAGTAGAGATTACCTACAATGCACTAGTTATATTTACAGTAAGCGCTAACTCGTGCCCATCACGTTAAATATTAGAACTTCACATGACTGAGGTAATTTAAGTAGAAGGCAGGATAACTTTTAGTTCATAACTTTTATAGGTATCATGATAATTACCAGTTATATTTTTAGGTTTACAGTGTAAACAGGAGGTAGAGGATGCGAGGTGCTTAGCTTGCTTAGTCAAAAGTGTATTTAAATCATAGTCATCTTCAAAGAAGTATATTCTTCACAAAATAGGTTGTATAATAAATACTTATAGGTAGACGTATATTGACGAGTTATATTAAGGAGTACTTAGTTTCTATCGTATTTTATTCCTTCTGAGGGGTTTACTGTACAGCTATTTATATCACGTCATGATTAAAGACTTACAACATCCTAACACGATATCCGCGGGACTGAAACCGCCTGTCTCCTATAAAGTGTTCAACTTTAATCTATTCGTCTTTATTCATTACACAAACCGCCCATAAATCTTACATTCCCACGAGTTAAACTGTATCGAATTACTAGGGAGGGACGCATCCTAGTCAAAAGTATGTTCACCCCTCATATTAAAAACCACGATAAATTTGCTGGACTATAGGCAGAATTTAAACGAAACTGAACCATGAGTCGTGGCACTAAGGCGTTGAGTATATTTCAGAGGTGGGAAAGTTAACTTAGGAGTTATAAAAATCAGTTTCAAGAGTGTTTGAAATGACGTGCCATTGCATTAGAGGGAGGTCACGTTTCGCCCTGAGGGTCAGAATTAAACGGGTCACTGGTCAGGTAAATATTATGGTATAAACAAATTCAACTCACTTTAATGCACCATTGATATTTATATTATTTTTTATTTGAGGGGTAAGGGATTAAAGGAATAATGTTGATTTTGAGGGGATTGGTATTTTTCTGTTATAGCAAATAAAGTTTTTTATTTAGGGTGATTTACTTAGGGGGAGAAACCAACAGCGAAGTAGGTAATACATTTAATATTCCCAGTTGCTTTGCAGACTTAAGACAATACAGACCAAATATAATCGAGCGTAATTATCAATCTCTTAACATTTCATTTTTAGTCAATAGAGGATTAAGCCAAAATTACTTTCAGTGACACAAGACAGACTGACAAATTTACAAATTAAGGTCATAAATGTCCAGATACGTTCACCAGATATATACATTTGAAAGCAAATATTGACACAAATAATATTATCGATTGGAACAAAACCTTAAAGTTCATTGATGAGCCTATTATCGGTAGTTTGTGCAAGCCACTAGCTTTGTGACGTCACTTACCTGCCAAGACACTGGCAGACCAAGTCTGGCAGTGCCACAAATGGCATCTATAATACAAATAGTCGATATTATAAATAACTGGAACAGCCATCGATAGAACTTTCGTACTAACTGAAATGCGAAAAGTAAATTCTCGAATCCATTTTCCAGAGAAAATACTACTACTAGATAATAGGTTGCATATGTTATAGTTATATTTCAAACAAAACACACTTATTATTTACCTTAACATTTGAATTAGCAATACGTAAAAATATAAAATCTTTCTCGTCTAAAAGATTAGACCATACTACTGTTATCGCATCGAGAATAAAGAAGTGCATGCGACACTTCTTAATATTTTTTATTGCAAACACAATAGTCATTACTTTTTTTTTATTAAAAAAGATATATAATAATTGTTGAGTGGATTTGAAATTTAATCACATAATTTTTAAGCGACTTCAAAGAGACGAAACGACGACGATTGAGAAAATATACTGTATATTTTTTGTGTATACACACTAAAAAAACACAAGTGTCTAAGTATTCGCGATTGTGAAGCATTTTCGGATATATTTTTTTGATTTGAATTATTTTTTCACTGAAGTTTAAGAAAATATTCTACGTCTATAGGTGCCAAATTAATTAAATAATACTACAGTTTATTATAATTTATTATTATTTGGACACATTGATAGATGGTGATATTGATTTGACAGTTTAACTATCACCACAATCATAAAGTACAAGTATTGTCATTATGATATTGTTTTCCTGAATTAACTAAAGTTTATTTTTGCTCCCTTTATTGAAACATGTATTTTATAATGTTCTTATTTTAATAATATATCTTTAATAATTGAAGTTGACATTGATGTTATAAGGCTCGGTCGTTCCGGCAACAGTTATAGATTTGAAACCCTGAACTACTCGATCCCTTTTTATATTATCTCTTCAAAATATTTCCCATCTTATTCCCAAAGTCCGTTATTGAAGGTAATAGGCTTGCCATTACGTAAGTGGGATAAGTTTCACATAAGTGTTGTAGTCGGCAAAATGTGGGCCGTTGACACCAGCAACCAGCACGCATTCGGAATTACTGAGTTAAATCCAAGTTACACTGAACAGTTAGCATTATATTTCAAAGTTCAGTTAGAGGGCTTTGACTTCACACACCCGTTATAGTTATAGATATGCAACCCTGACTTGCTTGAGCTATTGCTTATACTCCCCAATTCATCTGTATAAGCAGAATCCCCTCCCTTCCCTCTATACTCCAAATTTTCCTTTGTTCCCTACCGTGCTCGAATGACAGCAATAGGCCTGCTTCAAATTATATAAATAGACTAAATGGCAATAGGCAAAATTTGGCCGTAAATCACGCCTCTCATATTGCAAAGCGTAAATGTTGCTATCTATTCTAGTATTGTTAACTCTATGAATACAAAATTCAATACAATATTATGTTCTGCATCATCAAATTAGTAACGATTGTGTTGCCGCGTCGAATGCTTATATAATTATGGTTTTATTTGACATTTTGTAATACAAGGATAGACAATAGATTTGCCTAGATGTCTGGATGGCCTGTTGCCTAAGTGGTTAATGATCCTGACTAAATAAGCCATACGAAACTAAAATGTGTCTTATCCACAAAAATTATGGCTGTCAAAATACGGCTATACTCGTACTCGTATACGTACATACACACTTATCGGCACTCAATGAACATACACAAATTGTTTAGGTATTTGACTAGCATTTGTGATACATGTCGTTAGATATTTGATGTCAAATTTTATCTACAAAAACATTATTTTTCATTCTCAAATTAACACTAAGTAAATGATGCAATGAAAACCTAACATATTATATAAATATTATATAATTAAAAGTGCGGTATGTTTGGATTTTTGTCTTTGTTTTTCTTACCTGTTTAAACATTGCTGTAATAAAACTCTCGTAGTATTAAAGTATTTCATGTGTAAGATTAACAGAACGGTTGATTAAAAAATTTGTGTTTTAAATACAATAACATATAAAAAGTTAAGCTATATGACTTTTATTTTGTTAGGAAAGCTACATGTTTTTGTTCTCGCATATAGATTTTCATACAACTACACATACATACTGACGTACTGTGACTGTAACTTCGAATGGGTAATCAGTGGCATACTGAACCCCCATATTAGACAGTAACGCGCGGCAACCGGGCACTTTGGGACTCAAAATATTGCGTGTATATGTGAAAGGGATTCAGGCGTATAATCAATGGTTCGAGCTGTTCAAGGTAACATAGAGATGACCTAACCTTCAAAGCATTATCATTATTTTCTTAAAAGTAATCGGCTTATCTTAAATATTGTTAACCCTCAAAGACATTAAAATTCAAATCGATATTTAACCCTATTCAATTAACTTAAAGCACATCCAAGGAACGTTTTTACATTGAAAAGGAGTATAAAGGATTGCAAATGAGCCCCGCAGTCACTTTAATTATAAAGGCGATTGTTTGTCCGAATTCCAAGGGGCTACCTTACGCTCTAATTACGGAATAAAATCACTGAACTAAATTGTGCATTTTTTCGGTAACAAATAGAGTTGCTGAAGACTTAATTTCCGGTTTTGTATTTCAGGGAGTAGAGTTACTTTTTTTAAAGAATTCCTAAATGGGCAAACAAACATAGGCTGCTGTTTTTTGGTATGCCATGCATTAGTTTGTCTTCATTAGTATCACTAGAACATAGTTAGGGTGAGTTCACCAATAATCATTTGAGACCCCCGCTAAGAACGTGATGCTAACTGACTGACGAACTCACTCAATCTTTAACCTAAACGGTAACCTCACTCAATCTTTAAAACACAATGCAACCATTGCTCCGCAACTGGTATACTATAAGACCGTATTGTTACTCCTATCGAGCCGGCCCATACGTACCTACGCTGGGCTCGCCCACGTACAAAATACTCATCTTGTCTTATCAAATATACATCTGAAATCCTAACACAGATTACTGCTAAAATAGGTTCTAGTATAGAGGCATAAATCATCATAAATATAATATATAATATTATGGAATTTATAAAAGAATAAACAAAACACATGGGTCACGTAGCCAAGAGTTAAAACCGCCGCAGTCGACGCATACCTTTAACCAATGCAGCAACCTATACAAGAGCATAATTAGTTTTTTTTGTATTACTCCTTTGTAGCGAGAAACTGCTTTAATATTCTGCAAGAACGTTTTATGTACCATTTGTTTGCACTTTAGCGTTACATAAAGAATTTACCCTAAAACTCCCCAGGTATTACTGTTACGTAAGTGTACACAATACAAGTTGGAACGCCTTAACTTAAGCTTACTCACAAAATGATATAAATATTGTTATACAAAAAAGTATTCTTTCCAAATAACATCTAACGATTTTGTAAGTTTCTCAATTGCTAAGTCCCCGTGGCCATAGAACCACAGAACCAACTTTGATTTTAGTAAAAAGGAAAACATTCAACTTTATCGTAATGGACGTCTCCAACTAGTTTCGCCGAAACTTGCAGAATTGGCTAAAGATAGTTTCTTATAAAGCGGTAGATAAATAAGTAATCGGGTTTCCGTAAGTGCTCTAATATTGATGATATTGGTTAAGGAATTAGTTGGTAGTTTATATGAGGGGTTTAGATCATCGACAGCAAGCGCTCACACGCTTATATAATTTACGATTTAAGATTGTTTTTAACTGAATTTAAAAATAAGGAGGTTCTATATTTGACTGTATGTAATTTTAAGATCGTTATAGTCTACAGATTTAAAAAAAATAATATTCGAATGAGTATACTCCTCCTGCATACTAACGAAATCAATATTTGATCATGGTATATACCAGGGATCTCATGGATAATAAGTGTTAAATTGTATGTTTTTACGATTTGAACTGTACTGGTCTGTCTGTCAAAGGACGCATTGAAGGCACATCAACTTTTTTAATTTATTATGTTTTTAGTTATTTCATAAGTGAGGTTTACCTCGGAGTAGCGGTACGGGCTCATTGATACTTTAACAGAAGTTGGTTTGAGAACAGAGAGGTGAGCGCGGAACACGTCGCCCAAACTCCACAATGTAGTCGCCTGGAATCAAGTTTCTTCAATTGGTGATTTTGGTTACGGATTTAGTAGGAAGTTGAGATGACTGGTTTAGCTCATCAATGGTAATAGCTCACACGATATAATTTTATTTTACACGTATATTTGTTATATATAATAGACGACGTTTACGCTATAGCTAATTAAAGTTATCTGGTTTCAATCTTGTTCTTGGATAAACATTTATGATAAAAGTATTGTGATATAGAAGTGTTGCTGACATTGTCAAAAATTGTAATTATGTTCTGAACGAATTTGAGTCGGAGTAGGTATCAAATTTTTAAATGGCATTAGTTTAATTATTAGTAAGACTTTCTTAAATTGATTACCAAAACCTTAAATATGGAGGGTACCTCATAAATATGATCTCATATTTTTGTGGTAAAAGTACTTATAAGCCACTACAATTTAAGTTACGTTTAAAATAAAAGAACAAAAAACATTTATTCCTTAACCAACTTGGTTCTATGAACTAATTTAGAATCTGCAAAATCAATCTTAATTATGAAAAACCATACGAGTTTCCCGGAAAAACTGTTTTTTCGACGAAAAACCTCCTCTCGGTACCAGGCGCACAGTGAAGCGAGGAAGTTTTGTAGCCGAGATGCAGTAGATAATACGGTATGAAACTGAAGTTCAGCATGGCAGTCGGTACCCAGTAGCGCGTCGGCCTCCGACGGTTACGCACGCCTCGCAGGTTCGCGCCGCCCATAGTCGTGTTTATTTCGTGTGTTGTGTAGTGTGAGGATTTTAATAATAGTGTGTTTGTAAATGTTTGTTGAAAGGTTAGTAATATACTTCCTTCATTTCCTTTAAAATATTAGAAAATACATATTTTTTATGATATTAATTAATTTAATAATTTGTTCTACACTATATAAATCTATAATTAAGTATAACTTTTCGTTGTGGTATAGGCAGACAATCGGCATTAGTTTAATTCACGTTATATTTGAGTTTCAGTCTTATCAATAGCAACCCTTAAAACCACGTGTATATTGGACAAGTTGACATGTATTTGCTTTAATGTTAATTTACGAGCCACAATCTATATTATTGTTATTTTAATCAATCTGAAGAGATTTGTATTAAATATTTTTAGGTAGAATATTTAGTTACGAGTTATATAAAATATAAAATGACGCTATGACGCTTAAGAGTAGAGCAGTTAGTTTAAACGCAGGTAAAAATGCGGGAAATTGCTTTTATTAGAATATGTTTTATATATATCATACTTTAAGAAAAAGGTTTTATACCTGATTGGAAGCTAAAAACGGTTGCAATATAATTTATATAATAGTTGGTTCAATATAATACATTTAATATCTTACAATGAGCTGTAAGTTATCGGTAATTATTTACACTATAGACGATTGGCTGATCAGTAAATATACCGTAATAAAATATATAACCTTCGCTAAAACTTGTATATAACAAAATTACATTTATTATAATTACCGTATTAAAAGTAAATTATTGAAAACAAGTCAGTTCCAGATAGGTGACTAAAACAAGTCAAGGTATTGTTAGCTAAACATCAATCAATTTATAGTTGCATTAAATGCAATGAATTAAAAATATATTTTTTTCAGTGGTAGAGCCATGCTTTTGCACGAATGGGCCGGCTCGACCGGTGCGATACCACGGCCTCACAGAAAACCGGTTGTGAAGTAACGCTTGCGTTGCATTTCCCCGAATTGAGTGAGGTTTCCGGAGGCCCAATTCCTCCTCCCCCCTTTTCTCTCCCATATCTCCTTTCTCCTTTTTTCCATCTCCTCATCCCTCCTCTCTTCTTTCCGCTCCCTGCATCCCCCATCCCTCATCACCCTCAAAGGCGGGCAGCGCACTTGCGACTCTTAAGTTGCAAGTGTCCATGGACGGCGGTGTCACTTACCATCAGGTGACCCGTCTGTTCGTCTGTCCCCCTATAGTATAAAAAAAAATATATATATATATATATAATAAATTCTGTCTATTATATTTTAGATGAATGACATCGAACTTCTCGATCGACAAGCGAACGCACGTTTTTTTTTACTTAAAACACTCCTATCAGTGTTTTATATACGTCAATTAATCAACTAGTAAGTTAAAATATCAACTTAAAACACCATTTACATTTTCTGAGACAATATGTTTTTATGTTGGTACATACATATGTCATTGTATTGTTGATTGTTCTGCGAACCTCTTCCTGGTTATCTATATTTTTAGTGGTTCTCAGAAATACACATAATGAGATACTTTCACCTAGATTCAACAACCTTCCTCAAACACGATCAAAATATAATCTATATGTATAGATTATAATAAGATGATCGCGTTTGATCGTGTTTGAGGAAGGTTGTTGAATCTAGGTGAAAGTATAGAAGAATCTAGGTGAAGTAAGAGAGAAACATATGGCTCATAGGTTCGCGTCGCTCGGAAATCACATTTATTTATTGTATATCATTTCATTTGTTTATCAATATTTATTTTAAAATACTTTGCTTATGTCCTAATGAATGCTAGCTGTTTGCCATCTCATCACGATCTTAATAAAAATTAAGTCTTTGAGGGCTAACAAAAAGCCAAAACTGAAAAACCAAATTATTTAATTTGCATATTTGTAAACTAGTATAGTTAACAATATCCTCTTTCTGAGAAGCATCGAAAGTATAAGCTAAGGCCTGGGACTTGCAATCAAGTGGTTGTGCAATAACATGGACCTATTCCTTACACAGCCATTTAGCTCTGCTGGAGGGGTTAACAAGAATACTAGTAAAGTGTGACCTACGTTTCTAAAATTCTCTTCCCTAAAATAATAATAATAATTTCACACATCTCACACACAGCCCTCTGATCCCAAATTAAGCAGAGCTATTATTATGGTAATCAGACTGCTAATGAACATATACATATGTTTTTAAATAGATTCATTTAGATAAATTTCACCAGATACACAAAAAATGATCGTGCTCATCATACAAATATTTGTCTTGGCTGGGAATCGAACCCACGACCTCGGCGTAGTAGTCAGGATCGCTAACCAGACCAAGAGGCCAGTTGATATCGAAAAAAGTACTAAGTAGTAATCTTGCTCAAACAAAGTTTTATTAACACCAGTTCTTTAAATACAATTTATCTGCGCTGCTGTCAGAGTTTGCAAAATCCAATTACCCACTACAATGAGCTTACTTAAATTTAGATAAAATTTTAGAAGAGGAGGCTTTAAATAAATTACACCATTGGTAATTTGAAAAACTAACGAACTTATGGAACAAATTGTCGCCTGCCGTATTTCCGAACCGATACGACCTTCAAACCTTCAAGAAAAGAGCGTACTCCTACCTAAAAGGCCGGCAACGCACTTGTGACTCTTGAGTTGCGGATGTCCATGGACGGCCACTTACCATAAAAAAAAAGAAATTAGAGACAATCTTTAATAAATATTTTTTTTATTATCGTTCTACCAATGCTAAGAATTTGTTAGATTGTCCAATGGGCTAGTATTAAATTAAAGTTCGAAAGATGATTATATATCGTTAGTCTCAATAAAACTTAAGAACAGTATGACCGATTTTTATTATTCTTTATTTATCGTATCTGTTTTAATGCAAGGTTGGTTTGTAAGCAATAAAAAAAAACAATAATAATATAAAAACTACATTCACGAGAGCGAAGCTTCTTGCAAAGGCTAGTATAGAAATATTTTTTTTATTTTATTATAATTGAAATAGCATCGTACGACGATTAGTCGTTCTGATAATTTACAAAATTATGACTTCTTGTGATAGGATTACATAAAATTAAAAGAAAATCAAATAAAAGATTAAACTTTTCACCCATCCGTATAACAATCCTCAGATTCCCTATTAATATACTCCCAATTTTGCCATCTTTAGTTCCTAAAGTGCCCGGTTCACGACAACAGGCTTTCCCCATATAACGTTAGTGGGACTAACTTTCTAATGAACAACACGCTGTTTTACACACCTTTTGTATTTATAACTTTCGTATCAAGAACTTCAGTCAAGTTTAAAGGTGTTTATAAAACAAACAAAATAGTATTTGTACTCAACATATACCAACGTGAAATGTATTTAATCAAACTAAAATACACGCTAAAAAAACTTGGATCAATCATTGAAACGAGTTCGTTTACTACCTTTTAACTTTGCGTTCTTGTAACCAAAGGTTTTATTTCTAGAAGGCACAACAATTACTATGAGTGCTGTAGTTCAGAAACTTTTAGATAATAAAAAAAGGGTAATGTTGAATGAAATACGGAGGCTTTTCTGTTTGATGGATAACTGGCAGGATCAGAAGCTTCACGATTTTCAGGAGATAAAAGAAGGTTTGTTTCTTGTAATGACATTCATATAAACTTTTTTCATTATTTTGAAGTCCTTTACATTTTAGCAAAACATATTAATTCTGTATATACAAGTATAGTAAGTAATCTATATAATATATACGAGAATAAAGTATCTCTTCGTGTTAAACATGTTAAACCTGTGCCACACACACACACACACGATGATGTGTGCTAGACGATATTTTTTTAATGTAAACTTTAGGTGGTGGTTGCTTAACCATTTAAGATCGCAAGTCTGCACTTAGCAGACGAATCTATTTATCTGTGTGATGGAACTATTTTCTTTTTTAGGCAGAATATTAGAATAAATGGTAGGAGTTCTTGTTAAAATCAAAATTATTTATTTTCTTGAAATATGGCAGACATACTTTAATTTAATTTTAATTTTATGACTAAAATTAGCATGCCACCAGACAATCGAAGCTTATCTGGTGACATGCTAATTTTAGTTAATTTTTAATATTGAATTTTCTCTTTAATAAAAAAAAATCTAATTTAATCGAATTCTAATAAACCGAATTTATGAATGAATAGTTAAAATAAATTAATTTTTCACGTACTACAATATTCTTCAGTAAATACTGAACTACTCTGAGTTATTACTTAAATGATATATGCTTGAAAAACACTTATAAAATAAAACTATTATAAATTTAATTTCCCGGAATTAGATAGATAGTTAACTCTTTATTGTACAGGGTCTTACAGCTGATACAAGCTGTAAGACCCTGTACAATAAAAAGTGTCATGCTCGTCCTCTACCACCTGCTTCAACGGCTGCTTAACAGCTGACCTGCAATTAACGCGACACGCTTTGTACACGATGTTTACGTAGAAGGAATCTCGTGCAAATCTTTGTCGAAAAGGATTTATTTACTTAAAGGAGAATGATGCTAATATTGCTTATATATGTATTATTAGTTTTTAAAATTGGCTGCTAAATGAGAGTGGTAAGAAGGTCCTTCGACTGTGACTAGATTCTTTGGTTTAAGAGAAATATTTTAACAGTAGATTCAGTTGTATTATACATCATGATAGCAGCAAAAATGGCAAAATTGTTTTAGATAAATGTTAAGTTGCTCTGATCCTACTGTAGAGCGTTTAGCAAAGCAATATTTAATAAAGTTTTTATTTCTATTGTTTTCAGTTTGCAGTATATTGTTATGGATATATTATAAAATATGTAATACCTAACGTTAATTTTAATTAAAACCTTTATATATTGTATAAAATATAAAAGGAAACACGTAAGCACTATGTGAAAAGGCTAAATATAGAATGATCAACGACCCAAAATTATTCTAGCGGTATTTTACGTGCCGAAAACATAGCTATAAGCTTGTAATAAGCTGATGCCTTTGTCCGCGTATTTTAAAAATAGTACATGCTATTCATATGTATATAACAATTTTATTAAAGTATGTAGGTTCCGTGTTTTTTTTTTAATAAGGAGAAAGTAATCCGTGACCATATGCAGTGTATAAAAGGTGGAAACAAAAATGTAGTGTCTTGTTAAATAAAAATCCTATGTGGTCTATACAACGCTATACACTTCATTGTGAAATCGGACATCAATCATTGGAAATAGCAAAGTAAAACGAAAGCATAGTTGAACAATATAAACTTTTATAATTTCACGGTTCGAGCCATTAGTGTACGGTAATAATATTTTTTTCACACTTAAAACCTCAACCGTTTGGTAGTGCGCGCCATAATTCACTGCCAACTAATAAAAATGTTATTTTCTAAAGGTATTAAAACTGTTTATAGTTGAAGATATTAGCGCTTACATGCGAACGTACAAATGTTTGTATGAACTATGTAGATGGAAATTATGGTACATTAGGCTTCGCTTCTGATTTATAAATCAAAACAATTAAAACATTCTAAAGTGAACTGTATTTTATGCGATGCTATTGCCAACAGTTAACAGATTTGAAGTAGCCCTTTTTTATTGGATAGGTTATATCTCTTGAATGGACTAAAATATATGAAAATACTACTACTGCTTGCGCCCGCGGTTTCCCCAAGATTCCAAGTATTTTTTCTTTTTCTTTTATACTATAGGGGGATAGACGAACAGACGGGTCACCTGATGGTAAGTGACAACCGCCGTCCATAGACACCTGCAACTCAAGAGTCGTAAGTGCGCTGTCCGCCTTTGAGGATGATGAGGGATGGAGGAATGCGCTGAGTCAAAGAAGATTGGGGATGAATAGATAGGAAATAGGAGAGGAGGGCGGGAAGTAACGCTTGTGTTGCATTTCGGGGAAATGCAAAACAAGCGTTACTTCACAACCGGTTTTCTGTGAGGCAGTGGTATCGCACCGGCCCATTCGTGCCTAAGCATGTAATTATTTACATATCAAGTTTTATCAAAATAGGTACACCCGTTTAACCATAAAAGCGTAAAGACACATAAATAGATGACTTACTTTTTAATTTATAATATTTGTATTGTTTAATAAAATCAGTTCAGCGCTTTAGAAGTGAAAAAGTAATAGATAGGATTTTTCTGCATTTATAATGTAAATATAGGTATGTAACATAGGTGGCAAAATATCTAATGAAAGTTTCAATAGTATTGATATAGACGCATGATGCTTGAACTGCTACATAAATTTATACATAAGCTCACGCCTTACTCCGATCGGGGTAGGCAGAGACCACAGACCATCACTTGCTTCTCTAATGTCATTGAACCTTTAATTGGGAATAAATTAAGACGCTTCTGCCTACCCATTCGGGGATATAGAAGTCAATGTATGTATGTATATTGAAATAATATATATATATATATGTATATATATAACGAACTTCTGATCCAATCATATAGAGAATTTATCCTTTCAGCCACCTAACGAGCCCCTTTCCTTTCGATGTCAATAGAATAAATTTAAAGGAATATGTACATTGGCTAACAGTTAGTGCTATTTTACAACGTTGCCTATAAAACAAACGAACGTAAAAACCGACATTTTTACGTGTTTCCATCATGATTTATTAGTACAACAAACGAACCAACAATACCATTTACACAAGCAGTTCAGTGAATTCGGGCCTCAAAAATACTCGTCTTACTATAAAATTTTTTTGAAGTTTTTTACTCTTCAGGCTCCACAAATGACTTATATTATGTAACATCGCCATAAATGGCAAAGAAATACAAATTTCATATGTTAAGTTGCAATATAGAAATGATTTATGTTTTACAACTAGTGTAAAAAACGTTTGAAATGAACATCTAAGAGTGAAAAAAGTTAGTTAGGATTTTCGAGTGTATGTGTTTCTCTATTTATCATATGAGTGTATGTGTTTATCTATTTTTATCACGCCATGTTCCAAACAAGCCAAGACGGTTAGATTGATTTATAGAAGCACCAAAAATACACACATTTTTTAATTTTTTTACTTGTGAATAATTTTACTTGTTGATTATAATTTTACTTGCTAATAACAATTTAACTGGTTACTAATAATTTTACTTGTTAATGATAATTTACTTGTTAATAATATTTTAATTAGTTGATAATAATATTACTTGTTAATAAGTAATGTTTCTCAGTCATACTTACCACTCTATATTTACATTAATAAGAAAAGTGATGAGATGGTCGCTTTTAGTTTCACGCGTTGATCTACACAACTATAAGCGGTCTAAATTCTTGAGAAAGATTATAGGTTATTTAACGCCACGCCCATTGGGAGGTATGATGGTAACAATAAATGCTAGTCAAAATGCGGGAAAAGGGCTAAACTTAAAAAGAAAACTTGTAACAAACTTGTAACCAATTACAAACTACGCTAAACAGGTGTAAATCGTAGATTTTATTAATAAATGTTATGTTTCTTAAAATTTCCAGAACTGTGTTTGGAATGTCGTAAAATAAACTGGTCAAGCGTAAGTTCCTCTCCAGGGCGGCGTTTATACAGTTGATTCCTGAACAATATTACCTCCGTTTACAGCATAATTTGAAACAAAGCGTACATCTGAACTGATTAATTAATGCTGCAACTGTTAACTATGTAAATAGTGATCGTAAACCACCCAGCCTGCATTAGAAGCTTATGTAGCGATACACACAGCTTTACGGTTCGGGCAATATGATAGCCAATTGGCCGTATCGCCTCGCCGCTTTATATTTCGGTATGCTGTATGAGTATTTTAACGCACTCAAAAAAAAGGATTCCTTAGCAAATAAATAAAGTAGGTGCTATGGGTTAAGTGCTCCTTAGGTATTTAGTTGTCATAAAGGGAATAGTATATAATATAATATAATAAAATTCCAACGAATACCTAACAGTGGTAGAGCCATGCTTATTCACGAAAGGGCCTGCTCGACTGGTGCGATATCACGGCCTCACAGAAAACCGGTTGTTAAGCACTCTACTCTACTCTTTCCAATCACCTCATCCCTTTCTCTCCTTTCTTCTCCCTGAATCCCCCTCCCTCATCACCATAAAAGTCTTGAGTTGTAGGTGTCTCTCGCCACCTATGACATAAAAGAAATTCTCCGATTCTTGGGGTTAGAATACTGCAAGCCTTTGATTAGGCAAGGGTGACTGACACTACAGTAGCTAACAGTAGCCAGGGTCGTGTACTCTAAATCCTATACTTTCAGTGAAAGCTACTGGAACAATAATACTTGCTATCTATCTTTTGGTGGAAAGAAGCTAATTTAAATGTGACATGATTTATTTTTTGATAAAGCACGTAGCAGGTAGCATGAACTGCTTAATAAAAATAAAAAAGGAATAAGCTATCAACATTTCAAATCCATAATGACTTAAAAGTCTATAATCCTATGCCTTACTTACGTTGTCCGTACGTATCGGCACGTACGTAGAGGTGAAGTTTGATAACATGTTTCCCAGTTCGCTGAAAGTGAGTACAGTATATCACAAAAGCAATAAACGCGATCGTACAACAACATACGCTAATGAAATTTATAATCCATAAAGGCCGAACCTGGCGTTGTTTTATAAAGTGTAATAATCATAAAACCTCACGTCTCTATTGGTGGGGAGGCGCATTTAATAATGTGAACGACTGTACTAAGCTTATTGCCCTACTGAGAGTTCCCTTAGGATGATACGTGGATTGTCTATGTTGTTTTAGGGTTATAAAATATTTAGAATAACTTTTATAACTTGCTATAAAGAGTATGAAATCCGGGATTGAGCAATTTAATTTTTTTACTACTTCGCAACAGCACTCAATCAGGTATATACAAATAGTGATTTGTTCTACTTTAATAAGTTACAACGATAATTATCTGTGATTCCCTTCAAATTAAATAGGTACACGTGTAATTAGCGAGATTAGGCCAGAATGCATGTGTGTGTATCTGAACGTGCTGCGTCATCTGAACTGCTTGACCTAGTGCTTGTGTGGTACTCTGATAGCAGATAAAAGTAAACTTAATATAACATATTCACGCAGACTAAGTACCACTACAGCAGAGTTGAACAAATCAAAAAAATAACTGTAGCAATTGGTCCTAAGCACTTATCTAAAAAAAAAAAAAAAAACAAAAAAATAATAATAATAAAAAAATGCACTTATCTACTGCCGCATCAGTTGTAGTTTTTAAATAAAAAGTACATATAAACGACTAAGTATAAAACTAACCTTAACTGATCTAAAACAAGAAAATAGCAACAAAATTAATACCTAATTTAAAAAGGGTGCTCCCCGCAGGAAACATGTGTAACTCATATATCACAGTTTTAATGTGTAACAAACGATCAGCGATAAATCAATTCATGATGCGTGACAGTATTCTTAGCAACAATTTAACTTTTTTTTAATAAGTTTCTTGACAGAAGCCATTATTTATCATCACATCCAAAACAACATAAGGACGTACAAATACTTCAGAGTAATAACTTACTTGAATAAAAAATTAAGACAGAAATATTAGCCAAGTGGCGTAAAGAAAGACTAGTAGTGATTATGGTTTATCAGTATCATCTGTAATAGAACGATCTATATGGGGCCCCAGAACTAAATATACAAAATTTAAGAATAGTCACTGATTAACGCTTACCACCAGACTGTCCACAACAGTGCTGCCTCCTTGTTTATAATTTTACTTTCACATCATCTGTTTCATAACTGGAATTAAACCTAACGGCACAAATGGTGCATTTTGATAAACTGCGACTACATCCAATGTTGTTTCTTGAAACATATACATAATTCAATTCTAATCAATTATTTTTTTTAGGTCATCAACAATTGACATACATTACATAAATTGTGTCGAAAATCATACATACATGCATTACATATGAAAACGCCGATTTCTACCCCTTCCAGAGATATCTTAAAGGCGCCCAGTTGCTGCATTTTTTGCATTTGAATCACGTCATCTAGTTCGTTTGGAGTCTAATAGTATTTTGCGTCAATTAATTCTTAGTCAATCAATCTGAATTTCTAGAATAGATTACAAGGAATAAACCAAAAAGGTTTTTACATAAATTATCATGCAAGTTTTTTTTTTTTTGTTTACGGGGTGGAAAATCCTCATGGATGTGTTTCGCCCATTGCGGAAGGCGTAGAGATCTGTCGGCCTTCTTGCCAATGGTCGGGCGGCGAGAATCACAATTGCATTCTCCCGCCACCCCCGCCAATCATGCAAGTTGCGCCAACTTATAATAAGTAACCGATATCAATTGAACATAGTACCCACATTAAAAAAACTCCGCCATTCACTTCCTATCATATAATGTTACTAAAAAAAAAAAACAATGTTAAAGAAAAACGTAATGAATTCGACTTCGCACGTAGACTGAAAATTTGATAGCGACCGGCGCCTTTAATTCATAAATTAATTAAACTCGGCCGAGCTTCGGAAGACAAACTTGGTTGTCATTTGGAATGATAAGCGGGCTTCATTAGGATTCACGGGGTCGAGTGACCCGGCCTAACGATTCGGTCACTACAGATTTGTCTACCGTAAAGCCCCGTGTTTTGCTCCGTGTTTATTTAGAAAATTTAGACGTAGTATGCTTGGTACTACTAAAATTGATTAACATTAACATACCATTCAATTTTATAAATGACTTCCTTGAAGTTTTAATAACGCTCAAATTTTCACGTACTGTTTAATCATTGTCTTTTGCATATTAATCCATGAACAACAAAATGTATTTTAAGCATTATCCTTAGAACACTACACAGTCGTATTACTCAAGAAAGAACAGTCAGGAGTGACTTCGTTTGATGATAATCCTATTGCCATTATATTGATTACAATTTAATAGTGTGGGACTGGAACTGAGTTTATTTTAAACAAAATTTAAATAAGAACATTTCTAAATAAATCGTTTTGCTACATTACACAGTAATACTAAAACATTTTTCTTTGTTCAATACATTGGTTCTGGTAATTTGAATATTATTACTTTTTAGAATATTTTACTAAAAAAAATTCGCCTTTAATAATAAATTCTGGGCTTTCAAACAATTTCTAACTCATTCCCTCCACTAGCTAGACACGTTTAATTATTACCCAGCTACCGAGTGACGACAATAAAAGCACAAAGCGTAAAGGGCTATAAATTTTTAACGTCTTCACGAAACGCTGTTCATTTAGTCTCTTTGAGACTGTTCTGTCTTTGAACTTAGTTTGTGTGTTATATGGCTAAAATATTTTTTGAGTTTCGAAACAATCACAGTATCAAAAAAGTTTGACTGCACGGAGGGTGCAGTGGTTTAAATGGTCACCTCGCTACTACACTGCCGAGTGTTGTGTGTTCGGAACACGGGACAAGACCTTTTGTAAACCTTATGTTGATGTTCTGAATCTTGGTGTACTTTGTGTCCGTTATTTTAATGTTTGCTAAAAGATCTGTATCACTGGAGACTCCGCGATGGAGGATTTTAATCTAGTGCGGAAGCTGTCTTTTAAAAAACAAAATAAAATTCCTGTAGAGGAGGAAATAAATACTCTAATATGACATAATTGTGTAGTCAGTATCAGAGTTATCGGACATGGATTATATAATTGTTGAGTGTTGTGCTTATTTATTTCATTTTATATGACTAAATTTATAAAACAATTAAAAAATCATTTTCTAAAACTTTAATTAAAGTCAATAAAAATAATATTAACTTCTCGTCACACATTTTAAAAACTGTCAGAACATAAAAGGAAAGCGACTTCTTATCATAGAGATGACATAAAAACAGCATATATGTAAATGTTCAAATATTTACTGTTCAAGGACTTGAAGTAAGTTGCGAGTGAAAATCTCTAAATTTGATTGCTCAATTCGAAGTCTCTGTTTGCTATAACTTGTCAAATAAATTTCATTCAATCGAGGTTTAACGATTTCGGTAGCTAACGTTTTATTGGCACTCCGATTGACGGTACCCACCTTCCTTTAGTTAGGCTCGCTTTTAATATTAATTTACTTTTAATTACTTGACATATTCAGTAATTAAAAGAAAATTTGAATTTGAGTTATAATTAAAATAAGAGGCATTAAATTAGAGGGTTTTTATATGGTATAGGGAAAAAGACTAACTGACGGGTCACCTGATGATAAGTGACAACCGCCGCCCATGGGAAACTGCAACTCTAGAGACGTAAGTGCGCTGCCTGCCTTTGAGGGTTATAAGGGGAGGGGGGTGAGGGGAGGGGAAAGAGGAGAGGGGGGTTCAGTTCGGTTCGGAGAGAGGGGGTGGCGAGAGAGGAAAGTGAAAAGTACCGGTACCCTCACTCACTCTGTAATACAAAGCAAGCATTGTTTGTCTACTGATTTTCTGCGAGGCCGTAGTGTTTTTTCCGTTCGAGCGGCCCATTTGTGCCTAAGCTAGGCTCTGCCACGATCAAATTTTAAAAATATAGAAAGGAGAAAAGTTTTGGTTTAACAAAATTAGATAGATTATAATGTTCTTTAATGTACGCCCTATATATAAAATAACAATGGATCTTAATATAAATGATCTTAATAAATTTAAATGTGTTTTTTTTTTTTGTCAAGTTAAGTCTTTTATATCGATATAGAAAACTGAATTTGAAGATTATTTGCGTACACAAACGACGTAGATAACGAAAATAATTATGAGTATATCCTGAATAGTGTATATTAGAAATTATCCGTATCAAGGTTGCTTGTAAGAAATCGCGGTGTGTGATAAGACCGCCGAGTGTTACACCTAAGCGAATGATATAAAATATCACTGAATTGTATCTCACTAAAAGGTTTACCATAAAGAGATAAATATATAAATGACTATGAAGTCCCTTGATACAAAAACTGAATTAGACAACAAACTAGAGTTCATAGTATGTTTTGAAAATGCCTATTACTGCCTGTACCACAAAGAAATATAAATATTATAGCTAAACTTAATCAAAATTCAAGGAAAATAAAATACTATTCAAAAGCATAGCATATATCTTATTCCACTTAAAATATTTTATGATACTTTTGTGCTTCACGTTTTCTTATTTTAATTGAATTATTCTTATATCTAATAATATACAGATCTTTAGCTCAGCTCAGCTATTATCAGAATGAATTAGTGATCAATTACATTACAAATAATCTCCTTCACAGATATGTTCCTAGTAAAACTTCCTATATTGTCGGTGCAGTAGACATTGACAATTTGACCCATACATAAACAAAGTTATAATGAGTGCTAAAACTGTTGAGTGACGACATGGCTTCTTACAATCACCAGGAGACTCAGTCCAGTCCAGCGAAAGAGATTCCCCGGTAAGTAATGTTTAATAATAGCATTATAAATGTGTGATATATCAACTTATTAACAAATTTGAAGAGTTTTGGTTGAAAAAAGCTTAATGTCTGATTTGAAAAAAAAATCTTCTGGTAATTTTATTTTATAAAAAAACAACTGCCTCTTTAGAAATGCCTGGTGGGGTGACTCTTTCTTTGACTCGGGACAAATACTGGTGTGTTACACATTTTTTTGTCTCGGGTTGAAATTGAGCCAACGTTCTGTGGCTCAGCAATCAAAATTACAAACCGCTAGCTTTATTCTTAAGTAAGGTTACAATATATTTTAAATTACTGAACCCTTTGGAGCAGCATAGTGACCATAACGCCCAACCCTTTAAATTTAACACGATAACATTTCCTCGCAGTTACAATTTGTAGCCTTTATCTAATTTACAACATAATTTAATTGTTTGAACTATGTTAACGAAACATAGCTTAAACAAACGAAGCCAATTATTACGAAAATAAAACTGTTGTTTGCATAACAAAAAATACAGAACTGAAACAAAACCTCTAATTAAAATTTTGGTAACGCATCCGTACAAAGTGACCCAACAATATGTATACTATGTTAAAACAACGTAATTTTTATAGTAAAACAAAAGCATGACTAAAGCGTATAAATAAATTTCAGAATATGTGCAGTATGCACAGTTGAGGCAAAAGAGCCTCAAGGATATATCAAGCATCGGACTTATCAGTGGCGTGTACAAACTCTATTGACAAAAAACTACTTTTAACATCTAGCTATGTCGGAGAGGTTAAAATGATTGCAATATGTCTGAAATAAATATCATTTTAACGTATTAGTCTGACAGCGGACTGCATCAGTTCTTTGCATTTCTTTTAAAAGGATCTGTCTAACCCTTTTGGGCCAATCATAATTGTTAGAGTCGAAGAGTGGAGACCATAATTAGAAAAACGCATTATACGGCACACAGTGGCGCGTGGCGACACGATGAACTGACGTCTTAAAAAAGGGGGCTGTCAGGGAATGTATGCGGGCTGCCTAAGACAAGAGAAGATAGTACGGTCTTCTTAGACGAGGCCTTAGTTCAGCAGTAGACAATGATAGGCTGATGATGATGACTTGTTTACATTTATACGTGAATCCCTATTCATTTTCAATATAGAAGTAGCCTTGTGCCACCAGTATTTCTTCCTCGCACCTGCTGCCGAGGGCCGCGGGAACATGTCATTTTTCTGCCACCAGCAGGTGACCATCCGCCAGATCGAGCCGGCCCATTTGTGTGTGGCTCTACCACAATAAGATAAGATAGTAGAAGAGATAATAGAAGATTGGAGATACGGTGTCCTCTCTATACGCGATATTATTTATATTCATCAAGCATCTAAATATTTATAAATCCAGAAAGTTAACGAAACTGAAACATTGTGTATTATTTTGTTCATCCCACCCACATTTGTCTGCAAAATACTCAATTCTATCAAGTCCCACGAACACAGATTTTTAAATCATCAAAACCTTTGTTTTATAACACACGTGAATGCAAATAAAATGCCTTCCTACTTAGTATTAAAACTGATTGCACTAACTACCACTTTTAATGAAAATTTTCCAGCAAATTGGAATAAAAACATGGGACGTAAATGTCAATATGAACATTTTGAAACAAAAATATTTAAATTTCAATAGTGCCAGACAATGGTTTAAAGTGGCTTTATCTGTATGTCGAGCTGTCTGTGTAATATTCTCTGATAACATGGTCCAGTATCTGCCCTCACAACAGATGACTGACTGTTGTAATTAGTTATCTACTATTATGAATAAAAAAATAGTCACTTGAAGTGAACTCGAACTAAAAATAAAATGAATATATGAATTATTTTACATAAATACATATAGCACGCCACAGTCGTAGGCAGAGCCGCAGAAGCATCTCTAATACCCATTTTTTGTGAACATTGATTTAGTCCCACTCAATTAATAAGGGGCAAGCCTATCGCCTTTATCTGGACACTGTATGACTGTATATATTCTGCCTGATAGATACAGACACCTACGTGAAGAGTTGGGATATCCCCATTTTACTGCATCAAGATCAACATAGCATTTTTTTAAAGTACTACAGCAATATTTGTTGGTTCTGAAAACATATGATTGTAGGATGCTCGCTAGGTCTGTAAGAATAGAAACAAGTGTCGGAGTTATTGTCTCTACCTACCCAAAGAGAAAAAACGTGTTGCTAAAAAATCACTCGATCACCGTATGTTAATGGATACATCTAATGAAATGAAATAACAACATCTGTGTCTCCATATGGATTATTGTTCAACCATATCGCTATTATATACATATACACATAGGATATGTTGTTGTTTCTTTCAAAAACTAATGTTTATAAGAACCTAGAGGACCTATTTTCCTGTTGATATCTTCTGAATAGAAAGACTCCATTAACCTTACTTTCCTTAGCAACAGTAATAGAAGCTTTTTTACTTACAAATGGTCGCTTCACTACCTCTGGCAAAAATATAGCTTAATCCGATAAAACTAATAGTTTACCAAATTTTAGATAGTTCTTAATAAGTGTTCTTATTTATAAGCGATATTTTTTTTCTTTACGTGTGGTTCTTCCCACGGGTCATCACCCACCGGAGCTGACGGTGGAGTGGTATGTGGGACTCGAAGCGACTAAAACCAGACGTTGTTCCGTCAAAAGTGCGTCTATTGCGAGGGACCTGGGACCCTTGAAGGGATAATTCCAGGAAACCCTGCAGACCTTGGCCCGCCTCTTTTGCAAGAAAACAAACACGCGCTCGGAACACGTCGCGCCACCGTCTCAGGCCTGCTTCTGCTAGGGCAACGGGCAGGCCCACCCGACCTCTTCGCAAAATGAGGCAGCTTAATCCCACGCAATTTAAAAAAATAAATATATGATAACGTTCCTCTCTACTAATTAAGTTAAGAAAACAGCATAAGTTAACCCAATCGAAATAAAAAAAAAACTTTGAAATTTAAAATATATTTTATAGTAATGTTTGCAACAAAATGGGTAGCTGTTGAAACCATTTTTAAGATAACATCTTGTGTTTTTAATAAATAAATAATGTGTCTGATATGTCTATCTATACCTAAAAAAACAGAAAACTGAAGCTAACATGTTCAGATCATAATTATATCAAAAACTATACAATAACTTATATCATCTTTCTTACCATCATCAATGCATAAATCCATGCCTTCAAAAACACACACAAAAATCGTCGGATAGCAACAAAACAAAACGCATACGGGCTATTGGTGTAAATGCAGTGACGGTACCTGCACTAGGCGTACAGCCGGACATTGAATGTTTGGTCAATTTGAAGCCACTACTATGAGTTTCCACCAAAAGAATTTGTGTTATTTTTAGTTAGACTACTTTTACTTTAGCTTTTTGCTACCAAGCATTTCTTTCCCTTGGGAATAGTGCTTGTTTTTCTTTGAGATGAAAGTTTTTTTTTTATACATTTTTTATTCAATGTCCCACTTTTGTTAATAATGCAAAACTGCTTGAAAAGGACAAATTAAAAGATAAATATAAAATGTCATGAAAACATACTTTAAATACATAATTTTTAATAATTTATAATTTAAATCTGAAAAGATCATGCTCAGATGCTATTCAGTACTTTGGCAGTTCCGTAAGAAAATTACAATTTATATTTTATCCCATTTAATTATTAAATAATTCATCCGTATTAGTGTATGTCACTTAATTCATCCTAACCAACTGGACAGATTTAAAAAATTTTTAAGGTGTATTTGTCTCTTGTGCAGATTGAAAACTATACTTCTATATATATTATTTACGTTCACGGCAATCAACATCGGTTTGGTTTGCTAGTAAAATAATAAATCAAGACATCATCTTTTCCTGTACCAGCTGGGTGTGCGCACTTGTACCGACTAGATATGAGCGTATTAAAATTGAATTATTATATTAAATCTGTAGTATAAAGTGAGCTTTATGTGAGAATACTGTGAAAACCGATAGTAGTCACCGCCCATTTTAGTTTGTAGCCGGATGTAAAATCGATACAACGAGCGCACAGAAAGATCACAGACATTTGGTAAACGCCTGAACGGTTGTACGGTTATTCAATAAAAATGTTTATTATTTTATACCGCTCGTTTCACACTGCTGTTTACTTTTCACTGCGGCTTTGATTGTTTTATTCCAGACTTGTTAGCGCTGAAATAGATGAAAATATTTTGGTTATCTTTTTATTTGATGTTACGTACAATTTGACAGCTGTTATGACATGTTAATGGTTATAGATGACGTAACATCAGTCACTGTATTATGATAGTTTTACTATTTCTATTTTAGGGAGGCGGGCAAACTTGGCCTAACGCAGTTCAATAGGTTAGAAGTTTCAATACCTTTGTTCAACGTACTACCATGGTTTCATTATACCATGGTCCATGGTATTCACTTATCATCAGATTACCCGTCTGTTTGTTTGCCTCCTATTCCAATAAACAAAAACTACTTCTAATCCAAAGAATTCAAACACAAAAAGGAACATTGAGGATTTGGGATTTAAATTAATACCATGTCCGAGATCCATAAAATATATACATTACTTGAGTTACCAAACAAACTAACCAAAATAAAATTAACAATATAATAGCAGACGTGTGCTACTAGTTTTGAATTGTATAAGAAAAATTATGTATATACTTATTTTATATTTTAAAAGTAAATCTAAGTACCACATTACCAGCGTCATACTCCTAGGGGATAGAGCCACATAATACGTTTTGTTGCGGAACGTCACCGCGTGCATTCCCAAGGCGATGTTCTTGCGTCTTCGTCTCGCTTCTGCACTCCAATTGTACGAAGATTCTATTTTTAAATTGATCATTTTAATGGAGGAGGGTTTGTTTAGGCGAGATAATTTATTGAGGAGATTTGTTACTCACTGGCCCCTCTAATTTTTAACTCCTGTTATAATATAAGGAAGATCGTTTTAACTTTCCAATTTCAAACTTATGTGTAAGTAACTTGGCCATGTGGTTCTCAGTGGATTAGAATATGACAATATATCACGACACCAACCGAAAGTGATAAGGTACCTTATCACTAACAGTGGGTATCGAGAAAGGCATCGGACTGTTATCTATTAGACAAAATATATATAGTCATTATCATACAGTGTCCAGATGATGGCAAATCGACGGAGACTATAAGCAAGCTTGTCTTCTGTTACGTTAGTGGGACTGAAATCTAATTGCCAGCGTTTGGACGTTTAATACACCTTTGAATACAATTTTTTCTTAACGTGTGGAAACCAGCTCGTGCCGTCAGCTCAGAATTTCGGTGGAACGGTGTGTCGGAATCGGTCCGCTTTAACCACACGGTGGGCCATACAATAGGAGATCCGGGAACAGCTTTAGTGAGACACCTCTGAATACCAAAAACCACCCACCAACGAACCAACCTAAACCAAAAGTTCAAAAAGCAAGCAAGTCTATTTGAATATAAATGCATTCAACCATCAAATTATCTTCCTTGCAATTTCAAACTTTCGCCTCATTAACTCGAAACCACGGAACTTACACTTCTACCGCAATAAAAGTCCTAAAAAACTAAAAGTTTGCAAACAAAAGTGGTTTTAAATCAAACAAAATAAAGTTTCCTCATCTACCCGCCGCACTTACTCATTCGCGTCGATAATCACGCCATAACTTACGAATATTCACCCCAGAGTTGGACGCTTAGGTCACGTTCATATGAGACAAAAAATGAGCTGCATACCGTAAACTAACTTTTTAAAGGGCACTTAAATCTAATAATCTGTAGGCAGTACACATTATTAGACTAAAAACTTTCTCAAAATTTAGTTTGACATCCTCCAAAATACATACGTGAGTAAACCGTTATAAGTATATAAAAAAGTTACACAATGTACCGATATCAAGGATTATATTTTTCGTCATGTGAGGTTGTATCGTCTCAATTATGGGAGGGTTTAAGGATAGTTTTGAGAGAACGGTAACAAAAAGTTGAAGTTTATAATGCAATCGGGTTTTATATTTTTTTAATAACTTTAATAGACGTACTTTCAGTAGTGTCGGTACCATTACCCGACCGGTAATTATTAGCAGTATAGCCAATTGCAATACATTCGTATTTTGATGAGGTTGAGGGCTCGGAATTACAGCACCACCCAGTGATAGGTATGAGACCATGACTTCCTTGAGCTAATCTTTATACTCCCCAATCCATATGTATAAGCAATACCCGTTTCCTTCTCTTTATATCCTCCCCTTCCCTTTGCTATATACTCAAAATATTCCTATTTAATTCCTGAAGTGCCCGGATGATGCCAATAGGCTTGCTAGTGCTACGCTGGTTCCGTAAATGGGACTAAATTACTATCGGCAAATTGTGGGCATAAAGTACGCCTCTGCCTACCCATTTGGGGATTAAGGCATGACTGTATAGATGTATGTTGAATTAGGCAAAAAAAAACTTGCAAAAGGTCTATATAAACATATGGGACAGGGCTACAAACTATTTACTTTTTACGTTCGTGCCCTAATGCACTCCGGTTGAACGCTAATATTAAAGGCGTGTAATGTCGCCGTGATCAGTTTTAAAATGTAAATTTATTACACTACGCCATGTGAGGATTTATGATCGGCTGTTCAATAATGGTGACTTTTATGAAAGCTTTTACTGTGCGTATATTTTTTAGATGAAGTGATGACATTTTGCAGAAAGATTAACGGGTTTTGCAGATGTAAAATGCATTTTGTGACACTATTTAGACGTTGTCAAAGATTCTGGGATTATTATACTCCAATAGAGATTATTAAAGAATACATGTAAAAATTTAAACCTACTCCTTGATTATTATGTTTTTTATCATATTCTGGGTCGGACGAACAGATGAGTTACCTGATGGTACGAGACAACCCCTGCCCATGGACACTTGCAACACCCTTTGAACGTGAGTAGAGAGGGGTAAGGGGGTCAAATTTTGTGATCACAGAACGTAATGATTGTGATCAATAATTTAATTTAGGGTGTTTATCAATTATCACTGAAACAAATGAAACATTGAATGTTTTATTTTTTTATTTTATCCAGAACTCACAGCCTAGCCTATCGCCCCGTACTGGCTTAACGATGAGTTGAGCCCCTAAGGGTAGTAGCATGATATTTTAAAAGCTTGGAGCCGTTGGGTATTTATGTATATAACAATAGAATTTTGGAGGGCTTGGAATTACCATATTATTTCACCATACATTTTACCATACATTTTTTTTAATCCGACTGGTAACTTCGAGAGATTAGCCCCTTTAAAATGATCCGGAACACTTAATTGCATTTTAATTTGTCTGTTGCAAATCCTCATATCAAACAACCATAATTTGAAGTCGTCTAGAAAAACTCTTTTTGTAAATGAACAATAACTTATTGGACAAAATCAGTGCAATTCGATTATTTTCATGTCATTCATTCGGTCATTTAAAATTCTCCTCACAATCAGGCTAAGTTTAAAATGGTTCAAACGATTCGTTTAGAAGCAACTATAGATTTTGGTCACGCAAAATGTAAATTCTATAAAACCGATGCGGCGAGCAATAAAATATATCACGAAATAGATTGACTTATAAATCTCGTAGCTTCGCCTCCCTTATCATAATAACTGGTGTTCTGGATTTCAATGTGGTATATTTTCATTTTGTATTTTCGGTTATGCAGAGTTTAATATGAATTTGTTTCCTTGGTAATTCTAATAATGTTTCTTGTGTATTTCCAAGCTTTCTATCCCCCTCTTTTTGCCGTCGGTATCGTAAAAGGCTACTGAAGTCCAATCATTCAGTCGCCTGTTATCTAATAAATTATAATATTTTTGGTAAAATGTGGGGATAGGGTGCGCCTCTGCCTACTTTTTTGTGGATATATGTAGGTGTCAGATTAATAATAATAACTTAACACATCTCACACATGGCCGACTGTTTCCAAACTAAACAGAGCTTGTACTATGGTAACCAGACAGCTGATAAAAATATTTACATACTTCTAAATACATACATATTATGGATACATTACACCCAGACACAGAATAAATGATCATGCTCATCTCATAAATATTTGTCCTGGCGACCTCTGGCTTAGCAGTCAGGGTCACTAACCACTAGACCAACAGGCCAGTCATTATATGTATCTATGTATACATGTATCTCTAATATGTATTATATGTATACATGTATTTCTAATAAGGTCGCTATGGTAACACTCATAACATTTTTTTAGTGTGGATTTATTGACATGCTCCATAGGCCAACTATAAGATGAAGCAGAAATAGAAAGGTTTATGTAATTAAAATACATTAATTGACGTGCGGATCTCGCTGGAGTAGAATAGGGCCACCGCATCTCTTGTCGTGGGTGTCGTAAAACTCGAGTACTTACGTAAGTTGGACTCAATTATGGCTGGTGAAGTGTGGGCTTTAAATACGCCTCTGCCCTCTCACCCTTTCAAGGAGATACTTGTTAATGTATGTTTTTGTTAACAGTGGTAGAGCCATGCTTAGGCACGAATGGGCCGGCTCGACCGGTGCGATACCACGGCCTCACAGAAAACCGGTTGTGAAGTAACGCTTGCATTGCAATTCCCCGAAATGAGTGAGGTTTCCGGATGCCCCCCTCTCCCCTTTCCTCTCCCCCCATCTCCCTTCTCTTCATCCCCCCTCTCTTCATTCCGCTCCCTGCATCCCCCATCCCTCATCACCCTCAAAGGCGGACAGCGCACTTGCGACTCTTGAGATGCAGGTATTCATGGACGGCGGTTGTCACTTACCATCAGGTGACCCGTCTGTTCGTCTGTCCCCCTATAGTATAAAAAAAATGTATGTAAATATACATGTTATTTGATAAACAGTTAAAATATGATACATATGCGAAGAGAATTGTACTTGATCAAATATTTGTAGCCCAATATTTAATACGGAGAGTATTAAATACTGGACTACAAATATTTGATCAAGTAATACTATAAATATAAAATGTGTGGACATTCTTGCGCATGGATACCGCAGTACCACAAAGCCGATAGCACACAGTGTTTATTATCCGTGAGGCCTTTATAATTGCATGGGTACCCTATTTTTATGTCCACGTATATATTACATATAATTGTCTATCTAGGAAGTAACTCTATCTATCTTTTTTATGTAGATACTTAGAACTCTTTGGAACTTTTTATACCCGCCTTCCATGCACATTTTGAATTCTATTCCGCAATACTTTCAATCGTAAAAACGTGTCACTTTTAAACTTATTCATAATATATTCATATATATCCCTGGGATCCCATGATGAAATTCTGATTTGATTACAATAAGACCCGAGCAGGAGTACACTTTTTTGAATAGGACTAAAATGTTTAAAAACCAGTCTACAACTGGCGAAGAAACTGTTTAAAATACATGAAAAAAACTACACGCAGTTGAACAAAGAACATTTTGAAGTCGGTTAAATAAAAAGAAAAACGTTCTATGACGTGAAACTATAAGTCGGATTTGAATGATTCTTTTTGTATTGGACGTTATAATTGAGGATCAATTACGAGTATCATTAAGCTGCGACATATAGGAAAGGCTACCTATTGTAAAGATATAATATATCTGTCTTTATGACCAACAATAATTTTTGCCACGTTGCTAGTATTTAAAAAAAAAATTAAAGACTATTCCAGTCTCATCATCATCATCATCATCATGATGAGCCTACTCCCGGACTAGGATTAAATTCCTGTATCGCGGGCGACTTCACAATTGATATTCCACACTATACAACAGTTTTCAATGAAATTAAATAATTGAACCCACGACTATACTATATACTATACTACAGACTATACTAAACTATTTCAAGTACATTTCCCAATTATAGTATTAAGTTCTGTTAATGGCTCCATTAGGGATCAGAAAGGTGTTTATGTAGTGCCGTGACTCCGATAATCCCCAACGTACGGTCATTCATGTACCGGAACCTAGTCTAGCAGTCTGGAACATTCGTAACACCACGATAATGTCTAACATTACAACGGGATTAATTCCCCGAGGGAGTGGGGATTATTTGTATATTGATTTGGTAGTCTGTGATGTTAGATAGCAGTTGTGTTTATACGAATATTTTAGAGTAATATATGTATAGAAGTATATTTTGCTTGAATGCTAAATATTTACTACAAAGATACATACATACGCTCACGCTTGTGTCTCTGAAGGCAAATTGAATGAATTAAACACCAGTTGTAATAAATGAAATGATAGTCTTGAGTAAAATCACCTGTTCCCAAATATTTAGTTAATAAATCTGACCGGTTTCGTCTTACTGTATTTTCAAAGGTTTTTAATTGTTACTGCAGGTGAAATTGGTCAGGTTTATTAAATAAATATTGTGGTACAATACAAGTGATTTTACTCAAGACCATCATTTGACTTATTACAGTTTGGTTCCTCTAAGGGTAATATAGGTATAACGTAATAGGGTAATATAGGTATAACGTAATAGGGTAATATAGGTATAACGTAATAGGGTAATATAGGTATACCGTAATAGGGTAAAGACAATAGTCTTCAACCGGGTACTTTAGTAACTTGTGAGAATTTTAAACAATATATTTATTGTATCGGAATACCTATACTTACCTGCAGAGAGATTTTTATTATAATAATTTTCATACTTTATAGTGGTAGAGCTATGCTTAGGCTCGAATGGGCCGGCTCGACCGGTGCGATACCAAGGCCTAACAGAAAACCGGTTGTGAAGCAACGCTTGTGTTGCATTTCCCGAAATAAGTGTGATTCCCGCAGGTCAAAATTTTACTCACCGCTTTCCTCTCCCTTCATCCATCTCTCTTATTTCTGCTACAGCATCTCCCTATCCCTCATCACCCTCAAAGGCAGGCAGCGTACTTACGACACTTGAGTTGCAGGTGTCCATTGGACGGAGATTGTCACTTCTTACTATCACTTGACCCGTCTGTTTGTCTAAGACAAAAGCTCGTCACCAAGTGTATTCATAAAACAAACCGGAACCGTCGTGTAGCTTCACTATTCTTCTGATTTCATCATCAGATCAGGTTGACGAAATATAATTTTTGTATTGAAATCAATATTAAGACAATTAGAAGTTGTTTAATTCCGACTTCCAAGATTTCATTACATAGTATATTCAGTTGTTGAACAAGTGATGATCGAATTGATGAGTGATGATGTCCAGCAGTGAACTGCAGTAGATTAATTGATTGACTGAACAATAGAGGACTTTACACAAGAGAAAAACATACCTATAATATAACAAATATATGTATATACAGACAAAGTGTTCGCATAACAGCAATAAGTTTGCCTAATAGTTCGTAAGTAGGACTACATTATGGTTGTGCAAAAAGTGTTCGCTTGAGGAGAGATCTACTCCTTTTGGAAACACTTATAGGTATTAGTGTATATTTTATGCAAAATATACTTAAACCATCCTATCTCTTCAAAATCTGTGAAAGTTTCTTGTTATGATTAATTTTCTCTACAACAGTTGTTTAAACATACTTGGCAAGATCCAATAGCTTTAGACAGTGTTATAAAATGTCTTCTTTATAAAAAAATACTTACATGTATATACCATTTTAGTTCGTCTAGAGTATTGCCTGTTTTCTGTTTTTAAATAATACTAGCAACGTGGGTTACACATAATTGGTATTCTTCACCCCTGCCAGGCAAGCAAAATGATTGTGTGAAGAGAGGATTCACGACCGTTCAACTATCCCTAGTATTTTAAGCCGCCATATAATAGCGCACCTAGTGGTTTTAAGTCAGATCGTTTTTAACTCAGCGTGCCACCGAAAACCCCAGTGAGATAACGGCCTGAGGAGGTTTCCACATGTTAAAAAAAAGTAAGTAGTAGGTTCATGACGGTAGCGTGTTGTGTGGGGATCCAACCCGTAAGCATTTTATCCCGTAACTCCTTAGCGCTTACTCTAATAACGCATTATTATTAACGTTATTTTATTTATTACATATAATTCTAATATATCAAAAGAAAAAAAAACACAAATTTCACATGTTTTGAAACCATAACACAAGCTCGTTACAATTAGTGAAAAAATATGTGCACAGTTTATTACTCCTGAACACGAAATTTAGATATTATTGGTGAAATTCCTTGTACCCTTTGGGTATTAATTAGCCCAAATATATAAAGGCGGTTTCTTCTAATCTAAATGGGAATCGGCGCTCTTTGTTTTACATTCATTTTGAAACTGTTAAGCTTGAATTTCTGTATACTAGATTATTGTATTTTTGATAATATTTGTTCGATTTGTTCAGCCTCTGCCGAGATCTCTGCAACCCATCGATGGCCATTGTGAAACGATCTAACATAAAATGCAAAAAGTGAAGATTTTTTTTGTATTTCCCAAATATGAATTTAAAGTTCTTAAAATTTTTCACTACTTACAAGTCGTAAACTTAAGAAGCTTTATCGGAAACCAGGCATGAAGAAAAATCATCGACAGCAACAGTTTAGTCTGTGTGGATTTTATTAAATTTCTTTCTATCGTCTCTGTTTACCCCTGACGAGACGGGCATAAGGCCTGAGTATTGTATGTTTGTTTATACTATCACAACTGTAAATTGTATGAACTATCGCACGTGGAAAACACAAAATAAATAACACACATATGTTTTATATTTTCTCAACATTTTGGTAGTTTTTCGTATCTTGTTATGATGTTATCAAGAGCGAGTCAAGCCCACCGAATGCATAAGAACTAAATACTATTTTCATAAACGAAACATTTATCGTAAATAATATTCACACGGAAAGCCAGCTGTCAGACATTCTTAATACTGTGAAACATAAATCTTTGGGAGTTCAGTTCATTTCGATTCTAGCCACGGTGGCCAACAGACGTGTCAAATATGAGACATTTTCTTTCAAAAGTTTTACGGGAAAACCAGATGTTATCATTTGCCTCACGTTCCAGATGACACGCATGTCATATTTCTTTTGTGATTACAAATTTTCGTGCGACGTTATCTAGCTAACTCGTGAGATACATATGTTTTTATGAATGATATAATTTGGCATTCCAACAGATATAATAAAGATTCTTCTTATTCTTTCGGTGGTATCTTTGGCTTATAAATCCTTGGTATCAAATCCTATTCAGCGAAAGAGCACTTTAGTACGGGAATCTTGCATATAATTCAGATGTTGCGATCAGTCTTTGTTGTACTGTGCCGCATTTACATACAAACTGTTTTCAAATTAATACACGTAATATTTTTTCTCTTTCTATTTAAGATCGAAAATATTTCGCTATATAGGTTATTTTATGGATTACGGACGAATTATAGTTCTTGTATAGCTATTTAACACATGAGAAACAGATGAACATTTTTTGTTATCTTCTCAAATTAAGGCGTAACTAAAATCCTAGAATGTATGTTAGTCACTGTTACTGATGTATACTTATGTACAAAAGGAGTATAGAATTAAATTAGGTATGGAAGTGGTTTAAGGTCTTTGTCCTCTCCTGAAATTATTACAAACGAGATTTAATGAATAATAATAGTAATGAAATATTTTTCCTAACTAAATTTTCGCTTATAGATTCCCCTATTGGATCAGTATTGACACAGTAACTAATCGTTCTCATTAGCAGTTCTAATGCCAAACTTTTGAAACTTTATTTGGACGGACTCTTGAGTTTTTGAAATTTCAGGTATATGTGGAACTATTTGCGTTATTAAAAACTTCTCCATGATGTTTCTATTGCTTTGTGGAATCTACCTCAGGCAGAAATGGTGGACTATTGAGAGACTAGGAAAGAAAGAGCACTTCATACAGAGCTGACATATCTATAAATGAGGGAGTTTACTTATTTATAGTTTAAGATCAATTTAAATACGTACACATGTTCACTCTTTGCGTCCCGATAACTACTTAATGAACTAATGTAACAAATTTAGTGAATGAATGTATTGGTTAATAATGTGGGGTGGTATCTTTGATCCCATAAAAATCAGCCATTACGGCGTAAGGATGATAAATTGGGTAACAGTTAATTGGTTCATGAATATGCTTGACGCTATTGAAAATGTCAATTAATTTTAATTTAAATGTCGTTTTTTACAACCTAAACCAGTATCTTTTAATAGCGGTGAACAATTTTTTTTTGTTGACGTATAAATTTGTAATATTCATAGAATAACTTATCAACTCCTTAAAAAATAAATGTAATATGAATCAGAACGGTATAAGAATATAAAAAACCCCGCATATAGGAGTCAGCAGCGAGGTATTATCGAATCACCATTCGCTTCTAATAGCCTAAAATAAGAAGCCTCCGTGATGCTGGCACGCTCTGCTGCCGCCCCCCGCAATATCCGCATTACGTATTCCTGGCCGGAAACATTTCCGCTTTTCCGTATCTTTGAAATTGGTGGGTACCGGCTAACTGTTGGTGAAGTTTATTCTTGTGATGTATGATGTGATAATGTAAGGAAGTGTATGCTCATAAAATTTTGAGTGATCAGGTTATCTTTAAATGAAATTAAAATCTTTTAAAAAAATCATCTTCCCTATTAAGAAAGACAGATGAACGTAACAAAAATAACTCTCATTTACAGTCAAATAAGTCGTCTGCTTGTTTGTAAAATAAAAACAGGTATGATAATAGTATCGATCAATCTCATTGAAATAAATAACATCTTCGAGAAGATACAGAAAAAGTCGATGATACTCGTTTCCGAACCGTAAATTTAAGACCTATTTAAGTCCAACATTTTAAAAAAGCTTTTCAATGATGAAGTCACAAAAGCAAACGACAAATCCGACAGTAAACTTTTCCAGTTTTGTTTACGGGTAAAGTAAAACATCAGCTCATCTCATTGCCAACAAGTATTTAGGTCAACTAGGGAATTCGCATCACGTCCGCCCATTTGTTCCGATGTATTTCCCGGCTGATGCGCGGAACACCTGGACAGTGCCATTAGTTCCGCAGTTTCATTGGATTTGTTTTATATTGAATTTGGTCAGTAATTCCAATGTGTTTTGAAAAGTTATATTTTATTAGCCTCTGGAGTATTTGATATAAATGATTGGTTTCATGTTAATAAGAAATATTGAAAAACATAGGAATTGATTTTTTGAGCTAAAATATTTTTTGTTTAGAGACTGTTTTTAAACAAATTCTATATTAAGAAACATTCTCATGTCACAAGGGACTTGGCAAACAACGAACATTAAGAACACACAGACTCGGGACAATTTGTGGATCACACATTTTTTTTTTCCCAGCATGGGAATCGAACAAGCATAATTAACAAAGTGGTTAGTGCTGACTGCTGATCAAGATTAGAAATTGCATGGGTCACATATATTGAATGTGTATAAATATTATATATATTTATAGTATCCTCATCCTCATCAGCCTATCGCAGTCCACTGCTGGACATAGGCCTCTCCCATTGCACGCCAATTCGATCTATTTTTGGCTTCTCGCATCCAGCTCCTGCCAGCCATCTAGCGCTCCACCTGGCCTGTGGGCATCCTGCGCTACTTTTGCCCAGACACGGTCTCCACTCAAGAACTCGTTTGCCCCAACGTTCGTTAGTTCTGCGGCTAATATTGCCAGCCCACCTGCTGATCCGGTGGGCTATGTCGATTACTTTGGTTTTCTGCCGGTTCACCTCATTCCTGATGCGATCCCTTAAAGAAACTCAGGGCATAGCCTTTTCCATAGCACGCTTTGAGCTTGTCGATCAGCCGTACCGTAAGTGTCCACGTTTCGGATCTGTATGTCATGACGGGTAGGACACACTCCTTGAAGCCTATCGTCTTAAGGCACTGTGGGATCGACGATGAGAAGACTCGACGTAGCTTCCCAAAGGCTGCCCAACTTGCCGAATTCTTCTGTTTACCTCGTCCTCGAAGTTGTTTCTACCTAAGTGCAACGTCTGCCCAAGGTATACATATTTTAGAAAAACTTCCAGATTGCAATTACAATATTTATGAGTAAATAAGAATTGGTATTAGTCTGAATACCTTAATTCTCAATGCTTGTATTAGGAGTGGCCTCACACGGGTTTTGTAGTGCAATCCTAGCTTTAAATTTTGTTTTACAATCGTTGAGCTTCCAAATCTTAATAAATTTAAAACATTTTTTTAAATTTCTCACTTCACCGGACACAAAAAGACTGTTAAATCAATGATTGTTCAGAAATTGTGTTCGCCGTTTCTTTCATAGAAGCAATTTCCATACGAGGGCTCTTGGTAGAGACAGACGTGATCCAATCTCAGTGAATGATTGATATGGCGAGCTCCGTCCGACATTCTGTGGATGCAATTTTTTATCTCCCTGTTTTGACAGTCTGACTGTAAAGTCGTGCGAAATTATTTATAGCAAGCAGGCCTGTCTTTTTATTATTCAAATGAAATACATATAGAGTAATGTTAACTGGAGTGAAAAAGTATACATACATTATTACTAATGTGGTTACGAAAATAAAATCTGTGACAGAAACAGTTACAAAGTTAGTGATACATATACATAGTGTAAAGTAAATAAATTCATAACGATACAATTTCAAACAATAACATATCTTCGACATAAATCTTCTAAGTTATGGGGATTTGTAAGGAACTGTTACTGCGTGTCTAAGACATAATATGAGAATGTTTGAATGTTGACTATTCAAACATTCTCATATTATATCTTAGACACGCAGTGACAGCCGTACAATATTTATATTGATATATCCTTAATTGGAATTGTTCTGTTAGTCTTGTCATAAAATACATTAATAGGTCGGAGAAAAGGTCTTTTCGTACTTTGTATGTATATAATTGAAAAAGAATCTCTCTGATTGTACTGTTTATATCGGCTGTTTTTAATGCCAATAAATATAGGACATTAAGAAACAGTAAAAATAAAAAGTATAGAACGTTTGCCCGCCATTCAATTGTTTCTTTATCCGCTACTGAGTTTATCTGAGGTAGAAATTCGATACATTCTGAAAAATTACAAAAAAACTGAAAAATGCAACTGAAGCCGCAATAAAATTGTGACGTTTATGCAGTTTTACTAAAAGTCGTACAAAGTTGGTTCCAGCGTTTTCAGTCCGGGTGTTGTGATGTTAGATAGCAGCAGACTCTGATCGCCCTCATACAAATAAAGTTGATGCCATTTTTTTTAAAAAATATAGCAAGATTGGATGTATTAGTAGTAACGACATAGCCGAGGAACTGAGAATTGCCCACAAAACAGTTTTGAAAATTTTTAAAAAAGGCTGGCTATTAAAAAGAAAATATATATTTGGGGTAAAGAAACCTAATGAAACCGAACCATTATTAAAACTATTAATCACTGGTAATGAAATGTGGATCACTTACGACAAGAACTTGCGACTAGATTATGGTGAAATGGTAGTCAAGCTCCACAGACTGTAGCGACCAGTATTAACACACAATAAGGTGATGCTACGTGTATGGTGGAATTGGAAGGGCATCGTTCATTATGATGACAAAAACGGCGTACATTCTACATATATTATGATTAAATATTTTTAAACTTTGATTTTTTTTTTATAAAATATGAAGAAAAATTTTCCCTGAACGTATATTTGAGCAGACGTATCCTTATTTTATTTGCCTTTAATTATCATCATTTTCATCATCACCAGCCCATCGCCATCCACTGCTGTATGTAGGCCTCCCCCCAAGGAGCACCAACTATCCCACCTGCCAATCCTATCGACTATGGCAAGTTCCCCCAAATGGATTGTTTTGATTATTCACCTAATTCTATGTTAATATATGTATAATACATGACTACCGTGAACAATTAATAATAACAATGTGAGGATATATATATATAGATTTTTCAAAATATAATAAGCTAAAGGAAACCTTCCATCACTCTCTATGACCTCTGGATGACAAAACGTACATCATCCCGGAATAAGCCGCGTTGTCTAGTGCCGACAGAATTAACATTCATGAGGACCAGCCAATAGCGCGTTGTTACCAACTAGATGGAATTTCTAGGACAATAGTTTATGAAGTTCTTAAGTTGTTTTAAGTTGGAAGAAACATTCTATTTGTAGAGGTATATAGTAATTGAAAACTTTGTTTAACGTAGCACCAGAAATAATACCATAATAAGTTAGTATTTTTCCTGAACAAAATGAGCAAACCACGCCGTATATCACTTACTATACGAAATAAGTATGATCACTGGCTTAGTCCTAACTATACTACTATCCCTTTTATAATATATTCAAAGTTATGATTTTATAACATACTAGCATTCACTCACAGCTTCGCCTACGTAGAATATCTACAAAAAACAGCCTATGTCCTACCGCATTTGAAGTGTCCACATACCATAACAACACATACAGTACCCGGCTGACAGTAATAGGCTTGCCCCTTATTTCGTTAGTGCTACCAATTTCTAAATGGCAAAATAAAGGTGTTTCATACACCTCTGCCTACCTCCTAGGGGATGCAGGCGTGAGCTTATGTATGTATGTATTTACAATTTAATAAAAATCTGTCTAGCTGTTTACCGTAGAAAAAAGATATCTTAGATATCGATCTATTCTAAGATTACAAATACTTTTGCATTTGTAATGTTAGAATAGATCGTGCGCTTTGTGTACCAACAACTTTGGGAAGCGACAGAGTAGAGACGGTTTGGGCCTGCGGTAATCTCACTCATCCGGTGAAACACAACGCAAGTATTGCTTTACAAAGTATAGTCCATCCAAGGTTTGCCTTTAAGAGATCACAGATAGCGATAAGGCCGCCCATGGTACCCCTCTATTTAAATATGTTATTCCTACTGTTATTGTATCAAATTCACGGTGTGCAATAAAGACCTATCTATCTATTTATCTATTTTAAAACCGGTAACGATACTTTTATTTATTTATATGTCGAAATGATGAAGAAATTGTTAAGCTATGCTTGCATTGGGCAAGCATAGCTTAACAATTTCTTACTCAAAGAAAACTTTATAAGGAAAGTGTATTATATAACGTTACTGAATATTTTAATGACAAAATATAATCTACGACAGCCTCCGATATGACAAACAGATTTTATACATTTTGACATAATCTCATTAATTCATTTTAAATATCAAATAAGATTTACTTGACTATTCTCTGATGGTTATTTTATTCATGCACGCGACATTTCTTTACGTATTTTTGACATTAAGATATAATTATAATCAATAAACAATTTCACTAGATACTTTCCTAGGTAAATAAAAAGTTTAAATAGGAGAATTGTAAAAACGTTGCATGTTGAATGGGTGAATATAGAAGAACTACCTATATTCGCAATAAATGATTATTATTATTTAAAAAAAAAAACAGTATTTATGAGGCCCTGTTACTATTTCGGTCGAGTTGGCCCATATGTGCTTAGATCTCCCACGTCAAAAAAGATCATACACTACGATGAATCATCTCCAAAGATTATTTAGTTATATAATTAGACTTGTGTAGTTGATAACGATCGAAACTAGAGCGAAGATTGCCTAAATATACATATAATACATACCGCCTTGGTTCTGTTGCCGCCTTAGTAGGCTAACTTTTATTTCTTTATTCGAGCCTATTGAATCTTTTGACGTCAAACTTTCTTCTGCATCACTCACAATTTCCGAAAGTTTTCATCCAGTGGCATAATCTGGTAACCCTACAGCATCACGTCTGCGAACACGGGTTCGTTAATATGCGCCTCGGGCGAGCCGCCACGACTTATTCGTCTGTTCTCGGCACTTTTTTAACAAATTTCTCCAACTTGGTATGGAAAATGAATGTTGATTTCTTGAGAGTTTTGAATTAGAATTTTCGGGTTATGGAAATGGATATTTTTAAGTTTGAATGTAAAATATTTTTTGGACAATTTTGTTTTAAAGGGAAAGAAGAGAGGGGGATGATAAGATGTTAAAAGGGGAGGGGGACAAGCTAGAGGAAAAAGGAGAGGGGAAGTTAGGCCTTCGCAAGCGTGGCTTCACAACCGGTTTACTGTTAGGCCGTGGTATCACACCACTTGAGCCTGCCCATTCTTGCCTTAGCATGGCTCTACCACTGTCAAGTTGTGTCTATGTTATGATCAAAAAATACATAAAAGTATCGTTACCTGTTTTAAAATAGATGTATATGTCTTTATTGCACAACGTGAATATGATACAGTTACAATAGAAATAACATATTTAAAAAGAGCGATACAATGGGCGACCTTATCGCTGTCTTTAACCTCTTATAGGATGTGCTATACCTTAGAGTATCAGGTAATTTTTATGCTATACATTTACCTTTAATAATATTATAACAATACTTAAAGAGAAAAAAACAGAAAACAATTATTAGGGCTGAAATTATAAGAGTATACATACCGTGTCTACATTCGTGTGCACATAATACAATTATACATTTATACATATAACGTACTTGTTATAGAGAGAGGTAGCGATATTTCAAAATACAGTACTACAGAATAGGTATTATTATTATTTGGTCGTTTTGTTCTTATAAGGTTTCTAGAAATGAATTTCTGTTTTCCTATTGCAAAATAATTTAATACAAGAAACTTCAAACCGCATAACTAAGACTGCTATCTTCACGGTGAGCTCTGTAATCTACTTTGAGCCTAAACTTTTAAGTCAGTAGAGATATTATTCAATAAAAGATGCTGGCATTTCGCCAACTTTTGCAACAGATACTTATTGAGTAAACCCGATACTGTTACCACTTTTTCTTATATGATTTCTATAATTTAACTATAGATAACTCAAAATTAATTGAAATAAAATGATATAACTCTAAATCATTGTGTTGTTGTAGTTATTATCTTTCTAGTGTTATTTTCTTTTTCTATTTTTTTTCTTGTTTTTCTGTAAACAAGTGTTCTCTTTTGTGTGCCAAGTAAACCTTTTTTCATTCTTAATTTAGACGCTCGAAGATGTTTTGAAAAAGTATTTTTTCACATTCTCAAATTCGCGTTCTTAATTAATCCAGCCTAAGTTCTGTGTTGTTTTTTGTCACTTTCTGCGTAATAGAGGAAATAGATCATTATCATTATATATTATATTATTTCTTCGTTTATAATAAAGAGTATTATCAAATCTACATATATACCATTTTATAATATTATCATCATTGTTATCATTATAGTCATAAGCCATCTTCGGCTGTAAATAGACCAACAGATGAAATTGTAATAATTGGTGGATGCAGACTGAATTATATTAGTTACTAGTTTATTCTATAGTAAAATTAAACTTCTGGAAGTTTTTGTTCTGTTCTGCAAATACAACATCTGCGGAATATATGTAAATGGACAAATGTATGGTGTCAATTTTAACTATTCCATCTATTCGATATTCTACTAATTCTATCTGGAATGTAAGTTATCCATATAAATTATTCTATATATAGATGATGAGTTGGTATATTTCAGCGCCCGATGAAATCGCCTATAAGACAGAATCGATGCAGTAAAGTTATCGGCTGTCAACCTCAGCTGCGTCGCTGTTGTGAATAAATGGGAATTTTAAATAGATACATACTTTTTACGGTAATCTTGTGTTCCCAAGGCAGGGGCGTTGAAATATATCAACACAGATATCTATTTAAGTAAAATTCAGACGATGATTTCAATAGTTATGGAAGCGACAAAGTCGTTGATTCTTTATAAACCAATTTTTTATATTTAGGATTGATTAAACTCTTAGCAGTTATGAAAACTTTAATCTCGCTTTTGAGTTGACTCGAGAGATATTGTCGAGGTTATGTGCTTCTAGTGTAAATGTTTTAAAAACTTTGTGTTATGTACTTGTGTTATGTTTTAAAAACTTTGTATTTGTGTGTGTAAAACTGCTTAAAATATCCCAATAAAAAAACACTTATCCAACCATAGTGACGTTCAATATTTTGTTTTTTTTTTTAAGTTAGAAATGTAGTCACGTCACATAACATACTTTTAATTCAACCGCTCTCATTTACAGTATTTTTTTTCAAAGCTTGTCCTTGCCATCCTCAAGTACTAACCAACATGATACCGTTAGATTTTGGAATAAAAATAGTTGTTTTACCAAAACTGATGTCACAGTTTCTAGAACCAAAAACACGTCTAGTCCTTATATATCCAGGGAGTATAAATGACAAGGAAGTAAGGGTGGGTTGTGATTTACATAATGTAATCAGCCGAGAAAGAGATCCGATGATTTGAGCATCTACCACTTCTATCCGAAATGCGATAATTTAAATTTACAATATATATATATATTACTTCCGTTACCCTGATTTACAAATGAAAAAATATGTTGTAAGAGTAATAGTATTGTTGTATTTTTTTTTTCGTGGACATAAATTACATTTTATTTTTTTCTGTCTTTTCCTGACAGTTTACTACATACTGAATATAGTTAGAGGATGAAGACGTGTTCAGGCCTGTCTTAAAAAATAACATTGATCGTGAATGTAAAAACTATAAGTGCACGTGGGTCATACATTACTAGTTTTACTATTGGCCTGTCTAGATTCAGCTTGGCTATTTAGCGAAGGCTCTTATTGTCGCAAAGTAATTTCGAGTACAATCATTTGATTTGAAATTCTTATTATTATTCTTCGACGGTAGTGCTGGATGGGGTTCAGAACCCGCAACGACGTGATCGCTAAATTGATGCCGTAGCCATTACACTAGCGATGCTTATTATAGTTAGTTTTATATTAAGTTTAGTTTTATACTAACTTGTATAAGATCTATCTTACTATTACAAGTTTGATCATGACTTCGTAGAATTTGAATGGCCTGTTATTCTAGTTGTTCTGACCTGACTGCTGAGCCAGAAGTCGTAGGTTCCATTCCCACACATCGTAGGTTCGATTCCCACTCAGCACAAAAATTGGGTTCCGCAAATAGTTGACCCGAGTTTGGGTGTTCTTTGTGTCCGTCGTTTGTATATTTGTCGTATCCCCCGTGACACTCTTTTTTATTGTTTATTTATTAAGAATAGAAATAGTAATGCTCAAATTTTAGAACCCGTTGAAATAAATTACCAACCTTGCTTTTACAAATATACAATGTAAGATTATATATACATATATTTTGTATATAGTTCTATTTTTTTAGTATTATCTGAGTACATTAGTAAAACGGTCATATTAGAAATGTGCCGGTAGTACGGTGATTCGTAATGTGCCAAATTTCGGGCACATTACGAATCGTACACCATACTCGTACACCGTACTCTAAAATCCATTCACATTAAGATTTATATCTAAGAAGAAAACAAGCTTTTAAACAGAGGCGACCTCGTTTGCGACATTCGTACACTAATCGGGCTACACCATCGCGTAAAGTTAAAGATCTTTCCAGATCCTCTTTGTATTCATAGGATGGAGGAAACTTACCCCAGGTACGTACTTCCCCCTTCCCCTGTCGTGCTACAGTGAGCCCACTTCTTCCACTGCTTTTGAAAAATTTCAAGCATTTTTAAATTACTGCTCGCCTTTTGTACATGGCCATAAAAACTGTTGGATAGTTGTTTATATTTGTTAATAAGATTAGTAGTTAGGTAAGTCTTTATAAGGAAATGCTCATAATACATACATATTCTCATATTGATTTAACTTAATGTGTATAACTACAAAAAATGTATAGTTAATGTAATAACCAGTATTAATTACAGTCTTGCGAGTAAGTGTGATATCTACAGTAGGATATGAACAATAAAGAAAGTACCTACTTTACATTGTACTTCGAGACTATCTCATGCATCCTATGGCCCATTGGCTCTTCTATTTCTGGTCGGTTTGACTTCAGTGTTAGAACAAAATATCTGACTATTCTATTTGCAGAGGTACGACGATAGTACACTCTTTAAGCAGAAAAAAAAAGTATAACTGCTTGTGTTTCTACAAACAACATTATTTACAATTCTATAATTATATACTACTGCTGTATCCCCAGAGGCGTAATTAACGTCCACATTTTGATGATTACAATTAAGTTCTGGATGATTGACACTCCACCACTGTGCTAAGCTCCTGGTGAAGCCAGGAACTTTTTGTCCAGCACAACCAGCCTGTGGAACAAATTGTCGTCTGTTGTATTTAAGGAAAATATGACCTTCAAACCTTGAAGAAAACCTAAAAGGCCTCCAACGTACTTGTGACTCTTCAGTTGTTTGTGTACAAGGGCGGCGGTATTCACTTACTATCAGGTGATCCGTCTGCTCATTTGCCCATATCCCATAAAAAGAGTTGCCGTCTGCCGTCTTATGGGCACTTAGGAAGTAGATGAGAAAATTTGAAGTATATTGACAGAAAACGGAGGTCTGCAAGTTGATGGAAGAGACATTGCTTACATAGATCGTTTGGGAAATATAAAGTAATAGCTCAAGCTGCTATAATTCGTGTACACAATATAAAAAGAAAACATTTGAAATATAATTACTAGAGATTGTAATTCCCGCCGTTGTAATGGCCTTCATGCAATATCTTGTTCATTTTATCTTCTGTTGTACTTTTGTAGCGAGAAAAGGTTTAACGGGTCCATCTTTGTGTCTTTTCTGTTATTAATCTTTGAAAAAGTCGCGATATTAAGGGGCCAGTCGCACTTGCCACTCAGGACGATACGGGTTTCACGCTTGGCAAGAATTTTAATTAAGATTTTTAGCACTCCATTGCCACGAATAAAGCTGTTTTGTATGCATTCTATTGATAATAAACAATCAAGGAATGGCCGTTTAAGAGATTAATTGTAATTATTTTTGTTATACTCAAAATTCTTGACTTTTGATATTAGGAGGAGGAAATGAAGGTTTCTTTGTTACTGCTGCTTACCATTTTCATAGAAAATAGTCATGACATTCTTCTTTATATAAAATTCCATTTCCACTTATACAAAAAAAAAAATATATCTTTATTTGTATCCTATTCATAACATTTTTAGACTTTCATATTTCTATACCTGTATATTTTTGTATATATATGTATATAGACATATAACAAGCAGGATGGTACAGATCTTGGAGTATCAGGAACATTTCTAGACTTGCATTTATTTTGTACACTGCCATGGTTTACGGTAGAGTAGTACGGGGCCCCTCATCTCTTCCCGGTGGTGACGTAAAAGGCGACTAAGGGATCGGACTGTTATCTATCAGACAGTATGTATACAGCCATACAGTACCCGTTTGACGGCAATAGGCTTGCCGCCTATTACGTTAGTGGGACCAAATTCTAATTGGCAAAATGTAAGTGTTATATATATACAGAATACAGGTGTGAGCGTATTGATGTATTTATAATTAATAACATAATAGATTTTATTTTATCAATAATTATATTTTAACTATAAGTAAGTATCACTAATTAAAAAATAATCTGTGAATGTAATATATAATTTTATAACGTACATACATATATCTACCTCTTCAGGGTTCTGGTATGAGTGTGTGTGTGTATGTGTAGGCAACATTTAAAAAGGTGCTTTACTAATTTTAAAACCCTCTACCAATGTTATTTTACTGAGCTGTTGGTCTAATGACAGCATTCTGACCGCCAATCCACAAGTTGTCGGCTTGTTTCCCACTCGGGTTAAAAATTTGTGAGATCCACAAACTGTTGTCCCGTGGTATTTGTTTCCGTTATTTCTATGTCTGTAAATTTCCCTGCGACACAAAAATAATTCTTAGTGCTGAAGTTGTCTTGAATTTATTTAAATAAAGCGAGCACATACATGGCTACAGGCCGAAATCGAAATGTTCCATAAACCAAGTTTTCCCAAATCAGCTAATTACGTAATAAATAAACCAGAAAACACACACCAGATATCCTAAACTCCTTAAATCCACAATTACTTCCCCACTCTCCCCTCGCGCCGAAGTTGGTTACGAACTTGCAAGTTAGAGAAAATATACGGCATGTAACTGTCGCATGTGTAATGAAATAAAATAGTGTCTACGAAGATATTAATTACACCATAACACGACATTAACATCGCGTACACGGAGTTTCCTTTGAAGGGGAATAATTCCATATGACAGGTAAGATACAGAAGTTTGACTTCCGTAGTCGCGTAATACAAGAGGTTTTAGTAGACTAGAGGGTAAATCCGTAAACTAGACTTACAACACTTTTTATAGTCTAGCTAGACAGATGAACAGACTGGTCACCTGATGGTAAATGACAGCCTCTGTCCTACAACTCAAGAGTTGTAAGTGCGCTTCCCGCCTTTGAGAGGGACTAGGGACGGAGAGATGAAAAGAGGAGAGGGGATTTGAGATTTTACAACCGGTTTTCTGTGAGGTCGTGGTATTTTATCGATCGAGCCGGCCCATTCGTGCCTAAGCATGATAGACACATTATATAATTCCCACGACAGACACATTATATAATTTTTATTTTTCATTCATTATCATATCATTTATCTGCCAGTGAAAGAAAAGAGTAGTAAAACAAAAATTTAAATAAGATACTGACATTTTCGTGTTGTAAAAAAGTACTATCTACAAAATCATGTACGCTTACTACAAAGCTGTTGTTTTGATATTACGAACAGATATTGAAACTTTATTTATTTGTATAGCAGATTATTATAAGACTATAAGAAATCTACATCCATAAAGCAACCCTACGCAATTCATTCTTTGTTAAAATACCAGAAACACAATACAAAGGAATAATTAATTGGATAAACCTCCAGAATCACTTGACAATTTGTTGTTTATTTGTGCCGAACTTATCTTCTGTAATATACTTTCGTAAAACCAAAACCAAAAGTAGGTCGACAAGTTACCGTTAACAGGATGAAAAGATTAGCTTTGTTTTGTGAAATGTATGAGGCTGAGTTAAGGAAATGAGCTCAGTAACCGGATATAATCGTCACTTTATCAACGTTCCGCAAATTTTACCTACTTGTCAAACCTCCATACCTAAATTTAATGATAAAAGTTTTGCTTTTTCGTTACTAGATGGCGTTATACCGAACGACTGAATGTCGACAGGACAACTGCATGCACCCATATATGAAGATACAATAAATCGTATACACACTTCAGTAAAATGTTATTTATTGTTGTTTTTTTTTAATTTTAGTTGTTTGTTTAAAATTTATAATTACTTACTTTCGAAGTCTCGGACTTCCCGACACCAGCCACTTCGAGTTATACATAGGTATGCGACCCTGATTTGCTTGAGTTAATGTTTTTTTCCCCAATCCATCTGTATAACCAATATATATTTCCATTCCTGTCAGTATACTCCAAATTTTCCTACCTAATTTCCAAAATTGCCCGGATGACGCCAAAAGGCTAAGTAAATGCCAATACTAAGTAAATGGGTTAAATGGAAATCGGCACAATGTGAGCGGTAATTACGCCTCTGCTTACCCTTTCGGGAATATAGGCGTAACTGTATGTATGTATATATGATAATTAACATAATTGATTGCACTTTATCAATCATTATTTTTTACGTATCAGCATGAAAAAATACTCTGTGACCCTACGTACGTTCTTAAGTGAAGTTGCGTGCGAAATGCGAAACAACATGATGATTTGACATTTTCCTTTTTTAAAACCCACATAGTGTGGGAGGAAACTAAGATTTCGTATATTTCGCGAAATTTTATGAATAATCGATATACTCTCTCTTTCCCGATACCCTCTTACCCGTTTGGAAAGAATACCTGTCGACTGTTTTTATTATTTTAATAAAAACGTTCTACATAAGTTTCATGGACCCTGAATATTACATTAATTATTTTTCATACAAGCCTATATGAGCAACTAAATTATAATTCCTCATGATGATTTCAGCTGATTTTTTTGTCATTATATTAAATTTGAATGGCAAATTTTCAATAGGGGTAATGACATCAGCTGAGGGTATACATAACTTATATTGTCTCACATACAGGTGTACCATGACTACTAGCTCAATCTCTAAAGTATCGACTATACATACATTTAGCGAAATTAAATCACCATTAAAAATCAACATTGCCTCCCGTACTGTGTACTATTGGACACAGGCATAGTACATCTACCACTCATCGAGCACTGAATGAGCAATATTAATTACTAAATATGAATAGTGAGATGATTCATAAATGGACTGAATTGTTGAACAGGACAATAGGAAGCGAATGCATGTCATGTAAAACAATCGTCATTTCATTTTTCTTGTATACTATTGTTATTCTTGTATTTATTTAATATATTAATGAATTCGCAATGTATTGTTATGAATTCTATTATAATAGACACATGACAATTAACATTGAGTTATATTTTCAATGGGTAACATGGAAAACAATATAATAAAAAATTAGTTTTCAAACAATTCAACTTTGATATTTGTGTTCTCTACTTGTTTATTAATATAAACAAGTAGAGAACAAAAAACCATTTCATATAATATCTTAGAATTCAATGTGACTTAGTTTCTTTGTCTTTGTTTTAAATTCGGATTTTTGAATTTCGAATCAGAATTAAAAAAAAAGTAATCAGTAACATTTCATATAATATCTTAGGAATTGCTTACTTACTAATTAAGTAAGCAATTCCTAAGATATTATATGTAATGTTACTGATTACTTTTTTTATCTTAGGAATTGCTTACTTAATTAGTAAGTAAGCAATTCCTAAGATATTATAGGAAATGTTACTGATTACTTTTTTTATCTTAGGAATTGCTTACTTAATTAGTAAGTAAGCAATTCCTAAGATATTATATGAAATGTTACTGATTACTTTTTTTAAATTCTGATTCGAAATTCAAAAATCCGAATTTAAAACAAAGACAAAGAAACTAAGTCACATTGAATTCTAAACATCAAACAAATTCGAAACAAAAGATTTTTAATTTAAATTCCTTAAAGACTTATTGACTGCTAGATATGTCATGAATAAACGTTTTTGTCAGATAGCTGTCAAGCAAGGAGGTAATGTAGCAAGAAACGAATTTAATACGTAAAGCGGACTGACGCGATGAGGCGGCGTCTTCGTAATGTTCTGTGCCACGTAATGTGTCACAGATACACAGGAAATGGATACGGTTAATTAGGATTAAACTTCGAGTTGGCTTTGCTCGTTTCCATCAGCTTTGTCTAGGGTGTTGAGAGAGAGTTTACAGACGATTACGATTGAAAAAAAAACTCTTGTAGAACATAGCCTATCGAATTGCAGGTGTCCATGGACAGTGGTTGTCACTTACTATCAGCAGACCCGTCTGTTTGTCTGTCCCTTATATTATAAAAAAGGAAGAAGACTGGCGTTGTTTGCTTTTCCGATGTATCTCGTTTTAGGATACACAGTACGGACGTACTTTTGGATTGGTTTAGTCAGTTTTGTCGGTTTTCGGTGGGTTTCGGTGGGTTTCGGTGGTTTGGATTTCATTTGAATCCGGTGCAAACTCAGTGCTCAAATTTATGTGGAGAGGATTGTTTTAGTTTTTTTTTTTTTTTTCATTCTTTGAGAACCCGGTTTGGTTATTCGTTTTTAATTTCAAGATTCGTTTTGACTAATGCGCGACAATGCACGTCCACACACGGCTGGACTCGTAATACGCACTCTTGCCGATGCTCGCATAGATGTTCTGTCATGGCCTGCTCAATCAAGCAATAGAGAGCACTGCCGGTTAATACTGCACAACAACTTTTTGACATGTTAGAAAGACCGTGGGTTGCCATTCCTCAAAGTGATTTTGATGAACTGATTTTAAGAATGCCAAATCGCTGCGCTTATGTGATTCGTTTCACTGGTTGTTAACGTAAACATAGGAATTAAAGTAAGAAGCCAGTCTGAAATATTAGATTCCGTATATTTTGATTGGATAAATTTAAGGTTCGATGTTACAACAAAATATATTCGAAATTTCTTAACCTTAGAGAATTTTTGAGAAAGTTTACTTTAGTAAGGTGTGCAGCAGAATTGGCGCCATTGTAATGTTTTCAACTTGATTACTCGGTTTAATTTTGAAGTAGCAGAGAAATGTTTATTTAAGTAGTACGATATTGTTACGTATAGATCTTACCAGGACTTACCAATACCCAGTGACCTCAAGAATTTCTAGAGTTGGTGTGGATCCACGTTTTGCACAGAGGCATGGATATGTTTACGTTGAGCATTTCTACACACTATACTACAGCGATTTATAATGGCTACGTATTTGTCCCTTTGATTCAGTTTATATCAGAAATTAAAAAAGTGAAGATCTGCAGTTACTTAAACATTTTTAATTTTCTTATATATCTTTAGTTAGGTGACATACATTTAACTACGACAATTGTAACTTTAGTTACCATACACGCTGTTGCGTAAGTTTTTTTTTACTTCCATACCATAAAACATTTGAAACAACACTGACCATATAAAATAAGCTGGAAATATATTTTATTATCGTACTACTACGATAAAAAAGATATATAACCAGTATAAATAAAAAAGAACACCTGTAATTATATTTTGCAAATAAAATTAGTGTTGTATGATTATTTTAAAAATGATAATATTGTTGTTACCTCTAGTTGTTCTACATCAGTGACAAAAATGTCCAAGAATAGCGCTCTAATGAGTGTAAAGTAGGGGAAAGAAGGTTTAATGCACGCCATTCGTAGCATTCTGAAACATACGCGTGTCGCTTCTGCTCCGATGAGCTTGGACACGAACGGTGCCGGTAACATATTGGTATTTTTATTGCGTTAGAACTTGTAGTGTCTGCCAGACAAATACTACACTGATATATTTATACTCGTAAACAAAGAAGAATTGTATTTGAAAACTCAATATTTTTGTTGAGTATAGAATTGGCTTTACTTTATTCTATTATATACTATTTGATAGTACTTTTTCTCTATCATTAAAGGACGTTGTTTCTTTGATCTCGAAACTCTGGTAAGATATACAGTGTTTTAGAAAGGTGTGGTCAAATTTCCGAAGAATTATGTATAGGCTGACAAATCATTGATTTAGCTTGAAAAACATAGATTTAGAAAAAATATTCAAAAAATGCTCTTTCTAGTTCGGGTTCACATTTCTAAACAGCTAACTATATATTTTTTTGCCATTTTCATAGATTTAGATTTTTTAATGCATAGATTCTGGAAAAAATCTGAATATGCCACCAACATCCTTGGTATAAACTACCTATAGTTTAATTCATGTGAGCTCTATATCTAACAAATTTATTTTTTAATATTCAGTTCTGAAGGACTGCCCATTATAATCTTTTGAAGAAAAAATGCGTTTTTTATGCGAGTAATTTATAGCTTTTGTAATTTTTTTCAAGATTCATAGTTTAGGTACATTATTTTATAAATACTTAATAAAACACACATTTCATTCATTTTTGTATTTTTTCAGGTCACTCCAAGTCTAAAGTAACAAAAAATATTAAATTGTTTTTTCAGAACCATTCATTAGCGAAATAATTTTCAAACTTGAAATTTTTAAAATAGGATTATTAATTAACTATCATTTATTTTAAAATTAAAAAATAGAATGACCACATAGGGTAATTTTTCTTGCCTGCCTGAGTCTGAGCTTGTTCGAGTTGTGAGGGATGTGACCCTGACTTGCTTGAGCTATTGCTTTTTTCTCATCCAATCTGTACAAGAAATATCCCATCCCATTCTATCCTCCTTATCCTGTCAATATACTCCAAATTTTCGAATCCAATGGATGACGGCAACAGGCTTGGCTTTGGCTTAGCTTGGCTATTACTTATATGGGAGTTAATTATAATCAGCAAAATGTGGGCGTTAATTATACCTAAGGTGTAGGCAGACTTCGGGGACACAAGTGTGGGAATGTACGTATGTATGTATGTATGTAAAATATGCACCAGAAACAACACACTTGAAACACAACGTATGACAGCTAACGAAATTAATAATTTGTTCTGGCTTGTTATATGTATATTTAGTATTTGATTCTTAAAGCAAACAATCTTTATATTATCACGGTATTTAAAAAATGTATCCAAAGGATCCGCTTTCTGTTCAGACATAATAAATACACAATCGAGAAGTATAATAAAACATTCGCAGTAATAGTTAACATTTGGAGCCGATTGGAGACAAATTGAAGTCTTCTTACAAGACACAACTTGGCACAATATGAGAGTAGCGATATTATTCCTTTTAAGTCTTTATGTCGACCTTTTTTTTTTAATCTATTTAATTATATTTGAAATTGTCTTTTGGGACGATATTTATTTTGAAAAGATTAGTATTACTCGAGGAAGGTAAAGGTTTTTAACCGGCACCCTCCTCGGGTAGTTCAACAAGAGAATAGCAAATCCTTATTTGTAACCCTGACCACACCATTTCTAACTTTGACCAGTGACAAAAGTTAGGTTGGTTGGTTGGTTAATTTAAATAATCGCCATCTCTTTTAGTTTGGGCTACACAATGAAACGTAACAAGGCATGAGAGAAATGAACTTCGAGGCAGACGAGTCTCTCATAATGTCTACCATTTTAATATGAACATTGAACAACTGAACATCTCCCGTCTTCAGATCTTCGTGTTCTGGCAAACAGATTCATTACAAAAATAATAAATATTTGTAAGTATAGTACTGCCTCTAAGCAATGGAACTTGAACGACAGGGGGAGTTATTGTTTTTTTTTTTTTCTACGGCTTTCTGTATATTTTCAGTTTATAATAACACTTTAGTTGAAAAAGAGGTATTGACTACATACTATATTTATAATATTTACTGGAAGTAAGGTAACTGTTAACTTTTAGAATTAATTCTTTAATTTATGAATAAAAGAGTAAATGATAGTTTTACACTTCATATTTTGATACTACTAGAAATTGTTTGTATATAAAAATATAAAAGTGTTTAAATGAATTTTAATGTTAATGTTACATCGAAAATGCTAAGTATGGCGTCGTCATTGACAATGTTCTTGAGTCTATTTCTGTTGTAACCAAGCCATACAATACGGCGATTGTTCGTCTGCAGCCATCAAAGCCTCAATATTTCAGGCCAACACAATACCTGTCAGTGCTACGCTCAACTCAATTATGTGCAACCTACCGTTACTAATACTCATGAAAAAATTGCACGGATTTTAAATCGCCATTTTGGAATAATTTTCTTTTTTTTTTTGTTTGTCGATTGCTTTGTGTTTTTACTGATAAATTATGTGATTGATTGTATTTATTCTTTTTAAATTGGAACGTCACAAAGTCCTGACGGGGCAGCAACCGTTCATGATATAATCATGTACCTACTACTTAATATGCATGGAAATATTCTATAAATTTTAATATGATAAAGATGAAATATCTTTTTGTTTGTTTGTGCAAACGTACAAACTTCTGAAAGTATATTTGGATTAGATTTTTTGTGTTTCTTAAAGTATTTATTAAGGAATAATATAGGCATCAAGTCCCAAATTTTCGTATCTCATACCCAAAAGAGCCTGGATGAAGGCTTGCTATTACGCAAATGGGACTAAAGTATATAATTCGCTAAATGTGACGTTATTTATGGCTCTGCCTACCCTTGCATTCCCTTGATGTCTTCGTCTCCATCTATCTAAAGAATGAGAATATATACCTGTAGGTATAATTGAAAGAACGCTAATATACGTATATTTTAGTTTAAAAAATATTCCGCACAATAAATGATAAAGAGAAATCGCTATATGCGATGATGTTCGCAGTTGCCGTATTTTCTGTATTCGTGTGTGACTTGGTGTATGACTAAAATGTCTTTTGAAATAATTAGTGTGCGGTGTATCAACTCGTTTTCTCGCTTCAGGGTAGCCAATGACAATAGTCAGCCACTTGCTTCTAAACTACCTCTATTGTTTGTATTATAGTTGAAACGACGGTACTAATAATACAACACTATTTAAAAAAAAAAAAAAATACAAGGGATATATTAAAATCGAGAAACATTCAAGTATGTGTGGAAATCCTTAGGCCACGTACGCACTAATAGATAACCATGTTCTGTTAAAGCCGGTGGCACACTATCGGCTTCGCAAACAACGCCTGCAATAAACGTTGCATTTGCATTTCCCATTAGATTGCTCTGTTTGTAGTGTAGAGGCATTTGTTTAGCTCCGATAAGGGAATATGTGTGGGACGGTCTAGGTGTAGTGGATTTTTAGTGGATTATACGATTCAGATGAGGGGGAATCGATAATGGTTATAGAGAAACGGTGTAATCAAGTGGAAATCAGATCAGGTGAGATAGGTTTTTAACAAACACAACTGCCAGTACAGTTATTATAATTATGTAAACTATGTCACAGACTATACGAGTATATTTGACTTGAATTTAACTTAGTTAGTACAGATATAAGTGATACTGTAGACGCTTTTATGACTTCGTTAAAGTTGACCTAGTTAGTTGCGGTCTAGACAGAAAAAGTTTTTGGACCGAAGCGGCCCGTCCTTTTGGTGTCAGACACTGTTTTGGAGCAGTTGCTTGTTTAATAAGTTTTGGTGTCCGAAGATTGTCGTTAAAGAAATTTACTCCTTTTGGGAGAGGAAATTTGCCGTGTCTCTCCAACACAATAGGAGAATCCTTCCATTGATACAAGTGAAGTGATCACGTCTCACGGCTGGAAAGTTGTATAAATACTAATCAGCGCGAAAACTTTCATATTGCAATGTAGAAACTTTTTACGCACTTAGAATATATGCTACGTAGTCCGATTTGTCTTCGATAGATGGTGCTGATGTATATTTTTCTACAATGAACCAACGAATGTCGTGACAAGAGTATTCATTTCGCAAGTTCACCACACCACACACTCGTAACAATGTTGCACACGTCTTAATTTGAAATAGTCACGCATTTATAACTCGCCAAGGTACATTAACACTTACTATCTCACTTATTTCTATACCAAGTACATTAACAACTAGTAAAAACCAGGTTTAACATATCGTTTGGAAAGCCTTACACATCACAGCTGCACCAGTTCACGACACTCGCCATTTCTGCCGCGACAAAGAGGCGTGCATTTGCATTCCCATTAGTGCTTGCGAATGTTGCGTTGTCGCCCGCAGCTACGTTCAATGTTGACAAACGATGGATTACAAACATTTGGAGACTCGTGGGTTGCTCTTCGATGCTGTGGGGGGTGTTTTGTGTGACGATGTGTTTTGTGTGGTACTCAATAATACTAGTAGGTTCATTTTGTGTTTCCAAGATAAATTTTAGCAATTTATAGCGGCTTGGTGTGTCACTGGTTTCGGGCTTGTGTCTGGGTTTTGGAAATTAGTTTGTTCGTCATCACAGAAAAGTGGGAGTTAAATCATCACTCTTATATGCATAGATGTAGAACCACCAAATTGCAAAATATGTTAAGTATCAAACTTGTTGCTATGAATTCATGCTTTAATGATCCCTCCAAGACTACGATGTAAACTAAAAGCTCCGTCGCTTGTCGAATAGTCCGTCCATACGAAATGTTTCAAGCATGCATGGTCCGACACTGATAAAAGCTCTGCATAGATAGCAAGATTTCATTACACATGCGTGCAGAAAAATGTGTAAAGAACAGTTTTCCAACCGCAGATATTTAAGTCTTGGTGTTTAAAAGATTTTTTTATTTTGCAAGTATCGTTCATGTCTGCTATGTGGAAACCTTTTTACTATTTGTGCTTTTTAAAATGGATTTTAAATTGCTGTCACCGCCAATTGTAAACAGATAGTTCACGTTTAGTTATTTAAAAATGTTTTGTACTGGGTATCGATGCTGAACTTGTTGATGGTGGGCCACCTCCACGATAATAGTCATAGGTATGGCTGTACTGCACAAGTGATAACACAGAGTGTGTAATTTATTTATTAATAATCTTTAATATTTGTTTTTCAGTGTACAAATAGTAGTCGGTACAAATACAAAATCGCCTGGTAGTAGTAACGCTATAAAACTAATATACCAATAATTTAAATAACCAACAAACAACAATAATTGTAAGCCCGATTTGTTGCCATTATCTTAATAGTTAATCAAGATTATCACGGCCTCAACTCGTGACTGACGGTAAAATAAATTAATATCGTTACGCAGCGAATAGAACATTAAGCGTTAAGCGTTAGAACGTTATGCGACTAATTCAGTGCTCAAAACCAAAAATACTTGCATTTTCAAGGTCATTTGTAAAAATCTACTATTTTGTAAGAATTTTTCTGCTACTGTTCTATGTTTCAGTTAAGATATACATACACTCACTATCCCAAAAGGGATAGGTAGAGGCGTATATTACAATCACATTTAGCAACCATAATTTAGTCCCAATTTCGTAATTAGGGCAAGCCTATTTCCATCAACCAATAACCGGTAGTTAACTTATAGTCTTGAATGTTTTCGTTGTAATGTATATAATATGAGTACGTTGATTCCTGTTATAATGATAAAACATATTAAATATAATCATGGAATGCTGAAGTTTAAAAAATAAAATAAAATTTTATAACACAATAAAATATGTTCTTGACTTGTTGCTCGCCTAACATTGTCCTGGAGTGTATTTCACGCATCATTGCTCCGTTCCCTTTTTTAATCACCGTTGCGTTAAAAAACTGTTTTCACAGTTGGTTTGAGGGATATTTCTTTATGTAGTCTGTGGCGAGGCATAGATGGTTAGTTTTATATCTTACATATTCTGTAATTGTACTCGTGGTATACTCGTACTCGTCTGTGTTAACTTCAGTTTTTTTTTTTTAACTGTATAACAAATGTTAATATCTGATATGAATAATTTATGATATATATTTTATTTACTACGAGTCCACAGCATACTACTTGGGCTTAGTAAGTTAGAATTTAATCTAACACTATTAAACACTAAAAGTAAAGTTAAACTGTACTTTATCATTAAACAAATTTCTGTAATATCGCGCTGACAATCTATGATTCCTGCTTGAATCGACAACACGCTGCAGATGCTGTCACACCTATATTCCCAAAGTTTAAGGCAGATGCGTCTCACACGCTTACTTTATGCCAACCATGATTTAGTCAAACTTGGTCACCACTTAGTGGGGGCAAGCCTATTACTGTCATCCGAGCACTGTATGACTGTATATTACTGTTTGATAGATAACGATAAACGAGATGGGGTGGCCCTAATCTACTCCACCGAGACTCACAGGGCAATATATAATATATATATAATTAAAAAAAGTTACGATTGGAAAATGTTTTGACTTTTCATGCAAAACTACAAAAGCAGCCATATCCACCACATTCCAAAGTTAAAATGTTAATTACGAATAGTTCAAATTTGAATTTCGAATTATTTCAACAGAAATAAGGTCTCATTTCAATAAAGTATTGGCCGATAGTTCAATATTTACTTCCGAATATGAATTATGCAACTTATTAAGCTTGATATCAATATGGCGAATACCGTAATGGTCGGTAAAATGTTTTGGCACCAGTGAAATAATATTTTTGCATGTTACGAATCAGTTGGTGAATACGAATATTTTGGCTATTGGAAGTAATTGTAGGCCTGAAAAAGGCTTGAAGTGAGTCGTGTGTATAATTTTGTTTCTTATACAAATAAATAAAATGTTCTCCCTTCACTACCAGCGCACGTGTTTCCTTCCCACTTTGATCCCGGGTCTTAGCTGATGTTATAAGAAGTTTCGAGCAAAAATATTAATATACACCTGATCATTAATACACATACAATATTAATAAACATAAAAAATATGCCAATAGATTTAATCTGCAATACAGAATCTTTCTAAACGCCTGAAAATTGAAAACTTGTGTATATTCCATATTATATTATACAACCATGTATCAATAGGAAGAAAAGAAAGAAGCGGAACATGTATCCTTGTTCATAAAAGAGACAAATATACAGAATTATCTAACATTACACCGAGTATCCAAAATGTTGCAAGTCGTATCTTTTTTTTTTATGTGGTACTTTGACCACAAAAAAAAGATCCTAGTACTAGGTGATTTTAACATTGATGCACTTAACATATCCTTCTTGAACTTGACTGCTTGCTCTTTAATTTTAATCTAAAGAATGTTACTTTTTCAGAAATCGGCAGCACTGAGTGTTCCAACACGGTGTATAATTCTTTCATAGATAATTTATGTTATTGTATAAACTTTGCTTTGCTTATGCTTTAGAAATAACATTATATGATGGATCTGACGAGATATTAAGAAATGTAGTGAAAATAAACCAACTCTACTGTGGCTAAATAAAAATGAAAAGAACAACAACGGCAACAAGAAATAAGTTAAAATTAATTATAAATCAACTATTAGACTTACACAACGTGATCAAATTGATTTAATAATAACCACTGCGCCAAACAAAGCAGTAAAAAACAGAGCTAAAGCAAATGCACCAAAAAAACGTCATTCATTCGATGAAAGTTGGGGAAAATATTTTAACCGACCCAGACAACCCAAAAATCTATGTTCATGGCGCCAAGTACACCTTTATTTAGGAAAGGCAATAATCAACATATGCATATCAAAATATGGATTGTTATAGACCAATTTCTTTTACGTCCAGCATTTCAATAATCTTTTAAAAGTACATACACCTACAAATTTATAAATACATCAATAAATTAAATATTCTCACTGATAAACAAAAGGGCTTTCGTCAAAATAAAACAACAAATATGGCCATTTATGATTTTATTCGCAATGTTATTACTAGCTTCAAAAAATACCTATATGTGCTATATATTGTGACATGATATCTGCTTTCGATTGCATCGATCATAATATTCTAATAACTAATTTGAAATTTTATGGTATCAGAGGAAACGTGTTAAGTTTATTAGCGTCACACCTGAAGAATAGGAAACAAATAAATAAAGACATAAAGAAATTATATATCTTATCCTACAATTGTCAAATACGGTGTTCCACAAGGAAACGTCTTAGGTCAATTACTGTTCATCTTGTGTATACATGATGTACTAAGAGTAACAGAATTTCCAATATCACTTTTCGATGACAACTAAATATACTTTGAAAGAGATACATTACACGCTTCATAAAATAGCAATATGGATGAAGAAATTTAAAAGATTATTAACAATCTAACAATGAAATTAATTAATTAAACAAAAGTTGAATTTTTCAGTCAACGCATTATTCCATAAATGTAAACATACGTTATCAAGAGACAGTTATCAATAAAGTAAATTCCACATTTTCGTAATTACTTACTACGTAACTATATACAAAAAGCTCAACTGAGAAGATCACACAGAGCAATTGAGCAGGCGACTAAGTTCTAACGTCTACGCTATTAACATATATATAACTCTTCCTTTGCTATATATACGAGTATAGGTATATGAAGTAGTTATCTTCGTTAAAATAAATCCACAACTGTTTAATAAATTATCCTTCGTAAACAACCGAAACAGACGAGATTATGTACCAATTATGTATTGTAAAAAAAGCACAGAGCACTAATGCTTATTTGTATAGCACACACTGTATATCATAAGTGCAGAAAGACATTTAAAAAATAAATATAACTAATTTAAAACGTGTTTAGTCAGTAAATGTTACCATATCGTAACAGAATACCTAATTGACAATAACCTAAGCACATATATTATTTCGTGTTATTCTTATTATTGTGACACATGTTCAAATACATATTATAATTGCTTGACATTCTGAATTGGGTAGGTGGCTGTGCTTAAATTAAATTATTTCACTAAATCTGGCAATAAGATTACTTAAAATAGTTGTGAATTATAGTTCTGTTGCTGTGGTGTTTTAAATTATTTTTTTACTTATCTTTACATTCAAATTTGACAATACATAAACGTCACGCTTACGTATTTTTTAAACCTATTGTTTTGATGCTAACCTAAAATATGCTGATTTGTCCTGACAGTCATCTAGTCATAAATATTAATCTGCGAGAAATGTATCGTTCTGTTTTAATACTTGTTAATTACTTTAATACTGAATGATTAGGATTTGATAAAATAATGTAATATTGTATGGGGTAAATTGATTTAAAAGCAATTTTGACATAGTTGTAGTTAATAATAATTTGAAAACAATTGTTTCGATATTTTTTGTTTCAATATTGTACTCGTAAGCAATATAATTTCAAATACATTTTATTTTCTACACCTGCCCAAGAAAAATGTTTTATATATCATAACTGGACTGGTAACATCTTCATGCAATGTAAAACTTGTACTGTATTACTAATGTGTTTATGAAATAAAATTATTCTATTCTATTCTATAGGGCTCGGACTTGGCGTCTCTAGTCAGTTTGAGTTTATAGGTATGCGACCCTGACTTGCTCGAGCTATTGCTTTTTAAGTGCTTTAACTACCTAAACGCTTAATCTATCCTAACTTAACAGACCTAATTCCCAAAAGCCAAATGCCAATTCCAAAAGCGCCCGAATAACGGCAATAGACTTGTATATTACATAGATATTGTAATACTTTCTATATTAATGTTCGACGGTATCACAACTACCCTCGTTCAGAGATACAAACATAAATAAAACAAATAACAAAAGATTTACACTGAAACGCTTCACCAGCAATTCCCACCGATCTACGATTGCACACTGCAACATGTGTGATTTATATCCAATACTCATTCAATACACCGTGACAATTCCCTCTTGCGGCAATACCCCTAGGTATAAATCTTAGCCGCGAAATGGCGCGATAAAAATATTACTCTAATTTAAATATAAAAAAAAAGAATAGCATATCTATATAACAGGCCGATGTCTGTACATTATATGTTAGATATTGAATAAAAACTTATTAAGGAGGTCTTATTAGGGTTCCGCATGCAAAGGGTAAAACAGGGCCTTATTACTAAAAATCCGCTATCCGTCTGTCACCAGGCTGTATCTCATGAACCGTGATAGTTCGACAGTTGAATTTTTTATTGATGATGTATTTTTGTTGCCGCTATAACAACAAATTCTAAAAAAACAGAATAAAATAAATATTTAATGGGGCTCCCATACAACAAACGTGGCTTTTTGCCCTTTTCATAGATATAGTACGGAACCAGTCGTGTGCGAGTCCGACTCGTACTTGGCCAGCTTTATTTAGACTGTTTGTACACGCATCACGCAAAAAGTACTGTATGAATTGGAATGCTTTTTTTACCGATGTAGTGCTAGAAGTCTAACTTAAAATATGGGCTTCATTTTACCAAAGGTGTACGAGCGAACCCGTACATTTGGATAGTTATATTTTTATGCTGACATCGACACGCAGCGAAACACATTTACATTATAAATTTAATTCGTCTACGATATAACAGTAGTTGTTGCAACATCATTCCGGGCGACCTATCGCACAACTCATTTTTTCGCCGCGTATCGATATTTAGCAATCAATTAGATGTAAATCTGTAAAATTTTCCACCTTTCATAAATACAGTTATTTCTCCTAATAAGTTTATCATTTATGATATTTAAGTGTACAAAAGGAAAATATCTTACTCTGATAGTTTAACGTTTAATATTGCCCGGATCTAACGTAATTTAACGATTATAATACTAAATTAAAAGATTTTGAGTTAAACTAGAGAACTAAAATATAAATAAAGATAAGAGAGATAAGATAAGTACTTGGTTCCTAATTCCACTAGAACGAAGTCGCGGGCAAAAGATAGTTGTCAATGAAATTCGCTATTTAAGGCGCTTCTGATTAAAGCTGTTTGTATTTCAATTAAAACTAAAGAGAACTAGTAAAATATTTTTAACTGTTGCTTAAATTTTCATTCTTTATTCTCAAAATTCTCTGTTCAAAAACTAAACAGTGGCTCGTATTTTACATTTTAACTTTTGCAAGTAAAATTGTTGAAAAACAAAACCCATTACGAAACCCATATTTTCCTTACTGACTTTTTAATGACGTCTCGACATGTTTATACCGTATATTACTCCCACTTTAAAGACGATTCAAATAATACCTCACATTTCGAAAACATACACTCTTAAAACATAACCCTCCTTCTTGCGTAGTCGAAAAAAATATATTTATAATCCTTGAAGAAACTCATATCGGATACGTATTGTTATGTTGACAAAGTACAAATTAACAAAACTTCCAACAATATCTACTTCAGACACCACAAAAACAAGTAAACTGGTTCAAAATTCAGTTCCTCCCCAAAAGTCCGACATCTGCCACCCTTTGTTTGTATCTCTGAACAGATTATGACAGCCCAGTACATGTAATAAGCTCAAATGTCATTGTTTAAATCGTGGTTTGCAGCGTCTACTTTGGTTCAGCGTTCGTTTGCGTGTTACAAAGGAATCTCTGTTTCTATTGTGAATCTGTCACGAGATTTCATCTTGTATGTTCGTTGATACTACCGTGTAAACATTTTGAAGTGACACTTTAGAGCCATCTTAAGAGAAAAAAATAATTTATAGACAATAAATATATTTGTAGACTACTTTTTTTTATTTTATAATATAATAAATGGAAAATATTTAAATTTATTTATTTTATTTTAAAAAACGCAAAACGGCAGATAGGATGTACAGCAGTACAATTGACGATTGAGTTGAGATGCGCACATAAAGATGGGCTTGTATGATGATGGGATGGGGATGTAGTTGATAAAAAATTAATAGTTTAATTTCATTGAAAGTGCTAAAATATGATATCACAAAAATAAATAAAACATATATTTTGTCAGACATACATATGTATACTTACACATATTATAGACATACAAACTAAACGAAACGAAAACGCGGAAACGGCTAATATACTGGTAAAAGTAATTATATCAATTTTATTCATACTCCCTCAATATCTTGTATATTATAGTCATATCCTCTATATATTTTTAGTGGTAGAGCCATACTTAGACATGAATGTGCTATACCACTGCCTAAATGAAAACTGGTTGTGAAGCAATGCTTGCGTTGCATTTCCCCGAAATGAGTGAGGTTTATGGAGGCCCAACTTCCTCTCTTATTTTTCCTCACCCTTGTCCTCCTCCTCTTTTCCCATCACCTCATCCCCCTCTCTTCTTTACCCTGTATTAAAAACAACATCTTAAATAACAACGACCGTGAACTTATAATAAAAAGTACTATTAATAATGTTCTGCTGAATGCTTATTAAAGTTTTGACAAAAATTAATAACAAAATTGTAATTTGAACACCGAAATTTAAAAATAAAATGCAAATAAAATCCAGCCAGCTATCAGTTAATAAGTAATCAAACACGATAGAACACAAACTAAAACTAAGTCTACATTATTTGTAGCGTTCATTTATCACAACGACGACACGTAATGTGAGAGAAAGCAGAGACGCGACCGCCCCAGTTAATCCTGGCGGAGTCAGGCCACAATCTGACAGCAGCCAGCGAGCCCCTGCCTACCGATCTTACATACAAATACAAATGTACAAATGCGAAATGTTGTTGCAGGAGAATGCCGGAAGGATTTTCACTAACCACAATTCTATTCTACTTCATAAGGACGTAGTAAAGCCACGCACATGCACAAATCTTGATATCAATTATAAAAACGCGAGTATTTAATAACCAATAGTTCAGTGTTAAGTCTTTCTGGCTAAGTCTGTTACTATTTACCCATATTCGAAGGACAATTCCTTGATACTTGTCACAGCATCTTGGGAATGCTTATTTTGCGTCCTACTCAACTGATATCCGAGGACAGTTGAAACTGTGTACACCGGTATCGTCAGAAAAAAAAAATACTTTATAATTAATATTATTTCTACAGATAAACGGGCAACGTTTTTACAACCCTTTAAATTATACGACAAGCTGACAGAAGCGTAAGTTGCCAACCCTACAATGTCAAGAATTGGGGAAAACTGAAATATGGTATTTTCATTTCTTGTCACTGCCGGAATTTCTTATGTACATTTATTTTTATTTGTATTTGTATTCATTTCCTGTAACGCAGTACATTTTGTGCGACGTTTCTATTCCCTTTTCCGTCGTAGAGTTCCGTTTGGTTCATTCTGTACCTGTTATGAATGTATACTCAAAATTCCATTTTTTTTTGTCTGGAAAGATCTCGTCTGCGTAAAAAGGGTAACACAAGAAAGATGATTTATGGTTACATGTTTTGTAGCAAGGAAAATACTGTTTTCATACACCTCTGCCTACCCCGTACTGCTTAGATTCGTGAGCGTATTTATGTTTATCTGTATGAAAATATTTATATTATATAGGACATGTAGAAATTCATTAAAAATATTTCGGATGTAATTATTTCAGAAATCTTTAAAAGACTTATGACTTATCACAAAAAAATCGATATCAATTGTGCCTACATATGCACATTGCACGTGCATGTATAGCTGTCATTTATAACTAACAATATAAAGCAAAGTTTCAGTTAATAGATAACATCATATTTTTGAATAAAAAATAGTACCTAACCGTAAACGCTATACATTATGCTATTTGGTAAAAAAATATTGCAATATATCTCATCCTTAAAAAGAAGCTTCATCGCACCCAAATCCTTTACGACACTTAAAAACTATATACCTTATCACATACTCTATTATAAATCAAGTTTTATTTAATGTAAACTTGCTATATATTACACTTATGAAAAGCACGTGTAAATCTCGCGCACGTGTCGCCTACTAAATCTGTCGCGAATAAAAAGGGGGCCAACAACTTGCCGTAAAGCATGTGGAAACCCCACTTTATGGCGACAGAAGGTAGCGAACACAGCGGTGAAGTACGCTTATGGTCTTGTCTTATGCATGTGTGTGTGTATGAAGTCAAATGTCAAATGAAAGGAAAATATAAACACTAACATTTGAAGGGTTGAGTGTTTATTTCATCTCTTTTTCATAAACATAAATTGGTATTAACACTAGCATCATATCATCAGATTAACATCAAGAGTCTAACTAAGAAACATTTAATATACGGGATGCCTCATTACAAAACAAACATTTATTAAAAAAAGGGTAAGGGAAAGAGAAGAGGGAGAGTTGGGTCCGCGGAAACTTCATTAATTTCGGCAAAATGCGTTGCTTCACAACCGGTTGATTATGAGGCCGTGGTATCGCACCGGTCGAGCCGGCCTATTCGGGCCTAAGCAATGTTCTCCAACGATAAAAGTATAAATAAATACCTTTGCAGGAGACAAAAATATTCGTAACCTCATCATTGTGAGAGGCAGACAGAAAAGTACACATTTAATTAAATACCAAAAAACTGATATACTAGACAGACAAAAAAAAAGATATTTTGCTGACTAGTATATCAGCTTTTTTTAACCTAAATGTCTAAAGAAACTAATATCCTACCTGTAATAAAATAAAAATCTAAATATATTTGTAAAAATAAAATTCCTAAGACGTTTCTAAACCGAGTACAGAAACTGAATTAGCAAAGTTCCGAAAAGTATACTCTGTAATAATCGGTTATACAAATGCCCTGATTATCCTTTAATATCTTTCCTCAAAGTATATTTCTTATACTTAAGTAGATAAAGATTATCTCTGCTACATAGCAGTTATTATCTTCACCATCATTTAGCTTAAGTGAACAAATCACCGATAAAAGGCTCATTGTCTTAGTGGTTCATAAAACGTATATCAGGCCTTAGCTGAAAGTTTTCCATCAGTCAGACAATACAAACATCATAGGCAGACATGTTTGGGGTCGGGTTCTTCGACCGTAAACAGTGTCTAAGTGATGAGCTTAAGAATCACGTATGAAAAATCGGAACGGAGTTGAAACTATACTTTTTATTCTACAACATTTTTAAATTAGGAACCCCGATCCTAATTAAAATATGTTTTTATTTATGATCACGCACAAATTATTGCAAAGTACGTACCTACTCCGATTGTGTATATTAAATCTTTTGTATTTAAATGAATTCTATCCGCTAGAGGACAATAACTTCGATTGAAGTGGTATTTTAGCCACGAAAACATTTTTAAATGATTATTCAAAAAAACAGTCAAAATTTATAAAAAAATTGTATAGAGTAGAGCCAAAACCTAACGTTAAATAACAATCTGATGAAGTAATTTTGAGTTTGTGTATCGTACCTAAACCAAAAACGATGTATTAAAATATTCGAACATAACAGATTTACTATTTTTATATTAGATTTAATATTTTACTATTTAACATTATCGTTTGAAAACAAAACATAATATATTTTAAAACTCATTTAGTAAAACTTTTTAAATACGCTTTTATGTAAAGCTTCTTCTCAAACAGAATCCCTTTTATATTCTCAATTAACACCTTTTCACCAACTTTCAAACATTCTACCAAGAGGAGGAACAGATAATCTCTCCTAACTCATACCAATCCCGAAAAGTTGGAAAAAAGGTCCAGTTTCCGACAAAAGGCGCATCTCCCTCACGCAACAACGCTATGATCTGTCTAATGAAGAGTTCTGCACACAAAGGGACGCCCAACTCTTTTATTAATACCTCATGTTATAAGCTCCCTCGCGGTAATATGAAAACCTGACGTTTTAAAGGTATGTTACAAAATTATTATGTACGTCTAGGGATTTATTTTGTAGTGATAGGACAATTACTGCTTCGCTTTTCAGTGATATATTATACAGATATCACTACGAACTAAGCATTCCAAAGTATTTTCTAAACATGTTTATTAATTGTTAAATTGTACATTTTTCAATTGAAATCTACAGTTCAGTTCACAGAATAGTATCAATAATTTTAGTATTAGTTTAGGCATATAGATGTACAACGCCTTGACCATGTATGAATCTTGTCTTTTTGAAGTGGCATACGTTGCTAGCATATTAGGCATTTCGTTTGCAATTTTTTAAAGGCCGTATAACATATAAGATGAGATGCTCTATACGCCCTTTGTAGTCTGTGGTATTGATATTTACTATTTCAATTTTATATCAACAGTTGTAGTATTAGTTTAGTCGTGTAGATACACATTACTGTGTCTATACCTCTCGTTCACATGACGGGGCATACACTACCAGCATTACAGGCGTCGCTTGCAAATTTTCACATAAAACATTCACATCCGGATATTGCGTGAGTGAATGCATCACAAGGGGTATACTTCGAAGTTCCACTGTGCCGTTATGTGGAGTATTATATATTATTTCTGTGGCTGTATAATAAGTGTCGTATTCGTTATCATATTAATGTTCAAGGTTGTACAGTGAGAACTTGAGTCGTGTAAAATAAGTCACTATAAGTGTCATCTAATTTTAGGTATTATGATGAGAATAGTGATATTGATTTGCTGGAAAATTATATATATATGTATTTTTAATCTTCCATCACAATAAATTGATCGAGCCATACCTCTACAAACATACATACATACTGCCTACTGTTTTCGGGCAGGGGTGTGCAGACGTGTATTAAACCCATTTTGCCAATTAAAATTTGATCCCACTAACGTAAAAGGGGCAAGGCTATTGTCATCCTTTAGGAATTAAATATAACAAAAGATATATTGAAAGGGAAAGATAAGAACGAGAAATGCAGGCAATGGAAGGGAAGGGATTTAGCTTTTACGAATGGATTTGGAAATGGTAAGTCGCATCTTTAGCTCTAGTTCAGAAAAGTTGTTTTGAAATAAGAATAAACCGCAAAATTGTTAACTCTTAGCAGTTAAAGGTAAGTTCATTGTTGAGTTACACTCCAATGAAGCGTGAAGGACACTGTAACAAAAACCCGCGGTCACTCATTGTAAGTCTTCAAACAACGTATTTAAGTTATTGTACCACCAGATAGCTGATTCTAATACCTCACAATGTACTTACCTTGCTCTCTTTGGGTACAATTGAGTAGAAATTTGATAAAATATAGCTAGACTTCAATACAGTTGTATAACAAGAAATGCAAAGAATTTTACAGGTGACACATTAAAGTAACTTTGGGTGTGCTTCGTCAAGTAATCCTCTAATCTTTACATATTAAAATTTATTTTATTCATGTTATATGTACGACTGCACGTGCTGGCCTGGGGAGTCACCGTTTGAGAGTCGAAAATATACGCTCCCGAACAAAACGGTTTGGCTCTTCTTTCCTGTGCCGATCGGTGAAAACCTGGAATCCACTACAAGCGCACGTGTTTCTTTCCCACTTTGATTCCGGGTCTTTTTAGTGGGGCGTGAAAAAGTAGCTCACCAGGCAGCATTAGTGTGGGTCATCATGCTGCATTGACTGGACATGCAATGAGGATGGTGCCACCACTCGTGGACTCCATTTATTACTTTCCATCAGACAAATTAGAGTCACTATGGTAGACTTATATGAAAAAAAAAGCAAAATGAATAGTGAAATAGGTATTCTACTCATTAAATTAGAGTCAATATCAATGAGTTCCAAAGCGGATTTAAATAATAATTCCTTTGCGAAAGCAAACCGAACCGCACCTGTCATACAAGCTGAAGAGTACGCTTAAACACAGTTAGATAGTTCCAAACCTTTCTTTATATTTATTGCTATCATTTCACCAAACAATACTACCTTTTCAAACTTAATAGTGCTATCAAACAAATGAAATACGACCTTCACATAAGGCAATAAAGTTTAGTTTTCAGTAGAATATATTTTGAGAGAAGCAAAAACTTTTTTCATGTTTGGCCGGCTGCCAGTGTTGCCTGGCTCAGAAATAAAAGGTGATAAAGTTGAAATGTTTTGAATTCGGTAACCTTTAGCGTGGACAAACTACTGTCCAGTAGCTTTTAAGCTAAGATACATACGATAAAATATCCTAATTTTAACTGTGATAATATAAATATTGTGTTTTTGTTCATATTCAATGTTTTGTAACATAATAATAAAGAACTAATAAGGCTGTGAACTGTGTTTAATATTTATGATAATATAAATAAAAACTCACTAAGTAACGTTTTTAGTAATATGTCAATTCCAAGAAGCAATATGGTAGTTTGACAGTTACCTTTTTATCTGAAAAGCAGAGTACGTCTTAAACTGATAATTGTTGCAAATAATAAAAATAAAAACATAACCTAACATCAGTCGGTTTTCCTCCCTCGCTCAGAAACGGGTAACTTAATTTTTTACTTATCTTATCTAACCCAAAATATACTGTCCTTAAAAACGAACCACTTCCACCGTATTTATACGATTCGGACATTACTGCCCCAAGCCCCAAACAGAATGGATCATGGGGTAACTACACTCGACAATATCCACGATTCAAATCACGAACGCTTTTTGCCGCTATTTACAGGCATTATGACGTAATGAATTAAAAATGTAACAATGTAATGGTTTAAATGTTTTATGAGTATTAATTGTGTGTGGTTTCTAGCGGTAACGTCACGCTATTCGTGCGGTAACTGTTGATTTGAGGAATTATGCATTTTTGTATTTTACTCTATTTGTAGGAAGTAGAAAATAATTAGGAAGAACGATAAATCACTCTAATCAATCAATCTAATCAGAAGAATAATTTATCTCAACAAAAAAATAGGTGGTTGTTTAACAAAATATTTATATAAAACTAGTAGCTGTTGTTTAAGACTAAAAAAACCTATATTCTGTTCCAGATTATAGTCTATCTCTGTGCCAAATTTCATACAGATCCGTTCAACTGTTTTGGCGTCATTGAGTATAAACATCTATCTCAACTTTTGTATCTATAACAGTAGTGAAAATTTTACTCCTATCAGTTGATTAGTAGGAAGGAGGTAGTAGTAAATAATGCTGGCCAGTTTACTAAATTGAGCCAAAAGTCTATCCACCACAAGACTGCATTTATAAAGTTCTGTAAAACAGGTTTTGACAAATGTCTTTTTCTTTTTAAGAAGACGACTTCCGCACTAGGACTAATTCATGTATCGCGGGGGGCTTTACAAACATTCAAATAACGGACACAGTGAACACACAGACTCACAACAACAATTTAAGGTTTACAAAAAGTGTTTGTCCCATGGTCCCATGGGGGGATCGAACCCACAACAGTCGGGGCGGTAGTGTAGTGGCAAGGTGACCACTTTAATAACTACGCCATCTGTGCAATCAAAGGAACTTTTAAAGAAATAAGATTTTAAAAACAAAATGAGTAAGAACCACGAGATTAAAGAAACATTTGCGTAAGATATGAACATTCAGTTTCCAAGAGCCAGTATTCGTAGGTCAAAAGTGTGTAGGTACTTCTAGTAACTAGTCTGATTTTACTGGAATAATTGACAACAATTAATCTAAAAATCCATTACCCTAATTGGAAAAAATATTAGAAAAACATTACTCATCTTATAAAGTACGAACATAGAGTAAAATGTCTCTTTAAATGCTGGTTTTAGATCAACAGAAGAACATGACATTCAAATGTTTAAAAAAATGAGGTAATCCACTTTTCAATCTGCCTCGAAAACATTTTCAAATAAATAGAAAGTATTAAACGCAACATCAGATGACAATAGAAAATTGGAAAGAGTATTATGAAGGAAACATTTTCATAAAATTCGGCAAGGAAATATTAAAGCGACATGACGGGCTAAGTCTAAACTCGTAGGCTTATTCATGCTTCGGAGGGCTTTCTATCAAATGTCAAGTGGCGACCTTTCCAGAATTGTTTCCGTCGTGGCCACCGGCCCGTAAAATCAACCGTATCTTTGCAATATAAACATCCTTTGAAATAGCAAAATCTTTCTCTCAACTTCCTATTCGATGTGATTTCTTTCAAATGTAAATTGAAAACTGAATAAAATTGCTGTTTATTAAATATTAATGACTGACTGTTGGTTGTTTCTTTTAACTGTTTATAGCTTAGAAATTATATATTTAATGGAGATATTAGTATTAACATTGAGGTCTAAGGTGAGCTATTGAGGTTTATAAGAAAATGCATAGTAACACTTGCGTTTCATGCGGATTTTGAATTCAGCACAATGCTCTTGCGTATATTCATCATATAAATTTCAAGAAAGTGATATTTTATCGTCACTGGCATATTACGAAAACTGTAACAGCAGTATATTTTGGAAAAATTATAACATTGACGGGCCTGAATGTCTAGTGGTTAGTGACCCTGGCTGCTGAACCGGAGATCGTGGGTTCGATTCACAAGTAGTTGTCCCGAGTCTAGGTGTTCTTTGTATTCGCTGATTAAATGTTTGTAAAGCCCCCCGCGACACAGGAATTATTCCTAATGCGAGTTGTCTTTAAAAAAAAATAGTCTAGCAATTGATACTGTTACAATTTAGAAAACTTTAAAACTACATTTAAATGTTTTTTTTTTTATTTTAAAATGTGAACAATTTGAAATCTGTTATTATATGAATATTCATAGTTTTTTCTCATTTTAGTGCATGTCGTGTTAAATGTTATTGTGATATTGAAATGGAGTGGGGTGATAATGAGAACCGAATTGCTGTCATAGCATTATACAAAATAGGTGTATAGCTAAACGGATTTTTTTAAGCTCTATCCGTTTGGTGTTAGTCGAATTTTTGTATACTGGGCTGTTGATAAATACAATAAAACCTCCTGTGTTTGTAACAGAAAAAGATTTGGGCTTTTAACAATATTTATAAAAAGACTAGGCATGTACATGTATATTGTCATTACTTTCAGAGTAAATTATGATTCATAATTGACTCCAAAAGTATCTAATTAAATTTTACCAGTAAATTCCTTAGTAAATTATGAATAACAAACAACAACAAACTAACACACTAACTAAACAAACACCTAATTTTAAACAGACAGTTCTTCATGACTGACAGTTTTAGACTGTAATAACATTACTTACCACAAATATATGTATGTATATCGAAATATTTACAGATAACAAAAAATGGTCTTGAAGCAACGCTTGCGTTGCATTTATACTAAATAAGTGAGGTTTCCGGAGGCCCAACTCAACCTCTCTCTTTCACATCCCATCATCCTCAGTCTCCTATTTCCCCTCCTCGCATTCCCCCCTCTCATCACCGTCAAAGGCGGGCAGTGACTACGACTCTTGAGTAAAAAGTGTATGGCTATGGGCAGCGGTTGGCACCTACAATCAAGTGAGTAGTCTGCAATTAATTAAAAAAATATTATTCTGGTATTAGGAGTAAATTAGTTAACAGTAAATATGTATATTAAACTCAACAATTTTTGATGTCATCTTTGGTTCAAACTATCAAAATTATTCCTTGCCTCATTGCAGAATATGTGTAACTTTGAAGCGTACATTTTTTTCGGAATAAAATTACCTATCTGCCATTTCAAACTATAATCTATTTCTATCTCAAATTTCACCTGTAAGTTTGTTCACCCTATTAAGTTACATATAACGGACATCGGAGAGTGAAGTTGAATATCCTCTTGTATAAATGAAATGTAAACGTACCGAATCTCTGTATTGAATGGCAAATTTGTGATATTTTTTTTTTGCTTTTTTTTAGCAAAGGATTCTAGCAACCTCGTTAACCCCCCTAGCTAAGCTAAATACTTGTGTGTGTTAGGGGTGGGTTCATAACTGTTCCCGGATTCCTCCTATTTTAGACGTAGTATTACACACCGTGTATTAGTCGGTCCGATTCCGATACACCGTTTTACTGAAAACCCCGGCGGGATAAAGGCCCGAGGGGGTTTTCACACGTTTAAAAAGCGAATGCCAGTTACATCCGCTATAAAAAAATTACAATGTTGATTTCGATATAGACTATAAATAAAACTTATTTGTATATATTTTTGTCATTGATCTGATTAGTACATACATTAGTAATTTATTTGTTAAAAGCACACTAAAGATTTTAAGGTTACATCTTTATTTTAAATAAAATGAAGATAGCTGGAATGGAATGGAATGGAATAGAATATGGAGAATGAATGATGACATACTCATATTAATAAAAGTTCTAATAGAATAAAATACATTAAATTATTGAAGAAATAAAATAATATTATTTTATTTAACGATAACGATAATTAACTTTTTTTAAACACTACACTAGATTCTAAAAGGAATAAATTTTACAGTAAGGTATGTAGATTCATAACAGGTATGCCTGCTAACATACTAAGTTTGTATATTTGGTTTTCACCTGTCTATCTATGTACATATGTGTACAATGTGTCTTTATTAAGTTAAATTTACAATTCTGCACATGCAAATGAGAGTGCTCGTATAGAGAGAATAGTTAATAATATAACAAACATACTTAGACGTACATACATATAATACACTACAACATTGAATTAGGGTCATTCCTTTGATACACGCAATCAACTGCAGAGACACTGGACATACATAGAACTTACCGAATGAATGTTTTCAGTCTGAATTTTCGAATTCTGATATTTTTCCCAAAAGGCACGAATGGGTCACCTTGACCGGAGTACAACGGCTTCACAAAAAAATCGGTTGTTAAACAATATTTGCGTTGAATTTAGCGCGTGGGTGAGGGTACTGGAGGCCCAAACCCCCCTCTTCTCTTGCCCTTCCTTTCATCCACTCCCCTCAATACCCTCAAAGGCTAGTAGCGCACTTACAACTCTTGAGTTTGCCATCGGCGGATGTTGTCACTAAACATCAAGACTGCTCGTTTGTCTTATGTATTAAAAAAAATGAAAGAAATTAATCAGAAAATATTCGAAGTACTAGGCGCCGAGTACTCGGCAGGAGGTGTACGTAGGAGCTATCTAAACAATCCACTAGAAGAATGTTAATAGTTAGGAACAATAAAGTATTGGAGGACACGCGACCACATCACGCTAGGGAGGTGCACAGGTATGTAGGGGTGTACGGTTTTCTCAGAATTTACGTGCAGAATATACTGTTAGTATTTTTAAAATTGGAACCGCAATTTTTTTTCTAGGTTTAGGTGCCTAATGTCTTAACTGGCTGAAAAACTAATATTCGGCTATCTTGCGCTAACCAGTGTACTCCAGGTACTAGAATCCTTTTCTAAAAATTGATAACAAAAATAAAATAGTATACCTTTATAATATATTTGGTATATAACATTTTTGTGGAAAGAAGACTAGTAATCTAAGGATTATATTAATTCCCACCTTCAAGGTATGGTACGTGAATGATTTGTGAAATATTTTTATGAGTTCAAAACGTCACGATACCCAACAACGCGTCCTGAATATTTCATATTCTATAAATTCACTATTTTCTCTACAGCTAGATATTAAGAATTTTTAATTTTAAGCCTCTTCGGGACGAGTGTAACGCCAATAGCATTAAAATAAAATACGGGCCTTGTCGTCAGTCGACACGTAAACGCCATCCATCACCCGCCCGTGTGCAACCCCCTTAACAGTTGGATGTAGACGCGCGACAAAAAAGTCAAAAGAATTCGAGCAGCATTTTTTGAATTTGGAACCTCGTGTTTATTGAGACATCGATCAAGGAATGTCGTTCGATGTTTTAAAATTTGTTCTCAGAATGGTATTGGATTTCTTTGGTATATATGATTGGTAATTGGTTTTCCGTGTTCCCTATTAAAGCTTTATACAATATATTAAAATATATATTTCGAAGCTTATTTTAAAATAAATGTTTTTTTTTCAATTTTACATCAACTAATCAAAGATAGATATAGAGATATGGAAAATAAAAAAAAAAACTGTCTAGAAGGCGGGCCGTACAGCAAGAACAGTAACATCTTACTTTAAAAACATATAATTAGTGTAGTTTTTAAAGATGGATCTTATATTTTTTTTTGTGTGAATACCCCCACGGGTTATCTATCACCTTACCGGGGCTAATGGGTAAGGTGGTATGTCAGACTCGAACCGACCAAAACCACCTCTCCCTTTCGCTTTCCGCCGCTTCTTTTGCAAGCATCACTGCCTCGCAGTACGAAGCCGCGGGATCCCATGCACTCTCCCTCTTAACCATAGCAATACCACCATCGAGAGGAGAGTCTCCAGCGAGAGGCTACCCTCACCAATAGCTGCCAAGAGGTCAGCACGCTGCTGCACTCACGCATAGCTCTTCACTAATGTGTGGAGTGCGGTATCCTCGTGACAGCTCCCGCAGTGGTGGCACACAGGCGTTGGCTCGCGGCCTATGCGATATAGGTACTTACCGAAACATCCGCGTCTGAAGAGTACCTGCACTAGCCGGTAGGAGAGAGCATCATGTCGCCTTTCCAGCCAATCCTCCATGATGGGTCTTACCGCCACAATTGTGGCGTGCCCCGTGCTCGGTCGCTCAAATCGTTCTTTCCACTGAGCCATGAGCACCCGGTGGAGCTGGGACCGTTGCGCCTCGATATCACGAAGGCCAGGTCTGAGGTCCAGCTCCTGCAAGTCCCGCCGCCACTGGTATAGTGCAGAGAAGGATTTTGCTTCCAGGTCTCATGGAATTAATTTAACCCTGCAAATACAATACAAAAGAACCTGCAATTTTTCGACCACAACCGTCAGTTGTCGTAGTTTTTCCGCAAATGCGGCTCCTGTTTATAACCAAAAATAAATTAATAATTCAATTATCTTTCGAAGCGACTGGGTTCCATGAAAAAATATTTTTTTTATGTTTTTGAAACAAGTAAACAAAAAACAAAACACAAGCAATTTACACTCATTTGTTTATTCCAAACATACCGGAACCGTTTGTCTACATCCGTTATGCACCAGCACAACTCCGTTATTGACGTGGAGGTGAATTTTTCAAAAATGGAAAAAGGTCAGTCGAGACGTCACGTACAACACATTTATTTCCGATTCCCTTAGTTTACGGTTCTTTTCGGTAACGGACGGGGCCCGTTATAAATGGTCTTATGTTATTTTTCAATTATTCGGATGAAAATGTATGAAATATGATGGTAGGTGGAGATTTTGTTGAGTGTTTCTGCGTTTTTTTCGAAGCCAGTCACTGTTATTTAAAAGCAATCACTTACTTCATATATGCTATTATTTTTTTAGTTTCCCTGAAAAACCAAACCACTAAACACTCAAAGGAATTTTCATTAACTTCAAAGTCTTGCCGACTTTGAAATTAATGAAAATTGTCGGTCATCCTCAGTCCTCATCAGTCAATCAAGTCATAAACTAAAACTTGTGTATCCGTATTCCTATTGAACTTACTATAAAATTTTGCTTGAGGATATTTCAAGGCCGACTATGCATCAAGCTATAACAAAACTGTTGACATTATAATTAAATATCTGCTTAGTCATTTATTACGGTATTCGGTTGAGACGCCAGACAGGAGTTCCCTTCTATTTTACCTACGCTGAATAAGGTTACGATCATGATAATGTTATAAAAATACAAGTCAGCCTTACGAAGCAGTTTAAAACTTTTTGATCGTGGAATAATAGAATTTCCTTAAAAATATTTGTTAGATGAAAAATTATTCAAAAATATTCTTTTAACTGTTGAAAGTTTTTTTTTTAACTGTCTAATAAATGGGGGGGGGTTAACAAGAATACTAGTAATGTGTCACCCACGTTGCGAGTTTTCTAATAATCCAAGATTGGTTTTGATTGATGGGTATGTTTCTGATATTTCTATGTGTGTAAAGTTCGAAAATAGAAGACTTTCTGCAATCGAAGTTTTCTTATAATAATAATAATAATAATAAATTATATAAATATATGTACATATACACTAATGGCATGGAACACATTCTTAATTAATTTCATTTATTGTTACAGAACATCAACAACAAAATGCCCTACAGGTTCTCCTCATCGAGAGAGACGGCGACGGGACGACGACGCTACTACCGCGGGAGGATTCAGTGCCGCGTTACATCGAACGCCACCACCTCCTCCGCCGGCGTTACTACGACGACTAGGAGTCAAAGAGCCCACCGGAGTTGGGAAGGTAAGTCCGACAAATGACTGACAAATGACTTTCAATTTTGATAGTGTTTTTTCTATGCTGAACCATGAATGAATGAATGAATGAATGAATGAATAAGCAATTCACTATGGGAAAAGGATATATTATGTATAATTTTCTGGATGTTGATGAAGATGTACTGAACTGTTAAACTTTACTGTATCCAGTACATATTAAAAAAACTTAAACCTTTAGTAGAGGTACTATTCATGCTACGAACGATAATGAAAAGGTACAGAGGAGTTGATAAATATGAATTATGGTAAATACGGTTCAAATTGCAATTGTGGAACAAATGTAATCGTATATTGGTTCTGAAAAATTTGCTGAAAATGCTCCGTTATGTATATGTATATATATTAAAAATAAATTGTTCTACAATCAAATTATACAGGAAAGGAAACGACAAAAGAACACCCATTATTTTTAAAGTCAAATTGAAACTTGGAACCAATATTAACAGTTTAACTGCAGTACCCACTTAAAAGTAAATTCGCGATAATAACGGTGCAAGTCCTGCAGGAGTCACGGAGCAATGATTTAAGAGCGCTTTAAGCAACACTCTAATTGGGTGCGTCTAATGAGACAACTGATGATCTTTCGCTAATGAGCTTCTTAACGATGCAGTTACTTTAAAGCGATAACAGCCCCTTATGGATCGTTTATCTTCTCATGTATATTGCATTAAGGTGTTCTTGAGTCGGGTGGTAAATTTAAAGTTTTAATTTTTGAATATATATTTTTTTATACGGCGGTGACAGGTTATGTTAGTCACCTCAAGTCTGCCTCGCTCATGTCAAACCAGCGCAGATTTACTCACTTATCTCATCGCTACTCGTGTTTTCAACTCTATACTCTACAAGATACAAATTTAGAACTAGTACTTTTTTATTAAACAATATATTTAATAATATAAAATAATATGTACAGAGTATCTAATTATAGTTTTCATTTTATTCGAAATCTCTCTCCGAATTACTTGGGTCCATCCTAAGATTGCCTGGACATTGCATTTAGCAATCAGGTCGCCCTTGTTACAGTATCTGTGTGAGGCATGTATGTATAATACTTCTACTATTAAAAATATGAACAAATAAAGTTGTTATCTATCTAGCTATCTGTCTCTCATTATTATGTAGCTTCTTCTACCATTAGATCGGTTCAATGCGTTAAGTAATACATAATATTGTGCCCATCCCAATAAATCATATAATATATGTTTGTATTGCCGAGGGATTGGAGACACCGGAGACCCAATTCCTTGTCTTCTCTTACCGCTCCTCTCACTACCCCCCTCGCACCATCCTCTGCCCATTGACCATGGGCAGCGGGTATCACTTACGATCAGATGACCCGAGTCTTTCCGCAAAATATCATCACAAAAAATATTAATGCACTGCCAACTTAGTATAAAACTCTTTCTAATAGATAGCTATTAGTACGCTACCTTAATTCGATATCCCTGCGCAAAAATGCCTCTCTTTGTATAGATAGATTATCCTTGTACGGCCGGAACAACAGGTTGTGTTCGATAAAAGAGGTCGTTAGTCAGGCCCTTAGCTGATAATGCGTGGCCTGATTTCTGTCACATTAAGTGCGTCTTAAATATCCAATACAGCTATCGAAGTTAACCTTACAATGTTGGTAATGGACGTTACGACCGAGCCATTAAATAGCATTTATTAAACGACTTTGTTGAAATCGTTAGTTAGATAAGAATTCTGTTTAAATATGATGTTTTATATATTTTAAACTTCATATTACTGAACTGTGATATGTGTAATAGCGGATCATATTACTGACTGTGATAGATGGCGCTCCTTGCGGACGGTGACAGGCTGATCGTGATCACTGGACTTTAACTGCTCTAGTAGCATCTTTCTATTACTAACGTATACAGACTTTTACCAGACACATTATTTGAGTAGTCTTTCAGATTTTTATATTAGGTTTCCAAGTAAGTTTTTATAAGTTTTGTAACAGTATCTGTTCCTTTAAAAAATCGTAATGAGGAAAACATTCATAGTTCTTGGTTAAAATACGAACAAAACTTAAAAGATTTTTTTTGCAATCTGAATTTGCGAAATTATTAAGAATAAAACGTATACTTTTTTTATATAAATTTAACTTATGTTCTTTTTGTTAATTTAATGAGTTAAAAGTCATCCCTAAAAACTCTAGTTTCACCGAAACTTGACCTTACCGGACTTAAATAGACTAAGCATAATAAAGTGTTACTTATACTTAACACAAATCAATTTGAATTAAACTCTTGTTCGTTTTTTTTTTGAAAATAGCTCAAAAATATAGAATATAATCCAAAATCTGATACGCAACATAAAAAACATAATTTATCACCTTTTTCAGAACCTAAATCTATCAAAGTCCATTCAAAGACAATTTTCAGGAATATATTTCGTCAGTTCCAATACCTGCGCAGTACGTCTGGCATACGTTTGGATTCCAGTTGCTATTCCCGCAGTGCGCCTCGTTAGCCAGCTGTCTTATGGCATTAGCGGTCTGTCTATTGGGCACGTTTCACGTTCCAATCGACCATCGGTCTGTAAGACCGACCGAGCTCCTTCGACGGTTATCTGGATGAAACACACTGGATCGTTACTTTGTATATCAACTTTCTGAAATATCGTAATCATATATATAGGTATATACATATATAAAATCTAAACATAAAATGTCTATCTTTGCAAAACGTCCATCGGTTAGCCGTACATTTGCTTGTTTGACCTGTTTTTGCCCGATTTCGATTTTGCAAGAAGGAGGGTTATGTTTTTCGAGTGTATGTAATTATGATGCCTCTGTCGCGACCTTGAGCTTCATGGATTTCGACGTGTGAGGTGTCATTTTAATCATATTAATAGTGGGAGTGACATAAGATATAATATTTCGAGATTGCAAAAGCTAAAAAAAGTGCAATAATTCAATTTTTTTTATTTTATTTTACTTCTTGCTTCATACGTCATAACAGTAATACGATCGTATCAATCAACATAAATATTTTTTAAGTCACTGATATGACAAACGAAATATTCTTAAATAAAGTATTCTAAAGCAATCATCTTCCTACCCGTGTCCCAAATTTATTTTGGGGCAGTTCTGTATCAGGTAAAAAAGTATGTACATAACCGACTTCAACTAGATGACCTCGTTTCATTTTAATTAGATTCTTCATCCTTTAAATTTGAACCTTAAAGATTGAATATTTTCTTGAAATTCATTTCAAAAAGAATTATCAAAATCGGTTCACAAATTACAAATATACAACATGTATTTCTTCCTTAACTCTTCCACTTCAGAAGTGGAATATTTCTTCAAATTTAAAAAGGACCAAACGGGAATCTTTCTCATCAAGGAAAGGTAACAAACACCTACCCCACTACCTATGTTAAAGTCGTTTCTTATTATATATATTAATAGGCTTATCAATAAAGTAACACTAATTTCCTCGCCAGTAATGTTAAGTGATAAGTTGATAACACTGCAAAGTGTTTAAACGAGCACGCGTTGCTAGTACTTTTACAGGAGCGACGTGTGGCCGTGTCGTGTTTATTTTATTTACGCGTGCGCCAATTACCAATGCTGCGAGCGGCGGCCGGGTTAATGTGATAAGTGACGCGGTAACTAGATGCAGGTGCAACAGATTGGGTTAGAGTTTTATGTGAAGAAAGAAGCTACGTACGCGTCGCGTAATAACCTTTTTTCTTTTTTTAAGTTAGATTATAATTATATATACAGGCTGTTATTAAATGATGTGGTTATAGGTTTTGCAGGCTTGTGGATTAAGTACAACGTAAAACATTCAGAAAATTTGTATGATTTTTTACTACATAAAAAATGTTCAACTGGACTGGTATCCAAAATTGTAAGATCTAAATTTTTTGTATTATAGTTACTCACTCGTTAAATACAACGCACGCATTATTTGACAACCGGTTCTCATGGAGGCCGTGGTATTATTCTGGTCGAGCCGGCCAGTTTGTGCCCAAATGTAACTCTCTCGCACTAAAAATGAATGATTACATATTCGAATGGTTGAACATTAATAATAATATAAATTACTTTGAAAAATATATAGGATCTCCTATATACTCCTACGTAAAAGGCCGGTAACGTCCTTGTGACTCTTGAGTAGCGGGTGGGGTGGCCATGGGCGGCGGTAGTCACACCGCATTAAAAACTAAACTATTCGAGTTTTGTATTAGTAGTTGAACGAATTTCTCACGTTCTAGCAATATATATGTTTGTGTGAACTATGTTTTTTTTTATTAAAGAATACTAGCAACGTGGATCACACTAATATTCTTGTTAACCCCCCCAGCTAAGCTAAATGCTCGTGTTAGGCGTGGGTTTACGACGGTAGTGTACTGGGCGGGGTTTGAACCCGCAACCACTTGATCGCAAGTCCGACGCCTCAGCCATCACACTACCGCCGCTTTAACAATAAAGTTTTATTTAGACATGGTAATTGCATTCCGACTACATACGACCAGTGCTTATCATATGCCGACAATGATGTCTACACTTATAACTGTAAGACTTCTGCCTGTAACAAGAGCCCCGAATTTCACTAAGGAACTAGCTTCAAAGGCTGGCAACGCGCTCTTGAGACCCGTCAACGACTATGTATGTAAACTAATCTTGTAACTCAATTTGAACCTACTTCTAACTGCTGTATCAATGTGACATTGTATGTGTATGCTGTACATACACATACAATTTTAATGATGTATTGTTTGATGACAATCAAAATGTCAAGTTTGGGTTCATTTATATACATAGATACGCTCATGCCTGTATCCCCGAAGGGGTATGTAGAGGTATATTAAATTTTGCAAATTAGAACTTGGTCTCACTAGCGTAATAGGGGGCAAGGCTATTGCCGTCAACCGGGCACTCTATGAGTTCATTTGGTTTATTTGAAAAAGTGTAATTGAATTGAATACAGTACTGATTAATTTTTTTTTTTAGTTTTATAAAGTATTATAATCATTATTATTTAGATTACACTATTATTATTACAGAATATATAAGAAGACTTGTAATTAGGTTTTCAAGAGGCTTTTTAAACTTTGTATCTTATAACAGTAATAACTGTAAGTCGACCATTTACTATATAAATAAATAAATAAATTTTCGCAGTTCGAATTATTCAACCACATCGTTGCCTGTCAATCAAACAGCTTATTTATCCTCAAAAGTTATGAAGAAAACAACTGTATCTTGTTCTTTCAAAGTGATGATAAAAAGGATGTTTAGCAATACATCTTATATATAGTTAAAATTACGAATATTTTAACTCAGAATTTCCTATTAATAAAATGGAAGTTTTTTCAACCTATTACGAATTCATATGAAATTAAACGCTAAATAATTAAAATCAACGCAACTCATTTTCCGGTCGAACTGAATTTTAAAATAAATCGGCAGAACTCGATAACTGAATCGACGTCAAAATAGCAGTCAATCAATCTATTATGAATCGATTTCCCGCATCGGTAATTCGATGGTCACATTAAATTTATGTTTGGCATTTTCAGTGTTATAATGACGTGGGAGTGGAAGGAAGAGGCTAATCATTAATGATAGTCAAAGTAGAGCACATACGCACATATGTATGTAGTTAATGATCCAGACATGTTTTATTTCGTTATACAATATTCTTCTTACAAAGCGCTTATAATGTTAGCCATTACTTGCGGTACGGTATTTTATTAGACGAGAAAATTAAAGTTTTATAATTTTTTTTTATAATTATTAGGAATTATTCATAATGTGGTCTGTCTTTTTTTGTAAAAAAGAAAGAAGAATAGAAAAAATAAAGGAATTGAACTATTATCTAAGGTAAGACACTATCTATCTATGTAATTCTATAACAATTCATATGTTTTCAAGCACTGTTGTAGTACGACTGAAGCAAAAGAGTATTTTATGTCAAAAAAAAATGCATATATATAATCTCTAGGATTGGATAAAACTGCGTTGGTTAGTTTAATAAGTATATAGCTTTTAGTACGTATGTTATATTATGTAAAAGTTCATAAAGGTTTTGATGATCAAAAATTGACAATGAATATTCAAATCTTCTTTAAATATTCTATTTTATTCATGGGTGACCTCGCTTATACGCCTTCACATACACATTCATATGTACATATTTATGTATGGCAATCGTACGTGACTCGATGTGATTACATTGAAAAATACAGTTCAAACGAAACCTTCAGATCCATTAAACATGCGACGTGTACATGTCTTCCGAAAAACTCAAAAATCATAGACTACGAAACAAAAACTTTTTTGAATTTAAAATAAAAATCATTTCGTGTCGGAGTAAAATTTACAATTCAAAGAGCTACGTAAGCAAGATAGTTGAATGCAAGACAGGGACAAAAAGTGCCGCCGTCGCATCTTCTGGGTTTGGACGACAAAACGCGCTAGTTTTGTCATTGAGAGAGGCGGGTTAGGCAAATGTTTTTGGTTGGGAAATAAAATACGTAAATGTTTCGCTGCAACCTCAGCTCAGGTGTGATGTTGTAGCAGAAAGAAATGTATTATGATTTTTTTACAGTATTTAACTTAATTGTAGTGGCAGAAGCCAGAAAGACCATTCTTGACATCCTCGAGAAATCATAATACAATCCGCATAAATTTTGCTTATTATAATTTAGTCCCACTTACGTAGTTACGTAACCACGTTAAAACACGAATCTTGGTAGAGACTCGCTTAGGCACGAATGGGCTGGTTCGACCGGTGCGATACCACGGCCTCACAAAAAGTTGAAAGCCGGTTGTGAAGTAACGCTTGCGTTACATTTCCCCGTAATGAGTGAGGTTTCCGGAGGCCCAACTAACCTATCTTCTTTCCTCTCACCTCATTCCCCATCCTCTTTCCCATCTCCTCATCCTAACTCTCTTCTTTCCTCTCCCCGCACTCCCCTATCTCTTATCACCCTCAAAGGCGATCAGCGCACTTACGACTCTAGAGTTGCAGGTGCCTGTGGACGGCTGTTGTCACTTACCATCAGGTGACCCGTCTGTTCGTCTGTCCCCCATAGCATAAAAAAAATATCTATAGCAGAAATAGAAAGATTTTTTTTAATATCAGCCTTTACACCTTAGCTTCTTAGGCGAGTGGTTCGCGGAAAAATAGAACAGGCACCCCTTCTCTTCTCGTTGGTGTCATTAAAGGTGACTAAGGAATTTTCCGTGTACAGACATCCAGTGCCCGGATGACGGCTCGACACTATTACGTAAGGGCGACTACTTTACCATCATGCTTAATGATGGATATCAAATACTTGGCGTTTGACACTGACAAACGTGTTTCCATCTTTAAGGAAAAAGACTGACTCTTGCGGTACTAAGCACACATAGAAAAATTTGCTTAACATATCAAATATATCATGATTTTTTACAATACCTATTTCTGTAACATCAAACAGTAGTAAACAAAAGAAACACACATGTGCCTCTTCGGTGCAGGGCGCCATGTGTCAAAACAATCTTGCGCGTTACAAACGCGTAATGATATTGCTCGCTCCCGGTGGACCTTTCGACCGCCGGACGGACCGCGTGGATCGAGGGTCACTAGATGAGCTATTGTGTACAAAACTATCGAGTTCATGCATCGTTAACTGACTGACTTATAAACTCGAAATAAAAGGACAGGATGACTGTATAGGCTGTATCAGCACTGATATTTTATAACCGTATGTTAAACATGGCCTAATTTCCTATTTGATGGCAAGCGAGTACTAAAATGATTTACATCACTAAACCTTTAGATTATATAGATTATATGCGTACGCTGCCAGCCAGCAAAAAACCAGTATTATTAAAGTTAGTTAAGGCACAAAACAAATTAGCACTCCGCACAAACCCATCCAGGTTTTTGTTTGGTTTTTTTTCATGATATAGGGGGACAGACCAACGGACGGGTCACCTGATGGTGCGTGAGGACCACCGCCCATATACACCTGCAACTGAAGAGCTGCCCATCTTTGAGGGTAATAAAGGATTCGGGGATGTGGAGAGAGGAAGAGGAGAGGGGGGATGACTAGATGGGAAAGTGGAGACGGTGGATCAGGTGAGAAGAAAGAGGAGAGGGGGAGTTGGGCCTCCGGAAACCTCACTTATTTCGGGGAAATGCAACGCAAGCGTCGCTGCACAACCGGTTTCCTGTACGGCCGTGATGGAACCGGCCCATTTGTGCCTAAGCATGGCTCTACGAGTGTATAAAATGCCTATATGGTTGCTTGATGCTTGATTGATAATTAGCCGATGGATGGATTGATTTACACATTAAATATACATCTTGGTAATAAACCAGCATATATTTTTAGGACATCTAGCTAAGAACTATATCCTTGTATAGTACTTTTCCCCCCCCTATCCATCTGTCAATTTGTGCCGGCCAATGAGATCGGCGGCCGCTGCCCGCGGGATTAAACTCCTTATTGATTATTGGGCCCTTTTTATACTTATCGGCCCAATTCATAAAAGGATACTATTTCTAAATAAACTATTTATATCGCCGATGAGACCAACACGAAAATTTCCAGACAAATAGATAACCTGTCTTTTAAGTTTTGTTTACTGCTATCTTTTCCCACAGTTTTACCTACATTTATATTTACTGCTCCCTCCTGAGGGTCGTAGCATAGTATTCAATAGTTTATAACCTTCCTTAATAAACGGCCTAGATATTGCTAAAAGAAAAACAATTTGTATTAGTAGTTTCTGAAATTAGGCGGGTTCAAAAAACAAACAAACAAACCGTGCCCTTTATAATGTTAGGGGACTTCAATTAAATTCTAGAGGACGATGAAAGGCTACCTTACATTAGACTCAGACCCTTAGGCAAAGCGTTATCAATTATGTGCTTGAGCAATGAGTCCAGGATGTTTCTTATCAGCAACACAGAATGTTTTTTTTTTACTTTATTTATGGATATTGTAATATACACTAGATACCACACATATTATACTGCGCAATACTCAAAGCAGTGTGCAATAATTTCTCTCAATAAAATATTTATTATCTATGCACTATCACTTATTACGTAAGAATTTATTGCGGATATTTATTTATGTTCATTTCTGACAATTCATATAGTTAGTAAAGATTTTACATTGCCAGATCCATAGCACTAACATACTAATTACACTCAGCTATAAAATAATGCAAAATGAATCCCTGAAAAGATACTAGGATCATCTGATGGAGTGAGCATTGCAGAATTACGTACTTACGTACTACGGAAAGAAACTCGATTTCTTGCAAGTCAGTGAAGTTCTAGGAAGAACAGCACATTATAAACAACGATATAACTGCTAGTTATGTGCCCTTAGCCGAACCCGCTGCAGACTCTGATAGATATAAAAAGATAATATCATGCCCTGTTACTGCTATTGAATAGTATATGTGAATCTTGCTGAAACGGGAACGAAATCTCCAAATTTGATTAAGAAATCCGCTACACGTGAGTGTTTGGTCTTGTCATGTAGGCCAAAACGTTTAGACAGAGGCAGTCCACTTCTCAATATTGACATTACACAAATGGTTCAATGAAAAACACTTTTACACCGCTTTAAATGGTACCTGGATTGTGAGCACATTTTTTTACTGAAATCGATTCGTAAGGTGAAATCATGAAGATACTTGTCTAACAATTATTCTTCAATTTTCTACTAAGAGATGGAATATTATATTAAAATTTTAAATGGATCCTTTTAATAAAAAAACAGATTTTTCCAAATCAATTCCAAAATTGTTAAAATATCGAGTTACATACACACAAAAGTTTTTTTGAAGCGCTTAAAGCTAACCCACTAAATTAAAATTGTCACGTAATGCATGCTTCAAGATATTGCTCCGCTCATACCTTTTTAACATGTGGAAACTCCCTCGGGCCGTCATCACACCGGAGTTTTTGGTGGAACGGTGTGTCGGAATCGGACTAACTAAAACCACACGGTGTGCCATGCTGCGCTTAAAATAGGAGGAATCCGGGAACAGCTTTAGTAAGACATCCGGACCCCTCATAGCGCTTGTTGCCTGCAAAAGCGCGGACACCACCTTCGGGTAACTCTCAATTAGGCAACGTCCAGGCACAACAAGACGTCACCTCCTCGTGGTTGGCCACAATAGTGGGAGGAGGGGAAAACCTGTCCCGACCTCCCGCGGCCACACTCAGGGCGGCATGAGGCGCCCGGGCTCCGCTCATACCTTATACCAACCAGTCTAGTTCAAACTATAAATGATTTATACACGAAGGGCCCGCTATTGGCTCGAACTACAAACCCACTTACTTTGATGTGCACGTGATGCCCCAAACAGATCAATTTGGGATTTGAACGCTGTCGAATGAAAATGTTGAACAAACTATAATCTGGCTAATATTACCTGAAGGGACCAAACAAATTATTTCTTCCAGAAAATTGCGGATTTAATAGTTTTAGATATTAAAATTGTTGGCGAATCCTTTTTCTAAAGTCCACTATATGTAGGTATGTCGATCAGCCATAATGGCAAAGTATCGATATATTACTAAAATTATAAACAGATATTAAATAACTTTAATTTTGTCTAAGAGTTATTTGTTGTGAAGTGTATCGTTTAGTGATCGGGACCTTATTGAGATAGCTTCAGGTAAAGCTATAAAAGGATTTAAGTTATATTGAGTAGTGAAAGGTTTCGTTAGATGAGTACCTATTTGAAATATTTGCTTATTACATTTATGTTAATTTAATCTTATCTATGAACCTCACAGAAGTAGGCAAAGAAACACATGTTATACAAATAACTGTTGTTTTTTTTTTAATTTGACTTTATACAGGGTTTTCGTGTTTGTTGTTTATAAACTTAATTAGCGATTTGCTTAAGTTTATTATTTTATAGACTAACTCTTACCAGTCAATTATTAATTAATAAACTTAATGTACTGTATCACCTGTCATTCCGAATGATTGCATTAGTTTAATCTCAACAGTTTTCTAACAATCGTTGTGTATCGTGTAAGGTAGGCTTCAGACTTGTTTATTGTACACTACTAAATTATAGATTAGGAACGAATTATTCTGTAACCTGTTGCTACTATTTAATGAGTAAATGGTACTACCTATTTAATGAAAAAAACTCACACATTCAGAATTTGATATTCATAAAATCTCCTACATGCTCCCTCAAAGTCTCCGCGCGATAAAAACAATATGGGTCACGTCACTTCTAATATAAGATAAGATATTCGCGCTCACTTATTGTGCGCATGGAAATTCCACATTGGACCTCTGGGGACCGTGTTTTGATAAAGGGAACGCGTCTATTTTCCTATATTATGCGCTTTCAATAAATGAATATTTTGTTATTCAATGCTTTAACATTTCTCAGTTAATATGTAGTCAGGTTCTGCCACTAAGACCAAGCTATATATTTCTATGTAAAAGTAATTTATACGCTACAATTTTACATGTTAACAAAATTAACAAAAATCAATAAAATTAACAAAAATCTCATAAGGTGTATGCATACTAACAGCAAAAAAGTTTCTTAATTTACAAATAAAAATGTTGGTCTTTCCTCGTTGCCTCATTACTTAGCACCGCCGCGCCGTCATAAGTACATATTGTTTTCTTCCAATGGCGTCCAAACCATTCCGATTTGTATGCAGAATATTGTATTCAAAACATAATTTCACACAGCTTCATAATTAACAGCCAAAACTATGACTGATTCACTCAGCCCCAGAAGTACAAAGCGTCGTAGTAATCTGGTTAAAACTCACAGCAGCGGTAGTTATGGTAACCTACGTATTTATCGAGTTAGTGTGAATTACACGAATTGTTTTGATGTGGACGTGCCCGTTGAACAATGTATCATTCTTGTCTCTTATGCTGTGCTAAACCGTCAATGCTTCTTCCACAGATAAAATATAAGTAAAAGCCAGAAACTCAATTAAACCTTACCTTTGACTTTTGTAGATTGTTATCTGCTTCTTTTACATTGCTCCCTGATCTGCTTTCTACATTGACTTAGATTCTCACGTGTGAATCTAAGTCAATGTAGAAAGCAGCAGCAGCTTGAAGCAGTAATATACCAGACAGATGGGGCATACCACAACAACACTTATGCCAGTTAAATAATATGCAATTTTTTTTTTATTATTTGGTCAGTTTGATGTTGTTTAAAAAACAGAGTATAGTCAAAAAACCTGCTTGCTTTAAGCAAGTACACAAACTAGATTGAACCTTTCCATTTATTTTTAACTTTACATAACAAACAGTTCAAATAAAGTTACATTACTGTTTTACAAATTGAAAATGATTTAATGCGTGTAGTTCTCGACGGAGGAGAATGACGGTAATAGGCTTGTCCCCTATTACGTAAATGGGACTGTATTAAGGCGTGCAAAAAGATGCCGTGTAAGACGCTTCTACCTTCGCTTTTGGGGATATAAGGCGTGATTTTATGTATGTAAGTTAAATAAACCAACGTTGTATCGGAATTAGCCACACAATTTCATCACAAACGACGCGGCACCTTTCAAAATAAACTTCTATATGTTTTCCCACATACAAAGTGAGTTAACTAACTTGCATTTTTATCCAATTATACACGCCTGTGTGCCCGCTGTTTACGTCAAATAAATCCTTTTATACCATTATCTAAACAAGAATAATTTCATAAACATTTTGTCGTTAGTATAATATAACAAAGTAATCACGAACCGTGTGAGTTTTTATTGGAAAATTGTTGGTAGTTTTATATTCTCTAAATTATACAGCTTATAGGGATATATATTATTTTTTAATATTATAGGGGGACAGACGAACAGACGGGTCACCTGATGGTAAGTGCCTACCGCCGTCCATGGTCACCTGCTCGCGAAAGTCGTAAGTGTGCTGCCCGCGTTTGAGGGTGATGAGGGATGAGGATCAAAAGGGGCGGGGGACAGGGTAGAGGAAAAAGGAGAGGGGGAGTTGGGCCTCCAGAAACCTCACTAATTTCGGGGAAATGCAACGCAAGTGTTGCTTTACAACCAGTTTTCTGTGAGGCCGTGGTATCGTACTGGTCGAGTCGGCCTATGATAGCTGGTGAAAGTAAAGATCAACGCGACGGGCCCGTTGATCTAGTGGCTAGTGACCCTGACTGCTGAACAAAAAGAAAGTTGTATGATCCCATTAGAAAGAATTCAAACCCTCTGTCGATTTCCTGTACCCTAATGACGCAATGGGTTAAATACCACTACGTTGCCGCGCAAAGCGTTATGGCTTCGATCCCCATACCGGACAACACTTTGTGTAATCCTCAAATTGTTTTTCTCAGTCTGGGTGTTCTTTATGTCTGTTATTTGAATGCTTGTAAAGTCTCCTGGGATATATGATTGTATAGCGGGGCATGGACCTCCAGTTCAAGCTACAGATATGCGGCTCTGACGTCCATGAGCTATTACTTAAACTCCCCAATATATTATAATAATATAATTTTCTTGCTATTGCCATTTCTTGTTCATATCTCTCTTTTTCAACATACTTCCAAATACCACAGGTTATTGCGATCAACAAAAAATAAATAACTCTTCGGCCTTATTATGTGAATGTAAATTGGAAATGTTTTTCTAGGGCTAGAAGGATACAGTAAGAGCCTATAAGCAAACCTAGATTATATCAGATCTTAAATGCGTAATTCATTGCTAATACCAGAAAAATAGCCTCTCCAATGCTAAATATATAGAGTATCATGTGTAATATATCATGATGTTAAGTTGATCGGTGGATAAACTTAATACGCTAATAGAGTACTCGGTGCGAGAACGTTTTTATCAAATTATCTGGAAGCTTGGACGAGAGCCAACCAGCCTTGTTAGCCTAGGTTCACACTGCAGCTGTGGACACCGGCATTCCACAATTTGGTGTACTTTAATTTTTTATTAAAAAAGCAATTTTTTATAGTATTACAGCAGGTTTATTTGCCTAACAACATATGTATTCATTCGAGATATGTTTTTTTTTTTTATACTATAGGGGGACAGACGAACAGACGGGTCACCTGATGGTAAGTGACACCGCCGTCCATGGACACTTGCAACTCAAGAGTCGCAAGTGCGCTGCCCGCCTTTGAGGGTGATGAGGGATAGGGGATGCAGGGACCGGAAAGAAGAGAGGAGGGATGAGGAGATGGAAAAAGGACAAAGGAGATGAGGAGAGAGAAAAGGGGGGCGGGGGAATTGGGCCTCCGGAAACCTCACTCAATTCGGGGAAATGCAACGCAAGCATTACTTCACAACCGGTTTTCTGTGAGGCCGTGGTATCGCACCGGTCGAGCCGGCCCATTCGTGCCTAAGCATGGCTCTACCACTCTAAAAATATATATGTTGTTATGACTCCCGCACTAGGACTGACGTTTCCTTAACACTAAAAACCTTGAATTATATTACTTGAGAGGACTTATAAAGTTAATAGTGATACACTTGTCTGGTGAGATAAAATATGTTTCCTATAACAGCATAGATATCGATATTTAATAGCTTCGAATTCTCAACATAATAAATAAATAAATAGACTATATCCTTTTGGTTTTACAGTAATCAGCTGAGACATCAATTATAAAACACTATATTCGGGACAGTATTTTTTATTTTTTTTTATGGTACTGAAGGACAAACGAGCAGATGGGTCACCTGACGGTAAGCGAGTTCCGCCGCCCCTGAACTCTTGCAGCTCTAGAGTCATTAGAGTGCTGTCCGTCTTTTAGGGTAGGGGAAAGGGAAGAGGGGAAGGGAAGAGAAGAAGGGAAAGGGGGTTGGGCCTCCGGTAACCTCATTCACTCGGTCACACAATGCAAGAATTGTTTAACAGCAGGTTTTCTGTAAAGCCGTGAACAGAAGCATGGCTATAAACTGTTTTGGACAGTACCGTCTGCCAATTAGCATATTAACATACAACCATCATATCATATCGAATACTACCTCACAAACATGTTTTGGCGAATACAGTGTTCATTATTCTGTGTCATGTCGCTTTATTATCCGAACGTACCGCATGACGTTAACTACAGTGTACTCTAGTCTTAATATTTACTGTGTAGTATCGGAACCATTCAACATATGGCGTTGGTTTTATACGAAAACCGCGATATGAATAAATCTCTTCCATTATGTTAGCCAAGAATACTGATGGCGTTTGGAGGTACTATTTTCGGAGTCAAGACATTATCTGTGTGGCCTTTTCCTGTTTACGATTTAAAATATCGTTCGAAATTCTCTAATACGTTTGGAATAAACTATTCTGAACAATATTGTCCAGCTCCACCCTCAAAATTTAGTTGATATATGAAAAAAAATTCAATATTAGACTTCAAACTTTTTTCTTGTTGAGTTGGTCAAAAGTACTTAAAACCGGCAGGCTTGTAGGTAAGCATTAATGACAATAGAGAAAGCTGGTGATGTATGTAAGCAAGTAGCCAGATTTTGTTTCTAACTATCCCGAAGAGATGCGTTTACGTAAGTACTTTCAATGTAACTCTTCGAGGAAATAAAAAAACTTGGCCAATCACAGCTGATGTTATTACAAAGATATGGGTTCCGTGAAACGTTATCTTTTTCACCATTGTGCTTCCGAGTGGCAATCTGATCAGGTTATGTATTACCATACATAAAAGTTGGTCCTCTCTATGCGTGCAGTCCATAGGTACCCCGATTTCTTTTTATTTAATCCGGTTAATATATTGAGACCAACTTGATTTTTTTCTTGAACACTTCTCTACAATTTATTCTAAGCTAAGCAAGTTCAGTCTTCGCTAGGACAAACAGAGTACAAAGACCCCGCCCGGGCAGTTTGTCACTCGTATTTCAACCCCGCTGTTGTTTTACGTCTGCGCTGCTACGCTTATAACCGTTCGATATTTTAAATTTCGGTTCAAACAAATATAGGCCGCCTGCATGTTAAACAATGCACTTGTGAATTTAACACAAATATTTAACTATAAGGACTAAATACACTCTCTGAAATCAAGTTACCCATTGCTCTTAATAACTAGTCGCCGCTTTACAAGACTAAATATATATTTAGTCTTGTAAAGCGGCGAGATATCTGGCCGGAAAGAAAGACCTTAGACACATAAACTTACCGAGAACCTTAAAATTGTTTCTTTCTAGTATCACACAAATAACACACTTAAAAGTTCTGATATAATCTATATACAAAAATATAATTTATATTTCTGAATATTGTAGTATTTATTCCCAGAAAGCACACAATTGTCAGAAGTTTCGGCAATAGCCAGTTGAAGGTACAGCTATTTAACTGCTGTAATAACAGGATTACACGTCGTCCCTTACACTCCCTGCACGGAAGGCGCAGTGGTTTAAGTGGCCACCTTGCATTGTGGGGTGACCCCCACATGGGACAACACCTTGTATACCTAGAATTTTCGTTCTGTGTATAGGTGTTCTTTGTGTCCATTATTTGAATATTTGTGAAGTCCCACGCGTTACAGGAATTAATCCTAGTGCCTTCCAGTGCTTTCCCCTCTTCTCCTCTATCTTCCATTCCATTTATAATCCAGTGTCTTCTCCTTTAGTTAGTAGACTCGGACTTTCCATCGCTAAGGCATATGAGCTATCCTTTGCCTTATATTTTTATCCTCCCTTGCCTGTCAATATATTCCAAATTTTCCCATCTAATTCCAGGATAACGGCAATAGGATTGGGAGCCAGGCGGCGGCCTAGTATCTAGTAATCTATCTACAACATATGTCTTCTGTATTTAGCCTTAGGTTTATAGAGGTTAGTTTTATGAGGGGTTAGTCAAACAGTCAATCTGGATAAGATATAAAAATGTGGAGTGTCTTACATGATTCCGAGTTACGACCATTTCAAGATACTCGTGTAGAATATGCAAACAACACCCTTTGATCTTTATGCCTTTGTGTTATGGTAACGGGCTTTTTAGGTATTTGAACTTAAACGAAGTGTCTGAATAATATTTCTAAGAAAAGTCTTCTAAGAGTAGTCTGATAGTCTAAGAAACTAATTTTAGTCTTAGTTTCTATAGACTGATTTGATTGATGAAATAATGATATTTTTCAGTGGTAGATCCACGCTTAGAATGGGCTATGGGCTTGACCGGTGCAATACCACGACCTCACAGAAAAACGGTTGTTTATCTCCCCATCCCTCATCACCCTCAATGGCAGCGCACCTTGCGTTGCAGGTATCCATGGACGGCGGTTGCCACTTACCACAGGTAACCCGTCTGTTCGTCTCTTCCCCTATATTATAAAAATAAATTACACAAGAAAATATTTAAATGTCAGAAAACTGTTATTTTTAACACGGCCCGTATCATGAGAACGTACCTGCCTTTGGTGCCCCATCCACAGATCTCGTGGTCCCTGTAACCGATGTCGGTGGTCAACTATTTTCATTATCATAAATACATTTTGTTTTTCATTTGTATTAAGTGGAATAAAAGAAAACTAATGATAACTTCAGACATCTCACACTCTTTGGTATACTATGGTAACCAGGCTGCTAACAAACATACTATACTTATAAATTTATAAATACATAAATATAATAGATAAATTACACCCAGACAAAGAAAAACTATCGTACTCGTCACTCAACTATTTGTTTTTTATGGTAATCAAACTCAAGACCTTTGGTCCGTTAGTCATAAGCACTAACCTCTAGTCATTAAACCAACAGCCCAATCATCATTCACGTTTCGATTGCATTTCACTGATAGTCAACCCGTAATCATGGTCGATGCAATTTGATCTAATTGTTTAAAATAGCAGCGCTATAAAGGAAGGTAATATCTTCTATCCAAATGTTTTCGATCCAATTTGTATGCCCCAATACTTCTTTGTTCCTTTTTAGTGAGATGTAGGAATAATCCTTTTTTGAAGCAAGTCACGAAGTAACACACCCAATTTACTCAGAACATAACCGTGTTGTAACCTTACAAGCGCATTAAAACATACATATACATTTTGTTCTTTATTAAGAACACATTAGCAATCACCGTGTGCACACTTTTGGGGTAAGCGCTCATATTTGCCAGCCCATTGTTCCACCGTGCTGATTTAATTAAACGAGGCTAAACTGTTCCTCTGTACTGACGTCGTAGGTTAATGCATAATTGCTGTTTAAAGGTACATCTAATAATCGCTCAATGTTCTCTAGAAATAATATTAATAAGAATTGATAATAAAATTTTTGTTATTTCGTATGTCAGTAAAAAGTATCCTATATCCTTCCCCAGGGTTCGAAGTATTCATATACCAACCATAACTAAAATCGGTTCAGCCGTTTCGCCGTGAAAGTTACAGACAGATAGATAGATAGCGGTCTTTCGCATTTATAAAATTATTATTTTCTTATTTCATAAATATGGTGCTATATAATGTGACATACATATATTACTAAGCACTTGCACCGGCTTTGTGTTTTAGTGTAAAAATATTTGAAGTAGTTTTGAAGACAAGGTAAAACAATTATAGTTTTTTTTTATCCGTCTGCGCAAGAAAGAAGGCTATATTTCTCAAGTTTGTATAATCGTATGATGTTTCTTAGCCACGAACTAGGGTGTAGACGGGTTAATGGATTTCTATACGTTGTTTCGTTCTTAATAGTTGAAGTGGGTATAAAAGTTTCACATAACGTCAGTGTCAAAAAATAGATATTTGGATTTTATATTTTATTTTTTATAATGTTTCTTGAAAATGATCAAGGTAAATTTAATTTAACATTTTGGCAACCCTGGTCGTCGTAGACGTTTTGTGCTAAGTGTAAATGATAGAGTTTGTTACATAACACTATCTACGATACTTAAATTCTTGAAATAGATTCTTGCTTTATTTAGAAGCACCTAAAAGAAATTACTATGTTTTACTACCTTATACATATAACTTAATATAGTGAGTCTCGAACTTCAACTCTTCGAGTGGGTGTTGTAAAAGGGAACTTAAGGATTGTACTGTTAATTAGACAGTATATATTATACGGTTGACGGAAAAAGACCTGCCCCCAGTTACGTGTGTGGGACTGCGTTACCGTTAGCAAAGTGTGGTCATTGGAGGCCCTTTTGCCTGTCCCCTCGGGTCTATAGTTATGTATGTATGTTTGATTTTAAAGTAAACCTTACTAATTAACAGTATGGTATTTACGATTTCTAAATAATATACTGACACGGTACTCTCCATAAGCTTTGCAAGACAAGTCTTTTGTTTCCGCATTTATTACAATCATTTTCGTCATGCGATCAGTGACCTTGACTGCTGAGCCAGAGTTCATAAAAAAATTCCCACACAGGATATAAAAAATATATGATCTACAAATAGCTGTCCCTAGTCACGGTGTTTTTGTGTCCAAGTTGTTTGAACGCTTATCAAGTCCCCCGCGATAAAAAAAAAAACATTCCTGATGCGGAAGCTGTTTTTTTTATTAAAAGTAAGTAAAAATATAAACTTTATATTCTATTATATTATAATACTATGTAATTAAGATTAATATATATATTTTTAAAGTGATAATAAAGATGTTTTTTGTAAAATAACAGACCGCACTATACTAAGTGCATATCAGACACGTAAGGTGTATTTTCTGTGTTTATTAGACCCGAAATAAATAATGCACCTCACCTCACCACTACGCTGCCGCGCCGAGTGTTGTAGGTTCGATCCCCGCACGGGACAACACTTTGTGTAATATTCAAATTGTTGTTCTGAGTCTGGGTGTTCTTTGTGACCGTTGCTTGAATGTTTGTAAAGTCCCCGCGACACAGGAATTAATCCTAGTGCGGGAGTTGTCTTTTAAAAAAAAAAAAAAAAATTAAATGACCAAAATTTCATGAATTATATGATAAGATATACATGCGAATAACGCCAGGCTGCTGCTTGCTTTAATAGACATCATTACACTCTGTCATTGAATAGAATGTGTTGGTGTATGACGTAACAAAACTCTATCTAGAAGTAGCGTGTTATATTCCTTAATTACTCTGGTAATTAAAACTTGGATCACAGAACTAGAACATAGTAATTTAGAAGAAAATTAACTTTAAGCAGATTACAGCACTATGTATGAATGTTGTAACGAGTGTCTAGTGACGTCATAAGGCAGCTAATGTCCTCTCAGAGACGCATTTAACTTAATGATGTCTTCTCTATTAATAATGTACATAAGTCCTTACTACCCTCAGGAGATGTTAAGTAAGTGATTGTATGATGTGTTGGTAAGGTTAAGTATATGCGATTTAATAGCTGAGGTATACTTGCTTTTTTCTTCGACTTTACTCGCATTCAAGTATTTTTTTATGTCATGGGAACATCTCTTTTTGGTTGAACTACTACTACTCTGAAAGTCCTTTGTTGGATCTTTGAAAACGCGAATGATAAATTGTTTATAATCAACAGTTGAGTATAGGTATTCAATCGTAAAAAGCTATCTCACATTACCAATTTATGTTAAATATCATTTAAAATTCTTAATTGCCACTGCCAATGTCTGCGACATATATTGTAATTGTTGGCGTATGGGAGTCTGGATGTAATAGGATGTCACTCCCAATGTTGAGACTATACAAATGATATCCATATGTCTAATCCATCAAGCCGTCTAGGTTCTATGGAGTGATAAAAAAACATCTTGTGTATATACATACATATAAACATAGTTTTAAAGGGCTAATAAATTTAATTTCAAAACTGGTAAAGGTTTATGTTTACTCGATTGTCCAAAAACCTCCTTCTTCGCAAGAAATGAAATTTATTACACTATAAGACTTTACTTTTGAAATTTTAAAAGAACCTTAAAAGTAAAGTCTTTTAATTTTAAATAACTGAACGAAATGTACGAGATTTTTTCTATTCAGGGCAAAAATAATCTTTTGCTGCAAATTTCTGGTTAATGCTAGGTTCACCGATGAACAACAAAAATGGCAAACATTCTGATTCAAATGGCCAATGGTGTGACAACCAGGGAAGGTCGCAACGGGTACGGGACGGTGGCGAGGCGTGGCGACTGCGACCGGCTCGTTAATCAATTTACCCGCTTGTTTCCACTCAAATTAACGCCCGCTCCTTCCGTTTGCATGTGGGGCTATGAAAACTGCGATAATAACATAATTTATATTTTTTTAATATTGTTAAATTAATATATTTTTTTCTTTTAATGATAGCTTTACATTCTAAAAAGCAACCTGTAGTTGCTATTGTGTGTATCAGTATATATGTTTGTTGTGAAATATTGTTTAAAATAAAAATAAACACAGTTATTCTTCGATTCTTTCTGGGTTTTTGAATGCACTTCTTCTCACTGACCTTTACATACTTGAGTAGGTTGAAGAAAGATAGAAAAGTGATAAAATTAAAATCAGAGTCGCCCTGTGTCAGAACTCAGAACTTACTTTACAAGTTCAAAAGATGACTCAGGATTAACACTAGCTTATAACTGTATTATTGTGTATTGCCTATTTATATTTGTCACAGAACCAGCAAGCACCACTAACTCCTGGAAGTGATGATATACGACGTATTAATATTCTTTATTATCAATACACTTTATATTTCTAGTCCTTTATAGTGTAACCTAAAACTATAAAACTGCGAAGTAGTAATAACTGTTATCATAATAAAAGTAACTATGGTCAGTTATTCTTATTTATACTTAAAGATCCGACATTTGCGGTTTTTCTTGTTTTGTGTGATTTTTAGATCTACGCCGTAGCTTATAGAACCGGCTACGAATGCCACTATCTACTATTTGTAGCACTACAGTTCTACAAATGCTTAAGCACACATTCTATTTTATTAAACCTCCAATGTTTTATTAATTCAATAATTATTAATTAACTATTATATGAGATGCTATATATATATATATATTACTACTATTTTATTGTTTTGATAAAAAAATCCCCGCTAGTTTTCTGGCCCGCTTACGCTCCATGGATTCGAATCATAACCCTTTGGCTGGTCACCCTGTCGTCTTCATTTCTTTTTTATTTTAATTAACCGTTGATTGATTCGTTCTTTGAATTTGTAATTCTTTAAAATTAAATTAATTTGGTTTTCAATAGACCTTTTGATGTTTGGTTTTGGTTTTCAAAAAAGTTTTGTTATATTTTTTACTTTGTCAATTTCGTTCTTTTTATTGAATATTTTTAGGGAGAAGGTTGAAATAGAATATTGGAAATTAATTGCTTGATATTTTATGTGTTTTAGTACTGAAACAACATGTTATAAACTACAAGCTTTCGGTCGCGGATTTGTTCGCGTAATAATTATTTTTGTTGGATGAAATATGGTACCCTATGTCATTCTATACCCCGGGAAATATGATGTATTTCATAATGATTGGTTCAGTACTTTATATCTGAAGGTAAACCACAAACAAACAAAGTTTGCGCATTTATATTGATACTAGAACGACAAAATTTAATTGCCTAACAATTAAAATTACTATTAAGTAACTGTTGCTGAATAGTCATATATTTTACCCCTTTATTACGAGAATTGAAGTAAAGTAATTATGTTATAAATATATCACTGTAATTAAAGTACTTCCTACTAAATAATTAAAAGATTTGAATAGTAATTAGAATTACTGAAGAAAGTCGAGACACCTATATTTTCTGTGAACCCGCCATCTTGTAAAACGCTTAGCTTACAAAAGACTTTCACCAATGCCATTATTCAGAGATATAAATGAGCTCATTTAATCTGATTTCAAAATTGCTTTCACACAGGTTCACATTAAATCCATTGTCCGAATCTATCGAAAAGAAGCTTATTGTGGCCGCAAATGTCAAAGAAATTAATTAGCGATGGTGACCCGCAATGGGCTATCGACAGTTAGTAATTGAAAACAAGGCATAAACGATCGCGATCCTTGATTTAAGGTTAATAATTATGTATGACTATAATCAAATTGCCTGTAGTCGTTTTTCCCTTGTTGTTAAAGTTTACTTACAGTTTAAAAACAGATTTTTGTGTGATTTTACAATATGGTATTGTAAAATGACACATACAGGCTTGAAGAAACATAAAATACATATTAATAATGTAATTTTCCTTCACGTTTATGTAACCTACAAAACTGTTTAACTGCAGTGATACTTTTGGTTACTCTCACGAATAAAGCGACATACGATGTCTTTATATTTTCCTTTATCGCTCCTGCTACCAAAAAACCAGATATAATCCTGCAATAACGATATAAAATTAGTGCGATAAGTTGTTTAGGTTTTAAAATGTCTTATCAAGACACACTGTCTTGATAAAAAACTACTTGTTACGTAACGGGCTACTGACACGATATATTTTTTTGTATGTCTTTCTTATTATGATGGAATGCTACGTGGTTTATTTAAGGAACGGAGAAAAGATGCTTGAAATATTTAATTCAATGTTTTATTTTCGGATGTAGTACTCATATTTTGTATTTGAGTAAGTTCTTAATGATGCTTTATGTGGTGTGGTGGAGGTTACAGACAACTGTATAGGAAATTAACAAGTACTGGGACATGTATAGGTGAAGGTGTGAGGACTATTCAGTACCCTTAAAAGTAACACCGGCGTGTTGCCAAAACTGCTTACTAAACTATCTATAGTTTAGTAAGCAGTTTTTTTAATAAATGATAAAATGTTAGTAATAGGTAAAGGTGCATATCGCCACCATTTAATTCAAGGACTTAGACTTCCCGGCACCAGCCAGTTCGAGTTTTTTTTTTTATGGGGTATTGGACTATCCCCGCCCATAGATACCCGCAACCCAAGAGTCACAAGTGCATTGCCGACCTTTATGTGTGTCTATGTAATCCTGACTTGCTTCAATTATTCCTTACACTCCCCAATCCACCTGTACAAGCAATATGCCTTACCTTTCTATCCTCCCTTTCCTGTCAATAAACTCCAAATTCCATACTTATTCCCAAAAGTGCTCGGTTGAAGGCAATAGGAAAGGAAGAAGAAAGAAAGAAAAGAAAATTAGCAAAAGGGTAAAATTTAGGTGTTAATTACACCTCTGCTTACGCCTTCAGGATACAGGCGTAAGGGTATGTGTATGTATGTTGCAAAACTGAAACTGAACTATTGGTCCTACTATACAGATGACGCAATGTTTTGAATACATTCATATCTCTCATTATGAAAATTAAAATCTGAACAGAAGCTTGTACAGAACCAACGGCACATAATCATTCCTTAACACTGCCTACTGATGGCTGAACGTCATTAACATTGAATATTTATTTCTGCAATAATTCGAATGGCCCCACTATAACTTTGCTGGGTCAACAACAATAAAATTGCACAGAATACTTTATTATTCAACACTTTTTCATTAACCGATGTTTATGGTGACACGTACATTTCATATTTATTAAAACGCATAATCTTACAATAAAATACCAGGTTTAAGGGGTTAAAATATTGTGAGTTGGTAATAAACGTTGCTTTACGATTAATAGCCATTTTTAACAAGTAAATTGGTATGAGGGGAAGCGGTTATCTGAAAAATGTTGATAATTCACTTTAAAAAAGTAGACAACCAACTTCAATGCGTTTATCATTAAAAAAGAGACTTATATGGTTTTCTTATCGATGAAATAGGACTACACGGGAAGCACCAGCTTTCAAATAAAATAAAATCATCAAAGTCGGTTCAACCAGTAAAGTTCTGACGTACCACACATAAAAAAAAATACAGTCGAATTGAGAACCTTTTTTGAAGTCGAGGATAATCGAAGATCGAAGATAATTATAAAAAAATACTAAATATTTATCTATCTCGATTTTCTTTTTCGTTTATGTTATGTATATAATTATGTCACTCTCACTTTTAAGACGATTCAACCGACACTGCACATCGAACTGCATTAAGCCCTCTTGACTCTAGGACTCTATTACACTACTAACACCCTATTCACATACATACATGAATATATACTACTTGCTTAAACATATACGCCAATAACCCTCCTTCATGCTCAATTGGCAGAAGATGTTTCCTAGTTTTGCTTTCTTTTCTTACGCTTTTCTAAACATAAAAATAACATCTGCCTTTAATTAGTTTAACCATTCTTTAAATTGCTTACCAAGCATGTTGATATTGATAATATTTTGAAGCTAAGACTGATAAGTCCTAAAAGTTATTTGAAAAAAAAATATTTTTATACATTTCATGTAGGTAAGCAGTAAACAATAGGAAATAAAATATCAATTAACCTCATTATCTAAATGATCATAAAACAACCCGTGTCGACAACATAACCCCATTACAGCACTATAACCGCAACCATACTTTACTCACTTCTACTCATTTATACCCCATCGAATGGGCGGGGTGGCTTCCGTGACTTTTCACTATTAATTCAATTAGTGCAATAAATAGTTTGAAGTCGGTAAAAAGCATTATAATAATCGTATATAATGTGATATAGAATATTTTTAAACGCGAAAGTGTCGTAGCTCAACGCTGCAGGAGTGTGTAGCGACACTGTTCTGATATCTTTATGGCGTTTATGGTAGCCTGGTAGCTGTTGAGTTGTGGCATACAGAATGGGGAAGTTTTTTTATTAGATGGGATCAGGGAAAGTTATAACTTGCGATGTATAGGAATTAATTTTTGGACGTTTATTGTGTACGAGATGCAAACATACACACTCTCTCACCTGCATCCCCGAAACGACAAGCAGAGGAGAAATCATTACCCACGCTTTGCCAAACATAATTCAGTCCTATCCAAGTAACAGGGGTAATCTTATTACCGTCATTCGGGCACTATTAGGAATTGGATTGGAAAATTTAGAGTAAACTGACAGGAAAGGGAGGTGTACGAGATATTACAACTGTATTGCGTAGATGTTAAATAGGTAGATAGCTGCCTTTAATGCGCCCCTCGTGATAAGTCGTAAATTAGCAATTTACTAGACTCATTCGTAACATAATTCAATATCAGCTCAGCAACATGAGACGTAAATATCTTACTAGCTTTAGATAGTACATTCAAAACGTTGTCAGTGAGCAGCAAGGAAGAGTATACTCTTTTGAACAAAAAAAAAACTACAATTGGCGGAGAGATCGGTTAACATCACAACCAATAATCGGACTTTAAAAAAGTAGACAACCGACTTCAATGCGTCTATCATATCAAAATTTAAGACTAATATGGTTTTCTCATGAATGCCATTGTCACAACTGGACCAAACTCTCATCTAACTACACTTGAAGTACATGCCTTCCAATAAAAAAAAAGAATCATCGAAATCCGTTGGCGTGATATTAAGTTATTTGTCCATTTGTCGCACACATGTTTAGTGCAAATTTAAGACATATAGTTTTCTCATTGATGCCATTATCAGAACTGGACCAAATTAAAATGGGACCGCACACATACATTAAAATGGAAGCACCAGCTTTCAACTAAAAAAAAATCGTCGAAATCGGTTCAGGCAGTCCAAAGTTCTGAGGTAACAAACAATAAAAAAACAGTCTAATTGAGAACTTCCTCCTTTTTGAAGTCGGTTGAAAGAAGAACCTTTTCCTTTTTTAACATGTGTACATTCGCTCACGCTCATATCTTCTAAGGGGTAGGCAGGTGTACTAAACACCCACATTTTCTTAACAGTGGTAGAGCCATGCTTGGGTATGAATAGGCCGGAACCACCGGTGCGATACCATGGCCTCACAGAAAACCGTTTGTGATGCAATGCATATGTTGGATTTCCAAGAAATTTGTGAAGTTTCCGGACGCCCAACTCTCTCCTCTTTACCATCCTCTCATCCCACCTCTCTTCTTTCCCATCTCCTCGTCCCCCCCTTTCTATTTTCCCCTCCCCGAACCTCCTGCAGCGTACTCCAGTCCAGCCGCCTCATTCGAGCATAAATTTAGCTACTTGGAAATAATTATAATACAATATTCTAGGATAAATGCTATCTTATTATTTTCATTCTTTGTGTGTTTAAGTGTATTCTTTTTGCTCTATGCCTGTGTTTCTATTGAAACGGCATTAGATAGTACGTAACACAGATTACTTTGTCATCAATACGTAATTAATAATTAGATTAAAAGCAACAAACAAATCACGTAGTATTTACGTACATATATCGTAAATACCACAAAATAAAAGATCAACAGATAATTTAACAATAATACATATAAAAGAAATATTTCACAATACTTTAGATAAAGGAATTTTTAAGGAGGCATATAGTAGGTACGCCATAAAACGCCGGCGGCATTCTCATTACTTACACTGCGTTATTTGCTCCGTCGAAGCTCAACGTTTTCGTTTGACCTGTTTTGTTGGAAGGATAAATTAAAAAATATATAACAGCCAAACCGTTTAAATTTGGAAGGAATTATTTTATTTTATGATTTTTAGTGATGTAATATGATGGGGATAGTGGTCATTTATATCGGTCTGCTGAGCGAGAGGTTTTGGGCTCGATTCCCACAAATTGTGTGATTGACAAATAGTTGTACCTTGTCTGTAGCATTAAAATTGTACCAATTTGTGATGAATACCTATCGGTTATTCTGAACAAATTGATTACCGTGTAGCTCTGCCTACGACTCGAATTAGATGTAAAACTCGTTAGCTCATTCGCTTCTAACAAATGATTTTATTAATAAGTTATAATCGTATCAATTATTGTTTTATCTATATCAATAAATTGTTTTTTTTGACAACACACATTTTAAGGATAAAAATGCTTGTGCGTATAAAGCACACATCCCAATAAAATTAAAAAGGAAAAACAAGCTTCTTAAAAATATTACGTTAAATAGAGATAGAAATAATCATTAATTCTCTTGCAGGTGCGTTATAAGACTCTCAGATGCAAGAAAATCTCCTTATACTTAGATCAAATGTTTCTTTAACAATTCTCCCACTAGGATTTATTCCTATGTCGAAGGGGAGTTAACAATCGGAAGCAGAGAACATCTACACCCGGGAAAACTATTTATAGATTATATATATTTTGACTCAGGTGGAAATCGAACCCACGACTTCTGGCTCAGCAGTCAGGCTTACTAACCACTAGACCAAGAGGCCAACATTAATGCGGTACAAATAATATATAAACCTATTTTTTTTTTTTAGATATTTAAAATACTAAGATAGAAAATAATAATTTAGGCATTCTTTGTTAATTATATTTCCTTCTTAAAAAGCATCTCTTTTCTTTTTTATTTTTTTTTAAGAACTTTTTCTTCTATTTTTACAATGTTCACCCAGTTAACACATTCTAATTTCGAAATAAAAAGTTTTGAATTGGGAACCTTCAAAGCAGTGTTGAAGCTGAAACTAGGACAGTTTGCACCACTCGTGTGCTTACTGAACTCTCAATGATATGCGCATTATAACCTGTGCATAATATCCGATATAAAAGTGCTCTTTTCCAGCTACTGTATGTCACTGTACGGCCATAAAGCTTGCGAATCACAAGAAGCTTATGTGTTACTCGTGTTGATTCTTTATTGCTTGTCTTTAACGCCATCCTGATGGTTTTACACATAAGATTTAATTATTATCTGTGAGTTTGTGCTGCTTATTTTATTTAACTTTCCGAATTCATCAGTGCCTCTTTAGATATCATCATAAACTGTAATAAAAGTTACTTTTTGACTAGTCTTTGCGGCAGGGTCTTTAGGGAATCTTAATGAAATTATTTTGTGTATAGTAATAATTTAAATTACAGTATAAGTAACCAAAGAGTTTTATGCATAATATTCTATTTCTTTATTTTTTTTTTTAGTAAATACGTTTTTATTCGTTTAAGCAGTCATTGTGCCGTATAGTTTACGGAGGACCAGAATATTGCCACCCCATCTCTTGCCATAAAAGGTGAAAGACAGTATGTATGTAGTCATACAGTGCCCGATTGACTGCAATAGGCTTGACCTCTATTACGTTCGTGGGACCATATACTAATGGACAACTTGTAGGTGTTTAATACACCTCTGCCCTCCCTTTATATCTCGTATATTCAGTAACTTGTTTAACACTGTTTTAGTACTGAAACAACATGTTATAAACTACAAGCTTTCGGTCGCGGATTTGTTCGCGTAATAATTATTTTTGTTGGATGAAATATGGTACCCTATGTCATTCTATACCCCGGGAAATATGATGTATTTCATAATGATTGGTTCAGTACTTTATATCTGAAGGTAAACCACAAACAAACAAAGTTTGCGCATTTATATTGATACTAGAACGACAAAATTTAATTGCCTAACAATTAAAATTACTATTAAGTAACTGTTGCTGAATAGTCATATATTTTACCCCTTTATTACGAGAATTGAAGTAAAGTAATTATGTTATAAATATATCACTGTAATTAAAGTACTTCCTACTAAATAATTAAAAGATTTGAATAGTAATTAGAATTACTGAAGAAAGTCGAGACACCTATATTTTCTGTGAACCCGCCATCTTGTAAAACGCTTAGCTTACAAAAGACTTTCACCAATGCCATTATTCAGAGATATAAATGAGCTCATTTAATCTGATTTCAAAATTGCTTTCACACAGGTTCACATTAAATCCATTGTCCGAATCTATCGAAAAGAAGCTTATTGTGGCCGCAAATGTCAAAGAAATTAATTAGCGATGGTGACCCGCAATGGGCTATCGACAGTTAGTAATTGAAAACAAGGCATAAACGATCGCGATCCTTGATTTAAGGTTAATAATTATGTATGACTATAATCAAATTGCCTGTAGTCGTTTTTCCCTTGTTGTTAAAGTTTACTTACAGTTTAAAAACAGATTTTTGTGTGATTTTACAATATGGTATTGTAAAATGACACATACAGGCTTGAAGAAACATAAAATACATATTAATAATGTAATTTTCCTTCACGTTTATGTAACCTACAAAACTGTTTAACTGCAGTGATACTTTTGGTTACTCTCACGAATAAAGCGACATACGATGTCTTTATATTTTCCTTTATCGCTCCTGCTACCAAAAAACCAGATATAATCCTGCAATAACGATATAAAATTAGTGCGATAAGTTGTTTAGGTTTTAAAATGTCTTATCAAGACACACTGTCTTGATAAAAAACTACTTGTTACGTAACGGGCTACTGACACGATATATTTTTTTGTATGTCTTTCTTATTATGATGGAATGCTACGTGGTTTATTTAAGGAACGGAGAAAAGATGCTTGAAATATTTAATTCAATGTTTTATTTTCGGATGTAGTACTCATATTTTGTATTTGAGTAAGTTCTTAATGATGCTTTATGTGGTGTGGTGGAGGTTACAGACAACTGTATAGGAAATTAACAAGTACTGGGACATGTATAGGTGAAGGTGTGAGGACTATTCAGTACCCTTAAAAGTAACACCGGCGTGTTGCCAAAACTGCTTACTAAACTATCTATAGTTTAGTAAGCAGTTTTTTTAATAAATGATAAAATGTTAGTAATAGGTAAAGGTGCATATCGCCACCATTTAATTCAAGGACTTAGACTTCCCGGCACCAGCCAGTTCGAGTTTTTTTTTTTATGGGGTATTGGACTATCCCCGCCCATAGATACCCGCAACCCAAGAGTCACAAGTGCATTGCCGACCTTTATGTGTGTCTATGTAATCCTGACTTGCTTCAATTATTCCTTACACTCCCCAATCCACCTGTACAAGCAATATGCCTTACCTTTCTATCCTCCCTTTCCTGTCAATAAACTCCAAATTCCATACTTATTCCCAAAAGTGCTCGGTTGAAGGCAATAGGAAAGGAAGAAGAAAGAAAGAAAAGAAAATTAGCAAAAGGGTAAAATTTAGGTGTTAATTACACCTCTGCTTACGCCTTCAGGATACAGGCGTAAGGGTATGTGTATGTATGTTGCAAAACTGAAACTGAACTATTGGTCCTACTATACAGATGACGCAATGTTTTGAATACATTCATATCTCTCATTATGAAAATTAAAATCTGAACAGAAGCTTGTACAGAACCAACGGCACATAATCATTCCTTAACACTGCCTACTGATGGCTGAACGTGATTAACATTGAATATTTATTTCTGCAATAATTCGAATGGCCCCGCCATAACTTTGCTGGGTCAACAACAATAAAATTGCACAGAATACTTTATTATTCAACACTTTTTCATTAACCGATGTTTATGGTGACACTTACATTTCATATTTATTAAAATGCATAATCTTACAATAAAATACCAGGTTTAAGGGGTTAAAATATTGTGAGTTAGTAATAAACGTTGCTTTACGATTAATAGCCATTTTTAACAAGTAAATTGGTATGAGGGGAAGCGGTTATCTGAAAAATGTTGATAATTCACTTTAAAAAAGTAGACAACCAACTTCAATGCGTTTATCATTAAAAAAGAGACTTATATGGTTTTCTTATCGATGAAATAGGACTACACGGGAAGCACCAGCTTTCAAATAAAATAAAATCATCAAAGTCGGTTCAACCAGTAAAGTTCTGACGTACCACACATAAAAAAAAATACAGTCGAATTGAGAACCTTTTTTGAAGTCGAGGATAATCGAAGATCGAAGATAATTATAAAAAAAAATACTAAATATTTATCTATCTCGATTTCCTTTTTCGTTTATGTTATGTATATAATTATGTCACTCTCACTTTTAAGACGATTCAACCGACACTGCACATCGAACTGCATTAAGCCCTCTTGACTCTAGGACTCTATTACACTACTAACGCCCTATTCACATACATACATGAATATATACTACTTGCTTAAACATATACGCCAATAACCCTCCTTCATGCTCAATTGGCAGAAGATGTTTCCTAGTTTTGCTTTCTTTTCTTACGCTTTTCTAAACATAAAAATAACATCTGCCTTTAATTAGTTTTACCATTCTTTAAATTGCTTACCAAGCATGTTGATATTGATAATATTTTGAAGCTAAGACTGATAAGTCCTAAAAGTTATTTGAAAAAAAAATATTTTTATACATTTCATGTAGGTAAGCAGTAAACAATAGGAAATAAAATATCAATTAACCTCATTATCTAAATGATCATAAAACAACCCGTGTCGACAACATAACCCCATTACAGCACTATAACCGCAACCATACTTTACTCACTTCTACTCATTTATACCCCATCGAATGGGCGGGGTGGCTTCCGTGACTTTTCACTATTAATTCAATTAGTGCAATAAATAGTTTGAAGTCGGTAAAAAGCATTATAATAATCGTATATAATGTGATATAGAATATTTTTAAACGCGAAAGTGTCGTAGCTCAACGCTGCAGGAGTGTGTAGCGACACTGTTCTGATATCTTTATGGCGTTTATGGTAGCCTGGTAGCTGTTGAGTTGTGGCGTACAGAATGGGGAAGTTTTTTTATTAGATGGGATCAGGGAAAGTTATAACTTGCGATGTATAGGAATACTTTTTGGACGTTTATTGTGTACGAGATGCAAACATACACACTCTCTCACCTGCATCCCCGAAACGACAAGCAGAGGAGAAATCATTACCCACGCTTTGCCAAACATAATTCAGTCCTATCCAAGTAACAGGGGTAATCTTATTACCGTCATTCGGGCACTATTAGGAATTGGAATGGAAAATTTAGAGTAAATTGACAGGAAAGGGAGGTGTACGAGATATTACAACTGTATTGCTTAGATGTTAAATAGGTGGATAGCTGCCTTTAATGCGCCCCTCGTGATAAGTCGTAAATTAGCAATTTACTAGACTCATTCGTAACATAATTCAAAGAATTATCTCCAACTTTTAGTCGTTATAGAGTTGTAACTTCCACTATCAGCTCAGCAACATGAGACGTAAATATCTTACTAGCTTTAGATAGTACATTCAAAACGTTGTCAGTGAGCAGCAAGCAAGAGTATACTCTTTTGAACAAAAAAAAATCTACAATTGGCGGAGAGATCGGTTAACATCACAACCAATAATCGGACTTTAAAAAAGTAGACAACCGACTTCAATGCGTCTATCATATCAAAATTTAAGACTAATATGGTTTTCTCATGGATGCCATTGTCACAACTGGACCAAACTCTCATCTAACTACACTTAAAGTACATGCCTTCCAATAAAAAAAAAGAATCATCGAAATCCGTTGGCGTGATATTAAGTTATTTGTCCATTTGTCGCACACATGTTTAATGCAAATTTAAGACATATAGTTTTCTCATTGATGCCATTATCAGAACTGGACCAAATCAAAATGGGACCGCACACATACATTAAAATGGAAGCACCAGCTTTCAACTAAAAAAAAATCGTCGAAATCGGTTCACGCAGTCGAATGTTCTGAGGTAACAAACAATAAAAAAACAGTCTAATTGAGAACTTCCTCCTTTTTGAAGTCGGTTGAAAGAAGAACCTTTTCCTTTTTTAACATGTGTACATTCGCTCACGCTCATATCTTCTAAGGGGTAGGCAGGTGTACTAAACACCCACATTTTCTTAACAGGGGTAGAGCCATGCTTGGGTATGAATAGGCCGGAACCACCGGTGCGATACCATGGCCTCACAGAAAACCGTTTGTGATGCAACGCATATGTTGGATTTCCAAGAAATTAGTGAAGTTTCCGGACGCCCAACTCTCTCCTCTTTACCGTCCCCTCATCCCACCTCTCTTCTTTCCCATCTCCTCGTCCCCCCCTTTCTATTTTCCCCTCCCCGAACCTCCTGCAGCGTACTCCAGTCCAGCCGCCTCATTCGAGCATAAATTTAGCTACTTGGAAATAATTATAAAACAATATTCTAGGATAAATGCTATCTTATTATTTTCATTCTTTGTATGTTTAAGTGTATTCTTTTTGCTCTATGCCTGTGTTTCTATTGAAACGGCATTAGATAGTACGTAACACAGATTACTTTGTCATCAATACATAATTAATAATTAGATTAAGCAACAAAGAAATCACGTAGTATTTACGTACATGTATCGTAAATACCACAAAATAAAAGATCAACAGATAATTCTCATTACTTACACTGCGTTATTTGCTCCGTCGAAGCTCAACGTTTTCGTTTGACCTGTTTTGTTGGAAGGATAAATTAAAAAATATATAACAGCCAAACCGTTTAAATTTGGAAGGAATTATTTTATTTTATGATTTTTAGTGATGTAATATGATGGGGATAGTGGTCATTTATATCGGTCTGCTGAGCGAGAGGTTTTGGGCTCGATTCCCACAAATTGTGTGATTGACAAATAGTTGTACCTTGTCTGTAGCATTAAAATTGTACCAATTTGTGATGAATACCTATCGGTTATTCTGAACAAATTGATTACCGTGTAGCTCTGCCTACGACTCGAATTAGATGTAAAACTCGTTAGCTCATTCGCTCCTAACAAATGATTTTATTAATAAGTTATAATCGTATCAATTATTGTTTTATCTATATCAATAAATTGTTTTTTTTTTGACAACACACATTTTAAGGATTAAAACGCTTGTGCGTATAAAGCACACATCCCAATAAAATTAAAAAGGAAAAACAAGCTTCTTAAAAATATTACGTTAATAGAGATAGAAATAATCATTAATTCTCTTGCAGGTGCGTTATAAGACTCTCAGATGCAAGAAAATTTTTATTTTTTTTAAGAACTTTTTCTTCTATTTTTACAATGTTCACCCAGTTAACACATTCTAATTTCGAAATAAAAAGTTTTGAATTGGGAACCTTCAAAGCAGTGTTGAAGCTGAAACTAGGACAGTTTGCACCACACGTGTGCTTACTGAACTCTCAATGATATGCGCATTATAATCTGTGCATAATATCCGATATAAAAGTGCTCTTTTCCAGCTACTGTATGTCACTGTACGGCCATAAAGCTTGCGAATCACAAGAAGCTTATGTGTTACTCGTGTTGATTCTTTATTGCTTGTCTTTCTGCCATCGTGATGGTTTTACACATAAGATTTAATTATTATCTGTGAGTTTGTGCTGCTTATTTTATTTTACTTTCCGAATTCATCAGTGCCTCTTTAGATATCATCATAAACTGTAATAAAAATTACTTTTTGACTAGTCTTTGCGGCAGGGTCTTTAGGGAATCTTAATGAAATTATTTTGTGTATAGTAATAATTTAAATTACAGTATAAGTAACCAAAGAGTTTTATGCATAATATTCTATTTCTTTATTTTTTTTTTTAGTAAATACGTTTTTATTCGTTTAAGCAGTCATTGTGCCGTATAGTTTACGGAGGACCAGAATATTGCCACCCATCTCTTGCCATAAAAGGTGAAAGACAGTATGTATGTAGTCATACAGTGCCCGATTGACTGCAATAGGCTTGACCTCTATTACGTTCGTGGGACCATATTCTAATGGACAACTTGTAGGTGTTTAATACACCTCTACCCACCCCTTATATCTCGTATTCAGTAACAGTGTCACTTTGCATCATTATTAAAATAGTTACTATTATGGGCTATTTCGTTCGAGTGTTCGAAACGTAATTTTTTCTTTATAAACGGACTTTATAAAGTAGACAACTGACTTCAATGCGTCTATCATAAAATTTAAGACTAATATGGTTTTCTCATGGATGCCATTGTCACAACTGGACCAAACTCTCATCTAACTATCCTTGGAGTACATCCTTTCTAATAAAAAAAGAATCAAGGCTATCGGTTAGCGTGATATTGTGTTATTCGTTCATTTGTTGTGCACATGCTTACAGACAATAATCTATCTCGGTGCCATTCCAGTGCAGCTTCGTTTAGCCGTTCTGTCGGGCTAACAAACATCACAAGAATATGTAAACTTATGCAATATGTAAATGTTTCTAAATCTCTAGTGTTATGGCCATATGTACCAACCCGGCGACACAGACATAGCTCGGAGGCGGTATCGATTGCGCCGACCCCAACGTAATTGCCTGCCCTTTCTTCTTATTGACAGCTAACGTTCCAGAATCATCTCGCACACTTCGAATTTTAAAATAGGGAGCGTTCTTCTTTTGTTTTGTTGGTGGCCTATTTTTTTAACAATATATTTTTAACATTTACGACACTGAACGGCCTAAGTTAACCACCCATGGGTTTTGTGGGGTGTAGTCACAGTAAATAACAACTTGAAGTATATAATTACATATATACGTACGTCCTTACATTCCCGAAAGGATAGGCAGAGGCGTTTCAAACAAACAAACCCCCACTTTTTACAAACCAAATTATACCTTAGTTCTAGTTACGTAACAGGGGGGAAGTCCGACCTGGTAAGCATTGTCGTCATCCGGGTACTATTTGATTCTATATATAAACTGTCTAAGAGATGGCAGTCCGATCCTTTAGTCCCTTTTTAAGACATTTTTTTTCTTTTTAATAAAAAATATCAATATGTTAAAGTTCTATGTGATCGGATGCAATATACAGCGGACTAATTAATATACAGTCGCTCATGGCAAACGGTTTTATACTAAATTACTGTAATTTAGTATTAATTTCACAAAAAAATTGTTGTAATTAATAATTAATAATTGTACTTTTGCATGCTGTAAACCCATATACCTAAATTCTGCAATATATTATAAATAAATAAATCAAACGATACTTGCAGTGCAACTTACAGGCTACAAAAAAGGCACCAATCTAGTAGTGTTGTCCATGTCTAATAGTAGTCTAATAATATTATGATTATAAATTTTTAGATTACATACATGCCAATATACTCTCACGCCTATAGTGCCAGAGGTATAGGCAGAATCGTTTCAAATGTCCATATTTTTCCAACCCCAATTTAGTCCCACTTACGAAATTGCCGTCATCCGGGAACACTGTCTGATACATAACAATCCATTCATAGTATGTATTAAAACCGTAGCTAATTTTTCACTAACAACAAATGACACGAAAATTTCCAATATGTTCTCGAGCGATCATAAATATGAGCAAATGACAGCGAACAACAACAAAACCGTTTACACCACGTGCCACGAAAAGTGCACACAAAAGAAAAACGTAACCCACAACTTGCACGAATTGCACATTATTAGTTTCGTAGAAGCGTGAACTGCGAGCGCACTACACTGTACAACTGTTGTATGTATAAGCATAGAGCTAGTCATATCTAGAGGAGATACCTCAATATTAATTACTCCTTTATGAATTATTCTTCGCACTTGTTCGTGTTATATCAGGATAGTTAAAAAAAAATAGTCCCTTGTTTAGCTGATGTCAGTTGCATAATTATGTTCAATGGGCTGGTTCTTCCAAAGATGTTAAATTAAAATAACATATTATAGTTTTAAAAAATGTATTCGAAAGTTAAATTAAACCTAGAGTTGTTTTAGCCATTATTAATGTTATGTATTTACGTTAATATGTATGTACATGTTATGATATTATGTACGTATGTATGTTAAGCGGTACGTATTTGTAAAACTTATAATTAAAAGTGCGGTAGCGCAGTGGATAAGACCTCGGACTTGCGATGAACTGGTTGCCGGGTCAACCCCCTCCCGTGCAGTGCAGTTTAGCTGGAGGGGTTAACAGGAATGCAGGTAGTAGTAAAAAAAATATCTTGGACAGCTCTATGCATTTTTAATAGGGTTCATGTGTAATGAAATATATGACAAATGACGCTTCTCAAGATTCTTCAAAAACATCACTATAAATTGAAATGCAATACTACCGTATTTTACTATATTCTCTATAGTGTATAATGAATTCTTTTTGGTTACTCTACATGTCATAGAGAAATGTCTTTAAACAATGCTTTGTTCACAGACATTTGTCTCTGGTTACGAGCGTCAATGTAGAAGAGAATATTCAAGACGTCTTTTCTAGTAGTTCATATATACAGTTGAGTGGGTACAACTAGATACAGTCGCGTCCACAGTGCACTCTTGGGAATATAGCCGGGGTTTATTAAAGTGTAGCACAATAAATTTGAATAAAGGATAGTATGCGGTTAGTGTCCGACAGTGTAATGTAACTAATATGTGACATTGCACGTAATGCCTGTTTAAAGTAACTTCTCTTGTTCCAGATTGTAGATAAAATTAATATAGTATATACATAACTATGTGGTCTTAATAATATTTTAGATTTGCTTTAAAAGACAACTGCCGTTCTAGTAATTATTCCTGTGTCGCGGGGGTATTTATAAACATACAACGGACACAAATAACACTCAGACTCGGTACACTTATTTTTGAATCACACAGATTATTGTCCTTTTTTTTATTAGAACTTTTGATCTCTCGCTCAGCAGTAAGGGTCACTTAACAGACTAACGGGCCAGACAAATGATGATTGACATATTTTATTACTTAAAAGTTTGGTAAAATATTGTTAAATCTAAATTCGGCACACTTATTCACAATTTTGTAAATAAAAATAAGTTATTTTTAACACAATTTTGCCATTGTTTAAAATTCATGTATAAATAAATCCGAAAACATATTTTTATTTGTTCCATCGACGAACTTGGCAAGTAAGCAAATTTTACAACTGGTAAAGTTTTAAATATTTGACACAATTAAATGACAATTAAATCAATCAATAGAAATCAGCGTACTTTTTACATTGCTCTTCAAAAGTTTACATTAATCAATTTTCTTTCAGTTTCTGACAGTATCAGTAAAAAGCAGGCAAAATTTACAATGAAATAAAATACAACTTCCTTCCAGTAACTCTTGGAATAATGCCCAAAAAACTTGTTCAAAAGAATTTCAAATTAAATTAACATCCATCTAAAGCCACATTTCTACTATAGTTAGGGAATTTACAGTTATGCGAGTGATAAAAACTTCGCTCTGTAATGTAAGAAGTTGTATAGTTTCTTAACGATATGTTCCCTTGGCAGCTACCGTTGGTCAACCCGTCATTAATATCATGGACAACGGTACTAAACTACCCGTCCTTCGCATAAAACATGACACTATTTGTACTACCCCTACTCACGACTACAGTTTGTAGCCAATCCTTAAAACTATCCGTAGACTCACGATTTCGTAACCGGTGATGTAGAACGCGAGCAGTTCCTGCGCTGAAAGGTTGGAATTTGCACGTCACTGCCAGCCAATCACGTTACTATGTGGATTTACTAGTGGCGTTCGATGTGACTACAACTTGTGTGACAAAATTTAACAATTTTATTTGCTCTAAATTCTTGATGATAGTAAGAGGGGGTGACGGTGAAGAGGAGTGTGGGAGTTGAGGCTCCGATACCATCACTCAGTCGGCAATACAATTCAAGCATTGTTTGTCTACCGGTATTTTGTGAGACCATGATATTACTCCGGTCGAGGAGGCCCATTTGTGCTTGAACATGGCTCTCCGAGGTTAAACATATAGGTTAACAAGTGTGTAGACGTTATTTATTCAAATGACTTCAAAACTCTTAGCAGGAGATTTGACAGTTGGATTGATGGGCAGCCAAATAATCTTGTGAGTCGGTCTTATAAGACCCGTTCTTTTACTAAAGCATCGTCGTACTCGTAATACCTCTATAGAGTGGTGTGGTACACTCGCACGCAAAACTGTAATATAGTTTATGCAAATGGGACTTTTTATTTACACGTTGCTAATAAACACTGTGTTTAAGAGCTTCATGCTACTTTAAAAAGATTAACAGATTGTAATGTATATAACAGTAAAAGATTGCTTGCATGTTTCGTGTGTTATTTATAAATAAAACTTATCTTTGTTTTAAAGTATTACCAGTATATTCAGATATTTATACAGAAACATAGCTGAACATTTTTATTTCTGAACTATTTGGCTTTATAAGTTTCATTAAGGAAGGTTATATTTTTCGAGATTATGTGTGTATGTAAGATCTTTGTATGTATATATGAAATTTCTTCTTTGTCACGCCCTAGGGCCATAATGGTATGAGTTATCGATATTTATGTATAGTAATCGTATTCAAAATTTGAATTTGAAAACGTGGGATTGACATAGATACGACTATAAGATTTCGAGATAATGTGAACAAGAAAGTGAAAGTTTTTTCTCTTTTCTAAAACCAGTAATGGTTAAAGTAAAATGTTTGAAATCGGTTGCTGTAAACATTTTAGTTAGTATTAGTGTTTGCTGACCTTACCAACTTTTATTTAGCTTTTGATTAGACTTGCATTAGCCATCAAACAAACAAGTTGAAAATGATTGACGTACCTATGATAAAGCACTTAAAGTTTTCTGCTTTTGTTATCCTGTAAACGCGTTTCTATGAGAAAATGTTCAATTTGAACTGAGATAATATTTTGATAAGTAATGGATGTGTGTATATGCAATAATACATTTTTTTTATTAAGTTTAACTGAATACGAGTTAAATTGTAAGTTGACTCTTACATACTTCCTACTATTTGGGCTTTAGTGGAATAGATGTCAATATAACTACATATACAATGTAACTATTTCTAAGATTCTTTAAGAGTAACGACCGAGTTTAACAGGTAACATATCAGGTATTTGATGAAAACTAAGAAATAGGTATACTTTAAGACCTGTATAAGAAATTTCAAGCATAATATTTATACATAGTATATATTTTTGTTCTATAATATAGGGAGGACAGACGAATAGACGGGTCAACTGATGTTAGATGACAACCACCGTCAGCATTACTTCACCACCGGTTTTCTGGTGGTGGTGGAGGTGGAGCCGGTCCATTGGTGCCTAAGCATGGCTCTACCATGATAATAAAAAATATTTAGGAATTTAAAAAATTCTTCCGCCACCCATGAATACTTTAAACTCAAGAGTTACAAGTGTGCTGTCCGCCTTTAAGGGAAAAAGAAAGGGAGGATGAGAATTGAAAAGAAGGAGGGAAAAGAGGGGAAAGGAAAGGAGGTTGGGCCTCCGGTAACCTCACTGAATCGGTAACACAATGCAAGCATTGCTTAACAGCCGGTTTTTAAGTGAAGCCGTGGTAATACTCCTACGGAGCCGGCCATAGCTCTTTCATGTTAAAATACTTTAAAAAAGGTATATAAAAACACATTTACAAAAAAATACCCTGTCATTTGGCGAGTAGTGTAAATACAATTAATATTGTAAACATTTGTGTAGTTAATTGTACTAGTGGTGAAACGTCACAACTTTTGCGCTCGTTACCGCTCGTCAACGCAGCGGTAAATTGTCGCAGCCGAAAGGGGTGACGAACTACGCAACTTTTAGTGGCGCGTTGACTCTCTCCTTCTTATACAGGATGCAAATACTGTCATATACTTAAGTAGCCTGTTACATATTAAAACAAAAACATGCATTTTACAAAGATAGTTTTAATACTCTCACGCAAGCCTATTAAAATTATCCGAGCCCTGTAAGACACTATATAGGTGATAGATAACAGTCGAATCCCTTGGTCGCCTTTTACGAATGCCACGAAAAAAAAATGTTGTGGCCCTATTCTTCTGCAAAGAGAACATAATTTTATTTACTACTCTTCAGGGTTTGTTTGGCAAGAGATCTTCTTAATTATTTATCTATAACGTATGTGCTATAAAAAATATGGGAAATTTTAGTAAAATTGTGCATTCATATTAGATTTAATTTTCTTAAAATGTATATGAACTATTTTTCTAAGTCTTCCATTTAATAAAACATGTATAACCATGTACCAATATGCCCTTGACTCATTAAAACTAAAACAAGGTGGACGTGCTTTCGAGAACTACTTAAACTGTAACGTACTAAACAATCACTAACAACACCACAACTTCAAAAACACAAACACTCACAATTTCATAAACAAATCAACTTGAACAATCAACAATCACCACTGACCCGCCACTAGAACAAACATTCAACTAATAATGAACTTTCAGTTCAAATTTGGAACTTGTTTAATTTGTTGCGCTGAAGAACTGTCCCCCAACGCTTAGTCACGTAATCGCTCTCGTCCAACTCCAGGGGAGCATCTACAGCATTCACAGTCGTCTTTTCTTTTATCATTTCGATTCTAAAGTCAGATCGCAATATTTTGTTATTGTAATATGTATATATATGTTTTTCCTACGTACCTATATACGTTCACGCTTATATCCCCGAAGGAGAAGGCAGAGGCGTCAAACGCGCACTTTTTGCCAACCGTTACTAAGTCCCACTTACGTAATAGGGAGCCAGCCTATTGCCGTAATCCAATAATTTATTGCACTTAATTTTTTTTTTATTGTACATATCTAAAATCATATATAGAAGCGTACTCTATGACAGAACTTTTATAAGTGTAGTTTCCCATTCCGATTGCGAAGCAATATGCCGGTTTTTAGTTCTCAATACCTAAATGGATTTAAATGTATGAGATATCGTGGCCACTCTTGCATCATCCCAAGGTTGTGTTTTTTTTAATTTTGTGACTGTTACTAGCGCTTATACTATAACTCACTATATTCACAAAAGTCTAGACATTAAAAGGTTACGTATTCCAAAAATTACAATAAAACACCGTAAATAAAACGATAAATCCTCATACTTTTCTTAAATAAAAATACATTAGCGAGGCACGCAACACGGCAATCCCCAGTGAGTTTAACGTTCCGTTAAGTAGGAACATTTCTTTAACGATTCGTCTGTTACGACAAATGTCTACCCACCTGTTCGTGATTTTCAAACTTTTTCCCGAACCCTCCCGAACAGCTCCGAAGTCCTCCGACAGTCTTTCAAGCACTTCCAACGAGTAATGAGCACTTACTCCCCTTTCTTGCTTAAATGTTTTTACAGTTTTCCAAATTCAAAATCCCATTTTTAGTACACCTTTTTTCCTTTTCTAAATTATAATTGCAGTTACACGTGTTTCTTTGCTAATTCTGTAAATGAAGCGTCAGAATAAAAAAGTTTCGTTTTTAATTTTGCATTAATATCAGATGCCTGATAATCCCTGAAAAAAAAATTATTTTCGTATAGAACCTTAGTAAAATAATGGTATATAAAACGAGGTTTCAGAATATTTCTTAGATTTGTAGAAGTTAGTGTTATTGTAGCTTGGTCTATAAATTAAATAACGTCCTTAATAAGTATTGCGATTTCTTGAACTGCTACATGGGACCGCTGAATAAGTTTTTTGAAACAAATTATCGAGTATTAAATTGTCTACTTTGAAATAAAATAACTGTAATTATCTGATATGTAAATAAGGTAAAGTATTCGCCATGTCAAACTAGCCAATACAGTCACAGTGTAGCAAACTACAGTAATTCAATTTACAATAAGTTTCTGTAAACTTGGCCCAACTTGCTAGACTTAGTGATTTAAATTTACAACTTGGTCCATCCTAGCACACTTGCAATTTTAACGATCACCAACAAACTTTAAATCAGATTTTGCTTTTAAGATGTAGGTAATTGTAACTTTATGTTAGTGACGCTCTTTAAAACTTCGTAGCATTGACTTCCAAGTGTAATGTTTGACTTGTAATGTTAATGGAGTTCGTCGGGTTCCCAACTGTTGTTGTTTTATTTGTGTAATCGTGGTTATTGTTAATGTTTAAGTTTAGAAGTAGAAAAAATAATTTCAAACAGGTTATTCAGTAAGAGAGGCAGATAATTTATATTTTAAATGAGTTAATAAGATTTCGATCTCAGTTTTCCTTTTGGATGCAAGGATTGGAACAATTTGAATTTTGAATATAATTTAAACTTTTAAAGATATAATATATGTAGACACAGTTTATTAAAAGGCTATGGTTACCCGACTGTAATGAAAATAATCACTGTAACATTATAACATAAGCGAACCTATACGAAGCGTGTGTACTCAGCTATAGCGTTACCGCGCGGCATTGCGCGATGGCTTACACCGTATTCATAGTTCTGATCTATAGTAGCACTGATCTATAATAGTACGCGCGTTACAAACTTAATTTAGAGGCTTTAGTTTTTAGTTAGAGAGCTCTGACTTCCCGGCACGAGCCAGTTCGAGTTAAAGGTATACGACCCTAACTTGCTTGAGCTATGGCTTATACTCATCAATCCATGTTTTTAAGCTATATCCCTTTCCGTACCTTTCTATTATCCCTTTCCTGTCAAGATACTACAAATTTTCCCATCTAATTCCCAAAAGTGCCCGGATGATGGCGATAGCCTTGCCCCCTAATACGTAAATTGGACTAACTTGTTATAAACAAAATTTAGGCGTTAATAACACCTCTGTCTACCCCTTCGGGGATACAGGCGAGCATTAACCTTAATTTTGTAACTTTATCCTACGAAAGGCAGTAGGTCGGCAATTGATTTTCTTATAACACAAATACATTATTATTTTTTTAAATACATTAATGACGCTCTGGCTATTAGACTATTACTACTAATATATAAGTGTACCTATTTTAACACCAATGTTTTTTTTTGTAAATTTCCTTTGACTATATAAATATATTTGATTATCCGTACAAAGATGAATTCAACAAAATCAGTAATTGAATTAGCATTAATTTACCTCTCTCATCTCTTTTATGGCAACACTGGTCACAATAGCCATATATAACATTGCACTTGAAGTACCGCCTAAAATACTTCTTCTACGAAACAAAAAAATGTCTATTAGAGTAATTTCATTTTGAGCAGATATCCGATGTGCCCTATCTGCTTTGAGGGTTATCTCAGTAACAGTTTAAGCTTTCTTGCTATTTCAAAAAGTTAAGTACATCAGTGCAAAGAGTTCGTACTCGCTATAAAATAGTCATTAAATCTTCCACAAAATAAAAATAACAATTTTATAGTCTGTAAAACCTGTGAAAATTAACCATCAAATTTAAAGGTACATCTCCCTGAGCGTCCGTGTAATTTAGTGGAGTGACACTTTTTATTTGAGAACATTTTATGAGGCCATTGCGGCCAAACCTCCCCTTAAATTTATAATGACAGAAACAGTCTATGTTCGAATATATCTCTGTGATTCACTACAATTACCGGGTACTATTTAAAGTTCTTGGGTAAATTTTAATTAAGCTCAGTTATTCTAGAGTTAAAAGCTTGGTTTTAATGCTCTAGGATTAGTTTACGATCGCTTACACAGGAGAATGCAAATCCTCTATAGGTATAACTACCAAAAACATCCAGTGAAATACTGGCTGATATTTATATTAAATTTAAAAAATGTAATAACTTATAATATATATGTTCTGTGTAACTTATTACAATCCTTCAGTCGCCTAGGACGTCTACGGAAAGATTGGGTGATTTTAATTTTACCTCAGAACTTTCGTTTGGGTAAACCGATTTTGATGTTTTTTTTTTATTTGAAAGCTTGTGTTTCCCGTGTGCTCCCATTTCAATTTGGTCTGGTTCTGGCAATGGCATCCATGAGAAAACCATATAAGTCTTAAATTTGTAATAAGTATATGCGCAACAAATGGATGAATATACGCAATAAAAATTATACTTGCACTGTTCCATTGAATCTAAATCAGAATTTGATCATGGGACTTGGGATATATCATTTAAATAACGAATAAGTTTTTAAATTTAATGTTTTTATGAATGAAAGTATTACGCAAACTAATTGCAAAGGCGCATTGAAGGCGGTTATCTACTTTTTAAAAGTCAATTATACCTGTAAAAAGTACCAGGATGACGGCAATAGGCTTGCGCCCTATTACATAAATGGGACTAATTTATTATCTACCCACGCCTTCGCGGACACAGACGAGAGTGTATGTAGTGAGTAATAAACACAAGTAAAAATTGTTTGTTTGGAAATGTTACTTTTTATCAATAAATGTTGACCAGAAATTCGTTTGCGTGATGCCCGGTATGCGGCAAGTATGCGTTATAAATTGTACTACCTCCTCATTCTCTTTGATCGTATCAGTTATGATGGCTAGAAAAGAATTCGTTCGTTAAAAACAAGCGTATTCTACTAACTAATTACTTAGTTAGTAGAAAACTAATAAAGCACGACAGAAGTAAGTTTTAGAAAATTTCTATGGCCTAAGAATTCCTATAACAAGACTATGTCTTCGATATCTGTCATGCTGCCTAATTGTTTGTTACCAAAGTTACAAATGGAATCCAATTTTCAAAAGACCTAGACTACAAATGTTCTCAATGCAACAGATTTTTCTGTGTATTCTGATTTAAAAGAATAATAATTGAAAAACTAGTCTACAAAGGTAGTTAAGAGACCTATATTTAAAAATATAACAAAGTAAAATCAATACTCGTACACATTCTGTTTCCGGATTTCTCCTATTTGAGACGCAGTATGGCACACCATATGGTTAATTATTAATTATAATTGTAAATGGTTTTGTAAAATGGTCAAATTAATAATGCAAAATCACAGAGGTTTGTAAAAATGCAACAGATCTACATCAAGCGAAGTCGATAAAACTAAGTTCTATACAGTAAACACACAGTACAAAATACGTTCATCATTATGTGGATACTTTTAAAATAATTATCTAAGCATACAGGTGCAGAACAGTGAAATAAACTATTGCCATGTGGTTGTCGGTGGAGATAGCCATCTCTTCACGCCGTCTCTTCCCGTGGGTGTCGTGAAAGGTGGCTAAGGGATTGCACTGTTATCCATCAGAATATATTTACAGTCATATAGTGCCTGGTTGATACGACGGCAATATGCGTGTATTACATCAGTAGGACTAAATTCTAATTAGCAAAATGTAGGTGTTTAATGCACCGCTGCCTGAGATACAGGCGTGATATAAACATTCTAAAGATTTCTAGCAAAAGTCTACAACAAAACTTCAGATACAAAAACATTTTCCTTCCAAAATAATAGCTCTTCGGTGTAATAAGAAAACAGCAATTTCCAATGTACATTCACGAGTATAAAACGATTCTGTTTTATAGAACATTGTGCAGATGGGGTAAGGCATGTTTGGTTTAAATCTGGAGCCCCTCTTTTGATAATTTTCACCTGCACTGATCCCCCGTGGGGCCCCAACTCTTCAATTTATGAGCGCGATAGTCCTGTACTAAGAATACGTTAGGAGTTAAGTTAAATGGAAGGTGCTTAAGATAAGGTCGTTGTTTTTTGTGCTTACATTTTGTATTTGTTTAGCAATGTTAGAACCGATACGACGAAAAAGTTAGTTTGCATAGGTTGGTAGGTACTTTTCGTATTTAGTTTTTACGTAGATACTGCAAATGATCGAATATTGAGACACACTTCGTTTATTTATGAAACTTTTACTGTAGCTTTTTAAACTTTGTCATATTGTTAAGCGGCAAGTCAACGTGATGGATTTGTTTAGTTTTCAGTTTCTACTTCACACTTGAATCATGATAATAATAAATATATAGTGCGAACGCCGAGTAAATTTAATAAAGACACGATAGCTTTCTTCTTTTATGATAAAAAATATACGCATTTCATATTCCAATTTTAAACAATATTGGCATGTAAATTTCCAAACGAAAATTCAATAGACTTTATATTTAATTTGATATTTAAATAACAGAAAATTATTTATTCAGTTGTCAGATAACTTTTTGTGTTTAAAATGTCATGACACATCCAGCCTTGCTGCCGTTGCCATAAATACAGGGGGATGGAAAGTGTCGTTTACAATATTACGATGTTAACCGCCGAAGGCATTTACATAATTCATTCCGCTATGATCTTGTGACCCCATGACTTGGGGACTACTTCACCGTATGCTTTGTGTGCTAAAGAAAGGAGATCAAGTTGGTTATCTTTATTGTTTTATGTATGTATGTATGTATGTATGTAAACTAAAGTCCTATCTATGCCCAATGTAGGCAGTTTTTGTAAGTATACATTGATTACTTACTCTCTTACTCTCTCTCTCTTACTCTCCAGCCTCTTCACCCTCAGTGGCCAGCACTTACAACTCAACAGTATAGACTACGTTTTAAGCATCAACATCACATAAGCAACTACAACGACTTCCTTGTCGTTCACTTAGCGGCTCCTCACATGTATTATTCAGAGGTCCTTAATCCGGAGTAACTCACAGAGTGTCCTGATGGCCGTAAAAATATAACGAGATGTGGTTTACTTCAGGGATTTTATGTGCAGGTTGAAATGACAGATGATGTTGATGGTATATAAAATCTAATAGAAAGAGACAGAAAAGTATATAGGTAGATAAAACCGTTCCACCTCTGTATCGTCGTAATCGGGAGGTAGAATTTTTTTAGGAAGAATTTGGTGTCAGATTTTTGTTCGAGTGTTTATTTCTATAATGTATAGGACGTATATTGCTTCTTGTTTTATGTTCTATATTATTATATACTGGTTCATAAATTCTCTAATAATATACAATATAATATAATTTAAATAAAAACTGTAATCACGATTCTTGCATTAAAAGCATCATAAAACAAAAATTGTGTAATGTTTATTCAGATGATTGCGTACCTTATATTCCAGCGCAATATTCCAGCGCAGATCTAAAGGAACAGTGTCGCAGTGTCGTTTGCCTGCATTTTGTCGATAAAGTGTCGAGCCTGTGACAAATATGATAGTGAGGGCTTGACTAATCCCGTGGTTTTCCCGGTCTGTCTTGCTTAGATACATACCAGTCCATATACACCCACCTTTTACCACGAAAGGGTAGACATGGGCATATTAACCGCCCATATTTTTCCGACTATAACCTAGTCCCAATAACGTAATAGAGAACAAGCCTATTGCCAGTCTACTAGGCACTTTGGAAATAAAGGAAGATTGGGGGTATATTGAAAGGAAAACGGAGCAACATGGACAAACCGGTTTGACGAATACGGAATTGATCAGCTTTTTAAAAGCCTATTTGCTGTTTACCTCTATTTCGGTACAATAGGAAATTATGAAAAGCAGACAGGTACTTTTGGATTTTGGAGTGATGCCCATAGTCTGGCACAAACCTAACAGTGGCGGTGGGCGCAATATGCGCGGTATTGGGAGTAGCCGCAGCAGCTCGCATTTAAATTTTTTGGAGAGCAAACGTAATTCACTTTGAGTCGGTAAAAGATAAGAAGTCTGCTTTAACGTGGATATGAGTATAATCTCTAGAATTGGTTGCCAAGACAACTAGTCATTATTTTACAGAACTAATTTAATTTTTAGTTTGGTTGAAATTATCCTATATTCCTATAAGACCTTCGTTAATATTTTATTAGAACAAGAATTATATTTGTTAAGAACAAAGTTCTATTAAAGATGTTATACTTAAAACTGTTCTGAAAAAGTTTTGTCAGTCACTAGGAAGCATAGTTGGTCAATTCTTTCATTGAAATCGCTCACAATAATTATCGGATTCTAAATTCAATAACTGCATCGCGATAGTGCATTCCTTTTTATGAAATAAAATTAATCTACAACTTAACCATTAAAAGAGGTAAGCACAAAATTGTGAAATTGAAATGTATTTTCACACCGTTGCCTTTTAATTCTTACAAAACCATAACTTATCACGCACTGAAGCTGATTCTGACAAAGTTTTAACAAACTCTTTTTCTCTCTGAATCGGTTAACATGAATTACGTCATTTTGATTTAAAATTAATTTGGATTTTGTTTTAAAAGGAATCCATGGAAAAAAAAATATTAGTATCCATTTATTTATTAATTTTTAAAAATCACAGTCACCCGAGGAGGCGATAAACATATTTTCAAAAATCCTTTCTGAGTATCCTTACATATTAAGCAACAATTTAACTCACTGTAATTGCGTAATTTCGATTTTTTTCGCGGGATTACGCAACCTATTGTACACGGTCCTATCACTAATGATGTTTGCGGCATATTTTACGGCGCGTTGGCGCGACGCTGGCTGATTGATTGGCTGACTCGTAAACAAGCTTGTATCAGTCCTGTATATGTATGATTTATGTGCACATCCACGAGCCTTGTTACTGGTGACTTTTATTACCATATTCAAGGTTATTTCCTCTTTTTTATTGGAACATGTAAATATCTAATTAAAAACATAAAACCACTGTCTAAGTTTCAGTAATTCATGTGGAGTTCGTTTAAAGTAAGTGTCTATAAATTCGTTGATTGTCGTTACCTAATAATTTAGTTATTAAGTCTCTCGATTAAGAAGAAATGAAGTGATACTTAGTGATATGTTTAGTCCTGGCACTAAAACTTAGTGCTAGGACTAAAGAAAATGTTGAGTATGTACGTCTTAATAGAGATAATAAGATATGTACCGATTGGCACTGCTTAAATACATTCATACCTAGCAATTTAGGTAAGTTTTAAATAGTGGCTGGTTTTAAACTTAATTGGGGTATGTTGATGCGTAGCATCAACATAAAAAAACTTGTTTTTACCCGACTGTGCTTGTACTGCTGTTATATTTTTCGATTATACATTGTATAAGTAAATATACATATATACTTGTATATATGTATGCATGTATTTTCTTAGCCACGGCGGTCTTTGTAAAACACCGTATAATTATAACTTTAGCCTTACTTCAAAGAAAAACTGAGGTTCCAATGTTCCAGAAGATTTTTGACTATAGATTATGCAAGATAATATTCTCACAGTGTACCTACAAATTTCTTCGTGACGTTCCAATTTCATATTACATTTGCCAACTAAGGCCTAATTTCGAACCATCCATGATCATTTTTATCAGCCCCCTTCTCACTAAGAAGGTTTATGACGCGAATTTCTCAGCTTAGCACATAGAAGGCGCGAAAATGTTCAACGGTTCATTATCCAAGTTTAATTTTATGCATGGTCGCGCGCGCATCGTCACGATTGGTGCTCCCGCCTCAACGCGTCGCCTTCCAAATTTAAATTCTACGCGAATATTGCCGAAAATATACGATTTACTAGTTACGCGGTTTGGAAACTCTTTTAATGTAATTTAAATTTAGAAGAATAAAGAATTGAAGTGTCCTCGTTGTAGTAGAATAGGGCCACCCCATCTTATACCGTGGGTATCGTAAAAAGCAACTAAGGGATCGGGACCTAAATTATGTCTCAATGCTGAGAAAACAGCCGCCCACGTAATCCTGGAGTGCGGGGAAGTGGCTACACAACGGGCTAGTATCCGCGTGGGTGCGAGCACGCTCCTAGAAGCCTGTGAATGTCCTAGGAGGCGTTTGCGCTTCTGAAAGGAGCTAGGTTGGCTCAATGAGTTAACCTGCCTGTATGCATAACAGACTATTCAAGAGGGCAAATGCGGTAACAGAGCTTTATACCAATACCAACACTAAAAATAACACATTTTTTTTTAAATTCTGTCCTGAGAAATTGTCCTTTAAATTGTGTCTGTACCTGAGAGAATTGATGTAGCTATGTAATATTAATGCGATCCCTGTTTTTCCAGGGCGAAACAGAACCTCCGTCGAGCCTATAAAATTAAAATTAAAATAAAAAGAATTAATGCCCTTACTCCTTCTTCTCTACGACTATCACTTACAAGTATTAAATAAGGTTATTACAATTTGAGGTTTTAATAACGATTCTAAAATAGTTTTAGAGTGCAGCTGATACCTAGCTACATAAAACCTTAAGTAGTGAGTTATACATATTGTTATTGAACAAATATTAACTTTTTTCTCCTAAAGAAACAAATCTCCCATCAGGTATCATTACTGTGTAGGAGTCTCGATAAACATATGTGCTATATTATGTAGATAACACTAATGTTTGTCCAATCGAATCGAAGCCCGCTAATAATTATAAACATTACAAATTTGTTCTACAAACTACAGAACGGTACCATTATGTCTTTGTGTATGTTGAAAACCTTGCTAATAAATTCTGAATACACCGTAAAGGGTCCTCAGGGAGTGTTTCTATGGTATTAGTTCATAAGTTGTTCTGATGAATGCTCGTTTGCAACGTCAATGGACCCTTTTATTATGTTAAATGTTTATTATAATATGTAGTGCAAACTAAGATAATACAATTCCTACAGTAAATGCACAAAGCCTGAGAATTAAAAACATATACTTCATTTTTAATTTCATAAGGCATTACAATGACTACATATTCCTTTCCAGTAAATCAGCCAGTTAAATTTTTGAATCTGATTTTCAATGTCAAAATAAAACGAAATGCTTTTCTTTGTAAACTCCATCACTACAAATACATAAAATCAAATCAGAAACAGAAATGAAATCGATAGAATTATCGGATAAAGTTTATTGGAACTAAAAACCATAAACTATCTTGCCAGTTATATTGGAAACGTTTTCAAATAGAAATTGATAAGGACACTTGTAACTTTGCGTTGAACTAATTTTAATTTACTCTGAGATGGGACATGCAAATTGTAATACCCTGTTATATAACACAGGTACAGAGATCCACTTTGACCAACCTACTGACAAAATCCATTTAAAAAATGATGTCATATTATGTGAATCGGTTAAATAACATCCCTTAAAAACGTTACTACCAAGAAATATGGATGTAAAAACTGAGTTAAGAACCTTAAACTTACAGGATACATTACAATTCAGCGGCTACACCAAATTCTAACTGCACCACACGCCACCCCGCCAGCGCCCGGAGGCCAAACCATATATACATAGAACGGAGCCAACTTTATTTTCCCCTATCGCACAGAATCTCGAGCAATACTGTTCCAAATATGAACTTATATTGTCACGATGTCATCTAAGTTTTAAATAAATTACCTGGTGCAAGGAAGCTTGAAGTCATATAGGGCTATTAGAAGAGGCAATTGCTTTTAGCAAAACTTTTGTATATACGTATGTATGTATGTCTTTATATAAAATGAAGGCAAGCAGCGATAAACAACTATGTATTAAGAAGTTGTCGTGCTAAGTGAGGCAATGTTTTGTCGAATAATATTGTTCTATTGTGTTGTAAACGCGAAGCTTCTTATTTCTATAGTGAGTCTTCTATTCAATAGGATAGGTTATTTCATTGCGGTTATGTCATTTTAGTGTTCTATAACAACATCCTAGAAGTTTATTTAATTTTATTGAGAAAAGGTGTCTTTGTTTATTATAATAAAACTACAGTGAGTTCGAGTTATATTTATAGTATTGTGACCGGACGGAGTTATTGTTTTCCCCAACTCCACCAATCCTAATTTCCTATCCCCCCAGGGATAGAGGCGTGAACGTTTATACATGCATGTATAATCTTATTAAGTGCAAGCGCTAATTTTTTAAACGATTATAAATATAATAACTTAAGACCTCTCAACCTGGCCGTCTGGTTTCAAACCAGGTAGAACTTGTACTATATCAACGAGACTGATAATAAACATACTTGTTGTAAATAAATACATTACTATTAGTAAATAAATATATGAAGAGGTGAAATACACCTATGTTTCTGACACAATTGTTTATCCTAGGTGGAAATAGAACCCATGATCTATGGCTGTCTGGGTCACTAACGATTAGACAAACAGGCCAGTGAATAAGAAAATACCTAGCTTCGTCTGTTCAAAATCGTGGCGTTTTGTTTTACTCAGATGAAATATATATATAAGTAAAATATACCTTACTATAATATATTAACGGCCCTACAGCCCCCGGGTGACGGCAATAGTTGCTTTCCCCGTATTCCGTAAGTGGAAGTAAATTATGGCTGCTAAAAGTGGGCGTTCCTGCCTACCCCTTCGGGGACATACGCGTGTTTTATATATATATATATATATATATATATGTTATATGTACTTACATATATATGTATATATGTATATACATATATACTGTAAATCTTCATGTTCAAAGCGCATACAATAAAAAATATGTTCAAATTCCTATCCTTATAAAGCTACTGCAAAAAAAAATATTTAAACACATTCGAATACAAGCAAGTTTAAGAAAAAGAAAACCAACAATCTGGCTATTTGTCTTTTAGGCGTACAAATTATACAGCGCCCTAATTACAAATGTATACAAACAAATCATTTGCATGAATTATCCCTCAAGATAATTTGAATGCTTATCATAAGGCAAATGAGTTTCCGGCTCCAAGAAAAAAAGATGGCGAGTCTTTGTGCTGCCATTTTTGTTAACAACAAGATTTGTTTTTTTTCTCCTGAAATTCGGGGCCGTATGTCATTTTGTCCCTTAGAATAATATAACATCTCCATATTATTATTGCAAAGGATTTATTTAGTTCGGAAATCATGAATATCCTGATTTTTACTTGACATGTATAGATGTTTTGTAAGTATAGGTGTTTTGTAACTATTGCTTTTCATAGGTTATGGTAATGTCATAACAAAATCCAATAACCTTAACAATATGAACCTGACTTAATTTACTGATTACTAATTGTAGAGGTTTTTCTGCTGAATAGGATCGAAAGATTTCTAAGACTAGTGTTGTAGAAATAAATGTATGTTATAGGCTGAGTCACAAGGTGCTACAAACATTTTATTCGATTTTCTAAAACCAAAATGTCACCCTGAAGATTATATTTTATCTGTGGCAGACAACAATATAAGGGTAATCGCACACGCATCAACAACGAGAGTGCACACGCGCGATATCACTTGCAGAGACTCACGTCACTCAGGATTTTAGGATTTACTCGTCAACAACGTGATCCGCTACGATTAGCGTAGTCAAATCCTATTAATATCCTGCAAACAATAAAATATTCAACCGATTACGATCTTTTTACAATTACGTTTACAATGAAAAAAAAATTTGTTAGATATTATCGCTCTCAATTATCCATTGTAGGCATAGGCGTCTCAAACGCCATCTGATGTTAAGTGACAACCGCCGTCCATGAACACCTGCAGCTTTGGTTGAGGGGATGAGGAGATGGGAAAGAGGAAGCGGGAAAGAGGAGAGATTGATGAGGCTAGAGGACCAAGGGGAGTTAGGCCTCCGGAAACCTCACTCATTTCGGGGAAATGCAAGCATGGCTCTACCACTGTTAAATTTAGTGCCACTTACATAATAGGGGGCAAAACTATTGCTGACATTCAGGTGCTGTTTGACTGATTGATAATTCCCCATCCCTTTGAGGCATTTACAACACCCATTTGAAGAGATCGGGTGGATCTATTCAAATTATCCGAGAACCACACTGCTAACATGACCTTACCTTTAAATCTGATTAAATTTTGGGCCTCTTTTTATGAACATAGGGCTTCAAATCCTTCCTCCAGAAGCATTGTTTTTATTTTCATGATATAGAGGACGAGCAGACGGGTCACCCATTGTTAAGTGATTGCAACTCAAGAGTCACAAGAGTGCTGTCCGCCTTTTGAGGTAGATAAAAGGGAGGAGGGGACTTTAAAAGATGTAATTTTAACAGCCGAGGCCGTGGTAATATTCCGGTCGAGCCGGCCCATACGTGCCAAAGCATGGCTCTTCCACGTTAAAAAAAAAATGTGTAGTAAAGCTTTACCTGTCTTAATAGTTATTATATACATATAGTTATAATAATAATTATGCCCTCATGTCCATTATATGTGGAGGCAGCCTTTCCAAAACCGGGATTGTTGGTTCGGCGATAGTTTGACGATGATATTGACAAGCTTTAGTCATTAATAGTTGATCTTTTTTTAAATACTTTTTCTGTAAATCACATTTGTACATTCTTTCTGCTTCTACTGACTTAACATTTTTTGTCATTCTCTTTTAATTGAGATCTCATATTGCTATATATGTTTATATTGCCAAATATTAAAGTATGCAAGTTATTTCAAACTTTAATCAAAATTAGTCACTGTTGGCACGTGCGTCTACCACAAATGGCTGTAATGAACATAAATTAGGGAATGTAATAGACCAACAATGGGATCTGTGTATAACTAAACAAACGTATGTATGTTCATTGTATAGACTCATATTACGGTCTGGTTTATACATATGCAGATAAACTTTATTTGTACGTAAGTAATGTTTAACATAATTAAATTTTTAACTAAAATAGTGTCTATTGTCAATAATTACATGTTTTTATGTCTTCTTCTTCTTGTTTTTTTTTTCAACTGGCAACTGAGCCACCAAAAGTTAGCCAAATGTTTTTATGTCGAATGTCAAAAACGACATTGACATTACACGTCAAAAATGACAAAAAACATCATTTGACACAAACATTTTAAACTGCTGAGAATTATTTTTAATATATTTCAAAAGGATATAAAATAAATAATTACTATTGAAAGAACCCAATCAAATAATAATAATACAATCCACCTGTTACTCTAGTTCGGGCGAACCTAAATAACAAAAAAGCAGCACTACCTGTCAGCCCACTTCAATTCAAGCAGATGCCTGAAGTGTACTACGTACTTTATGGCTTCATCTAAGTATGGTGATGACCTGGTTTGGTCTAACCGTATTACGACAACCAGATAATTGATTTAAAAGAAAATAAATAGTTATTAGTTTTATGTAGAGCGAGTGTAATTTAGCATTTCATTATTTCTTCATATTTATACAAATTTAATTATTGATTGAGGATTAGTTAATAAACTATTACAGATTGTATATCTATCTCAGCACTAAGTCTAGGAAACAAAGAGAGTAAAGTATTATATATATGTATGTATATATATTATATTTTTTTTTAGTTGACATTCCACGCCATAAACAATATTAATTCATCACTAAGGATTGGCGCATACTATGCGACAGGGCCCTACAAGCGCGGTCCGTCAGTCAAGCGGCTTAGAGGATTTACTCGGTCTGGTGCAGGCCAAATCAAACGCTCCATTGACTCCAAATCCTTACTCTAATTGAAATTTAAAAGCATTTTTGACAGTTTTCTGTCGGCCATTTGCAAATGATAAAAGGATACTGTGTGTGGATTTAGATGCCAAAACTTTTGTTGAACGGAAATCCTATTTTTATCCGTTGAGAGTTGCAAACGAGTTTATGTGTGAAATATGTACATAATTTTTTTTTGAGATACAATGAATGACTATTTTCTTTTTATTTTAAACCGGGAATTATAAAAAAATGTTTAAGTTTAAATGAAATTGGATTCTAATTCGAATACGAAAATTCTATTGCCTAAATGCTAGATATAATTTTCATGCTGTGATACAAGTGATACTTTAAGTAATCGTTAAACTTCTGAGTGAGAGGAGATCATAGTGGTGTCAAATTGTACATAGAAGAGTTGTAGGTATTCTATATTTAAATTTGTAAAACGACATACCATAGACATTATGCCTTAAACTCTTTATTGAACAAGGAAGCATCTAAGTCCTAATATGTATAATATAAAGATAGGTGTAGTATTAATTAGTAATATTTATCTAAGTAGCTAAATTATAAAATGTGTGTAATTAGTGTAACTATTCGTCTTGTAGCACTGCCACTAAAATAAATGAAAATCAAGGAATCTAATATCACCCTGCACAACTAGTCCATAGAAGTTTAAATCCTAGGACCGGTTTTTATGTTAATATCATTAGTGTAAGGGTTAAAAAATCCAAGCAAACATTAAAATTACTCTCAAACTATTAATCTTGAACTGAAATCAGTGCGAGCTAATTCTGGTCAAAAGCCATGAATAATTAAGTCAATAAAGCACACCGCGAATTAGTCACATATCTATCACAAATCATCAGGCAGGGTTGCTTCAAGCTCAAAGCGGTCCTTATTGATTTTTAAAAATAAACAAAATCGGCGTTAGAAAGTTTATCTTTGGCACATTGTATGACAGTACAGAGAAAACTTTATGGTAAAAAGTTACATTCTATTTTCAAAATGCAAAACATAAAACGTTTGATTATCGCTTCCGACCGTTCGGTGCTACTAGAGGCACAAAATAAGAAATTTTTTGTCACTTTTTTTTCTCTGTTTCACCGCTGATTGAGATTTCGACCGACGTCATTATAACAATATATGACCAATAGGTAGTTGAAAATGAACATACTTAAAAATAAATCAATGTCGCCTTTGACTTTGTTTTTAAACCGACTTCAAAAAGAAGGAAGTTCTCTTTCGCCTGATTTTTTGTGTGCTTGTTCCATGCAAATCCATTATATACTTTATTGAAAACCTAATTATTTAAGTTTCTAATGAATGTTCTTTATTAAATAGATACTTTATTGTTAAATGAGTTTGGCATACTTATAATGCCCTTCACGTTAGCTAAGGTGTTTGGGCAACCCTGTCACACACAGAACTAATTGTGTAATGGAATCCGCCTGTCATTAATTAAGAAAACCACGCACGTATTGAGTTGCCAACAATGAGTGTAACCGATTGAGTTATGAGCATTTGATAATATTACTTTATTAGGTGTTGAGGTAAATTTCTTTCAGTAAAACAATATTGACCTGTTCCTTTTTTGTAACAGTCAATTAGATAATTTTAAATTTAAGATCAGAATTACCTTAAAAGGTTCCACCGTACAATGAAAATCATCTGATATAATGATATAGTCACAAAGTAGAGTCTACACAGTGAAAGGTTTTTATCCTTAGCTATATCCTTAAGGTCCTAGAGTGGAGACCACCAGCCCTTTAACGTAAGGTAGGACGCCCACCGGTCAGATGGCCCGGCGACTTAAAAAATGTAACCTATGGACTACAGTGGACTAAATTATTGATAACCTTAAGGTAGCCGAATAATGATCATCTGTTAATAGAAAAGTCTCCAATACACTAATGCTCATATCTTAAACTATAAAAAAGGAATTTTAGTAAAATCGACTTTTTTTTTAGTGATAAAGACAACTCCCGCACTAGGATTAATAGCTGTCGCGGGGGACTTTACAAACATTCAAGCAACGGACACAAATAACACCTAGACTCAGAACAACAAGTTGAGGATAACACAAAGTGTTTTCCCGTGCGGGGATCGAACCCACAACACTCGGCGCGGCAGCGTACTGGCGAGGTGACCACTTATCCGTGCAGCCAGATTGTAGATACATATGTAGGTTGGGGGCCTATTCTACTTCACCGTGAACCAAACAGCCAAAATAGCATATATACACATATAGCATATATATTTTTTAATAATATTTTATTTTATTTAAAACTTTTTGCACTACAATATTGTACAACGGCGGACTTAATGCCACAGGCATTCTCTACCAGTCTACCCTTGGGTTGTGTAGAGATAAGTCACTAGGTGCATTAGAAATAATAAAACAGAAATAGAAAAAAAAAGAAGAACAACAGTGAACACTCACATAAATATATAATATAATATAAGTATAACATATATATATATACATATATATACATATATATATATATATATATACATATATATATATATATACATATATTATACTTATATATACTCACGTCTGTATTCCCGAATGGGGCAAGCCTATTGCCGTCATATGAGCACTTTTGGGAATTGGATGGGAACCTTTAGAAATTGCTTACACAGATGTGATTGTGGAGTATAAGCAATAGCGGCTGATGTACTCGTTGTCCGAGCCTTTAAATGATACAATAAGTTATACAACAATAATAAGAATACAATTATTTATTTATTTATAGATATTTGGTTTGCTCCAATATGTACATAAAATCTGCTAAACCCTTCCCGTTGAAACAACACATGTAAAACTTAAACTATCAAAATTACCACAGATTATAATAACAATAGTTCGCATCCTTTACATGCCAGATCAGAGAATCAGCGATGCCTCAGACATCCCAGGTGTAATTAATTCCAAACTAATTACTTGTCGTGATACGTGAACTAAGTTACGTCAGTAACTAATCGGGAGACACGTAAGTACGTAAATAGGTACGCGGCTTATCGGCACAAGTCATAGGCGAGTAATAGAATTTTCATGTTTTTATTCTGTGTATTTTTTCATCCTAGATATGTGTTTCTAAGGATGATCAAAGATGGGTAGATAGAGGTTCTTGTATATCTGGGCTATCATTTGTTTTATAAATTATTTACCTTATTATTTAATTTATTATTTACCGCAGTGTGCAAGACGGGTGGTTATATTTTTCGAGTGTACGTATGTATTTATGTACATATACTCGTATCTGACGTTTCTTTGTCACGCCCTACAGTTATAGGAATTGTCTTAATAGTAGAAGTAAAATAGGATATATAATTTCGAGATTACGTCACTAAAAAAAGCTAAAGTTGATTATGCACAAGAAAACTAGTGAAGAGACTTTACTATTTTTCTTGTTGATCTCTCCAGATAAGCTGAATGCTTTCAATCTCTAGGTCGTCGCTCAAAACCGCTGTGTTTACTTCTCCTTTCCATCAGTAATTCATCATCTTTCTTATCGTTGTCACGGATCTTTTTTTATGACCTAACCTTCCGATTCTAGTAACCTATTCTCTTTCCCTTTTTCTTCTTAAGTACTTTTATTTACGTTTCTCATGCGTACTTTTCCTTAATATACAAATAAGCGATTAAAGATCCTGAATTGTCTTACTTAGGCCATACTCTAGCACCGTTGGAGCGCGACCAACACACGTAACTTTGAGTACTAACTACTTTTCAAACATTTTAACTTTCTTAATTTCTAAAGAAACACATCCAAAAGTGTCTACTTCCATGTCCTGTATTTTGATCGAAGAAAAATAAATAGTAATAGCAATTGGTTATTGGTTGGTTATTGGTCTACTCGGGTTAATATCCGCAACTCGACTTCTGTGCGCCTGTTTTGCGTGACAGGAGAATGTCTGCTATTGCCATCCCAACTCCTCAATATAATTTAGCAAACCTCTAGTGTCGCCGATGATCTCGGGGAGAGTTTGCAATCCCAGGTGTTTGGCCACTCCTGTGGCCACTCCTGTGCACTCCAGAAGGACGTCGGCAGCCGTCTCTTCCTCCTCTAAGCATGCTCTGTCGGTTACACCTATATTAAACAGATATTTGTTAAAAAGACTATGCCCCGTTATTACCTGGGTTAGTATCCGTAGTTTTGGACGTGAGTTTTAGCAGCTTTCGGGAAAATGTCCGGTCAATGCGAGGGAGAGACTCCTTTGCCTATCTGCATTCGCTAACCTCTGTCCAGTATTTGTCGCAAAGAACAGCACGTTATGATGACAAACCCGAAAATGATCGTTAGTTTTAAAGCAATACTTGCCTACCCACGAAAGGGCCGGTTGGTCCGGAGTAATACCATGGCCTTACAAAAAAGTGGTTGTCAAATAATGCTTGGGTCCGGTATCATCACTCACTTGGTAAATACATACCAAGTGAATGATGATACCGGAGGCCATCGTCTTTCCCCTCCCCTATCACCCTTAAAGTCGGGCAGAGCACTTACAACTCTGATAATATAAAATAATATCATTCAAAATTCGTATATCGTTACTTTCACCTTGTATCATAAACAAATAATACGTCACTGTACAAAAAAGTATAAAGCCGATAAACCATTTAATGTCGTCTCATGTCAGGTTTGCATTCGGATTGGAGTCAAAGGCTTGTCTGGCCACGGTTCGTTAGTTGGAGATTTTGTACTCTCACAGGTGCACTACTCGCGGTTAACATGTGTAACTTTCCATGCGAATGGTTTTATTATCTTATATTTACATTGTACTTGCAACAAGTATTCCAACCATTTGTATGCCTTCAGAAATAAATTTGGGCCAATTACCCAACTGTTCGCTCTGAAGTCTTATGAGTCCAGTCTTATTGTCATTCTATGGATACTTTGGTATTAAAACAAAAATCCTATGATAATATTGCTGGTCCAATGAATGTATTAACTATACTTGTACATTTTTTTATTTACGGCTTAATCACTTTTGTTTTATTTTTATCTACAGGTCAAAGTTATGCTTCGTGTCGGTGCCTCCGGAGAAGGTCCTTTCACAAGCGGTACCCAAACCTTCTCAATGGATAAGCGCAAGAAGCAGGTCAGCCTGTGCGAGACAGCACCTACAGCCACCGCACCTGAAGATAGGAAGGTTGGGGTAGCAGCCCCTAAGATGTTTGCTTTCGACGCCATATTCTCTCAGGATGATTCGCAGGTGAGTTCTAAGAAGCTTTGCAATTTTTAAAAGCGATTATCAGTTCTATATTACTTTCCATTCTCAAATAGAGAATAAGGCTAGTTCAAATGAATCTATATGATATTTAAAATAGATAATGAAAATACCTCATATGTAACATAATAAGAACCAGTTAGTAATTTATAAAATTAAAAAAAATGAATTACACGTCATACAGTGTCACTCAGGTGGTACACATCTACATCCAAATCTGTTAAGCACTTACAAGTTATGATCGAATAAAAAAAATTACATACCGACCTGAACCCTAAAAATATTACACATTTTTTGAGCAGACATGGGTATATTAATTTTTAATAAATGATTTGACAGTTTTTATTTTATTCAAGTTCCTTGACCTATTTGACTTCAAAGTAAACTACAATATTGTAACCCGATTGTCGCACAATCATCGCAGAGTGTGCCGTAAGTACCATATAAAATTAAACAAAACACGATGAAAAGAAACATTCTTAACATTAAAATGGCCAATACTTTTACGGTTAATTAGCAAGGGCATGGCAAGGCGGATTGTATAAAATGGTCGTCATTAGAAGAAGGGTACTAAACTCTACTCGTTTTAGGAGGTACCTTTGAAATTACAAGAACAAAAGAGGTGATTAGCGTAATAACCCTACCCAGAATCGCTGCTGAGAAAACGAGTCGCGCAAAAAAAAAAATATGAGTACTACTTGTCAGTTAATGTCATGCAAAACTTATTTAATCTAGTTAGTTAACATTGTTTATGCCTTTTGCAACAATTTACAAACATTTACTTTATTCAAGTAGTATGAAGTAATTAAGTTGTAATAGTAAACTTAGGTTTTTTCTGTCATCTTGGAACCGTTGCATCTGTTAAAAAAATACTTTTTTTACTCATTTTGTGATTACATACACAGGTGTCCTGAAATTCAACGTCCGACGCCAAGTGGGGGGTAGGTGACTGTATGACACCTTTAAATAAAATATTAACAAAAATCAGGTACAATTTTTGTTTTAGATACGAGTATTTTGTTTAAAATGGTGAAAAATTCCGAACTTGACATTTTTATGCACCATAACGACAAATCTGCAAGTTATTTTTATTAATAATAATTTTTTTTTTTTTTTTTTTTTTAGTTTTTTTTTTTTTTTTTTTTTTTAGTTTTTTTTTTTTTTTTTTTTTTGTTTTAATAGCGTAGTTAACTGCTCTATCGACCAAAAGTATAATTACCACCAGACACAACACAAAAAAAAAACGTTCGTATCTAAATCTATATCTAAAAAAAATTAAATTGATTTTTTTAAATATTTTATTTAAAGGTGTCATACAGTCACCTACCCCGCCACTTGCCGTCGTTGGACGTTGAATTTTGGACACTCTGTATATATAACATTGATATGTAAGATAGTCTTCACATGCTTATTATTACTGAGCTAATAAAAAGTTCTTTAACTAAAATTAAATCTAATCTAAAACACACTTATAATATAGGTTAAACGTGTCTTACCTTGACAAAGTTTAAAAATATATTTCCATTGTTATTAAATATTTAGTGGGATCATTGAACGTTATCATAAATAAATCTATGTAGATCTATGTGGACTGACAGTTACTAACCAATGTACAATATAATGGAATGGACAATAATGTGTCGCATAAAATATTCTAAACGGGTGTCTTTTTCCTAACGCTTCATGTCGCATACTGTCCGGATGGTCCCGCGGCAAAAATAAGGGAATACTTACTATTATATAAAACCTTCTTACTAAACTAACGGTGCAAGTTACTAGCTCTTAACTGCTTCCTTCGAAACAATAGAATGTAGAAATTGCTGTGCAAATTCTGGGACATTCTATCAATTTTTTTGTTTTCATTTTTAATCATCATTACGTTGATCTCATTTATAAAAGATACACATACATAAGTGAGTCTAGATTCTGTAAATTGCATTAGAATGTCCCTTTATTTATTTAGGTTATGTGGTTTTTTTCTACCCTACGTCTTTTTTATTAAACCAACCCTACCCCACTACAACACACACACACTACAAACAATAAGCCTTTCTTGACTCCCCGAAGTTGTAATGAAATGGGCTCTAAATTCACCAGACACCATTTTACCAACCACAAAATCGCTTACTTCTAAAACTTAGGCGTGCGATCAGCGTCTGTCGCATAGTTCTATATCCCTCTGAATTTCATGCACCAAAAATGTCTCCGTCGGAACGAGCCGCGAGTTTTCGTGTTTAAATTGTTAAACGGCGTGCACTGTACGAATAACGCCAACTTTCGCGTCCCCTTTCACAAAAATTTTCACATTTTTGTATAGCTGAGCTCGTATAGAAATTGTTAGCGGTTTTAACGAGATTGTGAAGCTTATAAGAAGTTAGTTTACTGTTTGCGTCAGTGTCTTGGTACTTCTTCTAGAGGATTAAAATTGCTTTTTCATCGTTTTTGTTGAAAGAAATCTAAGTGAATGTCTCATGATGCAGCAAATTGTAAAATCTTGAATTTAGTTACTTTTTCAAGTATGTCGCTTAAGAAAAAAATAGTGGTGCCAATAGAACATGGCAGATGTGTCTATCGTTTTTCGTGAAAATGATTCCTCTGGACTGAAATGTGTTTCTTTCATTTGTTTTTGTTTCCATCACATTAACCATCTAAAGATTGCCTGTAAGAAAATGGTTTTAGGATATTTATACAGTACAATTTCATTATATAAACAAACTCAACATAAAAATATTTTATACCATTACACTTAAACTTATGTACACGGTGTGTTACATGTGGTACACGCTTAGTACATGTGTAGTGTAGAAAAAGCAAAAACAAGTATAATGTTAACCTGTCTGTACTAACCGTTGCCTAAAACACTGACTACACCTCGTTCATGTTAGTTATCTGCGCAATAACTCAGCCGTGGACGGTGCGACGGCTTACAGGCTTAGTGACGTCACACACATAGCAATTATGGACGTAATCTACTTTTATGACGTAGTGTACACCTCTGCGAATATTCTTTTTCGGTTACGGCACGGTACGCTTACGTTAGAGTTCTGTCTGGATTAAGTGAGGTTATGGTTGTAAGTTTTGATTTAGGGTTTGCTTTTAATTATCAGTAACCGTAAGCCTTCTTTTGAAAATGAAGGAAAAGAATTGCACGAGAAAAGAGAATTTCACTTTTGACTGAATGATTATTGAATTACTTTTTACTACTTTTAATGTAATGTCCACTTAAAGTTACCATGACGTTTATAAACTTGAGCGTCTCGGTGACCTACCTGGTATTTGAGGTAAATGGGAAGGTCTAACCAAACTAGATGATCATTTCTGGCTTGTCATGAACCATACCATTTGTGAGAACTGAGCTTCATTCAACTCGCATGGAACATCAAAAGTTACAAAGTCTTATCTGTGTCGGTTAACACATCGATACGAGTATGTTCATGTCGAGAGTGCTAATATCAGTGTAGGCTAACGACCAAATACTCCACCGCTTCTCCATTATAACGTCGTCTCGTAGTAACCTCTGTGACTGACATTTGAATAACGTTAGATTGTGTCTATTAACGCGTGTTAAGCTCTTTATATAAAGAGTGAGTATGCTGCATTATATATATGTTTTTTGTTATGTGTGTAACTGACAAAAGTCCGTAAGTTTTCAAACCTGGGTCTGTTACCAGTAGTTTCTGAACTGCTTTTATTATTATCAAGGGAAATGAAAAAATAAAAAAATGTAATAAAATATAATTTACAAAATAATTAGCGTAAGGCACATTTAATTCTTAAATCAGTTGGTAATCTTTAATGGTTAATCTTTATCTTGCTCCCAACAATGGCTGCAGCCTCTCTCATTACATTAAATATCTTTCAAAATTTTGATTTTGTGTAATTTGCCCAGTTTTTACTCAACTTTGGCAGAACATTACCTCAGTCGTATATGACTTTTACGATATAATTGATATATTTATTAATTAGTTTTTTTTGTGAAGTTTTTTCTCAGCGGTGTGAATCTCGGTGGAGTAAATTAATAAATAAAATAATAAAAGGCCACTAAGGGATAGGACTGTTATCTATCAGACAGTAAATTTGCCGTCTCACAGTGCCTGACGCAAAGTGTCTAATGGCAATAAGCTTGCCCCTATTACGTAAATGATCTAGACTAGATTATGATTTACAAAATGTGGAAGTTAATTACGCTTCTGCCTTCCCCTTCCGGGATACAAGCGTGAGTGTATGTGTATCGCAAATATATTTAGTTGATCACAACCGGGGCATAAATCATCACTGCAGTAGCTAACACATGTAATTATGGTGGATTACATCGGAGCGGTGTATTAAGCCTTTAAGCGAACAACTAACAGTGAATGCATTCGACCATTGTTGGTAGATAATTATCCTTTAATAAACATTTTGGGTATTTGAATACAACCTATTTTTATAGACTGTGCAGGCCAGTGTGCTCGTATGTATGTATTTATGTGTTTCGTTATTTCATCGTAAGTTCTCAATAACTAAACATATTTGGATGTATAGAGCACCGTTAGAATTCTTGCGCAGACCCAAGCGGCGTTTACATTGTTTTAAAAAAGAAAAAGAGATAATATGGTGGGTTTTTTATAATATAGGGGGACAAACAAACAGACGAGCCACCTGATAGTAGCTGAGGAGAAAGAAGAGAGGGGAAAAGGAGATGGGAAAAGGGGAGGGGCAGTTGGGTGTCCGGAAATGTAATTTTATTTATTTCATGAATGCTTGAAAATTCTAGTATTTTATTTGTTTAAGTGAGACATTTGTTTTATTTATAGTGTTTCACGACAATACAGTTTCTTATGTAACCGTGTACTCAGTAGTTAGTTTATGTTGCTGTATTTTTAACCAACTTTCATAAAGGAGGCCGTTCTCAATTCGGTTGTATTTTTTAAATGATTATAACTCAATCATTTCTGTTCGTTTCATGTGAAAGGTTAAACTTTTCATCCCATAGAAATTTCATTAAAATCTGTTTTTTTAATCAAAATAGCTCAAAAAAATAATGTCAAGTCTCATTACTCCGTCATTTATGAACAGGTTTGGAAGTTTTTTTTTTTTGGGAGTTATATATTTATCATAAACGGCCACACTTTAAATCAAAGTCTAAGCTAAGTCCCTTTACAGACTACCTGAAAGACTATAATAATTATTTTAATTTAAAATTATAATTAGTCTCTAAAGAAGCTGAGTTATTATAACAGTCATCAATGAAACTATTAAAAATAACAAGGGGCCTGTAATGATTACATTAATTCAACAAAATGAGTCGGAAGTTAATAACAAAATTGATTACTCACCCTCTCAATTAAGGCCAAGCATTTACAATTAACGAACGGAGACGATCATTAAAATTTTCATTCAAAACAATTTTAGTATTCCAGTTTTGAGTTTATGTTCCCAGTTTGGGGTAGCATAATTTATGTAAGTCACAGGATAAGTTTCATGTGATGTTAATGGAGCTTTTTATACCACCATATCAAAAAAATTAATAGTTCCATTAGCATCACATAAGCTTATTATATATATATGTATGTATACACACACACACACAAACAACAACCTATGTCTCTGAAGGGGTAGAGGTAAGCGTTTCGAAGGCCGATTTTCTAGAAACCATAGTTAAGTCTTACTTACGTTAGGTGGTAGGCAAGCTATTGGTGATATCCAGGCACTGTATGACTGTATATATAATGCCTGATAGATAACTGTCCGATCCCGTAGTTGCCTTTTATGAAATCCAAGGAAACAGATGGAGTGGGCTTATTCTACTTCACCGAGAGCCACACGGCTGCTAAGCAAATAGGAACAAAAAGTGTAAATATACAAGATACAAAGTAAGTTGTGAACAACAAAAGAATATTTTTTAAAAACAATACATTTAAAAGGCTTATTAAATGGATTATTGAAGAAAAATAACAGATTATATATAAAAAATTAAATTATTTTTAAATATATTTGTATTTATAATTTGAGTGGCAATTACAACATATTTTGAAAAGGTTTTAATTGAAACTCAAAACTTTGTATTAAAGTCAATATTCTGTGCACCACAGTACACACATAAAAAAAGTCCTTTACATTTTTTTTAAGTCTGTCTCTAATAGTTGCAAAATATCGTCACCCTATCGCACTCTAATCTCGGAACGACACCTTAAGTCCCTTAAATTATCCACTAAGTTTGGCATGAACAAAAATATAGAGAAAAGGACCAAATTTACTTATTCATGCATTAGATAATTGTATTATGAAAGTGATTAACGAGGGCTCTTACCTGCTTAAGGCTTCATAAACCAGGGATCACGATGTGATTTATTAAGCCTTAAATGTTAACGTGTTTATTTGTGTAACTTTTTTACTAAATTGGTTAATTAAAATAAGGTTCAAACCGTTTATAAAATGTATGTAGTCTCTTAGAGGTTATTTTTAACTAATATAATCTAAATGAATTCTTAATAAATTATATCTGCACACAATAAAAAAAAACACTTTCGAAATTTATAGAGTTTGTTTGAAATTTTGATATTTTGCTTAATTTTTTTGTTATTTTGAGCGACACTTAGGTTTTCTCTATCGATGTATACTGGTACTACTTAAGTCAAGCAGTTAGTTTTTTAAATGTAAATACATTCAGTCAGCTTATACTGTGTTTATGGTCACAGCCGTGTCCTAAGTCAACACCATCAAATACAACATAGTTATTCATGATATTAGGATCTAAAAAAATGTTTTGTAGATTCTCTTCTAAACAAACAAACACGAAACTGTAGAGCTGCATTTTACAAATAAGTAAAGGTAGGGATTAGGTACTCTTAAAATAGAGTAAAATTGTGTATTTTTAATCGTGTAACCTACATAATTAGTATAATCACACATACTTGTAAGAAAACTATTGTAAAATTTAAATAATAATCAAAAAAAAATAAAAAAAAATATGAACTTTAAAATATTTATTCCAAACAGTCGCTTAATAATCTTATACAAAATAATAATCTTCTCTAATCAGCCTTACGGTATATAACGCTTATGTAAACGACTATCCGTATGGTAAATCTGAATTCATAGTCACCCTCAAATCTGAGCGGTGCACCTTAAGTCCTTGTAATTACCCGTTTAGATGGAAAGGAAACACCTCGGCTCTTGCCGGCTGCTTTACCCCGTAACTTTATAAGTAGAAGATTTGACTTAATTATTCAAAGTATTAATTCAACCTATTCTAAGTTAAACGGAATTGTTTTTTTTTACAATAAGTAGATATTCACTTTCGGTAGACATTTCATTTATAATTCCTTCCTTGTTGAATATTTTTAAAGGTAGTAGTAGTTAAATTTATACTTCTATTATCCCGCTATATAATAAGTAGGTATATAATATATTAAGAGAAGATTTTAACTATCTAATTTTAGAAATCATGTATATTTCAATTTAAATATGGTTAATATCTCTCATCTTCCTGTCTCTTTCGCTTTCCTCTCTCTCTCTCTCTCTCTCTCTCTCTCTCTCTCTCTATCTATCTCTCTCTCTATATATACATATATATATATATATCTCTGCAATATCTACGCAAAAAACGAAAATATAAAGAATGTGGGTCGAAAACTGATCTAAAAAGTAATGTTACCCACAAATTTAATCTTCGAACATGCAATAATTAATTTTTCAAAGTTTAGACCAGTATAACTTAAAATTTGTACGTATAGACTTTCCGTCCACGACAGCTCACAATATATTATATACTGATCAAATAGATATATCAGTACACACATTACACGTTATAGAATGACTGTATTCTTTTTATTTAAGTCTTATTATGTCTTAAATCAAAATCATCCGTTTATTCCGAAGATTTGTGTTTACTATCAACACTTATTAGGCAATAAAGTAGACTGCACTTCTCCAGTACTGGCATACGTTCCTCTCTAGTGTAGATGCTTAATAATATCCTATTTTAAAGAACCATTGAATTGTCGTGATATTTGTATCTTTGTTACAGACAGAGATATGTTCGAGTGCGCTAACGGATGTAATCCACGCCGTCATCAATGGTACAGACGGTTGCCTCTTCTGCTTTGGACACGCAGGACTTGGTACGTATACCACTTAAAATAATTTTTCAAGGAAATTAAAGAAGATCTACACTCTTAGGTCTCTTAAGGAGAAACTTTCAGTTTATTCTACAATCAACAGTAGAAGGAGAGCTATTATTGACATGGTCCTTCGAGCCGGATGCAATTTTTTGACAAAGAATTATTTTTATTATTTGTTTGCGGTCAAAAGGGTTTCACCTGCTCTGAATACGATAACCAATGATCGTAACTCTGACAGTTTTGTAAAGAAAGCAATCGCATTAAACTTCAAAAACTAACACTCCAAGCTAAAATTTGTATAAACCTACTGGACATTGCTTGTTAAGATAAAAGCATAATATGCATATTACATTGTACATAAATATAAATATGTTGATTTCACTACTAAATATGTTGTAGTTTAATGTAGTTAGGGCCTCTGTATATATAACGTTACATATACACAGTACAGTATATGAAATGAAATAAAACTATGAAGAGTGTTACAAAAAAGTATGGTCAGATTTTATTAGCGTCATGTGTCGCCAACAAATAGTTGATATAGCTTAAAAAAGTTTATCTTCGAATATATGGATATGTGTTTTGTGTGTGTATTGAGTATGTTAGTATTTTTTTATGTATATACATATATATATACATATATATTGGTTAATTAAACACTTCAACTCCTCCTGCCGTACATAAACTCTCTCTCCATCCAAAGGTTGCCTGGAAGAGATCGCAAAACGCAATAAGGCCGCCAATTGTACAAATTCTTCGTTTTCTGGCGTGAGTGCACATTTCATAACAATCTATATATGTATATAAAACACAAAAAAAAACCTACCTATGTCCGTTTTAGACTTTGAAACTATCCAACCGATCATGTAACCTATTTAATTATAAGGGTATTATGCGAAGATGGTTTTAGGCCACTAAAATAATGCATCAAACACATTAATTTTTTTAGCGTAGTACGCCGGGTATCCACTACTGTCCACAAAGTTAAATCAATTGCTTATTTTTTTATGCTTAGATATGAGGACAATACATTTTAAGGATATATCCTCCAATTAGTTCCAGTTTTCGACCTTCCAGCTCCAGATAGTTGAGTTATAGGTATTTGACCCTGACTTGCTTGAACTATTGCCGATACTCGCAAATCCATACGGCAATAGGCTTGGCCCCTATTACGTTAATGGAATAAACGACAAAATGTGGGATTTTATTACATCTCTGCCTTCCCCTTCGGAGATACAGGCGTGAGTGTATGTGTGTAAATGTGACTTTCTATATTTAAAGTCACGAATTTGACTTAAACTGTCAGAGATTTACCTTCTTCGTGGGGTCAACAGCATACAACAGGGCTATACGATCCTAAAATTTGATGACACCTTTCTGAAACAGCCTGTATAAATGTTTAACAGAAATAGTGATATTATTGCATTGATATTTAGCCCTATTTTAAACATTATTTTTTATTTTTATTTTCAAATCACAAAATAAATACAAGCATTTATCGTATCTACATAATTATTTTCTCAATCAAACACAAAGTAACACAAGAATTTAGCTTATCAGGGACGGGTAACAACAGCACTATAATGTGTGACCCACGTTGTTATTATTTTTTAAATAAAAAATAAAATAAAATAAAGTAATATATGTATAAATAATTTAACTTCTTACACACTATTATCACCCTGCTAGACCAACAGACTCCCGTTTTTCCACCAGGTGCCTGTAATATATGCGATCTAATCTCGTTCGTTGCTTTGAAGGTGTTGATTAAAAGCTCACCGCAGATAAACTACGACAACTTGTATTTGATATAGGGCTGCTAACTGATTTTTTATTTCTTTCTTTACTTTTTTTACATACCGGGATTTTATAGAATTAAGTTTACAGACAAGTCCACAATTTGTAACTATGATTTGAGAGTTGCCAACCCTGTGGTCATCACAATGATGATCATACACAGTATCAAAAGCAGTTCACGGCCATGTAAAAACCTTTGAAGTTTTTTTTTTTGCTCTAAAACCCGCTAGTGAGTTAAATATAACGGTGCAACTTAGTCGCAACGATTTCTACTAATCCGAGTACCGATACTAATCCGAGTATTTTTAAGCAACTACAAACACCCGCTTTTCATTAAATGACCTATATACATACCTGTCTCCACCTTGATAGTATTAAAATATAGTAGCTACTTACGTACGAAACTTTTTAGTTAAAGAATTAAGTCACACTACGGCCTATTAAAAATATATCGTAACTAAGCTAAAGAAAAAGAAAGTGAAAACTTTATCATCAAGTATTGTTAGATGACTTAGTTAAATATTACTCTTGTACTTATTAATATTTTGTTAATCTCAAACTACGGTGCCCATCTCAAGTTTAAGATGCGAAACTTTGCCAGGTGGTTAGAGAGTGGTAGCCCTAATTAAACACTATAAAGTATGAAACTTCTCACTCGACGGGATTTGCATCTAAATGGCAAAGAGTCGGGAGAGCTCTTAATTGAAACTTTGATAAATACCGAGTCTTTTGTCTCGTTCGCACTCGTTGCTAGATCCAAAACTGCAGTATTAAAACCGGGATTTCAAGTTAACACTACGAATGTGATTCTAAGGTAGAGTAGGAGTTTATTTATTTTAATTAAGAGCAATTTATTACAAAACGTGAATACGTAACATATACACTTCTAAAGAAGGAAAATGTCTCAATTGACTGGTTTGTTTTAGCTGTATGTCACGCAATATCTTTGGTCTTTGTGAACAAATTATATACTCAAGTATTCTGTCATATTACACGCTTACGACATAAATTCATTTTAATTATTGAGATAACGGCCTTGTGAGTTTAATAACAAGACAGTAATTTCTATGAGATTAATAATAAATTTTAATCAACACAAAATTAAAAGCCACGAACATTTCAATAATTACAGAACCCAATTAAAACGGTTCAAGAACAGTACACACTCTATTATATCTCGACCACAATGAAATGAGCCCTAAGAACAACCTATTAATAAGTATTGACAAGACAGAACCAATTAAACGACTTACACTATCTTATCCTCAAAGATAATTCCCAAAACAAAGGGGCAAAATCGACTTAAATTTTAAACGACTTCCAATAAAATCAGTGTTGCCATCTCAATATTCATATTTCCACTACCGTAAAATACAAGTCCCCAAATTTTTGTTTATAAATAAAGATATCTGAAGTCTGAGTAGATTATGGAGTACAAGCAGCTAGTCAAACCTTGGCTTTAGGTTTAAAATACAAACTACCAAATATTTTCAATAATATTTAAAAGTTGGTTTTCTTCTTATCATTAAATTACTTAAGTAATTGAAGTTGATCAAATGGAAAACCTGTATGTATCTAAGTGATTTGAATGCGTTATGAAATATTTCCTTTTCCAATTTGTCTTCATTTTTTTTGGATTATGATTTACCTTCATCATCATCTACAGCCTATCGCCGTCTTATTTCTTCATTATTATAAGTTAATTTAAAAGTAATTAGAATAGGTAGCCAAAATCTTCTAGGAACTGATACGAATCATACCTGAACTGTTAGCATTTTAAATATATTATACTCCAAGAACTAGGGATATTTTAAGCTTTTAGTTTATGACGTAATTTATCGAGCATCCATAGATTATTTCAAATGCAAATTGTATGGCTCCCAAAGTGTGGGGAGATGTGGCAACGTTGGCACTAAGCCTAAGCTTAGCGTTCGTATTTCGGGATCGTGGAATCAACTGAGTGAATAATTCGAACCTCGTTTTAATTATTGAAGGATTTTGGGATGCCACGTGGGAGTTGACGGAGTTAGCTGGTGTTATGAGTGAATTCTCTAAAATTTTGGATAATGGTGCCCTCTACTGGGGATTAAAACTTTTTGTGTTTTCGTTAATATTAAAATATATGATATAAAAAAATATTGCGTAAGATAATGATACTACGTTTTTTAGTGAACGGTCGGTCGGTGACTTAAAAATATACGAGATTTGAGATTTGTCAAAAAGTGTCTCGGAAAACGTATTTAAAAATGGAATTTATATACATACATCACACATATATCAACAAAAAACATGGTAATCAGTATGGGAAGTTTTTAAGTATCATATCGTCGCCAGAAATATTTAAACCAATAAAAAATCGCTAATGGTTCGTAAAATATGATTTCAACTAATTACATTGTTAAACCGTGGCAGAGCCATGTTGCCTCATACATTTTGCAAAAAAATCATTTATGCAAACATGCTTAGGCACGAATGGGCCGCCCAGCCCAATCCCCTCTTAACCCCCCCTACTTACACACCGCTACTTGATTCCAAACATACAGTTTGTATTTAAGTAACTGAACCGAACCAAAACTACATTTAAATATACTTAAATAGTAATGAATCCATATATATTATAAATAAATTACAAATCTTACTCACTATACCAACAGACATTGCAGTATAACTCTTTACATTTTTGTTGACAGGTAAATCCTATACAATGTTGGGGCGACCAGATTCTACGGCCGCGCTTGGCGCTATCCCTTGTGCAATCACGTGGCTGTTCCGAGGGATCGCAGAGCAGCGCCATAAGTGTGGTACCCGCTTTTCTGTGAGGGTATCAGCCGTGGAACTATGCACAAATACTAACCAAATCAGGGATCTTCTAGCACCTTATCAAAATGGTAAGTTATTAGTTAAGTGACATGCTAAAATTTCTACAGTAATCTTCAGTATGCTATGCTTATTCAATCAAAAGGAATCAAACATAGTACATGTGCAAGATGACTTTTGTTATAAATACATGTAAAATACGAACAGTTAACTTTAATATAATTTCGAGTAGATTAAGAGCAGCCCAGTTCAACATCAATCTATGCTCAGACATTTACGCATATAAAGTATATAAATATAGGTATATAATTATAATAATAAGTATAAGTATGATAAAATTATGTAAATAGGTATATAATTATTATTGGTCAAATGAGGTTCCGGTTTACGGTTGCATCCATATTAATCTGACCATCTAATACACCCATAGATGAGACATACTTTAATATTAAATATTTTTTCATCTCACAGACACGGAACAATCGCCAGGAGTATACCTCCGGGATGATCCACTCTTCGGAACACACCTACAGAATCAGTCAGAACTTCGAGTGCACAGCGCAGAAAAAGCAGCCTTCTATTTAGATGCTGCGTTAGCCACCAGAGGTACTAGAGAAGAAGGAAAGGACAGTCATCTTCTTTACACACTTCATGTGTACCAATACAGCGTAGGAGGCAAAGGCGCAGGTAAAGTATATTTCAAGACATACCGCAGACGTTATTGCCGAAAACAGTACCTACAACTTTCTCAAGAAACTATAAAGTTAGGAAAAGCCTTTATTTATCACAAAAAAAAAGTAGCCTATATTTTCCAAATCTCAAGCTATTTAGAAAACCGAACAACCTGTTGTTCATATTTTAACAAAATGGAAATTCAGGTCTAGATTACTTTATTTTAGTAAATTCAGTAATTCTATTATAAAATTAAAACATCAGTAATTGAAAACATTCTCACATTTGTCTCTTTGTCCGCAGTTGCTGGGGGACGCAGCCGCTTACATTTAATCGACCTAGGCAATTCTGAGAGAGGAAAAACAAATGGAGGAATACCACTATCCGGCTTAGGAAATATATTACTAGCTATTTTTAATGGACAAAGACATCTACCCTATAGAGACCACAATCTCACTCATGTATTAAAAGAATGTTTGGGATCTCTAACATGTCATACTGCTATGATTGTCCATGTTTCACCAAATTCCCAAAATTATTCAGACACTTTAACAACTCTACAGTTAGCGTCACGAATACATAGGCTTAGGCGAAGGAAAGTGAAATACTCATCCAATAATAATGCTGGATCTGGAGGTAGCTCCGGTGAAGATGCTTCAAAACCTAGTAGTAGTGAACCAGACCCATCCAGTAGTGATTTATCTGCCGATACAGTTATCTACGTAGGTCCTTTGGATGATGCTACAGATGGAGAACATCCACCAGTATATATCCCACATATAAATTCCGGTGACAACAGATGTGTCATGAGTAAAGCATTGCGAGGTTCAGTAGCAGAACAAAAACATAGATCTTCGTTATCCAAAGTTATTGAAGAAAAAAGTCCTGTTCATAAATTGTACGCTTCTCCTAAAGCATCCCCACTAAAGACATTACAGCCGAGTCATACCCCAAAATCATCGCCTGTACATTCAGCAGCATCAAAGTCTACGCCATTGAAAAAAATAGGTGCAAAACATATGACGGATGATGTTAAGAGTAACAGTGATGAGCAGTGGATTGACGGCCCAAGGATATCAAAGTCAAAATTAGTTGAAGCAAGACATATAATCAAAGAGACACAGAGCAACAAACGGGAAACCTGGATTGATGGTCCAATGCAAGAAACAAAAGCACCATTAAAACATCATCCACACCCCCAGCTGGAGTCTGTTCCTGTACAGCCCAACCCAATACCTCTTCAAATCGGCGTTCTAGGCTCTCATGGCAATGAGAGTCTAGGGTATGGCTACATGGATAACCACAAGAAAAATATGATCAGAAAGTGGGTTGAAAATCAGACATCACAAATTCACAAGTCTCGACATAGCTCACCAAGTCATAAAACTCATAAGGACCCTAGTTCAAGAGTTCTCGATGAACTTGAAAGTACTCATGGAATTGAGCCACTAATGAAAGATGTCATAAGACGTATACACGTAGAAGAATCTACAATACGGACGGGATTAAAAGCTGGTACTAAAGAAATGGTAATTGAGGAAGAAAATATAGGTCCACTTGATCAGAATACATTACAAAAAAAATGTTCTAAGCAATCAAAAAATGATATAGATGAAGATGACGATAGCGAAGAATTAGCAGAGATACCACCTGCTTTGCCAATAATGCAACCAAGCAGTCTTAGCAGTAGAGAAGTATCTATGGAAAGTTTAGATAGTAAATATAAAGAAAGACTAAGAATGGACGATGAACTGGTTTCAAATCGCAGCAGGGATATTGATTTACATGGTATGAGTAGGGGTCCTAATGATGATGAGGACGAAATATTAGAAATAATTGAGGTTGAAGAACCCTTAGAGCCAGTTCCAATGCAAGACTGTTGTCTACAAGTAACAGAGGAAGATATAGCATTTTGTATGGGATTTAATAGTTCTCTACTAGAAGGAGACCGCGATGATGATGATCATCCACTGAGAATACTTAGTCAAGAAAATTTGACTGTGGCATCTACTTTTACAGACACTCTCTCTTTGTACAGTGAAGTTGAACGACAAATTAGGAATGAAGCTTATCTTAGACAAACAATAGGATTTTATACGGAAACCTACAGTACAGACCACGGCCTTGAATTGAATCCTCATGAAAGTCTACCATCATCGCGATCAAGAATAGATGATTTAATGGAATTGACCGAACTGTATGGATCTCGACGTATGCTAGATAACATCGATGTTGCAATGACAAGAATAGCACCACAATTTCAATCACTTTCTCTTTCAAACGTCCGAGACACTGAAGAATATGGAGGTGATGGCTCCGTTTATAGTGAACCAGCATATAGACCTAGTGAAAAAATATGTAATAGCTGCAAGCGAACTATGTCTAGACCAGGAAGTGCAGTGGGAGAATGTGAAGCATATCAAGATAGAAAAACTCACGCTGATTGTTATGGACCTTTTGAACGGTATCGGGGGAACGATATAACGGATGCTCGTATTGCATCTCTCAGACATCCAGATGGAGCATCCGATCCCAATTTGAGAGAAGAAAAAAGAATGCCGGGAAACGGAGCTCCATCATTTAAAGAATTAAAATCGAATTTACATCTAGAAGTCACACCCCCCGTAGTTACCAGTGAACCACGAACTGAGAAAAATGATAAAGGAATAGCAAGGGTAGTCGCGAGCTCTAAGCCTGATGGCTATGATAGTGGCCATGAATCTACGCCTCGAACAGGCAAACATAGCCCGGCGACAACATCAAGGCGTGCTGAGTCAGGATATGACTCAGTTCCGAGAGATTCTGATGCGTCGTCACTCGATTCATATCCGACGCGGCGTGCAGCTGTGGCCCGGGCGCATGCTAAGAAGCACACCACAGCAAAGTATAAGCAACACAGTGATCGTTCTTTTTGTTCGTGGCTTCGAAACCCATTTACTTGCAAGTACGCGGATACAGATCCAGAAATCAGTGATTTTTAAAGTAAACAATAAAAATGAATTTTAATGTAACATTCTACATAAGAATATCGTTAAGCTACGTTACCGAATTTAATCTGGAGACTGCTTTTGTACTCTAGTACTCATATTTATAAAATAAATGCTTCGACACTGTCAGGTTACCACTGTATTTTTCTAGTTTTAATGAAAGCTTCTAGCTCCGCTCTGAATAATGATACTTTAGATAATTGTAACTCTATTGTAAATACAGATCATATGGGAGAATTGCTATAACTTGTTAGCGTTTATCTTCTGCTCATTTTTGTACTTTTATACTGTCATTACGAAAACCACTTGTTCCCCTACGTACAATAATTTCGAATTGTGAAAGGGCTTTTGTAAAAAAGTTGTAACGTTCTAAAGCAAGGTGTCTTCCTCTGTCTTCCCCTGTCTGTGACAATTTCATATCGAGGAATTTATTTTCTATGTCTGCACTGGCACTGATTTAATCGTGGTAATGTTATTATGTGACTTTGTTTCAATCACTTCATGAATGCTCTTCTCAATTCCCTCTATCGTTATTTCATATCAGGAACTTTAAAACAATATCCTTCCTTTTATTTCAGTAGGAGTGATTGGTACAAAGTGTTAATCTATATCAATGTAACTAAAAATCTCGTTTTTAGAAATTAAGACTGTTGTCCTGTTTCATTGGCCATGTTTAATATAGCTTTAACGTTTTGATATATTGTAATGATCAGAGACGTGTCTAGAGGTGTCCTGGCACGGTCTCCATCGCAATCATCAGCTTTATCGAATGTTGGTGAATGAGTTATCGCTTTATTGTCAATGTTTTGTTATTGTACTATTAATATTACAAATATATATCCTAAATTCTACTATGCGTTCGTATTAGTTTACAATAAATTGTTCGATTTCAAATAACATGGTTTTATTTATGGAAACTATAATTTGTATTCCCTTGAAAATATGCTTTGGTGTAAAAAAAAATATTATGACGGTAAATGCTTATTTATCATACGAGTGAATATGCGGCAGTTATCAGAAGTTCAATGTAAATTTTTAGTTCTACAATAGATCAATTTTAGAATTTTACACTATCCTACTAAAACAAAAATAATAATGCAAAATTATTTTTGACACGTCGAATACTTTCAGAGTTATGAAATGGTTTTAGGAACATGACGATTGCTGCTGTGTGTGAGAGCCGCTAGCGTGATATAAAGTGACGTCGCAAGTGTATTTGAAAATGTTTAAATTGAAATTGTTGTAACTTCCAAACTACTTGTTGTGTTGTTACTACTTGTGAAAAGAAAGAAAACATGTATTGCCGAATATTTAGGCTAACGAGTCACATTCTCAATTGTAAACATCAAAAATGGTTGTTTTTGACATCACATTCAGTTCAAATATTATTCAATGAGTATGTATTAGTTGTCATATTATGGAAAGTGGGTATTTAAGAGGCTACTGCTACTAAAATAAATTAAAAGAAGAAAGCTGGATATTGCATAATAGTTTTACTTACTCTAAATATTCTATAATTCTTAACAGTGTAGTAAAAAGATTACCTAAAGAGAAGCGGATACTTTCTGGCATTTAAACAAAAAAAAAACATGAATAAATAATGTGATAGCAAGCGCTCTCGAGCCCCACGAATGGGAATTTCAAAATCTTTTGGGGATATAAACTTTTCCCTCCTCAAAAAGTAGAACAACTTTTCCCTGTTAAGATGTAGCCCTATTATCTTTCATTTCTCCAGTAATTTAACATTCTCAGTGCGCCCCGCGAAAATCAAGCTATCAAATAAGGCGTCTACCCTCTTTTGCGGGGTGACAACTTTTTTTCTGCAAAATCTCCCAATAATTTGTTAAAGTGGCAGCTGGTTAGCCCATAACGCTTATCGGGTTCTAAAAGATTTTAGCATTTTTACATTGCACGGGGAAAGTTACAATTTGATCGGTGAAGGCAATAAATTCCAGTTTTATGTCAATTTCATCTAAAATTGGCGACATTGAAAATCGAGCTTTTAATGTTAGGAAATGGGTTTTACGAAAATTGGGGAAGATGAAACTATTGAGATGGAAGAACAAAGAGGGTGCCATATTTGGGGGGTAGATTATATATTGGACTATATGATCTGGGTCATACTAATATTCTTTTTTATGTTAAGCACTCACGTAGCAACCACATAATAGTTATAATATAGTATATTAAAAACTTACCAACAAGCGTTCGTATATTTCTCATCATATCTTCACAGATACACGAAATATATCATCATCATATCATCACTGATATGACAATACATTTTGAATAGACACTATCCTTCAGTAGTTACAGAAGCTTGTACTTGCTGCATGAAATGCTAGTTTCGTTACTTTCCCAAGGGGGAGGGAAGATATATTGTTAACTGTTTGATACTACTCCACGTGGTCTCGAGAACGTAGCATAAACTTGACATGCAGAAGACAAAATGACAGGAAATTGCCATTTTTTTACAGCTAGGTACTCCTATCACACATTGTTCCTCTGATCAGCATTTGTTTTAAAAAAAAATATAAAACAACCTGTAAAAAAGTTCTAATGTAACTTTTTTCCGGAGAAAAAGTCGTTATCACAATGCGTGAAATTGAATACAGATGAGGGATATGATATTTTATTTACACAAAACATTGTTATAGAGATTATGTATGGATATGGTATGTGTTGATGCGAGTTATCACATGTTACTGTGACACTAGCTACTTTACGATGTTTTACTAGATAATGTTTTTAAGACCTAACAATTATATATATTGTATATCTAATTATTAGACGTCACAGCTCTAATGTATTAACAAACAGTAGTAGGACAGAGGTTGCAAAATGTACATACAGCACGGTATAATAATTTGCAGTTCTACACACAATGTGTAAGACTCTGCTAAGTAAATATTCTAAGAAAGTATTGATAGATCTGAATGAATGATCTGGCTGTATCTAAAAGTGGTTTTCTGGTGGTATTGATGCTACTGTTATTTAGTACATACTAACGTAATTAATGTTAATGCGAAAGGGTTTTTTCTTTTTGTTGACCTTCGTGTCTTAATTACAAAACCGATTACCATTAAATTTTTGATGTCTAAAATAATATCTTTTACGTTAACAAAGGCACTGGCAAAAACTACTTATTGTTGTTAAAAAAGTAAAACATTAAGTTTCGCAACTTTTATAAACTAACTGCTCTTGACTGTCGTAGAGAAATCATTTTATATCTAGAGAATATGCAAATTTTTTTTTTTTATACTATAGGGGGACAGACGAACAGACGGGTCACCTGATGGTAAGTGACACCGCCGTCCATGGACACTTGCAACTCAAGAGTCGCAAGTGCGCTGCCCACCTTTGAGGGTGATGAGGGATGGGGGATGCAGGGAGCGGAAAGAAGAGAGGAGAGATGAGGAGATGGAAAAAAGGAGAAAGGAGATGAATGGGAGAGAAAAGGGGGGAGGAGGAATTGGGCCTCCGGAAACCTCACTCAATTCGGGGAAATGCAACGCAAGCGTTACTTCACAACCGGTTTTCTGTGAGGCCGTGGTATCGCACCGGTCGAGCCGGCCCATTCGTGCAAAAGCATGGCTCTACCACTGAAAGACAACTCTAATTCTTATTTAACTCATTAAGCCTGCATGTATTAAACCTACAAAATAAAAATATTGATTACAAAAATTGACTCCTCTTTCTGCAACAAACACAGTTCTTCCTTAACAAAAAGGCACATCTGATTATTTAATATAGCCTACACTGTCACATAATACAATACCAATAAGTACAAATACGGATAAAAATAATAGCCCCGTACAAAAGCTACACGCGTCGACCGAGCGAGGCGAACCAGCACGTGAGTTGAACGCGAATTGCGTAAACATATCAATAATTTATCATGGTATTATAGCCCATATTTTAACGTAAATAAGACCTATTATATCGTGTGGAATATCCACAGACGGCATCTGAACGTGATACACAGCGAAATAATAACAAAACGGATAGAACAGGGGGTTGGGTGTTGTATCAATCCTGCCTCGTAGCGAGAGAATGGCCGAAGTATGCGTTTGTGTTATGGTATTTCCGTAGGGCCACAGTGTGAAGGATTGCCTGTCCCTTATAAATGTATGGGAGACATTGGAGAATTTTGCGTTTACGTTAATAAATACTAAATGTTGCCCATGACTTTGTTCGCCTGGATAGTTTGAGTATCTGTGCTATCCATGTAGTGGCGGATTAAGAATACAGAGAGTCACCAACCGTATTCCTCCAGTTGTTGCCGTAAGACCGACCGACTAAGGTAGCAAATAACAAAGGACAACAGCACTACAAGGAAAAGAAAAACTTAAAACCCGCTACCAACCCTTCTTACCAGCGTGGCATAGAAGGCCATAACCTTCTTTTAGAGGCTGTTGATGATGATGATCTGTGCTTAATTTGATCTAGATACATTCAGCTATTCTAACGCAGTTAAATAACAAACATCCATCCAAACATTCGCATTTATTTATATAAATTTTAGGAAGATAATTATTTTGGTTTGACAAACTCATAATATAAGATATCATTTATTAAAGCTGTAAGGATAAATAAATATCACCATAAATTCCAGATAAAGATGCCATTAGTCGTATCACCTCAATTTGAGAGCACTTCCCTAACTGCATCAGCCAGTATCGGAATCCTTGGCGTCGATATATCAAGCGAAGTCCAGTATCGCGGTCACTTAGAGGGTAAGGCCATATTAGCCTCGAAGAAGCTTGGTGTGATAAACAGATCGAGACAGTATTTCACCCCGGCCAACCGCCTGCAACTTAATAAGGCGCAGTTTCGGCCGCACATGGTATACTGTTCTCATCTCTATGCAGGTGCACCCCAGTACCAGCTTATCCCTCTTGACCGCATTCAACGAAGAGCGACTCGCATCTTCGACTGCCAAGATATTTCTGATCGGCTTGACACCTTGGCGTTGCGTAGAGATGTATTATGGGGAGTGTTCAGAGGAATTGTTCGGACTTATACTGGCTGCAGGTTTCCGCCATCGTCCTACACGACAAATTATCTATCCCCACCACCTGGACGATTGGCACTCCACCACTGTGCGCTTCTCCAGAAGCTTTTTGCCTCGCCAAACCAGCCTATATAGCAAATTGTCGCCTGCCGTATTTCCGAACCGATACGATCTTCAAACCTTCAAGAAAAGAGTGTACTCCTATCTAAAAAGCTGTCAACGCACTTGTGACTCTGGAGTTGCGGGTGTCCATGGGCGGCGGTAGTCACTTACCATCTGGTGACTATCGCATAAAAAAAAACATGAATAAGATAAAAAATAAATTACATTAATCAGCCTAACTTACCATGCATAACTTAAGCAAAGAGCTTATCGCCTTCATCCGCCTTATATATACATTATAACAGGCATTGCTTTTATATTCTTTATTAGTAACAAAATAATTATTATATTCTAAAGGACAAGTTATTTTATTCTGTTTTACTGTCGCATGATACTGTGTGCTCCTGAAAATGCAAATACACAATAAGTGTGGTAAAATTTTGGGCACAGCTTGTTTCAATAATTATACACTTACGTCAGCAATATCGTTACAGTAATAGTAAAAGTATTTGACGATTTGCACAAAAATAAAACTAAAAATACACAAATGAACAATAACATACCAAGTACGTTTCACAGATGAATAAATTAGCTGTGGTTTCTGTGACATAATATTAGTTCGTTACCTACTTTTACTGAATATTTAAAGAGTAACTAGATGTGTCTTACGTTCTGTATCATTCGTGATATAATGATTCAGCCGCTTTTAAATATAGATGTTTATCTATGTTTAAAAAGCGGCCAATAAATTTTAGAACCTCTTAGAAGCGATCCTCACCATTAGGCCTAAATAAATTTTACAATTTCTAAAACAGAATATTCCTACCTTTTTACTACTAGGCGACCCTAGTATATAACTCAATAACTTATAATTTGACAAATCTCATACACACACTCTGATCAAAAAACTAAGCAGAGCTTGTACTATGGTAACCAGACAGCGACAAACATACTTATATACTTCTAAATACATACATATAATAGATAAATTACACCCAGACACAGAAAAAATAATCATGTTGTCAACAGACTAATATTTGTCCTGGGTGGGAATTCGATCCCACGACCTCTGGCTTAGCAGTCAGGGTCACTACCCGCCAGACCAACAGGCCAGTCAATTCAACATCGTTCAGATATCAAAATAAGGTATCCTGTATACCTTACTTGTTGTGTAACCGATACTTGTTTCTGAATAATGGAAAGTTTTAAATCACCCCTCCGTTCACGATCCGAACGACTAAATAAATTGAATTGTTAACAGAATCGACATTCAACGTTTCTATGGATGCCAAACAAAAAAAATAAACTCGAATTCAGAATTCAAATGGACGTTTTGACCAGCTGAGGCTATCGACGGTAATGGTTTTTGTAAAATCAATGTTACAGACCTCCGATTGCAATTTCCCCACTCTTTTTGACTTTGTTACACGTATTATATGACATTCCTTGAAGCATCCCTTCTTGGGTATAACCAGGTCCCTTGCAATATACCCACATATGACGGAACACCGTATGGTTTTAGTCGGTTCGAGTCTGACATAGCACTTCACTGTCAGAATTGAGCAATGACCCGTGAAAAAAAAGCATACTGTGTGACAGACACCAATTATAAAATTATTTACCACATTATAAGCTGCTTTCACCACTACTACTACGGGCAGGCTTCGGATTCAACCTCACACAAAGCCTTAAGTGCTACTTCCTAATTAAGGACCATGTAATGGACATTAACATATTACATTTTTCAGCATGTACAGTGCCCTGTTGACGGGCAGCCCTGTTGCCCCATATAACGTAACAGGGACCAAATTATGCTTGGCAAAAAGTGCTCGTTGGAGACGCCTCTGCCTACTCCTACGACAATTTAGACACGGTCTTATGTATCATCTATTTTTCTATAGTATTCATTTGTTGTCAACGTACTTGGTTAGTTGGTACAAATATGTATATAACTCACTTGATTCTACCTCAAACTAAATTACCCTGAATAAAGGGTAAAAGTGAAAGTTGAATACACTATTTCACATTGGGTAAAATACAGAAAAGTTTTGGGCCCAAACATTTATTGTAGTTTTGTTTTCTTCAAAATGCTTATATGGGGAACCTTGGTGTGCGACGATAGACGTGCCTAGAATTTAAAGGATTGTTCCCAAATGTGGTACTCATTTCTCTAAGATCGTAGAAATTGTGCAGCCTCTTTGTATAGACAGTCTTTGTTTATGCGCAATATTTTTCCACTTAGGTCTTGAATGGCGACAGTTAGAGCCTAAGGGTTTTAGGAGTTATTGTAGAAACACTTTAAGGCTTTTTTGTTTATTTAGTATATAGGTCCTTGAACGGCTTAGTCACTATGACATTCAATGTTTAAAAGGAGCTTTAGTATAAGAACAGTGAAAGTGTCTATTAACGAAGTACGCAGCATTTAAATAGCTTTGACTGAAATCATAAAAGTAAAAACGTTCGGTGTAATTCCGTCGAAACGTTCGTAAACAAAAGTATTAGGCACATCTTATATGTATAGATGTCGCGAAAGTTTATTAACAATTTACACATGAAATATACTAAAAAAAGACACACACATACACACGTACATGTATGCATTTAATTTATTATTGTCTCTATTATTATAAAGACCTAATTTTGAACCGACTTTAAAAAAAAAAACAATTCCATCATTTATTTCAAACTTCCGAAAAGTTTATAACGATATGTGAAAGTTTATAATGATATGTGAAAGTTTATAATGATAGTGATGATTCTTTATTGTTTATTTTAATTAAAAAATAAAAATAAACTAAGTTTAAAGTACTTTAGAATTTAGATAAATTGAAGTCAGATATATTTGTAAAAGTCTAATGCTATAGTTTTGTACTACTAGTCAGTCTATTACTAATATAATTATTTTGTATTCGTAAGGTTATAGAAATAAAATAAAGCTGCGCTATAACTTTGGTTTTGATAAACTGGTTTCCTTTTGTTTGGAGTTAACATCGTAAATAGGAGCTAAGAATAGCTTCCCAAAAAGCCTTGTATGCTTCTATCTGAAGTTAAGATCTTAAGCAGATATTTTTCAAGGCGTCAAAATTTACCCGTTTCACCGCAATGTCGCAAATCGAATTTGTCTACTCCGAGTAGAGCCGAATCAATCTGCATTATTCGCGAGACTTTATTTAAGGCATAGGCGAGTAGCCGTGAAGACGAGATACCCACTTTGATTATTAAGCAGTATAGATCTACTTACTGAATTAGAACATAATTTGTATTAAGTTAAATATATTTATTATTATACGACATGAGAGGTACGATCCTCAATCCATCTGCATAAGCAATATCCTTTTCCTTCAATTTCAATCCTCCCTTTCTTGTCAAATTTACTTTTAATTTTTCCATCTAATTTCAAAAAGTACCTTTATTAAAAGTTACACACATATGAATTTTTTGCTATGATTTGTGCGTGTGATTTCAATAATTAATTTTTTAATAGACTATGAAGTGTATCATATGTAATCTTTATTTAAAACGTCCATGCACGTTCTATAACATAATCAAAAAATAAACGCATGCAACAAAAACATATAAAAGCACCATCTGGCGATGACAAGAATGCGCACAAATCAAAGGAACTGCATGCTATCAGCAGAATTCTGGACCACGAACAGATGGAGAAGTTTCTGCGAAAGGGAGGATGGTGAAACCGTCTGTGTTGGAATTTACCGGGTCATCAGGTGCGGGAAAATAAGACAGGACGAACTTCTTAAGGATCCGACAACAGAAAGCATTGGTACGCTCTCACCACTCGCATCAACCGACCTCTTGGCAGTTAACTTTTTTCCGAGAGACCAGGAAGCCACAGACAGCCAATTTAAACTAAATAAGAGATTGTTTAATATAGGTATTCGTTTAATATTATTACTAATATTATTACTGTAAATGTAAATAATTTCCATATTATTGTACAGGCAATGCAATTGCAAATCATATTATGTAATAGTGGGTGTGTAGTGTTAGTAATAAAAAACTGCCTGGACAGACGAACAGACAGGTCCCCTGATGGTAAGTGACAACCGCTGTCTATGGACATCTGCAACTGGAGAGTCGTAAAAGCGCTGCCTGCCTTTGAGGATGATGAGAGATGGGGATATGAGGAGATGGGAAAAGAGGCGGGAGGTCAGGAAACAGGAGAGGGGGAGTTGGGTCACCGGAAACCTCTCTAATTTCGTCGAAATGCAACGCAAATGTTGCTTCACAACCGGTTTTCAATGTATGACAGTGACATAGTAAAATAAAGTGTCATTACAGTAGGAAAACAATATTCGTTCCTCTAGAGCAAATTAATATACAAAACTTGTTTTAAACGTGTCTGTAGGATCGAATATCCTTTTTTTTATGCGATAGGGGGCAAACAAGCAGACGGGTTACCTGATTACACCCGCAACTCAAGCGGTCCAGCAACCCGCAACAAGTCCTAAATGGATGGAACAATTTTGCTAATTGATGTTTTTGGGAGTTAAAATATGACTTAATTAAAACTTTTCTGATTTATTATATTACATATATGTATATGTATGTATTCAATTGAATCTGTTCAGTTGAATAGATTTTTATGAAGCTCTTTTCGAACCTTTATATGGATTTTCGAGTCGAGGTATTATATACTTTTAATATATTACAATATTACAATATTTACAATAGATCCACATGGACCACCTTGTGGTTTTCGCAGGAGGTGATGACCCGTGGGATTTCTTAAAGAAAAAAAAGTAGGCTTATCCAAACATTGATAAGCCCAAGTCTGTTTATTTTTGGACTTAACTACATTATGTAAGTAGGCTAAAAGACAACTTAATGCCATGATTCTTATAACTTAGACCATTTACAAAGACGTGTCGAGAGGCAACCGAAGCCGCAGCGATTTCTCAGGCTTTGAGTGTGCTCTCTAACTTAAAGCGCACGCACTTGGTGTGTGTTTACACTTTACACATAGGGACCAGATATCGGATAGTATACTTCAATTATAAAGGTATGTCTCCAGCCACATAGACCGACGACGACGAAAGCAGCTGAGATAGACTGGATGCAGAAAAGGAGGACCGGGTGCTATTATAGCTTTGTATTTGGAAAAGTAATACACAGCCGACCTGATGGTAAACGATTACCGGTAACTATTGAATAACCACCTCGAGAAGTTTTCATATGTTACCTCTATTTATTTATGAAAAAAGATAACTTCTGCTCTAATAATATTTAGTGTCACAGGGAACTTTACAAACGTACATCGGACACAAACAGCACCAGTACTCGGGACAACAATTTGTGGATAACACATTTTTTTGTCGTGTTAAATCGAACCCACGACCTCTGGCTCAGCAGTCAGCGTCACTAACTACTAGTAGACTAACTACTGATTCCTATTTACCTATGGTGATCGAAACTAACAGCAATACTTTCGCCAGACTATATTTTGTGGAGATGGCAGTGAAATACAATACCCTTATCAAGATAAATACTCTTTAGATTTAAAGTCGAAAAATTGTCTAATCTTACGATTCATCTGCCATTGTGTCTAGGGTTTTTAATTTACTTTGAAAAAAAAACTTACATGTTGAATTTGTAATAAATAGAATTTAACGAGTGCGGCAAAAAGATAATAAACGACATTTCTTTTGTGAAATTGATCCTATAATAAAATGTTATTATTGTTATAATTTTAAACTTAACTTGACAACTGAATAGAACTCTAACGCCATTAAATAGTACGATTACAAACTAAATGACATGGTTTTATGTTGTTAATGTTAACTCTGTGAAATACAGCTCAAAATGCCGTGATTAGATCAATAAAATGTTATTAAGACTCATAAAGTCCTGATTGTAATAATGACTATAATAAATTATGTATTATTATGGAAACCGGTTATTCAGCAATATCAGTTTGAATTTTATTTTATTTGCACCGCATATTTAACTGTTTATCTGCAATCGCGAATGTTTATGTATTTCAAAAGACTGAATACTTCAGTGTTCTTTTTAAAACAGAAGGCCCTCGATTAGGGTAAATTCAAATCTCTCTGTTAGAAAAGATTAAAAGTCTCAACAACGTTATTTTAAATCTTAGCCATAAACTGCCTTTCCTTTAATGATATCGGAAATCCGAGTGTTCTTACTAAATGAGTCCCTATTATATTCATTTAAATGACTACAATTTTGAATAATGACACATTTATATATTATACAGCCTGCCCAAAAAAAACCAACACTTATTTTAACCATTGAAAATGTACATCTCTAGCATGCAGTTGAATTAAAACAGTCATAACTTTTACACGGGTTGTTTCTTTCTGCAACTGTATGTTAGAGATTTTTACTGTCAGTGGTTAAAATGAGTATTCCATTTTCTGGGACAAAGTCCCCCGCGACACAGGAATAAATCCTAGTGCGGGAGCTGTCTTTAAAAAAAAGAAAAAAGAAAGAAATGTTACATATGTTGTATAAGAATATAAGATATAAAGAATATAATTATATAAAGAATAGAGAAAAAATAAACAAATGTTAGATATTCTGTATATGTAACTTATTAATCTCGATGTCGTACAAAATAGAGGCAGCTCCACAGAAAACTTGCTTCCAATCCGATTACCACACGTATTCTGTTTATCAACCGACTTCAAAATAGTTCTATGTTCGACTGAATGTATCTTTTTTTAAGTCGAGCGATATCTCTGCCCTTGACTGTCAAGTCAAATCAGAATCTTTATAAAAAAACTTCAAAACATCTTCACGTCACGGGTATATATTTTCAAATTATTTCCTTTTAAAGTGAATTTGATGAATAAAAAATAAATTAAAAACGTTGTTGTAAAATAGAACTACAATTGAAAGCTAATTTTAGTAATTCTATACCCGCCTTCATGAAATATTTTACCATCCATCTACCCACCTGTAGACCAATTTTTTATGTATTCAAAAGAATATAGGTACTTCTGCAGTGGTCCAATCAGTAGTACAATTTGAAAATCTGTATTGAATCATGAAATGCCAAGGAAATTACAAATAAGTATTTAAAGCCTGGTTTTACGATTGCAAGTATTGCGTAAACTAATTATAAAGGCGCATAGAAGTCAGTTATCTAGTTTTTAAAAGTCATTTAAGTATTCATTTATATACACAAGTTTTGTATGTGTTCAAGAAAATAATTATACCTTACGCATCTATAGTAGTGGATGAGCTTCATTTTAATACTTTCTGATTCGTTATAGTTTAATTAACGGTTTAGTAAATAACGTAGGTATTTTAAGTCTTTTGAAATAACACCGCAGATCCTTCCTTTCGAACGAAATATACAACGGAAAACTTTATTGACATTTAAAAGTGCCTGTGAAGATTAGAAGAAATCTTCGGTAATCCTTATAGACTGGAACACGTACCAACTAATTCATTTAAACCTTGAGCCTAATAAATTGGCCGCAAACGCCTGCCTAGATACGCACGTTCACTTTGCTATAATTATTCCAGTAGGCACTGTGATTTTTCTAATGAAACTTTGGATTATAACAAGCCCTTGTACAGCATCTCTTGTAATGCAATTTTTATGAGTGTCAACCATTTTTCATTATTATATTTACATGCTTTTAAAGTTTATCAGTAACAAAGGGGTTCATTATTCATTGACTATTTAATGCTATTATGGCTATTTATCGTGGTGGAGTCATGCTTAGCACGTCGCCTAAACCGGTGCAATACCACGACATCACAGAAAACCGGTTGTGAAGAAATTATTGTGGCTTCCGGAGGCCCAACTCCTTCTCTCCTCTTTCCCTTTTCCTCATTGTCCCTTTTCTCATTCCCCTACACGCATTTCTCTCTAGTTGCAGGTGTCCATGGGAGGCGGTTATCACTTACCATCAGGTCTGTTCATCTGTAAACGATACTAAAAAAATGCGCTATGCACAAAGTGGTGAAAATTTGTTGGTCGTCGCTGGTCATTTCCTGACTGCTATTGCTATTACTATTACTACTGTAATAATTTACGCGTCTGTTATATTTAGGAATAAATGTTACATCGTACTTACATTTTACTTACGCTATAAACACTGTAAAATGAAATTTGTAAAAAAAAACGATAATAATAATTCTCCATAGGGTCAACGTATTGAAACAGGCAACTAGCTTCACGACTAACTTAGGTACTAAGTAGGTATTAAGACTTAGAACTTACTTTGAAAGGTCTGATTTTATAGTAATAACTATATATTCCGTCTTTTAATAACACAATTCTTAATAAAATATGCATTTATTACAATTACGTTAAATTTGAGAGATTAAAAACCACAACAGCTAATCTGGAGTTGAATAAAATCGCTTTGGAAACTGGGATGGTACATTTCGGCCCATTAACCGTGTCCATACTGGGACATATCGACTGCTGCCCCATAATATATGTCCTGCTGGCTACATAAATAAGCTTGCTGTGAGTTAAGTATAATGTATTTATCTGGAAAGCAGGTACAGAATCGTGTGTTAGGTATAAATTTTCCGTTATTGATTTTTTGTTTTAACTAGTAGTCTAAGATAATCAATAAAATTAGAGCACTAAAATGGAAAAAACATATATAAAATATAACACGAATGTTCGAGCAAACCTCAATAAAATCTCTTGAAACTCTGTAGATTCTTAGGTGCAACATAGAACCAGTCCGTGGTTACATAACAAGGTAATAATTTTATTCATGTTTGAAGATAATTTTGTTAATTTTTACATATTTTGTAGGTTTTCCTTATTTTATTATAAACGGAGGACCTATTGTTTTGGTCTTACGTTGCTTTTTTATGTTATAAAACTTCTTGGGAAAAAGGATTTTTGTTTTATATGTAGTATGAGACTATCGCATTAGTACTCAATTGAGATAATAAGGCTTTGTTTAGTAACTTGATATCGTCAAATCTCTATTTATTGATTAATTTATAATGTTCGTTGACTATTTTTTAACATATACTAGATATAATGGATGGTAATGGTCAAAATACAACGTAATGTTTTACAAAATGTCACCATTCCATAAAATTATTACTTTATGATGTGATGAGTTGTGCCATTTCTACAAAATATAGTAAATAGTAAATATAGTTGCATTAATACGACAAGTGTCCACGGATTTACGTATTGCTATGTACTTACTCTCTAAAAATCGTCTCCTTATGAACATCTAATATTCATTCCCATTACAAAATATACGCTATAAAAACCTTTTATTATCCGCCATCATTCTCGTTTTATTAAGCCCTTATTGTCTCCAGTAAAATCAAGAACATAGGCTATAAAAAGTTCTTATGTAAAATGTGTAAGTACGATAAAAACAGTAAATTAACAGAGTTTCTTTTCATTAAGTGCTTATAGGAATTTATGTGTGCTTAAACGAGCTATCATATTCCTGAATTAAGTGTAATTATATGTATTATAATTTCAGGTTATATTTCACATATAACCTTGATTTTTGCCGTACAATTTTGGTTGAATACATAAATGTTGAGATGTATGTACATTATAAAATGAAGACTCATGAATAAAAAACGTTTATATAAATTCAGTAAGAGGTCAAACAGTCTTGTCTTGTATATAACAGAGTAATTAAATGTTTTCATATTCTTAACAAGAACGTTTAAAACTGTAGTAGTAGACATTTGTTTTGTATTACTTCAATTTCAATACAATAACAGAGGTCTCACTTTGTCTTTTAAAATTCATATGTAATTCAAACTATCAACAAAGCAAACACACTTTTCATAAACTTATCTTAATATTTATGATAACAAAACCAGGTGTAACAACAAGATTCATCTCAGAAACTATAATATTTTACCCACGTCGCGTATACAGTATGTGTATAAAAAGTGACAGTTTGCAATTTAAATAATATATACAGCCGCGTTTATGTTTCAAATCCGAGCTTACGGTTTGTAGTGGAATACGCACAGAGAGGCGATAAAATTTATTGTCACCCATACGACATCTGGTGCCACCCCCTAAATGTGTCTCAAGTCTGAAGGTACAAGCGATTATAATGTATACAATAAACCGTTACCATCTTCATGTGTAACATACAGACTCAAATCGAGCGAAGCTAGTAATAATACTCCCCAGTGTTATAACATAGAGACTGGAATTGAATGAAGCTAACAACAAAAGCCCCCTGTTTTTTTAGTTACCAGGAATTTTCATTATTAATATTCGATCAACATCTATCCTTCACGGCAATAATATGGGTTTAAGTCAAACTACACGAAGCTAACTGAGTTCGTACCCGTAAAATCAAGCACATAGGAACCAAAGTAATCATAACATAACTGCATCATTTGCTCTATACGATACTTGCTACACATATAGCGACCTATGAAACGCCTTTAATGACATTGATAAAATTTACCATAGAGACAATCGGTATAATTCATCATCATTCTATTCCTAAAGTTTAATTGAAAGGTTTTTTTCTTTTTCACATGTAAGCTGTCGCTACCGCTTGTGACTTAGATATTAAAGGGGAAGACAAACGCAAACTGTTTCCTCTACGTACTCAACATCCAGAAGAATAAAACCTTCACAATCTCATTGTGTACACGTAAATTCAGTTAAAAAGTTACCCCGGTCGATGTTGGACCCATAAAGCCTATAAGTATTGTTTTTTTTTAAACGCTTTGTTTGCGAAATTCAAATTTAGGTTGTATTTGACGAAACTGTCCAAAATTTGGATAAGTGTTGTTTTGTAGCTTTGTAACGGAGAACATACTATATTATTTATTATTTCAAAGCGATTGATTTACTAATTTAAGTTAAAAATACATATTTATCGTAATAATGACAGTAGAAGGCAATTTAAGGAAGGGGGTTTAAAAGAATTAACATTTTGCATGTAACATAATCTTACTCCGGTAACCACAATCTCCACTGATATCAACTCACTCAAAACTTTGCTATTGAAGAAAGCAACATGATCTTATGTGTCTCACAACAGTCATGCTTATTGAACTGCACATCTGATCTTCGTTGCTATACAACAATGCATTTCTCATATAACATCAAATATATACATTTTTTTTTTATGAAATCTTTATTATGCGTATTTGACATTTTGCAAAAGAGCTACCCATCTCAGACCGATGGAAACAAAGAAAAGCCACTTTTTAAGATGTCGGAATTAATTTTTTTTATGTTTGAATACCGTAAGCCCTGCGTAAGGAGATAAGGAAAAAATGTTTAATTTATTTCAATACACTTAGCATATTAATTGAATTTTTTAGTAAGGTATAAAGGGCGAAGTATGCAAGTCTTGAAATCGAAATATACTTACATATAAATTACTAATTATAACAAGACTGAGCAATGCTTTGAACAAACTATCGCAACAATAAGTTTAACACGCCTGTTTTAAAAGGTTGTTTGTTTACTGGGTTCATTATACATATATTTTTGAAACAAACGATTTTCATAGAAAGCCACAAAGCTTTTAGATCTTCTGTACTGACATCATAGGAAATTTAGTACTCTGCCTCTTCGGTATTAGAAGAGAGACATTTCTAATAGACATTGATTCACCATTTCTTGTCGAGTAGTAAACCTTTCATATGTTTATATTAATAACATGTACAAACATAATAATTAGTTCAACTCGTTTACTTATTCATGTAATCCAAAGCATACTAAACAAGATCAAGAAAAATATAACTTCGTTTGTCATTTCTCAGTTACCTCCTTCTAAGGGACATATAATACTAAAATAATAATAATAACTTCACATATCTCTTACACGATTGTCTGATCCTAAACTAAGCAGAACGTGTACTATGGCAACCAGACTGCTGATAAATATACTTACATATATATTTTATAAATGCATACCTTTTGTAAATATTACACACAGACACAGAACCAATGGCGCACAGTAGACAACCATTTGTCCTGGGTGGGAATCAAACCCACGACCGTTGGCTTAGCAGTCACGCTCACTAACCAGTAGACTGACAGGCCAGTCTAACAGGTTGAAAATATTTCGTTTATTATGTACCTAATTAAGTACATACATAGAATCTCTTAAGCGCTACTGTACGCAATCCACCATAATTAAATCGTAACCTTTTAAAAGTCTAAACTTTTCACTCCTAAATTTTATATCGAAGGCAGACAGTAGCAAGAGATACCATTAAAATAATGGTTAAACTGATTCCCGTTCCTGTCACGTAGGAAGGCAATTTTAAAGGGAGGTTGAAGATGCCTCCGCGAGATATAAGTGCACAATGGGTTCTGTTTGGCAGCAGATGCTACTTCTCTGTCTTTATCAAATGTGAAATCAATAGACTAGTAACATTTGTAATCATATCGTTCAATACTTCAGTGATTGTAACTAGTTCGATAAACGTTATTGACCTGATGTTTAATAATTACTGGCATATATTAACTGATTGTATATATTCTGCCTCCGATAGTAAAAACGTATTATTATTATTTTTTTTTTTCAAAATTGGGTATTATACAAAAGCATGTTTCGGATTTACCAAAAAGAAGGGCTCAAATCCATTTTCATTTGATGTAAGAGGACACATTTTAATGGAAGTAAAGTGAAGAGTCGTTCATATGTTTTTTTATATGGTATAGGGAATAATAGACAAACAAACGGTTTACCTGATGGTAAATCCACCGCCGGCCATGGATATCTACAACTGAAGGGTCGTAAGTGGGCTGCCCACCTTTTAGGGTGATGAAGGATGGGGGATGCGAGGAGGTGAAAGGAAAGAGGAGATGGGAAGTTGGGCTTCCGGAAACCTAACTCATTTCAGGGAAATACAACGTAAGCGTGGCTTCGTAACCAGTTTTGTGAGGCCGTGGTTTCGCACTGGTCGAGCCTGCCAATTCGTGCCAAAGCATGGCTCTACCAGTGTTGGATATTTGCGTAGATGAGTCTAACCTTTTAATAAATAACTACATTGATCTATACATTATGTGCAGCGCGTGACAATCAAAAGACGTAACTGACTATTTCGCCCCTGATTTCGCCTGAGCGGCACCGCAGCCTTTGAACATTTTCGAATGCGAAGGATTTTCACAGTTAATTATAATTTAAAACAAAGTTATACTGAATTCTTTTAGGTATTTAACTAAATATCAACAGCCAATAAATACTTGTTTTAGTGGTAATTTTTTTGGCTTTAAAATAAATAATACGTACATCAATTTATCTTATTTAATTAACTAATAGGTAGTGGAAAAGACTTGTCATATTTTGTATGTATATAAATGAACTTAAATCTCTGTGGTTGTACTGTTTGTACCTGGTTGGTTTTAATATCAATAAACATATAGACATTAAGAAGAAGAAATACAAAAAGAAAAAACACTTTCCCGCTATTTTTCAATTGTATGTCTGAAATTTTATTACAAAAAAAGGAAAAAATGCGTCTGAAAAAAAATTGTGTTTTCAGTTCAAGAATTTTGATGTCAAAGATGCAGCCCGCTCTGGTCGCCCTCATACAAATATAGTCAGAGTTTTGGAAAAGTGGAGCAAAATGGGGATATTAGTAGGATGGACAGGAACGTGGGATTGACCACAAAATAGTTTTAATCAATTTAAACAGTCTGGCTATACAAATATCTTGATATTTGGGTACCACAAGCGCTCACTGAAAGAAACGAATACTGCTAATGAATGGTATACTGATTTGCTATTCTCTACTGAAAAAAAATGAAACATAGAATAAGCTCTACAAGCTGTAACGAAACAAGGATTAACAAGCAATAAGGTGATTGTGTATGAGCTTTTACCGAGGGGATTGCCCCTCGGTAAAAGCCTAACTAACTATAGATTTGGATCTCTACTACCAACAACTAATTATACTCAAGCAAGAAATAGAGAAAAAAACAGCCGGAATTGATCAACAGAAAGGAGTAGTCTTTTATCATGATAAAATGAGTGAGCTTGGTTGTGTTGTTAATGCATCCACATCCACCTTCACCTTTTCCGTCTCCTCAGAATTTTTTGGTATAAGTTAACGTTAAAAGAGGACTTTAAAAACTACTTGTCACTACCTACAAGATAGCAACAAGTTATAGAGCAAAATGGCACATAAATATTATTATTAAATGTAATTAAACTATGAAAAAAAAATGTCTTGAATTTGTATATGTATGTGTTTGATTACGGCAAATAATTCCTTTGGTGGCCAAATTATGATATAAAACGCCCAATTACGAAATAAATAAATAAATGAAAACAAATAGAGTATGAACATACGTTACGTAAGGTACCTGCCTACCTAAGTATAGCATTAATAAGAAGGATAGTTTTACATATTTTATTTGGAAGGTGAGCGTGTTGTAATATAACATATATCTACTTATGTTTATTGGTTCGTTTTGCTTTCAAACTTCAGATAATGGGCCGTTTTTAGGGTTCCGCATCCAAAGCGTAAAACGGGACCCTTTTACTAAGACTGTATCTCATGAACCGTCATAGTTAGACAGTTGAAATTTCACAGATGATGTATTTCTGTTGCGAATATAACAAGGAATACAAAAAAAACTGTATAAAATAAATATTTAAGGGGGCTCCCATACAACAAACGTGTTTTTTTTTTTTTGCTCGTTTTTGCTCGATATTTATAACGGCAACAGGTAAACGCTTAAAATATTCGCAGAATATTTAGTTATATATTCACTGTAAAAATAAATAATTTAAATAATAGAGGGCTCCTATACAAAAGCCGAAATTTTTTTGCCGTTTTTCGTGCTCAAGTCCTACTCGCACTTGGCCAGTATATTTATTAAATAATGGACATAATGTTAATCATTATAAAACAACAATTATTGCATTGCAAACTTGTTGCAGCTCTCACTCCGCCATCGACAGCATCCGTGCCAGTCCGATCAATGAAGCTTTTTGTATCACCAGCACCGCCAATAGCATTAATATTCACAAAAAAAAAAAGGATTACTTTATAGTTTTGTGATTGTGTCCAAAACAATATTAAAATATTTTCATGTTCGATGTAATTGTACCACTTCCGTTCATAAATAAATGTGGATTATGTACCCGATTAAATTAATTTAATTTATCTTGTTGTAAGTGCATCATAAATGAGTTGTATTGATTTGTTTGATGTCTTATTTTGATATAATTGTATGTTTTACTGACACTATTGATTCTATCTTAATTTGTTCAGCTGCCATAATTTTTATTATAATATTAGAATTGTTATAATTTTTGTTATTAATTATTGCTATTATTGTTATTATTTTTAATTTATACCGTTTTTTGTGCATGCGGTGTTAGCCTATAATTAATTGTTACACCAGCAAATGTTGTTTAGTTGATAAATAGTAAATGTAATGTGTAAACAATTGTTGGCTAACCTTAAATAAATAAATAAATAAATTAAAGTGACTCTGATTTAATACTTAAATTTGAAAGACGTCTAAAAACCACCAATTTGAATGATGTTTCTACCTTCTAAAATATTGTTTCGTTGGGCTTTGTAGAGCTTTGGCTTTGTAAACTTTACATTATGATAATAGCTTTGGTAATTGGTGAATTGGTAGTGCTGTATTTGTGCTGCATTGAAAGGCCGCACACGTTGTTGAATGGCTTACCTACTTAGTTCTAGGTATTTTTTTCGCTAAAGAAAAAGAAAAAATATTATAACGTTACTAAAATAATATAATACTAAATTAGAAGGAGATATGGTAAATGTCGAAAAATGTTACATTCAAAGAATTTTAATAAAAGCAATAATTAAATCACAGCATGGTTTTGCCAGTTTTACAACTTTTATTTTTTACTTATTATTATTAGGTTGGCAACTAATAAAATCGCGACTTTTTCGCAAGATTTATATGTCAGTTCAGTTGACAACTGGATCGAATAGTAAAACTACATTAAATTAACGGTGTTTCTCGTAGAGAACTTCGGCTGCTTTTACTTCAAGAATTTCGCTTAGGTCGAAAATCGACTAAAGCAGTGCGTAATATATGTGCAGCGATGGGCGAAGGCGTGCTCTCTTACGATACCACCAATGACCTGATGTATCTCATCAGTTAGAAAGACTCATAGAAATGGATTCCAGGTTCACTTCAGGTTGTTTTGCAGAGCAGTTTCAGTGTTCTCATACTGCAGTAGAAAAACAACTCCACGCTTTAAAAAAGACTTGGAAATATTTAGATTGGTTGCCACATGAGTTCACGCCGTTTCAACTTCAGAAGAGAGCTAACGTGTGCATGGAACTACTTAGTTATCATCGTACCAATGAGAGGCTGAGGGATGTAATTAAGGGGGATGAAAAGTGGGTTATGTACATATTTTTTTCGGCTAAGTGCCAATGGCTTGGACCTAGAGAAGCAGGAGTACCGACGCCAAAATCTTACACGAGCAAAAAAGTTCTTTTAAGTGTGTGGTGGGGAATAAACGGAATTATATACTGGGAGCTGTTGCCATCTAACACTACAATCACGGCCAATATTTATTGTGACCAACTGGATAAAGTAGCAACAAAGACCACATGTAGCAAAAGCGACTCGTGAAAAATTACTTTCGCTTGCCTGGGCTGTATTTCCTCACCCACCGTACTCTCCAGATATTATGCCCTCAGATTATCATCTATTTCGTTCTCTAGCCTACTACTTAGCAGATAAAAAAATTAAAAATGAAGACCAGCTTAAAAGTGACCTTACTACCTTTTTGATCAAAAGCATAAAAACTTCTACGACAGGTGATAGAAAACGACGGTACTTATATAGTTGAGAAATAATATGATTTTGTATACTTAAAAAAATAATAAATTTGTGGACAAAGGTGTGCTTAAGTTCATTAGTTGCCAACCTAATATTTCCGATATGTCCGTCCTTACTGTCAATTTATACCATTATGGTGCAATAAGACCAAATGCTTATAATAATGAAACTATAGGATTTGTTTAAAGGGTCCTAAAAAGGGATTCTAAATTGAAATCATCAAATCGTTTTCTATAGCTCCTAAAATGCGTAATAATATATAAAAATCTCTGGTATATTTTGCTAAACGGCAATAACATCACTCCTTTCCTTCGCAAGTTTAAATTTGTTTTCCCTTTAATTTTCGGTTTCAACTTTTTTTAACGACTTTGCGATAAAAATATATAATTTCATAAGGTCATTAATGATTAGCCGTGTCGGTTCTCGTTGGTGTAGAATAGTGCATCTAAATCTCTTCCCGTGAGTGTCTTAAAACGCAACTTACAGGATTGGACTGTTATCTATTAAACAGTATATTTATTGCCTCATATGACGTAAGGACTAATTATTTTTGTAAAATGTGATAGGCCTTGGCCTTGATAGGCCTCTGCCTACCTCTTCTGGGACACAGGAGTCAGTATGTAGTATGTATGTAGGTATGTATATAACATATATATCCCTAGAACGCTTACAATTTATTTAAGCATTATATAACATCGTGTTCGTACCGAATGCTAATTTCATTAATGCATTACTGGGCACAAGCGCACATAAAGCTGGTTTGCGTAAAAACGCGTAAAAGCATAAAAACTGAGGACTTCCAACTCCTTAGGGCAGTATAAAGTTGAGTTTTGTTTCGCTTTAATTATACGCCAGCGGGTAGGGGTTCAGCAGAAGTAAAAGTTAATTAGTTTTAATTTTAACTGCTGGGGGAACGGCCGCGTTTTTGGTAGCTCTTCGTTTGTAGGCATAGTTTCCTATACTCATTGTGACAATAGGGATTGTTGATTAATTGCTTTAAATTTTTTTTATGTGAAAAACAGTGGGGAGTTACACTATTAGCTTGTAATTCCTAAGGATATACATATTTAGGAATTACAAACGTATTTAATTTTTGTCCTGATTCGGTTTAGAAAATTTAAAATCAAATTAATTGGTTGAATTTTTCTACAGCTATATATATTCTTATTACATTCTGTGGTGTCAGCAGAAAAATATTTAGTAGCTTTGAAGTATTTGTTCCCTGTAGATTAAATGCATGTCTTGGCAAGATAAGTGACGTTATCTCCATAGGTGGCAGAATAAGGTGGCATTACAGTTTTTGTCATATAACCAACAGACTATACATATAACATAAAGAATTATCTTTAAAATATGTAATCAAGTAATGTTTGAACAAACGTTTAATCAAACAAATTTTGTTGTTATAAATATTTCATTTCAGCTTTCGCTCGCGTCTCCGCATGCCTAATAGTTATCTTGTTTGTCTCACGGGAACAGTATTTCTTTTCTGGATGGATGTCAATATGTCCTCTCGATGTCAATAAAGTGTAACAAAACTTTTAACTAACCTTTTGGGTTAGTGGTTAATGACTCTGACCACTGAGCCGTAGGCTGTGGGTACGATTCGAATCAAGGAAAAATATTTATGTAATTTATTTATTTTATTTTTGTAAGAAGGCATAGTAGTAGACATAAGACCATAAGACCTAATACATTAACTACCCATGGAGGCAGGTTTGCTTCTCGCCGGATGATCCCAATGTCGTTGCCGACTCTGTCGCGGATGTTGTGCTTCAGGGTATGGAACTTTTCATTCCATTCTCCCTGATTCCCACAGGTGGTAAGTCCCAGCCCTGGTTTGGTCGAACCTACAAAGCGGCGTCCCGCCGAAAGCAGGAATGTTACCATGCATGGGCTAATGCAGCGACAGCACGGCATGTAAAGACCAGCACATTAAAGAAGCAATTTAACTTTGCCTCCAGGTCCCTCAAAAGAGTAATTGCTGGGGCGAAATCGGCTCACATCGGCAAAATTGGCGAGAGACTAGTGAGTCTCCCTTCCGGAACTCGTGCATTTTGGTCTCTTGCCAAAGCTGTCCAGGGGAACTTTTGTAAGCCATCCCTTCCACCTCTGCACATAGGAGATAATTCGTTGGCCCACGACCCTAAAGTAAAAGAAGATCTTCTGGGCAAACTCTTTGCGTCCAACTCGACCCTGGACGACGGGGGAAACGCACCGCCGACCATACCGCAGTGAGAGAGCTGCATGCTGGAAGTCCGGCATGCGGCTCTCTCACTGCGACTGTTCTTTTCCTCGACGTTCTTAAGTCGAGTGGGCCCGATAGAATCTCTCCTATCGTGCTGAAGACGTGTGCTCCAGAGTTGGCACCGGTTTTAACGCGCCTTTATCGGCTTTCCTATTCTCCCTAACTCATGGAAGACAGCTCTAGTGCACCCAATCCCTAAAAAAGATCACTCGGATCCGTCCAACTACAGACCCATAGCCATCACCTCCTTGTTCTCCAAATAATGGAATCCATTATTAACTGCCAGCTCCTCCGGTACTTAGAAGACCACCAGCTCCTCAATGATCGACAATACGGCTTCCGTCGGGGTCGTTCAGCTGGTGATCTTCTTGTTTACTTGACTCACCGGTGGGCACAGGCGATCGAGACCAAGGGGGAAGGGTTGGCCGTTAGTTTGGACGTGGCGAAGGCCTTCGATCGGGTCTGGCACAAAGCGCTCCTTGCGAAGCTTTCTTCCTATGGGCTTCCCGAGAAACTGTGCAATTGGCTCACCAGTTTTCTTACAGACAGAAGCATCAAGGTCGTTGTTGACCGTGCATGCTCCGACTCCAAATCTGTTAATTCTGGTGTCCCACAAGGCTGTGCGCTATCACCCACGCTGTTTCTTCTGCATATCAATGATATGCTGCAGATTAGCAGCATCCAATGCTATGCAGACGATAGCACGAGTGATGCCCTTTACACCGGCCGCGCTAACATTTCTCGGGCAAACGTCATTAAAAGCCGATCCAAACTTGTGTCTGAAATCCAAACTTCTTTATCGAAAGTTTCAGATTGGGATCGACTTAACCTAGTCCAGTTTAACCCCACGAAGACACAGGTTTGCGCGTTCACCGCTAAAAAGATGCCGTTGGTCGTATCACCTCAATTTGAGAGCACTTCCCTAACTGCATCAGCCAGTATCGGAATCCTTGGAGTCGATATATCAAGTGAAATCCAGTTTCGCGGTCATTTAGAGAGTAAGGCCATATTAGCCTCGAAGAAGCTTGGTGTGCTAAACAGATCGAGACAGTATTTTACTCCGGCCCACCGCCTGCAACTTTATAAGGCTCAGGTTGGGCCGCACATGGAATACTGCTCTCATCATAGAGATGAGAGCAGGTACACCCCAGTACCAACTTCTCCCTCTTGACCGCATTCAACGGAGAGCGACTGCCAAGATATTTCTGATCGACTTGACACCTTGGCGTTGCGTAGAGATGTAGCTTCACTCTGCATCCTCTATCGATTGTATCATGGGGAGTGTTCAAAGGAATTGTTCGGACTTATACCGGCTGCTGGTTTCGCCATGGTCCTACGCGACAAAATATCCATCCCCATCACCTGGACGATTGGCACTCCACCACTGTGCGCTTCTCCAGAAGCTTTTTGCCTCGCACAACCAGCTTATGGAACAAATTGTCGCCTGCCGTCGAACCGATGCGACCTTCAAACCTTCAAGAAAAGAGTGTACTCCTACCTAAAAGGCCGGCAACGCACTTGTGACTCTTGAGTTGCGGGTTTCCATGGGAGACGGTAGTCATTTACCATCAGGTGACCCGTCTGCTCGTTTGCCCCCTATAGCATAAAAAAAAAAACAATAATGTAAAGCAGCATACATTATTCAGATCTGCATTCCTTTTCAAAATATACACATCATTTACCTTATAAGTAAGAGTGCAAGGGTTTACAAACAAAAAAACTAAAACTAAAACAAAATTTAAAACTTAAACGAAAATAAAAAAGTAAGGCATTTAAATTAGCTGAATTCGAGTTTTTCATAAACATACTTCCATTTTTTATCTTTCTCTTGTTTGTATTCTTTATTTAGGCTTTTGAAGATAGTAAAATCATTTTGAAAAATATCGATATGTGAACACATTGAATTCTATTGATTGCACATTCGTGAGATAGGATTTTTCTGGGATACGTTAACGTTGCTACTTGGTATGTTAAACAGCTGAGGGATGTGTACGGATCGTGTTGGTATTCTAAAGTTTAACTGGCTGACAATTTCACTATCAGGTAAGCCATTCGCAATTTTACGTAAAGAACATACTCATTAATCCATCTTCTCTTATGAAAACTCACAATTTCAAACCTACTAAGCTGGCTACCGTTATTCTCTAACTTTCGCCTTAGGTCTAACTTAGTCTCTCCATTTATTGCTTGCCATCAGGCAAAGTGGAGTCATTATGGTAGGCTAGGCTAGGCTAGGCTTAAGAATAGTGCTCTAACAAAGCGTCTCTGAACTGCTTCTATTCTATCTTTACGCATCCTGTGAATAGGAAAATACCCAGATGAACAGTAATCAATTGCAGAGAAATAAAAGTGGACCAAAATTGGATCTTTGTAGAACTCCAGAAGTCCCTAACAAAGGGCCAAATTTATATCCAAACAAGCTACATACGATTAAGTAAGTAAAAAGTAAGCCATCTACATAAGCTTCCGTAGATACCTTCACATTGCAAGTAACTTAAAATGATCGACGCGATCAAAAACTTTCGTTAAATCAGAATAGATTGAATACACTGTCCGTTTCTGGTGAAATGTATAGCTGAGATTAGAATTGATGGATCTACCTTCACGAAACTGTATTGTACTGGACTTAAAAGGTGTTTCAGGCGGTTTACACGTGATCGTAAATATAACCTTCAAACATTTTTGAAAAACAAAAATGGATTCTTGAAGCGTGGGTCAAACATTACCGGTATTTTTGTTAAGCCTCTATATATTATTATTTATTATTAATAATTATTACAACATAGCTAATATTTATACATAATATTATATAGAAATATAATTCCTTTTTAAAGAAATGCCAATTTTTATATGTATGTTTGTATATATATATGTATACTCCATACGTATACTAAAAATGTAGAAGTAATAATTAAGTACAGTTATATCGACTTAAGGTAACCACAAATAGATTCTAATAATGTTGAAAATTTAGACAGGTTTCTGTTATTTTTTAAAGAAGATGTAATAATGTAAATTATTTCAGAAATAATTATTTAAATCGTTTTCTCGGGGGCCTCTAGTCTGTCAAGTGTATATTATCTGTGACTACCGTTATTGCTTATTATAATATAGATATTATTCTATGATACATAGATATGTGTAATTTTGGTCCAAAATTATGTAATATATATACATACATACACTCACGCCAACCGAAAGGGTGTGGGCAGAGGTGCCTCAATCTTTAGCTTCCCATAACCCTTTAGTCACACTTGTGTAGGAGGCAAGATTATTGCCGTCATCCGGGCAATGTATCATTGTATATATACTGGCCATAGATAACAGTCCAATCCCTTAGTCGCCATTTACGGAAAAAGAGTACCACACGGCTATGAAACCAGGTATTATATAATATGTATGTTTAAAAAGTATCCACAATAGTTGTTCCAAACTGTTAACAGAATATTTGATCGGGATTGAATGGATCAGGCAGACATCTAGAGTGACCACCGATCAGAGATATCATAGAAAAATTATCTCGGCAGACAACAGGTCAGTTAACTTAACACTGCGGCTTTTTCAATTGCTTAACGGTCAAGATATAAGAACGCCCTTTTTTTTGCAATCCTTTGCACACAAGATATAAACTAACAAACAAGATGTAATTTTCTTCTATTGCTATGCTAAACTATATTTCATTTTAATATATTTTGTTTTTATTCCAACTTCATAACAGCTACTATTCAAATACAACAAGACCATATTAAAATACTTTATTATAACCAAAGAAACCTGGGTATTCGGTAGTATAGTGGTCATTATCCCCGCCTGTCACGCGGGAGACCGGGGTTCGATTCCCCGCCCGAGAGATCCTTTTTGTGTTTGTTTCCGTATACAAACTTTAGTTTATTGTTATTATACGGTGTAACTTGCAAAAGAGTAGTGATATATTTAAGGTTAATCATTTTATTCGTTTATTCGGAGATTTTATTCCACAAACTGAAAACAAAAACACGGTATAACATTTACTTTATAGCATCTGTCAGCTCGAGTTTCAACTCACTTCCCTGAAAACAAACACTTCAAATATTAAGCGTCTGCACGTGTAAAATAAGATACTTTCTCTTCACAGTAAAATTATATTTATTTGGAATGAGCAGGCACGATATTTACGTTCACATTTTCCTTATTTGGTACATTAACAATGAAAACCAATTTATCTGAACATTACAGGTTCAAAAGAGAATCTTTTAAATTTGCCGAATAATCCTTTGAAAGAAAAAAGATATAAATCCATGTCGGGCCAAAATCGATATACGCAAATCAGTGATAACAGGGGGGCTTCTAAACTTTTACCATTTATTTCCTCGGGCCCGTAGCTCCCCCGTCTTATCGCCTCCGATCTACAAATCCAATTTCCTAAAATAGGGATCTATCCGACAAATCATCTGGGCAACTCTATTATCCCCTATTCAGGAGGGATATCGCACGATGACTTGCTTAGTGGAAACCGTTAGTGGACACTAACGCGGAAAAAATATCGACTATCGATAAGATTTCATTTCGATTTGAGCGTAATCTAATAATTGTACATTTTATTGGGTTCAAAGCACACATTAAATTTTGTGTTAAAGTGGCTTTTTCACTATCAACTACGATTTTATGTATTCTCATTTATTTTTAACGAATTAATGAGCACGTATCTAACCTACCTACAGTCATACAGTGTCCTGTTAAACCAAATTCTTATTGGCAAAATGTGGACGTTTAATTCACGTCTGTGTACCCATTCGAAGACGTATGTACATATGCACCTAAAAGTATGTACTTCCTATAATACTTATTAATATTGCATTTTTTACTAGACTTAACGTCCGACTTGAATGAGTTGAATGGAGGCAGTAGGACAAGTAGAAATTCTATTGTCTATACAACAATCTAATTAAGACCATGTATCTTGAGTAGAAGTATTACTAATTTGCCCTTTTTTATACTATAGGGGGACAGACGAACAGACGGGTCACCTGATGGTAAGTGACAACCGCCTCCATCTCAAGAGTCGCAAGTGCGCTGCCCGCCTTTGAGGGTGATGAGGGATGGGAGATGCAGGGAGCGGAAAAAAGAATGGGGGGATGAGGAGAAAGGAGATGAGGGCAGAAGAAAGGGGAGAGCGGGAGTTGGGCCTCCGGAAACCTCACTCATTTCGGGGAAATGCAACGCAAGCGTTACTTCACCGGTTTTCTGTGAGGCCGTGGTATAGCACCGGTCGAGCCAGCCCATTCGTGCCTAAGCATGGCTCTACCACTGTTAAAAAAGGATACTTTTTCTTTTTTTTTTATAAAAGAATACTAGTAACGTGGCCACACATTACTAGTATTCCTGTTAATATTGTATTGCTATCGACTTGATATCTGTCATATACAGTCCATCTTAAGATGACGAAGCGTAAGAGTGTACATATGATGTGTTGGTTGTGATGTTTTTGTTGACGCTATTTTAGTGATAAATGATATGATTACTATTTTATTTAAAATATAAAATTACAGATCATCGTACACACATACAAGTAAGACTGGTCTTTCTCATTTACGGGTACTACTTTGCGCCAAATGCGACTTCCAAATTTATGTACAAGTATCATGTATATACTATATTTTCGGTAGCTGTACACGAATTTTACATATAAAAGGTTAACAGTAGATGAAACAAGTAATTATTACTTGTGCTGCCACATCTTTTCCCATAATACAAGGCCACAAATCCCCAAAGTGCAAAACATACTTTTAATATATGATCACTCCCCTATTCTTGCATTCGTCATATGAAAATTGTGCTAAAATTAACGATGGTTATAATTACGAAGGATTGCAGCAGGGAGTTTGGGTATGAATATAAATGACATTTGCTACGTATGCAGTATGTGTGGAGTTCGCTATGTGACATATTAATACTAATTTACTGAAGTTGATCTGGTGACAGAAATGAGTTTATACATTTGTAATATGTAATCATCAATACTAATAGGTGAAAAGTTTTGTTTGTTTGTTTGAGTGCACAAATCTCGGGGACTTCTGATTCGACTTGAAAAATTATTTTTCTTTAGATAGCCCGTTTATTGTGGAAAGCTTTTTTAATATATAATAGGGGGACAGACGAACAAACGGGTCACATGATGTTAAGTGACAACCGCCGTCTATCTGCAACTTCAGAGTCTTTGAGGGTGATGAAACTTTTAATGTCCATGTGAAATATATTTAGTTATACTAAGAAAAGTGCATTTCCGTCATGAAGGTTGTTCAGTGCCTTATCTTCATACTTTATAAACGCTATACTAAGTGATAGCAAACGGAAGGATGTGAGCGATGAGCTGTTGGTTGTACCGTCGTAAAGTGGTACATCGAGTCACCGATGCAGCACCGTTGGGAATCTGCCTAAAGTGTTCCAAGCTATCAGCGACAGCGTATTTTATGTTGTATTACGATTTGTGTACTAATAATAATACGTACAGATTATGACGTAAAAATGTCAGGAAAATTATAAGATAGGTTAGCGTTCGCCTATGCTTAGAAGTGCATTAAAACATCACACGTTCGTTCCACGCTAATCAACATTCAAATGTGAACATAGAGCCGGCGAATATAAACCAACACACACGATGAAGACGAACGCAACCTACGCAATTATGATTGGTTCCCGCCAAAAATTTACTACCTACAACTAGTACAACTTTCTTGAGTAAAATGAAATAAATGTAGCGGCATTTATTTCAATAAACAAGTTGTTTTCACCACTAAGTAGCTACGGTTCAAGAGCTACCCAGGCTGGCTAGCTAGTAATAAGTATCTCTCCCTGCTCCCAGAAATACTTACCTAATCCAGCTAAGTCTCAACGGCACCACCTGGCCGATTTAGAGTAGGTACCCTAAATTCAAAAATAGTAACAAACCCATCATATTTTTATAAACTTGTACTGAGTTACAAAATATATAAGCAACTCAATGCATAGTTAATTATTTATTCACTTTATTGTATGTTATGTTTTTAATCCGTCCTTATTAAGACCAAGTATCTGCGCATAGACATCTGAAACATTACAAAATACCGAATGCGCAGAGGGTTATAAAAACAAATATTCATCGATCATGAGGTTTTTGTTCTATTGTTGACACTCTAAGGTTTATAGTAAGCACACGTCAATAAAAATCGCCAAAATCCTATTTCACGTACCACCGTCCAACATTTGCATGTTGTATACACATCCGAACCCTTCTGAGCACAGTTGAACCTTGGCCAAATGTCGCCGTACCTGGATTTAGCTCACACCAAGACACTTAGACCCTTCCCCAAACATTAAACCTACAAATCTCTGTACGGGATCGTGTTTTGCAAAACTATTTAAGAGATCATTTTAGAATGGTGGGCGCGACGTAAATCATAATCTCGGGATATTGGGTTGAGATGCTGATGTTGGGGTCGTATAAGAAAGTGTAAGCGATTTTTGGTATTGTTTAGCCATAATTTAAATGATGTAGCATATGTAATGTTTTGAAGGGATTTATTTAACATATATAATTTTATTTCACGAATTCTGCAGAAATACCACAACAGGACCAGTAGGTGTATATTTTTTAATACAAGTGAAATTCATCACCATGAACATATCCGCATAATTATGTGAGTCGAACGATGTGGTGGTGGGGTTAATTATAAAACATATAATTTTAATGAAGGGTGTCAAGTTCAAATCACACATATTCCTATTCTAAGAATACTTAATTCAAGAACCTCGTCTTCCCCCTTTTCTCATTAAATCACGGACTTAGGTTAATTAAATAGTGTATTATAATTAATTATTTCCTTAAAAAAAGCATCGGCATAACTTCTGTTTTAATTTTTCGATTCGTTTTTTATGTCTAAATCGCATTAACTATGTGCACCTAACGCTAGACCTTACAGCTAAAGCACACTAAAGAGAAATCAAACTTAAATACCTAAATTGGACAGTTTTACAAAAAAAACATGCAAGCATACATTTTGTAAGGTTTAAAAGTATGTGTGAACTCATGTCACGTTCATTGCATGCACAAGTTAGCACTATATGCAACTTCAATATTTAAAATCAACTAAATCCCATTTATATGCAAAAATCTTCCGGTTTCAGATTCGCGCTCATCTGAATAATTTTTGGATAATTTTCCTTCTGTTGTTGTCATGATTGTGGTTGTTTAATGAGTTACGAAAACAAAAATTAAAATTGAACATTAAACACCTGAATAGTACATGTTCTCCCCTAAATAAAAATAGAGCTCTAAACGAAGCATAGCATCGAAGATTCGGGCTGGTGTACAGTTTTGAACTTCACTGTTATAGAGTGCGACTTTACTTACATTCCACTTAAAACAATCAAAATTAGAAATAATCGGACTTTAAAAAAGTAGACAACCGACTTCAATGTGTCTATCATAAAATTTAAGATTAATATGGTTTTCTCATGGATGCCATTATCACAACTGGACCAAACTCTCATCTAAGTACCCTTAAAGTACATCCGTTACAATATAAATGAATTCATCGAAATCGGTTATTCGTCCATTTCTCGCGAACATGCTTAATGCAAATTTAAGATTTTATGGATTTCTCATGGATGCCGTTGTCAGAACTGGACCAAATCGTCGTCGAAAGTTATGAGGTAACAAACATTAAAAAAAATACAGTCGAATTGAGAACCTCCTCCTTTTTGGAGTCAGTTGGAAAAAAAATACTCGTAATATTTAAAATAGTTTTTTTATCGCCTAAACATGTTCTATGTTAAAGTTTTTCCAATGAACACTGGATTATGTGCAACCAGATGTACCGTTTTCGTATTCATGATTTTGTTTGTAAAAGCGCAGTAAATCCGACCGTGCGTTGTTAACATTTACTAACATTTTTTTAAAAACGTACAGAGTATTTTTCTAATATAGAAAACGCTACATTACAAACAAAATATAGTAAACAAACTTTGCTATATACTCATTCACCTATGGCCGCTGTTACTAGAGCTACCACAGCATGTCCATGCAATGTATGGTTTTACAGAGATATCTAAGCTAATTGCTGATAAATACAAGTGGGGTATCGAAAAAAAGTCGCAAGAATTATTTTGCGTATATTGCTGGTATTAACTAAGATATAACAAATTCTGTTTAAACAAGAAGGCACTTTTGCCTTGGCTCTATTTTTAATTGTACAAAACTGATTGACTTTTATGTTCAGTTATGTAGTATAAATAATTAGAATATAAATAAAGAATTTGAATTATTTGGGGAGTCTACTAAATATAAACCAACAATAAACCAAAAATAGTTCCAAACGATTGAATCTATTTCTAACTAGCTGAACGAATGTTAAATATACCACCGAGGCGCATCACGATCGATTGTTGGATTCTCGCAGTATTAATAGCGGGCATTACGCTCAGAGCCCTATTCAGATGAAAGGATATTTACTTTTGTTGTAAATTTTAATTTGGAATGTGTGCAATAGTTTCAAAACAGAAGCAAAATCATTCTTAGATGATTTGTTTTTCCTACGAAGAACAGGTCAGTTCTGAAGATGTCATACAGATTATGAGATTTTCAAAATCGACCATAACATATTTCCTTTCTCGACTTTTCTTTTTATACAGTTTTCTTTTCGATAGAGGTTGTTCCAAAGAGGTCCACCTTAATAGGTGACCTCTTTGCAACTACTACAATACCATAATGGAATGTAAGTCAACATACTCATAATAGGACAAAGTTACCCGACTTAAAAGAATTGGTCAACTATACTTATGATACATGTTAATATTTAAACTTAAATTTAGTAAACAACTAGAACCTATAATTTTCAGAAATAGAATTATTTTAAATTATACTTTTACTACTCGTAAACCCAATTACTACTCATAAACCCAATTACATTACAATATCGCGAACAGAATACTCCGGTTCGCTAACACTGCGACAGTTATCCGAATGTCAATTAACAACAGTTAATGCGCTCCAATGTTAATGCACCTTTATATACTACACTAGATTTGATAATGTTATTGTATTCAAATACAAGGGGACCTATTTGTTAATTAGTGTAATTTTGTGGGGTTCGTGTTCGCCACTGCTTATTGCTATTTAAATATGATTACACCGTATATTTATATTTTCGTATTTATAATATTAAAGTATTAATAGTGTCCAGACGAAATACCCGCCGTTAGATCATAAGCTTGGTTTAAGTTCGTTTTTTTATCGATAGACAGCGTGATAGGTTTATTGTCAATCGCGCTATATTTATGTTACGGAAAAGGGTAGAATAATATTTAAGATATTATATTGTGTATGAATCATATTCTAAGGATATACGCTAAATAAGTATTTAAGTGGTAATATTAATCGCCTACGGACCCTCGGGTTTGCGTTCCGATAGTTAGGAAGTAATTTTAATATGAAACGATGACAAAACGCAGCTTATGAGCAGCAACAAGTCCATATGTAAAAGGAGAAGTAACTACAAACTACAGTCAATCCTTTGCTCGCCGGAGTCTGTGAGGCCCGCAATCGATTTACGCAAGTGAATAATGCACGCAAGTCCGGCGTCTGTCCGTCGGTCAATTAGTCGCTCCGTTCCTGCTGACTTTACCCCTGTTCTGTTACCGTTTTTAATAAGTGTTATTGTAGTTGGTACCATTGTTTTTTTTAGGTTACGAGAAAATTTGTATAATATGGTAACTGAGAAATAACTTGTACTAATGTTGACTGTTTTAGGGTACCGTTCATTAAATGAGAAAATAACCCTTATAGGATTACTCGGTTGTCAGTCTGTTCGCCGGTCTGTCTGTTTATGCGAGAGTAGTCTGTCTATGAAAGTTAAGTATGGCTTTCCAAAATACCAATCAAAAATTTTCGAAGATAGATTGTTGAATCAGATGCACTATTCACAGACTGCGCAGAAAGGGGGTTATGTTGTATTAATATGTATGTAAGTAACTATGTATGTACAATGTTCCTTTCTAGAACACCCTAGAAGACTAAACGGCTTGATGGAGTTCGTCCTATGAGTTGTCATTTAAATCGTCTTTATAATATCAATGGCATAGGATATAAGAAAAAGATAGAGGGAGAAAAAAATGACGCAGTCGGGATTCATATAATATATAAATGACTTTTAATGAGGGAGGAGGGAGGGTTATCTCGTTACGTTAAAAACCGTTTATTTCTATGTATGTATGTTGAAAATTGCAATCTGTCAATGCTGAAAAGGACATTATCTTAAAAGAACTTTTATTACAAACGCGTTTGCCATCTACCTGACAGTAGAGCGGGCTGCACGTGACGTCCGATCCGAAAGGTGCATAGAATAGATAGATATGCTGTGACATCGGTTATATTCTGCATAAATCATGTCACACGTAGACGTTTGGTACATGTTTCTAATATAGAAGTTAAGATAAAGAATGGAGAATTATGAATGTGATAATTTGTGATTAAAAAGTTATTGGCGTTGTGGTAACATGTATGTAATTAATTATTCATTTTCCCTGACCATGTCCTATACTTGGGCAAAACAAGATCATTATTGCACCTGCTCTCTTTGGGCAAAACAAGAGCATTATTGCTCGCTCTAGAACACATACTATACTTGTCACTTAACGAGATCAATGTTACGATGCTTTAATGGTGTGAAGTCCTTCTGCTTATGTCTTATGTTATATTTGTAAAGTACAGTTTTCTTTATATATCGCTAGAAAGCTATGTTCCTTTTGTAGATACAGCACATATTACTAAGAGGTCCTCATAAAATAAACACATAACAGGTTATAAAATTTGTATGAGAATATTGAATAGACCTAAATCGCTGTGTAAGCCTCACTGGATTGATAAGGTAAAATAATTAATTTTTCATCACGGTGCCGTATTGTCCCGACCCTAGTTAGTGATTCTGTTACAAAACTCCGCCTGTAGCAGGGTTGACGGTAAATTAGGTCGCGAACGTTAATATTAAATGTGCTCAAGTCATATTTTTGTTTTTATCACATAAAAAATGTATTGAAGATATGCATAAAATGTTTTACGGGCTAAAAGAGAAATATCTTTAATAATCTTATATTATTACCTAAGTGGGATTGTACTAAGTAGTGGTTCGCAAAATCTAGGCGTTTTATGCACCTCTGCCTACTGTTAATATAATGTAGCTTGATTTTTACTTCAATTTGAACATCATTTGCGAATCCATAGTAGAAACTTTTAAGCAATAACGATCGCAAGGACAACGAACAACTTCTAAAAAGACTTTACAAGTATTTGAAGACAATAAATAGTGAAAGCTTATCAATAAATGTAGTGTATTTATTTAAAACTATACTGAATAGATCATAGGAGGAAAACTTCTAGCAATATACAAGTCGTAAAAGTTATCACAATCGCTAGTTTGTTTGCTCCTTTGTTAGACGTACTTTTATAGTTATATAAATAGTTCTTATTAGTCATTTTAATAACATTAATAATAATAATTTCTTCAGACATCTCACACAGGGGCGTCAGATCAAAAACTAAGCAGTGTCAAGTGTTGAATAAAAAAACGCAGAACCGAATAATCACGTAAAAGTACATTGCATGAAAAACGCGTCTATCGACGTCAAGGGCTATAGACGGCAGTTCAAAAATCCTCTATCAAAAAGTCGGACGTGTCGATGAACGCAAATTAGATTTGTTAGTCGAACGCTCGCCAGTATTGCATGTCATGTCACGATGGACGGGAAAATTCGAAAGGTTAGATAAACTTAGCTTAAGGACCTCTATTTCGGCCAGGTAGGTATTCAAGGGTTAAACTACTGTAAATACATACCGACTTTACTAAGCCTTTTAACATTAAATCTAATAAATAAATACAATTAAAGAGTTTAGGATCCACCGTCAGTTTATATGTCCTACAGAAATAATGATTCTTTTATCACTCATTAAACGGTCCGTCTGTAAAAGTACTGTACACTACACGACATATGGTACTATTTTCTACTGCAGATGAGTAGACCCCTTCTCTTACTAATATCAGTCACCCTGTCTTAATTTAAAAAGTTCTAGAAGAAAATCCCACCTCGATCACAACAACAAATACTCTTTTAACAAACTCCTAGTCGGATACTTATTGATTTAATAGTTAGTAAAAAACTAGCGATTTGGCGAGCAGCCTAACTACCCGGCGTATCGCTAATAACAACAGCAGATGGGCCATCAGTGTGTTATAGTAAATGCACTGTTAAACTATACTTACTGTTATAATTCTATGTTGAATGGTATAATTGCATCTTTATTTACTTACTCCTACAGTCTTACTAACGTGCATATAAACTTGAAAAATCTGTGGTTACAGTTAACGTGATACCTAATCCTATCTGGTAGAATGTTTAATAAGCATTCGTGTATTTTTCAAAACTTTCTTAATCTTATTTTTGTGATATATTTATGGCAAGACAAACTTATATGTGTATATCAACTTGTATGTGTATATCAACTTCAAAGTGGTAGAGAGCCATGCTTAGGCAAGAATGGGCCGGCTCGACCGGTGCGATACCACGGCCTCACAGAAAACCGGTTGTGAAGTAACGCTTGCGTTGCATTTCCCCGAATTGAGTGAGGTTTCCGGAGGCCCAATTCCCCCTCCCCCCTTTTCTCTCCCCTCATTTCCTTTCTCCTTTTTTCCTCTCTTCTTTCCGCTCCCTGCATCCCCCATCCCTCATCACCCTCATAGGCGGGCAGCGCACTTGCGACTCTTGAGTTGCAAGTGTCCATGGACGGCGGTGTCACTTACCATCAGGTGACCCGTCTGTTCGTCTGTCCCCCTATAGTATAAAAAAAAAAAAAAAAAAAATATGTTAAATTTACATTGTCAAACATCATGGATGGCGTCGGTGTCTGTCACACAGTTTTACTAGTTCCGACATCGTCTGGTAGCTCCACCATTTAGATTAAGATATATCGGATGTACCTCGATTAATTGAACGAATAATGATAATTATTATTATTAACTAGAAACGCTTTTCTAGTTAACAATGAAACTTCAACAATCTCACTACTACTATTAATTCGAAAGTTCGAATGGATGTTTTGTTACTCCATCACGCCAGAATAGCTGAACGGATTTTGTTTAAAATAGATACACAGATATAATCTGAAATGAGACATGGATATTTTATCATATTTCCATGCAAACGAAATTGCAAGCAACAGCCGGTGTATTATACAAGAAAAAAAAAAACAAAATCAGACTTATGCATATTGACTGATAAATAATCTACAGCTTTAACTCCTGAAATATACAACAAGACACTAATCAACATTAGTTATAGAGTCGCATAATTGTTTAAATAGTTTTGTAAATAAGCATCAGTCTCGTCAAGAGATCACTAAAATACTAAAGAGTAACCATTATTGGTTTATCAACAATAATAATCATAAATTTATTTCAAACTAACAAAGAAATTATTGATATACTGATTTTGACAGCTCGTCGAAATAGGTCTATCTTGTCACTTACATATTCTTGTATAGGGCGAGCTGGCACTCAAAACAGTTACATATATATATAACTATTATAGAGTGTCGTGACTAGGCTCAAGGAACTTTGAAACTTAGAAAGAATCTGAATCTTGAACATAGTCACTAATTGTGGACAGTCAGTCTGGTTACCAATAATTTTACAGGCAACCTTTGCTCATTTTGCATCTATTAATTATTATCTACGATAATCTAGATATCTTATCTTGAAATAAATTAACCTCAATTTGTACAGCACACAGGAAGGTCCGCAGAGACTTACAAACTATTATATACATTGAAAAAAGATATACAACAAGACTAATCAGCTCTTACATCTCATTATCTTGACAAACTTGGTGCATCGTTTTTATATAAGATTTTTAAAGTTTAAAATTGGACTAGACGATACCAGTTCTTAAAGAAACTTAAATAAATTTCCCTGCTGCAAGCATCGTAAAAATGTTGATAAGTATTTAATAAATATATCAAAGGAGCTGCTCTCGAAACTTATAGGATATTAAATAAGTTTAAATTAAACTACGCCTCTAAAAGAAAACAAATTTAAATTTATGATTGAAAATCAAGAACTTGGCTTCCATCAGTATACTTACGGAAAGGTGTGATCATATTTCGATTATAATTACCTTATGCTTACCTGAACAGTGCATAATCATATGCTAAGACTTCAAAAAAACAACCAAACAACGCTACTACAGCCTGTTTTAAATTGCAGGAGAAAAACAGACAATGGCTTCTTGTATTCTGTTCGCGACGGTGGCTATAGGTAACGATATATTTTCTGTATAGTTAGTGTTTCATATACCGGAGGTGAGCGTGCAGTCACACTGAGAAAACAAAATTTCGGTTTGGTTCAGTTACCACTTTGACTTGAATAAAGGTTTTCCGTTTTTCCGCCTATAATAGAATCGGATTATAGTATAAGTGTACTGTGTTCTTCTAGAGAACAGTCTTACTCATGTTTTTTTTTTACATAATAAATATATAAAGGGGGAGTGGGGCCACCAGAAACCTCACTCATTTGGGGAAATGCAGCGCAAGCATGGATCTACCACTGTTAAATCATGTACATTAAATCGACCAAAAAACAACTACGCGCTACCTCCTGCAAGATGGCCGAGATGACTTCCAATTATCATATGTTAAACTCAGCTCACAATAACCATGTGATAATAAAAACATGCCTGCATGTGGACTTTGATGAATTGTTAATCTCTAACCGCAGCTATCTGCGGTGGAGCGTGCTAACACCCTAGCCTATTTAATTATAGCTTTGAATAATCTACAAACTCTTTAAATGCAGAACTTCAAAGGTTTCCGCTAAAACTTGTAGTTTATCATATCCATCGGTAATTAAAGTGGTTTGCAAAAATAAGAAAGCTCAACTTTTTACTATATTTGCCTGAAGACTCCTTAAGAAAACTTAGGAAAATGATCGAAGTTAAACATGAAAAATCGTATAGAACTTTTAGTTCATCGACCATTAATAATGAGTTTATACAGAGCCTGAACTGATCTGTTTTATTCGTTGTTAAGAATTCTCATTTTGTAAAAAGAATAAATGCTAATATTTTGTTACAAGAAATATGTGTAGTAGTTTAAGATTTCTCATGTATGAAGAACTTATAGTAATATCTATTTCATATGTTGACGCTATCTAGCTTTGTCCGACGATAAAATCTTTCTGCCCTATTAATAATGAGAGGTATTGACCTCTCATTATTAATAGGGCAGAAAGATTTCTAAGATACTGAATATTGATTCAGTATCTTAGATATCATCAACAACAGACAGTGTTGTTATGTAGTGGTATTATAAACAGGTTTCTTATTCAACAGAATTCTTACCTAAATATAGTGTACAGGAAGGAACACTTCCCACATTCTGCCAATTAGAATTTGGTACCACTAAGGAAATAGAGAACAAGCCTATTGCCGTCAACTGGTAACTTAGTTAACTTTAAATGGGAATATTGGGAGTATATAGAATAGGAAAAATAGAAAATGCGAGTTAAGACAATAGAAGAAATAGAGTGTTGCTTATGCGGATGGATATGTAAGTTAAATAGCTCGCTTTTAGCGATTAGAGTGACCTGGAGTTAGCAATTTTTTTTTATGAGATAGGGGCAAACGAGCAGACGAGTCATCTGATGGTAAATGACTACTGCAGCACAAGAACACCCGCAACTCAAGAGTCAAAAGTGCGTTGCCGGCCTTTTCGGTAGGAGTACGCTCTTTTCTTGAAAGTTTGAAGGTCCTATCGGTCTGAAATACTGCAATCATCCAGGTGATGGGAATGGAAATTATGTCGTTTAGGAATTATTTTAAAGATTTATTGTTAACTTTACATCGTGTACAAAAAGAGTACTGTATTAAATTTTATCTCGAGGACGTCAGGATCGCCTACCTGTAACTCGAACTGACTGTAACCTGTAGGTCAGAACACTCTACCTTGCAGTATGGATGGACTTGTATTAGCTAGATAATAAAAACATCCAACTGTTATAAAATATTTGATTCTATTATTATTATTTCTATATTTACATATGCATTAATATTTCCCACAAAGCGAGGTCCTTTTTACTGACATTCTAATGGACCCAACATGTCGGATCCAGCCTCTCCTCTTACTCCGGACGGATCACATTTACATTAAATGATTTTCGTACAGTTCAGTAACTTGCTACATTTTATTGCAAACACACAGTATGTTCTCTTTTAAGGAAGAATATAATAAATGTATAATATTTGTGGAAAATTGACAAAGCGATTTTCTTACCTAAGCTTATCTCATAATATGAGTTCTAGAACATAGATACACATGCCAACAACATTTTGTAATATAAATACATCCTTTGAATTTGAAGAAAAGAATTTGAAGTCAACTTAGCTGTTCCGCGACACTATGGTCTTCAAAAAATAGATTAATTCAAATTTAGAAAATTTAGAAAGCTTTAATTTCACTAATTCTGGTAAACATGATCTCGAATTTGACAAATATATAGACTTTGTAACGTTCGACTCCATGCCATCCCGGTTCTATAGTAAAATATTTCGTGTTCATATTGGGAACACTAACATAGGTTTGAGTAGGGTGAGGATTGGACACGCAAGCACACATAGGACTTTTATTGTAAATGTGGATAGTAACAATTTCATGTATACATATATTAGTATATAGAGTAAGGTACATCTTCTAAGATGAAGTGTTTAAATAAATGTAAAGGTAAAATAAAAATCTTTGCGACGATATAACTTTTTTTTTGGAATTCGTTGCATATACGTAGCATATTCTTTACGTGGTAGAGCCATGCTTAGGCACGAATGGCTCGACCGATGCGATACCACGGAATCACAGAAAACCGGTTGTGAAGCAACACTTGCGTTGCATTTCCCCGAAATTAGAGAGGTTTCCGGAGGCCCACCTCCCCTCTCCTCATTCCTCTCCCCTGACCTCCCGCCCATCTCGTCATCCCCGCCTCTTTCCCCTCCCCGCATACCCTCATCCCTCTTCATCCTACAAGGCGGGCAGCGCACTTACGACTATTAAGTTGCAGGTGTCCATGGACGGCGGTGGTCACAACAATATTTTATTTATATACTATATTATAAATATAAATAGAAAAAATACATACAACCGCACATAGAACTTCTTCCTTTAAAAAAAATAGCATAACTGTATTTGTTTAATGTTACTATTTTTAAACGGTTTTATTTTATAGTTTCAATTTGCATAGTAGTTCATGTTATAAAAATAAAACATGAATATTTTGATTGAGAGAGAACTCGAATATTTGACAGCGAATTCACGAATAGAGATATATCTCTATTCGTGAATTATAATAAAATATAGGTGCGCTATAGCGCACCTATATTTTTATCGATTTGATTCTAATTCTCATAAATATAATTATAAAAAAAAATTGTTTACGGTAACTCTGACGGGTACAGGCGTTACGTACAGAGCATACATTTTATATAACATCGTAAAACACATACGTTTTGCCGATTAGAATTTGGTAACTCTAACATAAAATTAATTTTATATAAGAGCCAGTACTCTCGATAAATAGGTACCTAATTACATAGATTAAGAAATATCATATTTTTCTTTTACATACTTAAAATCTGCGACGGCGATAGTTCTATTATATAATGCCATTGTACCCTAAAAGTAATGCAGGAGGGCTCAATCTGGCGGGAAAGACCGCTATCTAAATCAAATGCCCTCGCTCGAGACACAGCCCGCTTCAGTAGTTTTTTAAAAGGATTTACTTAAATGGGTAAGAAAGGGTGCAGTTCTATTTTAAAGGTGCTTTTGCAATGTTCCAAACGTGCAGTATCTTGACTAAAGTGAGGGCATTCTAAGTTAAGGTAAGGGTTCTGAACGCCAGAGATCGTATACAACATCGTAGAAAATATTTAAGTGATTACAAAATTTCGTTACAATGTAGAGGCATTAATCTTATTTTATGTTTAAGAATACTAACGTGTGACCCACGTAGCTACCTACGAGGGTCAAACGTTACTAGTATTATTTTTAACCCTTCCAGCTAGCTACCTTCAAATTTGACCTTACTGTTTTTTTATTATATTATACGGGGACACACGAACAACGGTAAGTGACAACCACCGTCCAAGAATACCTTCAACTCAAGAGCCGTAATTGCGCTGCCTGCCTTTGAGGGTGATGAAGGATGGTAGGATGCAGGTAGGGGGGAGGGGGGGTAATAAGGAGATCTGAAAGAGGAGAGGAGGAGTTGGTTCTCCGGAGACCTCACTTATTCCTGAGAAATGCCTCACAACCGGTTTTCTATGAGGCCGTGGTATCGCACATAGCCCATTCGTGCTTAAGTATGGCTCTTCCACGATAAAAAAACAAGACTCGTCTTCTCGTCTTTTTTTTATGCGATAGAAACGGGGGCAAACTAGCAAACGGGTCACCTGAAGTGGCTACCGCCGCCTATGGACACCCGCAACTCAAGAGTCACAAGAACACGAACATTCATTAGACAATGGACTTAACTAAAATAATAGATACGACAACACGACACGACACGGCGATAACATTTTGGCACTGTATTTTGGCGCCCTCCATGGACACCTTCAACTCAATAGTCGTAAGTGGCGCGGGGATGCAAAAAAACTTAGAGGGGGCATGAGGAGAAGAAGGATGAAGGCAGGGGAAAAAGAGGAGTTAGGCCTAAGGAAACCTCACTAATTTCGTTGAAATGCAATGTTTTACAATGTTGTCTGTGATGCTGTGGTTTTGCACCGGTAAGCCCGCCCTTTCGTGCCTAAGCATGGCTATTTCACGATAAAAGCATTTTCTCTATTTACCACAACGCAAACATGACTGTTTTAAGAAGTTACTCATTATTTTTATAGTACGATTCTGTTTTGTATTTTTGCTTTAGTGACTTATAGCAAAACCCCGAACTCTGTACAAAGTATATCTCTATACAACATAGACTCGAAAGAATACTACATAGATCTACAACTGAGGAAGGTTTATATATGTTGTTGTAGACATCATTTGAACTTACAATTCCGTTTATTCGTCCATTTCCTACTGTTTGGGTTGGGTTTCTTTATTAAGTTTCTCAAGTTATATTGTTCCGAATTTCAACAGTAGCCTTAAACTATTAACGCTGTTTTTGGATATGTTTTTGTGGAACTTATATTAGGTAACGGATGTTTATTGTTCATGTGGTAAACTATTGTTTATATGTGAATTAATGTTATTAAGTGGATATGATGTTAAAAATATTATTTGTAACGTCACTTCCTAGTATGGCTTTAATAAAACATACTTATATTACTTTATACTTACGTTAACCTGTTGGTACCTGAACGTAAATCAATATTTAAAAAAAAATAGAAAAAAATAAAATAAAAAGTAAAGTAAATGAGAACAGGAAAGCATAAACGCTTAAAATGAAATATATCTTTGTATATTTGTATATATAGAACAAAGACGAATTAGTTACACCATTGATAACTCATGTTGGGATACTCCAATCTTTATGATCGTTGATTTGTTGGATTTGTCTCCGCACCAAAGAACCGAATTACTATTAAAACTGAACTAAAAATTATATTTTTTTAAGAAAATGTATCCTGAGGTATTACCAAATTTGCATTGTATTACGGGGGTGCCCTACTAGTTTCGGTCCAGACAGGAGACCTTTCTCAAGGAGTAAGTCGTCCATCCGCGACGGTACCGGACGATACGTAAATAAATATGAATGTCACTCACGAAAGATTTTATTCTAAAATGCAACCTGTAAATGCATTCAAACTCAACGAAAAAGTATTCCCCAAAGTAAAACGTTTCGAACTCTTTTAAAGCTAGTGCACTTTAAAGGATTTCACCCAAATCTGTGATTGAATTGTCAAGCTTAAAGTGGGATTCAATAGTTACCTAAGTTTTGTTCCCGGGTCGATAAAGTTTTTCTCCCTCTAGTTTTATTATGTAAATAGTGGGGCACTTAGCTTTGAGTATGTGGGTTTTGGTGCGGGGTAGCATTACATTTAGGCAAGGGATGGTGTGACATACGTGTCTATAAATAAACCAGTAACAAGCAAAGAAAGATAGTTAAATTTTATATTTGAAACCATTGACATATGTTCTTTAAAATCAATATTTCATAGTTTTTTTTTGTTTTGAAATGTATTTTTTTATGTAGATACAATAAACTCTCGTAAATGGCTTCTTTATCAGTGAAAAAGAACATGCTGCTATAGAACAACTTAGTGAAAATACAGCTGTCAAACGATTATGTATTGAAATTGTGTTACAAAAGCAATGATACTACTTATTTATTGAAACAACTTCAGTCATTTCTACATCACCCTAAGGTACACTGGCCGAGTATAAAATCTCAATAATGTTTATCGTAATGGTACTGACAATACAGACAGAATCAGGCGGCTTGCAATAGACAAGTACTTCGGCAGGAGATTTCCTCAACCACATAATGCACTTAGCTCGGGATAAACGCGGTAATGTGAACGGAGGCTCAATCGCATGTCGCATCTATGTTACCGAACAACTACGAAAAAAGACGAATGACATTATATAACAAGACGACTCTATAACTTTTGTAAAATGATGTACTCCGTCTCTGGAAAGCTGTAAGCTTGTGTCATTTATTATTCAAGATCAGTGTTTATGCTATTGTCTAGTTTTTTTAGCTAACTCAGTTGTTCACTCTGTTCTCATTCAGGCGAATGCTCTTCGTTATAAATACATATGTACATAATAACACCTGTACCCTTGAAGGAAAAAGTAAAAGGTTTACTGAACACCCATATCTTGATTATAAGAGATTGGTCTCATCAACGTAGCAACATTAACGGGGCAGGCCTATTGCCAGAACTGGCTGTGGTAGAAAGGTCGGAGACCTTTCAAAATAAATTCATCCAAATAAATACATTTTGGTAAGAGTATTGCGGTCTAAAATTGCATAATCTACTTCTGCTTTTAAAGAACTGTCAATTGTGGAGGTATAAAAACTAAATATGTATAGATGATACTTATTTTGAAATATTTTATTCAAGAAGAGCACAGAAACGGAATGTTTTTTAACGATTTCATTCGTCTTGAACCAAATCTGGAACAGTGAAACAAGCTCTAAATCTCGAGCTCTGCAACCGAGTTAGGTCGTTTACGTAATAAATGGATTACTTTAAATGACTGCGACACGCCGACGACCCGTAGGGTTGTCGCTGTTGTCGAATGTATACAGAAACTATTTTGTATCAATGTGCGTGTAATACTCGAGACATACCAGTATACAACTTATAGGCAAATTTGAAAGTCTAGTAATTAATTGAATTATAGCCTTATAAGACGACCTGGCGTGATGATTTGCGTCGGAGAAAATCTGGATGAGGAGACCCAAGAGCCGAGCTTAGTGGCGTTAGTTGGGAAAGGCCTATTTCCAGCAGGAACCAAAGGCGATGATAATGATAGCTTAAATGAAATTTATTTTAAGGAGTAACTTATAGCAATGTATGTTTAAAAGGCCTTTATTAGTTCCATAATTTGATATTCAACACTTAGCAAGACATTTTAAGCAACTTCTTGTATGTCTCTGAACCAAGAAGTACATGATCGTCGTGCAATATTCTTTTGTCTAGCAGTTATTAACGACCTCTACTTTAAAAAAAAAAACATTTTTTTTATGAGGTAAGTGACTTCCGCCGCCCATGAACACATGCAACCCAAGAGTCACAAGAGCGCTCTCCGCCCTCTTGGGTGACTTGCAACCTGCCGCCGCCCTTAGAGTAAGGAAAAGGGATAAGGATAGAGAGAGAGGATGGGCAAATGGGGAGGGTAAGGGAAAGGGGGTTGGTTGGTTTTCTGTGAAGACATGGTAAACTCCGATCGAGCCGGTCCATACATGCCAAAGCATGGCTCTCCCACGTTAAAATGACAGTATTTGTATTCATTTGGATAGGTTTTCTTGGCATTTTTTTTCTTTAGTTGAACAAATTTTCTTTTCTAAATAGGCAAGTTTAACCAGCGAGGTTGAAAATGTTCTATTACAGTGTTATAGCAAAAAGAATACATAGTATGAATTCTTACTATCGTAAGATGTAAGAGATTTTTATTAATAATATATTATAAATATTTCTATATTCATCTAATACTTAACTTGATTTGTTGATGTTTTTAATATCTTTTCATTAACTTTTGTTTTTTTTTTTCTAGGAAATTTATAGTATCAGCTGGTATGACTTGCCCTTAAATACTTATTAATATCAGATTAATTAAGTAGAAATATGGATTAGTGCCCCATTGCTAAGTGTATTTACAATATTGTAACATCATCTTACTTGAATTACTTCGTATAATTTCATGTGTTTTTAATATAACTCATGGCAGAACTTCGTAAACCTATCAATTTTCTAAATCTCACGATATTACCCGACGGCTAATGCAAGAAAACATCATTAAACCAATACATTAATCACTTAGAAGTACACGCAGGGTCACCAAAACCATCAATTATCCACTCATGAAGTTTGACAGTTCATATTAGTGTGTTGGATTAGGTGACAGCCCTGGTTACGTATCGGTCTGTCCCATGTATCGGCGGTAGTTCGCACCGCTGTCACGTGCGGTTCGCAATCACCCGGGATCGGATTTCGGCAGACATTACGGCTCAAAGTGGCTACATAGCGATAGTTGAAATCGTTTACGTTTTATAATGTCTGCTTAGAAGCCATCTTTCTTTTGAAAAATGACAATGTTTTGTACTTACACGTGACAAGGTTTTGTAACATTGTTTTAAGATTGCTTTCTATATAAATGCAGCAGTGTATTTTGTCTGTGTTTTATTCATAGCGATGAAGCTTCCATGTTGTATAATACTTTAGATTTTTTTACATGTTTTGTATCTGAAACTTGCATGTAATTTACTATGAAATTTTTAAAGAATATTCTCCTTATCCAAAAATATATATATTATGTTGATATTTAACACAAGATAGATAGTCTTTATTATAATTAAGTACCACAGTGTAAGTTTTAGTATACTCTTTTACAAATATGAATGGTCTATGGGCCATATAACAATGGTTTGTATATGAGCAGGTCCAAAAATATGTCTTTTATGCACTGAATAACTTAATGTCATATCAACTGCATATTTTGTTATATAACTTATTTACATTAAGTAAGAAAACCGCAACCCAGAAAAATTGAATCAAGCAAATAAAAGAAACGTATATATGAGTATGTACGTATGGTTTCAACGGTATCTGTTAGATGAAAATAGGAAACAACGGAACACGTATGTATGTATCTATATGCATTTGGGTCCGTGGGATCCGCCCCAGCTGCGTGTCCCCAAGTCCTATCCGCTCAGATTTGATACACTCCTTGCCTTCACTTTTCTTGTTTTACAGTTTTCTTTTAGATGTTAGCAAAAATATCTCTGTGATTTTCACTGCTTATAATATAGTGGTAATATTCTTCAAAGTATTTTTAATAATTATTTGACACTGTTTCTAGAATAATATAGAAAGTCAGGAAAAGATCAGGAAAAATAGTATTTAACTTACAGGACTTTTATGCGTATTTAATACTCGTAGATGTGTTAACCGTAAGTCGTCCAATAGTATCTGATATGGTATGTTGTCTACTTTTCGGTTATTCGGATCGATGCAATTCAACTCAAATCAATTCTAATCATTGATTACAATTAAACCATTAATAGGTACTTATGAATAGTTAAGATAAGACGTCAGTCGTAAAAGTAGTTACCTGTTCTATAAATATAGAAATCTTAAAGAACTCAGAAAATCTAGATGAATAGATATTAACGCTTTAACATAAAAATAAAATATCTGTAAATATCTTTAAATATCTGTATAATTACTTTTAAATACTTGAAGTATCATACAGCGATTTTAATATACAAGCCAAAAGTGCCACAGACCTATAAAACGCTCACTGAATTAAAACCTTAACAATCAGCATTCAGAAAGTACTGAATCATAAAAGGGGCTTATTATTTCAGTGGGGGCATTAAGAGCGAAGAATATTGCCAGGGGGCAATTTACGAGGGACATTCCACCCGCCTTATCTCCGATATTAAAGATTTCATTAAATCATGGCAGGCAATAAAACAGTTTGATACCGCATTCATGCCGCTACCGCGTCGGGTGACCAAGTTAATGACGTGTACATTTTGACCCCCGTGTGTGGTGCAAGTTGGACACGAATGATAATTGCAGTTTCCAATTAAAGTTCGCTCGGGTCGTTCGCTCATATCTGAGGATCGTGGTCACCGTCAGGGTTGCACCTGGACCGGATAATCCTCTGTCACAGGATCCTGTCCAGCGCATTTCTTACAGTTCTATAAAATTTGGCGGACAACGAACCGAAATTTGATCAAGGGTTCGTTGTCCGCCAAGATGGCCAATCAAATCAAGGATTCGTTGTTGTACGACCACGGGGTCTTTTACGTTCGGTTTTCGACCACAATCTCTAGATTTTTGCCACCTCTGAGCATTATGTGGACGATATAAGAAAGAATGCGCTTTTGGCACATCAGCATTAGTAGCATGGCCTAGGTGCCTTGCTGACCCAGGTATTTCAGTATTTGGCAGTAGCAGCACCCTTAACCGGTGATTTTTTGCACTTAAGAGCTTTTATGGCATATTCAATTTCGGATTTTCTATCCCCAACGTCTGTTAGTTGGCGTCCGTCTTTGTCTTTAATGGCACAGTTTTTTTAGATCCTTTACGTTTTGGAAGAGATATCTGGGTTTGTTTTGCAGAATACTGTCCAAGCTCGAGACAGATATCGTTGATGTGGTTGTAATAATCTTTCCGACTGTGTTGTTGAACTTGACGGTTTCAGTTGAACACATAACGTTCTCCTTTAGTTGACTTCTCTCAAGAATAATTTTGGTCGTCTTAGGTGTGATAAAATCTTTCATGACTGGTGCTTTATTATCCCTAGCTATTTCTTGTGTCATCCTTTTGAGATATAACTATTTACAGTGGCTGTCAGTCATTTCCTTTGGGAAGTCTTTCATTTTCTGCTCAAAACCCTCTCTGAAGAAATTAACGTTTAACCTTCTGTATACTCTTTAGGAATAAACATATAATATTCATTAGCCTCATAAATTTGTTTTCAGATGTATATACTTTTATATAACAGAGAAACTTCAATATTTATTAAGTTACTTTTAATTGTTACTTTTAAATAAATTGCTCTCGATTAAAGATCACAGTATAATAAAAGAATAGTCTATTCAAGAATATTTTTTTTACACGGGGAAACAGACGAACAGACGGGTCACCTGATGATAAGTGACAACTGCCGCCCATAAACACCTACAACAGAAGAATCCACTGTCCACTGCCGCACCTTTGAAGGTGTTTAGAGGCGAGGTGTTTTAGGGGAAAAGTAGAAGAGGTTATGAGGGGAGACGAAAGAGGGATGGGGAGGTTAGTCCCCCACTACCCTCACTCACTCATTAATAAAATGCAAGCATTGTGTCTACTGGTTTTTTGTGAGGCCGTGGTAATATTCGGTAAAGATGGGTAGTTGCATTTTACTGCTTATTAAAGTCTAAGGTATATGATATAATTAAATATATAAACCAACTTTCATATTCAATACACGATACAAAGTCAATACATCCACTCGCCCATCGTAAATAACTTACACCACCCAATCAAATAGTTACAACTTGAGATATTGAAGTAGGATTTGCGATTTGTGCGTATGACGCGCGGGGCCTAACGACCTTGACATAAGGCTCAAAATATATTTCGAGTTAGTTTTCAGAGGATCATATTTAATTTATTGCTAAAATGGCTAGTTGGGCAGTACTAAAATTATGATCGCATTTCAAATGGCCATTACGAGCAGAGATATCTTAATTTGATAACTTACATATACATTATATTATGTTTTTACTACTTTACATTTTGACCTCAGGGTTGACCCTTTCGAGCGATGTTGATATGAAAAACTATACCTACCCAAACCTGTTATCAATTATTATGCAAACAGCGCCTATATTTACTAAGGCAGAGGATTATTTAACACCCACATTCTGGGACAATCCGATTGCCTTCAACCGGACACAAGGAATCAAATGATGAAAACATGACAATTTGTTATATTTTAGGGAAAGGAAGGCAGATAGAAGAGAAATAATTAATGAGATCAATGAGTTATTGTCAGGAACTCTTCTATGAAAAGTCTAGAAGTAACTTTTCACCGTATTAAACTAAAAGTATAATAAAGACGTACATATGTAGTTTGTTACATGAATGAAGCAGAAATTTACGATAACCAAGATGCAATTACATGGAAACGTCGAGTAAAGAATTCGTGAAAGGTTGAAACAATAATTTTATTTCTTTAAATTTCGCAATAAAATTAATTAAATTCCTGCGGCATAAAAGTAAAAGGCATGTAATATGACGAGGGATGTTTATTTTGAAAAAGATAAAATTTGGGTCAGCCTCCTCTCCCGCTTTTAAATGCGGCTAAGTAATGAAATTTCACCTCGGCCGCACGACCTCAAATTGTTATTTATTTATTTTCGTAAAGATATCACATTATTAGATATTATTATAACTTTCCATCTGACACATCTTGGAAATGGAATTTCGTTTTTATATATATTTTTTTAGATCCTTTACGTTTTGGAAGAGATATCTGGGTTTGTTTTGCAGAATACTGTCCAAGCTCGAGACAGATATCGTTGGTGGTTGTAATAATCTTTCCGACTGTGTTGTTGAACTTGACGGTTTCAGTTGAACACATAACGTTCTCCTTTAGTTGACTTCTCTCAAGAATAATTTTGGTCGTCTTAGGTGTGATAAAATCTTTCATGACTGGTGCTTTATTATCCCTAGCTATTTCTTGTGTCATCCTTTTGAGATATAACTATTTACAGTGGCTGTCAGTCATTTCCTTTGGGAAGTCTTTCATTTTCTGCTCAAAACCCTCTCTGAAGAAATTAACGTTTAACCTTCTGTATACTCTTTAGGAATAAACATATAATATTCATTAGCCTCATAAATTTGTTTTCAGATGTATATACTTTTATATAACAGAGAAACTTCAATATTTATTAAGTTACTTTTAATTGTTACTTTTAAATAAATTGCTCTCGATTAAAGATCACAGTATAATAAAAGAATAGTCTATTCAAGAATATTTTTTTTACACGGGGAAACAGACGAACAGACGGGTCACCTGATGATAAGTGACAACTGCCGCCCATAAACACCTACAACAGAAGAATCCACTGTCCACTGCCGCACCTTTGAAGGTGTTTAGAGGCGAGGTGTTTTAGGGGAAAAGTAGAAGAGGTTATGAGGGGAGACGAAAGAGGGATGGGGAGGTTAGTCCCCCACTACCCTCACTCACTCATTAATAAAATGCAAGCATTGTGTCTACTGGTTTTTTGTGAGGCCGTGGTAATATTCGGTAAAGATGGGTAGTTGCATTTTACTGCTTATTAAAGTCTAAGGTATATGATATAATTAAATATATAAACCAACTTTCATATTCAATACACGATACAAAGTCAATACATCCACTCGCCCATCGTAAATAACTTACACCACCCAATCAAATAGTTACAACTTGAGATATTGAAGTAGGATTTGCGATTTGTGCGTATGACGCGCGGGGCCTAACGACCTTGACATAAGGCTCAAAATATATTTCGAGTTAGTTTTCAGAGGATCATATTTAATTTATTGCTAAAATGGCTAGTTGGGCAGTACTAAAATTATGATCGCATTTCAAATGGCCATTACGAGCAGAGATATCTTAATTTGATAACTTACATATACATTATATTATGTTTTTACTACTTTACATTTTGACCTCAGGGTTGACCCTTTCGAGCGATGTTGATATGAAAAACTATACCTACCCAAACCTGTTATCAATTATTATGCAAACAGCGCCTATATTTACTAAGGCAGAGGATTATTTAACACCCACATTCTGGGACAATCCGATTGCCTTCAACCGGACACAAGGAATCAAATGATGAAAACATGACAATTTGTTATATTTTAGGGAAAGGAAGGCAGATAGAAGAGAAATAATTAATGAGATCAATGAGTTATTGTCAGGAACTCTTCTATGAAAAGTCTAGAAGTAACTTTTCACCGTATTAAACTAAAAGTATAATAAAGACGTACATATGTAGTTTGTTACATGAATGAAGCAGAAATTTACGATAACCAAGATGCAATTACATGGAAACGTCGAGTAAAGAATTCGTGAAAGGTTGAAACAATAATTTTATTTCTTTAAATTTCGCAATAAAATTAATTAAATTCCTGCGGCATAAAAGTAAAAGGCATGTAATATGACGAGGGATGTTTATTTTGAAAAAGATAAAATTTGGGTCAGCCTCCTCTCCCGCTTTTAAATGCGGCTAAGTAATGAAATTTCACCTCGGCCGCACGACCTCAAATTGTTATTTATTTATTTTCGTAAAGATATCACATTATTAGATATTATTATAACTTTCCATCTGACACATCTTGGAAATGGAATTTCGTTTTCGTTAATTTACGATATCATTTCACACTTACATATTTAACTTACATTTGATATTGGATTATGGTAATATGTTCTTTACAGGGCCTGTGAATAACCTGTTTAAAAACAAAATGTGTCTGTGATTATAATAACTTGGCATCTCTCAAATGGCCGTGTTATTCCAAACTATGTGCTGATACACACACTTATAGGTCTATTTCTAAAAACATAGCTCCGGCAAGGAAGTATACTCCTTCTGGCTGCTACTACTGGAACTGGCTGGTTACGCTTATAAAATATAAAAGTAATATCTGTCATTATTTAACATTCCGTTTAAAAGCGTAACCAACAAACTCGTTAGGATTAGTTCAGATCCGGACATTATTTTAAACCCTTACGTTACAAGGAAAACTTGCATACTCCATATAGTGTCTAAACATCAAAACGAATAAGTAACTTGGTCACGTCAGAAATACTTTCTACATTAATTAATACCGGCAGTAATCCGTCGTCCCCGCGGGACCGTTAGCCGAAGACGGGACTCGAACCCGCTGCCGTGTAATAATTATCAATGTACCCTTGGGATGCAACTTTCCCGGTAGGGCTGTCACAGAAAAATAATTCTGTTGTAATATAAATTTGGCATTCCTGGCACGAAATTATGTTGGTAACTTTATTTTTTGGTGCATGTGTAAATCAGTGCAGTAAAGAAGTGAAATATTCTTGTAACCGATTTCAAAAAAGGAAAGTTAACAGAATTTTATCGCCCTTTGTGAACAGTCTTAATTTTTTTATTTTAATGGTTAGCTGACTCGGGAGAGACATAAGGAAAATCTTTTACGTTTAGGATTCGATATTAAACAAATAAAACTATATAAAAATTATGGGATGAAAAATAAATCTTATCAAAATTCATTATGATTATAAGCATGAAGTCGACTATACAATTTTTGCAAAAGTAAAGTATTAAATATAAGCAAATATATATAACCTGTTCTAGAACCCATAAGATCTGCCATTATCACTTCTATGCTCATATGCTTATTAATCTTTCTATTATTTAGCAAATTCTACATAAGCTCATTATTATAACATAAGTATTAAGGTTAGCTAAGTAGTTCAAGTAAATCTACAGAATCAGCCCTTTATCCTCGTATTGTAGGTCAGATACGGGAATCTCAATTGGAACGTTCATTGATACAGAAAGAGCCTTCAACAGAAACTTTAGTAGCACTACTACAATATATTTAGGTATAAATGATGCATATATTAACGTAGTTTAAAAGGGTCATCGCGAAAAATTATGACTTTACAAGAAAGGTGAAAGAAACGAAATTCATAATTATCGGCCTATCGCAAAAATATTCATAGTATATGTTTTTTTAGAAAAGTTATATATAATTTCCATTTACTACGTTTTTCCTAAATATGTTCTTATTTGCAATGAAAAAACAAACAAAGGGATTAAAATACGTTGGGGTCACCACTGTAGAGGTACGGGAGTTATGACCCTCCAACACACACACAGGGAGGATCCCTTCGTTTGTTTGTTCATTGCATAAGCATATATTACGTATTTTAAGCATACGGGAGTTATGACCCTCCAACACACACACAGGGAGGATCCCTGTGTGTTGGAGGGTCATAACTCCCGTACCTCCACAGTGGTGACCCCAACGTATTTTAAGCAACCTTCATAAGCAGAACAGCAGCAATAACATCATTGCCACCATCATGTACACTCCTACAGCAATGAGAGGTAATCAAGTCTCAGCCAGCAGCATCTTTTGCCTCAACAGCGAATACCACCCGCCTGCAGCGACCACTCCAGCTTGATTATCCATACGGCCTCATCAGCGTCAAGGCACAGCTACTTGTGAGCCGAGCATCTCTTTTCCGTCCACGCAGCCAGCACTACGCAGCAACCGTCGCGACTCACTCGGAACTTCCTCCGCGGTTGCGATGCCGCATGCCGATGACTCACTGGAACCAGAAGACTTTAGCCTCCGCTTACTCTGACTAACGGAAAACAGTTTTGAGCCCCTGGAACATGCGGCAAACCATTCTGACTCACTATGGAACTTACGATACATCGTTCCGACTCACTGGACCAACTCACCGCTTGCCCTGACATACTCCACAAGTGAATATAGACAGCTGACTCATCGGGATATCGACCTTCCTTCTTGGCGGAAAGTGATGTGACAATCTCCATATACAGATGAAAAATATCAACACCATCTAGCGAAGACAAATCATACTATGTAGCAACTACACTAATGATACGATCCTGAATCACGATAATAAAGTTCTCGCGCCGATTAGTATATGTATGACTTCCCAACTTCAACCAACGGGCCGCAGTCCACCAGGCATGATCACCTCGCCTGGTTAGAGGATCCTGCCTTTGTGTGGGAGGCACATAACACCCGTACCCAAATCGTCCAATTACCTAAAATCATACATTTCCATCAAAGGTATGAAATGCCAGATATTGATTAGATTTATAAAAGTTGCGAAATTTAAAGAGATAATGAGACCAAGTTCTTAAGCATAACAGTCGAGCACCAACTCAAATAGCAAGCGCATATATAACAGGTGTGTAAACGGCTTAGTAAATCTGCTTAGGCACTAACACTACTGTCGAAAAAAGTTGTGCAATAAAGTCATGTTAACTGAGTATCATGGGATGATAGCTTCAATTTTAAGACTTGTGGATATCTTTTGGGGCCATTCAACGTGAAGAGAGCTTGTATTTAAAATACAAAGAAAAGTATGTTAGTTGCGTACTATATTTTAAATTTCTAGCTTTTCTTCCTTAGAAATATACTCGAGATTAGTGTGTTTGTTAAAACAAATATATGTACATCTATTTCAAAAACAATCGAATATTCGAAAAAGTTTTTAGGGTAAGACCTCTAAAATCTTCAATAAATTACCTGACCATCTGAAACACACACTTAACCCAATTGAAGAAAGCACTACATAAACTACTTATTAATTAATGACATTATCATATTAATAACTTTTTGAGTAAGAGATGTATTTGTATTTTTTTTAATTTCTTGGCTTATTATATCAATTCTAACATAATATAATTCAACAATGATATATACTAATTAATAATTCAATATAATAATCTAATATTAATGACATTGACAGTTCGTCTATTGAGCACCTGACTCACATTTACACAACCTGAGTCAGGTGCTCAATAGACGAACAGTATGATTCGCAAGTGATGTGGCCAAGTTAGTAGGAGGCTGCCCACTGCTGGTGCCCTCTCAGCGCTCCTGAATATGGTCATAAACGACCTTATCATTAAACTCAATGCAAACCACTACTATGCAGTTGGCTAAGCGGATGATCTGACAAAACTTATATCAGGTAAGGTCACTAGTACCGTCTGCGAGCTGACGCAGTCAGTAATAGATTATAACCTGTCAGTTAACCCATGAAAAACTGGATATGTTCACCTTCAAACCCTGGGTTACTATCGTCTACCCACATTATTCTACACACAACTCTTGATTTCGCCAAAGGTAAAATAACTAAGGATAATTCTCGACATTAACCTGACGTAGAGTATTAATAAAATAAAGTTAAAAAGAGTGTTTACATGTTAGTGTTTTACAAACAATCTTCGAACCTCCAAAAAAAAATTCACCTCAAACTGCATCTTTATTAACCAAATAACAGTTTATAAAAACATAAAAGTACTAATCCTAAGCCTTTAGTTGTCATAATTACGAAAGAGAATACCGCAATGCGCTGCAACACACAATAATATCCGAAAATGCCCGAAGGAACACACAGAAATGGCCCAAATACCTCGGTTAATGTCCCACCTTTATTTTCACCAAATTAAATCGCTAACTCTATGGAGTCCGGTGATGCGGTGAAGTTGTAAAATGGAAATAGAAAACCTTTTTAGTACACGAGGCGGGAAGGGTTGCCGAAGTGTTGTACGACTGTGGAGGTGGCATACATACATTAGCGATGTTCCTGCCCCAACTTCACTTTGAATACTTTTAATTGAAATAATAAGCCTCGTGTAAGTTTGACATTTTATTAAGATTTAAGAGAATATAAATAAATACTGATTGTTTTCTAGGCTTAAAATAAATTATGACTAACAGAATTCAAAAGACAAACAAATAGTCTAGCTTGATAACAAACAGAAAAATAAAAAACAATCTTACAATAAGATACGTAGATATGTAGATCGGTACGTAAAATCAAAAAAAGGTCGCGTTCTTAGTCTGTTTTTCTTATTAAAACTTAAATTATGGTGAAACTACACTAATATTTAAAGATGAATAATATCCAATTTGATTAATTAATATTATTGTATATCTATTTATCATAAGTAGCGTAAGTATTTCTCTAAGTAGAAATTTAAGCGATCTAAAGATTTATACGAATTCCATTTGTTACATTTTTTTTTATTATTGTTGGAAAGTTAAATTTTACTTTTTATTTCTGAAGGTACTTACACTGTCTTTTTGATTCCTTTGTTGCAATTTTCAATCAATATTCCATCATCATTCAGTTTATCGCAGTCCACTGCAATCAATCAATTTTATATTTAAATCAGAATTTAATCAGAATCATGGAATTATTCCATAATTTAATGATTCTTATTCACAACGATGACATACAAAATTCTATATTCGAATTCGATTCTAAATGATATGTATCGATAAACAATCTGTATTCAAACATGAATTTAAATAATACTGTATCCGAGCTAAGACGAGAACAGATACGAATATCGATCGTCTAGAACCTAACTATGGTCAAAAGGGGGTGGGTTTACATCGATAGTTTATTACGGCCGCACAACCCAATTCAAACCTACAACATTTAGATTGCTTTTAGACTATTACACAGCACTAATTTAATTAGCATACCTAATCTGTGTTTTCAATCAAAGTCTATATACTACCCATAGGTAATTAACAGGCGATCTCACATGAGCCCTGGCTCAAGTCCCTTGACGAAGGAGCGACAGGGGTCACCATCTGACCTGTCCGCTTATTACCAACTCCTTATCTTGTTTAGCATTTTGTATTACTTGCCTGACACTAATTAAGGGTCAAAGAGTTTATTCCCTTAAAGTTTCGAAAATTTATTTTTAACGGTTTAAAAAAATATATATAGTAATGGGGCAAAGGAGCAAATGAGTCACCTGATGTTAAGTGACTACTAGGTCGAGCCCCAAGCATGGTTCTCCCATATTAAATTTATATCCACCGACAAACTTGACCGTTATCGGGACCTGTAAATACTCTATCTGCTCCAACATGGACTGGCAGCCTGGTCGTTGTGCTCTATGTTGAATAGATTCGGTCCTTCAGTAATGTGGAGAAAACTTTGAAAACAACTGGTCTGAGCAGAACAGAAATAAACAGGATCTTCTTGACAATCATACCCACCCTTTTCTATCAATGCAATAATTTGATAATGTTACCTACACTGTGGGTGGTACCTACGCTGGCGGGAGCTGGATGCGAGAAGCCGAAAATAGATCGAAGTGGCATGCAATGGGAAAGACCTACGTCCAGCAGTGGACTGCGATAGGCTGATGATGATGATGATGACCTACACATATTTACACTCACGCCCATATTCTAGGATTGGTAGGCTGACGCGTCTTAAACACCCAATTTTTGCCGCCAATAATTGACTTCATTGATTGACCTACGAAATAGGGGGCAAACCTTTTGCCGTCACCCGGACATTTTGGGAATGTATATATACTGTCTGATAAATAACAGTCTGATCTCTTAGTCTTAGAGTACTTAACGACATCCACGTGAACAGATTCGGTGGACCTATTTTACTCGACCGAGCACCACACAGCAATGATGGATAATGTTATAATCCATAAATCAAAAGTCTGATGTCCACTTATTTGCCTACAGATAAGCTAACTGATTATTTTAAACTTTAAAATTATTGTAAATAAAAGATGAAGATGATGAAGGAAAATATTCTTTAAATACCTACATACTCGTATACACATCTTAATAGTAAGCAAATAGTTTGGCTTATCTTTTCAATTTGCGTATGAAAGGTGAACGCGAGACGTCGCCGGGGGCGAATGGAAATTAACCCAGCCCCATGAGATGGCTCAAATCTACCACCTGTCTCACTCCTACTTCATTACAAAAGGGCACAGGGAAAGGGACAGCGTTTATAAAATTCCTTGCGAGTGGAAAATGGAAGGATTCAAGAGTAATTGGAAATACCTTCGCATTGAGTGGTGCGGCCGAGGTTTTGCGATACAGATCGTTCTGTGTATTTAACTTGGCTTTTGTATGAATTTAATCAGATTTTCTATTCTCTTGTATTGTATAGTTAATTGGAATTTGTATTGACACACTTAAACTTTTAGTATTATCAATTTTAATTAGTAACAATGGTTTTGATAAGATTGCAGTTGCAACTGGTAGCGATAACTTCTGGTAAATTCGTAGTGGAGATGGTTTTAGGGCTCTATAACATACATATTTGATTCCCTATACTTACATTATAAATGCAAAAATACTACTATCTATCTATCTGACTATTACCTTTTTACTGCTCGGATTAAATTTAGTATGTTGTATGTATGCAAAAAATAAGCTAGTTTTTGTAGACATAACCTTGCCTAAACCTTGCGCTAAAAACCTCGCATTCAGAAACAAAACAATTGTCTTTGACACATTATTATATTTTACAAATATGTATTAACAAAAAATATAATATTACAGTGCCCTCAGTTCGTTCTTAATATTTCTGGAGAATTTTCCGTTCCGAACTATAAAAGAAATGCATGTTCTAAGTTACAGATGCTAAAATATCTTTCAGTTTCTAAACTAAACAGTATGATAGAAGTAATATTTGTGTGCCGTCTTGCCAGATGGTACGGAATATAAGTTTATGTTAGTTGTAACTTTATGAGATGATAGACAGAGAGGAATTAGAGATAGGAAATAAAATATTTTATTATCTTGGCACATATACAAACAGGCAGACATATACAAATGTGTATATTAGCCTCTAATAACTGGCTAATTGGATAACCTGTCAACACCTAATCAAGCCAACAGTACGACATATATACGACAGTATTACAGTTAGGGCCAGTGTACTTTGTATAATTAATTTACAAGCTTTTATTCCACTTGCTATGTACATGTTTGTTCGGGTCAAATCCTGAACGTTAAATTTGACGCGCTTCCCGGTTCGATAGTGCAGAAATATTTCATACACCTTCATTTTTTTATGGGAATTCATCTTTATGATAAGCGAAATCTGACTCTAATTATAAAAGGATGTTTTCAGAAAAGACATATTTTATCGTACTCTTTATCTGGTGTACACACTTGAGCTGACAATTTCAAACTTTAAATAATTAATATATCTGTTTTACGTTTGTAGCTATATGAAATTTTTTTCAAATATGTATTTTATATTGAGACTCTATTAAAAAATAACAAACAAGAAACTGAAAAGGTGCCCAATCTTGGTTCTCCGATAGTAAATAGCAGCGCGCACTGTATCTTTGTACCTCGGGGAGTTCCACTAACCCACAAAGCCTGAGAAAAAAGCCGCACTACACACACAGCTTCGTTACAAATGCTTCTAAAATATTCACATCGGAAAAATGTTAAGGGAAAATGGAAAGGCTGCCAAGAATATAGAGCCTCTTGAGAGAACTTGTGTAAGAAATGTTTTATTTACCCACTCAATTACAGGGGTAGTGCTACTTGGAATCACTTTTTGAAGTCCATTTTTATGTATCGAGATATGTCTATATATATTTTGTATAAAGAAAAATATTGCTATCTTTACATCTATATGTCTTATCTACCTTGTAGGTAAGTAAACAGTATCAGGCTGTAACGTCCGGAGGTTTTACAGTTAGTAAGTAGTTACTGTATGTCTTGTGAAGGTATTTATTTAATTTTATCAAGTGACTTTAAATAACTACTTTACCATACAAGCACCTTATTTATTTCTGTTTTAGTGAGTTTCTGATACTCTTGATATGGTAACCAATTCCGTTATAAAATACTTAATTAAAATTTCATTTTATTTTCTTCTTCTTTATTTCCTAATAGTAATATTAATAACTAGAGGGGGAGAATATATTTTTTAGGAATAACTTACTGCAAAGATTTCATAAAGCCATGTAAGCTATGTATTTATCCTCGTTGCTCGTCGTAAATGTCTTATTTTAATTGTTATTTTTTTATTGATATTGTATAAAGTTAGAGATGTATGTATATATGTACTAGTATATATGTATAATTATTTAAATACGTTTATGTATGTGTGTGTGACATTTAAATTTAGTCTAACACTACTATAAAGCCGCCCATTGTACATATTGTTGTTGTTATTTTTGTGTGAACAAATTGTAATTCGTATGTTACACTATACTATTATATTCGCTATTTAGTTTTAAAAAAAGGATATTAGCTGCATGGGTCATATATTATTGGTATTCTTGTTAACCCCTCCTGCTAAGCTAATTGTTTGTGGGTTCACAACGGTAGTACACTGGAGGACCTTCACCTTGAGAATTGAAATACACATGTAAGTCCTTTTTTTCTATCAACATACTCAGACACATGCAGATTTTAATACACTTATATAATACTTTCTATAGGTACTAAATACGTCGTACAGCAATTCTTCTGTTAATTACATTTAGGAGAGTACACAAGCTGTAGACCGTCTATTAATGAGTGAGTTAATAATTAATTTTCAGCGTACCGAGCAACCTTGCGAGTTAATAAGTTAATATCTGCTAGAAAAGATCAAAGATTGTGATACATTTCATGTATGTAATAATCTGAAGTTTTCCATGAAATTCATTTATTGTTCTAGATATACATATTTCTATCTTAAAAGCTAATATCAATATTCTATAGCAGCATAATAAATAGAGAGAGTTGGTTATCTTAAAATAACATATCTAACATCACGCTACGACTTTCGTGGACTGAGTAGTTACCATAAATGTGGGTAAAACCTCAAAGAGTAGTATTAAATATTGTCATAGATAGTGTTGTAATGACTTAGAAGAAAGTACGAGGTTTTCTATTATTAATGTACTGTTTTAAATTATATAAACTTTCAAGTAATACACAGAACTGTGAAATGAGAATGAAATATAATACAATTACGACATCGATAGTAACCGCGATATAAAAGCATTACACAGACTTACTAGTGTCTCAAATTCACAACCGTGAACTAAGTAAATACCTGCCTGCGGTGATCTGTTACCGCCTGTATCCAAATGGTTTAAATATCGGTATGCCATACCTACATGCAGCGAGAAGTATAACAACCTATATGTTTGGTAAATAAATACTATATCCAATATCAAAAGTATCATTGAAATCCAGGATTGGCGCCGTTAATCTAACATATTAAGTCTACTGGGTGTATTGATTGGTCAGCTCCAGAAATGTAGAGTCTAGCTATTTACTTGTATAAAATAGTGCATTAAGTGATTAACTACCCTGTATTACTTCATAGAATTTCCTTAAATACGCAATATAGTGAACGTAGATCAAACTGTGTTAATCTCTTCGCTTTACAAATTTACAAAAACATCATATTTCAAGCCACTAGTAAGGACAGATGCAACGAACTCTCCATCTCCACTCCATCCCAAGTCTTCTCCCTTCTCACAAGTCGTAATACTTGAACTGCATTCATTGTATTTTTTAGAGAGATAGGGGGCAAACGAGCAGACAGGTCACGTGATGTTAAGTGACTGCCGCCGCCCATGGACACTCGCAGCTCTAGAGTCACGAGTGCGTTACCTTCCAATACTTACTATTGTATAATATATACAAGAAATCGTGTTTTCTTTTTTTGGTCTCCAGCTTTTATGTTAGAAAGTCGTGCCTAAATTCACTATTACTCAGTTTTTACTGTAGGCACATGTTGTTGAGTTGTAATTTAAATCTAAGTTAGATAGCAACTTTATTTATTTAATACTTTAAGAAATGTAACTGTTTTTGTGCATTAAATAAACTAAAAATAAAAATAAATAAACTTAAATGGTCATTTTGTATAAAGACCCTGGTCACCTACATGTCATATGCACAATTTGAGTTAATGAAGACTTCGATCCTTAAGACTATTTAGGGGTTTCTTCTCGAGAACTAGTTCTTCATTCTTATTCCTGGAAGAAATTGCATTTAGCAATAAGTCTGCCCTTTGTATAATATGCGTGTTTGTGTATATGTTTAATTCTGATTCTACTAATGTTATACAAATAAAGTTGTTATCTATTTATCTGTCTTCTCGAAGAAGTTTTTTACAGAACTAAGTTAGTAACTTTTTTTTTGATAAAGAATACTAATACTAAGTAATCTTGGTTACCTTCCAAATAATCTAAATGCTTGTGTTAGAGGGGGGTTTACGACGGTAGTGTACTGGACGGGGTCTGAACCCGCAACCGCTTCTTGTTGGTTCCTAAACTTTTTTTCTTGTTATACGTCTTGGTAGCATAAAAATGTAAATGATCACTTAACACAATTATTACTAATACCGCAAATATTCTTTAGACCCTCTCAAAATACATGAAATTCTAACATTTAATATTAATAGGAGTGTTCTGAACCTCTCAAGTACTCCGACAAGTACTTACAAGATCTACACGTCGCACGCACTGTTCCAATCAAGAGCAGAGGACTGTCGGTTTTAGTAGAGGATCATTCTAAAGAGATGGTGAAATGTTACAGAACAACACAGTTTGGAAACTGAAAGCATTGTTTAAATATTAAAAATAAAAAACGAATATTATCATAAATGCGATGGTTTGAATCGTTCTTTGTTACTCAATAACGTCAGAGCAATTGAACGGATCTTCATTATATACGGTATATATGCTACTTTAAATTCCGGTTCAATTTACGGTTAAAAATTTCTAGTAAAGCATAACCGGTACTTGATTGTTGCTTTACAAATTTTATTTTTTAACACATAAAACACGGCCGTCTGATTCCAAACTAAGCGAAGTTTTTACTGTATTAACCAGACTAGTGATAAACATACTTTAAAAATTCTAAATACATTAAAGATAAATTATTAATTATAAACACCCAAATAGAGAACGTATTATATATACTCTTGCTTATAACACAAATATTTGTAACTCCACATGGTACTAAGCTATGTGATTGATGCGAACCCACGACCTATGGCTTAACAGTCAACATCACTAACCACTAGACCAATAGGCTCGTCTATCAAAGATGCTCAAATTCCAATTCAAATTAAATCTCATTATTTCATAAAGTTGCTCAACAATTATTTGAAATCATCTTATTTCAAATATTTAAAGATATAGGTAGCCTTGTCAAACGTGAAATTAATATCCCAAATCGTTAAGCCTTATGAGAAGAAATCGGGCAAATTCATGGCCACTCTAATATAACCAGATAGATATTACAATATTTCGTATACAACATATACTGTTCAATAAAACACTATCTTATCGTGTGTAAATATACTAATATTAGGCTATTAAAGAAATGTAGTAATAGTAGTAGGGGAAAAAATATGTTAAAAATTAAGAAGAAAGTAATATAACACAAGAAGATAAAACATGAGAAACATATTAGCTCACATTACATTGTACTCATTATTTTAAATAGCCTCTCAATATCTTACAGTTCAAAACAAAGCGCTTCCATGTAATCCACCACTTATAATACCACCAGTAATAACTTTAAAGCACGTTTTGATGGGGACTTAAATTTATTTAGACTTAAAGTTTGTATATTATCACGAATTTTATTATAAAGTCGCACACATTGACCTAGAAATGAGTTGTTGGTTTTTTGGAGCCTACAATTTCTTCCTCAGTGAGTAAAGATTATCTAAATTAAAAATGGCTCGGATAGCCCTCTTCTGCAGCACAAAGGTAGACTGAATATCAGAGGCATTGCCCTACAGTAAAATTCCATACGATATAATACTATTAAAATAAGAAAAGTAAACTAATCTGGCTGTTTTAATATCAGTTAAGTTGGGAACGGATAAGAAATGGGGCTCTTTAGATCGCCTGGTATAGGATCAAGAATAAGCTGAATTCTAATGTTACAGATGTCTAGAGGAACAAGACATAACCTCCTCATCATCAGTCCCAAATCGATATATCACGGTAGCATACACAACATACAAAAAAAAAAGTAAACAATAAATAAAAGATTGTCTTAAAAAGTAAAAGTCTAATTAATACTATAAGAACTTCTTCTTGAATCTCATGGTCTCAATTTAAAAAAAAAAGATATTATTTCGACCATTTTCATAAATAGGCCGAACACAAAAATCCCAAACAAAAGTATTCATAACCATAAAAATGTTGTAACTGTTTGAATTTAGAACAAAACAAACCATTCTAACCGCCAGAATCAAGAGGTCATCGACATTATCGTTACGCCGAACACCGAAGGCATCAAGCAGTAGTACTGACCGCTAATAAAACTTAATGTTACGCCGGAGCCTTTTCAATTAAATACGTCTTAGTATTTTAATCCTCATCTTAGAAGCTCCTCGGAAACGAGGGACGACGGGATATACCTTAAGATGACCATTTATTAGTATTTTCCCTACAGGGAGGTGAGAGACATTTCTTTAGCATTATAAGCAAATGCGTCTGAATACAAAAAATATTTTGCACCGAGTACAGTGAATGTCTACAAAAAGGATACATGTAATGTATTCATATGCATTAGTAAATAATATCTTTAGATATTAAAATTCATAAGACAATAATACCTTCAGTTCGACCTTACTTTAGTATTATTACTTTTTTATTTACTTAGGTAGCTGGGTTAGACTAGATGCGAAAGACAGCAAGGCGCACGTCGAGAGAGGCCTATGTCCAGCGGTGGACTGCAATAGGCTGAATGATGATGATTACTACTGTTCTGTTTTTGAAACAACTTAAGTAACTTAATATTTATTCAATATTCGTTGATTATAAATTAAATTATGAAATAATAAATGTTAGCTATTTCATGACATCGAAGGACTATCCTTGTTATTAATAAAGCACTATTGTAACTGGCCCCAGTAACTAGTTAAATTTTAATCCCTTAAACAGTCTTCCCTAACCGTAAATCCTTGTGGAAGTCGAGTAGATCAAGAGAATATAGAAGGATTTACGGTTTTATAAACATTCATCCAATACATCGGTTGTGCATCATGAGCTCACATACCTATGTATCAAGTCATGGTGCACAACCGATATATTGGGTACAAACTATCATCGACATAACGATTAAGGAATAATACTTAACAAAAGTGACAAAAATATAATGTCAATAAAAAGAAGCTAAAGCAGTGCACGAAATGCCAGCAATTAACTCATACATAAATTGTATCATCAAATATATATCTGTCTAAAGGTTGTTTTAGAAAAATCAGTTACCTTCTTATTTGACGAATTGAATTTCATTTACGTGTGAACTCGACCAACTGACGATATCAAATATGTAAGTAGGTAGACCTTTTACCCCAGTTTACGAAGAAGACCCGGGCAATTAAATTCAAACAACTTTATATAGTATATTATATCGAGCTCGCAATATCTGCTCCAACGCCCTCCTCATCCCAGACGAACTACGGTCCTGAGTAAATACAAACAAAAGCTGGTCGTACAACAAAGTTACCTGACCCAATACGCTCTTTGTATATCTATTTGCTCACATAAAGTATTTTTCATGAAACGAGTAAACACTTCTTTTTCGCTGTAATTAATATTCAGAATCAGACGCAAAGAGAGTAAATACAATTTTTTAATTATCCGTATGTTACAAATAACGCTATGAAGTGAGGAGGTTAAAATTAGAAGGTTGATTAAACATATTTGTAGCGATATCTGTGTTTACTTGCTGTAATAATATTGCTGAGTAGTTCTACGTGGGTTAACAGATGGCGTTAGTAATGGGGTACCTCAATCTCAACCTCAATACCTTGTCAATTTATACCACATTATCACAGATTTTTTTTTATAGGAAGAAGACGTACTGTTGATAATTTAAATTATTATGTATTAAAGTAAATTGTACAGTTAATTTAGGAAACCCGTACTGAAGTAGCATTGTGAGAAAACTATTTATACATGTATATGTTGACATTTTACAAGTGGGCCAAATCACTATGAGGCCCGAAAGCATTAACCGTATCCCTCTATCATCAGACGAAACATGATTAATACACTTTTTTAGATATTCACAACAGTACGACACTGCCCTAAACCTAATACGCCATCATCTCATCTCACCAAAAATCTCTTCAACAACACAGCATCGTGAAGTGGGCCACTATAAACAGTTTTACGAGCACATAGGCGCAGCGGCACAACACAGATTAGGGCGGCCATCAAACGTCCCCCTAAATTATTATCTCGGCACATTGTCGACCACATTCACTACTTTATGTATAATTTAAGAAACTGTGTTTGGGGAACTGGCTAGATACATTTGTTGGTGGAAAATCAGAATTATTAATTTAAATTTATAATTAGAGCCCGCGAATAACATATTATATTATATATTTAAGAATATAAAAAAAATACATACATACATGCATTCATTCCTACATCCTCAGACGGGTATGCAGAGGTGTCAGTCCCACTTACATCAGAGCAAGATCACGTCAAGTGGACCCCCCATTTACCACTTGATCATAAAAATTTAATCTATATATATTTTTCATAAGTACTTATGATGGAAAAATGATCCCCCAAACGATTTTTAAAAATTTTGATTTTAACAACATTTTTTTTTACAATGAAAATTTTAAGCACTTTTAATTAAAAAATGGATTAAAAATCAACCGTAAGAGATAAATTCATGAAATTTTCAGCATCCATGGTCAAATGTCTATACTTTAAGAATATATTAACGACTTAAGATTATTTGTTTATTTTCGTATTGTTAACTAACTTTTAAGTTAACAAATGAAAATTTAACTCATTTCTTGGTAAAAAAATGCATTTTTTTTTTCATCGGTCACATGCTTTATTCATTTAAGTTTAAGATTCCGGAAGAAAATTTCACTGCTCGCCATTAGTTTAAACAAAATTAATTTATTTATGACAGCGCGCCAGCCGCCGAGCGATGTGGAAGCGCCGCGCTACCGAGCGTCTCGTACTGCATTGAAGCTTTTATCAGTGATAATTTAAAATAATAATACAAAATATTATTATAAAACAAATTTTATTATTATTTACGTTATATTATTATAATTATTATCAATAAAATTTTATTTTTTGTTAACAATATCATAAAGAATAAAATCAATTTTTTTTATTATTTTTACCAAACAGCCTAAATTTAAAAATAAATAATCAATTAAAAATTCTTAAAACTGTTATGGTCTGTATTCACTTTTTTAGGTCATTCAGTAAATTCCATTCCTTATGTCATTTTTCCATCATAAGTACTTATGAAAAATATATATAGATTAAATTTTTATGATCAAGTGGTAAATGGGGGGTCCACTTGACGTGATCTTGCTCATTATACTGGACAAGAAATCATGCTATGGTCACACCAATTTAATGAATAACCAGCGTGTATGGAATATGAACAGGTAAACGCACGCCCAGTTTATGATTTGGTCAAACGTTAATAATTATCTCATGCAATACATTACATCATCCATTGTTAGAGGCGCTGATATCGTTTTGTTTGGCTGATAATTATTTTGTTTTAAAAGTGAATACTTTGAAGTTAGCAAATACAAGAGTAGAGGCGATCAAAGAAAATATGGATGGAGTGTGGACTGATTAAATGGTATGAATAGAAGGAGGGAGTATGTGTTGTGTATGATAGAGTACGATGGGGTTGGCGTATCTTTGTGGATAAAAACCACTTATTAAAAAAAAAAAAAGAAAAAACGAGTGAGTAATAAAATTGGAACAAATATTTCGTACCTTTGTGACAATTTTAGTACTCTAACGTAACCCTATAACTTAACGCAAAACAGGCGCACAGAAGACGTCGAGTTGCAGATATTAGCTCGCGTAGACCTACCCAACAATATTGTGAAGATAAATTGAGAGGCTTCTTAGACATTTAGAATTTGCATTAAACATTTTATATTATGGAGATCCTCCAAACCCAAACCAAAACGTGGATTGACATATATTCAAATGTTGACGTTATAGCGACGTACCACTCTGATCTCTTAGTCGCCGTTCACGACATGAACGAGAACAAATAGGGTAACCCAATTTTACTACACCGAAAAACGCAGGGCTTAAGAAATACTAATATAGGCAAACTAAGTATATATATGTATGCAGCTAAAATAAATAATTCTTTTACTTCGACTAAATATAGTAGTTTTATACGAAAAGCTTCGCTTTGAACTGAAAAGTCATTCTGCAGTCTGCAGGGAAGTTGTTCTAGTTTAGTGATCACAGTAAGTAACATTTTGGTGTAATTCGCAATTCGATTTCAATTATAAAATTTATTTATAACAATGGCGATAGTCAGGGTCACCTGATGGTAAGTGACTACCGCCGCCATGGACACCCGCAACTCAAGAGTCACAAGTGCGTTGCCGGCCTTTTAAGTAGGAGTACGCTCTTTTCTTGAAGGTTTGCAGGTCGTATCGGTTCGGAAATACGGCAAGCGACAATTTGTTCCATAGGCTGGTTGTGCGAGGCAAAAAGCTTCTGGAGAAGCGCACAATGGTGGAGTGCCAATCGTCCAGATGGTGGGGATGGATACTTTGTCGCGTAGGACGATGGCGGAAACCTGCAGCCGGTATAAGTCCGAACAATACCTCTGAACACTCCCCATGATACAAGCAATAGAAGATGTAGAGTAAAGCTATATCTCTCAACGCCAAGGTGTCAAGCCGATCAGAAATAACTTGGCAGTCGATGATGCGAATCGCTCTCCGTTGAATGCGGTCAAGAGGGAGAAGCTGGTACTGGGGTGCACCTGCATAGAGATGAGAACAGTATTCCATGTACTTAGATAATAATAGTTGATATTTAGAAACAATTTGTAAATAGGATAAATAAATAAATAATTTTAAGGGCATATGTATATTATATTTATAGATATTATATGTATATATAAATATTATAATATATATATATACACATACATATATTTAGATTAGTTAAGCCTAGTTTGATGACGTAATCCGTGCGTATTTATGATAATTGATGATTAAATCGAAAATTGTAAATCGTAACAGGTACCTAGTGAGGCAGGCGTGCCTAGTGACAGACTTATTCTGCAAATAAATATATACTTATGTTTTTACTAATCAATGTTAAAAATATATAAACGTAGGTATATAATCATTATTTCTCATGGAGGAAGCTGCTGGCACAGCCAATTCGCGATAATTTTGTGTATCATTCATATCGCAGTTAGCGTTGACCTCTATCACAATAACAGACAAGGTCAAAGTTACCCGATATCATTATCATCACAATTTCGCCGGTTCAACAGCCGACTTTATCGCCGATTTGCTGGGTTGTAGACCTCATATCTGTTACACCCGGCTTTTTAGATTACATTTGCAGAAAAATAGGGCGTATATCTTCCGAATAATATTGCAACGTCATTTGTTTTAAGGGTGAATGGCCATTCAATTAAGTAGAAGAATTCCTTATTAAGACTTTTGAGGCTTTTCAGAACTTTGTAGGCGTTTGAGACAGCTCTGCCTGCCTCTTCGGAGATACAGGCGTGAGTGTATGTATGTATGTAAGATTTGTAGCTCTATGATTATTAATTTTCATTTTACCAACCATCTACATTTGTGAACCAAAATAAAAAAAAATGTTTGTTGAATTGATCGATTGAATTGATAACTTTGTTTATTTTCAAACAACCGCTAGCAAAAAACTGCCTTTTTAAAATGCAATCGTTTTTATAAATCACTTAACGAGGGATTTTTTCTTTTACATCACATAAATGAAATTACTATATACTCTATATTATAATTCTTATAATATAGCTTAATATTCAAATTGAATATATTATGAATTTTATATTAATTTTAATTATTTATTTTACACGAATTAGATTTATTTAATATTATTAACCGTTATTTTAGTACACCGAGACATCAAGAATCAATTGTAAAGTTAAGAGTTAATAATGCAATAAATAAGAAAATTTAAATGCACAATAATTATATTCATTGTTTTAAGACATTTACACGATTATTTGAATAAGTGATTGGTTTGATTTTAAAATCAGTGTTTGAACAATGAGTTCAAAGAACATCAAATGACTTCTAACAGTCGAAACATTGTTTATCAGACCTAAATATTAAAGTTTTATAAATAATTGTTTTAATATTATTGTTATTGTTGTGTATTCATAATTGACTATTATTGTTATTTATTTTGGAATATATAGTTATGTATTATGAATGTTTCTGTAATAATATAATCACTTTATAAAATCAAATATAAATACAAAAGGCCTATTTGAATATCTGTGCATATTTCAGATATTTCTGTAATAATATATGATGAGTGAGATGATGATGGTGATGAGTTTGTCACATGGGCTATCGGTGAATCTAGCTAAGACCCAGGTGATTATTGTATATTATCGGCAGTCCTAGGAAGATCTCAAAGATCAGCTGGTCACAGCTTCCACCTATTATTTCCGAAGGTACATTGATTACAATTAGTAAAAAAGTAATAAACTTGGAAATATATATTAATTCAGAACTATCTTGGAGCTCACAATTGCAGGAAGTAAGCGGGAAATTGTTTGCATCTGCGGGATCATTGAGACGGTTACGAAACTTTCTTCCTACAGCCACCAAAATCGCACTTGCAAAGTCGTTACTACTCCAAATCCTTGATTACGCCGACGTTAGCTATCCAGATCTCACCGAGGCCCAACTAGACAAACTGTTTGCTTAAGATTCATATTTGGTTTGGTCAAGTATGATCACGTTTCAGAATTTCGCAAAAATTCGAGTTCCTACCAATACGTCTTCGCCGGAATACTCACGTCCTTTCTTTATTGTATAATATATTGTTGAACCCTTCAGCACCTCCCTATCTTAAGGGACGCTTTGAGTTCCTTCATGTTTCACATACTAGATTCTTAAGATCGTCAGAAAACCTAGTGTTAAAAATGCCCTTGCATTCCACAACATTTGTTGATAAATCTTTTACCGTCGTTGCAACACGACTGTGGAATGCACTGCCTTTTGACATAAGAAAAGCCCAAACCATACAAACCTTTAGAACAATGGTTAAGAACCACTTTTTAAATTTAGAATAATGTGAATAATGTAATTAACTAGCTGTCACACTGTTTTAATTTTATTGTATACTTGGTAAATTTTAGTTGTATCACATCATGTATGTAATATTATATTATTGTTATTCATATATGTATATGTATGTGCGTATGTATTAGTGTATATACTATATGTGTATTCGCATTCATTCAATATGTATATTTATTTAGTTATATAAAATTTACAATACACTACAGCTACATTTTTTTTTTTTTTTTTTTTTTTTTTTTTATATTAGCCTACCATAGTGACTCCACTTTGCCTGATGGAAAGCAATAGGTGGAGTCAAAGAGTGGTGGTCACCATCCTCATTGCATGTCTAGTCAATGCAGCATGGTGACCCACACTATGGCGGCCTGGTGAGATGCTTTTTCACGCCCCGCTTAAAAGACCCGGGATCATAGTGGGAAGGAAACACGTGCGCTGGTAGAGAATTCCAGGCTTTTACCGATCGGCACAAGAAAGAAGAGCCAAACCGTTTAGTTCGGGTACGTATATTTTCGACGCACAAACGGTGACTCCTCAGGCCAGCACGTGTAGTCCTGTAGAGGAAGGGAGAAGGTGGGACCAATTGGAAGAGCTCATCAGAACACTCCCCGTGATGTAGGCGATAGAGGACTGCCATAGAGGCGACATCTCTTCGCAACTGCAGAGGCTCAAGAGACTGGGTGATCTCAGGACAGTCGATAATGCGGACTGCGCGCCGCTGCAACCGATCGAGAGCGTCGAGCAAATACTGCGCATAGCCGTCCCAGAGATGAGAGCAGTACTCCACGCAGGAGCGAACCTGGGTCTTGTACAAAAGACACAGTTGCTCGGGCGAGAAGAACCGTCTCACCTTGTTTAAAACGCCGAGCTTACGCGAGGCCGCCTTAGTGACACTCTCGATGTAATCGCGCGGATTGAGATCCCGGCAAATATCCATACCCAGAATACTAAGCCTATCCTGCAGTGGCAGTTGAGTGCTCTGAAGAGTAGGAAGGGGAAGGAATGGAGACTTTTTGTTAGAGAACACACACGCTTGTGTTTTCTTGGCGCTGAACTCGACCAGATTCTCACAGCCCCATTGGGAAATGCGGCTCAAGACCCGGTCGAGCTCAGCGACAAGCTCCTGTCGTTTTTCCTCAACGTCTGCCAGCTTGGCAGTAGGATGCCCGAATACATACTCTCTCTTGACACTAAATTCATCTTAAGGTTGTATGGTTGAGATCGCTTTTAGCGATAAGAAGAATTGTACGTTAATGCTTGACTAAGATCTATTGTAATTCCTATAGTGTACAATAAAGAATATTCTAATCTAATCTATTCTAATATCAATATAAAAATCAGCATACGATGACTTGCGCCCATATATTCAATGTTGGTCTATTTTAAAATTGAATAGAAAATATAAAGTGAAAAATAAGGGATGAAATATGTATCTTATTACAAATTATCATGATTTAGAACAGAACAAATACAAAATCGTAATTCATCAAAATGTTCAAAAATAAATCATTTAGAGGCCTACAATTAAACTGTCAACCTTGTTTAGTATAAATCAATGAGAACAATGGTTAATTTCAATAATTCAAGTAGAAAGTACGTATGTGGTTACCGCATTCTTGGATTTTTTTTACAGTTCTTAACTATCAAATAATTTTAAAGGTACAATTCTTTATAAAACTATTTGCAATTTCTGAATAACAGGTGCTGCGTTACGCTACGATACATATATGTTTATGATTTACTTGTAATACTCTCTTTTCAGTGTTCACATCTTTCTAACGAGGCCATTCAGGACTTTACAGTACCAATTTTTTTTTAAAGGCTACTACTACGCTACGAGGGTCACACATTACTACCATTCTTGTTAAGCCCTTCAGCTAAGCTAAATGTTCGTGTTAGGAGTGGGTTCACGTCAGTAGGGTATTGGGTGGTGTTTGAACCACATGACTTTTTTTACTTCTAATCTGTTTTTTGCCATATTTTCTTAATTAAAATTTCTCTATAACTCAACAAACGACATAAAGATAATAATGAAAAGTTCTAGAACAAAGACAGGCTGCCTAGTAGTATTATTTACTGCTAAAAAATCCTTCAACAGCAAAGCTTAAACATCAACGGTTTGCTCAAGATATCTTTATATTTATGCATGAATTTTAAAGAATGACAGTAAAAAATTCAATCAGCATAAAGTTGAATGAAGTCATGACATTGTATACGTGAACTGAAATAAAATATGATACTCTGTTATCTTTTATTAGAAATGTAAATAAAAAATATGAATGTGGTGTGACTTTGGTCGTTTTTCCAAAGGCCGGTAAAGTCCAAAGTCCGTATATTACAACATAGGTCGTTCCAGCAGTTTCAACAACTTTGCTCGTCACTTCTTCGCTCCTAAAAAATCAGGGTATAAAATGCAAAAAAAAATGTTTATTGGAATTCTATTGATAGATTCAGAACTGTTTTTGCTTTATTGAATGCGCTAGCATTTAATAAAAAATAACTGTTGAGATAGTAACTTACAGGGATTCCACTTTTATAAGTTACGCTAATTTTTGCAAAAGTATCCGTTCACTATTGGTTGTCGCGTACGAACCATAACCCAGTCAACAAAAAAGCGAGATAGCAAGAGTCTCAGATGTTCTTGTATTTAAAATTTTAATACAAACCAATAAGGTCTGTATTTACTTAATGTTTACATACAGTTTTAGTCGGTGGTTGGTAGCGCTTTTATGCGCAAACGAATATAGCCTGATTAGACGTGTTCTTTTGTTTTTACTATTGAAACGATCATCATGAGAGGACAAGGGCAGGAGTACATTTCATTCAAAGAAAGAGGCTTACGAAGTGATAGCCAAAATATTTTTTATGCGAGCGCTATTTCTATATTAATCACTTAGGTTGCATCAGCATTATAAATTCCTCTCAAACTATTTCACATGCATCGTTCGCAAATTCTAACAGCATCAGTCAAAGACGCAAGGAATATATCCGTCGGTCTTAGACTTAAATATATTTTGTAAAAGTTAAATCTTGTACATCTAACTGTGTAAATACAGGGCGTTGTGGAATGATGAGGAATAAAATAAATGCATGATTTTAATCTACACTCCTAGCACGGTGTCGTAAACTGTTTACGACCAGCCACTTAGGAGCCGGCGCAATGAGCGTGTTGAGGCGACAGATAGTCACTGACTTCCTCATCGTTTAAAACGTGAAGTTATTGTGCTCTAAGTATAGTATACTCTAGAATATGAATATCAAACCCAAGTGGTGTACATATTATGTCTTTAAAGTAAATGATTAAATCATAAAACGCAGTCGTGTGATACGATGTCTGGTAATGGTATACGAAAAATCAGAACCATTTGTTTCTCAGAGAGCACGTATAGTCATGTGTTGCAGCTGTTTTGAAAATGCTCATTCAATGTTGGTGTTGAAGACATCCTGATGTAGTCTGAGACCTGGTGTACCTAAATATATTTTTTTGTCAATTCTTGTACTTGTTGTGTTGTGTATCATTACAGACTGGTCATACTGCCATATCATTATAGTCGATCGGGAACTATCTAGCCAGTTTCTTCTTTATCAACTTCAAAATTACGTTTTGACTAATTTATGACGACATACCTTGCAATCAACCAATTACTTTTATTCGGTATATAATATTACCTCAATATTATTTATTATTATTATTTAATACTTTATGCACGAAATGTATTTAATGCCAAAGGCATTTTCTGCCAGTCTACCTTAGGATGGTGTGGTGGGTAAAAATAGTAGTATAAACATAATATATATGGACATTAGATACAAACATACATAAATAATATATATATATATATAATATATACAATAATATTTAAATAAAATAATATATAATTATAAATAAAGATACACATAGTCATGTGGTACTAACGTTCTGATGATTCTGCCAGCTTACAGACGAGAAGAGCACGAACCCTACTTTTGAAAGATGGGCGACTTGGTGAAATCCTGATTTCATGCAACAGGGCGTTCCAGAGGAGGACGGACTGTACAATGAAAGAGGAATTGACTCCAGCAGAAAAATGACTGGGACATAATAGAAGAAGATTATTTGAAGAACAGAGGTTTCTGTTATGACTAGAGCAAAGATACTGGAAAATAGTGGTATGATATGAGCGAGAAGTAGGTGAATTAAGAATTGAGTACAGAGTGGTGGGGGCGTGCAAGTGACGGCTTTCACGAATCGAAACCCAATTTAGATCAGAACGGAAGGGGGAAACGTAGTCATACTTACGAAGATTAAAGATAAATCGAATGCAGTTATTAAGAAGACGGTCATATTTGTGTAGATGGTCTGCATTCAGGTCGTAATAGCACACATCACCATAGTCCATAATGGGGATGATCATGGTTTGAACCAACATGGTTTTAGTCTTAGGTGGGAGAAAGTTCATGAGCCTTTATAACACCCGCAGTGACCCTGTGACGCGTTGGCTGACACTTGACACAATATTACTCAAATTCTTGAAGACTAATTAATGATTAGTCTTCAAGAATTTGAGTTGAGTTGAGAAAAAATGATTTATTTATAATATTACTTTTTATATTGAAAACTTTATAATTCTTGAAATTTGCGCAAGAATAAGAGTTATTTTTTTCGAGTCTGTCACGCCCTAAAGCCTTGACGGCTAGTTACATTTCGATATATGAGATGTTATTTGAATTGTCTTAATAATAGTGTGTGGAGACATAAAAGCAAGTAATAATTGAATTAGATTGTATATATTCTTAACAATTTTGGTTGTTATTTCATCATTACCTGTAGGACTCGAAACAAAGTAACGCTTCACCTCCTGACTTGGGGCTCAACCGCTACCGCAACAACACCGCGCTTCAAACGAGCGCTCTGTCCAACCCTTTGCTAATGCGATTTGTGTTTTATGAGTTACGCAACGTCCCGCATTCCGGAATGTGGCAGAATATATGTTACAATAGCAAAAGACTGCGCCTGAATACCGCTCTTTGATTAGAACGCGTCTTGCGACACGCTCTATGAATAAAATCTAAATATTTGTGATGATTGCTGGCAATATCATGATATTATCTGTTTCATATAAATATAAACGCAGGGGACTGCAAGACTGTTAAGTAAATCAATCAGTCATAATTTTTTTACTACTAGATGACAAATAAATGTACGAGTCATCTGATTAAACCGATTAGGGTATGTTTGAATTTCAGCATAAACATAAATGTCACAAAAGAGCTGAGATCTGAATGTCTGCAAATCTGAACACAAAACATACGTGAATTTCTCCACACCCAGTTAGCAGAATAACCACAATGTACATGATACAACACATATATATATATATATATATATATCTTTATGTATGTGTATATTATATGGTAATTTATAGTACTATACATACTATATGTATATTGTTTGCTTTACAAAATACACCGGAAAATTTCAGATGTCTGCCTGCCTTTTTCTACACAACCCCAACGTCGACTGGTAGAGAATGCCCTAGGCGTTAAGCCGGCTTTTTAGATGTGTGCATGAAGTTTTTAAATAAATAAATACAAATAACTTAAACGATATTTAAAACACAGCTTCTTGTATTTTTCTGCATCAACAATTTTTTATGTTTAAAATCTGACATACTTGTTACGTAAATGTGACTAAACTATGCACATTAACTTTTGCGTGCATTTTTACGCCCCTACCCCTTTGAGTATAAAGGCGTGAGGGTACGTATGTATGTAAATTTGAACAACAGAATAATTTAAACGAACCAGATAACTTAGGAAAAATTAGGCGCCTGAGATAACGAGTCATTCGTCACAAGTGGTCAAATGGCTCGTGATTGCTCAAAATTAATTTGAGGTAGAGTTAAGTGCATATAATGTCTTCCCGTTATCTGTAAACATACATTAATAACTTCAATCTTTGTCACGTGTGGGAATCAAACCTTCAAGGGCGCGGCGGCGAACATGTGGCGATGTGATATGCGACTATATTTACTCTACTGTACTAGGTTAGCAACACACTCATAGAAAGCACAATTTATGTATTTATTTATTTGTTCCATGATTTGCGACAACGTCGTTTTACAATTTAACTTGATTCATACATATTAGCATACTTAAACGACTTACCTACTACATTATATTATTAAGTTACAATATATACATAGGCATAATTAAGTATGTACATCAACAGAATGAACTGGACTCGAATGACAACACCAACACCTGCCAATTCAATTACGATATCAAAATTCGCAGACTGCAGTTAATTATCTAATCTTTTTGTTAAAGTCATTAGGAATAATTCCTGTGTCGCGAGGGGTTTTACAAACATTCAATCAACGAACACAAAGAACACCCAGACACTAGACAACTATTTGTGGATCACGCTAATGTTTGTCGCGTGTGGGAATCAAACCCACGACCTCCGGTTCAGCAGTCAGGGTAACTAACTACTAGAGGCTACGCTACTTATTAGTAATAACTATCGCATAATGACAATGGTTTTATCTACTCTAGAGTTTTGGACTACTTACAGTGTTCCCGAAATTTAATAGACTTTTTATATTCTAGGTCTTTCAAAAATTACATGGTATCACTCCCTAACATATTTAAGCTGTTGCTTACACTCACCAATCCATGCGTATTCGGCCAGTTTTCGAATTTACAATAAACTTGCCTTCAATAAAGTAAGTGGGCCTAGACTATTAGAAATACCCTGTTCCGGACTTTCATCCTCAATTTCCTAGAACCCACAGCCCTGGAAATGATGATCGAATAGATGTTAACAATTATCAATAAAAATCTTGTAGTTTTATTAAACATTCAATGTTCAAAGAAAATTCATCATTACGCTCACCAGTTCGAGTTCAACGACTGCTATGTTAGTTTACTACAGATATTGTGCTACCTCCGTACATGATTTCCTGAGATGTCTGTACGCATCTCACCGCTGAATCATCACAGCTTGGTTATGAAAGCTATTTGATGGAATATATACTAGACTAATATAATAAAGATTAAGAGCCCCTTGAAACAAGCGTTTGTCCAGCGCATTACCAACACTTGTTTCTCTTTTTTTCCTATATCAATAGACAATTATCCAAAAAGTAGAGTAATATACGTACAACCGAAATTAATAATCAATTCTTATCCAATGTTTGATATCTAAGATAGGTCTTTTTATCCATTGCTTGGGTTAAGCGTGCCAATAATATAATATTTTTTTTTTTATTTTCTTCTCAAAATCACCAATCAATACAACATTACATCATAGCAACTTTAAACATTAAAACAGTCATTGTAAGAGGACTGGTACATGAATTAGGCGTGAACCTGTAGCTCAGATCACCAGGCACTCAACCTGCGACCACATAGCCCTGATGTACTTTTATTTTGTTGTAGAGGGGGGCACCCAGATAACAATAAAAGTCATGTGATGTATTAAATTAGTATATGTTACAGACTCTATCCTTTCTTTTGTATTTTCCTTTGTCATTATAATCCTAGATTAAATGCAGTGGTTGATTAAAGGCAATGTTGTTTAATCACAGCAGGACAATCAGCTGCCGAATTGTTAGGACGTCACTTCTTAAATAGACGAATAGAGTAGGTTAGAGTAAGGGTAAAAAGGAACTTACTTTAAGTATAGCTCTTTGCGATCTTTCGATCTTAAGGTCTCTTTTAACTACCCCCCCCCCCTCCGTGTCAGGTGTAACGGAGAAAATAAATTGATTTTAGCCCACGCCAGATCCTCTCGTCAAGTGCGTAGAGTGATATTTCTTATTTTCTCCACATTTAGGGTAAAGGTGTTAACTTGCAACTATCTGCTAACTATGTTAAAACCCCTCTGAGCATATGAAAATGCTTGATCCATGTATCACCTGAAAAAAGTAGGGTAGTCTCATCTTCGAGAGACCAAATTTTTAAATGAGGATGATCCAGCCTACACATTTCGCTTATATAGGTAGGGTTGGGCCAATATACTGCCCTTATGGCACGCCAAAACAAAAGATACCTCATCAGTAGTGACACTTTATATCTTTAGCAATTGAGTGCGGTTGCTTAGGTAGCTCTGAAATAATTTTAGCTGACTCCTTATCTGATTCCTAACTTTTCAGTTTTTTCACTAGTAGGGGGACAGAGACTGTGTCAAATGCTTTTTTAGTTTTCCACTTTTTGTCTATTTTTGTAACAACAACATTTGGTAGCTCGTAGTTCACTGGAAATCTGTATTGTGCATTTGAAAGCAAATTCTATTCCTCTAAATACTTGACCAGCCTTTTATTTAACAACCATCCCAGAATTTTCGAAAGTGTCGTTAGAATAGAAATAGGTCTATACATTAATATTAATACAGCCTCTGAGGCCATTAACCTTGTACACCGGATGAATGTGATGATTTTTTTAATGCTGTTGCGAAGACTCCCATTGAAAAGATAGACAAAGAAAGATGAACACAGACGAATACAGATGTGTGTAATAGGTAATGTCAAAATGTCTTTGTATGACTTTAGAATGTTAGCTGAAATCATATCTATCCAATATTCAATCTATGGCTTAAACTTGCAATCTTAAAAAACAATCATTCTTGGAGAGGTCGGATCATGGACACTACGGACACAGAAAGGGCGACAACGTGATGCGTGCGTCGTTGGGCAAACGCTAGTGTGAAGAAGCTCTACGAGTTTTTCGCTTCCTAATATAATGGCTAACCTCTGGAAGTACAAACAAGATTCGAAAAACCCTTTTTGTGTCAGATACATTATTAATGGAGGAATAACATCACACATAATTTTGGAAGTTGCAGAGCCATGCTTAGGCACATTAGTACCTTAAACCTATTGTTAAGCATTGCTATGCATTGGCTTGCGTTGTGTTTCAGTAGTGAGTGAGGTTAGTGGAGGCCCAACCCCCCTCTTCTCCTCTCCTAATTCAACAACTTATCATCCTCAAAAGCGGCAGCGCACTTACATCTCTTGACCTGGAGAAGTCTATGGGTGGCGTGAATCTCTTACTATCAGGTGACCGTATGCTCGTTACCTCCCATGTTATAAAAAAAACACACAATAGTAGCAGAGCAGTCACCATGCACGCAAGTGAAACTGCTGGGAATAGCCAGGTATATGTATGTTTTAAAAAAGTTTTTACTTATATATTGAATGTGCATATGCTCATACCTGTATCCCCTAAGAGGTAAGTAGAGGTGTATTAACACCCACAGTTTGCCAATAGAATTTGCAGTTAACCGGGCATTTTTTTACTGTAAGCATACTGTCTAATAGGCCGATCCGATCCCTTAGTCGCCTTTCACGAAACCACTGGGAAGAAACATGTGGGCCCTATTCTACTCCATCATGAACCACAAGGCTAAAATAATATTTTTACTATCTTGAATATGCTACATGTTAAATAACACTATATAAACTACTCGAGGCTTATGCGTAACATAATTTACCGGTAACATAGCTATGGCTGCCTCTGGGGAGTTTATATTAATTAAGTGGCACACGGTCACGTACCAGCACAGAGTACATTATTTGCGGACACCCTTGGAACTCTTCATTACAGTTCGCAGCTGACTTTCTTATAGTTTCCGATATTTATATAGGGAATATATTGTGTACCTCCTTTCCATAGCTATTACATACCTCTGTACTATTACAATTTTTTCGTTTGTTTGTGTAAAGGGGCTAATCTCTGGAAATACTAGTCGGATTCGACATTTTTTTTTGTGGTGGATAGTATTTTTATTTAGAAATAATATAGCCTATAAAACATCACGCTAAGAGTCTTAGGAGAGGAGCAGTAATCACCTAGCAGCTATACACAATTTTAACAAGGATAACTATATAGATTATGACGAAATGGAACTACAAATTGAGTTTGGGATTTGGATATGTAGTAATTTTAGACAACATCGATGTGTAAAAACAGTTGAACGAGCTTTTGCTTTAGCACTCATTCTTCTATCACCTAAGACAATCTACCATTCAATCTACTGCGATGCCATGTTAAAAGTATAGTCTATCAGCCAGTGCTATCATAAGACATCTTGCTTTATCCTCGATAGCAAAATTTCCAGAAGAAGCTGAACCAGCACATGTATCATATCACATCACATCCATTAATAGAGACAGCCCTAGAAAAATGGTTATTCAGCCCAATTTATTACCTCCCATTTCGCGAAGTCTAGACTTTCTATGAATTGCAGTCATACGGATAGTGACACTTTTATACTTTAAATTCATCTCGGATTTAAGAAAACGCTATCAAGACACTAATGTGTTAGTTGAGAAATCTGGCAAATAGTCAATGGCAAATGGCAAATATCTGTTATGAATGGCTATAAAATATGGTTGTAAGATTTAATTAATTTGTAACGTAGCATTCTACAGCATCGTGGATTCGATTCCCACTCAAGTAAAATAATTTTGAAATGGGGATGATCATTTATTTTGTACATCCACATACACACAGATACACATACACACTACTGCTCACTACTTTCCCATTCAACACAAGGTGGAATTATTGTTTATTGTTTTGTTTTCGTTGTTTACCCTTCCCTTTAAGCAATATTTGTACTTTATTATTAAGAAATTAAAGAAAATGTTAAATAATCATATCTGAGTATTTCTTTTTAATGTGTGGAAACCCCCACGGGTCGTCACCTTACCGGGGCCGGTAAGGTGACGATGGTGTATGTCGGACTCGAACCGAATAAAACCACATAGTGTTCCATCATCGCGTCTTATAGCCGGGACCTCAGGTATACCCCAGAAAGGAAAACCCTATATATATCTTACTTACCCGTGATCTAAAATACATTATAAACCGACTTCTTTATTTCTATAAATAAGTCTTAATTGTGAGGAGAAATAAACGATAATTATTATTATTATTTTTATTATTATTTGGAAATATATAAGTATGTTTATCAGCAGTCAGTTTGTGATCAGACGGCCGTGTGAGATGTGTCAAGTTATTAAAAAAAAGCTTCGTAACGTGAACCTCTGAAGGTGTTGGTGGAGGCTCTTAGCAATCAACCCATGTGCTGATATGACTATCGACAATGATAACCGAATCCACATCCCAATTGTTAACAAATCCAAATATTTAATTTTCAGCCGATTTCAGATTGTCCTCATGGGGAATTTTAATGTCAACAATCTTTGTTCTCTCACCGCTATATCATCTTTATTGGCAACAATAGTCCTGTCAGTGATGATAGAATGATCCCAGTATAATGTTGCAGGACCATTTTCAAGAAGCGATTCGGGTATTCGGTACCGCCAGCTAGCTAGCGGCATTGCTAATATCTTGGAGTAAGGTCACCTTCATCAGTTGAAATGGATTAATTTCTGCAAAGCCTCCAATCGTGAACTGATCTTCATAATTTCATAGGAAACTATAATGTACTTTAGAGAGGTTTCTATGCGGCTTGCACCATGTAAGTATCTTTAAAGGTTTAGATTCATTATTATCTAGCATAATCACATATTTACTAATATGAAAACTACAAATATAATTAATTTAAAAAATAGGTGCTGCAAAATATTAATTTTGCACACAAAATAATTTCGCATAAAAATTACTTCAGTTTAAAAAAAAAACTGTACAAGTGCGAGTCTGACTCGCTCACCGAGGGTTCCGTATGCAAACGAACGTCATGTACATTTGACTTTAAAAAAGTATACTAGACTTTAATTATAAATAGAAAGCGTATATAATAGAACCAATTCATTAAAAAAATTTAATTGATACTTTTTTGTCGTGTGGAATCCCCCTCGGGCCCGTCACCTTAGGCACGAATGGGCCGGCTCGACTGGTGCGATAACACGGCCTCATAAAAAAAACCAGTTGTAAAGCAACGATTGCGTTACTTTTCCTAGAAATGAGTGAGGTTTCCTGAGACCCAACTCCTCCTCTAATCTTTCCTCTTCCCTCATCCTCTCTCCCTCTTTCACCTGCCCGCAACACACTCAAAGGCGGGCAGCGCACTTACGACTCTTGAGTTGCAAGTGTCTGTCAGTTACCGTCAGATGTCCCGTCTGTTTATCTGTCAACCTGTAGTATATACAAAAAACCAAAAAAAGTGCTAGGCGATATCAAAGTTCAAGTAATCTTTTTTCAATAACATTATAAATGCAACATATTTTTTTTATAAATATATCAAAAAATGCGCCATAAAAGACCTTATCCTTAGTGTGTTGTTATGGTTAGTGTGTTGTCCAGAAGTTACTTTTATCACTGCTCCAAGGGGTAACAGACCTGAGTCGGTATTTGGTATTAATATCACCTTGATACCTCCACGCGTTCCTGAGAAAAAGAGTCTTGAGAGACGGATAGACGGACAACAAAGTGATCCTATAAGGTTTCCGTTTTTGTCCACTGAGGTACGGAACCCTAAAAATGAAACTTCCTATTAAACTGTACTTTCTTACAGACGCAATAAATAAGGGCGCCGGTCCACAGGGCCAAGGTACGATCACAAAGCGTATCGTTAGCAATACCACGTCCAAACGGAAGTGGGAAATCATTCAGCAACCGGAAGCCGAAGAGACGCTCCCGAAAACTACCCGTAAGTCTACCCTCCATTCAATTAATCTCAACAAAAAGTCATAAATAATTTGAAGGAAAGTCTTTGTTTTTAAGAAAAATGCAGTCTTTCAGATGGTTTTATGGCTGGCGCCGGTGATTGTCTCTTTGATGAGTTTCGACTCGTTACATTGCGTTTCGAAGATATTTATATGCATATTTTAAACTGCATGATATACAAAATAAATGTATAGATACTAAAAACAATACCCTATTACTGAAAAAATCATCTGCCATAAAATAGCATGTGAAAGTTTGTTCACTGAGACGAATATATTGTTGGCCTCTATTGTCAAAATAGCAATCACATTCTAATTAACGACACCATTTGGTACAAAATAAAAATAGTATAATAGTGCCCGAATTCTTTGGGAATAACATTGTTGTTAGAGGTGTGCCAAATATTCGCTTTATATAATAATGTCGCCGCAGCAATAATATGATTACATTCTGATTGAATAATTTAGAAATTAATATAACTTTAAATTAAATATTACGGACATCAATAATTAATTAATAGTGTAATTTCATTTACTACAGAATTTAAATAGTTCATTAACTATTGTTTGTAAAGATAGGCTGTTACAACTTATATGAGGCTATTTACGGATTAAGTTATTAATTTTGAATTATAAGTCTATAAAATCATTATTTTAATATTAAATTTCAAACTTAACACTTAGTAATTCTTATAAAAGTCATTTACATTTGATAGTACCAAACGGTTTGTTTATTATGAAAGTAAAAGCCCTTTTAGTAAATTCGAAATAATATTTAAATAAACCCAGCATTTTATAAAAAAATATGTTTAAACCAACTATTTATTTTAGTAACTAAATATTTAAATATTGTAACGCCATTTGTAATTTGTAAATACATTTGAGCCACCTGTTATAGTGACGTTCCATTTGAAATGGCGGTGGTAACCTATAAAAAGCCAGTAATATGAGTCGAGAGACTCACTCACTTTGCTAGCGACTTCGAGAAGAGCAACAGTGTAAGCAAAAATTATGAACTATGATATTGATGTTTTATTTCCTTCCCTTCTATTTATTGAAACCTTTGTGTGAATATGGAATATTGTTATCTTTTTTTTTTTTTTTTATACTATAGGGGGACAGACGAACAGACGGGTCACCTGATGGTAAGTGACACCGTCGTCCATGGACACTTGCAACTCAAGAGTCGCAAGTGCGCTGCCCGCCTTTGAGGATGGTGAGGGATGGGGGATGCAGGGAGCGGAAAGAAGAGAGGAGGGATGAGGAGATGGAAAAAAAGAAGAAAGGAGACGAGGGGAGAGAAAAAGGGGGGAGGGGGAATTGGGCCTCCGGAGACCTCACTCATTTCGGGGAAATGCAACGCAAGCGTTACTTCACAACCGGTTTTCTGTGAGGCCGTGGTATCGCACCGGTCGAGCCGGCCCATTCGTGCCTAAGCATGGCTCTACCACTGTAATCTGTTATCATCTTGTAATGTACCTACTGGCACCATATATTATTATACAGAGAGTTCTATTATTTAATGTACCTGCCTTTTATTGCTGAAACCCTTAACATAAACAATCTACTTATATCATACTTACTAGCTTACATATTTACTGTATAACAATTATAAATTAAATATTCAAGATATAACTATCGTAGCAGTACCGATGACTCGATGTGATCAACAGCTCTTGTCACGTTTTTTTTTAATGACCCGGTATTATTATTCTCCACATCTATGATTATTATTGTATTCGGTAAAATTGATCAGTTTTGATGACGAAAATATTGACTTTTAAAAAAGGCCACCTTCAATGATGATAACTTTTAAAACGTGCAATTTAAGGACACGTTGGTAACGTAATAACCGTTAAGGAGTTGCCCTTTCACTATCAGGTCAGCAGTATGTAGATTTAGAAAGTATATGAAAAACGGATTGTTAGTGTCTATCAAATTTGAAGGGTCTAAACCTGACTTGGTTACAATGGTACTACCGCAGGAGCATACGCTACTATATAAATAAAAAAAATAAGAAAACCGGTTCACATTTTATATGCGATAGGGGCCAAGCGAGCAGACAGGTCACCTGATGGTAAGTGATTACCGCCGCCTATGGACACCCGCAACTCAAGTCTCAAGTGGGCCATAGCTAAGCAATCACTTACCATACATATCTGTTCGTGACATTACCTACACTCTTATGAATATTTGTATTGTATTAGAATAGTACAATATTCTATAATATAGAGGCTAGCCCAAAGACTGAGATGATAACAGAGCGGCAAGAAGAGCCGACTGCGACTGCTGGCATCACCGCGCAGCTCTGTACGGCTAGCGCGACTCAAGCTCATTTATTTTGGTAAAATATCGATGACTACTTTTCTTTTTTTCTTGTTTTTTAACTACTCCCGTATTAGGAATAATTCCTGTGTCGCGAGAGGCTTTATAAATATTCAATCAACGGACATAAAGAATACCCAGACTCGGGACATCTATTTGTATATCACACAAAACTTTTATCCCATGCGGGAATCCCAGTTAGGGTCACAAACCACTAGATCAACAGGACATAGTCACAGTCACCACTAGTGGACTTGAGACTAATCCGGCTCACGGAGACGCCTAGTTTGTGATGATCTAGACCAGATTTTCGCTTGTCGCTCTCGAATCTTGCCAGCACTTCGTCAGGTGTGCTGGCCGTAACTACCTGAAAAGGATGGTGACTTTGTGTCTTTGCACCGACACTACGTAGAACTATGTCTATCGACGTCATACTAAATGAATGTACTTAATATACTTTAAGTGAACACCCCAGTTTTGAGGGATTTATTAAAAATGAAATACTCTTGTATTATAAAAAAGATAATTCATATTTTAATCAAAATATGCTCCATTACTAGCTACAACCTTATGCCACTTTTCGGGCAACAAATTGATTCCATCATAAAAAAAACTGATCATATTTTGAAGCGATCCATTCATCAATCCATTTTTTGATAAATTCGTAAGATTTAAAGTGCTGATCTGCAAGGCTGTGTTGCATTGATCGAAATAGGTGGTAATCAGAAGGAGCACAATCTGGTGAATATGCGGGATGCGGTAACACTTCCCACTAAAGATTTAAAAGTGTATCTCTTACAGCTTTTGCGATGTGTGGACGAGCATTGCCATGCAGTAAAATGACCTTTTGTTTTCTATGTGCAATTCTTGGACGTTTTTGGTTCAATGCATGACTCAATTTGATTAATTGATGTTGATAACGCTGAGCTGTGATAGTTTCATTTGGTTTTAACAATTCATAATAAATAACACCTTTCATATCCGAGCAAATGCATAACAATACCTAATTTACGTGAATGTTAGGTTTCGGAGTCGATGTGGACGGTTGACCAGGATCTACCCATGATTTCCTATGTTTAGGACTGTCATAGTAGATCCATTTTTCCTCGCATGTAACGATTTGATATAAAAAAGATTTCGTTATGTGACGAGACGGTAGTGAAGCATAAATGGTTACAAGATTTTGCATCGCTAATTCTGATAAAACATGTGGAACCCATTTTCCTTGTTTTTGAATTTTACCATTTGCGTGTAAACGATCAGAAATTGTTGATTTACCTACATTTAATTCTTCAGCCAACTCTTGTAGTGCGCGTAGGGTTTTCGTCCAATAACGCCTGCAATTCACCGTCTTCAAACTTTTTTGGTTTTCCACTTTGATCTTTATCCTCTAAATCAAAATTATCACTTTTAAATTTTCAAAAACAATATTCACATGTTTTAACAGATGGTGCAGATTCATGATACGTATCTTTTTTTTTTTTATTTGTAAGCCTACCATAATGACTCCACTTTGCCTGATGGAAAGCAATAAATGGAGTCCAAGAGTGGTGGTCACCATCCTCATTGCATGTCTAGTCAATGTAGTATGGTGATCCACACTATGGCGGCCTGGTGAGACGCTTTTACAATAAGTCCGTAAGCTTCTGCTGCTGTTTTTCTTGAATCGAAAAAGTATAGTAAATAAATAACGAAAATGATATTTATCGCGTTCCATATTTAATCTTCTCACCCTTATCCCAATATTCCGTATTTGTGGTCGGTGCAATGTATAATCTTACATTCCACTCTACCGCTCGTCATTTTACTGCTTATTCCCTTTCTAACCCTATCCTCTTTCACACAGTCCATGCATAATCTTCAATTTTATCAATAAAAAAAATAGGAAAGGAAATATTTATGCTCTCGCCATATATCCTTAGCACATTTCACCTTTTTAAGGCAAACGAATACTCATGATTTACTTAAAACTATCAAACCTAACTAATATGATTATATTGGCTTACTAAAGTATGATATGCAGTCAAATCTTGAATCTTTCCAAAAATATTAAAACAAATAATAAAAATACAAAAATTACTTTCGCATTTTATTTTTAAAACTAATATTTAAATAACAAACACACTAGTCAACCTTCTCACTGAAAACGATCTACGCGGCTTTTCTTCTGACATTATTGTCTTACCCCCGCACTCGGAACCACCCCTCCCGTGATACCCCCTCCCCATCAGATTTAGATCTCGTCCGGCGTCCAGTAGAGACGAGTCACGGGAGCGCTCATTTCTTTATAAATTCCACTACTATTTGTTTTACTGTGACAATAGTGTTAAAAAACATTTACTACCATTATATTGTAGAGTGGTGGCACTTTAACTCTTCAAGTAGTACGTCAGTTATATAGTAGACGAAACTCTATTAACGAGTCTTTTTATTAAGAAAATGTAAAGTCAGGCTGCATCTGTAACTGCATCTCACCTTTATAACTGTTTAAGTGGGATATGATTAATCAGCCTAACAGTTCAATTGATTGCATACATATTTCTATTAATTTCCTTTCTCTTAAGACTATGAGCATTGTCGGTGATCATTGAAGAGATATTATAGGAAGAGTTGCTTCGTGATATAAATCTTAGCTATATATATATTTTAATAGAATCGAAGCTACGGGCGGAGGCTAGTAATAACATGAATCCGAGTGTAAGTTTGTGTCTTACTCTTTCATGCCTCAACATCTCGAAATTTTGCACACATGTTTTAAATAAGAACGGTGTAAATAAGAACCAGTATTAGAATAAAAACTTTCGTGAAATACATTTATATTTATTTAAATATACGGTTTAACTCAAGTCTGTACTGTCGCAGCTGGACGACTTACTCCTTGAGAAAGGTCTCCTATCGAGGCCGAAACTAGTCGGGCATCCCCGAAATACACACGAGAGTAAAACCGTATATTTAAATATAGAACGAGCATCTAATAAAAAAAACACTGTTCTCCAGGAAAATCTTAACTGATTGACAAAATCTACATCTCAAGTCTTGGTTAACAACTAATCTTATATGCACAGTAACATCGTTTTCGAGTCGAGTGTGTTATAGAAAATAAACATGAAACTTGTGGTAGGGGATCTCGGCTCGGAACTGAACATTTTTCATCATTTACTCAGCAATAAGCGGTTTAGTTTTTACCTCGTCTGCCACCGAACAATATATTTCTCTTAATAGTTTATTAGACACTTCACTTATAGACCATCCGTAATAGATTTTCTTATGAAATTAAATGTTGCTCTTACTCTATAATTGCTGATAGTGTTGCTTTTATACTAACAAAAACGACAAAAGTGGATCAAATATAACATGAAATTAAGTGTCAACAAAACAAATTAAAATACTTCAAAATATTAAATAAATGCTTTTATATATTTTTTTTCATACATATTTTTTGTCTATATGTGTGTATATACATAAATCTATATATATTTAAATTTATTCTAACTAAGAATTTTCATTTTCATACACCGTGGTTGAGGTCCATCACTGAATGCCCCAAAGGTTGACCGGTATATAATGCCATGACATCAAGCCCGCCTCGAGCAATGTAAATAGCAAAAAACGTTAAATAATTAAATACTTAGATACCCTAAAACATGAACAGAAGTTTAACTTAAAGAAACATCGCAGAAGGAAACACGAAAATAGACACATCGTCTATCATACTATCCGTCCCTTAACAAAATGTACTACACGTTCGTATTAGCCGCGAAGTGTTTGTATATTTTAGTAAATGCAGGACTTAATTTAACCCAGTTTATCTGAGCATTAAAGGCAAGTTGCCAGCATGCATTTAGCGGGGTCATCAACCCGCGACTTGTAAATCAAATTGCGGTGATATTTTCGTGCGAATATCTACAGATAGGACAATGATCACAAATATTTGCATGCATACCTAATGTTTTGTATTATTGCGACAGGAAAATCTAAACTCATTTTGAGTTTATGGCACCAAGAAGTGTGCTTCATATTAAATTGCTACTCGCTCACCAAGCAAAGAGTGTAATCAAAATAATAAAATTCTTAAACCATGTGTTATTATTACGTTATCAGTTACTCATAAATTAGAAGAGAATACACCTTTTCTTATTTGAAATAAATCATAACTTAGCAGAATATGAAAAAGCCTACCTGCTGAAAGAATAAATTAAAGACTTATTAATTTGGCTGGCTCCATGTGTAATCTCCAAATGAACGTTTACATACCATGCTTATTATGGTAGAGCCTAGCTTAGTCACTTATGGGCCGGCTCAGCCGGTGCGACGGCCTCACATTTTCCCCGAAATTAGTGAGGTTTCCAGATGCCCAACTTCCCCTCTCCTTTTAGAACTGTCAATTTTAAAATGCAGATGTTTATAGAGGGCATTTATCCCTTAGCATCTCTTAAAAAAATAAAATAAACAATAAAAGTTAGTTATTATATTATTAGACGACCATAAAAAAGTGTCATTTATTTGACAACCCTATTTTATTACGAATATGTAGCAAAAATGGTAAAGTAACTTAATTCGAAAATACTTAATAACGTCATCTTGTAGATAATATTGACAGCACTGTGTATACTTATTTATATCAGAAACTATATTAATAGTATTTAATTATTTTATAAATATTATCAATAATAGGAAGAACAATGTGTAAATCACACATTACAATACAACGCAAAGGAAGTATTATTAAAATCGAGTGATGCCATTGTTAATAAATAAATAATTGTTTAATCCTTGAACTTACTTATCTATTAATAATATAAAATAACTAAAAATAGTTATTTATAGCTACAATTTTATAGATAACGAACAAAAAATTTTGTTTTCATTTAAATTTTTGGTCTGTTTAATTACAGTAGAGGAAGCCTGCGAGGAAAGGAGAAAGAGTGAATGTATGTATGTATCTAAAATAATCTGTCGGGGTTCGCAGGGATTTCCTTTCTAGGCACACCTGAGGCCCCGGCCAGAAGACTCCATGCCGGAACACTGTGTGGTTTTAGTCGGTTGGAGTCCGACATACCATCTCGCCGTAAGGCCCCGGTGAGGTGATGACCGGTGGCTGGTTTTCTAGTTTCTTTTTTTTTTGTGGGTTTCCACGAAAAGACAATGAAGACTCGCACTATATTTTTTATGTTATCTATACCACTTTACTATCAAAGAACACACCTTTCTACCTTGCCTAACCTTTTAAACATAATAATAATCCCCAGTCATCATAGCTCTTAAAACATACAGATGCAGCGATGCGGAATGCCTGAATCTCACGTTCACTATAAATACATCTAAATGCTTCCTCAAAATAATCACCAGAGATCATGTCACCTCTCATTTAATACATGTTTTTAAGTGAAATTCTCCCCTAAAAATATTTGTATCTATTTGTGTTAATAGTTTTCTTAAAGACTTTGATGAATGAGAGTTTATGACCGAAGCTCGCGGTCTACGGGGAAACGGTAATTGCCTCTTGCTGGGATTTGAACGACTGTTTTATATCCAGTATTGTGAAATCATAACGGGAACAGCGTCATTAGAATAGTATATTCTAATTCTGAAAAGAAATCGGGCAATACTCTAGATGTGTGCTGTTGTTCCATTTCTCGTTTACACACCGACAGTGTCGACAAAAAGGCGTACCTAATTAAGTAAATAATATTATTCTTTAATTATATGTAAAACATAAGAGAGCAAACCATATATATCTCATACAAAAAGATTTTTATCAATTAACAAGTAGTAATAAAGTATAATTAAAGAAGTACCCCATGTTTTCATAGATTATGTAGGTACGCTTATGGAATAGTAATATACATACATACATATGTATGTACATGTATTTGTTTGTCTGCTTGTTTGCAATCACTTATATTTAATTTAGAAACATGTAAGGTTTTGAGTTTAAAATAAACTACTACTACACAGTTCTTTGAAAATTACGCGTGTAGTTAATACACAAAAAATATATATATGGAGTTATATTATCGGCATGTAATCGTGAAGTAAAACAAAATTAGTAAAATTACAGGACTAAGCGTACAAGCTATTAGATATAGACTATATAAGCTATGACATAGACAATTTTGATCCTTTACGTTTACCGTAATAGTAAATGTGTTATATAAGTTTACATATAACATTTATAAGAACTAACTTATGTTCTTAAACGTTAGTTTTAAAAAAAATATAACTTAAACCTAAACCTTAACCTAAAAAAATAGGAACTTTTAAGTAAACTAAGCGAAAGGCAGCTAGATTTTATATTTTTTCTACAATTATAATTGTTAGTCTAATTTCGATTCTGATTTCCAGGTAGCTAGTTAGTACAGTTACTAAACAAGTAAAACATTTAATAATATTATGTTTTATGATATACATACATACATATAAATAACGCTACGCTCTAAGCACCATAATGTATCATTATTATAAGACACTTATATTTATTTAAAGAATATAAATATGAGTGTCTTATAATAATGATGTTATAAACTGCAAGAAGTTAATTCCAATAGCTTTGATTACCTTTATATTTGTTGTGCCTTTTATAAACATACACTATTATGCAGATGACACAATTTGTACTACTGATAAAGCATCAGCCGTCAGTATCCGCCAGAACAAGCTGCAGAAAAGGCATATCAGTTGTAATCCAAAGACCAAATCGGTTCCTTGACATAGTTTTTGAAAATAGACACAAGTTTTCGTTAGTTTAAAATAACGAAGATCTTCCATTATCATAGTTAAAGAAAAAAAGGAAACTTGCTTTTAATTCAAGAGTTGTTAATTCTCTGAGAAACGATAAACTACATTGAAATTGGAAGTCTTTGAAAAAAAAGTAAAATAAATGGTGATTTAGAAAGCTAATGCTCTGGTCCACAAAGTACGTTTGGGATTAACATTAAAAGTATAAAAGCATAAATCTATAACTTCAAAAAACATTCGACATACTTCGCTGTTAGCACAGGCGACCAGTATGTAACGAGATTGATATTATTCTGACTGACAGATGGGAACAGAATTTGAAAAATGGTGTAATCATCATCTTTCTATAACCAGGACCATCTGCAAAGCAGTAAGATCTAAACTCACAACTTGGTTAAGGTCTCGTCCAGTCAGGTAAGTGTTTGGCGATTATTATGTTAATGCAGTAATTAGGCTACACTTAACACTAATGGTTCATGTACTATAATGATTAATAAATAAATATATAACTTCAGATACACAGCCGTCTGATCCCTAAAATTAAGCAGAGCTTGTACCGTGGCAACCAGACTGCTGATAAACTGTGTGAGAATCGAACCCACTAACTCTAGCTCAGCAGTCAGGGTGCAGTGGGTTCGATCCCCTGTGTAATTCACAAGTTTTTGTTCTGTTTTGTTTTTTTTTTTGTTGGTTCTTTTAATGCTTGTAAAGTCCGGGTTGTGCGGGAGATGACTCACACTCTTAAAACGATCCAAATGATACCTCACAATGTCAAGCCGACTAGTTTCTAGGGCGTGGGGAGGAAACATACACTCTCAAAACATAACCCTCATTCTTGCGTAGGTCAGGTAAAACTGAAGACACCAAGCGAAAGCAGTAACGATAAATAACATAGTTAAATAATAATTAAATAACATCATAACATGTTTAGCTAGAATTAGCAGAACATCATAAATGAATGAAGTTATAATCGCGTATTGGTTGATAGCAGCTTAAAATGAGGAGAGAATGAGGACAAACAAACAAACAATTCATTTCAACTTTGTAATAGATAACGACATTCTTCGCTCACAGATGATAGGTACATACAATATAATTCATTATTCTTTCTACTTCATGTTAATGTGTAATATATTTTTTTTTAAAGAAGTTCACAAATCTCATAGACAAGAAAGATTCTTTACAAAATCTACTGTAAATTAAGTGACTAGTAAAAACCTTATTTCAATTTCATATATTCTATAACAATTTTGATTCTGATGCTGCTAGTTCTTCTTGAACAACCCGATGTTCCAGAAACTCTTATAAAAGAGATAAATTTATTATTCTTAAGTAATCAGTAAATTGATACAGTTACAAAGGATATCACCTGTTTAATATCTAAATAATCTAAAAATAACCACGTATCGAACTAAATCGTATCTACTATCGTAAAATATATTGTTATTTTAATAAGCCAGTTTCTTAGTTCCTTTCTATGGGCTTCTATGGGTTTACTAGCAAAATTAGAACTATAGCGAAATTAGTGGAATCTAAATCATGACTAACTTAGAAAGAGACTAAAAAACAAAGCTCTTTTCTTGTATTTATTTCTATAATTAAATTTCTGACAAAAAATAGCCGTTAACCTTCCAACTCTGCGATGTTAAATGGATAAACAAGATTTACGAAAAAAAACAATACTATTAATGAAACCCATTTGCACCAATTAGTAGTATATTCTGAAACATTTTCAAGAATCAAAATTCAAACATTCACCGTTACTTACGAAACAAAGCTTAGTTTATTTCAGTAGTACGACACTATACGTGGCCCATTAACTCGAGGAGCATTCCAGTGATTCCAGTATAGTGTGTCGAGTGGTAAGATGAGGACGTTAGCGGGAGTGCTCGCCCTCCTCGCGTGCGCCGGCGCCGTCACGCGCGACCAGTTCTACCCCTACGGCTCAGGGCTAGACCACAACTTGCCTAGAGGAAATGAAATACCTTCGCCTGAAGTGCCTCTTAAAGTACCCATCACTTTCTACGGAGAGACTTATGAAAGCATATTTGTAAGTAGTTTATATTTTTTTTTTATAGTTCTGTTTAAAAAAATAATAATGTAAGAGTATATGAAAAATTAGATTCTAAGTATTATATAAGTATCTAATAGTTTTAAGAAATGTTTATAATAATAATCATAAAAACATTGAGATATCTATAGATAGTAACAAGCTGACAAGAGTGTCATAGGTCACTCTTGATATACAAAATTGATTTCTCGGAAATGATTTACCCGAAATAATTTGCTGCACAAGTTCTTGGTATGTACGATATATTAATAACTAGGTTTTGTAAATAGATCAATTGATAATATTAGTTCTTATGCACTTAATGTAGTGTGGTGATTTTTTAAGTACCAATAACTCGGTTATAACGGATTTAGGCGGATTATATTTTTATTTCGATATTTTTATATTAAATTAAATATATACCGAAACTTTCTCTTTGTTTCTGATGTATGCATCATAAGTACATGCTTATTTCTGAGCTCTGCCTGCTTCCATAACCATTTTTCGTATACACAACTTTCTCTGTTCTTCGACTTTAGGTTAGCTGATCTGCTTTGCTTCGTATAGACAAACCCACACTGTTATTTAAATGTAAATGTAAGAAACGTAGACACAATGTAAAAAGGCTTTAATAACTTAGAGTACTTACTACCAAATACCATAAACGAAATATATTAAACAGCACAAGCTTTAACGAAATCGTGTTAAAAGTAAGAAATTAGATGTCACTCATTTCTGGTGTTAGCCAAACAACGTGCATTATTTTTATATGATATTAATACATTTGCAGACGTTAGGAGTTTCGGGTCGTTTCCTTTACAAATATTACTATACTATACTATAAAAAAAAAACATATATGTATCACTAGTTCATTGACTAGTTCCCTGAGCCTTGCCTCTGCTCATATTGAGAGAAGAATGACGGCCAAGCAGCGCTTTTTTGTCAATCTCTCCTACATAAAGGGAATGCAAGACAAATTAATAAATCTTTTTTTTTTGTGACACCAACACGCTTAATACACATTTTATAATCAGGAAAATCAATTGGTTATGTTTCTACCTACTACCTGTATTAATAGAGCAGAAGAAAGCTGAATTTTTATTTGTTTGTTTATTCATTTAAACACGCGAATCTCTGGAAGTATGAGGAGGATTTAAAAAGTTCAGTGTTGGATAGATTATTTATTGTGGAATAATAGGGCTACAACTGTCATCGCTGGCCTGGGCAGTGGATCAGGCTGCCCGCTACCCTAGCCGAAGGAGGCCTGAGACGGTAGTGCGTGTAGTCCTGCGCTCGCCATTCTAAGTTGGAGGAGGGCAAGGCCCCCCGCTTTCCACGGTGTGGGTCTTGTCTGCAGGGGTTTTCGAAAGCTTCCTTCTGAGGGTATACCCGGATCCTCTGCAATAGACCCACTCGTGACGCAACACCGTGTGATTTTAGCCGGTTTGATTCCGACTAACCACTTCACTGTTAGCTCCAGTGAGGTGATGACCCGTGCGGGTTTCCGCACGAAAAACAAAAAAAAACTGCAACTGTCATGCTATGCCACCTATTGCCAACTATAATTTTATTTTTATATGACACTTAATTTTACAAGGACCGTTAAATAATTCCCTTCCCTTCCCTGGTGCCTATTCATTGGTCCCTGGTGGGGAATATTAAATAATTTTTAACATTCCCCACCAGGGACCTCGTTAGGGACGTCTTAATATATTTGCTTTTTCAGACTCATCTCAAAGTTGTATGATTTCCATTAGTCAATGTCCTCATAGGTTTAATTGTTAGACGGAAAATTTTATCACCGAAATCTCCATTACCAAAACACTTTACTAAACAAAACCTCAATTGTATCTTATAAAAAAGACCGCGTTAATTACATGTTCATTAAGAAAGAATACAAAAATAACTAATGATGTCACGCGATATAAAACTTCAAAGGTTAGTATTGCGACTGTGCGTCATTTTTAACTGTAATTATGTATTTGCTAAAGTGAAATGATTTAAAAAAATGACTATTGAAGTCAGTTTAGTTAGTTAGTTAACTTCATATTAGTTTTTTTTTATTATTATTATTTTGGCAGATGTATCTCGAAATATTATGACCAATGTCAAACTGATTCAAATGCCACATCACATGTCACGTAGAAATCCAACAAGACTAGACAGAACAAGACTCGACATAGTGTAAATAATACGTATTTACGTATTATTTACACTATTTCGCACTTATTTACTTAAAAACGCTTTTTTCTCTCTTTTTTATGCACCTGAACTACCCGTATGTTCGTTTGCATCTTGTCTTTGTCTGTCCATCCTAAGGTTGGCTGGCAGAAATTGCAGTTAGCGATAAGGCCGCCCATTGTACATTTCTATTTTGCATAAATACTGTAAATTTTTGTTTTAAGGTGTACAATAAAGTATATTCTATTCTATTCAAAGCATGTCAGCGTAAATAGAAAACTTGTAAGCTCGAGAAGTTCGTTAGCCCCAAGGAAAACAGCAGTACTATCCGGCATCGTTATTCCAATCACTATTTTCCTTTAAGAAAAATATGTATTAAGTACTATTATAGGCTTTTGTTATATATAAAAACATTTATGTATAATTATATACAGAAGGAACAGCTCGGAAACAAGTTCTACATATGTTTAGATAAAAGGTCCTACGGTTTAGCCTGCCATGTATGTACCTCTGACATCGTGAATGGAATGTCTTCCTTGATCGGAAGTTCATATTTATGATTTCATATATCATTTATATTTTAGAGCCCATTAAAATATGTACTTCGTGTGGCTCTAGAAAGCGCTGTGCATTAAAACAGTATATATATGTATATATTTGTGTGTCTTATGTGTTCATATATATACATGGAAAGTGTATAGTATATGCAATACCGGAGCTTTATTTGTAAAATATTTTTTTTATTATATCTTTTTTATTAGGCTCTGTATCACCCAAAGGTTAACTTAGAAAATGCCTACGGCCTAAGCTGCCTAACGCTAATAAGCTAAACACACATTAAGCTAATGTATGTTTGGCTTATTACGGTTCATATAATGTATCTGCAGCGAGAACTATGAATAATCTGACACCTAAAGGTTGCAATTCGACTTCGATTCTACTGTTTATTATAATTCATATTAAAATTTTCATGACTTTTATATTTTGTATACATATTAGCGTCACGGAATGGGTAAACTGAAAGTAGGGACCTCTAGCCAGATGACTGACGACCTCAGGGAGGTAGCTGGTTTAGACTGAATGAGAAAGGCGTTAGACCGGCTCTATGGAGTACGTTGAGAAGTGGCTATGTACAGCAGTGACTGACTTATAATAATGATACATATTTGCTAAATAGTTAAACAAGTTTTTAAAAGGTGCGTTACAAAGGTTGCTATGCGGTAGCATTACCTTTAATTTATTAATAGCACATTGACCTTAGTACATAGGGAACCCGAGACAATGAGTATCACTACAATGTTAGCTGGAGTCACAATTAATTTTATTGTTGTATCGCTACCTATTGAATTAATGTCGTGAGTTCAAAATGTCACATTTTATTATGTACATATTTTGATTCTGTTTACGTCGCCGCGTTGACAATATAAGGCCCTGTGGTACTCTTTCCCTATAAGTAAAAATACCTGATAACTAATGATAACTCATTATTTTATCCCTTGACAAAAGCAAGATAATTTTTGTTGTCTAGATAACGAGTTCAAATAAAAAACAATAAAAGCCAACTGTATCTAACGTGGGACAGCCACGCTTCGACACGTATGGGCCGGCTCGACCGGAGTATTAGCACGGCCTCACTGAAAACCGGCTGTTAAACAATGGTTGCACTGTGTTACCGAATGAGTGAGGTTACCGGAGGCCATACAACCCTTCCCTTCCCCTCCTTCTTTACCCTTGCCCTCCTCCCTTTCCCCTTACCCTACTCTCTTGTGACTCTTCAGTGTCAAGTGTGCAAGTGCAAGTGTCACTTCCCAACAGGTGACCCATCTGCTCGTGTGTCTCCAATACCATAAAAAAATCTTTTCCGATTTTTTTTCGCTGACGTTATCTATAATGTACTTGGTCACTCTCACTATTAAGATGATTCAAATGAAACCTCACGTAAAGAAATCCATGAAGCCGTTTAAGATATACATACGCAGGTTCATCAATACAATCCAATAACACAACTCTCCTCCTTGCACAGTCGGGAGAAAATTAGATGAAGTAGTGATGAGTCCATAATAAACACTTGTGGGCTAGTCGACAATTGATTACGAATACGAAAAAATCCACTCATTATGATCTACAATAATAGATGAAAAACTGAGGAAATTATCGTGATTAAGTATAACGTTTGAACCGTATATTTATTTTGATTGCAAATACACTGCACAATGCAAGTATTGGCGTAAACGGACGGATATTGCACGTGGGTGTATCGGACAGATAATGATAAGGGTCGATGCCCTTACTCTTGAATTTTGAAAATACAATTTGTTTTTGTTACAAGATCGCCAATGTTCTTGGCTTTTTACTACTTCATGATTTTCTACTGGCTGTATGCCATACTAATTTTACCTACTAACAAACAAGAAAAGAAATGATCAAAAAAAGCATATATATATGTATATACACTTAGGCCAGTATCCGAGATAGACATGGGCGTATTAACTGATGGCTAAAGACTCCGATGAAGATTTCAACACGTAAAAAAGAAAAAAAAGTATTAAAACGCTCATATCTTGACACCCATCATTAACCCTTTGTCGTCAACCGGTCACTATGGAAATTAAATGGGAAAAAGAATAATTGCTTACATGGAGTGGAGAGTATACGCAATAGCTAGAGCATAAGCTGTAACTTAGCTGGCACTGGCTGATGTCGAGAAGTCCGTGCTTTTGAACAGAAAATAATTAAAACCAGATTAAAGCGATCAAATGCGAAGTCTTAGCTGTTTCCATTTTCTCTAAGGGCGGCTTATCTATGTCCTGATTACACCTTACCTAATTCTGTTTAATAAACGTAACAAAAAAGAAAAGAAGTCAATTAATAATTAAAATTAAGCAAGTATGGAAAAAATATGTGAAATTAAAATAACATTTGTCATGCATGCCTCAAGTCAAATATTAGCGCTGTTCTATAATTATCTAAAGTACGAGTTCATTGGTGTTTGAAAATATAAGAAATTAATTTTAAAACAATCATATTATTTCAGTTTCATTAAAATGTCGCTCTGTGACCAATAATGTGGATTTATGAAACAAATAAACTTTTAAGCTTGAGACAAAATATTGATAGTGAAAGTGATGTAAATGATAATTGATTTCATATATTTATTTAATTATTTACCAACACAAGCACAATAAATAAGTTATACAGTAATGTGTTGCATAAGAAGACTGGGAGATAATAACACGATGATTGAACATTTTAGTTTTGAATCGACTATTTACATATACATATGTACCATTTACTTTTGAATTACTACTATTGAAAAAAATGAGTTCAGCCTAATGAGTAGTAAATCTCTTAGTGCCCATTTTAACTTTTATATACTATATCTTACGAACTTTCTAAAATGAAAATGTCTAAGAAATGCGTGTAGTGTATGTTAAATACCTATTTGCAAAACTTTTCAGTTATTTGTTTCACCTACAAAGTTAATTTTATTCCGTTTACAGATAAACAATTTTGGAGTACTGACATTCCGGGCCGATATTTCGTCATTTCTTAACATCGAGTTCCCTCTACCATATGCATCTATAGCCGCTTTCTACACCAACGTAGACACAACAGCCGAAGGCGCAGTCTACTACAGGGAGACTGATGAACCACATGTATTATCCAAAGCAGAAGAGAGTATTCAAGACAACTTTAGAGACTACTATGATTTCAAGCCCACTAGCGTGTTCATCACTACATGGGTTGACGTAACTTACACGTCTAATGTGTCAAGACACACACCAAGAAACAGTTTTCAAATTGCCGTCATCAGCAATGGCACAGAGAGTTTCGTTGAATTTCTATATCCCGAACGAGAAATCCAATGGTTCCAAAAGGAATCTCAGATAATAAGCCTACCCGACGCAAAGGCCCAGGCTGGTTTTATCTCCGAGGACGGACGCATATACTCGTTGCGTGGATCCGGTAGTCATCAAATCAGAAATATTGTCTTGTAAGTACTTTATTTTACTAAAAATAAAATCTAATGTAGAAAGTGAAAAGCACTTTTATTTGGCGCCTCACTTAGCTACAGCTATATTTCAACACGAATAGGTAAAAAATAGTAAATTCATCTATCAATCTGTCCGTGCATTTGTGTTCCTAATAATCCATATAGGTTTTCGGTAAATATTCTGTGTGAGTAATCGAAAGAAAATTTAAATTTTTGAATTGACTTTTAGTGCCTATCATTTTATTTTTATTATTAAATTCCAGATGGTCTAATACACACGTCCCTGGAAAATACGTCTTCCGCATTGGACAAATACCCCCTGACGCTAACGTTGCTACCCCAGATCAGTATAATCAAAACGAAGCTGAAATCGAAGAGGAGTCTAAAACATGTGCGCAGAGTGGACCTAGTATTTGCCACATGGAAGCTAAATGTGTAGACTACTCCGATGGAATTTGTTGCCGATGTAAAGATGGATTCTACGGGAACGGCAAGTCGTGTATTGAAGATGACGTTCCACTTCGAGTTCACGGCAAAATAAACGGAGTATTGAATGATGTCAATCTTAATGACGTAGATATACAAGCGTATGTAGTCGTCGGTGAAGGTAGAGCGTACACAGCCTTGTCCCTCGTACCGGGGGGTCTGGGCAGTAGCTTGCAACTTCTTAATGTACTCGGTGGCGTCGTCGGCTGGTTATTTGCTAAACCATCAGGAGCAGCTAAGAATGGTTACCAATTTACAGGGGCTCTATTTAACTATACCGCTGATGTTTGGTTCCCAGTTTCAGGGGAAAGAGTTTTAATCAATCAAGAGTTTCTGGGACACGATGTGTTTGATCAAATCACTTTAGAATCAGACATCAGAGGCTCCTTGCCAGAAATTCAAGCTAGTACCAAACTAGAGATAACGGACTATGAAGAGCAATACACTGTAGTAAAACCTGGCGTTATACGTTCAGAATCAAGCAGAACATATACCAACAAAATTAATGGTGAAAAAATTGAACAGAGAGTTTCTCAAACGATTACATACAGCGCTTGTCCTTTTGCGCCGCCTACGGCAGAAGACAAAACGCCCTTGACTTTGAAAATTAGCAAGAACTATTTAGGATATGAAAATAGAGAAAATATCGTTAGATATGGAATGACCAATACAATATTTCCTCTAGGCCAGGAAGATCCCTGTGACAAAGGCCGCAGTAGTTGCGGACCACATAGCACATGTGTTGCTCAAGGAGACTCATTTAGCTGTATTTGTCAGTCCGGTTTTACAACTATCCATCTAAATAAGGAAGTGGTATGTATTGATATAAACGAGTGCGAAGCCGGTACACACAACTGTGATAGTAACGCAGACTGTTATAACCATGCTGGTGGTTTTCAATGCAGGTGTCGCGCTGGTTTCAATGGAAATGGGTTTACTTGCAACCTTTTGTCCACCTGTTATGACATAAAATGCGATGTTAATGCGCGGTGCATACAAAACCCTGGGCAGGAAGCTAGGTGCGCTTGTAATCCTGGTTTCTATGGAGATGGACAAGTGTGTTATAATGAAAACAGTCATGGGGATGTATCTGAAGGGATTAATAAAGCGGAATATAATGATAGTTTTGTTCTTCCGACTTGTGACGCGTACACCTGTGTTTGTCCACCAGGATACTCAGATTATCGAGATGATCTTAACAACCAACTCTGTCGTTTAGATAATAACGCTGCCCCAACTGAGCCTTCTGGTATCGAATACCAGAGTCCCACGCATTCTACTTATACGTACCAGCAGAATACCGAGCCATCAGCAACGTCGTATTACCAACCACAAACTGAGCGACCCTATCAATCGTACAGTAACCAGCCTTATCCATCAAATACTGAACATCAGTTTGAGACAAATACTGATCCTCCTTACCCACCAAATTCCGAGGAATCTTATGGCATTGTGCTACCAACTTGTGACCGCTATACATGCGTATGTCCACCAGAATACTCTGATTATGTTGATGAAAATAACAATCAACTCTGTCGTCTTGATAACAACGAAGCTCCACCTCAAGACCCTTCTGAAAACGAGCACGAGAACCCTACGGATCCTACTTACCAGCAACGTACAGAAGCACCGGCAACGCCTAATTTTACATTATATACTGACCGTCCCTACCAACCATACAGTGACCGTCCTTACTCTCCAAATACTGATCATCCAAGTATAGACCCCACAGACCCATCTCCACCACTTTCTTACCCAGCACCTTGGGATAGCAACTACAAGCCACAGGACAGTAACTTCCTAACACATAATCACAACTACGAACAAAATAACCATGATCAGAATTCAAATAATAATTACGATCCATATAATTATTCTGAACAACATTCAAATAGCAACAACCAAGGCCATCCAGAAATAAACAGTAAATTACCTGCTGAAAACAATTATCAACAACCCGATAGTAGCTATTATCAACCAGCAGAATACCGACCGTCGGAAAACAATCACGAACCACCTTCAGAGAATAACTATTATCAAACGTCTGATAGAAATTACGACACCTCTACAGCAACGAGCTACCAACCAACAGCATCGTCCGAAAATGAATATCATCAATCTGTTGCTACAGGACCTACTGAAGATAATTTAAGTAAGTATTATATGTAAACGAAAAATCATTCGGTCAGTTATTGTAATAAACATATAATAATTATATTTTATACTTACAGTACCCTGTGTTGATGATGCAGAATGCCCTCCGAACGCCGTTTGCTTTTCGCCAGATGGTAATAATAAACACTGCGTCTGTCCTGAAGGATATGAAGGCGACGCGTTCGAATGTATTGAGCGTAGTGGACCTAATTGTGCATGCGGTCGCGGTGCGCATTGCGTCAACACTCGCACCGATGAATACATCTGTGAATGCGATCCAGGCTACCACGGTGACGGTTATATCTGCCGACCCAACTCCAGCTGCCGTAACAATTCTGATTGCGAATATAACGCCGAATGCCGACCAGATCTGAAGACCAATGAGTACATATGCCAATGCCTTAAAGGGTACATTAAAGACCAGAACGACGCATGTATACCTGACGCTCAACTTTGTAACGGAGCCTGGTGCGCAGAACACGCATCTTGCCTTTACGACGAGGAGTTAAATCTAAACTACTGTTACTGCGATGTGGGATACACCGGTGACGCTATTTCACAATGTGTACCCGCTGACCAGACATGTGATATTGCGGATGACTGCAGCCCTGATGCTGTCTGCACGCCTGTCGATAACTCTTACCAATGTGTTTGCAAAGATGGATTCAATGGAGACGGTTATAAATGCACACCAGAAGCGACTTGCCGATTCGACCCGAACATTTGCGATTTACATGCTTCTTGCTTAAATAAATATGATGCATATGTTTGTGAATGCAACACCGGATATGTAGGTAATGGCAGCCACTGCGAATACGACTCACGACGAGCTGCTAACTTCTTAGTGGCCAGTGATGGCACGTCAGTGTACAGAGTTCCTTTCAAAACAACACAAAGAGACTTTGCAACACCATTCAATAGCGGTCAATCACAGGTTGCAGTAGACATTGACGTTGATTGCCAGAGCGGCATTGTATACTGGGGTGATGTAGTCAGTTTTGCCATAAAGTCTTCACGGTATGATGGGAGTGGCTTTAACATTTTCTTAACAAGTGGTAAGTGCCTTCCTTAATTATATTTTTCAAAAAATAGACTTATATAATAAATAAACTATTAAGATCTGGTGTCTATATTAAAGCTCTGCACTGTCTGATATAAATTGCATAATGAAGTTATTGCTTTTTACAGGAATAAAATCTCCAGAAGGTATCGCGATCGACTGGTCAGCTAGAAATATTTTCTGGACAGACTCCAAAAAATTGACGATTGAAGTCGCAAATCTGGAGACAAAGGTCAGGAAGGTGTTATTCGCAGTCGACAGAATATCCAACCCACGCGGTATTGCTGTACATCCTCAAAGAGGGTAAATACCTAATTACTGTTATATTTTCATACATACACATACTCACGCCTGCATCTCCGAAGAGGTAGGCAGAGGCTTAAGTAACGACCATATTTTGCCGATTATAATCCAATCTCATTCATGTAATAGGGGGCAAGCTTTGCCGATTGAATATCTATATGTTTTAATAAAATGCTAGCTTGCAGTCGTTTAGAGTAGGAAACTCAAGTGCATTGCATTATAATATAATATGAATTCTTCTTGTAGCAAAATCTTCTGGTCGGATTGGAAGCGAAACGACCCGAAAATCGAATGGGCTAGCATGGACGGTACTGAACGCGGTATATTCTTGGACAAGAATGATGTGGCTGTACCAAACGCACTCGCGATCGACTGGATTCGAGAGCGCCTCTGCTACGCTGACGCCGGCCTCTTAAGTATAGTATGCGTGTCCATAGACAACAGGGAGAAAACGATTATTGCCAGCAACTGTTCATATCCCTTCGGCCTTGCCATCCACGACAATAGATTTTACTGGACTGATTGGAAAACGTAAGTGGTTAATTAAATATTACATAACAATACATATACAAAATTATTAACAGAAACAATATCAGCTCTTTACACTCAACCAATACTAGAGCCATGCATACACGTATGCCTCGGCCCCTATAAAAAACAATCAAACATACAACTTACCTAACATTATTAGACCTAGAAAAACCAACTGACCTGGATGTCAGTGCCTCGTGCGTAAAAAGTGCGTCCTGGATTCGATTCAAATATCGAATGTTTTATTTCACGGTTTATAGGCTGAAGTGGCGTACCTCTTGCTTAAGTCCGGCTCAATACCGGGCATGCAAGGAGCAACACTGGTAAGAAAACGGCCCATCATCGTCTATTTGGGAGAAGTGTCGAACTATACCATGAATACTTACGGTGTTAAGGAAGTCCTATCTAACAGGAAAATATAATAATATAGTATATATAACTGTTTATGTATGATTTCAGTTTGAAAATCGAATACATTGACATTGCAACCCAAGAGCGCGGGCTGATGCCAATAGCGACCGCATCAAGGCGCCTATACGGTGTTGCAGTTGCTCCTGACCAGTGTCCACCAGTCGATAGTCTCTGTATGTATAGAAACGGAGGTTGTGGCCCTCATCAGTTGTGTTTACCAAACGGGAACAATGGGAGGACGTGTGTAGATGGTGACACGACATTCTATCGGCGTTAAGTTTTTATATAATAGGTTTTCGAGATATTGGCTGAAGGATAAATGTGAAACTATTGGTGCCGTCTGAGCTTACTCTAAGATGTGTATAAAATATTAATATACCAAGTACAGAGTAGATTTGAGTCACGTTTTAAATTACCTGACCTTATGTTACCTTCAACTATATAAAAATTAAAGAAAACTGCAAAGTAGTGGTATAACAGTATGGCATCTAGTAGATGAAAAGCAAAAAGCAACTTAGCAATATAAGGTTAGCTACATTAAAGGTTAATAACATTTTTTTGGTTGATTTGAAAAAGTTTGAAAAAGAGTCCTGCTTGAAGCCAAGCCCATAGACGATGGACCTGGTAAGGAATATTTCCTTAATACATTTATTTTCGTAATTAGCCAATCAACCAGTTATCATAACTACACCTGTACATATTAAAATAATAATAAGATATAATAATATTCAGTCAATACTTTCGAAACCTAAATATGTGTTCCAAGAATTTAATATCGACAAAATGTGTAGTGTAGTTGCATAATGTTTGAATGAATATTGATAAAACATGTTTTTATACTTATTTATCATAAGAATACTAGTTTAATAAGAATTGAAAATACTAACATAACCCATTTTTCTAATCTCTAAACATATTTCCCGCCTAAATTAACTTTTTTATAAATACATAAATAGATAATATTATTGTTGTCACTTTATTCGGTATGTATCTGTAAAATATAAAGGTGAGCAGTACAAGAATTCCAGCTAAGGTATAAATGACTCTGTTTCTATAAAAAAATAATAAATAAAAATATGACATTGAAGCATAAGTAAGGATAACTTAAGTAGTAATTTCAGTTTCTAAACTCGTAAGTCACTATCCCTAATTACAATTTTATCACTTTTAAAATTTACTTTTTTGATGTTGAATCCATACAAAAATTATTTATTTGAATGAGATAGCATATTTCATACTGCCCAAACTGTCAAATGCGAAAACTGTAGTTTTCCAACGATGCAGAAGCGATGCAATAACTAAACGGCCCCGATGCCGTCGCGTATAGTAACGTTTTCTATCCTATACTCAATGTGAAGAAGTCAGAAAAAAGTCGCATCGATGTTGTATGCTGAACGAAGAGACGTTAAGAAAACGCGCTACTGCATCATGTTTAGAAACTACAACCAAAATATAAAAGCTGTCTATTGTTGGTTTTAGAATAAAATAGTAAATATTCTTATTAAGATCTTTAATGTACTTCAAACAATGTAATTTATTAATGCCAAAACAATAAAGTTATTTATTTATACAGAACAAATTTGTTTACTTCAGCAAATAACATAATAATAACAAAATATCGAAGAGAATCTTTCTAGAATCATAAAATAAGCTATAGTTATTTATATTTTAAATAATAACTTAATCTAGATTATAATGTAAGTCGACTAATGGCCCTGTCCAGTACAAGTCAGTCATCACGAAACTTAAGGTAACGAACATGAATCAAGGTTTAAGTAAATATACTTTTACAAATTGCTATAATCTTGAAGTTTTCAGCAAAAAAATGTAGTTTGTGAAAATAGCGCGATTCGATCGCGATCTTTATTTCATTTCGGTTAATAGTGTTCAGGGTAATCTTTTTATAATATGAATATAACAATGTTTAAATAATTTTGAAGATTTTTAATAACAAAGCAGGTCTTTTGATTTCAATTGCATCAAAGCAGGCAAAAAGTGTCAAAGCTTAGCTTATGACTTGTTTTTTAATGGGTTCCCTCTATCGGGCAGAATGTTGATGCTCCGAAATATGGCATAACACACTTGGTATAATCTTCCATAAACAAATATTTTTAAAGCATACAAGTTATTTAATATAATTATTGATTGGCCTAATGTGTTTATGTCCGAATTTACAACGGCATACTTTTAAGTAGGCAGGATTTTATTTGGCATAATTAGCTTTGGCAAAGTTAAAATTAAACATAATTTCACTTTTTTTTTACTTTTTAATTATTATGAACACGAAATTTATGTATAAAGGTAACTCTGACTTACAAAATTATAAGTGTTGAATGAATGATAAATGACTATTTGTCTCATTTATCATTCATTCAAAACTCATAATTTTGTCAAAAACACTCACTCACTAAAAAAGTGTAATTTATGCCATCAGCTGTTATGCAAAATAATGTTATGAGATAAAAGTTCTGCTATAAAGGGTAGGCCCATTTTTAATATTTATAGTTTACTATGAAACATCATTGATTGATCATCCTATATCTCTCATAGAAATAAAGAAAATTATCACATAGCTAGAATAATAAAAATATGTGTCATTAAATTATATTCCAATAATATGTTACTATTTTAAAGTGAAAGATGATATCAGGATTTGCTAAATAAAAAAAAATATATTCTATACTTCCTAATCTACAATATTCTGCTATTGGTGATATAGCCATTACCAGACAGACAGCCTTATTGAGATTATCTGCATTTATCCCCATAAATCTTCTGTGCGACCAAACTTAAACACCAGGGAGCCAGCAAAGATCAATGCATTTTGCATAAAAAGGCAAACCCCTGGATATGTCTGATCCTTGTCTAAAAACAAAAAATATTATTTTAGTAAATATATGTACTATATCATTCTCTTTGTAAAATATAATATATACCAGTCATTTGTATTAAAGAAATTTGCTTTGAAAGCATGTTAAATGCTATAACTTATATAAGACCATTTTATATAATCTAATACATAACTTGTAACAATGAAATAATAATTTCTTATATAATACCAAAATTTTTGCGAACCTACATTTTTTAATAGAAATAAGATAAATAAGAATATATATATATATAATAGGAAGGAAAAAGTTTAGTAATACATAAGATAGAGCGAACTTACTTCTATTAACATAATTTGCAAAGAGGATCCATACAGCTGCAATGAGTGATGCAAACCCAACAACAAAGCCGAGGAAGAGCCACAATCTTGCTCCACGAGGCCCCATACATCCACCAGTATACGTCTCACCCCGGACCTTAAACATAAACTCCCGCATTAGGAATAATTCCTGTGTCAGGGGGCTTTACAAGCATTCAATTCCCGGACACAAATAACACCCAGACTCAGGACAACTATTAGTGGATCAAACTCAAGACCTCCAATTCAGTAGTCAGGTAATTAACCACTAGACCAACAGGCCCATCAATATTAGAAAGCAATAATATTATATATATAGGTGTACAAGTACTAGCAATCTAACTTTTTTATAACCACATGCTAATAAGACTGGTCTTACACTTTTATCAAATTATCTTTCACTATAGTACAGAAAGTATATATAAAGAAATACCCAACTTATCCAGTTCAAATCTACATATAGAAACATATGGACATTACATGACATAGTTTAATCAATGAACAGTACAACAACAATAAACAAATCAATCACCTGTGCATTTGATACAGAATTGATCATAATCAAAGACAATGTGGCCATCACCCCACACACATGAGCAGCACTTGGCAAGCGGTTGGCTACCTCAGGTACAGTAGCCGCGTCAATTATAAACCACCATCCTGAAAAGAACTGATAGAGAAAGATACTTTTAACAAGAGAAAGAAATATATTACACACAAATTACGTACAACCCAAATTGTGAGAAAATTGTTCTAGAGTAAAGTATACCAGTAACATCTAATGATAAAATCATTACATTAGTATAAATGTGACAAACACACAATTGCATTTCATTAAAAGCGTACAGTAGGTAATAATTATCTACAATTTTAATGTCTAACTTTACAAAATTTTTATTTGATTATGTCATATGAAAAGTTTACTAAATGTAGGCATATATAATTTTTTTTTTCTTCATGAGGTGTGTTTACATTTACGACAATAATGAATAGAAATTTGCATGAATCATCAAATACAAACCAAGAGTCCCGCAATAATGGACGCGACAATATTGCGCTTTTCTCCACTTTCGAACCACACACAACTCGGCATAGTTACGTTCTCGAAACAATTCATTTTGAGAAATAATTGAACCAACCGTGATTACAAAACTATTGATAATTTTAACGAAAAACAAATAGCAAAGTAGTAAATATTTATGACAGACGTGACAGTACGAATTACCCAAATGACGTTTCTGACAATAATTTGTAAGTTGCGTTCTGAATTTAGATATCGATGTTATGATATTATGATAAGCATTCTTGTAATTATTTTAAAGTACCTAGTTTTTCGAACAAAACATGCGAATTCGTTGTTATCTGTAAGAAACTTCATTTTGCAACAAATAATTATGTAAAGTAAATTTATTTAAATGAACACTTCAATCATTAGTAGGAGAATGCATAAAATATTGCACGGATGGCGTAGCGGTTTAAGTGGACACCTCGCCGCTACGTTATACGTTGTGGGTTCTATCCCCGCGCGGGACAACACTTTTTGTAATCCACAAATTGTTGTTCTGAGTCTGGGTATTCTTTGTGTCTGTTGCTTGAATGTTTGTAAAGTCCCCCGTGACACAGGAATTAATCCTAGTGCGGGAGTTGTCTTTTTTAAAGGAAATATGAACAAAATGTGTTGAAGAAAGTTTTATGCATAGAAATCGATTTATTGAAAAATGGAGGGACTGTGGAAAAGAAGATAATGGCTAAGAAGAGAGTAAGTGTGAAGTTACGAATGATAGAGCGGAATGGAAGAATGGGATAAGGGATTGAGAAGATGAGGCAATATTGTATTGTAAATTGGCTTGCAAACTTCATAGTCATACATCCTGAGCAACTTCAAATTCAAAAGGGATGTGGATGGCTGCTATCAACTTTTTTAAAAGTCTATTATCAAGATTCGTTTATGGAGGAGATACTTAACCTCTTACGTAGACCCACATTTTAATGTTTACCTGTATGTAGCCAAAGTTATAATTTATACGTAATACATAGTAATTACTCAACATGATGCGTATCCAAGATAGGTATGTAGATAGTTTCCGTACAATAAATATTGAGTGATAGTACTTAAGAACATTAACCACTTGATTACGTGATATTATGGACGATTTCTTCACGGAAAAGTATAAAGTATTGCAATCTCTGCATTTATACAATCACCTATTGCAAAAATTATTAATTACATGTAATGTATGAAAATCGTGATACTTCGTTCCTTCGTGTCATAAATGACAGTCTACTGATACTGTCCCGAAGTTTATTTTAGGTTTTATGTTTTATTTTTTCATTAGAAACTGAAATTTGTATGTTATTTTACAATTGTAAAGTACACTATAGTAAGTTTATCTGTGTACCTTATTCTATATACTTACAATGCAAATCCGTCATCACGCGCACACACGAGCAGCTCTCGTGGGGACGCATGACCTACTGAACCGGTCGAGAACGAGCCCCCTCTCTGAATTATAATTAAATCCTGTACCTACATTATTCTCGTTGTATAACAATATTTTAAGGATTACGGATAAACAACTATTCCTGTTATACCAGACTGATTTCTTTTAAAACCTACGGTACGTTCCCCGTACGATTATTCCTAGTAGGTAGGTACCTACTTAAGACGATTTTTTATGGAACAAAAGGCAGGATTATATTTTTGATGGTTATTTCAGATCGTGAAATTTTATATGCAGTCGATCGTCTAGAGTTTTACCCGAGTTTACCCGAAACAAAAATATATTTTGCAAAAAAGTAAAAGGCTTGGGCCTAGGTTGAACTAATTGGAAATGTTGTTCTTCTAAAATAAATTTTAGGATGTTTTTACTTTTGACCAAGGGACATGTCTGTAAGGTCATGTAGTTTAAAATATAGTCCAAAAAGACCACTCAAGGTACACACAAATAAGTTAAGTACATAAATGACTTGCTGTAATTTTACAAAATCCCAAACATTGTTACGTACACTACTTACATAATTAAGAAATGTTCTAAGTAAATCACACATTGCCTATATTGATAAGAAATGAAGAAAGTCTTCCCAAATGTCGTGGTACACACGCATGGTGGACAAACGCATGTTATGTTAAATAATAAGCATGACATAATTTTCAAATTGTACAAAACTTGAATTGTATTTGGCAATCATTAAGTATTGAAACAATTTATAATTATGTAAGGTATCGTTTGCCGTAACTCTTGATAAGGTGTTTTAGTATATAACAGAAGGCGACTTATATTTAACTTTATTAATTAAGTAGTATAAAGTGCAAACATGTTGGTGAAAAGTATATTTGTTATTTGTCTACAAGCTGTACTTCTAAAGGTATATTGCATTTTTAGATTTTATCTCTTTATACATCTACCTTTAATTTCTTAAAATTATGAACAGTTTTTTTTTTGAGTTCAGACGACTATAGAATTAATTTAGACTTACAATATATAGGCTTGTATACTATTACGTAAATGAAACTAAATTAAGATTTTCAAAAACTGGTCGTTTGAGACGCTTTCGGGGATATCGGCATGTATAAGATATTAGTGTCTAATCAGGTATGAACTTTACTTCCTTATATTTACGTCCTTTCTAATTTTACAGGCTGCACAATGCCAGTGTATTGGGGCACCTCTAATTGCCGGGGAAGCTCTACTGCCCTCCAATATGGCGCTAGAAGGATTGACACCTGTCTTGGGACGTGTAATTGGCGCGAATATTATAGTTGACACGTCAGCCCCTGAACCTTCAGGTGTTTCAATATTCTCTGAAGATATATTAATTGAAGGCACCGTACTAGTTACAGGAAAATTACCATTTTTGGGTACTGTTGCTTTAGAAGGTATCGTCCCAGCAACAGGATCTAGTACTGTGGCTTATGAATGTGGCACTGGGAATATTGGTATTGCTGATACTCCTCCAGTTCCTGCCAGTATAATACCAAATGTGCCTGGTCTCGGCATGGCCGGAAGTATTAATAGAATAACTAGATTATAAGTTGGACCCAGATGTAATTTTAATTGTTAACAATAAACTCAAAAGTTTAAAAAATGTGCATATTTTCATTCTAATTTTGAAAATCATTGATTTGTAACCTTTTAACTATATTTTACCACGCGTAGGCTACATAAATTCTGATATACATTAACAATGATTCACATCAACGGATATTCAAACCTATTACGCCTGTTTCGGGTAAGGTATTTATAAACAAAAAACTTTTCTATACCAATAGGCATTTCCTTCTTTAAAGAAATAAGTAACCACATATTAGAGTACAATAAGAAGTTGGTAGGCTGTTGTGTAAAAAAAAATAAAAACTCATTAAAATATGAAATTTATTAGGTATAAAAAAAATTCAAACAGGCACGTCGGTCTGAGACCGATAATAAAATAAAACATCACGAATTCAAGGATCTATTTTTCAAACGATTAAAAAAATAATCATTGAATAGACCCAACGACCTATCGATTCAGAGCGATTCAAACTATTTAAAATTACGAGGATGTCACTTCCAATATTACACTTCTTCACATCTGCCTAGTCAATTGTATAAAAAATTGTCTTAATATATAAAATATTTATTATACACCTTAAGATACCCTACAAAAACATTGTGCGTTTATTTCCATAAAATATGGTGATATTGCTACGTTTTCAACCAGCGCCAGCTCGTTTAAATAACGACACGAGTTAGTTTATTTACTTTATAACTTCTAAATTTTGCTCTCGGTTCAACCGACGCTCAATCCTACAGACTTGAGGTTTATTGCATTCGGTTCGAATTTACAATACAATTTCTACGATGTTACATTTGTTAAATACATCACAGATTAAATCTAGCATAGATTCTACAGCAATGGAACCATACCCAATCGACATTAGATTTTGTATATATATAGCCGACATGCCTAATTGAAAATTACTCATTCGCGATAAAAAATAAAGTGATGCTACGTGTAAATAAATCGATCACAGAATATTTCTTTGAAGGTCATGTACGTCACTTGTTATGTAATATAGATAAGTATAAAGTTACGTAACTGTGGGTTAAATAATTAAGATTTACAAGTGTCCTCGTTCTGATAGCACCATTCAGGTTCCAAAGATTCAGCCTTGATTCCCATACGGACTAGGCGCTCCCTGTAATAAAAAAAAATGTTTGCGTATTAAAAAAATAAACCCGACTGCATTATAAATCTCTCTAAAATCTTAAATCTTAAACTCTCACTAGTTAAGCAACTCAAATGACACCTCAAATGTAAAAATAGTACAAAAAGAAACATCATACAATTATGTACATCAATACGTACACTCCAAAAAATATCTCTCCTTAAAAAATAATAGGGAATCGAATTTACGAAGTGAAAAATCGTTTCAATGCGAATCTTAAAATTGAATATGCAAGAAATACAAAATTATTAATTAACGTTGATTTCGTAGTAAGGATCACTCTATAGGTATATGTAAAATGTTCAAGCGTAGTGGTTACTATAAATCTTAAATGAGATGATGACTGCTAGCAACATAATCATAACTATGTAATCAAAAAATCTTTTTTTTTATGCTTGAAGTTTAAAATGAATAGTAGTGTAGTGGTAAAGGTCGGCAAACCAAACCACTAACAATGTAGTCGTATTCGTGGGTATTCAATAAGGCAGCGGAATGACTTAATATTTGTGTATTTGTTAATACAGTAGGAAGATAAAATCGAATGAATGTAAACAAAACAACACAGGTATTTATATAATAATATTTGCACCCGACACTAATATTGCGGAGAGGGACTTAGGGGAATTAGAGTTTTAGTGAGTTTTTTGTTATTTTGTAATACATATTTACTGTTGCGGTTGGATGTACCTACATACTTATTACTTATGTGTGTATTTCGTACAGTACCATGCCGTTTATGCTGTTCTGAAGTTTCAGTTCTGTTCAGTTCAGTTCTGTTTTGTCAGTAAGTCAAAATACTTTATATTTTATCCCTCATAATAATTTATAGTGGTTACATACTGATATATTGCACCTATCTCATTGTATCTGAATTTGTTTTCTAGCCATACATAAATTACGAATTGGTTTAATAAGTATATTTTCAAAGTAATTATAAAACTTAATAAATAAGAATAATACATCTTATATCTTAAAATTGTTATTTATGAATGTGATTTAAAATAAATTATACAAATGATTGTACTTTATTAATTCTTGCTTGTTCTACAATGCGTCTTTAAATGAAGTAGCACTTATTTTTTTTATTTTATACGAGGGCAAAGCAGCAGACGGGTCACCTGATGGTAAGTGACTACAGCCGCCCATGGACTCCAGAAACTCAACAGTCACAAGTCACATTTAAAAGTGCCCCCTAGGGTGAGAGGGGAAAGAGTAGAGGGAACGAGGAGAGGGCAGAGGAGAGGAGGACTTGGGCCCCTGGTAACTTCATTCGCGCGGTGAAACACAACGCAAGCATTGCTTGAAACAATTGTTTTCAGTTTTAGTGGTATACCATTCGGTGGTATTACTTCGGCTCCATTCCTAGGTGATATGGCAGATTAATAATTATCTATTCATTCGAAGGACTTAGTATTAGAATATAAGGAGTAAGGTAGATGGTAGCCAGACCTGACGTTGAGCATCCTCTGCTCGGCGCGTCGCCAGGAGTGTTGGTGGTCGGGCTCGGCCCACAGGCGCTCAGCCAGCGCCGCCGCACGCGGCCACAGGCGCCCCTCCAGCGATGACTCGTCCGCCTGCTCTGACCACAGCGCCGCCTCGCCGCCTGCACACGTTATATATACCACTCGTGAACTTTAACTTCACATGCCTCATGGTCACGTGGTTAGTGACCCTGACTGCTGAATAACAAGGGTTCGATTCCCACACGGGTCAAAAATTTGTGTGATCCACAAACAGTTGTCCAAATCTTTCTTTCTCCAAATCGTTTTTTATGTCCGTGTTGAGTGTTTGTAAAGCTCCCAGGAATTATTCCTTATGCAGGAGTTCTTTATAAAAAAAAAGTAATACGAACACATTACACAAACACTTAATTATCTACTTGCCATTGAACGTAACAATCGTGGTCCCAATTTTTACTTTATCTTTTTTTTATTTAATTATTGTTTAAAGTAAATATTTATATACATAAAAAATACTATTTTGAAGTATAAAACGTATGCCTTTGAAATCTATGTGTAATGTGAACCGAATCATGATATAAAAGCTTTTCCATAAATAATAACATACATACAATACGGAATTATAAGTGGTGGATAAAAATAAATATAGTACAAATATTACCATTTACTCTTAATTGCATTCCAAACATCATATACATATATAAATACACTTTAAAACATAACAGTCCTTCTTACGAAGTGGAGTAGATAATACAGAAAAAAGACCTCACTTACCCAGAATAAGATCTTCATGTCCAGGCGCCATGTGCGCTGGACTGTTCGAATATACCTTTTGCCAGCCAATGTATGGAGAACACCAGTTGTTACCTGTTGAGTTTCAGTTGGATTTAGATTACAATATATAAATAACCTAATATTTTTTTTTTTTTTTTTTTTTTTTTTTTTTTTATACTATAGGGGGACAGACGAACAGACGGCTCACCTGATGGTAAGTGACACCGCCGTCCATGGACCCTTGCAACTCAAGTGCGCTGCCCGCCTTTGAGGGTGATGAGGGATGGGGAATGCAGGGAGTGGAAAGAAGAGAGGAGGGATGAGGAGATGGTAAAAAGGAGAAAGGAGAAGAGGGGAGAGAAAAGGGGGGAGGGGGAATTGGGCCTCCGGAAACCTCACTCAATTCGGGGAAATGCAACGCAAGCGTTACTTCACAACCGGTTTTCTGTGAGGCCGTGGTATCGCACCGGTCGAGCCGGCCCATTCGTGCCTAAGCATGGCTCTACCACTGTTAAAGATACTGTTAAAGAATATGAAGATTTTAGTTAATAAACTAAGACCACATTGCTATATGAAGTGCACCGAAAACATTATTTCAACCGAGCCGAACAGAGCCCCTTTAGCAAGAGGCAACGGGACCTGTCACCACTACGTTGGGTACTTCACACTTCCCTTTTGATAAATGATCCCATCAAACTTTTATCATGTACATATATTTCCCTAATAATTATAAATATTTTTTTAATGACATAAATAAATATGAATTTCTAAAATGACGAACTTCGTGTTATTAACTAACAGATCTTTTAAGTACATGGCGACCTAAAAATACTGGATAAACATATATCAACACCATCTAGCGACGATGAACTGAACTGTGTAGCAACTACTCTAACTACGTAGTAAGATCCTGAATCGCGATATGCCAACCTAACATCAACCGACGGGCAGAGGTCTGCTAGGTATGATCATATTGCCTGGTCGGAGGATCCTCAAGTTTTGTTGGAGGGACATGACACATACTCCTCGAGCGAAAAAATGGTTCTTTTTTATTACTTCCAACCTGTCCCGTTTACGCACGGTCAGCACATAGATCACCCACTGAGCTCATCTATAGATTAACTAAAAATTTCATTAAAATCACTCAAGCCAGTTAGCAGTCCATAAGCAACATGCACAGTTGGACACATTTATTTTTAAGTACAAACCTTCTCCAACCCAGGATCCGTATCCGCAGTCGAAGTAGAGAGCGTCGTAGTTAGATATGATCAGCTTGTAGCCCTTCTCCAGAAGTCCCTTGATCTGAGGGTCTCTACCAGTCGTCCATACCTACGGACAAAATTTCATTTAAAACAAAAGCTGTTTCATAGACTAAACGAACGAAGCAATAGTTTGAGTGGTCACCGAGTGTTGTGGGTTCGATACCCACAATTTACAACACTGTGTAATCCCCAAGTAGTCCTGAGTCTGGGTGTTCTCTGTATCCATTATTTAAATGTTTGTACGCTCCCCCACGATACAGGAATTAATCTTAGTGCAGGAGTTGTCTTGTATAAGAAAAAAAATATGATTCTGGGGTTTTATTAGTTTTTATTAAAAGCCAGAATCATTCTACTTTATGCGCAGTTGTGTGAAACAGCGGCTTCGAGAGTTCATCTCCACAACTTAAACGGCCAATCACTTTCAAAATATCTATAAATATCTAAGGGCTTTAGAAAGTATATGAAAAAATAATTATGCCCACAAAATTTGAGGGTTCCATCGATTTCGCTGAGTACCCATAATTAAAGCCTGTCTTGGTGACAGTGGGACCACCGCACGAATATACGCATTCAAACTAAATAAATAAGTATTTGAAAATCGGTCAACAGTTGAATTGTCGTCAGAGAAATCGTTGAACATACATAAATACACACAGTCGAACATAGAAGTTGGTTAATAATTATTCCTACACGGGAAAAATAATTTCTGTAATTTACAAATAGCACAACACAGGTGTCAGTCATTATGCGGGATTTGTCTCTTAAAAATAAATAAATATAAAACAACACATTTATGAAGTCGGTTAAAAGACTTACTTGAATAATATAATCTTCATTGCTCAGAAATTGGTCGATATGAGAGTAATCTGTCAGCGTGCTGGTCCATAAAATGAGAGGCAGTTTCTTGTCGAAAGCCTGAAAAAAGAATTCAAATTATTCGAATCAATCTATCCCTCGAATTAAGGTACTTCAGCACGAAAAAAGTACTTCTCGGTACTTCAGTAGAGTACTTCTCTACTTCTTACAACATACATACTCTAATCTACCTGCCTATATGCCCCAAGGGGTAAAAAATTGCCATTCGTAAATCAGTCCCATTTATGTAATAGGGGGCAAGCCTATTGCCGTCACCGATCGGAAGAGTTGGGATGTCCCAAGTTTACTCCGCAGTAGGACTTAATTATAGTGAGCAGAATGTTGGACTCTAATAAGTTGAATAGGTTACATAGAAATAACCTTATGAAGCCACTACCACGTCCAGTAGTTTAAGTTTTCTCACCTTATAAGCCCTGTCAGCAGCTTTCGTCTGGAAGTAGTTCCACAGTTTCAAGAAGCTAGGCTTGCCGAGGTCCCAGCGATTTTGTATCATGAAATTCTGAATTTCCAAGGAAGAGTTCCAGCAGTTTTCACTTACTTCATCACCTCCCATGTGGAACATGTCTGTGTCGAAGACGTCTGAAAAGTTATAAATCCACGATATTTTAGGAGGGGAATGAATTTCAATCACTATTAATTGCTTGCCCCCTGTTATGTTACTTGGGTTAAAAAAATATGGGCGTTGAGCCTATGTCCATCTGTGGACTGCTGTAGGCTAAGTGACTGATGTGTTGACGACAAGTACTTGATTCAGCGTGAAAAAATATATTTTTAAAAATGTTTTATTCAAAATTTTCTTCGAAGAATACTTTTTCTGGTGTGGGTATACATGTCTAAAAAAGATACTATGATACTACGATATTTTTATGCATACATTTTCGTAAGAAATCGCCACCAACATCTTCGGTATTAAATACTGTTACGAGCTGGGTATTTAATAAATTAAAGTAGTCGATTGATAACCAAAAAAAAAACAACACAATATTTATTAATACCACTCTTTACAATTACAAATCACTATATCACTCGTTAGTCGCACTAGAAGATCGCTTCGATGTTTGTTCGCTGTATCTTGAATCAATACTGCCCGTACGGCTAACACGATCCGCTTTTATATTGCTGTCGAGATAACTAGAATGTACGATAATATTCGATCGATGGTTCTAGACTAAATAGATTATTCTAGAGCTACTTGTAGCGCCATCTAGCGTCATAATGTCCACAGTTGTGCGCTATCCGACACTAGATGGCGTTGTCCTTCGTTCTCGCGTCTTGTAGATTGCTCCAGACTATTTTTCTCGATGGCGCAACAATACCTATAATTTTATCAATTGGAGCCCTCTTTATTACAAGTTATTAGTTTTATAGATAAATATAAGGATTAATTTTCCGTTTCAACAAAGGATTTCTGTATTAAAAGAACACGAATTTTCCTAAAACTTAAACCCTAAAACGTTATTGATTTAAGTTATTCACGGGGTCAACTATCTGACCCTAAAGTATGACCACACGTTTTTTTTAACACTTTGTATATGGAACTCGCTCAGGCATTGATATGACTTTATTATTACATAAGTACTGTAAGTTAATATCTGACAAAGTAACAGTGGGTAAAACATTTACCGGCCATATCCTTGTAAATATCTTCCAAGTGATCGTACAACTCCTCCTTGGTGGGGTTCAACTGGCCGCAAGGAGGCTCCACACAGTACTTCCCCCACGGTTCAGCCTGATGATATCAACACAAAAATAGTTGTATAACATTATAAATATATTTATAAAAGGTTATCAGGTAACTAACGTTAATTGCTTATATACCATAAGCAATTAACTTTAGTTAGAATTTTTGTAAAATTAGTACTAATTTTTTACTCAAAGTGGCAGAGTGAGTAAGTTTAGTATTACCTTAACATAGAAATAGCAATAAAATACTTGATAGTTCGGTTGATATAAGTATGTAATTATAGGATTTTCTTTATGATTTAGCGGGACAGACGAACAGACGGGTCACCTGATGGTAAGTGATAACCGCCGCCCATGGACACCTGCAACTCAAGAGTCGTAAGAGCGCTGCCACACTTTGAGGGGATAAGGGGATGCGGGCCAGGGAAAGGAGTAATTGGACCTCCGGAAACCTCATAAACAGTTTTCTGTGAGGCCATGGTATCTATCGCTTCGGTCGAGCCGGCCTATTCGTGCCTAAGCATGGCTCTAACAGAAAAAAGATTATAGATACTGAAATGAATTATGTTTAAAAGATATTATAACGTGATGACGACAAACTCAATATACATAAATTATGGCCTTCAGATGAAAATATATAAATATTTTTAAAGAGAAAGAATTTAACATTTAAATAATGAATATTTATAACGGTTCTTAAATCTGAGATGACCATAGCAACAACAAGTCATTGACACACTCCGATTGGAAGTCAAAGACATTAAAATAACTGTAAATAACCGTATTTTATTTATTTAAAAAAATATAAATAATGTATGTATATATTTTAAAAGTACAATTTTCAAACATAAACAAATTTATTTTTAACCTTGGAATGACTTATCTTAATTGAATTGCTTTACTTTTGAAACAAATTTATAGTGCGTATATATTGAAGGCCCCCGCCTTCAATATATACAAATATCTGTATTTTTTTACACTTTCAAGATACAGATAATAATGTTGGTAATGTTACAACCCCTGTTTTATTTAACGATATTCATTATCAATTAAATTTTATACGATTTAGTATTCGGTTAAATTCATGAATTTAATTCAATATTTTAACCAAATACCGAATACTAACCGAATATTCATCGCATCACTATTTCATGAGTTTATCCGAATAGCGTATACTAACCGAATATTAGATAAGCAAGAGAATTACCTTGAAGCACACAGTGAGTCCGGTGTCCTGCCAGCCCTCGCCCACGTGCGCGGGCGCGTCGAACTCGGGCAACACGCGCACGCCGCGCACTCGCGCATATTCCACCACTTCTTTTATAGCTTCCTTTGTGTATACCTGCAATGTATATCATATAATCGATAATTTACCGACCTTTTACCGATAATTTAGTTCATCTCACAAAAATAAAGGCTAAGAACTCAATTTAGATGCACGTATGCAAATAGGCTACTGCTCCGTGGATATACATATTTTTACCGAGTACTAGTTGTAGAACGGGAATTCGTTCTCGTAGAAATTTTAGTCCGTAATTTTTCCGGAACAAAAAGCATGTGTTAATTAAATCTACGTGTAATTCGAGACTACACTGTGTTAAATTTCACCCAGATCCATTCAACCGTTCTGGTGTGATTGAGATTGTTCCATCATCCATCTAATCTTTCGCATTTATAATAGTACCTATTAATATTCATAATGTATGATAATAAAAGTATTAAACGTCAAACGGTATATTCTGCAGAACCTTGTATGAAATAACTTATAAGGGAATTTAATAGTTTACTTAACAATTAACAATAAAAAACCAGTCTTTCAGTCTTATGTGTGTGTCCTACACACTATGATTTGTTTTTTTTTTTTCAACTAACTTAACTTAATTACATGATAACCTTACAGAATTTATTTCAACTGAAGGCTATCTATTTCTACAGACTAGGCTATTTCTATAGAATATTTAGGGCCTAACAAATTACTTAATATACCAATACGATCAGCGATTCGTCATCAGTTTTTTGTATGTAGTAAGAACAACAATTAGCAATAATATTAAAAAAAAACCGTTACCTTGGCAGGTGAGTAAGCACCAAGCTTATGTAGGTCAGGTCTTCTCGATGACTCGAACGGAAAACTTTGAGTGTCCGTGATGTGCCAGTGGAAGGTGTTTAGCTTGACGGCCGCCATCGCATCTGGTAAAAATGGACAGGACATTTAGTTTATTGTTTTTTTATGCGAATGAGCAGACGGATCACCTGATGGTAAGTGACTACCGCCGCCCATGGACACCCGCAACTCAAGAGTCATAAGTGCGTTGCCGGCCGTTTAGGTAGGAATACGCTCTTTTCTTGAAGGTTTGAAGGTCGTATTGGTCCGGAAATATTACAGGCGACAATTTGTTCCATAGACTGTGCGAGGCAAAAAGCTTCTGGAGAAGCGCACAGTGGTGGAGTGCCAATCGTCCAGGTTATGGGGATGGATGTTTTTTCGTGTAGGACGATGGCGGAAACCTGCAGCCGGTATAAGTCCGTACAATTTCTCTGAACACTCCGCATGATGCATGCGATAGAGAATGCACAGTAAAGCTACATCTCTACGCAACGCCAAGGTGTCAAGCCGATTATTGATTATTGTGTAAAAATATTTTTCTAGATAGTCCTACACCCTAAGAACACTACTTTTGACTGACTTCAAAAAAGGAAAAGTTTATTACCGCAAACAAAAGACCAAAGAAAAGATGGATGGACTGCGCGAAAGAGGATATCGCCAGAATTTGCCTATCTATTCCTCATTTCACTGCTTACCCCTAAGCAGAGAAATGACAAATGATAGTATATAATCATAATTCCGATAGTCACATTTGCTCACGGATTGATAGCCTGAGCCTCGAAAAACATCTTAAGAGGCTCTCGGTAGATGGCTGAAAACAGTTGACTGACTGACTGATGCAGAAAACAGTTCTCCTCGACCAGGCCTGCATTGTCACGAGTTCATATGGTTAGGACTCCATATATAGTAACCTCCTCTAGGACTTGATCCCCGTACTCGTCATGTCGGTGGTCTACTATTTTTTATATTATTAATGATATATGTATATATACATATATATTTTAGCATATGGTTTTTATGTTAAATAAAGGAGAAAATAATAATAGCTACAGACATCTCACTGCACAGCTGTCTGATCCCAAACCAGAAGAAGTTTGTTACCAGATATCTCCATCGTTTATTTACCGATTTAGATTATTTTTTGTTTGCAGAAGTATGCTTCCCGTTTGAACCTATCTAAAATAGAAAATTAAGGAATGAAGAATACATATTAAGCGATATCTTCTTGGTGTGAGAACCGATTCTAATATTTCTTTTTAAACTGAATTGAAGAAAACTTTTGATCAAATTAAACTATTTATATTAAAGCTATTGTTATTATGAAACAAATATATATACATAATTTTAACTAAGGATAATGATTTGTTGGGATTAAGTGAAGTGAGTATTTTGCGAAACTTAAAAATGCTGCGGTTTGCTTGCATTTAGTTAAAGGGAAAACAGTTGGATTAGCAATAATCATATGGTACCTCCTATCGTGCTATATTACTATTATTATATTAATATACCTATTGACTGGGCACAGCTTATTTAGAAGAAGATAAAAATTAGTTTTTTTTTGTTTTTCAAATGCTCTGGACTATCAGTTGCATTTGAAAGATTTGTTTTTGTATTGGATGGAGTGTATATTAGAGAATAAAATAGGCTATACAATATCACGCTGCGAACCTTTGCGACCAGTGATCTACTCACCTATTAGACGTTCATTTGAATCCCTATCATTCAAGGTAAACTTCGAACATAATTTATACTTAATATTTATACCAGGATTTTATACCAGGAAATACTGCAGAAATTATTTCAAACTCACATCACAATATTTCATTAAATATAAATAATGTTAAGTATGAAATATGTTTATTTTAAACATTTAAGTTTTGGATTCCTACATCCACTAAATTATGAAGAGTTATGAAGTGACTTAGTTTGGTATAAATGATAAAACCTGTTGGTAGTAAAGCAAGTGGCAGATTAAAGGTGTTAGGATATGTACACTCCTGTACATACCTACGAACGTATTTATTTAGAAATTACATCAATTTGAACTGTAGACCTAAGTGAGTCTTCTTAATCTGCATATTAAAAGTCTTGATTATAAATAAATTATAAGTAAAATTTGATACTTACTGATAGTGTCCTTGATGGACTCGATAGAGTAGAAGTTCCTGGCAGTGTCTAAAAGTATACCACGGTACGGATACTGAGGTCTGTCGCTGATGGAGACGTCTCGTACGATCTACAAATAAAAAGGTATTTCTATATAACTGCGTATTGTGAAAATAAGCAAACATGTCACATCATCTTTGATACACAAATCTAACAAAAAAGAACATCTTAAGCTATAAAAAATATTCAAGTATTTTGCCAGGTCTAAAGAAATTGTCAGTCTTCAGAAATTTTATTATAATCTTAATAAAGTGTAAACCCTAGACGGGTTATAACAAAATAGTAAACAGAGTATAGTGTTTATATTGGTTTTAATAAATAAGTTATGGTGTTGAAATGATCTTCCAATTACCTCTGTGTCTCCGAATCATTACGATCCACCCTAAGATAGAAAATAGATAGAATATGATAGAAATTGCATTTAGCAATAACACCGCCCTTTGTACATTATTTATCTGACATGTGTATTTATTATACTTTAATTGTCACTATCGTGTGCCAAAGAGCCATCTATATATCTCTCGATAGTTATTTAAGACAAATACACAAGAAGCGTTAGTTTAAGAGATGACTAATGACGCAGACAAAATAAAATAAGAAATATATGTATAAACATATGTATGTATCTATAGACCATTAAATCATAATCATTATAAAACTACATAAATTGAATTCGAAGGTAGTACCTAATAGTGATAAAAATACAAATATTTGCAGTATCACTATGGGCATAAAGCAATTCCACAAGCCCGTATTAATTTTCAACCCACGAGAATGCTAAACCACTTGAAATACAAAGGAATCCTACATGTGTAGGGAATGCAATCTCGACTCGAGATCGCTAATTCGAGATCTCGCGGTTTAGCTTTTTGAGATGTCGCCTCTCGGATAGTTTTCCAAAAACAATTGTTAAAAAAAAGCGATGCAAAACCTGGTTTTGATCTTGTGACGAGGTCTTTAGCAGTGGTAGAGCCATGCTTGCTTAAGCACGAATGGGCCGGCTCGACCGGTGCGATACCACGGCCTCACAGAAAACCGGTTGTGAAGTAACGCTTGCGTTGCATTTCCCCGAAATGAGTGAGGTCTCCGGAGGCCCAAAATCCCCCACCCCCCTAATGATAACGCTGTTAACGAAAAGGATACCCCAGGGGGGTACCAGCGCTAGCGTTGGAGAATCCCCCCCTGGACGTCCACCCTCAGTACGGATTATGCCTGAGCGTGGACGCCCAGGCTGCCCCTCGTACTCTGGGGGGGGGCTCAACTGCGCTCTCAAAATCTGCTCGGGGCAAGAGAAGGCATACCATGGCACCCCCTGTCACGTTTACCGTGGATTTTTGCAACATTAGGGGCTTACATTCGAACCTCGACACTGTCCACCACCACCTTGAGACAGCAAAGCCGGCCTTGCTCTTTTTAACCGAGACGCAGATATCATCTCCAGCGGACACATCCTACCTCTGCTACCCTGGGTACGGACTGGAACACTCCTTTGTTCCTAAGGCATATGGTGTATGCGTGTACGTTAGAGATGATATCACTTCTCGCCGCCTCGGCAATCTTGAAGGTAGGGACCTCTCCATTTTATGGCTACGTGTAGACTGCGACGACCATCCCCGCATCTACCTATGCCTCTACAGGTCCCATAGCGGTGATGCCGAAACGGACCGACTCATCGACCACGTCCAAATGGCTACAGACTCAGTGCTCCAGCAGGTCCCATCCGCAGAGATCGTGATTCTTGGTGACTTTAACGCCCATCACGCCGAATGGCTTGGTTCGCGCAAAACCGATCATGCGGGAAGATCTGTTCACGATTTCGCCCTGGCATATGGCTTGACGCAGCTGGTAGCAACGCCTACGCGAATCCCAGATGCAGAAAGCCACGTGCCTTCACTGTTGGATCTTCTGCTGACCTCACATCCTGACGGCTCCAAAGTATCCGTTGAGGCCCCTCTTGGCTCTTCGGACCATTGCCTGATTAGGAGTATGGTGCCACTCGCTCACTCGCTGCGGCCGCGTGTTACAGGCAGTCGCCGCGTATGGCACTATAGGTCAGCAGACTGGGATGGAATGAGAACATTCTTTGCATCCTACCCATGGAGGCAGGTTTGCTTCTCGCCGGATGATCCCAATGTCGTTGCTGACTCTGTCGCGGATGTTGTGCTTCAGGGTATGGAACTTTTCATTCCATTCTCCCTGATTCCCACAGGTGGCAAGTCCCAGCCTTGGTTTGGTCGAACCTGCAAAGCGGCGTCCCGCCGAAAGCAGGAATGTTACCAAGCATGGGCTAATGCAGCGACAGCACGGGATGTAAAGACCAGCACATTAAAGAAGCAATTTAACTTTGCCTCCAGGTCCCTCAAAAGAGTAATTGCTGGGGCGAAGTCGGCTCACATCGGCAGAATTGGCGAGAGACTAGTGAGTCTCCCCTCCGGAACTCGTGCATTCTGGTCTCTTGCCAAAGCTGTCCAGGGGAACTTTTGTAAGCCATCCCTTCCACCTCTGCGCATAGGAGATAATTCGTTGGCCCACGACGCTAAAGAAAAATCCGATCTTCTGGGCAAACTCTTTGCGTCCAACTCGACCCTGGACAACGGGGGAAACGCACCGCCGACCATACAGCAGTGCGAGACCCGCATGACGGAAGTCCGGTTTACACAAAGGGCAGTACGTAAAGCGCTTCTTTCCCTCGACGTTCATAAGTCGAGTGGGCCCGATAGAATCTCTCCTATCGTGCTGAAGACGTGTGCTCCAGAGTTAGCACCGGTTTTAACGCGCCTTTATCGGCTTTCCTACTCTCTTGGCGTAGTCCCGAACTCATGGAAGACAGCTCTAGTGCACCCAATCCCTAAAAAAGGAGATCGCTCGGATCCGTCCAACTACAGACCCATAGCCATAGCCTCCTTGTTCTCCAAGATAATGGAATCCATTGTTAACTGCCAGCTCCTCCGGTACTTAGAAGACCACCAGCTCCTCAATGGTCGACAATACGGCTTCCGTCAGGGTCGTTCAGCTGGTGATCTTCTCGTATACTTGACTCACCGGTGGCCACAGGCGATCGAGACCAAGGGGGAAGCGTTGGCCGTTAGTTTGGACGTGGCGAAGGCCTTCGATCGGGTCTGGCACAAAGCGCTCCTTGCGAAGCTTCCTTCCTATGGGCTTCCCGAGAAACTGTGCAATTGGCTCACCAGTTTTCTTACAGACAGAAGCATCAAGGTCGTTGTTGACGGTGCATGCTCCGACTCGAAGTCTGTTAATTCTGGTGTCCCACAAGGCTGTGTGCTATCACCCACGCTGTTTCTTCTGCATATCAACGACATGCTGCAGATTAGCAGCATCCATTGCTATGCAGACGATAGCACGAGTGATGCCCTTTACACCGGCCGGTCGATATATCAAGCGAAGTCCAGTTTCGCGGTCACTTAGAGAGTAAGGCCATATTAGCCTCGAAGAAGCTTGGTGTGCTAAACAGATCGAGACAGTATTTTACTCCGGCCCACCGCCTACAACTTTATAAGGCGCAGGTTCGGCCGCACATGGAATACTGTTCTCATCTCTATGCAGGTGCACCCCAGTACCAACTTCTGCCTCTTGACCGCATTCAACGGAGAGCGACTCGCATCATCGACTGCCAAGATATTTCTGATCGACTTGACACCTTGGCGTTGCGTAGAGATGTAGCTTCACTCTGCATCCTCTATCGCTTGTATCATGGGGAGTGTTCAGAGGAATTGTTCGGACTTATACCGGCTGCTGGTTTCCGCCATCGTCCTACGCGACAAAATATCCATCCCCATCACCTGGACGATTGGCACTCCACCACTGTGCGCTTCTCCAGAAGCTTTTTGCCTCGCACAACCAGCTTATGGAACAAATTGTCGCCTGCCGTATTTCCGAACCGATACGACCTTCAAACCTTCAAGAAGAGAGCGTACCTCTACCTAAAAGGCCGGCAACGCACTTGTGACTCTTGAGTTGCGGGTGTCCATGGGCGGCGGTAGTCACTTACCATCAGGTGACCCGTCTGCTCGTTTGCCCCCTATCGCATAAAAAAAAAATAAAAAATTAAAATAATAATTATTATTGAAAGAAAAAAAACTTTATTCTTTCAATTAATTACCCGTATTTGTTTGGAAATCAAATAACACAATAGCAGAACTTACATACATACGTACGCTCATGTCTTTATACCTTAAGGGGTAGGCAGAGGTGTATTAAACACCCAACAACAACACATTATTTTATTTTGAAAATATTAATTTTATTTAATTTCACTTTTGCATTGCATCGCATTAACTGCAGAATCCGGTCTTTAATATTTAACATTATTTAACAGCATTAAAAATTTGCAAAGACCGCCGTCGTGTCTACTCTAATGTCTGCAAGTCCGGTTTGACCAGACTAGCTTTGTATAAATAGAATATTACGAACAAAGAGACCAGCTCGGCTAAAAATTACTTATTGTCCAGATACAAGGGTCGGGAAACTCTGACTCTTTCACAAATTTCACAAACATTTAAATCAAAAAGACTTTTAAGCGAGATTTTTTTAGTTTTTGTCTGACCGTATGTGTCATCGCCTACACTTGCGAGTATTAAAAATAAACAGTTGACCATCTTTTAAAAGAGTATATAATGACCTCTTTTTAACCTTTATTGACGTTACAAGATCAGGTTTATTCAAAGAACAGGTGACCCCAGAAACGTTGAATAGAATTACAATGAGAGTAGACACATTAGTTACCTATTTATAGCCTCACGTATACTAGATTTCTGCAACTTTATTTCTTGTCTACGTGTGTCAATAAAAGTCAACTGGTCGGCTATTAAAAAAGTGCTACATTAATTTATTTAAATGAGAAAAGCACATATTTTGCTGTGTCCCCGTGTTGCGCAAAAAGATTTTTGGTTCAAGATTGATAATAAACCAATTGCTTAGGGATTTTTTTTTAGCACTTGCGCAGTACCACAGTTTATACACTACTTAAAGCATTTCAGTATTTGTTTGTGTGTATATGTAACTCGTGCTTGTTACGTCACATGTGTAAGACAGACTGTAGTCAGTCACTCAGTCTTCGTTTCGTATGTAACTGAAACATTTCGATAGAAAAATCATGCCTACATATCGTCACTGTCTCTGAATTTAAGAAAATAACTGGTTACGATAAACAACGGTTTTGAAAACAGGTGATGCCTAACCGGTGTGAAGCGTTACCGGTTAAGTTACGTTTTGCGAAAATCATTTAACGACCCTACTTTTTGACCAGACAACTGTTTCACGATCACACACATTTTTGTCCAATGTATGTGAATCGAACCCACGACCTCTGGCTCAGCAATCAGGATCACTAGAACAACAGGCAATTCAACATACATAGCCATCAAGCATTCAACATCTACGCCACTTGCCGTGACCGTGAAAAAAATCTAAAACACCTAATGAAAGTTTCATGTTTTGGTATTGAAGTAAGTCGTAGTTTATTATTCATTAAACAATATTTTATTTTACTTTATATTAATTATTTAATACATAGTTTTGAATGCTAAGTCAAAACTACATCAGAAGCAGGCCTGAGATGGTCGTTTCGTGTCCAAAGTATAGTCGCCTGCTAGGCAGGTGGCCAAGGTCTGCTGGGGTTCCCGGAAGCTTCCTTCTGAGGGTATTCCGGGTCCCTAGCAATAGACACTCTCGTAACGGAACACAGTGTGGTTTTAGCCGGTTCGAGTCCGACATACCACCTCACCGTCAGCTCCGGTGAGGTGACGACCCGTGGGGGTTTCTACACAAAAAGAAATGAAACAACTGCCTTCCTGAGTCTGACACATATTCTATATAAAGTTTTGGCTTGTAATGTTTCTGTATATGTATATATGTGTGGCTACTATAGAAGCAATATTTGGTCTTCTTCTTAGTATTGGCTTGTGTGTAATTTAAATTACCGATATTTAATTTGTCATTGATTCTGTTATATATCCATGTGCTTATTATATAATACTGCCCTATGCTATTCAGTAAAGAACGGTTTTACATAACTACGGACGGAACTGATACTACACATGGTACAGTAAATATTTTTGTTATAATAATATAATAGAAGCTACCAAATAAGTACCTTAAAAGCTGTGACTTTTCATGTATAGAAATTCTGAGCGTTATTTTAATTGCAAAGGAAGATAACCTTATCATGTCAACCAGATAACAGCCTGCACCATTATCACACTGCGTACCTTGCATTGTACACCTTTGAAGTATATCATACATTACATTACATGACAGTAAGCGTAAGAGTTCTTTAGACTGTGATATCACTATACATAGATCCAGTTTTTTATTTAGAAAAAACTACTACGTAAACCTAATAAAACTTATTTTCTTTTACTATTTTTTTTCCCTTTAATAATTTAAGTGTATCGAATAAATATTTTTCTTTCTTTCTTTCTTCTAAATCTATAAAACCATAATAACAAAACTTTTGTAGTTAGATTTTTAAATTTTTTTAAATTTGAAATCTTATACCCTATGTCACTGCCTTGATTGAAACACACAAGCTCACATGTCGAAATCTATCAAGCGGTTAAGGCTCCAGAACGTGACAAAGAATCACATACACTTGAAAACATAACCCTACTTATTGCGCAGCCGTGTAAAAACGTGTAAGCAAACGCGAACGTAACAGAACCTGAAGCACAGAAGGTTATCGACCCTAAAATCAATAGCCGTACAGCTACCTCCTCGATCCTGAGCTATGCAAAAATCGTGGACTAATATTGTGCGAACAAACCGGTCCTCTCATAAGAAAGAACTCGTTCGCCTCGCTTGCAATGACAATGACTCCAGCCCTGCTGCGAGGTTTAGGCGTTTGTAATCATTACCATGATACAATACATACGTTCTTTGTAACAATACAAAATACATGCATGCCGAACTAGTCTAATTCACCAAGTTATCAAACCATTGAACAATTTATTAGATTATTTTGTCAATACTAGGATCTCAGGATAGGACCTCTCTCCCTCTCTCCTACTATTACCAAGCTGAAGCTATAATATACATATATATAACCTATAATATATATTAAAGTTAGCCTGATTACAAAACAAAAGTGTATGTTTTTACTTTTACTCACTAGTATATTATATTATCGACCTTCAATCAAACCTTCAAGAAAAGACTCCCACTTCAAAGGTCAGCAACGCACTTGCGACTCCACAGTTGCAGTCCAGTCCAGAGTTGTCCATGATCAGCTCGTTTGTCCCCGTATAACATGTGTAAAAAAAAATACCTGCCTGTCCATACTTTAACACTATTATTATAGAATGTTTGTATGAAATGGCTCGTTGTAAAGATGCCTGATGAATTATTAACGTCACGTAGCTGTACGGGCTCAAGGTATTTTATTGGTCGTCTGTCGATATTGCAATACTCCGTAGTAACACAAAGAAACAAATAAATTCTAGAAGTGAGGGATATATAATTTATAATTCTGATGGTTTGTTTCTCGGCCGAGTAGACTGGGTCCACCCTATCTTTTGCCGTGGGTATCGTAATAGGCGACTAAAAGATTAGTTTTTCATATCAGACAGTATATATGTACATATACATATATATGTATATTTACCCTGCGTTCATGGTGTTACTGTTCCACTCCCTAATTGTCACAGCGTGATGTTTTATAGCCTATATTAATTCTCTTGTCTGGAGATTAGCTCATTTGAACAAATGGTTGCGGGTCACCATGCTGCATTGACTAGACATGTAATGAGGATGGTGACCACTACTCTTGGACTCCACTTATTGCTTTCCATCAGGCAAAGTGGAGTTACTATGATAGGCCCATAAAAAAAAACTCAGCATCTAAAGAACGACGAAAACACACCCAGTGTCTAAACAATTATACATATATCTTTTTTTTTTAACTAGTTGTGCTCCGCTCTTAAGAGCAGCAGCGCGATATTTTATAGCCAATAGCCTAAGCATTCACGCCTAAGCTGTGATCTTTGTTAATTTTCTTTCCACAAAACTTACACTTTATCGTGATAGAGCTATGCCTAGGCACGAATGGACCGCCACAGAAAACCGGTTGTGAAGCAACGCTTGCGTTTTCATTTCGCAGAAATTAATGAAGTTTCCGGAGGCCCAACTACCCCTCTCCTCTTTCCCATCCCCTTATATCCTCTCTCCTCTTTCTCCTCCTCGCATCTCCCCACCCCTCATCAGCCGCAAAGGCGGGCAGAGAACATATGACTCTTTTATTGTAGGTGTCCACTGACGGCGCGGTGGCTGTCACTTACCACAAGGTGACTTTCAAATAAACAAACATATAAACTGCCTGTTTAATATAAGTGCAGATGAGTCAGATATAGATTAGCGAAATATGATACTGTACCAGACTACCCAATATTCTCTACCAATAACTTAGCCCTGTTATGCATTTGCGAAACCAAACCGCTGTTTTGCGCCTCATCACCGGTATCTAACAAGAGCTCCAACCACAGCGTCTAACAGCAGCTTCTAGTTACAGCAGAACGGCGCCACGTTTCCACTTTCTACTCACCGAAATGATCACGCCTAGCAAATCTAAAATTAGTACTTAAGCACTAGCCGTCCAGTAGACCTGGTATTGAGTACACGATTAACGGTCACCACCAATGCTTCCTTTCTCCTTAGTATCATAATATTTATTTAAATATCTATCAGCCGTATCTTTTTACCGACTTCCTAACTTCTACAAGCCTTAAGATCCAATAAGACTTACCAGCATGTGGTTCCTGATGTCATCATAAACGATGAGTTGTGCAAGCGTCTCCAGGCCGTGTCTCACACCGAAGAATGAACCGCCGCTGATGGTGGCGTTGATAGTGTCGCTCGATGACGGGGATACGCGGATAGAATAGCTCTCGTCCATGTCCATTGAGAATTCTGGTTAAAAGCAGAATAAATTATAAAAGTTCGCCTTACGAGTAGTCGAAGGTATAAATATCTGATGATTACAATTTTTTAGGGAATGTAATAAAAATGTTAAGTAATAATAAATTGGGAAGCAGAGGTGTATTAACATATTTATTTATCTCTGTACACTTTGTAAGAATCCACAGCGAACCTGTTTAAAGTGCATGTTTCCGCTTATCGTACTGCTATAAAAATTGTGCAAATCTACTCCATTCTAATTTAGGCGAACAGGGAACGTTACAACATTCCCTGTTCGCCAATGGGTTCTGTGCCTTCATTTGATTGAATTGAAATAAAAGTCCAAAAAAAGAACCCATCACAGCTGGATTATTTGGCATTAAAACTTTACCAGAATTCTCCCAAGCAATCAGGTATTGATTACAAAGAGTTACCCAACAATAACATTTTTTTGAATATTTTTTTCGGTATACAGAGAGCGACTAAGCAAGACACAACAAGACTTTACTGGCGGACACTTTTAGTTCATTTATGAAAATGTTATTATTACCAGATGACGTATAAATGAAGCGCCATGTCCCCACTATAAGGTTTTTTAGATATCGATAATTAATGGGGTATTCTTGTAGAAGCAGACACACTGGTTTGATATATTGACTCGTCTTTATTAACGCTATGTTACCAAGGATAATGACCTCGATGTTTCTGTTAAGGATCTGAGCATATTTATATTTATCTATCCATGCAATTACTAGCAGTTAACTAGCAGTTTCCTGTAGTTGAGAGTACGCATGTGATGTGAAGTGATAAATATGCTGGAACCTGGTCACATATTTAACTGATATCAACATCCGCGAAAGCCGTACAGTTGTCAAATAGAGTTATAATGTAGGACTACAATAGATATTGATATCTTTAATGCATAAAATAAAGTAGTTAACCGCTTACATAGTAAATTATCCGATAAATAATCTATAATTATCATAAACCATAAATCTGTCGGAAGTTTTTTTCTTTTCACCCGACTGCTCAACGAAGGGGTTGATGATGAATGTATGTATGTATGTATGTTTTCTTTGTCACGCATTAGAGCCTATACAGCTTGACGGAGGACATCGAGAAGTTAACTAGTTACGTAATGCAGTCAGGATTAAATATTTGCTTATATTTTTTTGTTATCTACTGCAGGTGCAATATCTTGGCTGTGAGAGCTGTCAGCCATCGTGCTTGTGATGCAGGTCATAAAGTGTCAGTCCCTAAAGAAAAGCTTCAAAGTACATAGGTACAATAAATTCTAAACGAACTAGTACTAAGTGCGTGAAGCCGAACTGCTCAGTAGTTATTAAGTACCTAATACGACGGTAGGAGTTTCACTGCGCAATGAAAGCAGTCCCAAGATCAACCGACCTCAACCGTTGGGTCAGTCTGTCAAGCATAAACACCTAGTCTAGAACTACTCCTCATGTTTTACCTACTGTATAGTCCAAGAAGAAGAAAAACATACCTCTGAAATCGGGATTCTCGTTAACTAGGTACACGTGTAGAGATTTTCCAGTGTCCTTGGGAGTAACCCCTCTAGGCATTGCCGTCGAAACTATACTCTTAAATCTCTGTGAATATGAACATTTTACATGGGATTAAAAGTGGATCACCTACAAATAAAACACATAGAGGAGAGATTGACCGAGATTCAAACAATACTATTTGTGGATCACACAAATTTTTGTTCCCTGTGGGTGTGGGTTTTGTCCCCTCAGGCTCAGCGGTCAGGATCACTTATACTTAGGCCTATAGTCTAGTCAATCCATGTTGACTAGTTAATGCATGATGCCATAACAAATAAACAAAATTATGATAAATTATTGTTCAAACTTACTACTCCAGCCTCCTTCATGAGGTCGCTGGACCGACCTTCCTTTACCGGTTTAATGTCAATACTGTTGATGTTAATCTTGGACAAAAAGTTACCCAGATCCACCTTGCCAGTCGGTTTTGGCCAGAGCACACCTGTGAGATAAAAAATATTTTTTTTATATAAATTAATGAACCCAAAACACAAGTCCTACGTTTTTATTATTGTGACGGTTACTGCGTCGTCACAGGGTTGGTGTCTATTTTATTCTGTGGCTTGTAAAGCTTTGTTATTTATGTCAATGGTCGGGTATGGTCGGGAAAAAAAAATCTTCGTATTTTATATACAAATTCAAGATATTCATCAAGTATACTTTTAATTATAATATATATGTGTAGTTTTATTCTTTTTGCCATCTTGTAGGTAGAGATATAATCCCGTCGGTTTAGACATCTTGGGATTTTTGGTCAAAAACTGGGACAAGCAATTTTGACAGTCCTCTCTTCATGTTATCCAACAGTAACCAAAGAATTCTGAAGATACCGTAACAGATTAAATCGGAGCGTGCAAAACCAGGATACTTATATCGTGAATGTATTAAATTAACACTTCCCAACCAAGCTCTCTCAATTTTTGCTGATGGCCAAAGATGAAAGACCACGGCTTTTGTGTTCCGGCCGTTTTTCTTAATTTCTTTCTGGAGTCTAACTTAATCACTTGTATTATGTAAGCATAATAGAAGAGCCATAATAGGAGAGCCATCATTAGGCACGAATAGGCCGGTTCGAGCGGAGTAATACCATGGCCTCACAGAAAACAGGTAGACAAACATTGCCTATTGCCTGCCTATTGCCTGCATATTGCCTAATAAGTGAGGGAACCGGAGGCCCAACTCCTCTTAACTCACCCCTTTTCCCCTTAACACACCCCTCCCCACGTGTCTTACGACTGTTGAGTTGAAGGTGTCCATGAGAGGCGGTTGTCACTTACCATCAGAAACCCGTGTGTACTTATATCATATAGAAAAAAAATATGTTTGTAAAAATAAATATATTCTATTTTCCAAAAAAAATATTATATAAAATATTATATTTATTCAAAACGAAATACGAGATAAGCTTGTTTCAAAAATGTTAGTAGTGTAGTTAGGAAATCGTTACTGCGTCGATACATATATAATATGTATGATATTTGTAGATGCATAATTTTAATACATATTTTTATAAAATATTGTAACTAATGTCGAAGGTAATATAAATAAGTAGGTACCTACCCAAAACAACACAGCCAGTTTCATTATTATTTTTTGGGTCGTTATGGGTAGGTATGTATGCATCTTAAAATAATAAGCGACCAGTTTACGAGAGCCCGACAACATTTTATCAAGTAATTTAGTACTGAATGTTCTTTAAAAAATCGACTAAAAATTATTTCCAAATTTAGATACGAAATGATAACCCTGCCCGAAAACAATTTATATATTTGTTGCTTCTTATAAAATATAAAATGTGTTTAAAGTTTGAGCAGTTCAACGTCCAGGTATTCCAAATAATGTAGACCCAAAATAAATAAAATAAAAATATATAAGATAAAAAGGCACTGGCGCGTATTTTAATTAAGTTCATGCTAATGGAAATTGCAATATTTTAACTTAAAAATAAATACAGACCATTAATACCTGGCCTGAGCGACCCTTACACAGAATTTTATCATTTTTATAAAATCTGTTATTCATTGGTACCTAACTCATTTAGCTAAAGTTTTAACATTGATGTTTTACTTTAGGTAAATAACAGTTTTGCTTCAAAGTCAATAAAGAATGCCAATGGACAAGCTATATATATACATACATATTTTTATACATACTGGTTATGAACGAGATGTACTTTTACTCATAAAACCTGTAACTCTCATTTTTTCGAAAACACATTTAATAGTATTAACTTTGCTGATAAAATATCAATATTCGTATACCAAATAAAGTTACAAAGAAGATTGTTATTATCAGTATCACTATCATTAATCATTTTCAATGAATCAACATAAAAGATAAGCAGGATGGCTTATATATAACACAAGATAGTAATGAGGCAATGCGACCATGAACACGTATCAGTAAACCACTAATGCAGTGCCGATTGAGAGGCGAAAGAAGTGGACAGAGACAGTATCCGCCTCGCCTTGCCTCTTGTCCTGCCTGGCGATTCATTCTTCGTCGGTTTTTTGGGACGTCAAATAAGCTTCAATACAAGCACAAAAAATGAGGAGCCTCGCAATTAAATTTCCGAGTACGCTAATAGCACGAAAGGCATCGTTTAGCCACGCTAATGTTGTGCCTGAAAACCTGACCCTACTGAACCTTAAAGTCTTGCGTCACTGAAGCAGTTAACTTAGCAGCGACCATACAGCGTTTTCAGCATAGTCCTCTCTTCGAGCACAGGCGAAGTGTATTAAGTTATTCAGTTAAGGAAGTTATTTTGAATTATAATGTGTGCAAAACTCTTCACACAAGAAGTAAATTTCCATCTCCAACACCTGGATAATTGGCACTTCATCACTGTGCGCTTATCCAGAAACTTTTTGCTCTCACAACCAGCCTGTGGAACAAATTGTCGCCTGCCGTATTTCTGAACCGGTACGAACTTCAAGAAAAGAGCGTACTCCTACCTAAAAGGCCGACCACGGACTTGTGACTCTTGAGTAGCGGGTTTCCATATCATAAAAAAGGAATCAGCGTTCGAAATTCAGAAAACCTAATTGATTACAAATTTGCTTCAAAATCAATATTCAAATCAGTACAAATCATAATTTTGGAACAATACAGACCTACTATTATCAATTCAGGTGACACTGTTACTACTACACGATTTGGTTCGTTACCGCGACAGAGTGACTCACAGTATTGGTTAACCTAAATAATGTTATACTTATGTAGAAAAATCGATATTATCATATATTATTATCTGTTATAAAACAGTAATGTAATTATTTTTTTTATTTAGTCATTAAATGGGCGTGCACTATTTATAAAAACTATAACACCACATTATGTACTATTGAATTTAAAACATGAAAATATGTCATATGTACAGTTATGTAGCTGTTATGCGACATGACTCAAACAAGAAACCTGTATTTTTAATAACCCAATAAAAAGCTAGTAGAATTAATTTAACCATTCTTTTCGGCAGAAAGCGATATTTTATTGAGTTCTTAAATAAAATTTTCCGTAATACTTGCAATCGAAGAGGTATGAATATCACAATAAAATTTAAAAAGAATCTACACAAATATTACAGCAAACACACCGTTATTAACCCCTTGTGCAAATTTACTTTTTTTTTTTTCTATGACATAGGGGTCAAACGAGTAGACGGGTCTCCTGATGGTAAGTGACAATCGCTGCCTATGGACACCTCCAACTCAAGAATTGTAAGTGCGCTACCCACCTTTGAGGGTGATGATAGAGGCGAAGAGAAAGAGGAGACCCGGTAAATACATCGCAAGCGATGTATTATAACCGGTTTTCTGTGAGGCCGAGCCGGCCTCTTCGTAACTAAGCACAGTATATCAATAGTTATATAGTACCTTAAAAATTATTGCGTAAAAAAAATCCCAATTTATAAAACTAATGTGTTACAATACTTGAAAAGACAATAGTTACACACTTTTTAAGAGCGGTAGAGCCATGCTTAGGCACGAATGGGCCGGCTCGACCGGTGCGATGCTACGGCCTCACAGAAAACTGGTTGTGAAGTAACGCTTGCGTTGCATTTCCCCGAAATGAGTGAGGTTTCCGGAGGCCACCCCTCTCCCCTTTCCTCTCCCCAATCTCCTTTCTCTTCATCCCCCATCTCTTCTTTCCGCTCCCTGCATCTCCCATCCCTCATCACCCTCGAAGGCGGGCAGCGCACTTGCGACTCTTGAGATGCGGGTGTCCATGGACGGCGGTTGTCACTTACCATCAGGTGACCCGTCTGTTCGTCTGTCCCCCAATAGTATAAAAAAAAAACTATAAGAACACACTCTTTTCAAACACTATTGATGTATGTCTAGTTTAGGAGAGTAATGTTAAGGCAACTTTGGCACTACATATAGAAATTACCACTTTTCCTTGTAACTTAGAATCGTAACATATGCTAGGACAAAAGCCTATGAGCTGTTCTACGCTATAATTTGTCTCTGTGCAAAATTTCACCCAGATCCATTCAGCCGTTCTGGCGTGATTGAGTTACAAATATCCATCCAAATTTTCATATTTATAATACTATTTGTTGCTCGAAACTTCGTTTAGGTGTAAATTTGAACCGTACATTTTCCATGATCAAAAGAAGCAATTCCACGTAGTATTCCATGAATATGATCCATTTGCATGCTAAATTTCATTCAAATCTATTCAGCCGTTCTGGCATGATGGAGTAAAAAACATCTATATATTTTAAGTTAAACCTCTAACAATACATTTCATTCCATTCAGTAGTTTTAAGCTTAGCGTGATACGATAGAGAGACAACAATTCTAAAAACTGGTTTCTATTGCTGTAATAAAGACCCTCTCCCCCATATTAGTTTTTATTTAACACCTATAATGTACAAACATCGACATGCAACAATTTTATATAATACTAGCTGACCCGGCAAACGTTGTTCTGCCGTAAAATATCTGTATACGGTCACCGTTATCATTTAGGGGTATGAAAAATAGATGTTGGCCGATTCTCAGACCTACCCGATATACACACAAAATTTCATAAAAATCCGTCTAGCCGTTTCGGAGGAATTTGGTAACAAACACCGAGACACGAGAATTTTACATATTAGATGTACTCGTATTTCTAGCCTAGAACTCTAGCCAGCTAAACTTTGTCAGAGTTGAACATTATCTATATTGTCTATGTCCATCCGGAACAATGTACCCTTCAAATGGTAAGTACATACTCTTATCAACGGAAAACCGTGTACTCGATTTAAATTCTTACGACTGCACACATTATATGATCGATATAAACGCAAACGCCATTTTGACAACCGATAATACAATAAATACGATATAGAATACATACACACGAACATACGCTCACGCGTGTATCCTTGAAGGATAGAGAGAAGTCTTTTAAACAATAAAAAAACCTAAGCAATAGCTTAAGGACGTCAGGGCCTAATACTTGCGACTCAAACTAGCTGTAGACGGGAGGTCAGAGCCCTTTCCCAGGTTACCCAGACGACCCAGTACGACAAAGTTTAAATCACTAACACGTCTTTTGTTAATATAAAGGAGGTAATAGCGTAATGGCTAAGGTATCGGACTTGCGATCATCTGCGGTTGTGAATTCAAATACCATGCAGTTAACCACCAGCATAAGCCGACTCCTGGTACAAGTCTAATTAGATTAGCTGTGCGAGCCAAAAAGCAATGACCCATATGTTTACAAGGCTCTTCTTGGAAAAAGATAATAAATCATTACCTAAAACTAGACAGGGTATGCAGTGATTTCGACCTACTTAAATAACATAGTGTTTAAAGGAATTAATAACAACTTAATAAATAATCTACTCAATAACAATTATTAATACCCATAAGAACTCAATCAACTAATTACTATATAATAGATATACCTATTGATAGAACATTATAAATATTTGGGTAGAATATATAATAACACGATAAAATAAAAGCTCACGATAAAATAGTGTTTTATTACACAGTATGTTATGCACAAATTTTGTTATACCTTTCTGTTGATTTAAAAGAGTGGCCATGAGGTTGTTTGCCCGATTTCTTGCATAAGGCTAAACATTTTGGAAACAGGTGGTTGTAGATCAACACAGTCAGGTATTTAATTATTTAATTTTTTTAATATTAATTTCACATGACAAGGCAACCTATAGTTGCAGTGACGCTGTGTGTATTGACCTATATTTTAAATAAGACGATTTCAAAAAATTGTTAAGCAATTTTATTAAATAAAGAAATTTGATTTCAATTGGAACCTTTGAAAGCGATGTAGTTCAAACAGTTATACACAACGGTACACGAGATTTAGAAGTAGGTACACTGATTGAATTTAATTTTGGACCGCTATGATTCGTACGTAGTAATTTCCTCCCACATTAGGACTGAATCCTTAGACGTTGGGAACTTTACAAACACGGTAACCACGGATACAAGAATACCCAGATTCGGGACAACTACTATGACCTCTGGCTCAGCAGTATGAATCACTAACCACCAGACCAACAAGGCCAGTCAAACTTTCATTTTTTTTTTGTAATTGTTACTTACCATATTCATTACAGAACATCTTGCATGCCTCCAGACTGAGGACAGGATCTGTGCTCTGACCATCATTCCTCGTCTTCACGCATTTGCCATCATCGCAAGACCACCTCCAGGGCGATGCTTGTTCCCCATTTATCAGGCTAAAACGAAAACAACATTTATTATTAATATTTCATCCAAGGTCACTATCATTTGATGACGCAAACAAACTCAATGCCGCATCGATTGTCTTTTGAATATTTAAACAAATATTTAGTAGGTTGTATATCTAATTCCAATTGTATAATAACATATATTCCTATTTATCCATAAACTTAATTTATTATTTTTATTATTTTATTATTTTACGTCTTTTATTGTTTTACTTTTTAACCGACTTCATGAAGGAGAAGGTTCTCATTCGTCAGAATCTTATATAATTATGTACATATGTTCCCTAATTACTCACAACGCCATCCAGAGAAATAGACGGAAACCCAAAAATGTTTTAGGCACTAACAGTTTATCATTTTTAAATCGATTAAGATATTAGTGTCTCATGTTGCTGAGCTGATGGTGGAAATTACAACTCCTTAACGGCTAGGAGTTAATTATTTAAATTACGTTTGAAATAAGGCTTTTACTTGCGCGTTTTATAATTAATCATGACAGGCGCGGGAATTGAAGGTGCGTTAGTCCTTGTTTAATATAACAGCTAACAGCTAATAGTTAACTGATAATTTGTGAGTATTGCTAGGGTATGAAGTTAATAAATAGTTAGTGTATAGTAAAAAGAACAGAACTACTGTGGTAGTTTTGCCTCTAATAACATAAACAACAAAATATTTTAAAATGTGGGTGGGTTGTTTTATGGAATTATGCCATTATATATTAATGGAATAATTCCATGAAACAACCCACGCACTCAGGTACGAGTACTTCCTTTGCTACTTATTTCCAATTGTATCGAGGATATATGAGATAAGAAAATATTACTGCTCTCGTGGTAATAACCTTGCCTAGTAGTAAAGTAGTCGCATATGGCACGGTTTTTAATGATTTGTATTTCGTGATAAAGTTTAGTTGGTCAAAGTGAAATCATAATAATTAATTACGATTTCTGTGATATTTTGACTTCTATGTACGATCTTTTAAAAGTTCAAGAAACTAAATGAAACCTTACAAAAACTAGAGTAGCCTTGTTTTAAGGAAATTAAATTGCAGTTTCTAATTGAATATACCAACTGTATAAAGACTATATCAGAAGGTAACAGAAGCTTTAAGGGAGATAAAGAATCATTTTATGGATGCCGGCTACCGTAAAAATTATAAACACAAACTGTATACAATAAGTATCCATATTAGACAAACACTTATATATACATACATACGAGTATGTACATACATACATGGACTCCGAGACTGCATATTGTACTAGCCGCCTATTGTAAATTGTTACTAGTTACATAATGTCGTATTATGGTTAAATGTGATCACATCACACACGAAACAACAACCAAATTACCAAATACCAACCAAAACCAAAACAAAAAACCAAACAAATTGTAAATTGTTACTGTTTATGTCTTATTATGATTAAATGTGATCAATTTTAACCATAATAAGACATTATGTTACAAGTAGCAATTTACAATAGGCGGCTAATACAATATGCAGTCTCGGAGCCAATGTATGTATGTACATACTCGTATGTATGTATGTAAACGTAACTAAAAAGGTTGTATGAAACTTCTCCTGTAATAGTGGTGTACAAAGTGTTCTCTATCTATCTACGTATCTAAAGTTATTAGTTGGTTTATAAATAGACACATTGGAGGAAAATACTTTTAATATATAATCGGGATGGAAGGTTATAATTGAGCGGAATACGAAAACGCAACACACAAACCACACTGTCAGAGGTAAAACTGAGTCTTTAAATTGTATTTAATTAATTGTCCTTATGGATAAAATCATCAACAACCATCCTTATTTATCAATTATCCTTATAATATCAAATACTAAATAATCCCAAATAGGCAATGCGGTTGTTAAGTATTCAATATTATTTTTTATATTAACAAAAAAATAAATTATCTACAATATAATAGTCGATAGTTATAATAATTCATAAGTTTAGTTCCAATCTCCAAATCCAGGGAGATCGGAATGCGACCCTGATTTACTTGAGCTTATATTCTCCAACACATTTGTATAAACAATATCAAATATTTCGCATCCAATTCTGAAAAGTACCCGAATGACGGCACACGCTTGACCCCTACTACGTGAATGAGACTTAATTATAATTGGCAAAATGTCGGCGTTACTTACGCCGCTGCTTACCCCTTCGGGGCTTGAGTGTAGGTGTGTTTGTATGTTCTTCAGGTTATTAAGCGTTTTTTTGTTTGTTTGTTTACGCGCTCTAACCTCTGGAATTATTAGTCAGATTTGATTCTTTTTGTATTTATTATGCTGCGATCCTTAGGAGCGAAGCAGTGAGCATGAAATCAAGAGAAACTGGGGGGAACGATAGTAATATAATTATACTAAGACCCTGCATACAAATATTCGAAAGCTTTACCGTCGCACCACAAAGGTTTCTCTACACATGCGTCACGGTTCACACAGTTTTGGGACGGGACGGGACACAAAGGCCCAAATCACCTACTGTTTTTTTTCTTTAACGTTAAATAGGTATCTGTTATTTTAATTGAACTGGGTCGAGAATCTTCGCCAATTAGACCACCCCAAATTTAAGTAAGAACTAAGGCAAAAATCACCAGGATAAACTGACAGTTTAATTTCGCAGGACTTTTTCGATGCCTTATAAAATAATTATTTAAAAATAAATACATACATACACTCACGCCTATATCTCAGGGGTAGGCAGAGGCAAGTTAATCATCCATTCATCCATCAACAGGGCACTGACTTTATATGCTATCTGATAGACAACAGCCTAATATCTTGGTCGCCTTTCCCATTGCACACACGCACGGTAAGAGATGGAATGGCATTGTTCTACTCGATCGAAAACCACACGGCTAACTTACCATAGTGTTACAAACGATTACAGCTTTATTGCAAACAAGAGGACTTTCATATAAAAGCTAACATTTAGAAATTCTAGTATACGTTGCGAAAACCGGTGTTACACATTTCCAGTTTTAATAACACCAACTGATACAGGAAATAGTTTATGTAGCTGAGTTAAGAAAATTATGTTGTCAGACTTCTATGGTGCGATAAAATGCTATAATAATATCTCGTTCTCATATTCTACGTCTATTTTTTTATAATCGTTGTTTAGCCATGCTTAGAGTCAGTATCGGCCGGCTCGTTCGGAATTATAATAGATTTGTGAAGCAATTCTTGAGTTGTGTTTTGTCGAGTGAACGAGCAACCAAAACCCCAACCCTCCGGTAAAGTATACATGTCCAAAAATGAAGATTACGGGATCAGTACGCCTACGATGGTCTCTCAATTTAATGGGAGGACCTAAGGAAAGCAACCGGGATAGAAACCATACTGGACGTACTATAAGGCAGAGCGTTGAGAGAAGGAACTCGATTAGAAGTCCGCCGGTATTATCGGCTTATAGGTACAATTTAGGCTTTAAAAAATTGTATAGGACAATATTGAGAATGCTGTATGAGAATAGGAGAAACAAATCTCACCTTCCACAGTGGTGTTATTCACTTAACTTTAGGATCAAATGAAAAATTTAGCTAATAATCATAACAATAATATTTGGGCCTAAATAGTTAGCTTATGATGCGTTATAGGTTCTAGAACAAGGGAACACAAGTGTAGATTATACATAGAAGGAATGCTTAAAAAAATACCTATCTTATATAAGTAAGTTGATATGAACCACGCTTAAGAGGCTCGCCTTAAGAGGTATCCGGTGAATATGCCTTTAGTCATTTGCAATACCAGTGTTGTAACTAAGTAATACTATGATGGAAAACTATGCAATTTCTCTGTGACTAGATATAAACTTAAGTCCAAAATCTTTACAGAGACAATAGACCTACCTAGTTTCAAAGATCAGAGTCACGATTCACTATGGAAAAGATGGTATTTTTTTTATGAGGTCAAGATATTTTCTTGTGAGTTCGAAATTCAATGTCAATAAAAAAACATTCGGGATCGCTATTTGTCAAATTCAAATTAGATCACTTATGTTTATCTTTATAAAATTGATGCAAAGAACAATTCTCTTGTGGGTTTTTTATTAATATGGAATGCGGGACAAAATCTGTTTAGTGATTAAACTTAAGATTAGATTTATAGATTAGATAGAGACAAACATTAATTCCTACTTACCATAGTGATAATAACCCTACGTTAAGGATATATAAGAATAAATTCTGTAGCCACATCATCTGTAACAAAAGAAAATTTATACGATGAAATACGACACATAGGCAGCTTGTAAACAAGAATTATTAGGATACTTTTATTTATAAAAACAAGTAAGTACCGCTAGAAACTGTTGGTAAACAATTAATTTAAACAAGATATTAAAATACTTGGAGCTATAAAAACATTTTATGTAATTTGAGTAGTGAAACAACAGATCAGATACATAAATTAAATAGCGTCATACTTTTTATATTTTAAACTTTAGACAAATGGAAATCAATGACTATGGAACAGAACAATATAGAATTCAATACTATAAATATAAGGCGTACAATCTCACGCTATGTCGTGACCAAAAGTAAAAGGCAATCGAATGTAGAACGTCTTATAAACACCAAAGAAATGTACTTAAAGTAAAAATCTCGGACGAAATACTATATTCCATGAAATTGATACTCGTATTTGTGCAATTTTAAAAATAGAAATTGTCACACGTGCTCTTTTTTTAATTTCTTGGAATTATAAAAATTAACAAAATATTGAGAATACGTTGCATCGTCGTGAGTGCCAGCTCTGGGACTTTGAGACCGAGGAATTCAAAGACAGCTCGAATTCAGACAATGGAGTAAGCTGTCGAAATCGTGACTCTTGCGGCAAGGCCAAATAAATATACTTTTACGATTGTTGTCAATCAATTGTTTACTTTACTGACTAATCTAGAAACCAAACACAATTAATGATGAGTATACTGACTACTAGATATGGTATTAACCACTATTATTTTAATCGTCAAGGACCAAGTTTCCATGTGAGCTGCGGAGTAGTGGAGAAAAGCTAACAAAAGTATTAGCAACATTAAGATTTTTATCTATCTAATGTATACATATCTATAAATATTAATTTCATTGTGGTACCATCTTGCAAAGGTACCAACGGTACGTACCTATTTATTAATAGAATAATAATAACTCCTTTATTGTTATGTATACACAATCATTAACGATATGTTACGTAGGTGCTCATTGTGAGAATTCCTGACTGATAAAGGAATTACAGGAAAGTGTTAATAGGATTTACAGGATTTACATACCTATCATAAATGATATCTATAATTTGCTATATGTAGTTCTTTTACGTTTTTTTATGCTATAAGGGTCAAACGAGCAGACGAATGCTTGTAGCTTGACACTTTTGCTAACGTTACGTCATTATAACTATTAAGTCCATAATACCTTATTTAGTTGATCACATGAGTTGAGATGTAGCAAACCATATTGCTAATTTTATTTTATTCTAATATTAATATTACTAGGTGTACCGTGTGAATGTACGTATACCTATATTGTTTTTGAGGAATTTTATTTATTTTTCCAAAAACAAATAGCCCAAGTTAGTCCTTCTCCACCGATCTGCCATTAAAAGTCCAGTGACAATCGGTTTACCCGCTCCAGAGATTAGCAAAATAGCAGGCGGACCAAAAACCTTATTAATAGTGTTTTGACCTTACAAACAGACACTCTGACAGACAGCTTTATAAAGTTGTGTACTTTAAATTAACTAAGTATTCCATTCAATTCAAATTCAGTGGTGTGTGTTGTTGTGTAGGAAGTTCACGTTCAGCTATATAAAAAAGTATAAGTATAAGAGAAAAAAGAGAATGGAGTAATCTCAGTAATCTGACAGTGAAGTAACTTAACCGACTTCAAAGAAAGAGGTTCTCATATTGCTTTTTTGTATGTACTTGTATGTTCGTTTTTTGAATGGATTTCAATAAAAAATCGAAATGTTGTTTTTTTTTTTTATTTGTAAGCCTACCATAATGACTCCACTTTGCCTGATGGTAAGCAATAAATGGAGTCCAAGAGTGGTGATCACCGTCCTCATTGTATGTCTAGTCAATGTAGTATGGTGACCCACACTATGGCGGCCTGGTGAGATGCTTTTTCACGCCCCGCTTAAAAGACCCAGGATCAGAGTGGGAAGGAAACACGTGCGCTGGTAGTGAATTCCAATCTTTCACCGATCGGCACAGGAAAGAAGAGCCAAACCGTTTCGTTCGGGATCGCATGATACTAAAGATTGGTCTTTTGTAAATATGAAGAAAATAGTTTTTATTTATAACTTTTATAAGACTTTCAATTAAGTTATAATAATAAATTATCTTTGGAGGGGTTTTCTATTTAGGGGTTTATTAAATTTAAAAAACTCAAGAACCTATAAAAAAAACGGAATTCTGTGGCTTACTAATTGCTCTGTAACAATCCGGTATTTACGGACAGTTATGAAGAAGTAAGTTACGGTAAATATATTACCTTCATGTATATTTACCGTGAATAAGTACAATTAGTTATGAGTTTGAATGTTATTTAGCAGAGTTCAAATCGAACATCTGTTTTATTTTTATCTCTTAAAAAATGAAAAAAAAGTCTATGCTTTGTAACTTTTGAATATTTCCTGTAAATGTTTAAAATTCATGTCCTTGGAGTTTCGTGCCTATTATTCTTCATAGGATCTGTGTATTGGAATAGATTATGACTGATGTTTTCTCTTGACAATTTAAAAATACCTACGATTGGTTTACATGAAATAAATGATTTAGATTTTTACCAAGAGTAAGTAGTTAAGAGTAAATATATAATTCGCCTACTTTTAAAACAGAAATGTTAGATGTTACTTTATAGGTATGCTATCTGAAAATGAATCATCACTTAAATTTCGTGTTGTTTACTTTTGGGAGGTCAATATCAGTTAGAGTTGATTAAGTAGGTCTTATAGTTATTTAACGTTTTTTTTTTATTTTTCATTAGTAGGATCGATTTTAGGGGTCCGTACTCAGTCGCCAAAAACGGAACCGTGTTATGGAGCACTTGGTCTGGGTATCGTCTTTCCGTTTGTCAAGACTCTTTTTCTCAGGAATTCGTGGAGGTGTCAGGCTGGCAAGCAATTAATATAAATTACTCCTGAGGTAGCTGTGCTTTAAGGGGTACCTTAAAGCAGTGAAAAAATGAAACTTATAATTTAACTCACCCTAAATATAAGGCCGTACATACACGAAGTTCGTTTTTCATATGGAACCCTAAGTGCGTGAGTCAGACTCGTACTTGTCCAGTTCTTTTTTAAGCATACTAATATTGATAAGAAGTCGCATTTGTTTGTATGTTTTGAAACTACTAATCCGCTTTCAAAAAGTATTTTTGCATTATTCAGCTATTTATACATAAAGGTAGGCTACGACACAATACTAAAACAGCATACAAAAGGCTACGACCCTCAGGAGCCGAGCAGAGAGCTCGATTCAAGTGAAACTGCGGGGAACGCTTAGTACTCAGATAATAAAATATTTCAATTACTGGTGGAGATGTATAAATTAAGTACACTGTTTAACACTCACATTTAGGTATATCTATTGCTATCTATTATTCAATTGATGGCTAATGGCTGATTGTTTTAATGCACGTTACTAACTTCAGAGAGGTGAAAGAAAACTATGTAAGACATGAATGTTAGGGCGACAGTGTTTTTATTTTTTATTTTAAAGAGATGACAGTTGTCATTGTTTTGTTTGTTTTTACTAAAGAATGTATGTTTAGTTGTTCTGTTTTGGTGATATTTAATGATATGTATTACATTTATATTTTCTGGATGATTGGACCTTTTCTACTACTACCTTAACTATCACTTGCTATTTATTTTTAAAGACAAATCCTGCACTAGGAATTATTTCTGTGACGCCGGGAACTTTACAAACAAAGAACAGCCAGACAGATTACAGCTATTGTGGGAATCAAAATACTAGACGAACAGGCCCCACCAGCAGCATTAGTAGTAACATAATGCAGTTCATATTTTAAACAAAAAATTGTTTTCAGTGTAACCCACTTTAGCAAATTGATGACATAAATGCACAATATACATATACAATCTTATCGCTTTAAGCGATAAGAGCGATAGAGACAAACAATGACAAAATATTACTCTTCAAGCTATTTCAAAATACAGGATTGAATATATACTTATTTCAATGAGTAATTTAAAAAAAAAAACAAATTTGAAACAACCTATTAGAATCAGAGTCAGATTATGCTTATCGTGGATGCATTGTCATTGAATGTAAAGGTGTATGCATAATTTCAGCTATATCGGAGACCGGGAAGCGGATCAAATTTAATTCAACATTTGACCAAAACATACATAAACATATGTTTTTAAAAATACATTTATGTATGCTTTGGTCAAATCAAAAAAAAAGATCAAAAAAGAAGCTTGTAAAAGGAAACAACACTCAATTCACTTCGCAATTGCTTTTTGATACTTTTTATACTTGCGCAGATATAACATACAGTAACATTATCAACAAATAATTAACACCTTAAATTCAATGTGCCAATAATAATATTAGTAAAACAAATGTTCAAATGTATTATTTACAATATTAATTTAAGTAGTATTTATTACCTATTCCTTTGTTTAATTACTTCTTATATTTAGACTCTCTTATAAGCTTATATATTTTTTTTCATTCCGATGTCTGGGAATAGTAACCGTATTACAGGATATCGGAACACCACGAACAAATGCGTATTAAATAAAAGATAAACTTATTAAGGCAAACGGTTTTATTCACGTGTGTATTCCGGAGAAGCCCGACTGGTTTGATTGTGTAGTGCAGCACTCGACATCGTCTCGGAAGGTCGCTCCACCCCTTGATAAAGATTCCCCGTCGGGATCGTAACTATTAGGGCATCCCGAAATACACACTTGAGTAAATGTTTTTTTGCATTAATAAATATGAATGCAACTCACGAAAGTTTATATGCAGAAAATAAACGGCCGGAAATTATTCATATGAAAATCTATATTGAACAATCAATTACAGTCACAACACGCACATATGGAGACGATGTAACTGCATTAAATGCGTAATCCTTACATAAAATTTCATGTTTCTAAACAGTGTTGCCAACTATACGAGTTTTTACGTCAATCTATGTACTTTATATTTCTCGGGAAACTACGAACTTCGACTAAACAATCCACGTACATTTAGAGAAAATGACACCATTTTAATTAGATAACAATAAACATCTCGAGTTGTTCTGCTACCCCTAACCACATCAAACAAGTTGTTTATTTTAAAAAACAAACAACACAATTAAATTAGGCAGCGGTTTATGCCATTTCTGTCTCGTCGTCGGTGGAATTCGTATTAAGCCTTTATTTATTCTTTGGTATATGTTATTTCATAGAGCTGTGTGTGCTACCCGAGAATAGGCGATTCACCGGCCCGTCACCGACACCGATAGGACAAAATGACTGATACTGGCATCTAAATTCTTTATTTAATTTAAACGACACGGATTTAAAGAACCCTCCGCCCTGCATGGTTGTTTAATTCCAGTTAAACATATCGTACAATTAGGACGTGGCTTAAAGCGAGTGTAGTATAACAAATTGTATTATACTACTATTTGTTAGTTAGACTCGAATCACGGCAAATAAATTTGTTAATCAACGTCATTCCGAGCTACTTGGCTCTTAAAATGCCATTTTGGAAAAAAAATCGTTAATAAACGTATATAATATCGTTTTTAATTATTTTTATCATAATAAAACTAAGATAGTATAAGTAAATCGATCTGCAACATAATTTAACTACTCCAAAATTAAATTTTGCTACGTGTTTAACGGCACCTAAAGGTGCACGAATTGGATGTCATCTTGATCGCCGTGTATAGTAAAATAGCTCTTGTGAGCACCAGCCCTTCAGTTTTATTCAGTTTAATGAAATCTACTTTAAATGTTGTCTCTCAAACAAAGATAAAACTCATTTTTTTTCATGCGGGGATAACACCATCCATACCTTAATATAACGTAAAAAAAGGTAGGGATACCAGAGACATTTTTTTAATCCCTTACTTTAAACTTTCTATGAGTATGGAATTCGATTTCTAGACAACTTCGGCGCCGGTAATAACATGTCGGCATTGCGTTGGGCCGGCTAGTGAGTCAGAATTCAATACACTTTTACTTGTACCATCAGGTGAGCTGTCTGTTCGTCTTTCCCCTATGTTTATAATTTAAAACAAATATATTGCTGGTACAATCAATGTTCTTATCGCTACTTACGATTTCTTCCAGACAACCTTTGTAATGGACAAGTGCAATGGTTAGTACATAGGGCAGTTCATAGGGCTAAGGAGCTTTGTAAAAACCATATGAATCCGAGAATATAACATAAAAATAATACAATATTATACGACATAATAATACATCATAATTTAATAAGTAAACCTTAAATATATTGACAAGTTAATATATATAAATAAATACCGTACATATCAAATACATACAAAATATTTTCCGAACGGGGTGGTCTAAAAAATAAATGAGTATAAAATTGAAATTAGACTTCCTACGGAATCACTAACAGGCTTACTTTTTACGCAAAATAGTCTAACATTTGTTTTATAATAGAAAAACGACACCGGGTATTAACGCAAAATCCAATTTTCACAAGTCAATCTAAACCTAATTCTATCGGTCGAATAGAAATTAATTTGTGTTACCTGAGCTAATGGCGGAACGACGAATTGATTTTTTTTATCCTTTTCATAAAAATACCGTACATCTACAAACTATAGTGCCCGTTTGAAGGAAATTAGTTAGTGGAACCAAACTTTAATTGGCAAAATGTTGGTGTTTAACACAAGTCGTTTCCGTACTGAGCTTAAGTGAGCCTATTCGGTATCCGTTTTCTTGATAACTCTCATACCCTATTTCATTTCCTTGTTCATGTCCTTCTATAAACTGCACTTTTTTTCTTTAACTAGACATTCAAATATTTTTATAAAAAGAAAAATATTTTGAAATTGTCGATTTTATTTAGGGTAACAATAATGAAGGTGAAATTTATTACTGCTCATTAAAGTCCCCGTTATTCAACATTATTTCCATAAAATTTATCGATTGCAAAATCCGTGATTTTATTAAATCACTATCAGTCATTTAAATCTTAAATTATAAATTACAAGATAAACGGTTACTTATGATAAGATAGAAAACAAGGATACAAACAATAATTTTCCTACAAAAGTTAAAATAAAGAAATTAAAAATAACGAATACTCCTACAAGTTACAAGTTCTTAAGTCCCTGTGTAACTTCTTGGTTGCGTAAAACTTAACAACTTTAATTTTCTACGTTAAAGTAACTTTGAACTCCACATACAACACGGGCGAAGCCACGAGTGAAAATAGAATGTATGAATATGAAAGATAAAATAATTAAAAACATTCTGATTATTATGCTGCTAAATAATCTATAACTAAGTATAATATATATTGTATGTATATATGTATATATTATTACTTAGTAATACACTATAATATTGTAGTCAATAATTATTGTTAATGTTGTAACTTCCCATAAGTAAATAAATAGACCACAAAGAAAAGTGATGATGATAAATGTTTTGATTTCTGTTTTTAATATCGACTTATATCTCACTTTTGATTAAAAAAACATTTTTCCATAAACAAAAATTTCAAAGGTTATAAAAAGATATGACTTAAATAGTAAATTTTAACCAGATCAATAAATATCAAGATATCATGTTTGAAAAGAAAAAAAACAAAAAGAAACGAAAAAGTTAAGTTATTAACATATTGTATACTTATTTACGAAATGTGTAAATAAAATACGCACCAAAATGTAACGTCCTCGCTGATCCGCGAACGCAACAACAGTGTCATATGCTGTGTGCTGTAGATTGTGGACAGTCGCCACGCAAAATGTAGCCGAAACTTGTTTTTCTTTTGCTATCCTAAAGTAGGCTTTGGTGACTCATGTTAATACATAAATAACTTCTTAGTTAAGAACCTAACCTTACCTATGTATTATTTTATTGGTTTATTGGCATGTCATTATTTTTTTTATCTAAGATAGTGCATCTAACATGAAATGAGGTACACTATTTAGAACAAGTAGGCTTAAAATTACTCCTACATGGAGTGGAGGATACCTCCTCTCACTTTTAATGAAATGAAAGCAATTCTTCGATTTTTGAGAAAGAACTTTGATGGAAGATGTCCGACTGGTAGTACAGACATAAACAGCAGCAAAATTAAGTAGTTACTTAAATCAAAATCAAACGTAACATACATAGCCTCACTCTTTTATTTCCCAAAGGGTAAGCAAAAGCATATTAAACGCCCACATTTTGCATAATTTAGACAAATTTACGAAATATTAAACAAGCAAGCAAGCTTATTGCCATCAACCACTTGACACACACCACACGTGACACTTTTCACGTCAACCCGGTCGAAGTTAAATAGAAAGAAAAAGAAAATAAACTGTAAATAACATCTATATTAACTTTAAAAAAAGGAAGTGTTCGTTTGTACGTTTGTTCGTTCGACACCAGTAAAAACATTTTTAAAAGAACAATAGTTTAGGGAGATCTAAACTATTGTTTGAAGTTATATTATATGACCAGACCTTCATGGACCACAGTTGTATGAAAAGAGTATTTTCATTATTAATAGAAAAATTCTATGCAGATTTCAATATTTAGGAATGCATCATTCTAAATCTTTAATGCATTGCAGATAACGTAATCACTCTACTCTACTATATTTTTATACTTACACCACGACAAGTACGGTTATAGTATAAATAGATAAGTCAGTAAGTGTTTGCTCAGTATTAAGCGAAATTAGATACTTTTTGTGTTAACCTATCTCTCATTTTAAATTCAATTACAGACAATTGTTGGAGGATTTAAGTCAACACTCGTGCCTTAAATAGGTTATCTCCCCTTCATGCAGCCATAAATTAAGTTATTAGACAATTACTCTAAAAGCAGAAGGCGGTGGACCGGTGTTATGGTGCTCATTGGGCTAGGCATATCTCAAACAACGGAATTTAGTAGTCTTATTGATTAATTGAAAATTTTTTAACTTATTTATATGAACTTCGAAAAGCTTCGTGGCCAGGTATCATAGTCGCAGCTAATTCAGAAATCAGAATCGCAAATCTCTGCTTTGGGCCTAATAGGACCTAACATTTAACCGTAACAAAATAAATTTTACCGTTACTCCTCAATCAATTTGACCGTTATTTAGGTCAGAAAATTCAATATTTATGTTTAAAATCCGTTCATTGAAAACCTAAAAAGAATTTAGGAATTGGTCAGTAATAAAGATTGACTCTTATCTTATTTATAAAATCTGAATCTAAATAGCAGTAACTATAGGGTACAAATTTAATACTATATATACGACGTATATATGCATGTATATTATGTGCCCCGTTAAAAAACTCTGATTTCATTTCAGGCAGTAGAGTATTGTTACAGTTTCAATATTTCTCTACCATATTATGTTCTAGTTTGTATATTACATTCAACTGAAGCTCGTAGCTTCAGTTGAATGTGCTGATCACGATATACCACTTACAGATAATAATTTATCTGCTAACTAGTAGGCATAACGAACCCTACCTGTACCTAAATGCAGACATTGGTAAGTATTGTTGTGATTACTAAACGTTAGTTTATTTAAATATTTTTAATACTAAAATTCATGTACAAATAAAAATTTTCTAATCTTGTGCATATTTATTAGGCCATCCTATATGACTAGTTTTGGACCCGACAGAGACCCTGTATCGAAGGTTATAGCGACCTTCCGGGTTAGTGACAGCTGCCGCACTGACACTAAATATGCATGTGAGTAGGGATTTTTTAATGTACTATAATTTAAGTAATATATGGAATAAACAAAAGACGTAAACCAGAACCTCGAAAACGTGGTTCGGGTTCTCAGGGAAGAAGGTACGAGATTTTGTGAATTGCAGCGTAAGGGCAGGAAGTCGAAGCTTTCGGAAGGGACCCTAGGGTTAATGAAGGAACGACGTTTAAACCCACCAGTCACTTCGTTGGCAAAGCGGACTCTAAACCGAGAGATTAGTAAGCTCGTACGACACGACATCCGATGCTTTAACGCTCTCTCGATTGAAAGGGCGATCGAGCAGAATCGGGGGTCAAAAGTTTTCGTACAATCTCTTGGAAGAAGCCACCTGACGAAGTTGACTACAGCAACTGGAGAAGTCGTTGCTTCGAAGCCGGCAGTCCTTTCGGAAGTAGAAAGCTTCTATGGCCGGTTATACGCATCTCGACTAGATCCCGTAAATGAAGACCCCAGAGCCGCATTAACACGCCACTTCACCGAAGACCTGCCAGAAGTCAGTACCGACGAAATTGAGATGGCTCTTAGACAGCTGAAAAATGGAAAAGCCCCTGGAGAGGATGGCGTTACAACAGAGCTGCTAAAGGCTGGAGGTAAACCTGTAATAAGGGAGCTCCAAAAGCTCTTCAACGCTGTCCTGTTTGAAGGGAGAACTCCGGAGGCGTGGAGGAGGAGTGTGGTCGTCTTGTTCTTCAAAAAGGGCGACAAGACAATGTTGAAAAACTATCGACCAATTTCCCTTCTAAGCCACGTCTACAAGCTGTTTTCAAGAATCATCACGAACCGCCTTGCGCGAACACTCGACGAATTCCAACCACCGGAGCAGGCTGGATTTCGGAGAGGATATGGCACCATAGACCACATCCACACAGTTCGGCAGATTATACAGAAGACCGAAGAATATAATCAGCCCCTGTGTCTAGCATTCGTGGACTATGAGAAGGCCTTTGACTCGATCGAGATCTGGGCTGTTATGGAGTCCCTGCAGCGTTGCCAAGTAAATTGGCGATATATCCAAATGATGAGATGTCTCTACGAAGTCGCCACCATGTCCGTCCAAGTACAGAGCCAGCAAACAAGGCCAATACCATTGCATCGAGGAGTGAGACAAGGGGATGTTATCTCTCCGAAATTGTTCACAAATGCAATGGAGGACATGTTCAAGACGCTGCACTGGAAAGGGCGATGCATCAACATCAACGGCGAATACATTTCTCATTTGCGATTTGCAGACGATATCGTCATCATGGCAGAGACGCTGCAGGACCTACAGCAGATGCTGAATGACCTAGCTGACTCTTCTGTACGCATCGGCCTACGGATGAACTTGGATAAAACCAAGATCATGTTCAATAAGCATGTACTACCGGAACCGATTGCGGTACATGGGGCCGTTCTGGAAGTTGTTCAAAAATATGTATACCTCGGGCAGACATTGCAGTTAGGTAGAAACAACTTTGAGGACGAGGTGAACAGAAGAATTCAGCTGGGTTGGGCAGCCTTTGGGAAGCTACGCCGAGTCTTCTCATCGTCGATCCCACAGTGCCTTAAGACGAAAGTCTTCAATGAGTGTGTCCTACCCGTCATGACATACGGAGCCGAAACGTGGACACTTACGGTACGGCTGGTCCACAAGCTTAAAGTTGCTCAGCGTGCTATGGAAAGGGCTATGCTCGGTGTTTCTTTAAGGGATCGCATCAGGAATGAGGTGATCCGGCAGAAAACCAGAGTAATCGACATAGCCCACCGGATCAGCAGGCTGAAGTGGCAATGGGCTTGCCATATTAGTACGAGTTCTTGAGTGGAGACCGCCTCTCGGCAAACGTAGCGTAGGACGCCCACAGGCCAGGTGGAGTGACGATTTGCGCAAGATGGCTGGCAGGAGCTGGATGCGAGAAGCCGAAAATAGATCGAAGTGGCGTGCAATGGGAGAGGCCTATGTCCAGCAGTGGACTGCGATAGGCTGATGATGATGATGGAATAAAATTCGTGAGTTGATCAAGATGTCTATTATATTTTTATAGACTGATTTTTGCTCTCCAAATACTTGATATTTGCAGAATCATTACGTTGAATCTACACAGGAGAGAGAGACCATAAACAACTAATAATAATATGTAATATATTGGTATATAAGTACATTTATATGAAATGCACAGTGAGGCTTAAGTCGGCCTGAAATTTGCACTATGCTGATGGCCGACGATTATTTATTTAACAAACACCACAACACACATTTTTGTGTCTAGAGTAGCACTTTTTGATGCTCGCTGCTGTGACGTCACTTTCCAACAGTTTTTAAGAGGGTGCATCCACTCCTGGCTTGAGTGTATGTGTTTTGGTTAAAATTGGTTAAAATATTGATGCACAAACTGAAAACGATATTATGAGTAAACATAGGGAATATTCATTAACGATAAATGAGTGAAACATTACAGTGAGAGCGGCGAGTGCTGTAAAGTGACATCACACGTAGACTTGAAAAAGTGAAAATTGAAATTATCATAATATCTAAACTACCTGCTCGATTTAAATGTAACAAGAACAAATATATTTCAAGTAGGCTTTACAGTTACGGATTTTACTGAAACTCCGTAACTATTTATACGAACATGTTCACATTCTCCATTATAAACAGATAAAATATTTGTCAATACGAGGGCAACATAAGGATATCATACCAACATAGGAACTATACCAATCATAGGGAGTTCCATAATACATACAAGGTTTCATCACGTTAGTTACAAGGACAGCTAATACAACGTTTTAAACAAAATCAAACTCTATTTGTGACTACAGATTTTCCCTTTTTAAATAAAATATGATGTACCTAACTAAATACCTCTGCTTCAAAATAAGTACCAATCCCATATGACATACGTCAACTGTCACACTGACAATTACTTGAGTAGAAACAAAGTGAACTGGTTTGAACGGAATTGATTTTAGAGTAAACAAGATGGAAAATATACTTACTTTTTAGTTAAAAATTGAATAAATAACTACTGGTTGTACAAAATGGATCCAGCTTTACTACGTGAACGTGAAGCTTTTAAAAAAAAGGCACTTGCTACTCCGAGGTACGTTACATTCTTGTGAACACTGTTAGCTAACTAGCGCGCAGACAACGCGCCGTCACGCACTTGGGGTACTTTCTCTCGCTCCCGCACGCGTATCCCAACGCGGTATTGTAAATTAACATTCTGATTACTATATTTTATAGAGGGAATTATTATTTACAATTTATGCTGCTATATACTTGTACACGATTTTATCAGGTAATATAAATTTAAATGTAAAAGCTTAAACTATTGCATTATTAAATTTCATAAAGTTTGTCTTATTATAGTACCTTTATTTTTTTATTTTTCAGTATTGAAAAAAAGAAAACAACTAAAGATGATTCCCAATTTAAAGATGATAGCAAGAAATCAAAATCAAAATCTTCAAGCTCGGTCAGCACTGGACCGAAGCTTGATGCTTCAAAGTAAGTTATAATTATAACCTAAATTTTCATACTTTTTAAAATCAATACACTCCTCTACAACTTCAATATCTATCCTCTAAAAGCTTTACAACAAAAATTTAAAATTGAAAAAAAACTTGAAATTTTTGTCTCAAAATGAGCTTTTCAATTCCCAGCTGTTTTTTGTATAAAATTATTTTTTATTTGAATCTTTATTATTCCAAATTACAAACAATCAATGAGCCTATTATATCCAACTGCAAGGTATAAATCTCTACTTAAATTCACCATTTAAGAAATCATACTGACAAGCATGCACCTTCATAGATAATATTAAAATTCATTAAATTCCCAAAATCCACTTTTAGCTACAAAACCATGACAGGCAGTTCTTCATACCGCTTTGGAGTACTAGCTCGAATAGTCAGGCATATGAGGGCAAGACATCAAGAAGGAGATGATCATCCTCTGAACCTTGACGAAGTGTTGGACGAAACTAACCAACTTGATGTTGGCAATAAAGTCAAGCAGGTGATTTGACTGTTCTATATTTAAAATATATATGTATATAAATATTTTTATTGGCCTAAAAAGTTGCACTTCCACAAGGCCTTGTGTCTATTGTAAAGAGGATGGCCAGAGCATAGTTTTCAAATATTTATGGTGGTGTTCAAAGGTTATCTTTCAACATAATCATGTAATTCTGAAATTATTTTCAAGGTGAAAGTTGATGTGTAACATCAAAGAGTTTTTATCTTATTTAGTAAAAAGAGGATCCAATCTGAAACCACCATCATATTTAATTCTAAGCATGTTACACTGTTACAATTTACTAGTTGTATTTAAAATATTTCAAACAAATATATGAAAAATATATGATGATTATTTTAAACCCTTTGAGAAGGTAAAGAAGGAAAGCATAATGAAACACTTTTCATTATGCTTTTAAATATCTGTAATTAACACTAAATGTTGGTTAACTCTTTGCTATTGTTTTGTTTACTTTCAGTGGCTACAATCAGAAGCACTTCAAAACAATCCGAAAATAGAATGCACTCCAGATGGAAAATATATTTTTAAGCCTGTATATAAAATTAAAGACAAAAAGTCATTACTAAGGTTAGACAAAACTATGACAAATAAGGTTAGTTTTTTTATTTATTAAATAAAACTACTGTTTCATTTTCGAAATTTTCAGACTTTTAAAACAACAAGATCTCAAAGGGCTCGGGGGCATATTACTAGAGGATGTTCAAGAATCTTTACCTCACTGTGAAAGAGCTCTCAAGAGCTTAGCACAGGAGATACTTTATATAAGTAGACCTACAGATAAAAAGAAAATATTATTCTACAATGACAAGACTGCTACTTGTGATGTAAGTTTTTATTCAAAGGCAGACATTTATTTACTGCAAAACTATTACAATTCTAAATTATTTGATTCAAAATCCTGATGACTGATCTTCTAAGTAAGTTACATTTTTAAAAATAAATATAGTATAGAAATAATAAATCATGGCATAAAGGTACCTATTAAATTATTTTTTTATACTATAGTGGGACAGACAAACAGGTGGGTCACATGATGGTAAGTAATAACCGCTTTCCATGGACACCTGTAAATCAAAAAGTCGTAAGGGCGCTGCCCGCCTTTGAGGGGTGATGCTGGGAAAGAAGAGAGGGGGATGAGGGAAGAGGAAATAGGAGAGTTGGGCCTTCGGAAACTTTTTTCATATCTGGGAAATGCAATGCAAGCATTGCTTCAGAACCGTTTTTCTGTAAGGCTATGGTATCGCACCTATCGAGCTGGCCCATTCGGGCCTAAGCATGCCGTTTTATGTATGTATTAGTATTAGAAACCCACATACAAATAAACATTAATATCTTAAATCAAGGTTGATGAAGAGTTTGTTAAATTATGGCGCGCCACTGCTGTTGATGCTATGGATGACGCAAAAATTGAAGAATACCTAGAAAAGCAGGGTATAAAGTCTATGCAAGATCATGGACCTAGGAAGCCTGTGGTCCCTAAACGCAAGAAAACGGCACAAAAGAGGAGGCAGTTCAAGAAACCTAGAGATAATGAACATTTGGCAGATGTTCTTGAAACTTATGAAGATAATACATTGACCCAGAAGGGTGTTAGTATTAAGTAAATAAATGATTTTTCTCACTTTCTCTTTTTCATTTACTTGAAACCACACTAGGGAAAAATTGTAGACTCATACTGCGTTTAGGCGTTAGGGACTGGCAAGAATATATAATCATAAGAATTTTGAAGTATGCGAAATATTTAGTTATTTCTTCTACTGATTTAACAGATATAAGAGTATTGGTATCCCATACAACATTTTAGAAATTGTAACTTGATCGTCAGAATAGTTAATGACTCAGAGTTCCAAGAAATTCGTTCTCTTGCGCAACTAATAACAGGTAAAAAATATCCTTACAGCTCGTATAGGGTTGCAAAAAGTACTTTCAATCATTTCTTAGTAGGTATTAACTGTTTCAAAACAAAGGTAGGTACTACCTTTGTTTTGAAACAGTTGCAAGATCAGAACAGGGGTTATGCGCCACACCCCAGACCACCCCAAAATTTCGATCACTGGCCACAGAAGAACATTAGAGAGAAACAATATGAACGTGAAAAGAAGTCGTTAATGTAAATAAAAAAAAAATGTTTAATTTTAACACTTTTATATTTTTTTTACAGCGTACCTATACAGTGAATGATTTGCACGCAAAAAAATTATCTATGTTTGTACTGCTCTATGTTTTGTTCCGAATTGTCAAATCAGAATCAAAATAGATTGTCATAATAAAGGATATTTGTTTTGTATGTCTCGAAAAGTTAAAAACCCATAATTTCCGAGTTAAATATAAGTTTTTAGAATTCTTAAAAGACTTCACTGAAAGATCTTAGTAAACATGAAAGAAACATTGTCATTATCATGGGATGCTCACCAGAAAAACATTTGTAGTGGACTGAGTCTCCTACAACAGGTAACTGTTTTGTTTTTCATGTATTTTAAATTGCATTTAACCAACTGGCATCATTCGCAATATGAATTTATTTTAAGGAAAATTGCAGAAGCAATTACTATTCTTCGTGCATAAGTTTTTTTTGAAATTTATATTTAAGTATATTTTTCAAAGATAACTTCCCAAGACGACACGTTAAAACTTAGAATGTTGTAGAAATTATTCTTAATTTCTAGAATAGTGTAATAGTTTCAACTGTCTTATTGAGAGTTTGTCTTTATTTATTTTCTCTGCTTATAATTTTGCTATGACCATTGGTTTGCTTCAATAATTCTTCTCTAAACTATTTTTCTTAAAATATGCATACATTTAGTACTTAACTTATTATTTAATTGATTATGTTCAGCGTGGAGAGTTTGTAGACATGACTTTGGCAGCGGATGGTCATCATGTTAAAGTACACCAGATGGTCCTGTCGCTGGCAAGCCCATACATCAAAGCGCTGATCTCATCAGCTCAGTGCCCACATCCTGTTATATTTTTAAATGTAAGCAACATTTATGCACCTTACTTTGTAGAATTATTGGAAGATTGTTGTGGGATTTTTATTTTTTTGAATTAATTGAGTATGTAATATTCTTTTTAATTATGAACATCATAATGTATTTACAGCCCTGATTTTGCAAGAAATTCAGTGCTGTAAATATGTCTAAGAAAAATTGCATTCAGAGGAACAGGTCTGGTTAAAACAATAGAATATATTATCTGCCTTTTAAGAACCAGGTAATTGAAAAGTACTGTAAATATTCTTATCATTTCTATTTCAGAATGTATCATATACCACTCTATGTTCAATACTGGAGTACATATACACAGGAGAAGTTCATATTCCTAAAGAGGGACTGACAGATCTGATAGCAGCAGGCAAAGCTCTCCATGTCAAAGGACTAAGGGAAATGGTGAATACAATTCTTAATTATTTAATTTCAGTGCATTAGTGACTTGTTCAAACACTACCATTAATAGTGTTAATTTGTCTTCTGTAACTATAATATACAAACTAAGTAATCATCCATCCCGTCTTGAAATTCACATTTTAGCTGTTACATACAATTTCATTCGCATTGGAAACATTAGGCCATATGTTTTTCTGGTATAAACAGCATGTAAGTAGATAGGCTTATCCAGACTATAATCTATCTTTTGTTCCAAATGTTTAAAATGTTTTAATCCAGGTATAAATCTATCTGTGTTCTCAATATTAAGCAAGTCTTTACAGCTTTTTTGTGTGAAAGAGTAACTAATATCAATCTATCGAACTGTTTACTATCAGTTGCAACTTCTTTTGTATAAAATCAGTAGTCACATTGAGTAGACTATTTCTGGTTTTCGGCATTAGTAGGTCAGCACATAAAACTTGACAAATGATTAGTCTCCCTAGGTTACCTTCAAGGTTTATTTTTGTTACAAAAAGTAGTATTTACTATCATAGGGACCTATACATATATCTAGATACCAAAGTTCTTCTTAAAATCAACAGTGCGTTAACTGTGACAGATAGACAGAGTTATGTGCGCATGTATAATATTAGTAATGATGACTTATTAATTAGTAAAATTGTGACAGTATGTTCTTGCAGGAAGATGCCATGGAATTTAATTCAGGAAATGAAAGTGAATTGAGTCCGCTGAAAGATATCCTAAGTGATAAGGTACAAGTATCAAGAGGAAATAAAAAGAATGATCTCACTCACAATGAAACAGAGAAACCTAAGGAACAAATGTGCGAGTATGCCCTATTTTTTTATAAATCAACACATTTTTTTTTAAACACCTAGATATTATTCCTGGCACATTACAAACATACAAATGACAATACCAAGAACACCTCAACTCTGGACAACCATTTGTGGATCACACAAAATTTTGTCCCAAAGTTAACTCCCAACCTCTGGCTCAGCAGTCAGTCTCTAAACTCAGAACCAACAGGCCAGTCCATGAGCCACTTTTGACTGGGTAATAGAATATCTTGACCAACTTTAAGAAAGGAGGAGGTTCTCAATTTGGTTATATAGTTTTTCATGTTTGTTACGGCATAACTCCCTTATTTATTAACTGATTTAGAAAATCGTATTTTAATTTAGATAAGTATGTTTCCCGTTTGGTCCCATTTCAATTTAAAACTCCATCCCTGAGGTGAAAAATTTATGGATTAATATGAAATATTATATTATTCTATACTACTTATGCATTAGGGGAATCTGATTGTTATCTATCAGACAGTACAGTATATATAAACGTAGACAGCATGAAGGTATTATACAGTTACCGGTTGACGGCATAGGCTTGCCTCCTATTACGTAACTTATCGTCTGCCTACTCCTTTGGTGATACAGGCGTGAGTATATATATATAATTGTTCCTCAGAGTGTTTGTCGAGTCTTATGGCGAACATTACGATGATAGCGAAATAATGTTAGAATCTGCAGATATATCAAACACAACGGTAACACAAGATGATGGGAACTTGGATACCAGAACTTGTCATTCTTCAGATCGGAATAAGAATAAAGAATACTGTGAGTGTCACCTCCATATTACTTGTTTTAACCCCTTTTGTTTACTTATTAGGCGAGGGTATTTTTAAATATATATAAAATATTCATAGTATGAAGTTATGTATATTTTTCAGTGGTAGAGCCATGCTTAGGCACGAATGGGCCGGCTCGACCGGTGCGATACCACGGCCTCACAGAAAACCGGTTGTGAAGTAACGCTTGCGTTGCATTTCCCCGAATTGAGTGAGGTTTACGGAGGCCCAATTCCCCCTCCCCCCTTTTCTCTACCTCATCTCCTTTCTCCTTTTTGCCACCTCCTCATCCCTCCTCTCTTCTTTCCGCTCCCTGCATCCCCCATACCTCATCACCCTCAAAGGCGGGCAGCGCACTTGCGACTCTTGAGTTGCAAGTGTCCATGGACGGCGGTGTCACTTACCATCAGGTGACCCGTCTGTTCGTCTGTCCCCCTATAGTATATAAAAAAAAAAAAAAAATGTAAATTATTTGTTTTTGTTTATATTATATTTATGTTCATATATTTACTCCAACTTATTCCTTTTTTATTATTGTTATGTCTGGAATATTTTTTCTTTGGCTCTATTAAAGCTATACAGCCCTAAATAAAATCCTTTCACGGCTGGTCCTCTGGATACCTGACAATGGCATAATTGTGGCAAATCCACCAAAGCCATTAATCAAAGTTGAAGTTGATATTTTAATGCAGTTGACTTATGTATATGATGAGATAGTTCATCATATAAGCAACATCCCTGTATGTCTACTGAATCTCTTTGCCTCTCAATAAAATCTACAAAGACATATATATTACTTATATTATAATTCCTACATAGCTTTATTAAGTACTTGAATTGTTAGGTACCCCACCAGTAGGGCACCTCTTGCGTATGCAGGGACATTACTACTGATGTAATCAATATCCGCTCATTTCTGTTCACTGATTAATTATGCAAATTTGTATTTTCCATAAAACTACAGTGAATTATTATAAAAAAACATTTAATTTAAATATGTACGTAACAGAAATATCTAGTTTTTTAGCAACCAAGTCTCTAGGCAAAAGAGAACATGTAGTATGCTTCGCCTTATGAGGGTTTTGTTCTAAAGACGTCCCTTCCGCCTCAATACCATACTATTATAAAATTATATTCAGTACTCATTCTTCCCATCTCAGTTATCATACATTCCACCCAAACAGCCAGTAGTATCACAACATCATAGAACAGTATTGAGTTGTTAGTGATTTTCTGTTTTAAAAAAAAATAAGTATTATTTCAGGTGATTCAGCTCTTGTGCAATATAGCATGTCAAATCAAGGCAATTTACAACTTATTGTTAATAGGTACATCTACAATTTGAAATATGTACAAAAAAATTTGAATAAATACTGGCGGTGTGTGGACTATGCGGGTAGAAAATGTCCTGCAAATGTTTATACCAATGATGATCGCGTTCTTAAGAGGTAAGCATTGAAATATCTTTATTAAAAATATAAATGCATATGTGAGTTAGTTTTTGTGTTGCATAACTCTGACTGTGAATGCATAAATTCACCAGAAAAGAGTTATCGTTACTTAATTTATGAATTTGCGTTTTCAGAAGAAGTACACACAATCATCCGTTCCACGATGCTAAAATATTGAAGAAACTCCGCCTTAATATTATTTTCAAACAATTCAATGAAGCCAAAGATCGAGCTGATCAGAAAAAAGCGATAGACACCGTAGAATTGGTCAAAGGTTCGGCAAGTGATGATTCAGAATAAATTTATTTCTAAAACCTTTTTTTTTATATTTAATTATTCTCAACCCTATTTCATAAATGTGTGAAATAACCAATATATTAGGCTATTTCAAACAATACTCCAATGAGACAGTCCTAGTGACAGCTAAACCTAAAGCCACACACTCTCCACGAGGCAAGATGGTCGGCGTCAAAGTTTGCGAGGCAAGTGGATCAGCTATACTATCGCCAACGTGTATTTTACAGTTTACCACATGTGCTTTTTTATCTTCTACGCGTTTCGTCTGTCTTTTTTCATGCAAGTAACGTATTCATTTAAATTACATCCATTTTGTAGGAACACTTAGCAAGAAAATAGACAATAGTGGTCTACCAAAACCATGTAGGCAGTGATAATAGGTCTGTAGCTCAGCATGTTGTTACAAAGCCACAAGACGTACATTCTGACGGTCATTAACTGCTGCAGACCATATGTGTGTTGTCAGCTCGAAACTGCCCAAAGTGTGTAAATGAATAATGTAATATGGGTGTGTTGGTTCAGCACAATACACATAATAGTGTTAGCGCGCCCCACCAGATTATATCTCACGTCTTATTATTTACTGTAAATAGAATAACTTATAAATAAATAACGAATATTGTTGTGGAACGTACGCCTCTAATATCCCTCCACCGTATTCGTTCACAGTGTTTCATAAGTTTCATTTTACTACCTGTGACCCTTCCATATGACTTTGCTGTTAATTATGATAATACTCTAGCTAGACTGTTATACCTATTTCTTTTTTGTGTGGAAACCCCCACAGGTCTTCACCTTACCGGGGCTAATGGGTAAGGTGGTATGTCGGACCGACTAAAACCACACAGTGTTCCGTCAACGGGTCTTGTGGCCGGGGCCTCAGATGTACCCTAGAAAGGAAGTCCCTGTGTACCCCGGCAGACCTGGCCGCCTTTTGAGCAAGGCGACCCCAATATGGGGTTCCGTCCCCCACTCATATTTAGTCAGGCGCGCATGGAACACGTCGTGCCGCCGTCTCGGGCGGCTTCTGCTAGGGCGATAGATAACCCAGTCTGTCGTCTGTCTGCCTTAAAAAAAATGCTACATCTACAAACTAAAAAGCACTTAGAAAAGTATATGTTGGCTAATTTTAAAACTTTCAATGGTCAAGGGCTACGCTTTCTTACTTAAAAACCTCAGCAGTTGCGTGGGTCAAATCAACTACGGTAGGTATGGTTAGAACGATAAGGCATCTCAAAAGTAACGAACTTGCAACGATCACTGCTTCACAGAAGCTAGTGCTCTGTGGAAGCCGGTCTGTACGCTAGTTACTCCTCCCTTATGAGAAAAAAATAATGTCAGGATCTAATATATTTGATGAAGTATATAGAACAAAGACTATTTGTTAACATCCTAAATTTTATGTACATACAATACACATACTATCAATCATACACTGTAAGGGCAACGGAAACAAACAGCTGAAATATGTTTTCAATTTTATAAATCAAATACAACTAAAAAGAAATATTTTGATTGATTAAACTAAAAACCCACAAATACAATTTAATATTTTTTGTTATATAATGATAAAATATATTTGCGTACATTAAATGTATGCCTAGCATAAAATGGTGTTATACATTAGTTGTTAAATTATTGAGAGTAAGGTACATATATAAGGTAAGGAGTATCTCTAGATAATAGAAATTCCATACTTCATAGTGTCAAATAGTAGTGGGCTATGATAGTGTCTATACGCTAAATATCATAAAACTGGTAGACAGAGAATATTGGGGGTATCGGGCTGGGCTGACCGTTACCCTAGCAGAAGCAGGCCTGAGACGGTGGCGTGACGTACGTATTCCACGAGCGCCTATTTGATTGAGGGGGCGTAAGGCCCCCCAATATTCCAAAGTGTGGTCGCCTGCTAGCTTGCAGGTGGCCAAGGTCTGCTGGGGTTCCCGGATGTTCTCATGACGGAACACCGTGTGGTTTTAGTCGGTTCAAGTCCGACATACCACCTCACCGTCAGCTCTAGTGAGGTGATGACCCGTGGGGGTTTCCACACGAAAAGAGAAAAAAGAGAGAATATTAGAAATATTATTAGTATTATTGCATTGTATTTATAGTATTCTGTCTACGTAAAACTATAAATTGTGTAGCTTCAAAAGACGAGCCATCACGTTCCATCTCCAACGAAATGCTTCCACTGTACCAGATTGTATTCTGTCTCACTCTAATAGTACAATGTTATTCAGCTGTCCCTGTCCAAAATCAGAAACATATGCATTCCAGATGCGACATTAACTAGGATCGCGAAGTGTCACTTTATTTATACTTCATTCATGCAAACTGAAACAAATAGGTAGCGATTTGTAAATAAACGTCGAATATTGGGTATTGAATCATGGCTCAATCTCAATTTTCTTTAATGTGGAATGCCCATAAGAAGAATATATGTAATGGATTAAGCACTTTACAGCAGGTTAAATTTTGATAACGTTGGTAAACAAAAGTCGATAACCTTTTGTTTTGACTCGCTTCACTATAATAGTTAAATTGTTCCAGAATGGTGAGTTTGTAGACATGACTTTGGCCGCAGATGGTCATCTGGTGAAGGTACATCAAGTGATAATTGCACTTGCAAGTTCATACATAAAAGATCTTATATCGACAGCACAATGTCCCCATCCCGTTATATTCCTCAATGTAAGTGTTATTTGCTTATGTTTTTTTATGAATTACTAGTATTGCCTGTAGGTAGCACTCAATTATTTTGTAATTTCATATATGAAAATATCTACCAGCCAGGTCGAAATGTAGGTATGCGACTGACTTGCTTTAGCTATTGCTTATACTCCACAATCATGTATAAGTAACATCCTTTTTTTCCCTGTCTATCCTCCCTTATCTGTCAATGCATTTGATTATCCAAGTATTCCCATCTCATTCCCAAAAGTGCCCAGTTGGAGGCAGTTTAGTCTCATACCTGTAACTCAAACTGTTGCTTATCTCTAACCTATACTTCTGTATATATCAATAACAAACTCTGATTTCCACAGTTTCTCCTCCACTCTTAAGTCGGAGCATGTTGTTTAAGCCTATATAATTTGTCAATAAATATGGTATCAAATACAAAAGAAACATTCGTATGTTACAAATTGTTCCTGATATTCATTTAAACAAACAAAGAACCCTTCAGCTTTATAATGCTACTATAGATTCATTTTTATTATAATACATATGTATTGTATGAATAAGTGACAACCTGGTTTAAATACAGAACTTTGATATTGCCTAGTACTTGGGTTGTGGAAGTCTGATGGCAGTCTCTTCACATGAAATATTGAAGTTCAGATGTTTTGTTGTTGGATTGAAAGACAACCCCAACTTAGTTGATAAAAGGCTTAGAGGATGATGATGTATAGTATGAATAAGTCATCAATCTATTATTAATAATTAATAAGTTTTACTAATGGTATTATACAAAAACTATTTCTTTTTTAGAAAATTTCATACACAACACTCAGTGCAATATTGGAATATGTGTACACAGGAGAGGTATTGGTATCAATAGAAAATTTAAATGATTTCCTACAAGCTGGCAAAGAACTACATATCAAAGGGCTTGAGGATATGGTAATCTTCCTTTTTATTAGATATATTAAATGAGAATAAATAATTTGGATATTTTTCCCTGGGTAATAAACACTGTTTTTCTTTCAGAAAATACATGATTCATTTAACACCAGCCAGAACCTGCCAAAGAATGATAATGATACAGAATGCAATATGGATACTTTGAATGACGAAATATGTTACTTTGAGATATCTAACAATAAAGATGAAGAAGATTCTAAATATGTTGAAATGACAAGGTATGTATTTTGTGTAGAAGGCGCTAATAATAAACTTTTTTAACCAATTTTGAAAATGGTTCTATGTTCAACTATATGTATTTTTTATTTAGGTGTACATATGATTAGTAATTGCTCTTCCAATGGATGATTAATGTTCAACATATTATCATATACATTCGTTTTTCTTTTCTAATTACACACTCAATGACAATAAACTATATTCAACTACTTATTACACATCACAACAGTATCACTAAGTACTAATCTTATATGCCCTTGAGTTTTTTTAATTAAATAAAAATTCCCCTTGCAAGAGGCAGCCAGAATTTGAAATTGAAAGACCTAAGATTCTTTAATTTCTCACAAAATGTAAAACCAATTTTTATTACCTTTTTTTAAACTGATGTGTGATACATTTGCAACCATTGTGATCAAGTGTAATAGGGTTCTCTTTTGATATACATAATATATAAAGATAACCAGCATGCCTGACATTGTACTCTACCATGCCTGTTAACTTGTAGTTAATTTTTATTTATATAAATTCAAACAAATTTAAACAAGAAGGGCTTTCTTGTGTCAAATTAATTGCTTTTCATTAGTAAGTGCATCACTAGGGAATAGCTTATTCCTAAAAATACTTTTAAAACAGTGAATCTTTATGTAAAATTATAAAAATGTAGGAATTCCATGGGATCTTTATAATCTGGTTAGGGCAATATCTGTCAGGTCATCTAGTACAAAATATGAAACAATTTTAATTACAGAGACACTGAAGGTGAGGTCACAACAATACTCAGCGCAAATGATGATAACTTATACACGGATGGCAATGACGATGACTCTATGACTGATGGAATCAAGGCACACTTTGAGAAACAAGAAGGCAATATTGATAAAAGTAAGTTTTAATTACTCATTGCCGTCCTTTAACTAAAAAGCTGTTAAGCAACAAAAACTTAATGGCCTTTAAGTGATGAAATAGAGAATAATGAATATATATAATAAGCACACTGCTAAGTCACAGATTATTTACTACTTCATAACTTAAAGGTCATTTAGCATATGTGGCTTAACAGCTATTAATTAAAGGATGGAACTCTAGTCTCCCACTCGCTTCTATTTTCGATTAATTCGCCTAGTGGGGTCCACTGCTGGACACAGGCCTCACCCAATAAGCGCCGTAGCACCCGGTCCGCTTTCAATATCCAATCCAGAGCTATGTTATATGTTGACTAGCTTTTATTCCTCTCTTATATTATAATACTGGTTGTATTGTCATTCAAATAAAATTGGCTAGAATATAATAGACTAGCACTAAATATCTTTATGTAATTTATCTATAATATGTATGTATTTAGAAATATATAAGTACGTTTATCAGCAGTCTGGTTACCATAGTACAAGCTCTGCTTAGTTTGGGATCAGATGGCCATGTGTGTGACAATTATCTTTATTTGTTAAATATTCGCATATATAAAAAATATTCATATATTTAAAAGTATATAAATAGTGCGTCACCGGTATCAGGTACAGGGACCAAGCTACCGGTGGTTAGGGCTCCAAAAACAGAAACCTCGAAACAATGCTGCCTACTCGATACCAAGTAGAGTCTTAATAAAGATATTCAGTGCAGTCTTCTGCATCTGGCCCTTAACCCAGCTGCCTATGGACAGCCTCTGCGGATATTGTTCAAAGCTCTTGGCAATCGACCCAGCTGATATGATTATCGGTTCGGTACAATGATTGCCGAAACCTCATCCCACATGTCGACAACCTCATGAGTCAAATCCAAATATTTTATTTGTTAATCTTTTCAGCTTTTATTATTGTGTATTGTTGTGAACAATTATTTAGGGGTGGTAATGTTAACGACCGATTAGATGATAGAACTATCGCCACTATATCAGGCTTATTTTTTTTTCATCAAAAAGACAACGCCCGCCCTAGGATTTGTTATCTGTACTACTGACAACATACATTCATAATGTTCAGTTTAATAGTTACTTGAATGTAACAAGAGAAAACAAACATACTATATGTAAATATTTCTTATCCAAAATCTAGATAGAATACAAAAGCAACCCTGCCTAATCAACGTGGTTTTCAGGTTTAAGCGTAATGCAATACACAGTATCGAATCAGGGCTCCTTACAAATGATATTGAACCGATACGTTTACTATTTGAAGCATACGAACAGGAACAACTCCCGTCAATGGCGCTGCGTCGATTATCTCAACAATATCAAATGTCCTGCGCACGTTATTACTAAAGATGACGTTGTTATACAGAGGTTAGTACTTTTTTAATACTTTTTGTGCAATTGATATGTTTAACAAGTATTTACTGTGGCATACAGAAAAAACATAACAACACCATCTAGCGAAGACAAGTCGGATTACGTAGCAATTACACTAATGACATAGTACGATCCTGAATCACGACAATAAAGTTCTCGTGCCGATTAGTATATATATGACTTCCCAATATTAACCGCAGGGCCGCGTTCCGCTAGGCATGAAAACCTCGCCTGGTTGGAGGAATCCTCCCTTTGTGTTGGAGGGACATAACACCCGTTCCTCCACATTACCATTATTATATATAGGGAACGTACATATACTGCGTGACCCGTTTATCAGCAGTGGTCTTAGGTTTTCGTCACGTATTCGAGCTATATTCAAAATGTGAATAAAAGAAAAGAATACTTCTACTTCAGTTAATTATGTTCCAGTACAATATGTTTTTTCTTCCTAATGATACTTTTTCACTTGTAGCAATAGGTATTAATAAAGACAAACGTGAACCAAAATATATTTTTTTAACTTTCCATTTAAAAAAAAAAAAAAAATCATACTTCTGAACAACTACGTGAAAACTCTAAGAGGGGGTCTTACCAAATACTACCAGTGGTCACCAAAAGGGGGAAGGTTAAGAAATTGTAAAAACGGGTCACGTAGTATGGGTACGTTCCCATATATGTATGTATGTATTTACACCCACGGCAAGCAAGGGGTATGCAGAAGTGCGTGAAACAACCCACATTTTTCCAATTAGATTTAGTTTCCACTAATTTAATAGGGCGCAAGCTATTGTCAACCTTCACACTTAGGAAGTAAAGAGAAAAGTAAAAGAAAATTGAGAGAATAATACTATAGCTTATACTGACTGATACTTACACAATAGCTCGTGGACGTCGGGGAAGCATTATATATATGTATATATTTTTTTTATATAATATAGGAAGGAGACGAACAGACGGGTCACTTGATGGTAAATAACAACTGCCATCCATGGACACCTGCAACTCAAGAATGATAAGTGCACTGCAAGCCTTGAGGGTGATGACGGGTGAGGGATGCGGGAATGGGAAAAAAGTTAGGGGGGATGAGGGGAGAGGAAAGAGGAGTGGGGGAGTGTCCTCCGGAAACCTCAATAATTTCGGGGAAATACAACGCAAGCGTTGCTTCACAACCGGTTTTCTGTGAGGCCGTGGTAACGCACTGGTCGAGCCGGCCCATTCGTGCCTAAGCATGGCTATATTACTGTTAAATACACATACCTGTAACTCGAACTGGCTGTAGTCGGGATGGTCCGAGCCTGATCTTTGCTTTGATGATTTGAAATGTTTATTAAAAAACTAAACAAATAAAGATTCATCTATTTTTAATTGAACTCTCAAACAAGTGGATATTCTCAATTCGCCTGAACTTTTTAGACTTTACAATTTACATGTAGTTTTTTTCTCATGAATTTATTTACTGTCTTAAAATACTAAATTCAAAGAATTTTCAAAATGCATACCATGGAGTATAAATTCTTGGGAGTCAGGGAGGGATTTGCTTCACAGGGTTTTAATGAGAATATCATATTAACTTTTTTTATATCCCATAACGAAATGCAATAAAGAGTGGATGTTTATTTTTATAGAATTTCGGCGCATGTTCATCCATTCCACGATAAGAAAATATTGAAGAAAGTCCGCGCCGGCGCTATTTTCTCAGCGATCAATGAGGCTGTACAAGAAGGGAGAAATAAAAAGAATCAAGCAAATGACGAATAAAATAAAATTTAATTCTAAGATTTTTTTCTATTCTTTTTTAACACACGGGCAGGGAAATATCATCATATCCCCAATCCGATACCAGATTTCACCAGATACAATATTATAAACACATGATATAAATATTAGTAGCTCTGTACTGATGTCGGTATTATTATCTGTCTTGCATATTACACAAATAACGGTATCCGGGAGCTGTTGTTGTTTATTATATAAAAAAAAAATACGTCTCCGTTTATGTTTGTGTCCTGGAGATTGAGGACGCATTCCTGAAACGAACACATTTTTAGTTTTCTACTGAGAGTAACTAGACATATATGTAAATATCTAGAACTGTATACATAATCGTGTAAAAGTATTAAAAAACTATGATATCCGAACACGTCAGTTCGTCCCTGTCGTTAAATACTTTTCTAATAATGGCACATAATGACAGTCAACCGACATCGACCTATAAATGCACACGTGTGCATCGTGCAACCATTTATCACGATGAAACATCTCGTCGTGTGTGCGATATTATTCATAAGTGTTTGTACAAGCTACAAAATGTTAGTATTGTTGCCCTACCCAGGTAAGAGCCATTACATGGTCTTCGAACCGCTTCTAGAAGAATTATCCAGACGGGGACATTACCTTACTGTAGTGTCGTTCTTTCCTCTGAAAACGCCAAATGAGAGAAGACGAGATGTCAGCCTCATAGGTCTCGCATCACTAAACGTTGAAGTTGTGGACCTAAACTCCTTCGAGAGTATGAACGGGTTTCTAGGACAAAGCTTTTTTAGCCAGTTTGCAATGGTTCGCACCTTATCTGAACACAGCATAGAACTGTGTGAAAAGTTATTGAAAGCTGATTTCTTTGAGGAGTTTGTGAAGGCAGAAGGAGATTATGATGTTATATTGACGGAACATTTTAATAGTGATTGCATGCTCGGTATTGCTCATAACTACGGGTTACCATCAATTGGATTAATATCATGTACCATGATGCCTTGGACAGCATCGTGGGTAGGCGGTGATGATAATCCGGCGACAGCCCCTAGCATGATGCTGCCCTTTACGGATGAAATGACTTTTCTAGAAAAAGTAGTCAATTCTTTTGATTTATTTTTCTATAAGTTCTGGCATCGTTACGTCAGTTCAAGCGAACAAAAAATGCTGGAAACGAGACTAGGACGTGTACTACCACCGTTGGAAGAAATCGGTAGAAATGCCAGTGTTATGCTCATAAATACCTACTACACTCTAAACGGAGTGAAAGTTTCACCGCCATCGGTGATCGAAGTTGGCGGGATCCATCTACATAATAGAACTGTGCAGCCGTTACCTGAAGTAAGTAATAGTAGGCATACCTACAAAGACTAGGAACTTACCTGCTTAAACGTGGAAAGATTAGCAGTAAAAGTACTTACGGTAGACTGGGAGGGACTTGTATTTCTCTTATTTTCGTATTTTCCTTTACTAATGTACTTTAACATAAATATGTTCTAAAATTACTTTCCCGTATATCGATATAAGTCAGAGTACCTACTCACAATTAATTTTAGTATCAAAAAAATTAAGTTTACTTGTGAGACCTTGCTTCTTTCCTCATGATTCAAGGTCAATGGGAAGTACCTATCATTATCTATAGGTTTTGATTTACCTGCGATATGTAAAAACCAAATCTATCGAAACCTACTGACAAGAAATGTACGATGACACCTATATATCAGAATTAATCAATCATTGTTAGACGGATGGTGTGAGTGGTCCGTTAAAAAGATAATTATATGGTACTTTATTTGTAAACCAAGGTTTTTACTCAAAAATAAAGCATAGAGAATATACGAGTATAAATGTATAAAGTGCGGCCTTATCGCTTAGAGCAATCTCTTTCAGGAATAATTAGGATGGACATAATTTCTATAAACTGGTGGCAATCATTGGCGTACTTAAAAGAAAAGTTCATGGCGTGTCACAGCATATTTAGTTCGCATTCGCATTCATATTTATAATAAGATCTTATCCCTGTACGACTTATTGGGTGATTATTAAAATGAGCTTAACATAAGTGCTTAAGTAAAACCGTACGTACAACATACGTTATTCTTCTAATCTATATTGGCATTAATTATTACATTGTAATTTAAACCTATATAATGAATTCCTGATAAAACCTAGTAAACACAAATGAAAAAAAATATAATGTGAAATATAAAGTATCGGCTGATAACAGTGTAAACAACATTATTTGTCTTTTCTTCAGTAAGTCTTGAACTGTAAGCCTTTTTTTTTCTATTTCACTTGTATGCATTACTCATATTTTTCTTTATACAGGACCTCGAACGCTGGGTAACACAAGCGAAGCAGGGTCTGATAATTGTAAGCTTCGGTTCGCTTATTCGCGGTTCAACACTGCCGCATAAACGCTTTAACACCATGTTGAAAGTTTTCTCACGCTTAAAACAACGTGTCATCTGGAAATGGGAAACTGAACAAATAACAGATTTGCCTGAAAACGTGCTCGTTATGAAATGGATACCTCAATACGACTTACTGAGTAAGTAAAGAGTACTAAGAGAGATTTTAATATTAAACTGGGTATTAACGAGGTTTTAACTTCCCAGATCACCCGAATTGTGTTGCGTTTATAACTCATGGTGGGTTGTTAAGCTTGACTGAAACAGTAGCCTCGGGAGTGCCAGCTTTAATCGTGCCAATACTTGGTGATCAGCCTGGTAATGCGGCCCATGCGAAACGGGCCGGCATAGCAGAAGTACTCGCTTTTCATGACATCGATGAAGAAAACCTATACGAAGCGGTATCGAAGATTTTATTGCCAGAGTAGGTATTATTATACTCATACATACATATATGTATGTATCTGTCGTAAAAAGCGACTCAGGGATCGGACTGTCATCAGACGGTGAGTACACAGTTCTACAGTGCCCGGAGGACGGCAATACGCTTCACTCCTATAATAAGCAGGACTAAATTATTGGTAATAATGCACTATGAAAATAAAAAATAATCAACCGATTTTAATGCGTCTATCATAAAATTAAAGACTTTATGGTTTTCTCATGGATGTTATTGTCAGAAGCTAACCAAACTCGAACTACCCTTGAAGTACATCCATTCCGATAAAAATCGGACTTTAAAAAAGTAGACAACCAACTTCAATACGTCTATCACTAAATTTTTGACTAATATGGTTATCTCATGGATGCCATGGTCACAACTGGACCACACTCTCATCTAACTACCCTTGAAGTATATCCCTTCCAATAAAAAAAGCGGATATTGAGTTATTCGCCCATTTGTCGCGCACATGCTATCAAAAATTGCAAAAAAATATCAAAATCGGTTCACCCAGTCGACAGTTCTGAAGTAACAATAAAAAAGCAGTCGAATTGAGAAACACCTCCTTTTTGAAGTCGGTTGAAAAGTGGGTGTTCGAGACACCTCTGTCTACCCCTTCAGGGATATAGGCGTGAGAGTATGTATTTACCTATTTATTTACTTATGTTTTGTTACGTGTTAATTCTAGTTTCACACAAGTTGGGATGGGAAGTATCTCTACCTTATCGAAGACCATTGGACTGTTAACGGTCATTAGGGTCTCAACGACTCAATGGATTAGTGTTGACAACATAACGTTGGCACATTCGGAGCTCTGCATATGCAACGGTCACCTTCGAAATGTTTACTTACGAAAATGCCCCGATAAAGTAATAGTAACCTAATGCCCTGTGTAACCTGTGACACTACACATATCTTCTTTATCTAGAGCTAAACGAAGCATAGTTTGTAGAATTAATTTTAGAACTATAGACACACATTAATTTTTTGCTGTAAATACATACATTAATTTCAGAACACGGACTCGAGCTAAAGAGTTTAGTGAACTTTGGCGGGACCGTCTGATACCACCAATGGACAATGCAATATACCATATCGAAAAAACAGCACGGTACGGCAATCTTAACATGTCGTCACACGCACGCCTGATGAGTGAACGTCATCTACTATTCTTTAATTCTATATTTTATATTGTAACATTCGCTCTATTATTCGCTCTATATATATTTATCTCTATCTTTAATTTGTGTTGTCGTACGAAAAAGGTTAAGGTTAAACAGAGTTGAAATTAGAATCTCACAAACGTTATCTTAAATAAGTATTATACTTTGCATTGTGTTCTTGTTATCGGGAACTTAATTTTATCACTTTAGAGTTAAATGAGATTTCCACTTATAAAATACTATTAGTACATGCAAATATTATTATTTTAGTTGTTTGAAAGTACATAAATAAAACACACAAATTAAAAAATATAATTTATTGTCTCTGATTTAACATTTATAAAAATATACAAAAAAGTTGTACAAAATATTTTTTTATTACGATTTGTTTATCACATTGCATAGAATATGAGCAGCTATATGGAGTATATAATGAGTGGAATGTGCTTCTATAATAATTAGAATATCTATGTTTATATTAATTTTAAATAATTACTTAATAATATTCATGCTTTTATTTTTATTATAATTAATGTATGACAGTTATCGTGTATATCTAACTAGAGATATAAAAGCCACTGAAGCCTTGACAGAAAAGTCATGGCAAATTCTCTACTTAAGTTATTAACAACCCATTAACTTACGTAGACAGTTAATTAATTAACAGAAATATCCATTAATTATTCAATAACTCAATTTCAAAACAAATAACGGCATACAAATTATCATTTTTTTTTATAAGCTACAATAAACACAGATAGAAACATGAATATAAATATAGTAATCTGACTCTTATTGATTGGAAAAAATGTTGCCATCTATATTCACAAAACTAAATATTGAGTAATATATGTTTATCTATAAATCATTAAAATTGAATGGAATGTTCTTTGTTCATTAGGATCCATAACAAAAGAAATATGTATTGTTCAATAAAACTACACAATACAAGGAGTAATCAGATATGTTCTGGGAAGTGGCAATGTTCGTTTAGACAGTGGAGTAGCATTTTGAAATATATATTTTGATACCTATGTAACATCAAACCTATGTGACTCACCTTAGCTTATTTTTGTTAGCCGATACTTGGATCACTTTTATAAATGAAAGAACTCAATAATATATTTCATGTTTTTCTATCTTCAGCTAATACTCATATTATAAAATTGCCGGACAAGTTTCAAATGATGTCCGCAACTCTTATCGATATATTCGAGGATATTTAAAATACTAATTGTTTATTCAATACAAATTGAGATTATTCAAAAATCACGAGTCATGACCGTCGCGTAGGTAATAAAAGAAATTATGAATAAAAACATGTTTTAAAGTATCAACCGAGTATTATATATAGTGTCAACGCTTACATACTAATATAGATTATAATATAGTAACAATAATAGAAAATATATATCTTTATTAAGAACACTGATTTCGGATTCGATGATTATGCAACTTGATAAAGAAAGAGGTTCGTTAACAGGTTTCGCGTATCTATTTGAGGTGGAATTTAAATGAGTTCTAAAACAGGTTTAGTAGCTTCGGGTGTAAACAGCTAATATGGGTCGTACTGTTTCTACGTTCCTAAATAAAATGTGTTCATGAAGTGGTTGCGAGTTCGTACCCTACACAGAGAACTGCCGTCGGAACCCACTCCTAACCAAGCATTCAGCTTAGACGGAGGAGTTAACATCAATACTAGTAATGTGTGACCCACTATACTAGTATTCTTTACAAAAAAAAGGTATAAAGAAAAACCTTGACATAAACTTTTAATTTTCACATAAATATTGTTATTCAGTGATCAAGAGAGACAATGTCTGAGTGGAAACATTATCTCTATAAAAAAAAAACCAAAAAACAGTTTAACTATACTTAAGCATTATTCTAAAATTACTGTTTTTTTTTTTTTTTTCAATATGGAGGCAAGTCCCCTGTACGCCCAGGGTTTAGGGTAGGGTATATAAGTATCTATAAAGCTAATATTGGACCTATTATTGTCTATAAAAAGTCACGAATATAATACTTATATCTACATAAATGCACAGTTAAGTACAAGTTTGATACGTGAAGTACTTCAAGCCAAGTGATTCTTGACAAATGTGGGTAAAACAAACGCTGCTTTGTGAATGTCGCTGTTATAGTACCTGAGATTCATAGCTTTCTCGTCTTCTGAGGAGAACACTAGTTGCGGTTCATCGAATTTTATTTCACTATCTAAAGATCCGATTACGAATCCTATTTGTCCGGACGGATAAGTAGGCACCATGGTATATCCGTACGCTGCTTTAGGAAACTGATTTTTACAAAACTTTAGAGTATTAGAGACTAGTTCTAGATCATTCCATACAGTACCAGCTTGAGAGCAAACAATACCGTTAGGCCTTAAAGCGCTCTTCATGAGGGCGAAGTAGTTCTCTTGGAACAAATTGACGGCGGGTCCAACAGGGTCGCTGCTGTCTGTGATGATAACGTCAAACTCTTGACTATGATTCTTCATGAATTCAAAGCCGTCACCCACGTGCAGTTTCAGTTTTGGGCTGTTGAAACCCACGGCCATGAACGGCAGATACTTTTTAGACACTTCGATAACTTTCGCGTCGATTTCGACCTGTAAATTATATTTGTAAAAAAACTTGCGTGGAAGATATTGATACATAACACGTTAAGTGTGTATTTAAGACAACCCAAGTCTACAATTCTGGCTGGTGGTAGATTGAATTAATTAGGTGTGCTGCTGACTACAAAACCGAATATAAGATACAGGAATAAATTCAAATAGACGCACATAGAAGATAGTCAATAAATACATTTCCGTTAAAATTATTTTTTATCTTACAGAACCAAATGAATTGAAATGTTTGTGTGAAACAGTTTTTTCTTCAAATTTAATACACGTATGTAATAGGGGAATTGCTACACAACCGGTTTTCTTTGACCCTGTGGTATTGCACCAGTCGAGCTGTCCCATTCGTGCCTAAGCATGGCTCTACCACTATTGGATGGTTTACAATAAAGAAAATTTTATAATATTTTACATATGATAGAAAAACTATATAAATAGAATATAATTAAATATGTCTATAAATGTATCAGTAATATCATGACAGACTTAATAAACTACTGTTAATAAAAACCCTTTTTGTTAAGGTCAGCTGGCCATTGTTATCATGCCACAACTGATAATATAAGTCAAATAGAACAGTGAGCTCCTGATACTGAGGTTACCTTGTCCTTGTTGCTGCTAACATAAAAGCTCCTATCTATACTTATCTATAAGTAATGTAAATATTTAATTATATAGATGTGAGTGGAGAGAAAATATTATAATCATTGGGAGAGGTCTATGTACAACAGTGTACTACAGTGGGCTTATTTATTGTGATTGTGTGTTTATATTGTGATATGATGTTCATAACACAATCATTCCTTACTGGCTCTTTTTAATAATAATTTTCAAAGATCATTGGTTCTGTGATTATCTTTGTTGTACATGCTTGTTAGTGTTAGCTTTACTATAAAATATTTCATGATCTACATACCTGGACAATGTGCTTAACTTTAGGATGCTTGGCAACTTCCCTAGCAACACCGCCATCACCCCCACCAACTATAAGCACTTTTTCTGGGTTTTTATGGCAACACAGAGGCAGAAATGATATCATTTCCTGGAAGATCAGAACATTGAGAACTTAAGTCACATTTTGTTAAACAATAATGCAGTAACAATAAAGAAATATAGGTCCATCAATTAAGAGTTTCCAGACAATAAACTTGTTTTTATTGATCCATTTATATTGCACTATGGCATTTAAATATATATATATACATCAATCCTTTTGACTAACTGTCAAAGTCAAGTAAGTCTGATATCAGTTTCTTTGGCTTGGCTTTTAGTAAATGTTAATTTTAAAATTTTAGTATCAATTGGTTGTCTATAGGTTACTTCTAGTCTTCTAGTCAAGTAGCACATAGTAAGAAATACACTTAAAAATTTACCTATATTTTTCAATTTTTATAATAATTATTTAAGTTATACAGAATAACAATATTATATAAAACACACACCTGATATGAGAACTCATCTTTCTCTGTACACTGTATGATACCATCAAGAACAAGCACATTCCCCAAGCTGGTAGTTTCACAGACAAGAATATCTTGATATTCAGACTTTTCTGAGTGCAGAATCTTTTTGACTTCAAATGAGAATGTGGCACCTGGCCACATATCACAGGATTCGCTAAACCAGTTGTTCTTTAATTTGTCCATATTTGTATATTAAGAACTGAAAATATTGATTAGTTATTAACAAGCATTGGACAAGTATGCTGCTTAAATTAATTATAAGTTTTGTTGTGGTCTTGTATAATAGGTACAAAGAGATTAAGTAAAGAAGTCATCAATTAATATGGTCATCATCAATTATCTGTGTATAAGCCAAACATACATTTAAATATAAAAAAAAGCATTTATGCAAGATATACATTCGTTAAACTACTATCTATATAAACTATTTTAAACCCTAATTTATGGATATGAATATGTATTGTACCTCTTTACAATGACGATAAAGTGAAAACGACGTAATGCTTACGTCGTCAGCTTCTTACTGCAGCGGTTAAGGCTCGCTCGCACGCCGATAGGTAATTATCCACAAGATAACAATTCTTTCAAACTGACCGGGCGACTCACCACTCTACTCACTGACGTCTTTGTAAAGAGATAATAGTCCAGTTGTGACAGAAGCTCATATAATTTTCTTGATAATAGTGTATAATAATTTGATTAACACTTATCACTAAGGCAATAACACTTAATTAGTGTTGATTTTAAAAATAAATCCACAAAATTTACTACCATCATTAAAACACATGTTGTCAAATATCGAAGAAATGTCAATGTCAAATTAGGTTTTATGACACATGACATGCCATATAATGTTGTTAGTTTTATTTGTTGTTTATGGATTCTCTCTCGCGTGTATATTTAACGAGAGAGTCCATAAACAACTAATAATAATAATAATGAGATTCCTCCAATATCAAATATTTCTAGAGAAAAAACGGTCTATAAAAATATGATCGCCATGTTGGTCAGCCTTCCATTCTTGAAAAATCCTATCTAAAATTTCATATAGTGGGTCCTCGTTCTCATTCATAGGTTGAATACCAACATTGCGATTATATTTTTATAGACTGTTTTTTTCTCTGGAAATACTTGATACTGGAGGAACCTCTGAATTACAAGTGAGAGAGTGTCCACAAACAACTAACAATAACGACATAAACATCGATGTATATCAACCACAATGGATATAGATATATATATTTATCTCTATGGTTTTATTGTACTTCAAGGTCAAAAGCATTTCATTTGTATTTGTGAAAATAAAGATATTAAAAATATTTTATTAGTAACTGTTCTTTAATTTTCAGTGGAAATTAACTTTACTACGTTTATAAAATTAATATATATCTTTCTCTCAAGTTGTATCTATTCAGATTCAGGATCCTGCTTAGTTAAGTACGTGTGGACATAGACATTTGAATATGAAGTTACGAGAGCAGAAGACCTGGAGATCAAATGTTTTATAAAAGTTTTATAAGCTACCAATAAAAAAATCAACTTAAGAAATGGTCATCAATCTTCTTTTCACTGAAGGTGAATTGACGGGCCTGTTGGTCTAGTTGTTAGTGACCAACACTTCTGTTCCGGAGGTAGTAGGTTCGATTCCCATAAGGTACAAAAATGTATGTGATCCATAAATAGTTGTACCAAGTTTGGGTGTTCTTTGTGTCCCTTAATTGAATGTATCTAAAGCCCCCGCGATACAGAAATTATTCGTAATGTTAGAGTTGTCTTTAAAAAAAAGAAAACTGTGTCCTCTATATAAATATCTGGAATGAACGAGCCTCGTGTGCTGTTGTAAATGCTTTATGTGTCAATCTCACAACATTTAAATATCACCTACATTCTGTTCACAGTCCATTTTAAAAATAGGTTTTCTTCATACTTTTCTTTGTGTTTAAATTAAATCAGCATTATTAGTGTGTTATGTGCACGAGTCATTTATAGGCACCTAATTTAAGACATAGGTATCCAAGTATTAGTTGACGGTATTGACGTACTCCCTAATGTTTGTTTGCAACAATTTGTTTAGTTTTACAATAGGCAAAATTCTGGCAACCCCACAAAAGCCAGCAATCAAAAGTCGCACTTGAGAAATTGACTGACAGAATTGTTTGTGAATGATCTGATTAATGAACTGTTTAATTCAATGAACTATTTTAAGTTAATTTAATAAACTTAAAATAGTTCATTATGTGTCTTTGTTTTCATATTCCTTCACCAGTTTAAGATCGTTTCATTATGCTGTTGAATGTTGACGAAATGTATTTTTCGCGTTTCACTTCTAATTAAAAAAAGTTTTCAAACTTCTATCAGAGTTTATGTATGTAGTTAATGTAGTATAAGTTAATATGTATATTAATAAATTGTTGTCATGAAACTCGCTATGGACTTGGAAGAATTTTTGCATGCGGCCAAAGAATTCATTATTATATCTGATAAAATTTTCGATGGGTGGTCTATTCATGAATGTACTGACAATAAATCCAAAACTTATCTTAAAAAAGAATTGTTCATTCATCACAACAATGGCAATAACATTATATTGCTCAAAATGGAATATATTATTTTCTATAATTTGAGCTATGGAGTACCAGCTTTCAGCTTTAATATCTGGAACTCATCTGGTAAATTGCTATCCTTAGAGGATATAAGAAAAATGTCCTTTATTCAGTAAGTAACATTGCTATATTGCAATCTAATAAGAACCTTTTAATAATGTCATTGCATTAGTAGGTTGCTATAATAGTTAATAGTAATGCTGTAATAGACTAGTGTAGTGTGAATGCATAATGGACCAAACATGAGTCTAAATGCGGAAAAAGGGTCTAAATGCCCTTTCACCATTACCAGTAGACTAGTGTAAAGAGCAGACTGGCATGACCCACCTATGTTACAATGCCTATGTACACTCAGCCAATATCAAACAAGACAGAATTCTAAAAGCTCTGACAAAATAAAAGCTGACAAACCATAAAAAAATCGATACTTGTCAAAAACACACTAGACTGAAAGAAGACTTAAGAAAAAGAAAATCAGTGACACTATGTCTTCTGACCAAAAACATTCTCGCAGACTCAATAATCTTGAGCGTGGATGATTTATTATTTGCCAGGAACTAAGGTTGTATAAGGTTATATAGAATACTAACTATTCTAAAAGTTTGTTTTCTCAAGCATTACTATATTATATATAATAATTTAATAAATATATATTGTTCATAAATATACTGCCACCTTGTACACTGTTTTCTTAAACACATACAAACACATACATTATGATGATAATGTAAAATGGTGTACAAATAAAGTATTATCATCACATCTATTTATTTTTCTGAGGAAAGCTGGAATTGACAACAACTTCATTTGATCTCTGGCTTTCCTTGCGGTTGGTGAAGCCTTTGTGTTGTTAGATCATGCTGATGAAATCTCTTGTGCCTAAGACTAACTATTACTACTCAGCAATAATACTTTATCTTTACTATTAAATGTTACTCTTTAAAATCAATGTAAATTGTTATGTGTAATAAACATTTCAATTACAGGATTAACCAAAAGGATTTCTACTCAGTAATCACACAACAGGAACATCAAGTATTCCAAAGACCATACTTCATAGTTCATCCATGCCATACAGAAGAACTACTGGCAACATTTAAAAATAAATCTAAGAACATTATAGTAACATTCCTTGGTCTTGTCACTCCTTTGGTTAAATTAAATTTACCTTTGGAATATGGGCTGTAATCTCACTGTGTATATTTAATTTAATATTTTTCAAGACATGTTAACACTGCCTAGTAAAAGTATGTATCAGAACAAAAGTATGTCAGGTGTTTAACTATCTTTACATATTTTCTTTTGCATAAAATGTCTAAAAAGTGTGACTAGTTCTGCTCAAAAAAATATATCTTGCATATATACAGGCAAGTCAGGTGGGGCACAGCTATTTTATAATATATGTATGGTTAAGTTTACATTTAAGTAATAATGTCAAAAGTTTGGCAGCTAGTAGGTACAGGGTCATGGGTTCTTTGGGCCCGTACTATTGTTAAATAAAATCTTAAAGTTTAACATAAGACAAACATGTTAGAATTTAGTACCACTAACATAAGTATTGCCGTCAACTGGGCATTTTAGAAATTAAAGATTGGAAAATTTTTTAGACACCTCGGGCCGTCACCTCACTGGGGCCAGGGTGCTATATCTCCTGCGCCTGGTGTGGTAATTCTCTCCCGCGGCGCCCGTGTGGCGTAAAAAGTACCTAGTATTAAATAAATCATGTGATGTTGATGTCATCCACCTAATTATCTAACCCTATTTAAGTGAATATATTGTCTTACTATCATTATTATTAAAAGTCGTGCTTCCAACTAAACGTTGTGTCATTACTCTCTCTTGCAAGATCTTATACATGCATCTCTGGCTGAACAACGAAGCAGCGAAAACCCAGCATAATTACTTAATACTTACGGTAGGTACGTACCATCCTTAATAAAAATTATTTTGAAATGAAATACTATATTAATACTCATTGAAATAATTCTAATATAATAATAAATATGAGTGTGTTAATCTGTTTTCAAATTACTACAGACGTGGCAAATAAGCTACTTTCCCTATAGCTTATAATCCTGTTAAAAGCTTGATAATCAATTGATTTGTCCCATTGTTCATATTTTTGCTTGAAACCATGTTTTTTTTTCCAAAGAAAAGTAGTATAAGTTATGTCAGTGTCAGTGATAAAACTTTCATTTCGACATTACAGAGAGACACTTAAATTTTATGGTTTCGTTAAGTAGGTTATTTACACTTATTAGTACCTATTTCCTTAGTCAGTTATCGATGAAAAACTTTAGAGGGTCTCAAGTCGATTAAGGGACCCGTATATGGCATTGCATTTTTTTTATATAGAATAGTCCGATTATGATATTTCTTTTTTTATTAGATAGGGTATACTTCAAAGTATGTTCCATTTAAATATCAAAAACAATATTCTCCCAAAAGTGTAGTTCGTTTTTGTTTTTAGTTTGAGTCGTTTCGCTTGTCTTTATATATATATTATATAAGGTCTAGGTAAAAGTTTCTTCGTATTTTATATATATATATTTTTCAAAACCTAATTAAGTACATTTAACTATAATATATATTTGCCATTTCGTTCAATAACTTGTTGCCATCTATGTATGATGAAGGACCACTCTTTATCTGTTGATCACTTCCGGCCGTTTTTACTCAATTTCTTGCTGGACTCTAATTAGTTGTTGGCAGTAGAAATCTGAATCGATGGTTTTGCCTGGCGATAAAAGCTCATACCGAACGATGTCCTTCTAATCTCACCATACACACAGCATAGAGGAAAAACCTTTAAAACGATCATGGAGTCTAAACTTTAGTTTAAGAAGCATGTGGCTAGTGCAGTTCGGAACTTCTACCTCGTAAAGGTACTATACGTAATGCGACATTCAGGTCTAATGTAACCCTTTTTCAATGATAACTTCTGTTCAAGCAACCAGTATATTTATATGAAAAACTGGCTTGGGTTTCAAGTGGTGGTAGTGAACGTCCTAATAGACAATGTGCTAAACAACTGTCGATAAAGCCACATAAGTCACAGGCATTGAGGGTAAGCTTCCGGTAGGCGTCATCCAAGTACTGCAACAATATCGCTCAGTCATTGTGAAATCTCACGTCACTTAACACTTTTAGAAGACGCTTAGTACTTATGGAGGCGCAACGTAGGCTTGACACCGTTCACCTGAATGTATCTTTTATTTAGAGCACTATGATAAAATTTTACATAAATGATAATACTATATTACTTACAATAATATATATATTTTCAATTTTGTTATTTAAAATAATATGTTTTTATTTTGTTTTATTTATTTACAATAATATATTTTTATAATAATTTTGCAATTTCTAAATCTCTTCGATTCTAATTTTATTATGTAACTTAACTTCAATATTTGAATTAATATCATCACATACTTTTAAGTTGATTGAATCTATTTATGTATAATTATTTGTTATTGACATTCCCTTAATCCCCTGACCTGCTGACCCTGCTAATGTTTGTAAGACACAGCACCGCTGCTCGAGTTCTGAAAGAGCATTGCTAGTATTAATAATCCCAAGGACATTCGTATTTGTAATATAATCTCTCGTACATTTATTTACACAATATACATTTTATTATTATTTGTTTGAGAAAGTATGCTGCTTAACTTTTAAGTCCGGACGTCATGCAGGCATATGCTGTATATTGTTTCTCCTTGTAGCTACTTGTCGTTAAAATTCGATTCTGTAAACGAGATTAGGATAACACAGTTTTTCTTTTTTTAGGATTCAGGTTCTTAATTCCTCTTTTGGACGGTATTATTAAAATTTATTCGTCAATAATAGCGGTAATCTTACTTACCGATTAATTAACGTAGTGGGTATAATTATTGCTCCTTCTGATTCTGATGTTAATCAAGTAATTAAATAATATAAGTAACACGACCCACATTCATGCATAGTGAAATAATGTTGCTTTAATGGTTTTGTTGCTTATATTACATTATTTACAGAATTATGCTTACCTACGTCGAATTCGCGCTCATGGCAATATTGTTTGGGTTTAATGAAATTGTAATGTCTTCAGGGATCATGTGTGTAGTTATCCCATATGAAATATCAGGCACCCTGGGATTTTATTTCCCTCCTTATTTACAAAGATATTTTTATAATTTCTAATATTTTTTATAAATGATTCTATTTGTCAGATGTGACATATACGGTCCGAAATCAATATTCACGCGGTTGCAACTGATAACAGTATCAGTTGTGTTTCGTGGCCGTTTGGCACGCTTTCGGTTTGATTTCGGTAATCTGCTTTTATATTTATGGATGGCATATGCATAATAGGCTGTATGCATATGCCATCCGTCTTAGTTATGGTATAATTTATTGGGGAATGGATGGAATCGCTCAAGGAAATATGATGTGTCCACATTTCTTCAATAATCATTTCTTCATTTCTTCACTCTAAACAGTCTGGGTCACTCGAATGGGCCTGCTTAGGCACGCAAGCTCGACCACTAACGTTTGCATAGCATTTCCCCGAAATTAGTGAGGTTTCCGGAGGCCCCTCTCCCCTCACCTCCTTTATCCTTTTCCATCTCCTCATCCCCTATCTTCTTTCCCTTCCCCGCATCCCCCATCCCTCATTACCCTCAAAGGCGGACAGCGCACTTACGACTCTTGAGTTGCGGTTGTCCGTCTGTTCGTAATATACCTACAATAAGTTATTTAAATGAATAGTTAAAATGAATCGCTTTTTGAAACAATTGAAAATAAATATATACCAATTATTAGTTAACAGGGCTTATTACTCAATTATTCAATATCTCATAGAAAAGTTGTAAATAGTTGTGAGTGGGGGTGGGTACGTCCGATTATTTAACTGTATAATAATATACTTATCTAATATAAAATAGTTTATTAATAATATATACATATTTGATAAAATAAATTTATACCCGTTATACATTGAGCACCGTTGTAATAAGGCTTAAAAAATTCATACTAATGTTTGCAATATTGTCAATCTATGTCAGTAAAATAAATAAATTGAAATTAGATCTTATATTGAATACTTCAATGACGTATGAATGACTGAGTATGAAAAAAAACACCACTTGGTCATGTTTTACCGTTCATGGAAAAATGTTTTACTGTTTAAGTATAAAATTTTAATAACCTCACGACTTAATGTTAGTGTTGAAATGGATCAGCTGTTCTACGGTTGTCTAGTTATATATATGTAGTTACACCTTTTACTCCGACTCTAACTTTTATTTTATTTATTAAGTTCGATAACAGCTGTGTGATAAATTAAATGTAAGAAGGTCTAGGGCCGGGCGCCACAAAATACCAGCGCTGCTACCCGCCCTGTCGTATCGTCAACTTTTATTGATATCGTATTGAGCCGCGATAAGATAGTTTTTGCTATCAGTTTAGCCGCTCACATCCATTGTTTTATCCTGTATTTCTGTTTCTTTGTCCATGGTCATACGTAAATTCTGTGATTGAGTTCATAAACTGTAATTCGAATGCGGTTATAATGAGACGGTGTAGAGTGCATATGTATAATTGGACGTCTTGGCTGTGTGAGTGTATCAAGTCGTGTGTGATTTGTTGCTGTTGCTGGTGCTATGTGAGTTCGATGATTCAAAATATTTATACACGTAACTATTGTGTCGATGACAGATGTCCGACAATCATATCTTACATCAATTCTTTATTGGGCCAATAGCGAAAACTTGATAATTGTTTTCAAAGTGTTTGATGTTTTATTGAGGAAGTGTATTTAATTTTTTTGTAACAAATAATTCTCTACAATGTTAGGATTTTGAATACATCTTAGTTGTTACTTTAGTGGTAGTAGTAGTAAGTAGTTTATTTATAGGAAATAAGTAAAAAAAAATAACCCCCAACTCAAAGTTCAGTCAGTGGGTATTGTAAGCTAATATACGTATATACGTTAAGAATTTTAAACTCTAGAGTATTTATATTTAAAGTTAATCTTGATATACCCTTTATCTTTCTCTTATTATTCTCTTTATCTTTCATAATTACCGTGTTTAAATATACATCGTCATCAATTGTCATAATTATAACGTTTTCTGTTGTGTAAATTTCGCTGATATAATATCAAACTACAGTAACATTATGTTCACGTGCCCTCTATTCAATTAATAATTTATTCGTTCTCATGAATGTTTGAAGATAGTGTAGCACGGCTAGCGGATTGCCTCTATGGAGGGACTCTCCGCCCACGCCTCCGCTCGCTTCAAAGTTATTTTATCTTTTCCTCTTAAACAGTAAGGTAACCTTTTCTGTACCCTGTCATCTTGTATGTATTAGTGAAATCGTAACAAACTAACTATCTTCCGCATTTATATTATAGAGTGAGGATTAATCTCTCAGAGCAGGACTCACCATCTACTGGTTCAGATGCTCTTGTGGTGGTGCCCTGTATATTCCTGTTCAGAGTCTAAAATATTTTTCTCTTGAACTATTAAATCACCATACGTACATTGCCTGATGCTTAGCGGTTACCAGCAGTTAGCTACATTTTAACAGCGGTCCTTTGACTGAAAAAAAATGAAATGAAAAAAAACAGAATGAAAAAAAAAAAATTATACAACTTATTATCAGTTCATTGCGAAACGTCACGTCGTAGATAACATAATACATATAAATGTTTATTTTCAATTCTTATTAGATAATTAAATCAGCTGATAGTGAAAATCTCATACAAATCGGTCCACCTAGAGAGAATAAAATTATAAAATTTGTTTTTTAAATTAACTTATACATACTCCCATGTGATACTGATCCATTTAGGGAAAATGTGTTATTTAAACATTAGAAACAGACGAACAATAAAACTTAAATTTAAAGTTGATAGGTACATTTATCAATGGGAAGTACCATAACTATAAAATATATTATGAGGTTATCTATGTTCGTGCTGTGAAGGGTAGAGGTAGGGAGCATCGACTAAGTGTATCAGAAAGCCATCAAATAGGAGGCGCTACTCTAGCAAACATCACTTCCTCCATAATTGTTAAGTTCTGAATAATTATTTCTTTTCTCTTTCTTTGATACCAGCCCCATTTTTGTTGAATTTTGAACTATCTATAATTTGTCGTTTACAAGGACACACTTTTTGTCCTAGACTATTCAAATACTTGTTCGTAAGATATATAATATGACATCATGATACAAATGCCACTTGACTGATTTGTATGTAGGTGCGTAGCTAGTACCCAGTTATATGATTTTACGTAGGTATCAGCTATCGTTCTAGTTTTATCGTTGATGTAGTATATGTAATAATTACTTAAGTCTTGTTATTCTTTTAATGCTTACAATAAATAGATTTTATTTAAATTTTGAATGTTTTGCTAATGACTTCGCAAGAAGGTTATGCTTTACGAGTGTACGTAGGTATGTGGTTTCTTTGTTACGGCTTAGGGGCTAAATGCTTGATGGATTTTGACAAGTGTCGTATTGAATGGTCTTAGTAGTAGAAATGACATAGAGTATAAAATTTCGAAGCAAAAAAGTAAACAAAAAAAAGAGAGGAAGATAATAATGTTTTGTTTCAGCACTTGTTTAGGAAAAATATGTTAATAATAATAATAAGTAGGTAACATTATTGAACAATTTATAAAACCTTCAGCATTCCACATTCCATTCTTTATTTTAAATGCCTTATATCCCTCAGAATTCATTAAAACAACTTAAATGACACCTCACATGCCGAAATCCATTAGGCCGTAGGCTCTAGAACATGACAAAGACACATCAGTTAAGGAGCTATGATGCCATAAATAGATACTCAGATACACAGGTACACACGTTAAACTTGTAACACTTATTATTATGGTGTACAGAATACTTATTTTATTGTATAAATTGTATGGTATTAGTTCTCAAGGGATGTATAGATCTGAACTGCTTTAGATCGATCATATTTTTCTATTCTCGGTTAGAGATCATGGACCTCCCGGCATCAGCCAATTCGAGTTACTAACGACCCTAGCTGCGTAAGCCCTCCCTGTAAGCAATATCATCTAATATCCTTCACGTCCAGTGTCCCTCCTTTGTTCCCTTATTACCCTTTCAGTATACGCCCGATTTTCTTATCTTTGGTTCATTTAACAGTACTACTACTGGTGTGCTACTACTGTGTGGCTCTACAGCCATGCTTAGGCACGTACGGGTCTGCTCGACCAGTGCGATACCACGGCCTCACAGAAAACCGGTTGAGAAGTAACTTACGTTGCATTTCCCCGAAATGAGTGAGGTTTCCGGAGGCCCAACTCCAATCGTTCCTCTCCCCTCATCCCCCCTCTCCTCTTTCCTCTTTCCCATCTCCTCAGTCCACACTTACGACTTTTAAGTTGCAAGTGTCCATGGACGGCGGTTACACTTACCATCAGGTAACCCGTCTGTTCGTCTGTCCCCCTATAGTATAAAAAAAAATGCGAAGCGGTTTAAGTAATCACCTCGCTACCACGCTGCCGAGCCTAGTGTTGTGGGTTCGATCCCCGCACGGGACAACACTTTGTGTAAACCTCAAATTGTTGTTCTGAGTCTGGGTGTTCTTTGTGTACGTTGTTTGAATGTTTGTAAAGTCCCCCGCGACACAGGAATTAATCCTAATGCGGGAGTTGTCTTTTAAACTAGAATTTTACAGTCGTGAGCGTATGTTTGTATGTACTTTTCTGATATGGGACGGGGTCGCCTAACTTTCTAAACTAAACAAAACTAGAAACTATTTTCTTATGTGTTTAACCATGCCGTGTTATATAACTATCTTGTACTCGTATCATATACATATTACTTAATCCAGTGTCTATGAACATAGTCTTAAGGACACTAAATGACAATGTTAGTGTGATGTTATCGTAACTGTAGCCATTAAATTTTACAATCAGCTTAACGACGACAATGTCATTAAAGATGTTATTTTTCGCCTTTTATATGTTCTCAATACAAGCACAAAATTATCGCGGTATTTGACATGTTGTACGTTTATTCGTACATAAAACAACAGGGCAATCGTTTTTATAACTATTTATTTATTTAGATACATTTACAATACCATTACAGGAAAACTCTCACAACAATTTAATGTAAATAATGAAAAAAAGTAACACAAAAGAGTACGTAAGAGCATTAACTTAAAACTGGACAGGTGCCAGTCTCGCGCACATTGTTCTGCGCCAAAGCCCGGTTATGTTTGAATCATTAATACATTATTTGTTATATATTTTTATTGACCTGAATGGATTTAGAGCCTTTAAAATACTTTTTATATGTACTATTGATAGATATCGAGACAATCAATAGCAATTTATATATAGTGTTTATAGATACCCGTTTAAAGGTAAACAATCTTCAGAATAAAGACACATTTCATCCAACCCATGACCTTAAACTTAACAGTAAAGGTCATTAACCACGAGACCAACGAGTTCGTCTCGGCCTCACTGAAAACTGGTTGTGAAGCTGCGTTGCATTTCCCCTAAATTGGTGAGGTTTCCGGAGGCCCAACTCCCCCTCCTCTGTCCTCTCCCCTCACCTCCCCTTTTCCATCTCCTCATCCCGCTTCTTTTATTTCCTCTCCTCGCATCCCCCCATCCCTCATCACAGCCATCACCCTCAAAGGCGGGCAACAATAATAATTACACAAATATCATAATATGTGCCCCCACGTATATTTGTGGGGCTCCCATTTATAATTATAAAGTTGAACTTTTTAATAACCTCCTCTATCAGGATATCTTAAACTCTAATTATGCGTACTACCTTGACACAAATTCCTATCTTTCTTTTGACATGTTCTCATATAATACAGGAGTTGTAAATAAGAATGGAATTAAGACTATTTATAAAGAAATAATCAATAGTATAAACATAGATTTAGATCATTACTATCCCACCTGCGCTTCGCTAAAGAATAAAAACACACGTTCTCAGTTTTTTTCTTTAATAGTAACAATCATAGGCAAAAAACTAGTAAAACAGTAATAAAATTCAGCAAAAAACTGAAAAAATCTAAAAAATATAGTAGCACTAAGAAGTTCATAATATTCTATCAAACCGTTAGAGGTCTTCGAACTAAAACTACCGTTTTTTACAATAACGTCTAATCCAATACCTATGATTTTATCGTTCTTAAGGAGACTTTTTTGGATACTTCTGTATATGATGGGGAATATTCCCACCGAACTATATAGTATTTCGGCGAGATCGAGCTGGAGATGTCGGATACGGGGGCATATTATTAGCAGTTAAAGAGTGTTATTCAGTTAAAATAATCACCGATATAGATGGCCTGACCCCCGACAAGGAATTATTGTTTTCTATTATAACATGGAGGAATGTTAAGCTGTTTGTAAGTGTCGTATACCTACCGCCTAGGTATAATGATAGGCAATATCTTGATGTTTTAACTTGTATAGAGAATGCCATTAGTGAATACTCCGAATATCAGTTTTTAATATTGGGAGATTTCAACCTGCACTCGTGCAGTAGCTCTACAAGAACGCAGTTCGATATGTTTATCGAGTTTTGTAAACTGCGGCAGTGTAATAACGTTTATAATAAAAAGGAGCGCCTTTTGGACTTGATTCTAACGACTGGCGATCCCAGACAAATAAATGTACTAACTGATGCTGAGCCACTCGTTAAAATGGATACACATCATCCCCCCCTAGAGATTCATTTAAGCTTACCCAAAATTAAATTAACTAATAGTAATAAACCTGTTTGCAGTTATAGTAAAAATATGACGAATTCTCTTCACTCTGAATGGAATTTTCGAAAGGCTGAATTTCAAGGCTGAATTCTACAATTGCACATATAGACTGGTCAGATCTAATGAAACAACAGGATGTTAATCTGGCTGTAGATATTTTTTACGAAAGGTTAGATTTGGCTATCCGTGATCACGTTCCTCTCAAAAAAATACCGCTCAACCAAAAATATACATATCCGACATGGTTCACGGGTGAAATAATTTATTACATTAAAATAAAATATTACAATTTAAAAATGTTTAAAAAATTCGGACTTCAATGTAATAGAGAGCTTTTTAAATATTACAGATCGAAAGTCAAAACCCCCATAAACTCTGCTTTTAGAAATTATATAAACACATTAGAAAGTCAAATAGCTAGTAAACCTTCAATATTCTGGAACTATGTCAGGGACAAAAATAAGAACAGACGACAGACTAATACATTTCTTTATGAAGGGGATACTATAGCGGGACAAGAAGCTGCTGATGTATTTGCAAAATATTTTAGCTCTGTTTTTCATAATAACATCCCAAAGCTAGACCCAGACGTCGCCCAGTGTGAGGCGATAGAAATAGGCTATGTACCTCAAATAATTATTGCGCATCTTAATCCCTCGGAATTGAAGCGTGCAGTACAACGTCTTAAATCATCGTCAGCATATGGACCTGATAATGTACCGACTTTCTTAGTAAAGGACTGTTTATCCGTTCTTGAGGAACCTCTCCTATATCTTTATAATCTATCTCTTAAGTGTTGTTGTTATCCTAGTTTAATCATAGTTTTAATCTCAAGAGTAACACAAGTGCCTAAAACTGGATCGTCGTCGTAACTGGTCGTATCACAAATTTCAGACCTATCGCAGTATTATCTGTGTTCGGTAAAATATTTGAATCCATATTAAATAAGCAGATTTTAGCTCAAATTAATAGACATCTTGACAACTCCCAACATGGTTTTCGACCTGCTCGCTCTACCTTGACAAACCACATTAGATTTATAGACTACGTGAAAACTAATATGATGCCAGGTTGTCAAGTAGACGCTGCGTATTTCGATTTTACAAAAGCGTTTGACCGTGTTGATAACGATGTTCTTATTACCAAACTTTCATCGTTGGGATTCAATACGCAACTTTTGAGATTTATGGCAGATTATCTGAGGGATCGTGAACAGTACGTAAAGTCAGGAATCTATAAATCACACGCTTTCTATACGCGATCTGGGGTAAGCCAAGGCAGTACTTTGGGGCCAACCCTGTTTCTCGCAATGATAAATGATCTGCCAAGGGCTCTCTCCAAAGCAGAATGTCTCATGTTTGCTGATGACCTTAAACTATTCTTACCTGTTAGAAATGCGGAAGACTGTGTGGCACTACAGCACGATATTAATGCGGTGTTTGAGTGGAGCATAACTAATAAGCTATCTTTTAATGTTGCAAAGTGTAAAACGATCACTTTCACTCAATCTCGTTCTCCTATCATCACAAAGTACGAGTTAGCGGGAGGGCCGATTGAGCGTGTCACTACGATACGTGATCTTGGGCTGACTTTTGACTCTAAACTCAGCTTTCGCATTCATATTCAAAACATATGCAAGGCTGCAAATAAGTCTTTGGGGCTTATAATTCGAACATCTTACCAGTTTAAGAATGTTTTGTTGGTAAAACTGCTCTATAACGCCTACGTGCGTAGTAAATTGGAATTTAATGTAATTGCTTGGTATCCTAAGGAGCAACTGTATACCCTAATGATTGAAAGAGTACAGCGTAAATTTGCTCGCAGTCTCTACAAGCGCATGTATGGGTATTATCCATATCTATATCCCTCCATGTTTGTATCAGGAATGGTTGATCTCGATACCTTGGAACTGAGGCGAAAATTACTGCTCATGAAGCACTATTACTTTCTACTGGCCAGCAAGGTAGACAACCCATCCGTACTAGAATGCATTTATCTTTATGTACCGGACCAGTATATGCGTGCTAGTGGTCGAAGACAACATACACTCCTTACATATCCACCAACGTGGCGCTCGGCGCATACCACTACTACACCCACTGCTAGAGCTGTAGAACTGTTAAATAATCTATTGCGTGCAGATCAGGATGTCGATATATTTTGTGACAGGCCAAATGTAATGGCTGTAAGAATGATGTTGCACTTGAATTCTTCTACGTAAACGATATGTGTAGTTGTTTTTGTGTTTTATTGGTTAAATTATTCTTATTTTGTTTTGTTCAATGTAAAGTTTAGTAATAAGACAGTATATGTTTAACAGGTAAGCGTTTTGGTTTAGCACTGTAAGCTTACTTGTTTCAATAAATAAATAAATAAATAAATAAATAACGTACTTACGACTCTTGAGTTGCAAGTGTCCATAGGTTATAAGACGTAATATTTTTTTTTGTTCAGTGGTAGAGCCATGCTTAGGCACGAATGGGCCGGCTCGACCGGTGCGATGCCACGGCCTCACAGAAAACCGGTTCTGAAGTAACGCTTGCGTTGCATTTCCCCGAATTGAGTGAGGTTTCCGGAGGCCCAATTCCCCCTCCCCCCTTTTCTCTCCCCTCATCTTCTTTTTTCCATCTCCTCATCCCTCCTCTCTTCTTCCGCTCCCTGCATCCCCAATCCCTCAAATCACCCTCAAAGACGGGCAGCGCACTTGCGACTCTTGAGTTGCAAGTGTCCATGGACGGCGGTGTCACTTACCGTCTGTTCGTCTGTCCCCCTATAGTATAAAAAAAAAAAGTTTGATTTAAATTGAGTTGCGCATCTTTTGACATTGGTTGAAAATGTCAGCAAATAAAAGTGGTTACAATATTCTTCATTATTAACTTAGAATAGGTACTGGTCCGTTCGATACAAATATTTGCCTCCTATTCATTAACATAGATAAATAATTAGTGTTGGTGTGACGTGAGTAAAACCACACGTGAGGAAAACCGCATATTTAAATAAATATGAATGTAACTCACGTATGAGTTGGTTTTGAGGCGAGATACGGCGATGTCCTTTAAATATTTTTACAGCTTTTTCCGAAAAACAAACTATTCTTTTGCAGGTCTACAGTAAATTTTTAACTGACCTCAAAATAAGAGCAGGTTCTACCTTTGATTGTATGTCCTTTTTTATGAATTCTCCGCAAATAGTCTCTCAAATTTCTATTTAACGTGGGAGAGCCATGCTTCGGCATGCAGGAGCTGGCTCGACTGGAGTATTACCACGTGCTCACAGAAAACCGGCTGTTAAACAAAGCTTGCATTGTGTAACCGGGTGAGTGATAAAAAAAAATGTTTTTTTTTTTTCATTCGAAAGATTAAACTCCTACGTTGGTCTAATATTACCAAATTAGAATTGATCGTCAGATGCATGGCAATAAAAGATTTTAAATTGCACATTATGAAGATTTAAAGTATTTCCCAAAGAAATTGGAAAGGCGCGTTTAAAGCAGTCACTTACTTTTTTTTAAGTCAATTATTCACGTTTGTGGTGCTAATTTGAAGTTAAAACCTTTACGCGTTCCTGTAAGAAAAGTGTCTTGACAGGTATACAACAAAGTGTTCTTTTTTATCCCTTTCGAAATAAAACCTTAAAAAAGAGTATTCCTACATCATATAATGTTTAGTAAATGCCAAGGCAAGTGCTAATTCGCAGAAGCACATGTCACCCTTCTCACAATTATCTGTGACCTGCTGTTTCCAGCTCACAATGGTCGCTGGTCAGAGCCGCTCAATAGCTGCCTTCAGCAATGACCGTAAACATGTGGCGCCTACATAATTTTCTGTAACTTGAACTTGGAACTCACTTCGTTTGAAAATTTGTAAAAGTATTCAAAGTGATAAATGAAGGTAATTTTCTTTATTAGTTATTATGTAGTGGCCGTTTTGTTAATATTATATTACTGTATCATTTTTATTTTGAACACAAGCACTTGCAAACGATACTAAAATCGTGTAAATGATCCTGACGCTTCTTATATTTGGATGACATTTCTACACAGTTTTCTATCACGTCAACGGTATTCATTAAATTTTTGTACAATTAACGTTTGCTTAAGGGCTGGTCGAATAATTGAACTCACACCTATAGTACAATTGGTATAAATTAATACATGGTAGATTCTTAACAATAAATAAACTATGGCTTTCCATAATAGCATTTTCAAATCAGGAAATTGTTAATTTGCATACAATATTATGAAAATAAGAAACTGAACGCTAGAAAAGCTTGATAAACTTTTCTGACTAACCGCTTACGATAAAAGCCTTGGAATAGGGACCGTTAAATATTAATTATTACTTAGCAACTTTTGGTCACATGTAGTATAACAATGTTTATTATGTACATATGTATTTTGTTATTATTACTTATTGTTTCATGTTCCGGTAATGGAACAAAAGTACGCAGCTTCGCGCGCGTAAACATATTTACATCTGTCAGGAACAGTTTTTTTATCGATAAAAGTTGGTACTTTTCAGTAATAAGCAAAGTGATACAAAATTTCATTAGCGTAGCGTAGTAGTGGTAGCGCATGAAATACTAGCAAAAAATACCGAAAAGTTTGTCTCATAAAAATAGTAGCCTGTGTCGTTTTTTGACTTATCCCTTACAACCCTTCGTGCAGGGCACTTAAAAATTCAACTTGGGACAAATACTCTAAACTAGATATATTGGTTAGTTAAATTTCTTGGAAGTGTAACAACCTGTTATGAAGATTTTAATTACAGTAACAACTATACGTCGAGGAACCGTATAAAATATTTTTGTTAGTTAACGTTTTCTTACTTACAATTATGTTTTCAAACGAATTGCAAGAGAACGCTGTGCAGAGAAGATTTCTGTATTTCTCTTTAAAGAGGTACAATACCATTTGGAAGCGGAATGTAACCGCCCAATTAACAAGTAATTTTATCTAATAGAAGATTACTTTTAGACAACATTTGCTTTTCTACTGTTGAGCTAGGTCACCACAAGTTTATGGGAGAGGCATTGACTGTGCATCGTTCAAGGTCACGTAATACAACAGGTGTTGCTTATGTTATAGCGATCGGTAACAGTTTACCATAATGGAAGATTATATGCATAATAATGGAACCTGTACATACCAGTAGTAGAAGAAAATTGATACGCAATATTGAACAATATCATCAAAGAATACGCGACCAGGCAAACTGACTCACTAAATACCATTTTAGACCACATTTGAACAGATATAAAAGGCAATACCTTTTATTTTCCCTATACCTTTTTTAACGATCCATCAATGAGTCGACTATAGACAAATCTAATAATAAATTACTAAGTGCAAGGTGCAAATTAAAGAGAAAATCAGTATGAAGCTCTCGATTATGATAAATTATATAATAGTATTAAATACTCGTGTTAAAATCTTATAAAAATTATGATAATACTTATGAACATCTGTTGGTCATTGTCAAATCTCATATACTTTAGAAAAAAATAGTAAAACCATAATTATGAATCTTCCGTAAAACAACTGGATGAATAAAACCGTCGTTGGTTTGATAAATAATAGAAATCGTATATGGCAGCAGTTCAAATCTAATAAAGAAAACGAGAATTTAAAACAATCAGTTACGGAAAGAAATTAAGCTCGTAATGCAGTTAAAAAGAACAAGAAGAATTACTTCTACAAGATACTTAGCAGTTGTAACAAAAATCCAAAGACGATGTGGCAAACGGCGGTACAGTTATCCCAAAACTAATATTCAACTATACAATTATAATTAATGAAACAGAAATTTGTGACATATGTGACATTTTTTTTATGTGTTGGTTTGAAGCCAGCTGATAATATACCATTAAGATATCACCAGAATCCAGGTAATACACTTACAAATGTACAATAATGAATGTAAACACAACTTAATACTTACACAATTTAACCCTTGTACTATAGCAAAAAAATCACAAATTGTTGACAGTATTGACACACACCGGTACAAATGGAATCAGTACTAAATGCTTTAAATTATTTTTTATTTTTTTTAAATGTATTAAAAATGTTATAATGCGACCTTTAACAGATTGTATAAATAAGTGTTTTAATCTTGGCGTGTTTCCTGAAAGTTTAAATGTTTCTAAAATAACACCAATTAATGAAGCAGGTACAAAAACGCATGCTAGTAATTACAGGCCTATCTCAGTGCTGACAGAGGTCAAAAAGATTAAAAAAACTAATTTACAATCGCCTTAACAAATATCTGTGTAGTTTTTAAGAGATCAACAATACAGTTTTAGACAAAAAGCTAACACCTTGTCAGCTAATATAGACTTAATTACTATTATTGAAACTAACAAATTTATGAAATGAATATTATGAAAAAAATGTCTGCCTTAGGATCTTTGTAGACCTCAAAAAGGCATTTGAAGTCCCTATGATATGATATGCTAAAATCTCATTTATCTAACAGAACGCAGATTGTAAGGATGGGTGATTACGAAAGTACACCTCAAAACATTACGTATGGTGTACCTCAGGATCCATACTTGGCCCACTTCTTTTTCTCATTTATGTGAATAACATTAATTAAAAAGGTAAACCGGGGTTTTTAGCATTATATACAGACGACACAAATATGTTTATTTCGGTAAAACAATACATGATGTCATTAATCAAGCTCAAAGTGACTTGGAAATACGTAAGCAAATGGTTACTTTACAAATTATTATCTATTAACACATCAAAAACTTAACTCATGGTGTTCGTATTTGTACCGCTCACTACTTGATCAAACAATCTATTAAAAAAAAAGTGTATCGGATTAATACTAGATGATAAACTTACATGGGCATCCCAAAGTAAATATGTGAAATCAAAATTAACTTCGCTTCCTGGTATCCTTCCCAAAGTTTGAAATTGTATATCTCCTAAAGCATAATATACCGTTTATAACTCATTAATAAAACCTCATACAGACTTGAAGTCTGGGGATCAGCATGGGAAACCAATATTAAAGATTTACAAATCACCCAGTAAAAAATCGCAAAATGTTCATTCAATTATGACCTTATGACACCTACAAAAGTATTGTACACAAAAACTAATCTTGTTAGCAAGTCACAGCTACATGAGTATAGGGCTTCCATCCATCCGGGTTTCCCCGGATTTGTCCTAGTATAGCAGGCATCCGGGGAACGTCCGGGCGGGGCTTCTTTTGTAGTCCGGGTTTAAAAATGTAAAGTCTTGGGCCCCCGCGATACACGCACTGTGCCCGCACGCTGCGATCAACCGTTATGTTACCGACACATTTAAAATGATGACTCAATTATATTTTAAGTACTTAAAATAAATAAAAATGTGATTTATGATTTTTCAAGAGATTTTAAAAAACCTGTTTACATATCCGGGTTCTTGGCTATAAAATTCAGGGTTTTCACGCGTCTTGTCCTGGTTGCCAAATTTAGATTATAGATTTAGAGGTGGCAATCTTACATGCGTATAGTATAACTTGTTAAAAAAATACTTTACAAACACATACAGACAAATGTCACTTTTACCAAAAAAAAAAAAGGTATACTCACGCGCTAAGAAATAGAAATAAATTAGTTCTCTGTCTATGATCTGTCGATCTATATTTTGACCTAACATTTAAATGTATATACCAGCGAGGGTATATCCATAACCCGTATTCAGCGTGTAAACCGTTTTGGCCGACTACATTATTGCAATACATATCACTACGTGACATCATTTTATCCTAATTTGTCTATGCGTTTTACATGAATTCGTATATGTAAATATGTTTTTCCTCATAGATTTTACTCGTTATCTTAAACGACATACATCCTAAATCACCACCCAGATAAAAACTGTGTTTATCTTCTCTTTGAATTGTAAACCTGTATTAATAACGATAACGCTTATTTTATGCGTAGAACATTTTAAAACTTATATTTCCATTCTGGCTTTTTTTAAAGGTCAATAGCCCTTTGTGCAGAATTGCAATTAAAAGTGGTAGAGCCATGCTTAGGCACGAATGGGCTGGTTCGACCGGTGCGATACCACGGCCTCACAGAAAATCAGTTGTGAGGATTCCGGAGGTCCAACACCCCCTCTCCTCTTTCCTTTAATCTCATCCCCCTCTCCTCTTTAATATGCCCTCATGTCCCCTCTATTCTTTCCCCTCCCGTATCCCCCTAACCTTCATCACCTTCCAAGGCGGGTAGCGCACTTACGACTCTTGTACTCAAGAGTCGAGTACATGTAGAACACGTATATATCTAAGAGCGCTCCGTGCCATATTTGCCATTATTAAGTACAAGCTACCATATAAAATCCTAAGGATGTTGTATGTATCACTAGGAGAATCAATAATAATAGTTTAAGTAGTTATGGTCGCACATACAAAGCCAACTTAGATGCTATATACAAATTACAAATTAGCATAATTAAAACTTTTGTACCCAATCACATAAGAAACAAATATAAAGGAGACACGACACAAAAACGGTTTACTAAAAACTGACAAATCATATCGGTTTTTAGTAAAGTTAAAATGCAGGTAATATTCGACGAATATCATAACATCGAAAAAATTAAAAATAAATATAGACCCAACAAGCTACGAAAATTATGTTACGTAAATAAATATGCACTACCTAAATGGAATAATGAATATGGTAGGAGGACGTGGGAATACATGCTTCCTAATATACACAATTGGGGATTAACTGCACACAAAAATAACTTCAAATTATAAGAATTACAAGGCTTGTAAACGTGCAATTAAATTGTATTATATTTTTCAAAACTAAGAATTTTAGCATTGGGCGATTCACTAGCGCTGCTATAAACCTTTAACAGGTTAAAAGCGCTTTTAGTGCATAAGCATAATAATGTTATTATTTCGAATTAAAAAAAAAAAAAAAAAAATTGCAGGTGTCCATGGACGGCGGTTGTCACTTACCATCAGGTGACCCGTCTGTTCGCCTGTCCACCTATAGAAAAAAAACACTTTGTAAACTCATACATATGTAGTCAGTCCTTTCTGGTGTGCAGATAGCATCCTCTTTTGTAGTAAAGCCCACATAGTTCGCCACCTCAGAAGGGTCAGACGGTAAGGTATGTCGGATTCGCACTGACTGAAACCACACAGTGTTTAGTCAGTGGATCTTATGGTCAGGGCCTTAACTCTATGCAACTCATGTACCCTAGAAAGGAAATCCCTGTTAACTCCAGCATACTAAGCCGTCCACTGCATAATACGTCGCTCCGTTGTTTTGGCCTGCTCTAGCTAGAGCGACAGACAGCCCTGTCCGTAGCCCTCAGGCAAGAGATCGGATCGGAGATTGTTTTGCTCTTTTCGTCACCTGGTGCCTGTTTTGCGCAGACACAAAAGATTATTATCCTACTTCTATCTTCACATACCTCACAGGCATCCTCTACTGTCATTATTTAAACTTTTCTCACAGTGTTATGCTATGACTAGTTGATGCTAAAAGTTAAATCAATTTTTAAGTTTCAAACTGTTAATTACCATGTAATGTGAAACTACCCGTGATATACAGAAGCAGTCAAGTGATTAATTGTTTAATCTTAACCCCCAAGCAGCAAACAAGATACCACAGGTTGCACACGCTTTTTGCTATTTTAAGAAAATGTTGCTTATTCAATATAGTCTCATATAAAATAATAATTACTAAGACAACACAAGGGTAAAATCCATGGAACAACTATGATTACAAAATCAGCTCATTTCTATCTACTGACTATCTTATCTTGGTATCTGGTACTGTTTTTTTCATCCTCGAAAGTTTCGTCCGTGGCGCTATTTGTATGTATAGTTGTCTTGACCTATCTGATTTATCTTTTTATATTAAAAAAAAATAAACGATCAGTCCTTTATTTATTATTATTTTTTGACCGTTTCTAGTACCTAAGTACTTCTGTTCGAGTACTTGTGCTCAATCTATAAATAAAATTGAAGTGTCTGTTTGTAATATTAAAATAACCACTTTTACTAAGTGCATATGGATGTATACACGGTACATATACCAAAAAATTTAAAAAAAATTTTTTTTAATTTTTGTTCTGTCTATTTGATTAACCATCTCTGAAATGGCTGGACCGATTTTGACGGGACTATCACTGGCAGATAGCTGATGTAACAAGGAGTAACTCAGGCTACTTTAATTTTAGAAAAAAAATAGGACCTCTCAAAAAAACCAACGAGCCAATTAAAACCAAATTGAAAACTGGCAATTAACTTTTTGTTAAATGCCACGCGGACGAAGTCGCGGGCAACAGCTAGTTACCTTTTTAGATACCTTTTTTAACAAGAAGTTATTTCAGGCAAAATACTGAATAACTAACTACATCTTATATTGTATGTATGTATAAAAAAAGGAAATATCATTCGTTATCGTTAGCCCCACTAAAAGTCAATAATGGCCGATTTGAATAATTATTATAGCGAAATATACATAACTGAAATAAAAAATAAAAACAAAAGGAAGCCTCCTTTGGCTTTGGGATTGAGGCATGTAGCTACACTATTCATATAACACTTCTAAAATTACTTTTAACATCACTTCTACAGTTTCTAACGCCTGAAATAATCGTGTGAACTTACGCCACAGTAGCAGCGTGGAAAACATTTAAAAACTGACATATCTATCGATTGTTAGCGATAGAAAACCAAGTGACCTTGGGATCATATTTCATTTCGCACAATGTTCCACGTATATACGACAGCCTTATGAATGATTAAACACATTCCAACGCAACACTTGCCATGTGGAAACTATGGTTTTCAAAAACTTTTCTAGACATTACAACTACATATTCCATTTTTTTCACAATTACAAATTATGAGACCGTGACTTTTACGACTAGAAAATACATTAATTTGACATTGTTTTTTTTTTTAATATTCTCCATGTTTATAAATATACATTAGCGTTTGCAAGCAGTAATTACAGCATTCACACATGAAGTTCACATGCATACATTCTAGTGATCAGATTTTTAATCCTTCTTTATATATTTTTTTCTTTTTCAAGGCAACGCCCGCAATTGAAATAATTCCCGTCTCGCGGCGGGGTCCCCCCCCCCCCCCTCAACCCGGTGCGAGACAAAAATTCAATTCATTGACACAAAGAACACCCAGAGTAGGGATAACTATTTGTGTACAATTTTTTTTCCACGTGTGGGAATTGAACCCATGACCTCCAGTTAAACAGTCAGGGTCTTTGTAAAAATAAGGTTTTCTTAACTGTAATACCTACCATGTCGTTAATTTCAATACTTTATTTAAATGCAGCAGCATAGGTAAAGAAACCGTAATCGAGATATAGAATTATTTTTATATTACTGCAAGAAAGAAATATTGAACTTACGTTGTAAATACCTACATTAAAATAATCTTCTTTTAAGTAAAGACTTTATTTATTAAAAGAACATCAAACGTCTACACTATATAATATTAATCACAGAGTAGGCAACTTAAAAGTAAGTATTAGTGTGGCCCACGGCTTATCGGAATTAATAGTATTTTTTTACATTATCAATTATTGAATATGCTATTAGAGGCCCAAGTTTATGTAGGCAGGTCCACTCCATCTGGTCTATATAAATATATACAAAACTTTTTCACTAAAACTAAGGCTTTTATTTACTTTTTTAAATTAGTGCTACACATAATGATTTTGTAACCGGTTGTAGTTTCTAATTCCGTTGTATTTTTGGTAATACGCTCTCGACAATTGTGACCGAAACTGAGTTAAGGGTTAAGTTTTGATCTGACCCTATGACTCGCCTCGCTGGTCGAATAACCTGTAAAGAGCGTAGAGCCACCAAATGTGAAAGCCTATTATTTCATTTTCATTATGATTTTATTCAAGTGAATGTGTCACATTTATGTATATATGATTTTATTGACAACCATACCTCCCCTAATGACAAGTAGTTATGGATACTTAATATGATATTCAGGGGACCCCATTGATTGACCACTGGGCGTTATTGAAGGTTAACATAGCCCTGTTTCTGTCGTTCTATTTCTTCAGTCCGAGTTCTGCTATTGTCTTTGCTCTGTCTGTGTAATGTAATATTCAATAATATTTATTTTTCTTTTCTGCAGCCGAACAAAGTATCACACACGCAAGAGACTCGGCAGATAGAGGTGGGCACGACGGACGAGAATGACAAAAAGAAACACAACAAAATTAAGACCTCTAAGTACACCGTACTCTGGTTTATACCCAAAAATCTCTCCGAGCAGTTCCGAAGAGTGGTCAACTTCTACTTCCTCATAGTTACTGTTATAGCGGTTGTTATAGGTGAGTTATTTGTACTAATGTAATGAAACTGTAGAGTAGACTGCAAAGCTAGAGGACTGGGATTTCACGGCACCAGCAGTTCGAGTTAGAGGTGTGCGACCCTGGCTTGCTTGAGGTATTGCTTATACTCCCCAGACCATTTCAATCCATTCCTTTCCTTTCTATTCTCCCTTTACCTTTCATTATACTCCCAATTTTCATTTTCACATTCCCAAAGTGCCCAAAGGACGGCAATAGTTACCTACGTAAATGGGACTACATTGTAATAATCAAAATGTGAGTGTTAGTTACGCTTCCGACCACCCCTTCGCGGATACACCTGTAGTGTGTATGTGTGTATGTATGCATGTATAATGAATTCGAAGATTTTATATTTGTTTAATGGTTTGTAATGCCCTAATCTATGAAACTATAAATCGGATTCGAAAAATCTTTTTTTCAATAGATAGAGTATCTACAGAGGTAAGATACAAGCTTTAAAATATCGCTCAACTGTCATAGTGTAGTATAAACCATTTATAATAAACTAAACCTTTAGTTTTACTTGTTTCCCCTGCACCAGACGGCACCTTCACTGAAAACAGCCTTAACTGATTAATGAAATGCAGCAGTTACAAACGAACACTTAGCAGATATGAACATTTCAGACAGCAGACCATCTCCACGAGCGCTGGCTAAACAGACTACTCGTTATTGTTTTCTTACTGTTCCTATTCATGGAGCCATATGCCAAACTGCTGCTCGATAAGCGGGTTGTATGTTTTTTTTAGCGTAGGTAAATGGAGCATTAGCAAGGATCTTAATATTTTTATAGAAAGATGGTACATAAATCGTAAGGTAATTATCATATCAGCACGTTTCTGAAAATTTTTTATACACTATCCAAGACTACTATGTATGAAGCCTGATGCATATAACATGCTAAAATTTAAGCGAACCTAGTAACTAATAGCAAAGCCTGAGTCTAATATAACTAAGTCTAGGTATTCTTTGTGTCCATTATTTGAATGTTTTGTAAAGTACCATGCGCTAGGCATAAGAATTATTTCTAGTGTGGCAGTTGTCTTTTTTAAGACGAGACAAATAGCATTAAAACGCACGCACGTCTGTCAAGTACACAGTCTAGTAGTATCAGGTATGAATAATTCACTTTAAGTCAAAGCAATTAATCTGGCTAATAAATATTTAATTGTGTAATAGCAGTTTTAATAGAAAGCCACAACGATAGCTATTTATTATATATTATGTATAATTGCGAAGCATTTGTATGTTATAGTTGTTCAAGCTAATAAATTCCGATGTGTTACACGTGCATATGCACACCATTTACAGAAACATCAAATATAATTTCTTTTGAATACGATTATGTACTTGTTTTGTTTTTGAGTAAACAGTTTTTTTTTCTAATTTGTGACGCAAGAATTTCTCTTTCTAAGCTTGTATCAGCCGAGCTCTGCTTCGCGAACTATGTTATTGTTAGTAAACTAAAAGTGCATATAAGCCAAAATACTTTTTAATGGCTAATTCGAGCGAAATTAGAAAATCGATAGAATATGAAATTAATATTTTCTTATTTGGTAATGTACTTATAGGTTTGTTCCAGTTCAATTTATAATATTACATTGTACATTCAGGTACATTGTACATTTACAGCAACGGTTTGAGTGATTTAACTATATTATACTTTAGGAGTAAATCGCATTGTAGTCAGTTCTTCTAGGGACAGCAACGATATTAGATATATTTGCTAGTACTTCTTCCTCACTAAATCCATCTGTGTAATTCTCTTCTCTAATTATGTGAACGACTGGAACAGAAACTGGCTGATATATGTATTTTTGCCAAAAGCAACTAAGATCTCTGTAATGAAGTTCACCTTGAGTATCAGTAAAAACTTAATGCACTTGCACAGTACCCTGGAGGGGCACTAAGTTTTTAGGTATAGTTTTTCAACCTTTGAATATCAGTCACTGTCAGTCACTGAGTACAGTGAGAGTGAAAATTGTTTTTTTGCATCAGAAATATCAAAACCAGAAGCTACTTTGAAATTGTAGTCTGAATATTTTGGAGCATATGAAATTAAAATCTAGCTTCTGCCGATACTGAGTAGCAGACATTAGGAGAAGTGAATTGTAGTTATAATCGGAATCAGTTTCTTCTAGAACTTTTTTACGTTTGACTTTTCGGTTTCCGATTCCCGAATTCATTGAGGCTATTTGACTATTTTAAGATCATTGCAGGTATCTTACAATAATTGTTTTGTCCTACAATCTTGACAATTACCAGTCATCCAAGCTTGGTTAGATGTTGAACATACTGTGCCTGCGATAAGTTTGTTTATGTTTGAATGAGGAAAAATTTTAGTTTTGGAGAGGGCATCAACTGTAAGTGGTTTAGAAAATGACTGGTGTTTTATGATATATGAATAACAGCAGCTTATGTCTTTATTCTCTCTTTTAAACGAACGGTATAGGTTCTTCATCGTGTCCAGTAGATATCGCTTTCTTACAAGTTACAGTTCCTCGTTTTTCAGCTGCGGCTCTAAAAACATCGTCGCTATCAAATTTCGTTTTATTTTTTAAGAAATTATTTTTCTTCTAGGTAGCTTGCTTCTGTTTTATCTGATCAGTACCCAAAGTCTCACGGACAAAAGTAGTCTTTATTTTTGTCTTTGATAGGCCTTTTTCAATTCTATGGATAGAATATACTCTCACGAAATCATTAAACTCCTGTCCATCCAAAGGTTGGCATAATATATTGCTTGTTGTGATAAGGCTGCCACTATACAGTTTATGTAAAAAATGTCAGTTTTAATTTATATGTAATATACATATAAAATAAAACTGATAATATTTGTATAGTAAACAGTACTTACTTACTTCTTCTTGAAAAAGTCGTAGCAAGCCTATCTTTTCTGAGATTTGTGAGGAGTTTAGTTTTAGGTTATAATAAATTTCATTGTTATAGTACTCAATATTGACTGTTTGCAAGACCCCCGCTAAACTGGTACCATTCCTTTGGGGGATCCCCATCTTCCTAATCTTTAAAAACAAGAAGAAAAAAAAGTATTTTCGATGTTTTGCGCCTAACAAACGCCTCGGATTAATCTCTTCGATTCCAACAAAACTAATTAATTACACACGAAAAATAAAACGAATTAGCCTCCGATTAGTCAGATGTGTGGCAATATCGGGTACACTAGTTTTGTTACAAAATATGTAATTATTATTACACGGGTTGATGACAGATAACATTAATGTCTGTTGGTATCAGTTACTTAATAAAATATTATATGCTATTTATGAAGTTTATACGACTTTTACCATGTCTAGTAACTTTCATAGTTATTTAAAAAAAGTTGATTGTTTAAAAGACTCTTGGAACCATTTTGGATGCACTTTTTATATTAGGTCTGCAAGTAGAGACTTGGTTTTTTGTCCAATTCAACTTATAAAAAAAATATCATTTATCTATCAAATCAAATATATATTATTTATCAAAACATTCGGCGTTATGATCTATAGTCCTTTGCCATTTACTGGGTAGTAGATAAATGCCTCCACGATAGAAACTTATCGGTTTTGAAACAAAATATTTATCCAGCCATTTTCTGACATCTTCTTTTTTTTTTATTTGTAAGCCTACCATAATGACTCCACTTTGCCTGATGGTAAGCAATAAATGGAGTCCAAGAGTGGTGGTCACCATCCTCACTGCATGTCTAGTCAATTAATGAATTACTGCTCCTTTAAATATGACGACATTGATCTAAATAAGTAATAATCAGGAGCTAAGTCTGGTAAATATGACGCATGATGTACAACTTCCCAGCCTAAATTGAAGATGAGTTCCTGGGTTGATTTTGCTGTATGTGAACGTGCATTATCATGCAGCAACATGACTTTTCGCCTTCCTTGTCCCGTAAATGATCTTTTTTCCCTCCAGAGCATCACTTAATTTGATCAGCTGGGCCTGGTAACGCTCAGCTGTAACAGTTTGGCCAGGTTCGAGAAGCTCGTAGTAAATGATTCCTTTCCAATACCACCAGACACAGAGTAAAACTTTTTTGCATGAATTCGGTTTTGCAACTGATGTGGATGGCTGGCCCGGATCAACCCATGCTTTTCTACGTTTAGGATTGTCGTACAAAATCCATTTTTCATCACCCGTAATGATTTTATGTAGAAAATTCTTTTGTTTTAACCGATAAAGCAAATTAATGCAAATAGCAACTTTTTATTTTTTTTTTCTTCTGTCAATTTATGAGGAACCTATTTTCCTTCCTTCTCTATTTTTCCAAATGCATGCAAGTTAAATTGCTTGGCGAGTAAGTCCTAACTGTTCTGCAAGCTCTTCTTGAGTTTGACATGGATTCCATAGCTTGAGCAGCATTTATATTCATTTGAAAACAAAACAGAATGCAATGGCGTAAATGTTGCTTATCGAAATCCATCTCATAAAATTGATACACAGGAAATGACTACTTGAAAACGACTGATGTAACTACTGCAATGGCCACGATACACATATAATTAAATTTCTTTATTTCATAAAGTTGGTTAACAATTATTTGAAATCGTCACCACAACTATAGGTTGCCTTGTCACATGTGAATTTAATAATAAAAAGATATAATAATTAAATACCTGCCTGTGTTGAGGTGAGCCTTATGAGAAGAAATCGGAAAAACTAACTAATGTGTGAGTACACACATATGTACTACAAAATTGAGTGTACAATATTATACTTTACAATGAAACACTGTTTCATAGTGTACTACTGTGTTGCAAAAACTAAATAAACAGACAGGGCAGGGCAAGGCAGGGAAAAAGAAGTTAAAAAGGAAGAAGAAGAAAGAAAAGTAATCCAAGAAGATAGAAAATGAGAGATTATTTGAAATAGCCTGTGAATCTTTAACAGTTTAATCCCAAGCACTTCTATTTTCTATATAATCCACCACTGAGTAGTAACCTATAAAGCACAACTTTCGTTTTACATTGGACTTACATTTTTTAGACTTAAAGGTTGCATATTATAGATAGACTTTGTTATAGTACAAAGTGTTATTCTGCAAAATTCCTATTTATGTACATGTCGTATGTTACATCGACGGCCACGACACTGTATTGCCGCTGTGACTAAACAATCTTGATTCTTTTGTTTAACATTAATTATGGAACTTGTTCTTTTTGTATTAGATTGAAAGAAGTGCTCCTGTAATTTGGATGGGTCTTTCGCTATTCGAATTCATATTTAGAAATGTTTTATGAGCTATGCACAAAGGAACTTTTGATGTATGAGAGGCATACTTGGGCATGTACGAGTATGAGCAGACTCGATCGAATGTCATACCACGGAATCACAGAAAACCGTTTGTAAAGCAATGCTGCCATTGTGTGGAGCCGAGTGAGTGTGGCTACCGGAGGCTGAAACAGCCTTTGAGATATGTATATATCTTTGTTGCTCGTCCCACGAACATATATGTACATATAGTAGGTGATTAAACATTCAGCTAAAGCTTTGTATGTTTGTGTAAAAAGGTATCTGGTATAATTCTTCAATTCTTAAATAAATATATCCTATAATTATTTCTTAATCGATCACTGGCTATATTTAGGTGTTCTTCCAGTTTCATTAGTCGTCAAAATTCAATATTTTAATTTCAGTTGGTCTCAATAGCTCGGAGATATGTACATATATAATATTCTGTTGGGAGGAATCCTAAAACATAAAACCCTTCGTCCCGCTGTGTTTATCTGTTTCATCACAGAAATGTGTACAAGTATATAGAGCAAGAGCTTATAACGAATTTTGAAGTGGTACTTTAGGGAATTTATATTTTGTGCATTAAAAACAATATTAAAAGAAAGATGCCCCCTCTCTTTATTTTCTTTTATTAAATTATACTTATCAAACCATAGCTAGGACGCCCCCAGATGTGCCATTCTATCATCCGAGGCCCATGTATTGTCTAACAGATAACAGTCCAATTTACTGATGTTTCTTTTCACAGATAGTCCAGTTTCTCCATTTACAAGTATAGCGCCATTGAGTTTTATGGTGCTTGTGACAGCTGTAAAGCAGGGCTATGAAGACTGGTTGCGGCACAAGTCTGACAACAAGGTCAATAACCAGATAGGTGAGTTATTATATATAAATATCATTTTTTTAATAGCACGGCGGCGCATTGGTTTAAGTCTTCATCTAGTTCTAGTGTGGAAGTTGTTTTTTTTTTTTATAAAAGAAATAAATAAACACACTCACGCATATATCCCCGAAGAGGAGATCAAACGCCCACACTTTGCCCATCATAATATAATTTAGTGCTATTTACTTAGACAATATTGACTTCAACCTAATGCCGTCCGCTGGGCGCTGCATAAACTGTGTACATACTATCGGATAGATAACACTCCAATCCCTTAGTCGCTTTTTACGCCGATATATACATACATATATCGTTTAAACACTTTTCTATATTTATCTACTTTTGATATATCTACTTTCAACACCAAGGGACGACGGTTTTAACTGACAAATACTTTATGAGATTTTATTTTATGTAAATTTTTGGCTATAATTTTCTCTGGAGCAGCAATTTAGCAAATAAAAAACGTTCAAGAACTTCTATGTATCTAATAACAAGATTAATTGACCTTAAAAAAAGAATCGGTATTACCGACTTCACTGCAATTATTATAGTTAATTGTAATAAGCTGTATTTTTTGATTGTTTCTACTATCCCTAGTATGTTGAGGTACTATAACGCTAGAGGTCAAATATTTTGTTTGAACTGGTGCGGTTCTTGAGTACAATCAATGCATTTCTAAACTTATATTTAAATCATTTTACAAATTACATTTATTGGCGTTAGCGCAAATGAGAAAGGGACGGATTTACAAGTTTTTAATTATAATTAAACATGAAGTTTCAAGGTTTTACAGCAGAAGTAGGGTCAAAGTCTAAAAGACGTAAAATGTATTGCTACATCACTTTTTCTTGCATAGGTACATATTTTGGATTTAGAAAATTGACCGTAGCCTGTATCGTTGTAGGGGGGAGTATTTTTAGGACTGAAAAGAGAAAATTAAGTTTTTTCTTTCGGGTAAAAGGTGCAAAAAGGATCTGGTCGATTTTACGTATTTCGATTATGCGTTTTGCAAGTTGATTATATGGTTAAGAAGTTGTGTACAAGTTGATCATATACAGTTAAGGTATGGTTTGCATTAGTCAGACCACACATACAGCTTATCATGAGTTGTTCCTTATGGGTTTGTCAATATCATTGTATTCTATGAAATGTTCGTCTCTACCGCCTTGTTTTCGTTCATTTTGTGTCAATACAAATTAAATTATAGCCTTTTTTCTGCATCAGCGGGTGCCTTTCCTATTATGTGCACTCAAGTCGAGTATGCAAAATTACAAAGTAATCGTTTTAAAAGGGTAAATACGCTTATACTATAAGTCTGATAAAAATTAGAACTTCAATTGAATAAATCGTAAAGATATAATCCTACCAATCTTTAAATTAATTAATTAATTGTTTAACGCAATTTCGTCGTATCTTGTACAAATCGACCAATAGTCTAGTACGTCACTCGGTTTATACATTATGTTACGTAATAATAATCCAAATCTTTCCTGCCATTTTGTTGATTAGTGCATTGTATTAACTACTGACTGTTGATTCGAACGGGATAAAAGTGACCATCATGATTTCATGTAAGAGTACCGCGTTTGGGCGCGGATTTGTCCGTAAACTAGAAAAATACAATATTATCCACTAAGTACTTGGAAATTCGTACTGTACCAGTATAATTAATAAAGGATCAAGGATCTGGGGAACCTTGATCCAGTACGACTTCTTTTCTATACTACCCAACTCCCGCTTTTCTTACTCTCAAAGGCGGACAGCTCACTTACGACTCTTGAGTTGCAGGTGTCCATGAGCGGCGGTGGTCACTTACCATCAAGTGATCCGTCTATTCGTTTGTCTCACAATGCTATAAAAATAAAATTATCATCATATTGATTTCCAAGCTATTGGTTATTATGAATAATGCATACCCGTTATACATTTGTACATACATTGCGCCTATGTCCCCGAAGGGGAAACCAGAGGCGTAATTAACGCCCACGTACTCTTTACACGAAACCCTTTTTCGTAAAACTGATCCATCTCAGACATGTTTCAGTTATGTGCCACCATATCCACGTCGTCCAAGTTTACTGCAGCTAGTCGTCCCTGTTTCAAGAAAACATTAATAATAGACTTTAAAAAAAATTATAACCATCTTCAATGCGCCTTTGCAATTCCTTTCTGCTATGCTTTTAAAAGCAATGCGGAAGCAACTTATTCGTAAATTCCCTGGTATACCACGATCAAATCCTGATCTTTTTATAATGGAATAAAACAAAAAACAAATCTGTTTCGAATAAAACAAACATTTTGAAAATCGGTCTACAATTGGCGGACAAATCGCTCGACAATTCACAATCGACTCAACGACTTCAACTATCATAAAATTTAATAAAAAGATAAATACAGTCGAACATAGAACCTCTTCCTTTTTTGAAAACGGTTAAAAATGTATACCATTATTTTCTTGTGATAACTTATTTTTGTACCGAGTTATCAATATATAAGCTTGAAATCAATATCTACTCTATCTGTATACATATGTATGTAAGCGACTGTCTCGTAGTAAAATAATATTAGGGTATTCAAGCGTAAGTAACTCTTTAGGGTTGTATTGACGAACGGCTCCATGTTGATCATAATTTTACATTGCACAGTCATTTTTAGTTTCAAACTTGTTATTATTATTTATTAGAGGATCTAGAAGTGACGCAGACCTTTCTTTCTTAGCCGCCACTCACGAACCTCACGTGTAAGTGCTTATGAAATCAACGCAACGTGTATGACAATGCCACTTTATATTGTTATCTGCAAATGCTTTAGCCATGAGTTGAATCATTATAATGTGATAATACGAGTACCACGTCAAGCCCAAGATGAGTCAAATTTAGATATACTTGTCAAACTATTATTTCTCGTTAGAATATAGATCTAGATAATTGACTTAATTGGATCTTTTCACTGGCCCTCAATACTTCGGTAGAAAACAATGAGAAACGATTAGAGCAGAGATTAGAAGTACTAAATTATTAAGCCCTTTGCGTCTCACATAACAGTGAAGGACTATTATTTGTCATTATGATATATTAAATGGATATATAGAAATATTATATCCTCTTTTTAGCATATTATAATATTTAGATTGTATATGTATTGTATGTATATAAATATAAATTGTATATATGTATATGTAGGGTATGAATATATATGTATGTATGTGTGTAATGTGAAAGTGAGTAGGTGCTATTTTTGTTTATAATTGTCTAAATGATATTTTAACCATTTACGTAGAGGATTAGGTGTGTTACTTGTATGTAAGCAACCCAAAAATTTTTGAATGCCGAAAATCCGTGTCATGGTTGTCTGGAAGAGATCGCCGTGAGCGATAAGACCGCCTATTGTAACATTTGCATATTTTGTAACTCATCCTTTGTTTTTCTCTTTGTAATTCTGTATGTATACAATAAAGATATAAATAAAATAAATAAATAAAAATAACATAGCTGGACAAGTAAAGCTGAAGCTACCATTTTTCTCATATTTTTCTATCTAAAAATCTTATCTTTTACCCATACAACGGCACAACAAACAATACCAAATGTGTATTAAATTATTACAAGCGAATAACGAAAAGTAACTTAAACTATGTGTTGCCGGGAAGTCTGAATCATTTAACGCAAAGGAGATTTATAATTGTTGAACGCAATTTAACAGTAACATTACAAAACTGTACATACATAGCTACCTAACTACTAGAAGTTAATCACATCAGCCTCAACTTTTTAGCACATAAACACAACTAATAAATAAATATTTTTTCAATAAAATTGGAGTGTGTTAGTCAATTTTATATTTACTCTAGAGATAAATCTAGACAGAGACCTTGATCAATGAATTGTACGATCTGTATCAGTTTATCTCGGTACTCAATATGATATATTCTATAAATAGATAACAGTATGATGGTTGATATGAACATAATATACGCCCTACACGATTAAAATGGGATTTTACTAGGTTGTAATGTTTGTATAAAATATTACTTTAGAATGTCAGAGAAATCGTGTCGTCTTTTGCATGTAGTTAGGATACCCAAAAGTATGGAGTGTATAGTTCTATTTCCTCGAATACGACACAGACGTTGAACACAGATAAGGACTATTCGTACTTCTTTTTTTCTGCAGTTGAAATAGTTCACAAAGGAGTGATCAAGGAAGTACCAAATTCCTCAATCGCACCTGGAGCGTTAGTCAGAGTGCGTCGCGGCAGGGAAGTCCCCGCCGACCTAGTGCTGCTATGTTCCGCTGGAGAAAAGGGCAAGTGCTTTGTGACCACCGCGAATCTTGATGGAGAGACAAACTTGAAGACTTTAAGGGTCCCCCCACCCTTGGTGGGGTATACGCCAGGTACTTAAGACTTTGTGATGTGACTTTATGGACTGTGTTGTGTGAAACGTCTGCTATCATGTTTTACATTTATAACAAATAGTTTTAAACATATGTGAGTACAAAAAAAAATGCTTTTTAATTAAACGTGTAAATGTTCAGTTATGTTCATTTGTAGGTAATTTGACACGAAATGAAACAGGTCGAGAATTATACTTTATAACAATTGCCGCTAAAGATCAACGACCATTTAGAAAGTCTGTCAAAATTTTAATGTAACCTTCAATCACGGCACGTTTCAGTTTTGATCCCTGGCGCACCTCTGTATTCTCATAATATGTATATGGGTGTTGGAAATGAATGATCTTTAACAATGACGGTGCCTTGCCATCTCATATTAGAACTCTTCGAAGTATTTTGATCCACTAAGACCAATGTGCTAATGCTACTCTTAAAAAAACAATACCATACATAAGCCTTTCTGTTAGGTAGTTCCACTCTATTAAAATTTATGGTGCTTTTCTAAAAAAAATACAGAAATACAATTTGTTCTGACTTTTACTTAATCAAAATCTGTATGTGTGATTTATTACTATGTTAAGCGAATAATATCTCTAAATAAACCGTTTGACGCCTCGACGATTACATACATATGGATTGATTGTGGTATTCATTTAGTGTGTTTGTGTGTGTAACTATGTCTATATCAATAAAGATTTGGTCTCTGTGTTATCTTTGTTTGTTTTGTATGTTACTAATATTGCACTATAGTCATTATATTGCACATACTAAAGTCGACAGTAATACATATGTTTAAGGAGCTAAAATGAAGTAGGTAAGTATTGTGATTTTTTAATGGTATGGACTAATAAATGACTATAGGCACTCCCAATTCACTTTATTGCATAATTATTACCATTTGTTTTAACTTGTTTGCAATCTCACTGGCTTGTTGATCTAGTGGTTAGTAACTCTGACTGCTGAGGCCGGGGTTGTGAGTTGGTATGCCACAAGTTTGTGTTATCTTCAAATAACTGTCAAGAATCTAGGTGTTTTTTTTCCAGAGAAAAGTGTTTATACGCAAAATTATAAATGTAGTGAGCCTAAAGCCTGAAACATTTTAAGGCTCGCATGCACCCGTCCATATTGATATGAGTTATCAATGTTAGCATGCTTTGATGGTGAAACATTTTTCTTTATATTACTTATCATATCTTATCAGTTACAAGGCATTACACGTGGTGGTAACTGCTGTAATTATTTATTATATTCAATTGAACCTGTAATCGTAGTCGTAATTTGGAAGTTTATTATATACAGTTTTAAACCGAAACAGTGAGGGCTTTTGTCCACCACGTTTTTTTATATGCGCTGACGACAGTCGTTTTTTGATGAATCATTAAATAAATCGTCCTCTATTAATGGTCAACTCGTATTCATATTTTACACATTCATATACTATTAACCAGTATGAATTATTTTTTTATTGTTTTTGCCTTGGTCGTCGTTTGAAAGGAGTAGGAAGACTACCGCAAGCATAGTTGTCTCGACTGATTCCTAAACAGATCGTGTGCAAAGTATTCTTGCGTGCGTGAGTGCGTGCGTTAAAAAAACGTGGTATTACTAAGTACATAACATAGGGTTGGTTTCGTAGTTGATGTCTAAAATATTCTTCCTATATATGTATAGATATATTGCCTCATGGCATGAAGATCGAAGTACCGCACCCTGTAACAGATTTATACACTTTTTACGGGAGGTTGGAGATCCCCGCTCTGGACAGCTTGGTACTGACTCCGGATAACCTTATGCTGAGGGGGTCGAGGGTCAAGAATACAGAGTGGGCTATAGGCTGTGCTGTTTATACAGGTCAGTGTCAGTTGAAGGCTTTCCATACAAATTTATAATACCGAACGATAAGTGTGTCTGTCTGAATGTACCATCATATTTGGCAAATGGTATTTCTACTCCAGTGCAGTACCGACGATGCAAATAGAAGGGTTACAATAGCAAAATAACATTTCTATTCAACTGAATTTCTCATGTCCCTCATTTTTCTTCGTTACTTGTCTTGAATAAATAAAGAAACGCTTGTAAATTATTGTTAACATTATCGTGTTCTATGTGTCATAGGTTGCCAGGGAGAAATAGCAATTTGACGACTTTAACTTTGTACCTGTCGTTTTTGTATATCACTATAAGCTATATTTTAATGGTTTACTTTAAAGTTTATTCTATTCTACGTCTAGGGTGATTAGAAACCCCAAATATAAATTACTAATAATTATAATTTGTAATCTGAATTGGCAAATATTTTAATGAAAGCGGAATGATGTCATTATTCGAATCATTATGGTTTCAAACCACCGAACACACTACAAACAAGACTTTAAATACAATTATATTTAGTTATTCAGTATTTTATTATAATTTTTTTATAATTTAGTATTTTCTTTTTCAGGCGAAGAAACAAAACTTGCTTTAAATTCTAAGTACTCCGGTAACAAGTTTTCATCATGCGAGCTTGCCATCAACGGCTTCCTCGTCTTCTTCATAATAGTTCTTATCATAGAAATGTTAGTCTCCCTTCTGACGAAAATACTCATCGAACGACGGAATCCAGAGAGAGATTTGTATTTGGGACCGGCGCCGAAGAACCCCACTTCGATAGGCAATTTACTTCAAGATCTGTTTTCGTTTTTACTGTTGTATTATTACATCATACCGATGTCGTTGTACGTTACTATAGAACTTTACAAGTTTATAGGTAAGTGACTTGTCGTTTAGTAGAAGGAGATAAACTGAAAATTAGTTTTTCTCCTCGATTCTTTACAATCACTAATACGAGCAGTGACGGATTAAAGTTAAAAAAAATACATACACATACATACACTCACGCCTGTATCCCCGAAGGGGTAGGCAGTGGCGCCCACGTTTTGCCAGTTACAATTGAGTCCCATTTACGTAATAGGGGGGCAAGCCTATTGCCGTCATACTCTCTGGAAATTAGATGGGGAAATTTGAAGAATATTGACAAGAAAGGAAGGGATATTGTTTACTTTTTTTTATGTGATTTGGGGGCAAACGAGCCGACAGGTCACCACGCAACTCAAGAGTCACAAGTGCGTTGCTGGCCTTTTAGATAGGAGTACGCTCTTTTCTTGAAGGTTTGAAGGTCCTATCGGTCCGGAAATACGGCAGGCGACAATTTGTTAGACAGGCTAGTTGTACAAAGCAAAAAGCTTCTGGAGAAGCGGTGGTGGTGGTGGAGTGCCAATCGTCCAGGTGATGGGATGGATATTTTTATATACTGACGGGTGCCAGACAGTCCGATTCCTATAAAATAATTTAAAAAAATAACGTTATTATTACTCAACAAAAAACCTTCCTAAGGTTAATCAGATCTTATTGCTATGGTCGTTAATTGAAACGTAATTAAGAACCACCTTAAGATTTATTGAATAAAATAAAAGTATATACATATATTAATTTTCTTAAGTGAAATCTGTACATAACCAGGAAAAACTGAACTACTAATTAAGAATAAAAGAGTAAATAATTTTCTGACTGAAAAAAAATTGTTAAATAATCGACTATATAGCCAATTTCTCTATTTTTAGCTCCTCCACAATACGTAAAACTATTTTTTTGCAATATTTAAGAAAGTTTATAAAGGTTTCCAGTCACCGACAAAGACACCAGACAAAGGTATAATTAAATACGGTGATTAATATTTCATTTTATAATGATCAGCAAACAAAAGCTGCGTTTAGATTTTAAGTTTTTTTTTGATTCGATTTCAGTGGAGAAGTGCTGTACTAAACTTTTTTTATTTATGTTTATTAATATTTTGATATTTGGTACTTGCATGATTATTTTACCAAAATGATTCTACCCTTTAAATATAGACATCCTAACATTGTAAAAGCAGGAGAAGAAGCATTAAAATACGGTCGTACAATCTATACTAATATTATAAAGCTGCAGAGTTTGTATGTTTGTTTGTTTGAACGCGGTAATCTCAGGAACTACTCAGTCCGATTTCAAAAATCTTTCAGTGTTGGATAGTCCATTTATCGAGGAAGGTGTGCTATATTTTATTTTTAAGAAAATTAGGGATCTGTAAGAAAATTGCGATTTTGTAACCCAAGGTATAAAATCGAAAACTTATTTATGCGTGCGCTGCAAAACTATTGACAATAGAACAAAATGTTGTACTACGGGTTTGTAGGTCTTATTAGGATCTACAAAAAAGTCCATGAGAGCACATATCTAACTATCATAGTTTAGTCACAATAACCGCTTTTATGTTCATAAAAAATATTAAATCGTCTGAAGAAAGACGATTTAATATTTTTTTATGAACGTACGTTAAATGTGTATCGTAATATTAATCCTTATCCAAATTAAGCATAACGTTATCAAGGGTATTTATGTAGAAGTAAAATACTTCTTGTTTTATTCCAATCGGACATTTTGTTGAGAAATTATCACGCGTATAAAAACGCAAAGAATTGGTATCTAATAATGAGCTATTTGCCAAAGAGTTTTATCAACATAATAACATTAATCTTTATCAAAATTAATGTGTTGTTGATTAAGAGTATTTCATTGTGAATAAAATTGTCCTTGAAATCATCAAATCAGTTAAGTTCAATTTAGATCTTACAAGGAACTACGCGGGTGAAACCGCGGGTCACAGCTAGTTGATAAATAAAACGGCAAAGTGCGAATCGGACTCGTGCACGAAGGGTTCCGTACCATTATCTATAAAAACGGCAAAAGATCATGCTTATTGTAGGGGAGCCCCCCTTAAATATTTATTTTATTCTGTTTTTTACCATTTGTTGTTATAGCGGCAATAGAAATACATCATCAGTGAAAATTTCAACTGTCTAACTATCACGGTTCATGAGATACAGCCTGATGACAGACGGACAGACAGACGGACAGACGGACAGCGAAGTCTTATGTTAGTAATAGGGTCCCATAATTTTGGGGCCCCTAATTATTGCCACCCTAAATCCGTCACTGTTTACGTACGCGCTTGAAATGATACTTATACCCCTCAGCCGCTGAGGCTGTCTCATAATTTATTAATAGTTTCGGTAAGGGGAAAATATATTTGATTGAAAGAGGGTGCCACTGTTTCCTGGTGCATCTCTTAAGTGCTCATATCAAATGTATAACTGTTCAATCAAGTAAAACGTTAACCATTTTTAGGAGCTCTGTTCATTGGTTGGGACGAGGACCTACGCTGTGAGGAGACAGGCCGGCCCGCGTTGGCAAATACGTCAGATCTGAACGAAGAGTTGGGACAAGTAGAAGTGTTGTTCTCTGACAAAACAGGCACTCTTACCAAAAACCTGATGGTGTTTAAAGCTTGCTCGATCAGAGGTCATATCTATGAGGAAAAGGATTCCAAGTTGTACGACACTGAGAGGTTTGAAGAGACAGTAGATACTCTTCAGGTCTGTATCTCTTGCTATATTATTTGTTCTGGTATCCTGTATTATTGTTGTATACTGACATACATGCGTGTACATATGTGTATTCGAAAATCGCATCGAGTCTTCTCTTTAGTTAAAATCAGCAGAATCACATTCATCATCATGCTCGTAGTCCTCAGCTCATTGTCGACCACTTTGGACGTATGTATGTCTCTTACAAAATAAGATTATTATTGTAAAGACTTATCAAACACTAATTAAAAGTGATTGACATGTTTTAGACTAATTTAAATAAGTATGCTATATGTCATTATACCACACCATCGCTTACTTAATAGTATCTCTTTGATGAACAGATACTTTCCGATCGCTTACAATAGAGACACATATATGTGATATATGTATGTAGTAACTAAAATAGAAAAAAGTATGCTGTACTGGTTCGGACATATCGATAGGATGAATGAAAGAAGGAAGGATGTTGTCGGAAGAGGAAGACCTAGGCGAATGTTCTTGGACCAAGTCCAAGAAAATCTAAGCAAAGGCCAGGTCAAAAGTACCTTTAACCGACGAGCCTGTATGCGGAACGGAATGGAAGTTTAAAAAGCGAGAAAGGTATGTCAGAATCGTAGCAAATGGAAGGAAGTGGTCTCTGCCTACCCCTATGGGAAAGAGGCGTGATATTATGTATGTATGTATGTATGTATGTATATATGTAGCGTGGTAGTGTGAAAGGTCTAAGATTAATACTTGACTACTTGATAATACAGAACTGAACTACCAAAAAACGTGTCAATAATCCCTTCATTATCATTATTTACAGCTTCCCTGATAAATGTTTATGAGACTATTATAGATATTACAGCGTTCTAAGTCTTCAATCAGATTTCCGGTTTGAATATAGCTATTAAGACTTTGGTAAAAATTAGGAACGATTTAATATATTACTCTCATGCCTATAATCTCCAAGATGGTAGGCGAATTCAAAGCCCACATTTTGCTGCAATTCAGTCGTCGTAGGTCGTCTGACTGTCCATTGATTGGCTAATGTGATACATATGAACATACATACATTTGAAGTACTTGGAAATATAACAACAACACTAAATGATTAACAATATCAACTAATGTAAAACATGAATAGCGTTTTACAATATCAATCAAACTTTTATTAAAAGACTTCGTTCTATGAGTGTTATCTTTGACATTGATCTCTTGCATTAACCAATTTGGATAGCGAAATCAATACATTTATTACGTATCTAAAGTGCAGGAAAATAGATGATAACATTTGTATTAAAAACATAGATATACAACAAAAACACAGAAAAAAAATATATCTATTCTTACGTACCTTAAAAGCTTCCCTACACTACAAGCATCTTTTGAAACCATGCACAAGCTTAGACACACTCTGAATCTGTTTTTTTACCTGACTGCGCAAGGACCTATAAGGTATGACTATGTACCTACATACTCGTATGTATGATATTTCTTTGTCACTGCCTGTCGGAGCCTGGACAGGTTAATGGATTTCGAAATGTAAGGTATTATTTGAGTTGTCTTAATATGTTACATTTCGAAAGAGTTTGAAGAGAAAGAAGCACTAATGCAGCTGGATTTATATAGATATTGTTTAACTATATGAACTAATGTGAGGTTTCAGTTCAAAATAGTCTCCGATGTGAACTAATGTAGGTTTTCCCATTTTTAAGGTACTTATAAATACACGTTTAAAAAAATTTATGCACCTCTTAGGTTAATTAAATTCATATTTTATTAATTCATCAAATGCAGCGGATCTCAGAAAATGTAACACTTATTTTAACCACTGAAAATATACATCTTTAGTATGCAGTTGCAAAATTAAAATTATGAAAAAAAAATCCACCCGTGTAAAAGTCATAACCGTTTCAATTTCCAGGTATTATCACCTCGGTTTCTCATAAAGGCAGGGAATGTAAAGTTGCCAAGATCATAAATCTTAGGTATTTTTTTTGTTTTGCAATTACTGACTCCGCTATTAATGAAATCCATAAATAAATAATACAATGCAAGCATTGTTTGTCTACCGGTTTTCTGTAATATTACTCCGATTCGAGAAAAACGAGATTGTGGGTATAGGCCTCTGGTATCTTCACTTACTCGGTAAATAGAACGCAAGCATTGTTTGACAACCGAATTTCTTTGAGGCCGTGGTATTACTCTGGTCGAGGCGTCCCGTTCACATCGTGCCGAAGAGTCCTCAAGTTGCGAGCCGCTAGTGAGCAGTATTTAATTTATTTATTAATTTTATGTATGATGATAACACTCCCATTCTCTTTCAGACAGACATCAAATTCTTTTTCACAATCCTCGCTCTTTGTCACTCTGTTCAAATATCAAGCGAGGACATGAAGAAACTTAGTGCCCGGTTTTCAGTGAATGGAAACCTACAGCTAATGAATTTATTTCGAAGGAAGAAAATCAAGTCGACTGCGGAGGGCCCATTAGATAATGTAAATTGGAGTGCTATTATTAATCCTAATGGTAGTAAAATGGATTACCAAGGAAGCAGTCCCGATGAGAAAGCCCTCGTCGAAGCAGCAGATAGAGTAGGAGTGACCTTTCTAGGAGAAGAAGGGAATAATCTCTTATTGAAAGTAGGAGAAAATACAGAGATGTACGAGAGATTGCAGGTGATAGAATTTACTTCAGAGAGGAAGAGGATGTCGGTTATATTGAGAGATAAGGACGGTAAGGTATGTGAACATTTTTTTATATATGTATTTCAAATGTTGACTAATCATATTATCGGCCTTTTTACGCATAAGGCCAAAACCTGAATGGTTTTGATAAGAACGTTCATTCAAATTGCCACACCTCTCTCCTCGTTTCTTAATTGCATGGGCTAGTTTATACACAATTTCTAATTCCTACCAAACGTCTCAATAATAAATGTTCAAAGTACCTTTATCTTCTTTAGCTCTCCTAAGCCCCTTTAGAATCTTATGTTTTCTGGCCTCGAACGGTTGAACAAACTTTGGTTGAATTTGGTTGAATAAATAAGTAAACTTTAACCTGAACAGGAAATTGGATATAATTTAGATAAATGTATAAAGTCCCGCTAATATAGTCTATATTGATGGTATTTTGTTTATTTTATTGAAATATAAAAATCGTTCTTTGAAAAAACGAAATTCATTTTCAGATTTTTTTATTTTGCAAAGGCGCTGAAAGCTCAGTCTTTCCTTTGTGTAAAGAATCTGTACTCATAGAAGAAACTGATAGAGATATAAATACTTTCGCGAACCGAGGTCTCAGGACATTGGCGGTGGCGTACAGAGAAATACCTGACGAAGAGTATGACAGAGTTGCTGAAGGTAAGTTGTTTCATAACATGACCTTTTGTTTTTGTGTGAAAACCGCACGGGCTCAAAGTTGCTTTAGTATGGATTTGTGTTTTATAAAGATGAAGGTAGGTTTGCTCTGAAGTCGGTACCACCAGCGACTCCTATTAGTTATAATTCTCATATATCACTCATAATCCTAGCATAACAAGGTATCTATTTGCAAGATCTGGTTTGTTGTTCGTACATACTACAGTTTCGGCTGCATCTCCGAAGGGAAAGGCAGTGGAGTGTCAAACGTCCATTTTTTGCCACCCATCATTTAGTCGCACTTCTGTAATGGGGGGCAAGCCTATTACTGTCATCCTTCATCAGTTTATATAATAACTAACACACCTGTTGATACCCCTGCAACACCCCTTGTAGTTGGAATTTCGTAAAATCCGTTCTTAGCTGACCTCTACTCGGCGAAAGGAATATTCCTACCAAATTTCAAGTCTCTACGCCTTATGGTTCCAGAGATATCGTGATGAGTCAATATATCGGTGGATCTCTTATATATGTATAGATACTGTCTGATAAATAACAGTCCAATCCCATGTCACCTTTTATAACACCTTTTTTTTTACGTGGGGAAATCCTCATCGACTATCCTCGGGAGGGGTGTGCCAGACTTGACTGGCTAAAACCGCCACGGTGTTCCTTCCTCGCACCTGCTGTCGAGGGCCGCGGGAACATGACATTCTTCCGCGATCACCAGGTGACCGTCCACCGGAGTGGACCCCATCTCGTTTTGAAGGGGGGAAAGAAAGCCTCTCCCCCACTCCGTCACTCCTTGAGGAAGGCGCTAGGTAAACTACGCGCCTACAACCTCGGACCCGCTAAGCGATTGGGGCGGTGAAATGAATCCTGGGTCCATTTACGGAGGCCGGAATTGGGCATTGTCAGCCCTCCTCCGACGTCCGGTGCGTCGTCTGCGGATAGGGAGTGTGGTCGTGTTTTCCCACCTTTTACAACACCTAGGGGATCGCCGTACGCGTAGGTTCCACAAATAAATGAAGTTTGTTCTTGTCAGCGATAAAGCTCGTGGACGGCAAGAGCGCGGAGGGCCTGCAGCAGGTGACGCAACAGTACGTGGTGCTGGAGCGGCAGCTGACGTTGGTGGGCGCAACGGGTGTGGAGGACTGCCTGCAGGACGACGTGGCCGACACGCTCGCCGCGCTGCGCCGCGCCGGTATCGCCACCTGGGTGCTCACTGGGGACAAGGTTACTTTTACGCCTATTTTAAAACTTAAAAAAAATGGTTAATTCGGTTGTGTATTTTTATATGCTTGTGTAACTCCGTATAGTCGTTTTTAACGGACTGATTTTTAATTTTTAAGAGTTCCCTTTTGTAAAATTTAAATTTGAAAGAAATATTCTACCTCCAAGGTGTAAAATTAAGGGATAAAGAATTAAGCACGTTACGATTTATCATGATAATTTACTTAATTTATCAACTTTTTTAAAGGCAATGTGATGTCCTTTTTAAATGACTTATTTATTAAAATTGTTTCTCAGCCAAGTTAGGAAAGAGTGTTGCCGGGTATTTGTTTACCAGTAACTAGATACAACAGCTGAACCCATTCAATAGTTTCCTCATTCTGCATGACATCAAAGTCTACCCATAGGACGAAAAAGAGACATCATTTTACTAAAAAAAAACAGCTGTGAAAAGCAAAATCAAATACAGCAAACCCAGCTGTCCCCCAGTTATAGGACGTGCGGGCGTTGAACCGCGATCACTCCAATTCCTAGCGTCGTCGGTGGCACCTTGTCTGTGAAATGTATGGGCAGGGATCGCTAGTTTCGCGACCATGCGTGTTTGACTTCGCGTCATCTGTTTATTTCATTGCGGGCTTATTTTTTTCATCGGGATTTATTTTTTTCTGAACCATCATCAAAGGTAACATTCCTAATACCCTGTATAATAATTATTAAGAACTACTATTACACTATCCACATTTCACCTGGCAGTATTATACGAAACTAAATTACTCGGGCTAAAACTAAAACAAACAGGGCATCCCCGAAATACACACGTGATTAAAACTATATATTTAAATAGATATGAATGTAACCCACGAAAGCTATTATTCTAGTTTTAAATGTGTCTATTTGTCTATGTCAAATATATTTTTTTATCTTTGACAGATGATGTGATGTGAACAAGTATGAGATTAAAACAAATATCTTAGAAATCCTTGATATTTTTGTGAACAATTTTAAATTTGGCATTGAAATTTCTGATGAATCATAACTTGATCACTAAACAAAAATTACGTGATTTTTAAATAGACGTAATCTGACCTCTACTTTGGTAGGGTAAAAGGTAGAGACTTTGCTGACTTGACTATAGGCAGTTAAAATTTTAGAACTTGCAGACAAAATAGAAGACTCTACATAGAAAACTCGAATTTTAAATTTAGAGTCAACTTAACTTTGAGTTAAAACTCTAATTTCTTGAAAACCAATATGTATCATTTATGAAAACCACTACCAGCAATTTCACAGTAGTTGCCAAGGCATGATTATTTAATAAGCTGGTTTTATGTGTCCTAGCCTGAAACCTTTTCTTAATTATTAATTTATTATTTATGTTGTCATAGTGTTGCCAGAGCCAATTCGCCAGTACCTTGAACACTAACGATTTTCTGGATTCGGACTTAACTGTTCATTTGTTTGGAGATGGACGGGTGATGATTTTATTTGCATGTTCGAGGTTCAATGAGAAAGATTCCTGATCGTGACTCGTTGGCTTTATTCGGGTCTAAAGGCCGTCGTATGTTGGAATTGCTTCCTAACGTTTCGCTAGCACGAGTGGCCAGCTTCTTCAGAGGTCCTTTCATCTCCGATACTGGATGCAGACTGACGATTCCATCATCTGGTATCATCTCACCCCTGTTGAGGGGGGTGGGGAGACTATTTGAAGCACTGGGCTCCTTATAGTGATTTTCCTCGCAGCTCACCACTGTGAGCCGGTCATTGGAGTTAGCTCACCGGCCTCGAGGTTTGCTCGACGATCGCTCCTCTGAAGAGGGGTCCAGCGAGCCGCCTGCGAGAGGTCGGTGGTTGGCTATCTGCATCCGATGGCGAAGCCAATGCTGTATCAGCCAGCCAGTGTTGTATCGTCTGGATGTGGGAGCGGAGCAATACCTACCAGGTGGGGAAGTTTCGAGCGGTCAGCCCGCTCAAACATCCCCGTGGCGAGTCTGCTCACAAACTCCTTTATTGGTTCCCACTTCAGGTTTCGGTGGATTGTTGCATTCCTGAGGTACCTGGGGGCGTCGACCACCATGCGAAGGCAGCTGTTCTCTACAGCCTGCAAACGTTGGCGCGATGTCTGCTATCAAGTTGTACCAGGCCGGCCCACCGTAGGTGAGGCGCGACCTGATATATGTTTTGTAAATGCCTAGTTTGGCACTTACTGGTAGTCTGGAGGATAGCACTCCAGTAACACTGGAAGTCGAACGGGCCCCTACGCCTACACCCAGGCCAAGGACAGCAGCAGCTTTACTTGCCGCACCACCACCCCAGAAACCCATAACAACAACTCAGAGGCCCATAACTACAAAAACGAGGCCCATAACAACACCAGGCCCTTCCAAGGCGCCCACTACCCAGACGTCCACAAGGAGACAACCAATCCTTGTAGTGGACCGTCTGGAGAACTGGACGACCTACATGAAGGAGTTGACCGCCAAAATCGGTCACCCACCCAGCGTGAGGCCCTTTGGGAAGAGATTTAAATTTACTCCCAAAGAGGACGCCGAATTCAGAGTCATTCAGGCTCACCTGGACGACCTAGGACAAGACAAGGCGCCTTACTACGCCATCGCTCCACCACACCAGAAGCCCCTGAAAATGGCTATCCGGGGCTTACCTGCGGACACTCCCACAGAAGAAATAGTGGAGGACTTGACTAGCAAGGGAGTGCCAGTCAAGTTTGCGAAGCACATCCCTGCTCGCACTAGCAGACCCGGATGCATCTTCTTCGCAGAAGTGGAGAAGAGCCCGACCGCAACTAAGGCCTACAACATTGACGAGGTCTTGCTCATGCCAGGCGTCGTCATAGACGCCTGGAGGGGCAAGAAAGGATCCTCTCAATGTCACCGCTGCCAAGGCTTCCGCCACAGTTCACAAAAGTGGTCGTCGACTCGGCACCCACCACACTGATGGCCGAAGCAAACCCGGGGTCAAGCTCCACTAAAAAGAGAAGAAGGCACCGAAGAAAGAAGGCGGCCCAGGAAAAGCCAACCACACCTGCGGCGGCACCCAAAAACTGCAGCCCAGCAGCCAAGGACCCGGAGAGGGACCAACTCGCTGCCTTGCTCATGCTGTTCGCACAGCGTGTTAAGGCAGGCGAGATTAACACGACAGGACTGCTGCAAAACCTCACTACCAATGGATAAGCCGCTCTGGAACGCGGAGACGCTGAAATCCAAGATAGGCCTACTACGCCTATTTCTCAAGGAACAGCGGGTCGATATCATGCTGATAAGCGAGACCCACCTGAAAGCCAACAGGCCACTCAAGATCCCAGGGTACATTGTGTACCGCCAAGATGAGGTCTCGCCAAGAGGCGAAGCATATCGTGGACTCGCTGTCCTAGTGAAGAGGACAGTAGTGCATCAACCCGTCGAACCGAAGAGACTCGATACCATGTATGCGCTTGGTATCGATGTCCAAATCGGCAGGCGGGAGATGCGCCTCTACGCGGCCTATCGAGCTCCGAATCAGAGAGGCGGGCTCTCTGATTCGGAGCTCGATAGGCCGCGTAGAGGCGTTGTTGGTGGTGTTGTGCCATGCTTGGTACTTTGCGTTCAGGTCACCTGCGATTATGGTCGGCGTTGTATGTTGGAGAAGGCTCCGAAGTTCATCGATGCGCCTCTACGCGGCCTATCGAGCTCCGAATCAGAGAGGCGGGCTCTCTGATTCGGAGCTCGATAGGCCGCGTACACAACGCCGACCATAATCGCAGGTGACCTGAACGCAAAGTACCAAGCATGGCACAACACCACCAACAACGCAATGGGGAATCTCCTTATGCAAGACTCCGATATGCATAATTATGAAATCGCTGGCCCCAGAGAACCCACTAGATTGGACCCAGCGGGCTATAGTGATAGCGTACTGGACATCATAGTGTTCAAAGGACTAAGAGCACGTCCAGTACAGGAAGTGCTCGAGGACCTACCATCGGACCACAGGCCGGTGCTACTCGTGTTCAGGGAGCCCGCGGCTACGGTCAGCCCACCGAAGCCCACAGTCCACACAGACTGGAGGGCTTATCAAGAATCCCTAGCGGGTTACAGCCGCCCTACGGTTGTAAAAACGCCAGTGGAAGTCGATGAAGCCGCCGAAGAAATCACCGGAGCTATCCAAGCCGCACTTCGAGTCTCCTCGAGCACTAGACCGAGCATCGAGCGACAGAACCATCTGCCCGCTCGGCTCCGTTAAGTGCTCGAGGAGAAGCGAGAGGCTAAGAAGCTCTGGCAGAGAACTCGGCACCCCCGAGACAAGACCCGATACAACCACCTTACCAACTCGTTCAATGCTGCTCTTTGGGAGCACAGAGGTGACGCATGGGAGATCTTCCTTATAGATATCGAGGACGAACAGCCCTCGGTACACCGACTCTGCAGGCAACTGACTGCAGAACCAAACCCCACGCGCCCCCTGTTCGCTGAGGACGGGCAAATACGCTACAAAGCGCAAGACCGTGCCGAGATCATCGCGAACAGCCTCGAAAAACAGTTCACACCTCACGACGATCAAGACGAGGACCACACTCGGGAGATAGAGGCGGCAACCCATCTCTACCTCTCGAGGAACTCTCTCCTCCTCTCTCTACCTGTAGAGAACAGCTGCCTTCGCATGGTGGTCGACGCCCCCAGGTACCTCAGGAATGCAACAATCCACCGAGACCTCAAGTGGGAACCTATAGGATAACCTAAAGGAGTTTGTGAGCAGACTCGCCACGGGGATGTTTGAGCGGGCTGACCGCTCGAAACTTCCCCACCTGGTAGGTATTGCTCCGCTCCCACATCCAGACGATACAACACTCATCCGGAGGCGACTCAAACGCCCCGCTCGGGAGCTCATATCAGTTCCTTCGAGCGGGGCATTGGCTTCGCCATCGGATGCAGATAGCCAACCACCGACCTCTCGCAGGCGGCTCGCTGGACCCCTCTTCAGAGGAGCGATCGGCAAGCAAACCTCGAGGCCGGTGAGCTAACTCCAATGACCGGCTCACAGTGGTGAGCTGCGAGGAAAATCACTATAAGGAGCCCAGTGCTTCAAATAGTCTCCCCACCCCCCTCAACAGGGGTGAGATGATACCAGATAGGTTAGGAATCGTCAGTCTGCATCCAGTATCGGAGATGGAAGGACCTCTGAAGAAGCTGGCCACTCGTGCTAGCGAAACGTTAGGAAGCAATTCCAACATACGACGGCCTTTAGACCCGAATAAAGCCAACGAGTCATCAATCGGCCGCGAAAGCCTCAACCAATTTGTCATTCCTGATCGTTTTATTATTATTATGTTTTTATTACTGTTTATAAATGTTATATTAGATTAAACTAAATAAATAAATGATAGTCTACATATGTTGACTGGCCTGCTGGTCTAGTGGTCACACAACTTACGACATAAGCTCGATCCCCACATACGACAAAAAATTGAGTAATCATTAATAGTTTTCCCGAGTGCAGTGTGTCCGTTGTTTGTGTGTTTGTCAAATTCCCTTCGACGCAGATCTCATAACTTATACCCGTGTAAGGTATGAGATTTTGCGTCACCAGCTGCAGGCCCTCCGCGCTCTTGCCGTCCACGAGCTTTACCCGTGTAAGGTATGAGATTTGTGTCGCCGAAGATATGAGTTTTCTTTAAAAAAATATAAATAATGGGCTATCAAAGCCACAAAGATCTATTCAAATAGATTCGGTATAACGTGAGTCTACGAATTCATGCCTTAGTATGAATCATTTGTAAATTTATCAACGAGTAGCTTAATCTAAATAAAGTTAAGACAAAACAACGTTGTGACTATAAAATTATTTATAATCATTTTCAATCTAGATAATGTTGACGCATGTTTTTATTTCTACATTTATCGATGCGCAATACAGTAGATATAGCGATGTAAACGAAGTGAACCAATCAGGTTGATCGTCTTAAATCTATGGACAAGACCAAATTCCATCCAATTCTTTAGTCACCCTATTTTACTCCACTGAGATCCACACGGTGAAACATAAGTAAATAAAATATTTAAAAAAATAGGTATATAATTACTTAAAGCTAAACAGCACATGTAACCTAAAATATAAACTTATGACACATTTTATATTATGGAGAAAATAAATTAATGGAAAAAAACTTACAAAAGGAATATAATTACAGAGTTATACATAGCTAAATATCTAATGGGCGGCTTAAAATTGGGTTTTAAACTAAAGAAATAGCTTACTGAACAGATTTTTTTTTCTAATTAATTCCTTTTTAATTTTTTATCTGCATCCCTAATAATTTATAATATTTACCAAACTACAATATTAATTATTTATCATATAATTGACACTACATTTTAAATGTTATACAATAAAAAATTCGTCCCCCGACCAAACGTACACATAAGGCCATAATATATAATAAAATTATTGCCTAATGTGTTGCTGAGCGCAAAACTACTGGTCCAATTCGGATCATAATATACATATTATCTATTATTTGTTGCACTCCGAGGAAGGTTCTTATGAAGAAAACTTGTAGGACGTCTTTATACGACTGCCAAAGGCTTTAAATCAAATAGTTTTTTGACAGAACGATGTCGGTCAGGTCAATGTTATGAGCACATTCAATGTATTAATTGACTTTTACAGAAAGTAGATATACAGCCTTCAATGCGTCTTTCATAATTCCTTTGGGCGATACTTTATATCGTAAACAGGTAAAAGTTACAAACTTATTTGTAATTTCCCTGGTATCCCATAATAAAATCTGATCTGATTAAAAAAAAATCCTGATTTGATTAAAATGGGGCCACAGCAGGAGTATACATAACCTACATAAAAAAATAAATATACATGAAGTCAAACATTGAACCTCCTCTTTTTTTAAGTCGGTTAAAAATTTAACTTTATTGCTTTGATTCGTGGGTATTGTACCTTATAAATATATCCACAATTTATTCTTGTTTAACTGTATTCAAATTGATTCTTGTCCTTTGAGTATTTTTTTAATATCTCAGGTAGAAACAGCTATCAACGTAGCTCAATCGTGCGCTCATATCTCCGAGAACGATAGAAGAATGTTCCTAGTGGGTGTGGAGACAAACGAAGCGTTACAGGTGCATTTAGAGGAGTGCGTGCGGATCACCCGCGAGCCGAGCTACAAGGACCTGACGTTGATCGTGGACGGGACGAGCATGAGCTTAATACTGGACGCGCCGGCCGCCGCCACGTTTATCAGCATATCTGTTAACTGTAAAGCTGTGCTGTGCTGTCGGCTATCGCCTATACAGAAAGCTAAAGTAAGGTCAAAGAAATAAATATGAGATTTTTATATTTCTATTTAATAAATAAATTTACCAATTTCTGACTAGGAAACTGGTGCTTTTCCTTTTGAGATAGTTACAAAATATTAGTATAATTTATAACGTAATGGATTTATTAGTTTATAGGGATACTAGAACGGAAGAAATAAAAGGTAATTTTACACATTTCAAATAAACTTACAGTTTAATGCTATTTAAGACATTGGATTAAAATAGGTGGTTAAATTGGCCGCTCTGAGTGTGGCCGCTTTAACCACCTATTTTAATCCAATGCAATTTCCAATCCAGTGTGTGGTAAAGATGTTCCCGGACACCGTGTAGTTTTGGTCGGTTCGATTCCGACACACCGTTTCACCGAAAACCCCGGTGTAATGACGTCCCGAGGGAGTTTCCACACGAATAAAAAAAAGAAAAGTTAAATTTGTGTTGAACTTATCAACACAGACAAGTATATCATTGAATTACAATAAAATAAATTTATTAGACATATAAGATAAAAAAGTATCCTATATATTAACATCTGAGTCCATAGATAAAAGGATTAACTTTCTGAATTAGCTCTAAAACAACATATGAATACGTCGAATTATATTGGTTATTATATTTTTTAATTTTGATTTTATCGTGTTGAAATAAGGGGAGGCAGAGGAATGTGATTGGTAACGCAATTGATGTAGTGCTAGCCTAGATGTCTGTTACCCGATGTCTGACAGCCAAAAGCCTTGTGCGAGTCCAAGAAAGCTATGTCCTATAACTCTTTCGATACCAGCATTATAGGTCTGTATTTGTGTACAGATAGTACGTCTAATAAAGAATAGTCCGAGTCGTCCAATAACGGCTGCGATAGGTGACGGCGCTAACGACATCTCCATGATACAGGAGGCACACGTCGGCTTCGGCATCTTTGGCAAGGAGGGCTACCAGGCCGCCAGGTATCATATTGTGCTTATCACGTATCACCATCAACATAAAATAACATGCTATCATAACATAATATATTCATAATTATATATATTTGTAATATTAATATATAACATAATAGGTCCGAGAAAAAGTATTTTCTTATTTTGTATGTATCCAATTGAAGAAAAATGTATTGGTTTGTACTGTTAATATCAATAAATATAGGAAATTAAGAAAAATAAAAAGTAAAATAACTTGCCCGCCGTTTTTCAAAATGAGTGATTCTAACGTAGAAATTCGATACTTTCTGCCAACAACTAATTAGACTGAAAGGTGAGAAAAAAACGGGCGAAAATAATCAACAGAAACATGATAACGTCGGACTACACACATCTTTGGCCACTTAGATTTCCGTATGCTTCCTTCTGTGGGTATTCCGGGTTCCTGGCAATAGACGCTCTCGTGACGTACACCGTAAGGTTTTAATCGGTTCGAGTTCAACATACCACCTCACCGTCAGCTCCGGTGAGGTGACGATCCGGGCTTCCATTCGAAAACAAAAAATTGTTAAAATCAAGAGATAACTGTCAAAACTACTTACTTATCGCCTTTTTTTTATCAAAAATCCCAAGATATCTATAGCATGGGGATTTGTTTGATTAGTATTGAGTTATCGATCAAATGACATATATAATACATATATATATGATAATTAAATGTCTATAATTAAACTTTAAAAAAAAATGTCTCTAATTTGTATATAAAATACGAAGTCACTTTTTCCTTTGACGACCTTTGACCTTTTCTTTTGTTTTTATTATACAAAATGTTTTTTTTTGTTATCTTTAAACAAGGCAAATAAAGTTAAATATCCCATAATTAGAAATCTGAATTAATTAGGCGATTATTGTAATATTGATTAGTTTTATTTTATCGTTTCAGATCTGCCGACTTTGCTTTTACAAAATTTTCTATGGTGAAGAAAGTGTTACTAGTGATGGGACACTGGTACTATCAGAGATTAGCAACATTAATACATTATTTCTTTTACAAAAACCTTATCCTGGGAAATATTATGGTAAGTTTTTTTTATTACGTTAACTTATTTCTATTATATGTATATCTTTCATCACCTTGTAAGACTGGCTGGTAATGTATGTAAACCCTGACTTTTAAGATTGCATAGAAAAAAAGTCAGAAAGAAAGAAATTGAAAATAGAAAATCCAGATAGCTTGCGTTTGTGAGAGAAGGTTGTGGATTCAATTCTCACACAAGACAAATAATTCTGTGCTGGGCAGGATAATTTTTACCCAAAACCATGTGTAATCATTAAAAAAATATTTTATTTCAGTTTCTTTTCCAAGTCTACACGGTGTTCTCAACTCAATCGATATACGACTCAATGTACCTGACGTTGTTCAACTTAGCATTCACGTCTCTGCCTTGCCTCATACTGTCCGTCACTGAACAGAGGTGGCCCTCAGATCTGCTGCTCAGGTAACATTATAATGATGGAAAACTTCCTTTATTCCTTTTTCGATTAGTTATTTATTATATATACATATATACAATCAAGCCCCGAAGGTTAAGCAGAGCCGTATTGAATGCCCACGTTGTGCCAACTACAATTTAGTCACACAAACGTATTAGGAGGCCTATTGCCGTCACCGGGCACTGAAAATTAGGAAGTCAAATATGGAAGGCGGATGGCGTAGCGGTTTAAGTAGTCACCACGCTGCCGCTCCTAGTGTTGTGGGTTCGATCCCGCACGTGACAACACTTTGTTGTGTAATCCTCAAATTGTTGTTCTGAGTCTGGGTGTTCTTTGTGTTCGTTGGTTGAATATTTGTAAAGTCCCCGCGACACAGGAATCAATCCTAGTGCGGCAGTTGTCTTTTTAAGAAAGGATTATATTTTAAGAAAATAAAAATAGGAAAGGAAAGAATATCACATATATGTACATATAGATTGGGGAGTGTAATCAATAGCTCAAGCAGCTCAAGGTCGCAGCCCATGCAACTCGAACTGACTGATGCCGTTGTTTATTGTGACTGTTACTATTATCGAGGGAAAAGAAAGCGACATCATGTTGCAACTAAACATATTACAGCACATCTAGTTTATATGCTAAAGTATATAGTAACTGCTACTCATCGTTGGTATATATATATATGTATGTATATACCAACGATGACGATACTCATTATATATATATATAAATATATTTTCACAGATTAATATTGTAGGTATATATGCACGTACGTCCATATATCAACCGTTGAGCGATTGTCCGTCAAGCATTTTCACCAAGCCTAGGGATGTAACACTCCGTTTCTACACGAAATACTTTCTTCTGCCTACGGAAAACTCCGAAATTCTGATTCTATCGGTTTCCCAATATTATTTTTTTTTACAATATCAGATATATTGAAGAGAGATCGAGAGATTGAGAGAACTGGCTGATGCCGTTGTTTATTGTGACTGTTACTATTATCGAGGGAAAAGAAAGCGACATCATGTTGCAACTAAACATATTACAGCGACATCTAGTTTATATGCTAAACTATATAGTAACTGCTACTCATCGTTGGTAGCGCAATAAATATATTTTCACAGATTAATATTGTAGGTATGTACATATATACCATGCGAGTCGCTCTCCCTTGAATGCGGTCAAGAGGGAGAAGTTGGTACTGGGGTGCACCTGCATAGAGATGAGAACAGTATTCCATGTACGGCCAATCCTTATAAAGTTGCAGGCGGTGGGCCGGAGTAAAATACTGTCTCGATCTGTTTAGCACACCAAGCTTCTTCGAGGCTAATATGGCCTTACTCTCTAAGTGACCGCGAAACTGGACTTCGCTTGATATATCGACGCCAAGGATTCCGATACTGGCTGATGCAGTTAGGGAAGTGCTCTCAAATTGAGGTGATACGACCAATGGCATCTTTTTAGCGGTGAACGCGCAAACCTGTGTCTTCGTGAGGTTAAATTGGACTAGGTTAAGTCGACCCCAATCTGAAACTTTTGATAAAGAAGTTTCGATTTCAGACACAAGTTTGGATCGGCTTTCGATGACGTTTACCCGAGAAATGTTAGCGCGGCCGGTGTAAAGGGCATCACTCGTGCTATCGTCTGCATAGCAATGGATGCTGCTAATCTGCAGCATGTCATTGATATGCAGAAGAAACAGCGTGGGTGATAGCACACAGCCTTGTGGGACACCAGAATTAACAGACTTGGAGTCGGAGCATGCACCGTCAACAACGACCTTGATGCTTCTGTCTGTAAGAAAACTGGTGAACCAATTGCACAGTTTCTCGGAAAGCCCATAGGAAGGAAGCTTCGAAAGGAGCGCTTTGTGCCAGACCCGATCGAATGCCTTCGCCACGTCCAAACTAATGGCCAACGCTTCCCCCTTGGTCTCGATCGCCTGTGCCCACCGGTGAGTCAAGTATATGAGAAGATCACCAGCTGAACGACCCTGACGGAAGCCGTATTGTCGATCATTGAGGAGCTGGTGGTCTTCTAAGTACCGGAGGAGCTGGCAGTTAACAATGAATTCCATTATCTTGGAGAACAAGGAGGTGATGGCTATGGGTCTGTAGTTGGACGGATCCGAGCGATCTCCTTTTTTAGGGATCGGGTGCACTAGAGCTGTCTTCCATGAGTTCGGGACTACGCCAAGAGAGTAGGAAAGCCGATAAAGGCGCGTTAAAACCGGTGCTAACTCTGGAGCACACGTCTTCAGCACGATAGGAGAGATTCTATCGGGCCCACTCGACTTATGAACGTCGAGGGAAAGAAGCGCTTTACGCACTGCCCTTTGTGTAAACCGGACTTCCGGCATGCAGGTCTCGCACTGCGGTATGGTCGGCGGTGCGTTTCCCCCGTCGTCCAGGGTCGAGTTGGACGCAAAGAGTTTGCCCAGAAGATCGGCTTTTTCTTTAGCGTCGTGGGCCAACGAATTATCTCCTATGTGCAGAGGTGGAAGGGATGGCTTACAAAAGTTCCCCTGGACAGCTTTGGCAAGAGACCAGAATGCACGAGTTCCGGAGGGGAGACTAACTAGTCTCTCGCCAATTCTGCCGATGTGAGCCGACTTCGCCCCAGCAATTACTCTTTTGAGGGACCTGGAGGCAAAGTTAAATTGCTTCTTTAATGTGCTGGTCTTTACATCCCGTGCTGTCGCTGCATTAGCCCATGCTTAGTAACATTCCTGCTTTCGGCGGGACGCCGCTTTGCAGGTTCGACCAAACCAAGGCTGGGACTTGCCACCTGTGGGAATCAGGGAGAATGGAATGAAAAGTTCCATACCCTGATGCACAACATCCGCGACAGAGTCAGCAACGACATTGGGATCATCCGGCGAGAAGCAAACCTGCCTCCATGGGTAGGATGCAAAGAATGTTCTCATTCCATCCCAGTCTGCTGACCTATAGACCTATAGTGAAAGAGTGGCACCATACTCCTAATCAGGCAATGGTCCAAAGAGCCAAGAGGAGCCTCAACGGATACTTTGTAGCCGTCAGGATGTGAGGTCAGCAGAAAATCCAACAGTGAAGGCACGTGGCTTTCTGCATCTGGGATTCGCGTAGGCGTTGCTACCAGCTGCGTCAAGCCATATGAACAGATCTTCCCGCATGATCGGTTTTGCCCGAACCAAGCCATTCGGCGTGATGGGCGTTAAAGTCGCCAAGAATCACGATCTCTGCGGATGGGACCTGCTGGAGCACTGAGTCTGTAGCCATTTGGACGTGGTCGATGAGTCGGTCCGTTTCGGTATCACCGCTATGGGACCTGTAGAGGCATAGGTAGATGCGGGGATGGTCGTCGCAGTCTACACGTAGCCATAAGATGGAGAGGTCCCTACCTTCAAGATTGCCGAGGCGGCGAGAAGTGATATCATCTCTAACGTACACGCATACACCAAAGGATATAGGAACAAAGGAGTGTTCCAGTCCGTACCCAGGGTAGCAGAGGTAGGATGTGTCCGCTGGAGATGATATCTGCGTCTCGGTTAAAAAGAGCAAGGCCGGCTTTGCTGTCTCAAGGTGGTGTTGGACAGTGTCGAGGTTCGAATGTAAGCCCCTGATGTTACAAAAATCCACGGTAAACGTGACAGGGGGTGCCATGGTATGCCTTCTCTTGCCCCGAGCAGATTTTGAGAGCGCAGTTGAGCCCCCCCCCCAGAGTACGAGGGGTAGCCTGGGCGTCCACGCTCAGGCATAATCCGTACTGAGGGTGGACGTCCAGGGGGGGATTCTCCAACGCTAGCGCTGGTACCCACCTGGGGTATCCTTTTCGTTAACAGCGCTATCATTAGGGGGGTGGGGGATTTTGGGCCTCCGGAGACCTCACTCATTTCGGGGAAATGCAACGCAAGCGTTACTTCACAACCGGTTTTCTGTGAGGCCGTGGTATCGCACCGGTCGAGCCGGCCCATTCGTGCTTAAGCATGGCTCTACCACTATGAGCATGGCTCTACCACTATGAAAGCATGGCTCTACCACTATGAAAAATCCTTTCCTCTTTCCCCTCCACTCATCGCCCTCCCACCTATCACCCTTAAAGACGGGCAGCGCGCTTTAATCTTTTAAGTAGGAGATGTCGCTTGCCATCAAGTAACCGGTTTGCGCGTTTGCCCCCTGCCATAAAAAAATATTAATTAATTGTATTTTTTTTAATTCTGGATATTTATTACCTACCACGTACATTTTTCCATTCAAAACTTTTGACAAGAAACTTGCGTGCTTTTGTGTTTATTTACTAATGTAATACAAGTTACTTTACAATTGAAACTAAATCAAATTGATTAGAGAGTACTGACTTATTGTTAATAAATGATAGAATAGAATAAACTTTATTTTACACCTGTAAAAAAATTACAGTGAGTATAGAAAATAGATATGCACAAAGAGCGGCCTTAAACCTTTTTTCTTTGTGGGGAATCCCCCACGAGTCATCACACCACCGGAGCTGAGATTGGAGTGGTATTTCGGACTCGAACCTACTAAAACTACTGTGTTCCGTCATAAATGGGTGTGTTAGGGACCTGGGTAGACTCCAGGAGGGATACTTTCATGAAGCCCTGCAGACCATAGCCGCCTCTTTTGCAAGTGGAAGTGCAACTTCAATTAAGAGGCGCGAGGGCAACACGTCACGTCACCGTCTCAGGCCTGCTTCTGCTAGGGCAACGGGCAGCCCCATGCGTTGCTCCCAGGCCAGCGCTGCTGGAGGCCGTAGAGCGTTTCGCAGTCTCCGACACCTGGCGTGTCTTCTGCAGGACAGGAGAGTACTTGTCCTCTCCTGTGTCCTCTTCGCAACATCTTTGGCCAGGCAATCTTAAGATAGACAGAATAAGACAAGATACAAAAGCATCAAATAAGTAAAGATGTAGAAAAGAAGAGAAAAAAACCATTTCACTGAAGAGGAATCAAAACATCAAACTTAAACTAAATACTTATTACCCATAAATATATATCACATAATTAAACATAAGAAATGCTTCGCAGGAACCCGACCTTGTACAGAGAGATAAGGCAGAACAAGTTGATGGGCTGGTCGCAGTTCTCGGTGTGGTGTCTCTCAGCCATCTACCACTCGCTCGTCATCTTCATGTTCACCATGCTCATGATCCATGGCTCCGTCATCACACCCGACGGAAAGAACGTTGATCTCTGGTGAGTAGAAAAAGATAACTAACAAAGATATGTACAATACAATACTCTTTACTGTACACCATTAAGGATAGTTCACAGTATTTCAAACAAACATATCACGGTACAAACGGTCTTATCGCTAGTTGCGATCTCTTTAGATGGACAGATGCAATGGATTCGTAGATTGGGCAGTTAATGTGTGTACTTATGACTTTAGCTTAGAAAAAAATTACATAATGATAAAAATGAAATTTAAAAAAATAAAAAAATAAATGTATATACATAAAAAATATATATATATACGAGTATAAATATTCTTACATACCTTACCTACATATAAACATACATATATAGACAGATACAAATACTACTACTACACATACATATGTATATACCAATATAATAAATAAATATATTTAAATATCCAAGATTGCAAATAAGTGTAATATTAGTGAGACTGATAGTGATCACTGACCATTTTTATTAAATTGAAAGCGACTGCACGTCTAATAGATCCCGGCAATGCATTCCAGAGGCGAGCTGCCTGTATTGTAAAACATTTATGAAGGAAGTTTGTGGAATACAAAGGAATTTTTAATTGGCGGTTTTCCGATGATCTCAGAAACCTCGCATGTGTGTCATTTAGGAACTCGAAACGTTCTTTGAGGTAAGAGAGAGTAGAGGGATTAAACAAAATATTGTAAAGTAAGGCAAGAATATGAGCATTTCGGCGAAGCCGTATAGGAAGCCACTGGAGCTTAATACGAAATTCAGAAATATGGTCATATTTGCGTAAGCCGGATGCAGATATTTTGAAGGCGCTCAAGTTTATTAAGTTGGTCCTCAGTGAGTTCAAGATAGCTGGCATCAGCGTAATAGAGGATTGGTAGAAAGAGAGATTGGACCAGGGCAATTTTAGTGTCAGTGGGAAGAAAGGCATGCAATCTTCTCAGTGATCCTATAGAAACTACGCGCCCCAGGACAAAGTTTAATACCTACCTACTATAATTGCCTAACTTTTCACAGGATTTACAGACCATGTTGTGTACTCCAATTAGCTACATATGTGCTTTAAATCTTTATTCACGGTTTCTATTGCTTCCCCTAGTTGTTCCAGAGGTGCCAGTGTATAGATTTGCTAATTATCAGCGTAAAGGTGTCAGGATGAAATTAGTTTAAAAGAGTTAATAACAATTATGAAGAGTAATGGGGACAAGACGCCACCCTGCGGCACACCAGCAGAGGTATTACACAAAGAAGAAAAGTTTTCTTCGATGTAAACACGTTAACGTGTAATGTATATAAATATTTCATATTCATAACCGACTTCAAAATGAAAAGGTTTTCAAGTCGCTTTTATATTATATGTCTAGAGTTCTGTTCGTTAAAAAACAAAGAGAAAACCCTTTGCCAAGACGCCCCGGAACGCGTGGGAACGTCCATATCTTGCTGAATTTATTTGCTAGCAAAAATAATCAAGCTTATAAGCATTAAAGATGCGGACATTAAAGCCTTACATTTCAACAAATTTGAACATTTCGTGGGTAAATCAAAACAATCTTACAGCACAAGTGAAGGAAGCAATCCGTAACTTGTTACTTTTTACTTGTATCACATTTAAAACTACTTTACTTTCGGTTACAAACATATATAACTTTCGAAAAAATCAGTCAAAAATATTCGAGGATCGATTCCCGAAATAGAAGGACCTGACTGCCAAGAACGAGGGTTATTCATGTTTTTTTTACATGTATGTATGTGGGATGTACGAGTATGTATATATGATGGTTCTGTGCTACGCCCGCGCGCCGTTCAAGCTTAAACGGCTTCATAACTATCGACATGTGAGATGTCCCTTGAATCGTTTCAATATTGATAGTGCATACGCTATGTATGTATTTATGTCTTTTATACTAGACTAGACGCTTCTAGTCTAGTATAAAACATTCCTAAAAACTTTTGCTTTTCTAAGATAAAAAGATTCAGTAACTTTAATAAAATACACGTTTAAAACCAAATCAAAAGAATTTATACAATTACGTACGTACAGATACGTTAAAAGGATAATTAAGTATAAATAATAAATAAACAGTTAGTTAAGTAAATAAAGTTAAATTTGAATACTGTTTATTTTGCAGGTCTTTTGGTGCAACGTTGTTCCACCTGACGATGTTAATCGTGAGCCTGAAGCTGTGGCTGCAAGCTCGCTACCATACGCTTATCTTTGTCTCCTCCATCATATTGTCCATGCTAGTCTACATGCTCTTTAACACTATATATTCAGTGTTCTATTTGTAAGTATATCTTCTACTGAAATTGAAGTGTGTATCCTGACGAGTGGGCATTCTGACCTTTATATAAGGGTCATCGATTAATTACGTGAATGGTTTTCCTTTTAATCCTTGATGAGATGTAGTAAGTTTTGGTCCAATACTCATGCGTCATTCACTCTGTAGCTTTTTAAGAAATTAATGTTATGTTACAAAGTTCGATAATAAGAGTATATGGTGTTCTAGTATATAGTTAAAAGTACATTTAATGAGACTCTACAATTGTACATTAGCTTACGCATTTAATTAATGACCTTTTACAAATAATAAAAAAAAAATAACGATACATTTCTGATGGACAGACACTGACAGACATTTACAGAGTGGCAAAGTGTCATCCCTGGAAAGTGGAGAGGACTATGATTGAAATGACTTATGTCAATGATATGGTGTCTGTGGTAATAAATAATACTTTATTATTTTACTATACTATTTAAAAAGTGAGCGTAGGACGTCCATCAACAAAGTGGACCGACAACCTTGTAAAGATCGCAGGTCGGGTTCAAACTAGTTACAATTTCACACAAAAATAAACATAAAAACTTATTGTAATTTTTTATTATTATTTTTCCAGTCAAGTCGACGGCGATGTGTTAGGTACCTACATAAAACTTCTAGCCTCATTACCGTTTTGGGGGCTAAACTTCCTCGTGGTAGTGGCGTGTCTGGCACCAGACTACGTTGTGAGGCTCGTGTCCGACAAGTGGGGAAGCAGAGTTGTCAACAACACTCCTACACAACGCATATTCTCCACCAGACTGTGATGAAAGAGACAAGCGTATCTGTTAGTTTATGTTAAAGTATATAATAGTAATAATGAATGTGATAATTGATGATTACAGGGTGTATTTTAGTACAATGAAATTTGTTTTCAAATGTAAATAAATTATACCTATCACTTTTACTTGTTAAGAATAAATATAAAAATCGTTATTTTTAGGTGTAATGTATATATAACGAGTCTTACAATTTGATATTTTGTTTGTTTGTTGTATTCTCGAAGGAAATTGGTTACTACTAAGTAGTATTAAACCTGTGACTATTAAGTATTAAGTGATTAGAATAATGTTTTTTACTTCTCTGTTAAGGCTTGAATAAATTGTCAGTATGCAGTAATTTCAATTTTTAAAGCTTTGATTATTTCTACCCTTAATTGTTATGTCAATGTCTACCGACTGAAATAAAAATTGTATGCAGCAATATCAGATAATAATATGCAATTTTTTTTGTTCTCCACTTATAAGATATAGCTTTGGTAAATTCTATAATAATCTTTGGATCTACCCTCGTACCCATATTGAAAGTAAGAAGACGTGTTTTAAACAAAAATGTTGGTAATAAGAAAAAAAATACTGATCAAACTTGGTGATCCGTGATATCTCAATTTACGCATAAAAGAAAATACTTAATTGAAAATATTTTATAGATTTACTCTATCAGTATAATATGTGTAGGACTGTATTAATAATTATAATCAACAAATTTTCATTCAAATTTCAAAATATTCAAAAGCAATACTAAGTAAATACATATAAATTCATATTTTTATTTTTAGATTGTTTTAGAATCAGTATTTTAATGACATTGACGTAATAAAAAATTGTACCTATCTAAAATATGTTTTTCGGAAATAATTATCCATTGGGTTATGTATTTAAGAAATAAATATAAATAGTAGGTATAAATATATCATGTGATCAGTAAATAGTCAATTATATAAGTGTATACGTAAAAAATAAATTTAAAAATAATGCATGTTATCGTTACTTTAAAAAAAAATAAGGTAAGTACAATTTAGTGTAGATTGAAGTGTTATATAAATATTATAGCAATGTAATATGCATGCACTTTTTATTATTTTATTAAAAGAGCATGAGTTGGACTTGAAATGTATGCAACCTATACATTCCCCTATTTGTATCAATTATCATTTTAACAATCACTAATGTTTTCGTTAAAGTACTTAGTATACAAGTTTTAATACTTTTAAATTAACACATATAGCAAGAAAACGTTGCCTAAGTGACAACTGTTTGATTCAATCCCCTTAGTTATGTACTTAGTTATAGCAGCCATTAATTACGTGAAATGTTACCATCTTCATTTGAGGCCATCTCCAAGGGAATTCAAGCTATAGTGGGTATTCAAAAGTACTGGGAATATACAAGGAATAATTATCTAGCCTCAGAGTTTTTTTTAAAGGTAATAAGACAGACAGAACAAACAATCGATAACCATTGCTTACTCAATTTATAATTTAATTTGAATTAAATTAAATTGTACGTACTCTGTTAATAATATGAAAATATACTAGGTAGTTAGTTAATTGAAATGAAACTAAGAAAAAAAGATAAAAATAAATGAATTCGTTTCGAACTCAATTATAAACAATGTTTTTTTTTTGTGTTACCAGTAATATAATCTCCAGAACCTGCTTCAATTTAAGAAAGACTTACCAAGTCCGTGCGACGCTTGTGTAGTAGTAGCAGTTGTAGTGCAGTATAGGTTTCTTTTTTTTTCATATTACTATTATGTATATATATATTATGTATATGTATTATTTTATTATACATATCATATGTGCATTTGCATTCATAGGTAGGTAAATATGCATACATTTATTTATATGTACTTATTATGATATAGGTACGTTTTACACCTATAATCACACTAAATCTATCCTAAAGATGTCTGGTAAAGGTCGCTTTTAGCGATAAGACAAACCATTGATAGTTTAATGTGTATATATTTTTTTATTCCTATGGTGTTTAATAAAGAAGAACAATCTATACAATACTATTCTATAACGCTACTATACTACTTACTTACTTTATTTCTGACTTCTTATACGTCTATACGTGGAACAGATGATAACAATTAAAACTACTAGGTATGACTATTTCCGCCCATGGGCTCCTACAACTCAAAAGTTGCAATTGTGCTGTCTACCTTTTAGGGGAGAGGAAGAGGAAAAGGGTAGTTATGCCACGTCATAAAATTAAAGCCGCTGAAACTTAAAAATATTAAAGTGAGGAAGTAAGTTCTTCACTCGCGTACAGATTAGGGTAGAGCGTGCAACGTCGGTATTATTTCGAAAATTTTAAAGTTCTACTAACTTCGTGCTTTTAGATTTTTATTGATTTACCAAAGGAGGTTCAAGTATGTAAGTTGCATACCGCTTTTATGATATTTATACCTTTTGTGTACTCTATGCCTCTATGATCTCGCACAAAACAGCTGTTTTTGACGTACGTCAAAATCATAAAATGTGAGGTTAGATTATCATAACATTTTTAGACTACCTTAACTTAGCATTTATAGTAATATAAACAATGGCATTACATAGAGGAAAGAATATACCTAAAGATGCCGTTGTACTTGACGAATTTGAGGCAACTAGTTACATTTGGAGTATTGTTACGGATTGGGATCACACAGCTGATGTGTATGTAAAGATTTTTGATCGTATTTATTATTTTATTACATTATGTAGCTTTTAACTTGATATTCTTTAACCTAGTCATTAACTTCTATTATATTAACGTTATTAGAAGATGTAACCAGTATATTTTGAATATTTGTACATATGCACCTCCAGGTTTGGTTAATTAAATCACCCAGACCTTCTCTTAAACACCCAATCATTCCAGCGATAGACTGATCAAATGACTAAACTATTCTTTAATATTTTATTGACCTTGTTTCATATGATAATAAAATGCTTACTTTGTATTTTTAGCTGGGCACTTAAATACTCCGCTTATATTCTTGGTGGAGTCAGTGCTGTCTCTGGCATAATGATAAACAGATTTTACAGAGGAAAGCTAAAACTGGGTACATATGGGTACTTTGCCTCTGTATTGCCTATCTCTGTTATGCCTGCACTGATAACAGCCATGTTTCATAGACACGTAAGTATATATATATAGTAGTGTTGATTACTTTTTTTTTGTTTGCATATGAGAGACAACCAGATGGGTCACCTGGTGGTAAGTGACAACCTTCGTCCATACACACACACCTGCAACTCGAGAGTTGTATGTGCACTGCCCGCCTTTCTGGGTGATGTAGGATGGGAAAGAGAGAAGGAAGATGATGGGAAAAGGGTTGTGAGGTCAGGGAGAGGAATAAGGAGACGGGGAAAACTAATAAGAGACATGGGTGTTTAGAAAACTGTTTTATTTAGATAATTACACTGAATACTTACTTTTATACATGTATCAATTCTACTATTAATACTTATTTACAATTTAAGTATAATTTATTGCTAAGAATTCATAAAGTTAGTAAACAAAACACATTGTATAATGTGTATCAGTTATGCTGTAAGCCTATTATTATTTATATTAAAATGTATGTTATAGAAGTTTGTAATTTTGGCTGTCAAAGTTAGCCTAATTCCTTATTTACAGTTAAGCAACACACTATTTTCAGAAGAGATATCTGATACTTTTGATAAATTATATATTTTTAAACAGTGCCAAGCTGCTCCGCTCCTGGACCGTATTAGGCTTCCTTCCCTTCTTCGTCTTCTCTACCTATCAGCTTATGTAGCAATTGTTTTGTGCAATATCTCTAGAAAATTTCAATAGGAACTTGATTATATATGTAATGAGGTGGAAGAAATATCACTTTTAAAATCGCATCCATTTATTGTTATCATGTTCTTTCCGAAAGATTCATTCTGATTTTAAAAGAATAAGCTATAGAATAATCAGCAATCCACTTGCCAAGTTTTTCATTGACATCTAAACCACTGTTTGTGGCAGGCTTTATAGTTTTACGACTTGTCGACCCAGTAGAGTCAAGCTTGGATGTAAAATTACATAATTTCTTCATTTGTTTTTTGTCTATGATTGTTGAGTTACCCACTTTGTATTCCTTACATAACTTGGTTGGAGATTCACCTTCCTCTAATCGTTTATTAATCTCATATATATCTTTCACGGAAAGAACAGATTTTATATTTAAGCATTATAAATTAAAATTGATACACAGAAATTAACGTCACAGAACTATAACGCTGAATGAGCGTGCGTCGTGCTGGCAGAGGTGTAGACGAAAGCGAGTGGTAACGGGAGGGGTCGCTTGCCGTATGTGAGCGAGCGAGAACTAGCAAAACTGCAGTAAGCGGTTGTTCGGTTGATCGAAGACTACGATCGGATTTTCGACTTTCGACTCTCTATCAGACCCTAGGCGTTCCCCGCACCTACAAAAGCGTTTATTATCACTACTCCGCTCCTAAGGGTCTTACCGTGATGTTAATATGAATATATTATATAGCCATTATTATTTTTTAAATCGGATTAGTAGTTACTTAGATTAGCCACAAACAAACTGCTTCTTTATAATATTAGTATAGATTAAATCCCTATTTACCTACAAATGTGTTTGCAAAAGTTTAAAAACAAAACCAACGTATTTACTTGTCAATAAATAAATTCAGTGGGTTCTGGTATCTGATAGAACTTTCTTCTCTTTTGGTATAAAATGAAGTAATGATATTACATTGAAACAAAACAACTTCTAAAGAATTAATTCTTTGTACTGCTCTGGTTTGTTCTTTTTGAGCTCATCTTCATTAGTAGAGCCATGCTTAGGCACGAATGGGCCGGTGCGATACCACGGCCTCACAGAAAACCGGTTGTGAAGTAACGCTTGCGTTGCATTTCCCCGAATTGAGTGAGGTTTCCGGAAGCCTAATTCCCCCTCCCCCCTTTTCTCTCCCCTCATCTCCTTTCTCCGTTTTTCCATCTCCTCATCCCTCCTCTCTTTTTTTCCGCTCCCTGCATCCCCCATCCCTCATCACCCTCAAAGGCGGGCAGCGCACTTGCGACTCTTGAGTTGCAAGTGTCCATGGACGGTGGTGTCACTTAAGATCAGGTGACCCGTCTGTTCGTCTGTCCCCCTACAGTATAAAAAAAAAAACTTCTGATTAGAATCATAAGTCCAATGATTTAAAAACTCTGCATGTTTAAAATGCTTGTCTGCATTTACTTTTTTTGTTTACAGTTGGTATCAACAGATATGCTGTTGATGAAGAGACAAACTTGTCCAATATGTTATGAAATTAGATCAGGTGCGATACAAACGGCTTTGGGTATTGGATACCCAATGGTATTAGGACCTCTGTCTGCTTTAATGGTTTGTATCAATATTTTTTTTATTTGAAATTAGTACATATATATAAGCAATTGGCGTTCCTTGAGCCTTCGTCTAGCCGTGAACGTCGATCGACTGTTTATTCCTATATTACTTCAGGGAGTTAAGCAGATTATGTGTTTGATGGCATACTTCGTCTACATTTTGAGTTTCTTCGTGTTATTTCCGCGCCATGTAATCGGTTTCTACGTTGTTTTTTGCATTAGCACCAAAGAGATAGTTTTTCACAGCAACAAGCTTATTTCTTTTATTTTTTCTATTTCTTTAAAAAGACAACTCCCGCACTAGGATTAACTCTGCTCCTTCTGTTGCGGGGAACTTTACAAACATTCAAACAACGTCACAAAGAACACCCAGACTCAGAACAACAATTTGAGGATTACACAAAGTGTTGTCCGGTGCGGGGATCGCACTCACAACACTCGGCGCGGCAGTGTAGTGGCAAGGTGACCACTTAAACCGCTACCGCCATCTGTGCAGTTATTGCAACTACTTTTCTAATAACAGGTGTGTGAATCCCGCACGGGTCATCACCTCATTGAAGCTAACAGTGAAGTGGTATGTCGGATCGGACTCAATCCGACTAAAATCACACGGTGTTCTGTCACGAGTGGATCTATTGCAGAGTACCCGGGTATACCCTAAGAAGCTTCCGAGAAGTGTGGAACGCCCTAGAATTATATACTTAGTGACCTATTTTCGTTAAATGACTTCCAAACTTATCTAGGTACTTGATAATATGAAAATATATTTTGTTGCAGTTAGCCAACCGCTACAACACGGCTAGAATACCAGAACTAACTGATGGTGTAAGAGTAATGTACCAGTTCCTGAGAAAAATTACAAAACCCTTTATTGGAACTCTCACATTTTTGACAGTAGGCCAATTGTTCGCGTCATCAGTTTTGACGTATTTTGAACTGAGGAACAACTACTCACTAAGAATGAAAATTTTGGAAATTGAAGCAAAGCATACAGCTGAAGAAGATAGTTAAAAAGTTAAAGTTTAGTGTAGTTTGTAAATAGATTTATTTGTTAATATTCAACTGACTTTAATTTTTGTTTTACTTCGAGCTATCTAGATTACAAAAACAAGAGGATAAAAAAATCGTCAAACGCGGTAGGACCAAAATGTTTGTTTTAAATTTATTAATTAATTTTTGTCCAATTATGCAGAAGTAAGGTATAAAAAAAATAATTAAGGATTTTACTGTGGGAGAGCCATGATTAGACACGGAGGGTTTGGCTCGACCGGAATTATACGACGGCCTAGCAGAAAACCAGGTGTCGAACAATGCTTGCGTTGTATTTGTGCTATATGTATGTACCATATGTAAATCTTATTGTACTTATAAGTATCTGTGGGGTAGTTAATCCCGCAGTAATGAACCCGTTACGGAGCTATACGGTTGTTTAATTACGTACGGACACTATCTGGAGGCGATATAAAAGTTAATAACAAAAATGACTAGTTTTCTCGGAAATTTAAGTGTTACAAGTTAAAATAATTTATCAAAATAAACGGAATATCGGAAGAAAATAAAAGTGCTGTGTTAACGCATTTGTCGGATGACTCATACCGTCTGCATCGGAATCTAGTGCACCCAAAAGAGCTGGAGGTGTTAGATTACGGTGAACTGGTTGAAGTACTAGTTAAACATTTCACACCAAAAAGGTCGACGTTCGATAGGGCAAAATTCTTTGAAGCTATAAAATTCGACGGTGAAAGCATGCGGTGGTGGTGGCACGGAACTGAACACGGTTTTACGAGACCGATTTGTGCTCGGATCTAAAGCGGGCCACGAGAGATAAACTTTTTGAATGCAATTCCAAGATGTTGCTTGCGGAAACGCTGGCAGTCGCACAGAAAGCATCATGCGCGCGAGAGCCTCGCGATAGAGCTAATACCACCGGAGCGATGGGCGTAGTGACCGTGAACGAAGAGCCGGTGTTCTTCGCACCGATAGCCAGAGGCAGTTCGCGCTCCGCAATGGCCACTGGGCTGCAGACAGAAGGCGGACAACGGGCAATCCGAAAAGCAGATGGTGGTGGTCATCAGGGTTGTGCGGTGTGTGACTTAAAGAATCACAATGCTGCTATATATAGATTTAAGAATTATAAATGCTTAAGTTGCAGAGAAGGGCCTTAAAAAGTTATGCAAGGCTCGAAAATCTCACCTGTATAATATCGGTACATCAGACACGGATTTGTCTCACGAAGATTGCAATGAGTGTGTTCTATATAACTTGAGGTATGTTGACTATAAACCTATTAAAATATGTGTATTTATAAATGATATCGAAGTGTGTATGGAGTCAAAATCAAATATCACATAAAGTGATAGAAAAATGTCTTTATAACGGTCATAAAATCACACCCCTCGGTTATTTACTTGCACAGATAACATACTCAAAATTAAAAGAATATATAAAAATGTATGTTTTAGCGGGTAGTGGGCCACCGTTACTGGGGCGTGATTTCATGACAAAGTTTAACATTTACTTTTGTACGACCGCTACTAATCACATAACTGATACCGATAAGAGCAGTGAAGAAGTGCAGCGATTACTTATACAATTTCCAGACGTCTGGAAAGACCAATTAGGATGTTTTAATAAATTCGAAGTAGAATTAAAACTCAAGAAAATGCATCGCCGAAACTTTACAAGTCGCGAACTGTACCTTTACCTTTTGCACTTAAGAACAAGGTAAGCGCAGAGCTCCACAGATTAGTCAAGTTAGGTATTCTAGTACCCGTTAGCTATTCAGATTACGCCAACCCATTGTTCCCGTATTGAAAGAAAATTAAAAATTGACGGGGATTTTCAAACAACATGGGGATTTTTTTGAACAAGGAGTTAGAAATCGATAGATATACTTTACCGAGAAAAGAGGTTTTCTCCAAGTTACGAGGTGGGAACACTACTCTAAATTAGATTTGAGCAACGCGTTTAATTAAATCCGGTTATTTAAGTCATCGCAAAAACTTTGTACATTCTTATACGCGTTTGGTCTATGGCTTGACTTGTGCACCCGCAATTTTACAAAAAAAAAAACCAATGGAGACCTTGTTGGCAGGGTTAGAGGGTATGAGCGTTTAGCATAATGATATTTGTATTACAGGGCCGACAAAGTCAATACATTTGTTTAGGTTACGAGAGGCTTTAAATTGATTACAAGGGGCCGGTTTACGATTACAAAAAGATAAATGTGTTTTCTTCGGAGTGTAACATACTTAAGTTACGTAATAGATAGGGATGAGTTTAAGACCAGTCCCATCAAGGTGTAAGCTATTCTCGGTGCACCTACATCCACTGGTACTGCACCGACCGAGTAAGTGAAGGTACCCGAGGCCACCACCACCAGGCCATCACCTTTACATGCGCTACCCGCTTTGATTTAGAGGTGTCCAGCGGCAGTTCTTACTTACCATCAGATGTCCCGTCTGCTCATTTGCCCCCATATGCCATAATAAAATGACTGAAAAAAAAATCAGGTCTAAGAAAACAATTAACAATCAAACGTTTTATGTTGATACCTGCATAATTGTTTATTTTTTTTAATATAATCAACTTCAAGGTATTGCTGAAATTACATGTTATTGGTTTTCTAAACACATACATTTCATATCAACGATTATACCGACCCTACATAAGTTCGTAGGAAAAAGTACCAATTTAGATCCATCAGTGGTCAACCTATTGTAAACATAAACTAAATAAGTTATTAATAAAATGTAATATCCTTTAAATGTCTCAATGACAATATTAGAATATCATCAAAATAAAATGTATGTGCTTAAACTTACAGACATTCATGCATGTTAGTGCCATATATTATTAATAATCGTAACATAACTCTTGTTTCACAAGTTGGTAAACTACTTTAATATTACAATTTCTAGCCGTTCTAGAAAACAACAATTATACGCAGACCGCAATGAGAAGGCGTGGAAAATATCAATATATATGTATATTCAGTTAGTACACTTAAAAAAAAAATAATTACCACAAAAATCAAATAATGACTAAAAGTCATATATACAGAGTGTCCCGAAATTCAACATCCAACGGCAAGCGGGGGTATGTGACTGTATGACACCTTTTTTTTTTTTTTTTTTAAACCATTTTAATTTAAAAAAAAAATTGAAAATGATTTTTTTTTATATTTTATTTAAAGGTGTAATACAGTCACCTACCCCGCCACTTGCCGTTGGACGTTGAATTTCGGGACACCTGTATACTTGCCACCACAATAACACAATTGGAAAGATTCTATATTTAATTTCCTCTTTTTTTATAAACTTTTTAACACCGCTATCTTGTTAATTAAAAAGTTCAAAATTGCTAAAGCATGATGTTCAGGATATTTTGAGGTGTTTACGAAGTGGAAAGACCATGGTGTGGCAACAGTCCCTATAGTTAATATTCGTAGTAGTTATAAATTAGATTTTCTTGCCTTGTAAATATTTTGCCAAATAGTCTTCACTAAATTAATTAGCTGCGTTATATGTTTCTTAATTTTTTTATATAATATTTCGGACATCCTCTCATTGATTCCACAAAATACAATTACGATGAAGCAGACAAGCAGTATAAAACTTGGCAGTACACTCTACCACAACTTAATATTAATATTGGCCAAGAATTTTGCTAATTTCTATAAATAATCAACTGTATAGACATTTCTTTGATTGAAAATACAGATTCAACAATGAAATCGGTCTTCTATGATCTGTATCCGCTATAGGAATCTTATATCTTACACCTGTAATGGGGTTTCCTGAGTTCTTGATTTACTGATAGCATGCAATGCAATGGCGAACCATATTGACTATGATTTATGGCTAGATCGTAAATTGATCACTTCAGTTCACGATATTATGGTCAAACCAGATAATTTAATAATCGGCTTTTAACGACATGAACACGTGATATTGTCAAACGTTATTGATTATATCATTAAATAATATCTACAGGTAAAGGCGCTGATATATATATATTTTACTACAACTGCCGTACTAGTATTATCTGGGTGTTCTTTGTGCCCGTTATTAGTTAATAACGGGCACAAAGAACACCCAGACTCAGAATTACACAAAGTGTTGTCCCGTGAGATCACCATCGCGCAGTCATATTTGTGACGCTTTGGTGTTTCCATTGCGTGATGCATTATGTTGCCTGATAATTGTTTTTATTTCTTTTTTTAAATAAATAATAATGTGCAAATAGCAATTACAAGTGCAGGGAAATATATTTACGATAACTTAGATAGGCTACCAGACATTGAGACAGAATTTGTATTTAATTATTTACATGATGGATAGTAAATTAATGATATGTCCAAATGTGCATTGACATATTAAACGTTGACGTTTTAACGATATGATCAACTCAACATATCATGAAATGGTAATCTACTTCATGAAATGGTTCGCAACATCATGGAGTGATTCTTTTTATTATCTGGCCATGACATAGGTTAAACTATGAAACTCATATTTCAGGCACAGTTAAGCTTATAAAGGCACGTAACACTTAAGTAAAATGTAATACAATGCATTTAAATACTGACGCGTTTATAAGAATGCAATCCTTAATACTAACACATATGTCTCAACAAATTATTTTAAACAGAAAATAGCAATACACTGGCCATTGTTATACATAAATCATCCATGTATCTCCTGATGTTTCAACATCTCTAACAAATCGTACAATATTACCAACAAACAAAATAATAATTCGATATCTAGGTATTATTTGTCACACTCTATATCTAAACGCCTCTAATAATATAATCAATAAAATCTTTTTGTAGTACTTAAATATACCATTCGATCTCTAGTCTTTGAAATTTTGATATTCATATTTTTGATCCCTCGCCTATACCAAGATAACGAAATATTATTGACTTTCCCCCATTACTCATCAACAAGTAAATTGTCAAATTATAAGAATCACAAAACAATTCTATCATTACAAATTATCAATAAAAGTAAGACATCTTACAATCTATAACAATGAGGCCTTAAAATAATCAATTTGTTTACTTTTTTTTTGCTCACTTTCAAAGACTCTGTTTTTTTTTTGAATTTTTAATTATTTTTTTTTCGCGAACATTATAAGATCTAAGATTAAACTCCTTACATGATAGGTTACAGAGGATTACTTACTCAGGCTTCGCGTAATGTCCACATGTTAGTGCTTGCTTAGGTTTGAATTATGATCAAATTGACATTGTCGTACCGATAACATGAGTTATAAACATAAGGTAAGTTACAAATTCGATTACCAATTACGATGTTTTGACCGTACCGAGTGATTTAATACATATACGTGTATATCATATCCCGAAACAGTTGTGTTACCGTTGTGTACCGACATTGTAACCACAACTTAATAAAATTAAAAAGTTAGTTTAGAGAACCTTTAATAAGCGAACCATGAGTCGCATTACAGCTGTCATGTTCACTAAACAACTTTTTTTTTAACTTTAAGAGCCATGTTAACAATATACAACATTGAAAAATCATATACAAGCTGTTGTCAAATGTATCTAAATCAAAATTTCATTCAAAGTGCAATGCCGATATGCAATGAGAAAGTATTAGGATCGATACATAATACGTAATTTTAACTTCTATCACGAAACCTTTTTAAGTTGATTTTTAGTTCAAACACTGTTTAGCACACGAATATGACGGAGGTGAAGCTAATTTGACTAAAACAGGCTATGTTTTCTAATAAGTTATAGTTTTTAAGCGGTTATTTACACACGACAAAATAATAAACAGTAATAGAGCTCATAGTTGTTCAAAATCTGTCTATTTTTAACTCCTTTCTCCTCTCCCTAAAGAGAAAAAAAAAAGTAAAAATGATATTTTGCAATACTCCGAATTATTACATATTTAATCTATTAAGCTTTCGAAGCAAAAACATTTGCAATTAATTTGTAGCCTTCTTCTTCTGTTTTCGTTCTGGTAACTGAGTCAAAAAAAGTTATCTAATTTTTCCAGGGTTGAGTACTCTAATGAAATACTTAAATAAATATGTCTAAAACTTTGTTGTAGGAGACGGTGACGAGCATGTCAAGCATCATTGATAATTTGTTAAATTATACAATATATATGTATAAATTATATTAAACCTTCATATCAGAACCCACAAATATGTAGATAGTACATACTAATATATAAATTATTCTAAAGTTTAATATTATTAATAAATTTTGTTAATTAATTATTAGTCAAATTAGCAATCGCCATTTATTTTTATAATCATTTCTGAGAGGTGAAGTACAACTAGAATATTACCTAGTAATACTTTATATTTTGCATTATCAGTTTAACATACAACTTTATTCCCTAAACAGTGTTCATACTAAACATATTCTAAAAGATATCCGAAGTACATGGTTTTATGTAAAAATGATCACACATTGTAAGACTATCGATATAGTGTATACTAATTCATAAGCATTGTAATGATTGTTTTAGATGGCACCTGATGTTAATAGAGGAATGTCGTTGGCAGTGTTGTTCCTAATATTACATTTTGATCAAAAACGATCCATCGCTCGTCAAATCACTTTGAGCAAAATTCTGACTCTTCATTGTACTTTCGAAGGCGGTGAGATCCGGACGCGCTTCGCATGGCCTTACCTGATACTGGACACTAGACGTACACTTAGAAGCTAAATTATTACTAACACAATATTTGTAACCACTTTTCCCACTTGAATAACTCCAATATATTTTCTTATGATAATGCTTGCATGATATACCGTGATACACAAGTCTTAAATTGTTAAGTGGGTACCCGGTGGCGGGTGGACGAGCCATTTGCTAGCAGCGTTGGCCGATGTATTCGTTGTAGGTCGCAGAGATCTCCTCCGACTGGTAGCGAGTCAGTTTGATGCTTCGTCTCATGTCCGCGGTTATCGCCGCCTTGTACCCGCCTTTTCGTAACAGCGAGTCAATTGTTTGTATTTGGTCCCAACCTGAAATATTACAAAGATTTTTTGTGTAACTCTTATGTGCATAAATTCATTCAAGAAACTTTTCTAGTAGTGTTAAAACTACTACTTTTGTAGTCAAATTTAGAAATCAAGGTTGTTGTAAATTTTGTGTAAAATTGAATTTTCTTCTTTTTTAATGCTGTGTAGAATTGAAGATTAAGTCGTTACATTTAAGTAATGGTCGCGGAATTTTGGACTTCATTGTATTGTTTTAGCATTACTTGAATTTACTTACTGCGTGTATGCAAGTCAATTATTGGAGAATAATTGTACAATCACTGCCCTTAGTTAAATAAAAATAATTTTACAGGAGTACATTGTGTACGCGTCTTTTTGAAAACTTTACCCAGCTTGTGGACCGGGGCATAGGCCAGTGAGATTGTGGCAGCATGATTACGGGGTCAGAGTTTCCGTTATACTACAGATAGCTGCCGAATCTAATCTCTAAAATATTAGTAAATATTTTTTTATACATAAGACTTAGAATATCTATCACCTATTGATTTTAACAAAATAAATATGAAGGTTTAGTAGATACCTACTAGGATACGCCTAGTTGCGCAATAGTTCAATGTTGTGTAACGTTGAATACATACAAATGATACAAAGAATAACAAGTAGACACGTAGTTGACAACTGGCAAACAACGTTTTAAACAGCACTTTACTGAAAATGATGATCGAACTTCGATATCAGATATCAACGTTCGAATGCTTATTTATCGATCCCTTACAGGTCTAAAACCTATAAGCTTTTAAGAACGTTTTAAATCAAGGTAAATATTACTTTTAAGTTCTAATAAACCCACCTTGCTCAGTAGCAACTTGAGGTAAGTAAGTGGCAGTTCGTTTCGTGCCGCGTTCGCTAATAAACTCGATCCTGATGCCGTGCTTGCCAAGCTTCCAGTCTAAATAGTGCTCGGCCTCCTCAAAATGTTGCAGGATCGATACAGAGACCGTCAGCCGCGGGACCTCCTCCCTGGTAATAGGCGTGAAGCGCGAGTCTTTGAGGGCACTGGTAATCGCGTATTCACGAAGACCTGGTAAGGGGTAAAACAGCTTATTTGGTATATCATTAAATGGATTTGTGTTACCAATATTAGATTTTTTTCAATTGCCTTCAAAAAAAGGTTTCATTTAAACAACTTTTTTTCTGTTTGCGTTTAAACACTTTATCCAATGCTTTTTAAACAGTACCTACACTAGCTGATGTGTATAATTGTTTATATTCACCAGTAAGTGCTTGTTTGCTACCTTTGTTGAATAAATATAAAAATATGGTATTACCTTCCTCCCAATGTACAAAATACATGTGTCATGTTTTAATAAAATGTAACTTATTGCAAATTAATTATAGGTGTACATTCATTTCATTGAAAAATAATAAACACAATAGCACACAGCAAAATTATATCATACACAAGTTACAGCAATATTGCAATAAACTCTGGTGCCCAACATATTTAACTTTTGGTCCTATACCAAGGCTATTGCCATTTTGTCTTTAGGTTTAATATCAAAATTGCACTTTGAACACTGTTTAACCAAATCTCCTGATGGACAGACAAACAGAGGGGTCACCTGATGGTCAGTGACAACTGCTGCCCATGGACACTCAGCAATACAATGCAAGTATTGTTTGTTTACTGGTTTTCTGTGAGGCCATGGTATAACTCTAGTCCAGCTGAACCATTTGTGGCTAAGCATGACTCTCCCACAGTTAATTATGCCTATAAATAATTAAACTGCATTAGTTTTAGTGATTATTAGTGAGCTGATAATAACAACAATGCCAAATCAACACCAGTGTAAATCTACAATGCTTTGAGCTAAAAATGATTTACACAAACTCGGTAGATATCAATGCAACACCATTAGATAATTAATGACAAGTAATATAATAACTGATTTTATTTTACTAAGTAGATCATGGCTAACTTAAGTTTTGTATAAAAAGCATTCTTTTTATTTTATTTTTTATAATACTTCTTCAAGGCTTGATCTATCATACAATGTCACATCAACATTAAATTACATGTGGGCAAAAAGGGCTGGCAGTTAGTGAATGCCCCTCTTTTGTATACTCACCCTCCTTGGCTTTTGTATGCTTCTGCAATATTATGATTATCAAACCAATTTTTATGTATTTCTTTTCTTAGCCCTCCCCTTTGCCCATAGCAAGGTATGGCATGGTATTTAACCATTTAAATAAATAACACAATTTAACAGTTGATAAGTTCAATCTTTGTATTTAGAGCATGTTCACAGTAGTGGTGTGATTCCTAGTGTGTAGGTGGTATTCCTACAACTTCTTTACAATACTCACCTTACATTGAGTATGTTGTTTCACTAAGACTTCTAACAATCATGTTAATACCATCTTTATTTTTGGTATCTTATTTTTTTATGATAATAAATTTTATATTATAATTAATAACCTTGTTCTATAACATGCATGTTTATTCACTATCTTCAGTGCTGATGCATATATAACAAATATTCATATAAATAAAATCAATAATCATATTTAAATAGGTACAATTAACAACACTGTATTTCTACATAAAACATTTGATATTTGTTCAAGGTCAATGAGTTGTCATAAATTATAACTACAAAATATGCTAACTAAAATATGCACAAATAGTATATCAAATGTACATACAGACCTGAATGTAAATGCATTGCATTAAAAGTGCCAATGCAACCTCGTAGTCGATGCTCCTTGCCAATTTTCCAAGTCACAAATAATGGACTGTAAAAAATAAATAATATAATTTTTGGGGGTAATTTTATCTTAAATATATTGTACAAATAAAACTGCAACCAAATAAGCTTATCTGTCCAAATATGTATATGCCATTGTAATCTTTATACAATGTAGAACAAGGAAACATTTGGCATGCACATTTTCGGAAGTGATTGGATTGCGGGTGTATTGACCGTGAATAAAGAAATCACGTTTGCACGAAAGTCGTTAAGCCCAACCATTGAATGGCACTTACCTATTTATGAAAATTAAATGAAACTGAAAATGAAATCAAGGAGCCTTCAATACAAGTCTACCACTACAACCTCCACTGTGCTGACCTCATTAGGACAAACATTTTCAGTAAGCAGACAAAGCATGCCCCAGAGGAGGCAGTTAATATAATCAAGCGATCAATAAGTTATACTTACAAGATTGAACCAACTTACTAGGCATCATTAGTAAAATTTGGCGTTTGAGGAGGGTCCATACTGTGCAGCTGACAATACAAAACATCGAAACAAAAGTAACACATATCAGGAATAGCCACGGACTCTTGGTAACCATTCAAAGGTCGATCTATATTATTACTATACGAGTTGTTTAGTTTTTGTTTTTTTGTTCCACAACATACTGAAGACATGGTGTAAATTGAAAATAATTACACTTAAACTACAAAACAAAGCAGTCAACCGAATCTCGGTAAGTAAACGAACTGTACACTACTTTCTTACAATGGGGTTCAGCGACCACAGACTATTATAAAAGTTAAAATGCACAAAGTGAGTTTTTATGACAGTTTAGCAGTCATAGTCAAAAATAGCTATGTTCTGAAATATTGGCTACTAGATTATGCCAATGGCTTTGCTAGGGTAAAAATTAGTTATTTACATCTCTTGTTCAGTTCTTTCCTCCGGATTCAAAAATATTTTTGAATTAGTAGATCACTTGTTCTGTTAGATTATGCATGATATGCTGGACTTTCCTCAAGTTGTTTTTTTAGGAGGATACAATTATAATTTAACAGACCCAAAGTCGAATCAAGGACAATTCATGTCATGGAAGTAGAAAATAAGTAGATATTTAAACATATTTCTGATTTAAAAAATAGTATAAATCGTATGATAAACATAACTATTAGAAAGTATTGTCTTTTATTTCTTTATTTTATAATATAACAATAAGGGTCAACCAAAGTAGACAAATGTCATATCACAACCACTTTTTTAAGTTTTGACAATTTAATAATAGGACGCCCGTTTGACAGGAATAGATTTTCGTTTTTGATTTATATTTATTTTCATTTATTGACATTGGTTGAATCTCTGCATTGACAGTCCATAAATAGCTAACAGCATGCGAGACATCCATAAATTACTTATAATAATAATTTATGAACTTTTGTGAAAAGGTATAATATACATATCTCTATGGTTTTGTCTTGACGATTTATTTTTCAGTTGTATATCAATAGACCATCTATTCTATATCGTCAGATAAATATTATCTGTAATGTAATTCGACGACTGTTTACAAAAAAAGTAATTTAATAGTTTATGGAGCGATGGCTGTCATCGAGTTTTGTTTTAATATTGTAGAAAAGATGAAAATAAGATTGAGTGCAAATGAAATGAAAATATTTTTGTGAATCATGTACATGTTTTACAATTTCCTTTTAGCTATAAGTGAAATAACCATATATCTGTATTTAGAACCATTAGTGATGTTTAGTGAAAAAGCTTATTAAGTTCTGACGATGGCGTCCGATGGTGAAATTTCGTGTGCGAATGATCCGAATTTCGCTGTTATTTACTCATTTTTAAAAACATTCGGCAATTTGTATGGCTTAGACATACCTACGATAACTAAATTGCAAGAATTCATTGAAAATACACAAGAAGGTAAGTTATCTTCACAGATTCGTCACTCCAATAATAAACAAACATCTTATAAGTTTTTTGTTGTTAGTGTTGGATCCATTAAAGGAACTGCACTTAAGATTACTGCGTCGTGCTCTGAAGTCGGTGCCGAGTAACAGATGGGAGAGATGCATGATAAAGTTTTGCCATCAACAAGGTCACCATCAGGAGGCTTGGGAGATAGAGAGATTCTCATACAAAAAAGCTAGCACACAGGTCAAATTGAAAGTGTTGAAGGTAATTACGCCTACGTAGTTTTTTCCAAGATGTTTTGCATCAAATCTCATTTATTGCTAGTAAAAACTACTTTCACAAATGATTCATGCTTGTAATGCTGTCAAGTGCTTTTCACTTATGACTTTTTGTTTGATTTTGTTTTCACATAAGATAATTTTTACTTTTCACAATTTAATTTATCGAGCATATTATGGCCAGTAGCCAAATACTTTGCGCATTTTTATGTATCTATGTGAATTGTTTTTATGAATGTAAATAAAGCTATTTTTTATAAAAATATCTCAACATAATTATAACTATTTAAAATATATATATATGTAATTAATTTATAAGATACTAAATTTACACAATGTGCATATTTCAGGTCTTACTAGAATTTCAATTCACTTGCCACGCAAAGTTCAAAAATAATGTAAATGCAATAGTATGCAGTGACTTGAGGTTGGATCCTATAGGCAGAGATAAGAATGGCTGTGTTTACTGGCTACAAGTAGACCATGAAGCTAATCTGTGTTTGTATAAAGAAGATCAGGATGAGGAAACATGGCAACTTGTGGCTAGGTAAAGATAATTTTTGTTTCATTTTTATGACTTACAGATGAATAAAGGGGTCACTTGATGGTAACTGACAACTCCCACCCATGGACACCTGCAACTCAGTCTTAAGTGTGCTGCCAGCCTTGATGCTGAAGAGGGGAGGGAAAGAGGAAGGGGAGACTTGGGCCTCATGTACTTTCACTCACTCTGCTATACAATGCAAGCATTATTTGACTACTGGTTTTCAGTGAGGTAGTGGTATTACTCTGATCCAGATGGCCCATTCATGCCTAAGCATGACCCCAACAGTAAGAAATGCTTATTAATATACATACATTTGAAGGGGTGTAAATTAGTAATAGTAGTGATATATAATTGCAGAACTGACTAGTTTAGGAGAGAATCATTGCAATAAAAAATAATTAATATTTGTTTATTATTTATTAATTAATCTCATATAATACACAGCTTGTGATTGGTTTTTGTTATAATATCTCATGTCTAAAAGCTTACATACCTAGTAAAAGACTTCAATCACTGGAATGGACATATGCCTTGAAGGATTTCACAATATGTTTTTCATTCATTATTTTTGAACATTACCGTTTCATGCAAAACCATGCATAGTGTTTTTATATTGCTTCTTTTTTCAGAAAACATGACATTAAAATAATCAATATAATCAGTATATACAATAACAACTCTGAACAGATGTTTTATTATATATGCATCACTTAAACTGCATTTATTATATACTTAACTATTAAGCCTAACAAGCGTATTCAGGAATATTGTGTGTAATTTCACGTAACATTTTGTCTGTGTTCAATCTCGATTTACTCACTCTGAAATTCAAATAAATAATTTTTTCAATCGTTATAATCTATTTATGGAACTCATAATGACGTCTTTTTATCAATAGCGAATATGTCTTCAAAACTATTATAAGAAAATTTTACTGTCAAATAACTTTCTTGCTGTCAAATACTTTTGCTTGAATACAATTTTACATGATTTTCTCAAAAGCTTCTGATATGGATGCAATTTTAGATATTTGAAGGAGTATTTTTAAGGAAAGTATGTCTTTGTATGGTATTCACCACTCTGTAATAAAAAAATAAGTAGACCATAGTATGTTAGCAGATATACATCTAGAATACACCTATATATAGCTTAAGGGCTTTTCGAATTTTGGAGGGTCTTTCAATATTTGTTTTTTCCCAGACTGTGTTAGAAGCAGTATTATGTTTTTCAATGTATATATGATGTTGATGTATGCATGTTTGTTTGTGACAACCTACAGCAACTTTCGACGTAAAATGATTTAGGGATAACTATAGATAGAGACTTGAAGAGAATGAGATAGGATAGATGGTGAAAAAGTCTAGTTTGTAATGCAATGGGGTTTTATATTTGTTAAGTTAGGTACCTTTGTATTTTTATACATATTTTATTACACTATCAGAAATGTTACTGATACATTTATATTATTTAGGGATTTTGCCCAATTTAAATATTGTCAATAAAAATTGTCTTCAACTTCAGTTTTTGATTATTGGATTTTTTAGGACTTGCCACAATTTTGGCAATGTCATAATTCGAAAGACCAGCCGTCAAAATCAATTTTATGTTTCGTAAATGTCACAAGCAGATTGAAAATGGAAAGTTTTGACATAATTAAACATGGGGATGACGTTTTTACACAGAAGAGACTTTCCAAAAGAAAAACAGAGGATCCCTAATAATATCGATTGTGTTGTCATACATCAAATCATATACTTTTTAAGAGTCTTATAAGGTATTGTTGCGCCATCGAGAAAAATAGTCTGGAACAATCTACAAGACACGAGAACGAAGGGACAACGCCATCTAGTGTCGGATAGCGCGCAACTGTGGACATTTTGACGCTAGATGGCGCTACAAGTAGCTCTAGAATAATCTATTTAGTCTAGAACCATCGATCGAATATTATCGTACATTCTAGTTATCTCGACAGCAATATAAAAGCGGATCGGGGTAGCCGTACGGGGAGTATTGATTCACGATACAGCGAATAAATATCGAAGCGATCTTCTAGTGCGACTAACGAGTGATATAGTGATTTGTAATTGTAAAGAGTGTTATTAATAAATATTGTGTTGTGTTTTTTTTGGTATTCAATCGACTACTTTAATTTATTAAATACCCAGCTCGTAACAATTTGGTGTCAGAAGTGGGATTAAAGTATGCCGGTTTTACCAAAGGAAGACACGGAAGGTATCCGAACTAGGAGTCAACGCCAGTAAGAGACTGATCAGAGGCGATTTGGAGGTGCACAACTGCCTACATTGGAGGGTCAGCAGCCAGCGATGGAAACCACGCCGTCCACATCGGCATTGGCAGCAGCTCCTGATATCACAGCCCTAATGGTGATGCTCCAGGAGCAGGCCCGCCGTCAGGGGGAGCAGGCCCGCCGTCAGGAGGAGCAGGCCCGCCGGTTGGAAGAACAGCTCCAGCGGTACAAGGAGGAGCAGGCCCGCTGTCAGGAGGAGCAGGCCCGCCGTCAGGAGGAGCAGGCCCGCCGTCAGGAGGAGCAGGCCCGCCGTCAGGAGGAACAGATGCTGTTGTTGAAAGGCATTCATGAGACCTTCGGCAAAGAACTCAAGGTAGTGAAAGATCAGGTTCTTCAACACGAGAACCGTATCACTGAGGCCGAAACTCAGATTGCCGACATGAAGAAGGCATTAGGAAACCTTAAAGTTGGAGACGGAGCGGCGACTACAGTAACTGCTACTCCTTCGGTGCGGGGGTTCAAAGTACCGCCGTTTGATGGAACATCTTCGTGGTCAGCCTACAAGATCCAATTTGAGGCTGTTATGACGGCAAACGGCTGGACAAAGGAACAAGCTATGACCGCGCTCACCTTGGGTCTCCGAGACCAGGCTCTAACCGTCCTTGAAGCCCTCGCTAAGAAGGTAACCTATGAGCACCTGCTGGAGGCATTGGAGGCAAGATATGGTGACGCTCACCTGGAGCACGTGTTTCGTGCACAGCTAAAGGATCGTGCCCAACGCATCGGTGAAAACCTGCAACAGTGGGCTCTGGAAGTTGAGAAACTGGTCCGTAAGGCGTACCAGTCTGCACCTGCGCTCGTTGACGGGAATCTGGTGCAAGCTTTTATCGATGGCATTCGTGACCTCGAAGTTAGGGCTGCCGTGAGACTTGGGCACCATGAAACTCTCAAGGATGCTCTGGCCCATGCTTTGGAGGTGGAAGCTGTGAGACAAGACCATCGGTCTCATCCGGTCCGGGAGGTTGCAGCATCACCTGTGCGGGACCGATTTAAGGGGTACAGCCCTAGATGCTACGCCTGTGGTGAAAAAGGTCACCTTCGGTCCAGCTGCCCTAAGCGAAGCACAGGAAGTGAATACGAGCGGTCTCAGGGGAATAGGGCGGTTGATAGTACTGCCCAACAACAGCAGGGAAACGAGTAAACGCCAGGACTGCGGGGCGGGTGCTGGCTGGTGTTCAAAGAGCCCCAAAGATAGTTCATGTAGATCGATTGGCGCGATACTATGGGACTGATTATGCTCGGGACGAACATGTCTTAGGAGGGGGCAGTGTTGCGCCATCGAGAAAAATAGTCTGGAACAATCTACAAGACACGAGAACGAAGGGACAACGCCATCTAGTGTCGGATAGCACGCAACTGTGGACATTTTGACGCTAGATGGCGCTACAAGTAGCTCTAGAATAATCTATTTAGTCTAGAACCATCGATCGAATATTATCGTACATTCTAGTTATCTCGACAGCAATATAAAAGCGGATCGGGGTAGCCGTACGGGGAGTATTGATTCACGATACAGCGAATAAATATCGAAGCGATCTTCTAGTGCGACTAACGAGTGATATAGTGATTTGTAATTGTAAAGAGTGTTATTAATAAATATTGTGTTGTGTTTTTTTGGTAATCAATCGACTACTTTAATTTATTAAATACCCAGCTCGTAACAGTATATTATCGCTCTGCGAAACCACAAAAATAATATTTATATTTTTTTGTGTCTTTGAACAATACAAAAACTTTAATTCATAAATCAAGTTTTGAAAATCATATTAAAACGCTGTCCGTATATTATTGTAAAGATTATCTGTCATTTGTTGTCAAGCGATAAGTGTCCAAGAATTTATATTCATACTTAAAATTATTCATTTCCTAAAGTTTATGTTCTTAGTATATAACACGTATTACCATGACTTTTACTACTTTGCACGTAAAATATAGTAGTAATTATCGTTAGTGCAATATTCCTATGTTTTTGTATAAAAATAAATAGGAAAAGACTCCTGAAAAGTTTTGGATTACAGGAGGCAGAGAAATATGCAAGTAATATTTACGCCCAGTGAATCTTGGTCCTCCTGATCCTGAATCTTCACAATAATTTTGATACGCGCAAGCAGTGATTTTTAATTTAGAATACGTGTTTTAGAAATAAAATCGAATGACGTTTAGTTGTTTACGAATGATGTACCGTCACATCATGTCCGATAGAGTTTCCAATGTTTCAAGTTCAAAATAAAAAACGGAAATTATAATTGAATTTATATACAAATCTTAAACTTTTGTGAATTAAATTGATATATTTCGGGTTTTTAGACCAAATACTGTATGTAGGATTCAACCATTTGTTGCATAATATTTGATAGCCGTAGTGTCAGCAAAAAAAAATAACGATATATTAGTGTAAGCTTAGTTAGCGTAGTTTCATTGGTACTACAGTAAAAAAATCTGATACTTAGAGGTTTTTCCCATTCAACTTTTAAAACTCTTGTTATAAGCGACATATTGTAATTTTCCGACATAAACGCGAACGAAGTCGCGATCGCATCTAGTCTATTAATAATTCAAACATTAAAATATTTTATATTTTCTATGAATGTTCAAAATGTATGGAATGCTGTTAATGCGTATTGTTTTTGTGCCTAGATATATCCAAGTCACTTTTGTAATTATTCCGTCAGAACAGCTAATCCGTATGAAATGTAACCAAGATAAGTTATAGTCTGAATAACACACAGTTAGTATTAATATTATTATAATAAAGTATATATTTTAGTTTTTATATAGGTTTATATAGAATATGTATAGTCGCCAATTGAGATGATGTATTAAAAATACGGTTTGTATTATTTTTTATAGAAGCAGAGACGAACTGGTAAATGTAATAGAGAAATTAAAAAGTGGTGAGGAGGTGTGTCCTCTTATAGCCACAGTCAATGAAGACTCCAGCAGTACTGATGCTCCAATACAGTTTGTAGCTAAAGAAGTAAGTGTATAGTTATTAAAAGATAGAAATTATGCAGCCAATAATAAAATAAGTACTAATACATTAATAAGTGCTAATACTCTTTAAATTTGTAATATGTTTTACAGCCTAGCAAGTCATCTGAGGTTGAAGCAGAAGAAAACGAAGAAGAGTTCCTAAGCCCAGAATCTGAATCAGATCATGATGGAGATGAACAAAAAGAAGGCCAAGAACCTCTGTCAGATCCACTTTCAGATCCAGTTGCAGATTCAGAGACTAAAACCCCCCACATAGATGAAGGTCCAGACAGTAAGGAACATGAAACTTTTTATGATCCTGAGGCCTCTGAAAACGGATCTTCCTCTGAAAATATTCAAACAGAAAAAAATGGTGCTGTCGAGGAGCCAGAACATTTAGACACAGTTAGGAAGTCTGAAACACCTGATAAGGAGGTAACTCCAAGTAGAGAAGATAGTCCAGATAAGACTACACAAGCAGAGATTGTAGACGAAAAAAGTAATGGAAAAAGCGAAGATGATGAAGTAGGTGAAGCAATAGAAGAGCCTGTTATGGTTGTGACTGGTGAGGGGAATGGGGTTGAATGTGAGAGCTCGTGGACAGATTTTGGTATGTCTTACATCATCGGTGACGAAATATCAGAACCAGTCATGTATTTTTATGGTGAAGGTTCCGGATATGATAACGAAACGGGGAATCCAGAGACTATCGAACGAGAAAACAGCCCTGAAGCAAATTCGGCAGCAGAAAATGGTAATGATGAATGTCATAATGGTGAACATTTGAATGAACTTTCAAATGCAAGCAATAAAAGTAATTTAGAAAAAAAAATTAAGTTTAAGAATATTTCATCAGTCACAAAAAGGTCTCTGAGGAAACAAAATGATACCACAGAAGTATTAAATCAAGATTCTAAGAAACACTGTGTTCGGGATTTAGATCAGTCAGATGGGTCAAACTCCACTAAAAATGCTGAAAATGACTTAAAAAGAGAGGCCAGTGTTAATAACAAAAGTGCAACAGATATTGAAAGTCCTAAAAAAAACAACGTAAAAAAAACCAGAAGTAAAGTAAAAAAGAAGTCTAATGCAGCAAGAAAACTGAAGATAAAGAATTCAGAAGTTGTGAACTCTGAGACTGAAAATTATCATGATAGTAAAACAAGTATTATAGAAAAGAGAAAAAGTAGTGTATCATCGGTAGATCAAGAAGATACACTTAACACGGAAAATGAGAAAGAGAAAAGTCCAGATAAAGATGTAAAAGTAGAAGATCCCTTACCTCCTAAGAAGCTGCGATTAGAAACTACACCAGAGAGTGATGCAAGCACACATTCCAAGGAAGTAGGAGATAATGTAGATAACAGTGAAACTAAGAAAGACATTGTAAATAACGTAGAAACTCCTATAACACAACGGAAGAAAATAAAAGTAAAAAAAGGTAAATTTAAAAGAAAAAACATGATAAACGAAAATGACGGGAATGTAGCTAAGAACAGTGACAAAGATACTGCTAATGACAATGGTAAGAAAGAATGTAAATCTTTAAAACGGTCGTTATTAGATACAACAATCAGTGGTAATAATAAATCAGAATCTCAGAGCGAAAGCGAAGATGATGAACCTATATCTAGCGGCAAACGGCTTAAAATTAAACCTAAGAAAATTATAACCTCCACAAGGTAATATTATAAATAAATTCTTCTGAATATCTTTACCATTGTAAATCTGTACCATTTAAGTATTTGAATATTAAATACTATATTTGATTTTCAGAAAAAAGGTAGAAGCAAAATTGAAAGAAAAGCATTCTAGTGACGAATCAGAGGAGGAGACTCTCTATAGTATAGGTATTCTTTTCTATTCCTATAATGACCAGAAATCACATGTCGCACTCAACCATAATTTGTTTAGTGTTGAATTGTCATTGTTTCCTTTTATTTTACTTGAATATCTTGAAAAGGGGTCACAGTTAGATTTACTTCCCGCGATGTAAATAACAATAAAGATCGTCTGTTAAGACTAAATAACTTAATATTTTAAAAAAACTGTTTAAAATGCAGAGCTACCAAACAAAACAAAAGTATGAAAATCGCTTGACAGACATAGGAGAAAATGGTTTTAACTGTTTTGTCTTGCCTATTTATATAATAGATGCCAAAAATAATATTTTTTTTATATATCCGCCGCTTATCAAAAAAAAAAAATGATTGGTCATGCCGGTATTGAGTTTAGTAAGTGAAGTGCAGTTAAAATATTCTGTTTTCTCATTGGAAGTATTTAATATTTCAGCTGGTAAGAAAAATTCAAAAAAAATCGTAAAGAAGAAAACTAAAGTTAAGGTGAAAGAAAAGGACAAAGGGAAAGACGAAAAGATAACGAAATCCGGTCGAGCCTCAGATGATTCTGACTTGGCCCCTGTTAGACAGTCACGACGAATAGCCCAGATGAAGATAAAGGAAGAGGCTGACAGGAGGCACTTGGAGGAAGTAGCGTTGAGGGAAATGAAGAAGATACATAAGAAAAAGGTATTTTAAGATTTCTATTGCAACTACCCTATTCTTCAAAAGCGGCCATTTGTGCCCTGATCATGCGCTCCTGGGGATTAAGGTATTGCACTGCTTTTGAAATTGTTTCTTCGATGAGACCGGTCACTTGTAGGTGAGCGACTACCGCCGCCCTTGGACAACCATCATTCAAGAATAGCAAATGCATTCCGGAATTGTTTGTTTTTTATTTCTGTTGCACCACTGACTCTGAAAACTATTTTAATTCCAAATGTCACATACAATCTTTTTATCCACTCTATGCCCTCTCTGCTTTGACTAACTTTTCAATCTGTCCTCTGAAAAGGATCAATAATTTGTCTATTATTTATTAGTCTCTTAATATTATGTAATACATATTAGCTTTTGCTGGGAATAGTATTCTTTTCCTGGATTTGAGGTGCCCTTTGTCCCTTTCTGTACCCTTGACCACATGATTTCATGGCGATCGGGAAAGCAGTTAGGCCGTGAAGTTAGTAACAAACATACAAATTGAAGTTCGCATTTATGCCGGTCACATACGTACATCATACACACACTCACGCCTATATCCCCACAGGGGAAGCCAGACGCGTCTCAAAAGCCGACACGACCACTTTTTGACAATCATAATTTAGTCCTACGTACGTAAACAAGCCATTGCTGGCGTCCGACCGCTGTCTGATGGTATAGATATTGTATAACACTTTGGACTTTCCTACTGACTAATGCTTAGCAGCCCTGACTCCTGAGATCGTGAGTTCGATTCTCACAAGGGACAAAATTTGCCATACTAGTCATACTGGTATTTTAAACACAATTGCGTTTCTATATCATTAGGGCCACGATGATGAAGAGGAGGAATGGGTGGCTTCAGGTGCAAGCAGCTGTGACAGGTCGAGGCGGCGACGACACGCTCCCGCCTGGCGCTCCGACTCCACAGGACCTGAACCTGATTCCGATTCTGACGAACCACTGTTCGAACTGCATGAAGAACCTGAACGTAAGCATGTTTGATGCTCAGATGTTATATAATATGTATTTGTATATATAGTGATATATTATTTACATATTTAAGTATACGAACAGCATACATACATAACATTATTACAGCAAGGAATCTGCAATAATGTTATATATTATCTAACCATAAAATTACAGGTCAAGAAAACTGAAATCATATTTTACCGTGGGAGAGCCATGCTTATACACGAATGGGCCGGCTCGACCGGAGTAATACCAATACCTCGGCCTGATAGAAAAACGGTTGTCAAATAATGCTTGCGTTGTATCCCAGTGAGTGAGAGTACCGGAGGCCCATAACCCTGGCTCTCCTTTTTCCCTGCCCCTCATCAACCTCAAAGGCGGGCAGCGCACTTACAACTCTTGAGTTGGAGGTGTCCATGGCCGGCGGTTGTCACTTACCATCAGGTGACCCATCTGCTCGTTTGCCCACTATGCCATTAAAAAAATCTAAATTATATGTAAATTTAGGGGAAAAAATTAAAGGGAGACATTGTATAAACCAGTTTATTTATCATATTGGTTAACTGATATTTTTCAAATGAGTATAGTTAGCTTGTCAACAGATTAAAATATAATACAACACAGAGAGTTTTTAATTCCATAATCAGAACATAGTTTATAAAAATATTTTTTTCATAGCAAAGTAATTAATAGAAGACAATATATTTGTGTTTACAGCGGACTACGACAAATCCGATCATGAGTTTTCGCCAGAGTCTGACTTGGAGACCGGCGAGCCTGTTGAACCTTTAAAGAGAGCACGGACGTTACAAGAAGGTATGTATTATATATTTTTTAATTTAGTTTTTTGTCTTTATTAGGGTTTTGTATGACAAATCTATTTTTTTTACTAATTTAATGACGAAAATTATAAGCAGTTCCGTCTGAGGTAGACAAAATCTCTTTAAATCACGAGATTCTCAAGAAGTGTTAAATTAGCAATCAAAATATATTAACCATTATTCCAGATCCAATTAAAATAATAAGCATTGAATGTGATCAAAGAATATTTATTCGCATTGAGTGTTTTTGGTAAATTTAAATACAATGGATTTGTAGTGTAGAATATGGACTGTACCTTTTATCGTGCAGCTGAGCGTAATAGTTCGTCACCACAAATAAAAGTCTCACACAGTTGTTCTGATTGTATATTGTCACTACACATGAACACTAGGTTTACAGTTTTATTTCACTAAACAGTTTAGAGTCATATATTAATTTCTTAACACAGTTTTGAATTATCGTTGTTGATATCCCGTCGGTAAAGATCTCACTGCCTGAGCGCCCCGCTAGCGATCTACCCTCGGTTACAAAATCATATCGGTGTACACCCTAGGCAAGAGGTTTGATGTTATGTTGATTTAATTTAATTTAAATTATTTATTTTAGACAAACGAAATTTTGAATTTACAGAAAACTAAGTAGTACTAACAATTATATGGTATATTATAAAGAGTTTTAAACATATAGAAATTTTACAATATTTTCAGAGATTAATAAAAATGAATTTAAATGTTAATGTGCTAGACACGCTACAATACTCCCCCACCGAGACCTTTTTAAGGTCGATAGTAATTGGGAAAACGAACTATTCTCCCACTTCTAGATCTTCTTGGAGCATCCAGTGTTTCAGGAGTAGGTGTGGTGTTGTCCGTGAGAGTGATGATGTCATCATTTCTGGTCATATGTGCTGGTTTGATTCGGTCGATCGTCACAGTCACATCCTTTCCTTGGACTTCTAATTTAAAAGTCTTAGGTCCTTTTTCGAGAACTTTGTAGGGTCCGCAGTATGGCGACTGAAGCGACCCTCTCTCAGGACCCAACCGCAAGAACACATAATCCGATGTAAATATGTCCTTTGGTAAGTAGAAAGTCCTGTTTTTATTGTGAGTACTCGTTTGTACTGGAGACAATCTGCTGACGTGATTGCGTAGACGACTGGCGAAATCTGTGAGGTCCAAGGATAGATCATGACGAGGTGCCATGAAAAATTCACCTGGCAAGCGCAATGGTTCCCCGTATACTAGCTCCGCCGCTGAAGCTTTGGTGTCTTCTTTCCATGCACTTCTTATTCCTAAGAGTACTAAGGGAAGGATCTCTGACCAGTTTGAGTGGTTGTGGCACATGATTGCGGCTTTCAGTTGTCTATGCATCCTCTCCACAAGTCCGTTAGCAGCTGGATGGTAAGCTGTGGTTGGATAGTGCTTAGCACCGATGAAACTTGCCATGGACCGAAATAGCTGTGATTCAAATTGCCTCCCCCGATCTGTGGTTATTTTAAGGGGGCAGCCGAAGCGAGCCATCCAGCCCGACACGAAAGCGCGGGCACAGGTTTCCGCAGTGATATCCGTGATTGGGTACACCTCAGGCCAGCGAGTGAAGCGGTCAATGGCCGTGAGACAGTACCTGTATCCACATGAGACTGGTAAAGGACCTATTAGGTCCAGGTGGACGTGTGAAAATCGTTGCGACGGGACACTAAATGTAGCTAGAGGAGCACGGGTATGTCGGTTAATTTTATTACGTTGGCAGTCTGTACATTCTTTGGCCCAGGCTCTGCAGTCCTTGCGTACGCCAGGCCAGACGAACCGTTGAGCGACCAACATGGCTGAAGCTGATCTGCCAGGGTGACTCAGTCTGTGGAGACCGAGGAATATCTGCTTCCTGAACGCCGGTGTCACATAAGGACGTGGATTTGTCATTGAGACGTCACAGTAAAGAGTTGCTTCCGGGGTGGCGACCTTCTGTAGCTTCAGAGAAGAACCGTTGGTAATAAGTGCCTGCAATTCTGGATCCGTATCCTGATCTTTTGCGAGCTCCTTGTAATCAACAATGTTCACGATTGATTCTACACGTGAAAGGCTATCCGCTACAATGTTGTCCTTCCCTGCGACATGACGGATGTCTGTCGTAAATTGTGCGATGTAGTGAAGGTATCGCAGCTGTCTAGGCGAGCAATTGACGCGGTTTGTAGTGAAGGCAAACGTTATGGGCTTATGGTCGGTGAACACCGTAAATGTTCGCGCCTCAACCATGTAGCGAAAGTATTTAATTCCTTCATGTATGGCCAACAGCTCTCTATCATAGGAGCTATAGTTCTTTTGAGCGTCGGTGAGTTTTCTAGAAAAAAATCCTAGTGGCTGCCAGTTTCCAGAGACAGATTTTTGTTGCAGGACCGCGCCAATAGCTACATCTGAGGCGTCGGTGAAAATGGCTAGCTCAGCACGACAATCAATGTGAGCCAGGAGCGCTGCTTGTGTTAGGCTCCGTTTACAGTCTTCAAAAGCGCGTAGTAGCTCTGGAGTCATGTTTATGGGCGTCGATCCTTTCATATCGGGACCTGACAGTGCGGTGTTGAGAGGGCCTTGAATTCTCGCGGCGTTCGGGACAAAACGTCTGTAATAATTTGTCATTCCCAGAAAACGTCGAAGTTCTTTGGCGGTTCTTGGCACGGGAAACTCTTGTATGGCTTTCACTTTTTCTTCAAGAGGTCGTACACCGTTTGAAGTTACGTGGTATCCGAGGAATGTGATGTCAGCCACGCCCCAGACACATTTGGAAGTATTTATTAGTACACCAAATTGTCTAAGACGGGTAAATACGGTCTCCAGGTGTTCCAGGTGTTCCAGGTGTGATTTGGAGAATATTAAAATATCATCAATATATCCGAAAGTATAATCCAGGCCTTGCAATACTTCGTCTATAAAGCGCTGAAACGTTTGCGCAGCATTCCTTAACCCGAAGGTCATGAATGGGAACTCAAAGAGTCCAAAAGGAGTGGTAATGGCTGTTTTTGGTATATCTTCTTCAGCGACAGCGATTTGGTTGTACGCCTTGACCAGGTCGATTTTGGAGAAGACCTGGACACCAGAGAGCTGGTAAGCGAAATCGTGTATGTGTCTTATAGGGTATTTGTCCGGTATTGTTCTGGCATTTAGGCTGCGATAATCGCCGCATGGACGCCAACCGTCATCCTTTTTTCTACACAGGTGAAGTGGAGACGCCCAGCAGCTCTGCGAACGACGAGCAGTGCCATTGGTGAGCATCTCTTCAAATTCTTTTCTAGCCACCTGGAGTCTATCTGGAGCCAAACGACGAGGACGTGCTGTAACTGGAGGTCCAGGAGTGGTACGTATATGATGTAACGTCTTATTCTTTATCTCCCTAGGAGCTCCTGCTGGCCTTGTAATCTCCGGGAATCGGCGCAGGAGAGTGTGGTAAGGTGAGTCCCCTGTTACAGCTTTAACTGTCACTGATTCTGGAGAAGCCGGTGCCTTGAAGTGTGGCACTTGGACGGAGAGTGAGGTAAGTCCATCGATGAGGAGGTGGTGACGGCAGTCCACGATCAGGTTGTAATGACTCAGGAAGTCAACGCCTATGATGGGTTTCAATACGTCGGCCACGATGAATCTCCAGCGGAAATCCCGACGCAGTCCGAGGTTAAGGCAAAGATCTATGTACCCATATGTATGTATAACTGTGTTATTGGCCGCAAACAATTCGTACTTCGTTATTGTACGACGCTCCGGGATCGCTGATTTAGGGAAGACGCATAGGTCAGATCCTGTGTCCACAAGAAACTGTACCTTGGTATTTTTGTCGGTGACGAAGACGCGGCCGGTGTGTTTGGGGCAGTCGTTAGCCGCTACTGTCGGCTGCCGCTGGCGTTTCCCGCAGGTGAGTGTGAAGGCTGGAAGCTGCAGGGAGCCAAACACCGGTAAGCACTGTCGCCGAATCTTGCATGATAACGACATATCCCTCTGTTATTCGAATTTGAACGTGACCGGTACTGGTTTCTACGACGAGACCTGGAGTGAGAGCGAGAGCGCGATAGCTGTGCTTGAAGTGATGCGACTTGTTTGGTAAGCTCTGCAACTTGTTTAGAAATCTCCGTCACGGTATCATTATTTGGATTAACTTTACATGACGCAACTTGTGTGGTGCGGGGTATACTCGGTACTAAATCGTACACACTATCAGCTAAATCACCGAGGCTTTGTAGTGGAGTTGTTTTCGGCTGAGTTGCTATCACTGTTTGCAAATTATGAGGTAACCTGCCAGCCCACAGAGTACGAAGAAAATCATCTGGTACCTTAGGTCCTGCCAGGGAGCGGAGATGACGAAGAAATGCAGACGGTTTTCGATCTCCCAGTTCTTCATGAACGAGCAGCTGTTGCACTCGCTGTTCTGCCGATGCCGATAGACGTTTGATTAATTCCGTTTTGAGGGTTTCATATTTTTCTGTAGGCGGTGGTGAGGTAATGATGTCCTTAACTTCAACAGCATACTGGTTGTCAAGTTGTGCTATAATGTAGTTGAATTTTGTTGCATCTGCAGTGATTCCTGCAAGCGCAAAGTGACCTTCAACTTGCGCAAACCAAACTTGAGGCTCTTCTGGCCAGAAAGGGGGTATTCTCACGCCCACTTTGAAGAGATTCGGCGAAGCTGATTCATGAGAACATCCTTCGGGGTTCCCTTGGACAGTTCCCTTTTCAGGAGGTGCCATCGTGTTCAAACTTTTCGGGGTCACCAATGTAGTGTAGAATATGGACTGTACCTTTTATCGTGCAGCTGAGCGTAATAGTTCGTCACCACAAATAAAAGTCTCACACAGTTGTTCTGATTGTATATTGTCACTACACATGAACACTAGGTTTACAGTTTTATTTCACTAAACAGTTTAGAGTCATATATTAATTTCTTAACACAGTTTTGAATTATCGTTGTTGATATCCCGTCGGTAAAGATCTCACTGCCTGAGCGCCCCGCTAGCGATCTACCCTCGGTTACAAAATCATATCGGTGTACACCCTAGGCAAGAGGTTTGATGTTATGTTGATTTAATTTAATTTAAATTATTTATTTTAGACAAACGAAATTTTGAATTTACAGAAAACTAAGTAGTACTAACAATTATATGGTATATTATAAAGAGTTTTAAACATATAGAAATTTTACAATATTTTCAGAGATTAATAAAAATGAATTTAAATGTTAATGTGCTAGACACGCTACAGATTTACGACAAGCTTGTGTGTCACAATATGCGCTACAAATAAGTACATAATCGCTAACAATAATTAACATTAAGACAGAAAAGTACCAATTACAAAACCTTGTAAAATAATATAAACAACAAATCCTTTGCTTTTCTTAAAATACAACTACCGCACTAGTATTAATTCCTGTATCGCGGGGGGTTTAAAAAACATTTAAATGCAGGACGCAAAGAACCCCCAGACTCAGAAACACAATTTAAGATTTACACAAAGGATTGTGGCAAGGTGATCACTTAAACCACTTGCGCCATCCGTCAGTATAAAAAAAATCCATGACTACATTTTTAAGTGAAAGTTTTTGTGTTTTATAAACAAATATATATAGGTATATACATATATATGAAATACATAGTACACATGGTAATAGCACATAGACTCCCAAATTTCCACAGTTGGCGTTCGTCTTAAATCTCACCTGATAGAAAGTGACAATAATGACGAGGGTAGGACTCTGCTACTATACAACTATAATTACTTACGTTCCACTAACGCACTAGAGGGCAAGCCTATTACAGTCATCCAGGCACTGTACGACTGTATATATACTGTCTGATAGATAACAGTCCGATCCTTTACGACACTCAACTGATGAGATGGGGCGGCTTTATTCTAGTCCATGGAGAGAGAGAGAACATGGCTATTCTTTATTTTGTATCCTTTTTTGTTATAACGGTTGTATAAAAAAATAAAAAATATATATTTACAAGGACCTTCTTTTTTGATAATGCGAATAGGCATATGTCTTCCATCTTACCTGAACCAAAATTATGATAGCGACAAAGATACATGTACTGTATCATAGTCAATGTATTTGTTATGTTTGTAGGTTATAGTTGTACAAGTGCATTGGTAATTGTCTAAGGGGACGTTCGCCCTGGATGATGCCGCTCTAGAGCGGCAAGGTTCGCGGCGGAACGGGGAGATGGAAATCCAATAATGGATTCTCATCTCCGCATCCTGCAGGCGAACGTGGGCCACGGTGCCGCCGCTCAGGATCTTCTGCTCCAGAGTATGGCACAGTGGTCCATTAACATTGCCGCTGTCGCCGAGCCATACACCCACCGATTTCTCGGGCCAGCCTGGGAGACCGACTTGGATTGCTCGGCGGCACTGGTACACGGCACCGCCGCCGGCACCCCTCCTTTTGCCGTGGTTGCAAGAGAACGGGGTTGCATAGCGGCGGTGGTTGGGGATATAGCGGTCGTGGCCGTTTATTTCACGACGAACCGAGACATAACTGAGTATGAGCAATGGCTCGCTCAGTTGGCCGTCGTCGTCGACGCCTGTCGCCCTCACCCGGTTCTTGTGGTCGGGGACTTCAACGCCTGGTCAGAGGCTTGGGGTTCTCGGCACACGAACCAGAGGGGCAGAGCTCTGGATAACTGGGCCGAAAGACTCGGTCTAGTTCTCCTAAATCAGAGGGCCGTACCCACGTTCGTGACGGCGAGGGGCAGTTCAATCGTGGACATCTCGTTCGCGTGCCCTTCGCTGGTACGCCGTGTTCAGGACTGGCGCGTCGTGGTGGGGGCGGAGACTGGTTCGGATCACCGATACATTCGGTTTGAAGTCTCCGCTCCCACGAATGACGCGCCGGCCATACCGGCTCCACCTGAGCCACGTTGGGCGCTCAAGCGTTTAAATCGGGAGCTCCTCCTGGAAGCCGCCATCGTACAGGCCTGGGCCCCTGCGCCGGATGGGCCTGTTGATGTGGGTGGCATAATGGTTCCGGGAGGCTATGACTCGTGTCTGTGATGCGGCGATGCCTAGGGCTAAGCCCAATACAGCGAGGCGCCGGGTCTACTGGTGGTCGCCGGAGATCGCAGGGCTGCGACAGGCCTGCGTGACCGCACGCCGCCGGTGGTCCCGGTTCCGCAGGAGGCGTCGCCGTCCTGCGGACGCGGTCACCCGAGAGGCGGAGCTGCTGGTGGAATACAGGGGTACCAAGAGAACCCATCAGGCAGTGATAAAGCGGGCCAAGAGTGAGGCCCGCCGCGAGTTGCTGGAGACACTGGAGCGGGATCCATGGGGGCGCCCTTACCGTATGGTTTATATGGTTTATGGTCCATGACGCTTTATGGGGGCCCCAGTATGGGCAGAGATCCTGAAGGCCAGCAATATCGCACTATTGCGAAGACCGCAACTAGTGCTAGCTATCAGGATCATAAGGGGGTACCGCACGATCTCCTTTGAGGAACTCCACCATGGGACCTAGAGGCGAAAGCCCTTGCGGCTCTCTACCAGTGGCGCAAGGAGGCGCGGGAGTTGGGTAGGAGTCCTGAGCCGCGTGAAATCGACGATCAGAAATCCCAACTCCGCCAGGTCCTCGTGGAGGAATGGAGGGAACGACTTGGGCAACCGAGCGCTGGGCACGCCGTTATTACGGCGGTATGACCCGTTATGGAGGATTGGCTCGAGAGGCGTCATGGGACCCTCTCATACCGGCTGACGCAGGCGATCACTGGAAAGGGATGTTTCGGAGATCACCTGTGTCTGATCCGCAAGGAGCCAACGCCTGAGTGCCATCATTGCGATGGCCAGACCGTGGACACGGCGCTCCACACGCTGGCAGAATGTCCGGCGTGGGAGGAGCCGAGGCGTGATCTCGTGGCGGCCATTGGGGTGGTGGTTCTCTCGCTCGGTAACATGATTGCGGCCATGTTGCGGAGCGAGAACGCGTGGAACTCCGCCGTCTCTTTCTGCGAGCAAGTTATGCTTGCCAAGGAGACGGCGGAGCGGGATCGAGAGAGGTTTAGAACTCTTCCGGCCCGCCAGGCCCGGGAACGGGCCAGGTACCGCAGGCGACTCAGGCGCCGGAGATCGGAGAATGATCTCCGTCCTCCATAAGCGCAGGCCTGGGGGTGACAGATGAGGCCATCTGTCACCCTAGCAGAAGCAGGCTTGGGTAGCGGCGCGGACGCTGCGGAGCGTGCGCGCCCTTGGGGGATAGTTACGGGAACATTGGGGTTCCCACACAGGAGGGGGCCATCTACAAACCGTAGGTGGCCCGAGGTACGTCGGGGTTCCAGGGTTTTCCTTTCTAGGGTGTACCTGGTTCCCCGGCATCTAGTACCCAAGATGGCGTGCGGTTTTAGTCGGTTCGAGTCCGACATGCCACCAGAAAGTGGTATCCGAGGGGATTTCCGCACGGAGAAAAAAAAAAAAAAAAAAGGGGACGTTCGCCCTTTGTAGCAATGGAAGATATAACAAATAGTAAGAAACTAATCCTGATTGACATGCGATTAATTGTACCAGTATTAGACTTGGCTGTTGGTCTAGTGGGTTCGATTTCCACAATGAACAAAAATGTGTGTGGTACCAATAGGTGTCCCGCTTCATGGTGTAATTTTTGTCCCTTGTTTATATGGTCAAGTCCCCCTGCGATACAGGAACTATTCCTAATGCTGGAGATATAAAAAAAAAAATGGGAAAACAGTATTTATTAACATGCCTTAACTTATAATAAATCGTGTTTGTTTACTTACTTGTGTAGAGAAAGACGAGGGTTACTGCAGACGCTGCAAGAGCGCGGAACAGCCGGAGTGGATCTTGCTGTGCGACAAGTGCGACGCTGGCTACCACGCCAGCTGCCTCAAGCCCGTACTCTTCGTCGTGCCCGAGGGACTCTGGTTCTGTCCACCCTGCAACCATGTCAGTATTACTTCTCACACACTTTTATACTGTTACTATTTCAATGTATATTTAACTAGCTTTTGACCGCTACATCGCACGCATGGAATTTAGAATGAAGTATCTATTTTTTTAATTTATTTAAAGACGTGGCAAAATAGAGCCTACATTAAAAGTTAGACCTCTAGCATTATATCTGGGAAAATTGCATTCAATTCCAGTCAGTCGTTTTTGCGTGATGACTGTTGTTTTGGCTTCTGTTGCTCTGATAAATATTAAAAAATAAGTTTTTCTTCAATATGTCTGATGTCTATACATTATTATGTACTGACATTGGTCTATTACAATTTATTTATATATATAGATTTAACTAATAGCAGCATAATTAAAAACTTAAGCACTTAGAGTGTAAAAAGAATGTGGATACTTTATCGGAATCCTTGGCGTCGATATATCAAGCGAAGTCCAGTTTCGCGGTCACTTAGAGAGTAAGGCCATATTAGCCTCGAAGAAGCTTGGTGTGCTAAACAGATCGAGACAGTATTTAACCCCGCCCACCGCCTGCAACTTTATAAGGCACAGGTTCGGCCGCACATGGAATACTGTTCTCATCTCTATGCAGGTGCACCCCAGTACCAACTTCTGCCTCTTGACCGCATTCAACGGAGAGCGACTCGCATCATCAACTGACACCTTGGCGTTGCGTAGAGATGTAGCTTCACTCTGCATCTTCGTAATACGATCGAATCGATCGAAGTGTACTCCTACCTAAAAGGCCGGCAACGCACTTGTGACTCTTGAGTTGCGGGTGTCCATGGGCGGCGGTAGTCACTTACCATCAGGTGACCAGTCTGCTCGTTGTATCGCATAAAAAAAATAAAAAAACTAAAGTTGTTCATAATAAAGTATTTTAACGTGGGAGAGCCAGGCTTTGGCTCGACCGGAGTATTACCACGGCCTCACAAAAAAGCGACTGTTAAACAATGCTTGCATTGTGTGACCCAGTGAGTAAGGTAAGCGGAAGCCCACCCGCCTTTCCCTTCCCCTCTATCCCATTTTTTTTCCCAACTCTAAAAGGCGGCCTGTTTTGACTCTTGAGTTGCAAGTGTGCGGAAGTAATTTACCAACAGGCGAGCGGTCTGCTCGTTTGTCCTCATACATTTATATACATACCATAACAAAAATAAAATAAAATATATTATAAATGAGAAAGTAAAGCCATCTGTATCTTTACATACTTTGAAACCTGAATAAAGACGAAAAAAAGTCATGTCTACAGTTGGACTTACTACTACGAAAAGTTACTTTCCAAGTTGTGTGGCTCATTGATGCGATAAGTACTTGTAATCAACACGATAAGTAACGTAAACAAGTTACTTAAACTTGTGTCAGTCATACAGTGCCGGTTGATGCCAACAGGCTTGCCCCCTGTTATGTTAGTGGGACCCAATTCTAATTGTCTAAATGTGGGTGTTTAATACACCTCTGACTACCCTTATTGGAAACAGTACTTTTAATTGCAGTTCGATGTTTCCCCACCTTAATTTTTTTCTTTTAATTTTAGGAGATGTTAATAGCATCATTAGAAGCAGAACTGGTGAAACTAGATGAGCTAGTCATAGCTGTTGAAGCAGAGAAAGAACGGAAGAAACTGGAAGAACCTGTGAAGAAAGAGGAGTCTGATGATGAGAAAGAGGGGCTCAAGGAGGAAAAATCAAGTGGTGAGTGATCAGAGACTTTGCAATAGGAAAATCTATTAATTCGAAAAGAATACAAACAAGTTACCGAATTGAATTGAATATTTATTTGTAGAATATAGATGTGTATTTAATTTCTAATAGTTTATTATAATTTATTTTAAATCCATTACTTCCCAAGCATCGAAAAGTTTGGATTTTTTTTATCAAATCTTGAAACTAAGTTCATAATACGCTAAGAAATAATAATACGAACAAAAAAATAAAAAAATTGTACTTTAATGCTGAGTCAGCCTGTCCTATAAATATGACAGTGGGGACATGTGATCAAAAATTATAAAAGTAAACAACTATAAGAATATTAACTGTATTTGAAAATTTGACCATTAACAGTTTTAAACATAAAGTTCTATTAACTTATTTTGTATGGTAAGGTATAAAACAATCACTGCAGAGCGTTTTTCAAATTTATCGGAAAAAGTAAGAGGTTTTTTTTTTACAACTTTGTCCCTGGCAACGCCTCTGTTTGTCCCTCTTCGTCATATAGTGACCAATATTGTCAAACCTAACAGGTTGTAAAAGGCGTTCTGATGTACCTAGTGTAGGTTTGCTTGCCTTGCCTTCCGATTTTTTCATCCAAGAATAACAAACCCTACGCCTGAAATCTAGCAGAGGGATGGTCTCATTTTTATTAACCTCGTTGTAAATAATCCATGCATTCACTAGGGACATCTATCTCTCTCTCTCCGGCCTCCATAAGCGCTTGCCTGAGGGCGATGGACGGGGATAGGGATATCCATCGCCCTAGCAGAAAAAGGTCGGAGATGGTGGCGCGAAGTGCTCCGCGCGTGCCACTCTCTAAATTAGAGGCAGGATCACACCATAGCGGGGTCGCCATGTTAAAATGCGGCCAAGTCTGCCATGACATGCTCCCAGTGTCATATTTATAGTACGGCTTATTTTGAAAGATTTGTTTATGTTTTCATTTTTTATATATTTGGTGAAGGTCTAAGAATCAGTTTTATGTAAATTGGAGTTGGCAGGTTTTTTACATTATGGTATATTAAATTAGAATATGATGCTTCTTTTTGAGGCAACAAAAATGATATTATGAAAAAATTACATTAAAATTACGAATACACTTTTTGCAAAAGGATAAAAATATTTTATCAGAAAAACAGTGCAAGAATACGAATTTTGTCATAAACAATGAAAATAAACGACCTAACATGTAAAAAAAAATGTTGAATATGTTGTCTTAAAAATAGGACAGTGGGAAGGAATGATGGTTAAAAACAACTTCGTTAATTAACCATGAAATAGCAAATAAATACAACAAATAAGGATATCTCTTTATTGTGATATTGCTATTGTCAAAGAATCAAAACTTTAAACCTTACCTAGAATTGCTATATAATTTTATAGTAATATTTTTTTACCTTAGGGGTGGTCTATATGATCTTAAATATATAAAAAAAAACAAATTTAATATAAAAATGGTTCACTAACGACACAGTGTGAGGATGTGTTTTGTTTTGTTCTTTTATTACTTTACCACCTTATCGGCTTAGAGATGGAGTATTATCTTTCAATTCAAGTGCGACCAACATTGCCGTCACAAATTACAAAGGTGACGAATAACACACCCACAAAAAATAATTCCATTAGAGATCTAACTTCAGAAGAAGTGCAGCCATGTTTGGAATTAGTTAAAATTATATGAAACCCGCCTGGGGTTACATTACTTATATGTGTACTTTTTAATCTACATCTTATACCCTATGTCACTAACACTATTAAGAAGAATTAAATGACACCACAAAGGGCTAAATCCATAAGGCCATTTAGTTCCAGGGCGTGTGACAAAGAAATATCTTGCTTATCTTTTTAAATTACGTTGACTTAAAAGTTTGTTATTTCACTGTTACAATGGGTAGCAGAACTGTATTTGATATTAAGTTCAGCTTGATACCTGAACAGATTCCCGAGAAAGAGGGTCTTGACAGACGGACAGACGAACAACAGAGGCATTGTATAAGGGTTCCGTTTTTGTCTTTTGATGTGCGGAACCCTAAAAATCATGAAAAGGAATGACTTATTAGAATAGGTTTGGCATTTTATACACGTTTTATTACTTTCTGTAATTGTATAAATTCTTGGACGTATTATTTATTATCATTCGTCCTATTCACTGTGCTCTTGGCATAGACTTACTATAGAGCGATGTTAACGGTAGCATTATTCAAAGGTTCGTACTACCAACAGTACTTGACGTAAATGTTGAATGTTCGTGCTTTGCAGTTCATCTGTGTTATTTTGTCGCTATAGATAGGCCTAGGTATCGACAACAACAGTTGCGTTGGCTTCTAAAACCAATAGGTCTGGATCGTCACGCAAATTTTGTTATGCTGATATTTCTTTACGAGTCATATCTGTACGGGTGGTGGTAGTAAGGATGGATATATCGTCGTGTCGTAAATATTCCGAATCAATATAGGGTATGCTGTTGCGCACAATCCTGTTTTCGATATTTAAAACTATGCACTCAACCGTATTTGATAGATATTGGTGCGCAATTTAGGATTTGGGACAGTGCACTTAACATGTCTGGAGTGAGTTCCTTTGACTTGAGGTTAATAACTGTATCCGATAACGGTACAACTAATGTCACGCAACGTGGTCACTTTGTGTTTTTTTTCTAGTAGTTGTATCAACTTACTTTTATGCGTACTTATTAGAAGAAATCAGGCAAACAAACTAAAGGTTTCTCTTTAAAATCACGAAATAGATTTCACAATATTGAAAGTTATAAAACACTTTTTGTTCTCGCGCTAGTATGTTGCTAAAACTAAATAAACTAAAATTATGCCATAATAGTATAGTAGTACTAAGTGTTGTGATGATTAGAATTGTGGCGTTAACACCGTGTAGCGAAGACAAGCTGAACTACGTAGCAACTACTCTAATGTCGTAGTACGATCCTAATTCGGGATAATGAAGTCTCCAATAGTATATGTATTATTACTAAACTCTCAACATTTACCGTTGTACGTTGTTACCGTTCGTGTCAAATTTCCGCGACGAGTGCTTATAGAATTAATATTGATTGCAGAGACGAGTGCGAGCGGTAGCGCGAGCAGCGACTGGTCGTCGTCGGAGGAGGAGGGCGCCGTGTACCGGCTGCGCGCGCGCCGACATCTGCCCGTCAGCTACCGCGCGCAGGAGTACGACCGACTTATCAGCTCCGCCATCAAGGTACTCCACACAGTCCCATTGACGATTCAAAACGTCTCCGTGCCTTTATTTCGCCCTATTTACTCTTTGTGGCAACCGTATCTATTAGACACTAGATAATCCTACATAATCATGTATTATGTGGTTCTACTGTAATGACATAGGATAATTATTGTTTCATTTAGATTTTTGCAATCTAACAAAAAGGACATTAAAATTTACAAAAAATCATCACAAATTATGAATTCCAGAAACCAACAAAAAAAAAACAAAATTTAACATAAAATTAAGAAGGATCCTAAAACCGGGTAGGAGCACTACATGTTAAAAAACAGTTTAACAAACTTTAAACTTATATGAAAATAACAAATACACTTTGATCTTTTTGATGTAGTAGTTGAATTCTGGTTCCCATGATACAGTTTAACTTGGATTATGGGTACCAGGACTCTCTCAGAAGGTAACAACATTGTCTACATCAGCATAAGTTTAGTAAAGCCATGGAGAAGGCAAACACAAGATTAAAATTAAATTGACATATAAAAAAAACAAAAGTATTCTAACAGAAATATTACAAGTTAAGTGTAACAAAACAACAAATCCAACCTGCTTAGCAATCTGCCATCCACATCGCAAACGCAACAATAAACAAAAAAATATATATAATCAAAACAAAGTAAAGTGTTAAAATAGAAAAGAAATATTCACAGAACTATTCATTAATATTTATATATATATATATATATATAAAGTCATACTTGGTGGATTTAAATTGTAAGATCTTAGGCAACCTTCTTTTTTTTGTTATGAAAACCTTGCGAGCTGTAATTTAAGATGCAAACGTCAAATTTTCACATAGGGACATTTTGAACATTTTGTCATAAAGGTACAATTAAAACTTCCGACCTTTCTTCATATTTTTTATTGAAATAGCCCGTTATCCCAATATTGCCCTGGAAATTACGAATGAAATGAAATTATCAACTAAATAGTCAAGCCTTTCGCTATTGACGCCTCTAACGAAGGAGGAAGGTATAAATAAACTCTTCAATTGAATCTTACAGTTTTTTTATGTGAATATGTTCAAACAGGAGGAGTACGTAGAAGCGACGACGAGTGCAGGCAACCAGGGCCGCGGAAAGGATATATCTACTATCATAGAAGCCGCCGAAGAAGAGAAGATGAAAGCTGAACGGGAGGCTATGGAACAGGTACATCGGTTTTTTCTTTTTTTATAATATAGGGGGACAGATGAACAGACGGGTCACTTAATGGTAAGTGACAACCGCCGTCCATGGACACCTGCAACTCAGATGTCGTAAGTGCGCGGCCCGCCTTGAGGGTGATTAGAAATTGGTGTATGCGGGGAAGGGAAAGAAGAGGGGGGACGAGAGGAGAGGGGGAGTTGGGCCTCCGGAAACCTCGCTAATTTTGTATTACCACTGGGGTTGAATGAGATCTGTCTTTCTCAATAAAACAAAACTATTAAACTGATCGGGTCGATTACTTTAAGGCTGTATATTTTTAACAAGTCGTTTCTATCTTTGGCTGTTTTAATTTTGTTTTGTTCGAAGTAGGATACTGCTGCAGAGGTTCCATTGTAACCAAGTCAGGCTCTGATGATTGAATCCCAGGGAAATGGACAGATGAACTCAAATTTTATGAGCTACTTTTTTTCATATATGTTAGTAAGTTGAAGTGCTCACTGAGTCAAATTATTATTAATTAATTATATTATTATTTTGACCTGTGAATTTAAAGTTTTGATAGCACTTTTTAAGAACAGTTTTGGGACCCTTAAGTTGCTAGACTTTCACGCCACAATAATTTTAATTTTAAAATAAGATTAATTATAGGTGTGTAAAGGCAACTAACAAACTTTTAACAATTTCAGGGTAAACCAGTAGAAAAGAAGTTGAAGAAAAAGCAGCGACGCAAGCCGCGCAAGTTGAACTCGCTCGAAGTGCCTTCCGAGGACGATGACGAGACAGACGAGGACTTCAAAGACACCGGGTAATTAACAACTAATACATCGCTGACATAGATCCGATATCAGGTACCGGATAATCGACGCAGACACGACTGTCTTTGATCGGGACTGATCAGCTCCGGATTGCTATTACTTAACATATACTTCGAATGTTTGTAACAAGACAATTGTGTAAAAAGAGTGTCTTAGTGTTCTTCTCAATAGGTTCTACATATTGGCACAGGCAGCTTCTTTTCAATTGTCTTCAGCATTTAGCTTCAAGACTTACTTAGTGTGACTGATTTCTTCTCTTGACTATTCAAAAATACCTATTTTCTAAATGCCGGATTATTTTCTATTTATCTTTAGATTTTTCTCTTTAACAAGACAACTCCCACATTAGGAAAGATTTATGTGTCGCTGGGGACTTGACAAACATACAAACAAAGAACACCCAGACTTGGGAAAACTTTGTAGATCACAAATTTTTGTCCAGTTCAGGAATCGAACCAACAACCCTTTGGCTCAGCCTTCATTCACTTACCACTAGACCAATAGGCTCGTTATTTCCAAATGAAATAAACATTTTCAAATGAAATAATGATTTTGATTAGATTTAAATGGGTGTATTTTCTCAGTATGGAGTCATCGTCAGAAGAGATATCGTCGTCTGCAGAACGCGACAGTTCGTGCGACTCGCGCTCTTCCGACTCCGTACCGCTGCGGCGCGCGTGTCGATCTGATCATAAGAAAGGTAAGTAACTAACATTTGGCAACAAATCATTACCTAAAATCCCTAAATGCCATCTAAATAACAACTCTATCAACCCATTTAACAGTGGTAGAGCCATGCTTAGGCACGAATGGGCCGATACCACGGCCTCATAGGAAACCGGCTGTGAAGCAAATGCTTCCGTTGTATTTCCCCGAAATGAGTGAGGTTTCCGGAGGCCCAATTCCCCTCTCCCCATCCCTCATCACCCTCAAAGGCGGGCAGCGCACTTGCGACTCTTGAGTTGCAGGTGTCCATGGACGGCGCTTACCGTCAGGTGACCCGTATAATCTTCTGTCCGTAGTAGGAAAAAAACCTATAAGTTAGGTATGGCGTTCAAATAAGTAATAGAACTGAACTCCATCGATTATTTACTATTATTGAAAAGATATTTGATTTGTTAGGTAACATTGTTTTCTTTTGTCATTGTTACCACAAATATGCATTTTTTCAATAAATAATAACATTGTATGCTCTCCTGTACGTTTGTCAAATTTCGAAGAAATGTCAAATGTGACCTCTTAAACTCACTTACCCTACCTAACCCTACTTTACATATAACTAAAAAAAAAAGAATGTTATTTTAAACACGTAGTTATGGCAACAAAATGATTTATTACGTCAGAGGGTTCTTAATTCCCAACATCAGCCAGTTCCGAGTTAGATGGTGTGTGAACCTAACCTACTTTGTTTTTCTGTCGAATTTCTCTTCTTTCAATATACGTTCTCCTTATTTATTATATTTTATTTATATATTACGTATATAGGAGTCATTTTTTGTCAGTTAAACCTGGGCGTTTAATGTACCTCTTCATACCACTTCGGGGGTACAGGCGTGAGTATATGTAAATGGCTCATATCATCACTCTCCCCTTTTTGTTTCATGGGTTACATTTTTTGATTAACTATACTTTGTCTACAGAGCGCCCAAAAATGGCTGAATCATCTCCAGAAGTTAAGAAAAAGAAGAAAGGGTTGTTCGAAGAAAGCTCCAGTGAGTCCGCCGGCGCCAAGGAGTGGTCCTCCTCTAAATCTAAGTGAGGACAGTTTGTGTGGTACCATTGGAGTGTTAGAGCTTGTAACCATTATCTAAGGGAGATTTTCTTTATATAATTGCTAGTGTCGCGGAATAATAGCACATTTAAATAAACAAAAAATCTCTTCCGCTGAATAAGATAGATTTATTGGTGAAATATTATAGTTATACCATATCTATTCTGCTTTCTCACCCCGTTTGTCCCACCGCATGAGTCGATAAGCACTCAGACCTTCACCACTTACGAAAGCTGATAAATTGAGCAATCCTTCGCGCAACCTCGATCAGTTTCTCATAGATACATATACGTAATTTTTTTTATCAGGTTACTAATGTCTGGGTGTTGTGAGATTAAATGGAATATGAGATTTATTTGTGAACATACTTCTGCTTTATTCATAAATAGATTTTAAATATTTGTCATAACTTGTTGTCTGAATTATAAATTATTGTTTTACTTAACAAATACAAAATGTAAAATATGCGCAGGTCAAAATCTAAATTCAAGTTGCCAAAATCGAAGCGTCGCGAGAAATCTAAGAAGCATCGCAAGCGAAGCGGCCTCACGCAGTACGACGCGCTAGGGAACGTCATACGAGCGCGAGTCACGTACGGGGGACTCAGCGGGGACGAGGGACTCAACGACTGGTCGCCCAAGCATCGCACGCGACAGAAGAAGATCAACTACACTGAGATGCCTAACACCGAGTCCGAAGACGTAAGTTAATACATCTCTTGATATACATACGTACCTTCGGGTAGGCTCTCAAACGCCCCAATATTGCCAACTATAATTTATGGCCATCATCTGGGCGTTTTATGACACATACTGTCCCCCACCGATAACCGCACGGCTACGGTATTGTATGACTGAATCTAATGTTATTTGGGTATATTGTAATGTTTAAAAAAGTAATTTGTAACTTAAACGAATACAACATTTTTGCTTTCGAAGTAATAGCAATCTTCATAGCCAATTTTTTTTTTGACACCAGTTTTGATTTCAAACAGGACTTGGACTGGCCTGTTGGTCTATCGTTTAGCGATCCTGACTGCTAAGCCGAGGTAGTGGGTTCGATTCCCACCCAGGACAAATATTTGTGTGATTACCACGATCATTTGCTCTGTGTCTGGGTGTAATATATCTGTAATATGTATATATTTAGAAATATATAGGTATGTTTATCAGCAGTCTGGTTACCACAGTACAAGCTCTGCTTAGGGATCAGACGGCCGCTTGTGAGACGTGTGAGGTATTTAATATTTATTTTAAATTTCTATTCTGACCACAAAATATTACAAAACAGGTTTTTAAGAAATATTATTACTTACTTAATATACTTATATATAATACTTAATATTATTATTATTATTTAAGTTTTTCGGCTAACTCGTAAAAAAAGAACTTTAATTTTTATGAAATAATAAAAGATGAATACCTTTAATAGTGAAGTGGTTCGTTCTTCTTTTCCCGTTCAATCCACCCCACTAATGGAATATCCTTCTTGTCGAAATCAGAACGACGACAAATCATAAGCTAAAAGGGAAAGAACTCTTGTTCCAAGAATATATAGAATTCGTTGTCATTAGTTGATAATTTAACAAAGCTATATTTGTATTTGTAAATACATCTATATTTGTGTACAGACAGAAACGTGATTAATGCCACATTTTGAAGTATTTTTTTATATTATAGGGGGACAGACGAACATGCCACAGACGGGTCACCTGATGGTAAGTGACAACTTCCGTCTAAGGACACCTGTAACTCAAGTGTCGCAAGTGCGCTGACGCCTTTGAGGGTGATGAGGAGAGGGAGAATGAGGGGAGAGCAACGAGGAGAGGGGGATTATGGCCATTTATGTAATAGGTGGCAAGTCAATTGCCGTCCTTCGGACACTTTTTGAATGAGATCGGAAAATTGGGAGTATATTGAAAGGAAAAAGGGAAAGGTTAGGTTAGAAAAGGAAATGGATATTGCTTATCTATTGGGAAGTATAATATCTTAAGCAAGTCAGGGCCGCATACATATAACTCGAAACTGGTTGGTGCCGGGAAGTCCTAGTCCTCTTAACTTTTTTAGTCTTAATTATATGCATATGTGTTTTTAACTTTAAGTTTGTTTATTTATCAAGATCATTCTCAGAACACCTACTTCTTTTTAATGTCCCACCCATAGTTCAACTGGCAGGAAATTAATGCCTTCAGCCAGCCTTGTCTTTTGCCTTAGTCAGCCTATGTACTAAATGTGCAAAAAGTTTGTAAATGAATAAAATAAATATAATTACTTTATCTCCAGGAAATGCATAAATCCAGCGGCAAGCATATGCCTGATAGTTCAGACGAATATAAAATCGACGACTCAGATATGACATCCGATTCGGAAAGCGAGCGTAACAAGCGCAAGAAGAACGAAGAAGAAGAACAGAACTCCGAAGAAAAAAGAAAAGCCCTTAGCGACTTGATTAAGAAGACTGCCGTTGTTCCTCTGGAGAAATTACCAGAAGATGTGACAAAGGCTAAAACAGAAGAATTGCAGGCGCATCTAAATGAATTGGCAGCTCAAAATTTAGGTATGGTTTTGTTTTTTTATTTGAATTTTTCATAGTATGCAACTCAAGAATCGCAAGTGTGCTGCCTGCTTTTAACGGTAGAGGAGTAAGATGGGGAGGGAAAGAGGACTGAGGTGTCCTCTAACCTACAGGCCTCCTGTAACCTAACTTTCTCCGTAAAAAAATAACTGAAGAATTGCTTAACAAACCGGTTCTCTGTGAGGCCATGATACTACTCCAATCCATACATGCCTAAGACTTTTTCTCTTACGTCAAAATTATGTTTTAGCTTCTATTTTACTTTAATCTGATTAATCTTTACTTGCCATAAGCAAAGAATTATTGTGGAAGTGTTTATAATAAATCAATACATTTTATTATGTTACAAATAGGTTTGAGGCCATTCACCCTGTCATGCATAACAGGCGCTTTGAATCGCTCAGTCGAGCCCAGCCCGCGTAGACCAATACCATGCTACAAATATAAACTACGATAATTTCTTAAACATATTAGTGGTAATCGCTAAATGTGCTTCTACTATGCATTGAATGGTTAGAATGGTGGTTTTTTTTTTTTTTTAATATGATTATATACGAATTAATACTACAAATTTCAAAATTGTTTACTCATTTAATTATACAAGCACACTCTACACGTTTGAAAATAAGTAGTTTTCTAATCAAATTATGACAAAATGAAACAGAATTAAATGTAACTACATATTCCAAAACATAGATTACTCTCTGATCTTGGAGTCACCTGAACCTTAACCTTGGGAATATGCTAACTAGAACTCCTATCCGAGTTGAGCAACGTATTTTGAGTTTGCTGTATGTTTGGATTGTTTTGTTAGTTATGTTGAGATGTTGCTGCCAAAGTACTTGTAATAAAAACAAAACAATAGAAAGGAGAAGTGTTTCACAGAGTTGCTTGCCCACTCTAAAATGTAGTTAGTACATATTCTAACAAATCTCAAAGGGGAAAGATCAAGCGACTAAAGAAAAATAGTATCAGTATAAAAATTACAGTTTGAAGTCAAGTCAAATATTAGTGTCAAAACTGCTATCTAACATTCGGATTAGTATGTACTTTAAGATGTGAAGACATGCGTAATTGGCCGGGTTTGTACGGCCGGCCATTGTTAATCAAAATAAGTACTCCGTTAGGAGTAAGTTGAATACCTACTTTCTTTATCTTTTGCTATGTTACCGTCGAAAGGAAGCTATAGATGCGTGTTATCCTCAAAAATATCGTCTAAACAAGGTACTTGTTAAGTTCTCATTTTTGAGAGATATTTTTTTTTAAGTGATTAATTGTTGTTGTTAACCTTGGAAATTCGTTCAAGTGAGGATGGTAACCATCTATATTTAAAAATCCTGTGCGCTCCTATTCAACTACATCGGCTAGATGATTAGGATTCGGATCTTCTTAGGATAGAAGTCTTATTGAAATTGGGAGTTGAATGTATAGATCCGTATATAATGTCTGTTTGTCTGTTATAGAGTCGTCAGCGTCGGCAGAAGAGGTTGCGAGTGGTGGGTTTGGAGGGGCGGTGCTGGCGCGGCCCGTGCGCGGTCGCGGCAGCCGTGGGGGGCGCGGCGCCAGGTACTCACTGCTACTACCTCTGACTTTGTTAACTGCCTCATTGTCAAACTACTACAGATATTCTGGAGAAATAAAGAAACTAACGTACTTACATATAAACGCTAAAAACATTGCACTGCTGTTTTGGGCAATCCTATAAAAATATATGTCAAATAACGAAAACAAGCTGAACTCCCAAGTAAATATTTTTAATGGGTATAACTAACTTTTTTACTGTTAAGAAAACCCTATTTGAGGTAATCAATTCAGTTCGTGTATTTCAGAGGACCACGCGGAGCCCGTAGTGGTCGCGGAGGGGGCAGTGGGTTAAGCTTTGGGGGCGGAGGGTCCCTGGAGACCCCCGCCAGTGATGATGCACTCGCTAAACTCATCGGGGTGAAGATTAAGGGTGAGAATTGCATTCAGCTTCATTGTAAAATGTTGACAATCGTAATTTCGGGTAAACAAAACGTATTGTACTTTATAAATTGCTAAATATCGCTAATGTAGAACAATACTTTAAATTATCTCCTCTCAACCTATGTTTGTAAATCATAAAATATTCATCTTTGTTTCTTCAGATCTCAGAACAGATGGCTCACCTGTGAAACCTAATCAAGTAAGAGGATTAACTACAAAAATAATCTACAATTTAATGTACGTTTAAGATTTGTTCTTAATTTATAAATGTTTGCAGGCTGAAAGAGAAAGAAAGCGACAAGAACGCGAAGCTAAACAAGCTGAACGTGAAGCTAAACGCGTCGAACGCATACAGAAGAAAGAAGAGAAAGAAAAAATGAAAGAACTAAAAGCGAAAGAGCGCGAAGAGAAACGTCTCGCACGCATCGCTTTGCAAGAGAGCAAACGTGTAAAGAGGGAGAAAATGGAATATGTTGGGCCAGCTCCTGTTCCGTACTCTCACGGCCCGCCGGGCCCCAGACCTCATCATCCTTTCGGCCCCCAGCAATGTCCGCCCGGCCCTCCTGGCGGGCCTGCGGTCAACCCCGGAGAGATGAGAGAAAGACCAGCCGTGCCACGATTGCAAGTGCGAATGGAGCTACGCGGTGTTTTGCAGCCGAGGGCCGACCATCCTCAGAATGCTTTAAGAGAAGGTAGTTCAGATTTTTTTTTGGACCGTCAACTATTATTCGCTTCAATAGCATTGTCTAAGACAATTATATTAAGTACATTGTCTAGTCTATTTTGGATTTTTAATTGTATTTATATGAATTTTCTATTGTATTAATTTTAATGGTCAGGTACGTTGTCGGTAGCCGGTTCACCGCAACCATTCAAACCGGTCTCAGAAGAACCAAGCATCATCACAAGAATGCCACACATGATCAATCAACAATACAGGTATTTCATTTTAAAATTAAATTGGTTCATGTAAATATCATAATGAGAATTTTGAGACTTGATTTTAGCTTTTTATTTACCATAACTTAATATTGTAATACTATGTAAAATATGCAATCGTTTCTCACAAGAAAAAAACGCTGATTGAAATATCTCAATAATCTCTCTCTAATCCCTGGTTTTGGTTGCAGAGGACCAATGATGTATCCAGGCAGCGGATCTCCCTATGGACCGCGACCTCCACAAAATATGTCAATGTATTCCCTTCATGGGCCGTTAGGTGGGTCACGACAGTACCCGCCACAATACTACCAACATATGCGAGGATTATCATCACACCCCGCGTATCCAAGAGGCCCGTACTCCGGACCGAGCTCACCGGCTCCGAACAACGGACCTCATACAATAACACGACCACACGGACCTATGCCCGGTCATGGACCGCCTCATGGCCCTTTACCGCCAGGACATGGACCACCCGGGCATGGGCCTCCACCAGGACACGGTCCATCTCCGCCAGGACACGGTCCACTTCCGCCAGGACACGGTCCACCTCCGCCAGGACACGGTCCACCTCCGCCAGGACATGGTCCACCTCCACCAGGACACGGTCCACCTCCACCAGGACACGGTCCACCTCCACAAGGACACGGTCCACCTCCTGGTCACGGACCTTCTCCTCCCGGACACAACCCTCCACCAGGCCACGGACCTTCCCCTACAGGGCACAGTCATATAAATTTACATCGGGCTCAAGCACCTGGCCCACCTTTACCACCAACAACGAGTCCTCATGGACCACCGAACTCTCTCGGGGGCCCGGTAGGTCCCAACCACCTGGCGATGCTTCGTGGTCCACCACCAGGTCTCGTCGGACCCCCAGGTCCTCCAAACCGAGTACCGCCGGTTGCGTCACCCTCTGGTCCTCCCCGATCCACCCCACCGGTAGATCATGAAGGGCCGGTGCTGATAAAAGCAGAAGTTAAGACGGAACCGGAAGCTTATCGCTCCCCGACCGGTTCGCCGACGCGGGAACCCTCTCCGACACCGGTACCTAGGGAAGACCCTCCACGACACCCGAAGATTAAAGTCACCGAGAACAAAGACAGGAGGCCGCGGTACCCTCTTGGCCCGTATGCACCACAGTATGGACCGTACGGACCCTACGCGCCCACGACCAACCCCGCCGAGCGAGGCGCGGCCCCCGCTCGTGGGCCTCCTCCGCTCCATCACCCGTACCCGGGTGACATGCGGTCGCGGAGCCCCGCCCCTGAGCGACAGCATCCCCTGGAGCTGTCCCACGGGCCACCCGGGCCACACCGCCCACCAGTCCTGAACGCGCAACTCAGGCCGCATGTGCCTTCCGGACCATCCGCTCTACTCGGTCCACATGGGTCTTCCGGTTCGCAGGCGCCTCCGGGGCAACTAGGTTTACACGGGCCTCCCGTACCATCTGGTCCACAGGCGCCTCCCGGACTATCCGGACCTCAGGTACCCGGCTCACACGCACCCTCCGGCCCAGCAAGACCACACGCGCCCCCAGGGCCACATGGGCCGCACGCGCCACCCGGACCGTACCTGCCGGCGCACTTGCGGCCCCTGATGCGGCCGCCGTTCGGGGCGCCGCCGGAACGGGTGAGCCCCGCTGCCGCAACGTTTGGGCCCCAGTATCCCGACGTTACGCGGGCGTCCCCTGTGGAGCGGGGCGTGTCCCCTGCGAGGCTGGAGGCCCTTGCCCCCGTAAAGGCCGGCTCACCAATCGCCAGGCCGCCTGACGGGACTCCCCCCACACCGAGGCCTCCCGACGGCGAACCGGTGCAGGTTCCAGTGATACGCCCTCCCATCGGTCGGGAGGAGGGTAGCGTTTTTGGAGGTCTGGTCTCTTATTTCTCGAGTCAACATGAGGACGATATCGACGCGTAGCCGTCACTGTACATACGTGGAATAGATAATTATATTTAAGGTTGCTCCCTGGCGTCCGCGCGCCTTGTCTCTGGTGCAATGCAATGAACTACTGGGCGATAGCGAAGCGCTCGGCCGTCTGGCACAACATTTACGCGACGCTGTGCTCGCCCTTGTATGATATTATATTGTGTTAGCGTAGGACGTTTAGTTTAGCGATAGGACTAAATATTATATATTATTGAGTCTTTTTGGTCTCGAATAGGCGAATGTATTATTATTTTCTTTATGTTTAAGTGAGATTTATTTATATACGACCGATAGGTACTTACAGTATACTCTGGAATACGAATTTTATGAATGAGATCAATGACATTTTTTTTGAAAAAATAAATGTTTTCTTCTACAACTAGTCGTATTAATCGTCCATATTTACTTCGGACATATCTTTGCCCATCCATCAAACACTAAAAAAAAAAATCCAACCAGAATCACCAAAAAAAACATATCTCAATTTTTATCCTGTCAACGTCATTTACCTTTTATGAATAATCGTATGTACTTTCAATTATCATTTAACGACACTGAACTTTCCCGCCAGTAATTGTTTTATCTTTATTTATTTTAAATATACTATATATAAGCTTACCATAACGATTACCTACCTAATGTTAATGATTGCCTACCATAATCTATGATTTAAGAAAAGTTCTACACAAGTTTAATAAAAGAATAGTTTGATTAAACATTTTATTTACGAGGACGTCCAGCAACCTTTTTACTTCCAGTTGTTTGCTTGTTTTTACCTCCAAACGATAGTGGTTGCTCTGAAACCGAAATGAATATTTGATTGGGTTTTATAATTTCCACTTCCAAGCACTTATTTTCTAAACACATTTAAAATTTATGCATTCAAGTTCGTCGTTTCAATTTCATAAAAATTTATGATAAACTTTAAAAAATATGTCAATTCGCCTGGTTGATATATCTGAACTAGCGGTATTCCGAAGTTTTACTTGCGTTTAATTTTATCGTTTCTAATTATCGAAGCGTAATATTTTATAACCTATAGCAGGGGTGCTCAAACTTGAACTGCTGGCGATCTACCTCAATATTTTTAGACTACTTACGATCGACTTGAGAGGCTGCAAGTATGTGTGATGCAGGGTTGTCGTTCATACACGATACACCCTACCTACCTAGGTAGGGTGTACCGTAGCATATATAGATATTAGCTTTCCGCACAATTTACATTACCTTAGTCAAGGTTTGGGTTAGGTTTACTTAAGTTCTTCTCTACAATATCAATGAAAAAACTCCTAGTTATTCAAAATTGCGAGTTTATTCGTTGTTACAAAACAAAAGAGTTACATATGGTGTTAAACTCAACTAAGGAGTGACTTTGGATCTTGAAGCGTGGCACTGCATGTCCTCAGCATACTTTTCATAAGATGGTGCGTAACCACTGAGTGCCAATCGCAAGCATGATGACATATGATCGTCAGTTAGTCGATTGCGATATTTTGACTTAATTATCTTCATTTCAGAAAATGCAGACTCGCACAAGTAAGTTGACCCAAACATTGCCGTCAGTTGAAGGGCGATTTGCCTTAGATTCGGATATTTATCTTCAGATATAAAACGCCAGAAATTTGTATCAGATGCTGTAGCTTTGAGATGTATATCTGATATAATCTGCACCAACTCATTTTCAACAGAACATGAGTTCATATTAAACTGACTTGCTACTTCAGTGGTTAATTCCTCAATGTTTTTACATGAAAAAGGATAACTCATAAATGATGCTATATTTGCCAATTTACTGCAATCATAAAAACGCATTTCGAATTGTCCCAAAATATTTGATAATTCAGCCTCATACGTATCATAATTCAACTGAGGAATCCTTGCTTTCAAAGACGGAAAATGTTTCAGATCGTTTCTTTTCAGTTGATCTATCATAAGTTGCAATTTACTTTTGTATGCGTTTACTGCGCTAATCATCTCAATAATAGTTTTTCCTTTACCTTGAAGCTCCAAGTTAATGGTGTTTAAGTGCATTGTGATGTCAGTCAAAAATGCCAAATCAGTCAGCCATTTTTCGTTTTTCAACATCTCAGTGTCATCACCTCTTTCGTCTAGAAAAGCTGTTATTTCGGGCAATAATTCTTGAAACCTTTCTAAGAATTTTACGCGACTCAACCACCTGACGTCCGTGTGAAGAACTAAATCAGTGTGTTCAGCTGACTCCCTATCTTCCAACTGCAACTTAAAGAGCCGCCGTTGCAAGCTACGTGCACGGATGGAATTCACAATTTTTGTTGCAATGCCCATAATTTCCTCCGTGTTTAAAACTTTTGAACACAAAACTTGTTGATGTATAATGCAATGGAATGAAAAAAATGAAGGGAATTCTTCATTAGCTCGACACAATGCCACAAAACCGTTCTTGTTTCCAGTCATTGCTAGTGCTCCATCGGTTGTAATGCACACTAATTTATATATTGGTAGCTTGTAGTTTTTTACAAAATTGATGAAAACGTCATATATATCTTCGCCACGGGTCTTCCCCTTCAGAGGAATGATTGTCAAAAATTCTTCCTTAGCCAACATGTCATTCAATACCATCCGAATAAAAATACACAGCTGGGCAGTGTCTGTCATATCGGTGGATTCGTCGAACTGTAAAGAAAAGTATGTACATTCCATGATATCATGTTTTAGTTTATCTGCGATGTCCTGACTCATGACTTCAATACGCCTTGTGACAGTCGGACGAGATAACTGAAGTTCTCTAATAGCAGACATGATTTCTGTTTTATTTTTAAAATCTCCAAATAAAGTCTCACCCGCTTCAATAAATGCTTCCTTCACAACCGATCCATCTTCGAATGGTTTCTTGTGTTTCGCCAATATATGAGATATTTTAAATGACGCGATCGTAGCAGCTTTTGATTGTTTGGCTGGTCTTGTGAACATGGTTTGTTCTTTTTTCAAACAAGATATCAAATTACTTACTTTCGTTTTCTTAATTCACTCTGTGGCGGAAAATCCTTTTCATAGTTTTTATGAACCGTTTTATGATGCCTCTCTAAGTTACCACGCTTAGGTATTGCAACTGACGCACGACAAATAACACAAATGCACTTATCCTTCACCATACAAAAGAAAAATTCTTCCTCCCAATCGTTATTAAAATAATACGTTTTAGATTTCTTCACTGCACTCATTTCGCACTATTTAATAATAAACTTTGTATCGACGTAGTATCGCCTTCAAGTTACAATTCAGAATGACTCCAATTCCTGCAGGCGCAACATTTATATCGGCGTGAACGAAAGTCTCGAATGTTCCCGTCAAACGCGCCGCCCGAAATGGTCTAGTACAGTCTAGAAACAACGGGCTTTTCTTTGACAAGTACCGCGCGTTCCTTTGATAAAGCCGCCTTTTGCCGCAAGCAGTGTTATTACGTAATAAATTTTTGTAGTTTAGTTACCTACTTATTAAAAATTTTTTTCTTCTCAAGATCTACTCAAAAAGCACTCGCGATCGACTGGTCGATCGCGATCGACCGTTTGAGCACCCCTGACCTATAGTATTTCTAAAAATATACTCTATCCAACTCAAAGAAGTTTTCAAATCCGAGTGGTACATGCAGTGCCGCCCGTTTAAACAAACATACAAAAAAAAAGATCGCTTCAGTATGCTACAGGCGAAACCTTTAGAGCTTATTTATTAGCCTATTTTCTCCTTTGGGAGGCAGTGCAAATTGGGATAACCTTGATTATTTCCAATTTAATAAAATTAAAGAATTATTAAAATCGGTTCATTAGCGATCTAGAATTCGTGTAACTAACACAAAAAAACATTGTCGAAACGAGGTCCTCGTTTTTTTTTAAAGTCGGTTATAATAAACTAAAGTTCACTCACCAGGTGGGGCTATCTTCAGTGATATGTCGTACGTTTTACTCTTCGGTCTTTTAGCGGCAGGCTCTAACTTTTCAGGCGTTTCGGTAGGTGTTACTGTTTCTTGGGTTGCTGCCCAACCATCCTAAAATTAAAAGAAAATGTTCAATAGTCTAATGTGTAAGGTCCTTATGTAAGGTGACCCATGATGGGAATGTTTCAACATTTTTGATAAATAAATACGTTGGGAGAAGGTTCGATGAGTAGTAGTAAAAAATTAGTCTCAAAACTTTTTTTAAATCATTACAGGCTTGCCCCTATTACGTAAGTGGGACAAAATGTTGGTGGGCAAAATATGCGCGTTTGAGACATCTCAGCCAGCCCCTTCTCGGACATATGCGTGAGTGTATTGAGTATATAAAAAAAATATATACCACATACCTCTGGATCTTCTATCTCAGGTGCAATGGGTAAGAAGGACAACATATTCCCGTCTTCGCCTTCCTCGTCAGAGCTGCAGAAAGCTGCTACGGGCTCACACGTCGTTACATCAACCTACGAATGGAGTTACAGTCTTATATTACATTCGTTGATACCTTCTTTTCTAGGTAAAGACATAACTTTTTGAGCTAGTACAGAATGAAGTGCAGCAGAGTAAGATTTATTGGTTTGATCTTTCGCTGATCGATATGGTTTTCTCTACATTATAGTAGACCACTTGCGGATATTGTGTCAAGTAACTGTGATTTAAGTAAGACAAATTATTATTTTTAGAAAATAATAAAAATTATAAATAGGACCAACAGCTCATTGCACAAAAGAAAAACTCGTACACCAGAAAGCTAACGAGTTTGAAACAATTATTTAAAACACTTTTAAAAAAGTAGACAACAGACTATTCGATGCATCTATCATAAAATTTAAGACTTACATATATGCTTTTTTCATGGATGCCATTGTCAGAACTGGACCAAATTGATGTGGGAAGCTTTCAAATAAAAAAAATCGGTTCGCCCAGTTGAAAGTTCTGAGGTAACAAACTTAAAAACGTGTCCTGACGAGCTCTTCCAATTGATCCCACTTCCCTTTCTCTACACGACAACGTTGGCCTAAGGAGTCACCGGTTGAAAGTGGAAAATATACCATCTCGAACTAAACGGTTCGGCTCTTACTTTCTGTGCCGATCGGTTAAAGCCTGGAACTCACTACCAGTGGACGTGTTTCCCTCCCACTTTGATCTCGGGTCTTTGAAGTGGGGCGTGAAATAGCATCTCACCAGGCTGCTAGTGTGGGTCACCATACTGCATTGTCTACACTTGCAATGAGGATGGTCACTACCACTCTTAGACTCCACTTGTTGCTTTCCATCAGGCAGAGTAGAGTCATTATCAGTAGGCTAATATAAAAAAAAGAAAAATCGAACCTCGATTTCTTCATCGTCATGGCTCTCCCCAGTCTGGTCTACAGAGCGGTCCTCGTCCTCTACGTCAAACTCACTCTCCCTCTCCTCATACTCTACATTCTCGTCTAACTCTTTAAAGTCAGGCGCAAACGCCGACCAGTTTTCCACCTGGTTCTGTGCCCAGATCGAAACGACACCTAAAAATAAGAGATTTATTTATTCAGATTTATTTCAGCTCATAAATTAGACCCTTTTTTTGGTAAAAGTATAACATGATTGTAAATGTAATGATTATATATAAAAAAACACCCAAACATTTTTATCGTGGTAGACCCATGCTTAGGCACGTATGGGCCGGCTCGACTGGTGCGATACCGCGGCCTACAGAAAAACAGGCTGTGAGAAAATTTGTGGTTTCCGGAGGCCCAACTCCCGTCTCCTCTTTTCCACCCTCTCATCTCCTTTTCCTCTTTTCCATCTTCTCACCCCACTCCCGCATCAAGCTTAAAGGCAGGCAGCGCATATACAACTCTTTAAGTTGCAGGTGTACATGGTCGGCGGTTGTCACTTACCACCAGATGACCTGTTCATCTGCCCCCTATTTATACAAAAAAAGTAAACTAACTAAAGAAAATCGTTCAAATAAAATTATTGATTTTATTCGCCTGTCTTCGTTTTCAGGAGCATTTAACTATGTAACGTGCATTTTCACTTCAAAATTTTCTTTTCTTTTGTATTAATATATAAACTTTTTCAAGATACACACAATTACACTGTGACTCTTATATTGCGCCAATATTCCGATACTTATTATACAGGCTGTATGTAGTGTAAATAGGTGTATATATATATAATAATATGTGAATGTAAATTACCTGCACTAATACTAGCTATGATTGGTCTGATTGGATGCCAGACAACATCGAGCAGCAACTCTCCCTTAGTTCCATGAAGAATCTTCACCAAGTTGCCGATAGACTTCTCCCAGATGTACAGGGCGTGCTGTCTCGCCGAACCAGCGCAAATATATTCACCATCGCCGGAGAAACAGCACTTTTTCCAAGTTGTTCTGTTCATTGAATAATTAATAATTTAGCGACGCGACAAAATAGTGTTAGCGTAGTTATTTGAATTATAAATAATGTCAACATTGTTATGTCAGTCTGCAGTGTAGGCAGCGAGTGGAACCCCTTCCATTTTCTAATGTGGCCACCAGCTGGCACTGACTCTTTAGCCCCCATCCTATTTGGTACTTTACCAGTAAGCTCCACGGTTACCAATAAAGTTTTTTAGTTTCTGTTTCTTTGGCGTTTTTTACTCCTGTGCACGCACTTGTCACCAATACCTTGCATTTGATAACATTACTTTTAACATAGCAAACTATTCTTGCGTTGGCAGTGTTGATATATATTTTTAACTGTCTCTTTTCCAAGTGTAATTCTCAATATCTTGAGGACTATAAAAAACTTATTTATCAGTGAAAAAACTATTCGGTGAGATTGCACACTAACAATAAACTCACTTGTTAACTAAATCTTGTAGTTTCTGTATAGGTTCAGGCTCGCCATTCATTCCACATCTGAGAACTGTATTTGTGTCATACACTCTTATAACGCGATCTGACGTATTCACTAAAAAACAGCTGAAAATATAAAACAAAATGAGAACATATTACTTAACATGAAATTGGAAAACAAAAATATGATTATTATGTAACAATCTAAGACTTTCTTTACTTTTGATAACTGTGGTTTTCTTGCAGCTCTTTTATTAGATTTCAAAATAATAATTCTTATTTTATTCATAATACATACAACCCCATATACTTTGCAATAAAGCTTATATCCTAACTAGCTGACCCGGCAAACGTTGTTCTGCCATAAAAAATCTGTAGGAGTATAAAAAATAAATGTTAGCCGCATCTCAGACCTACCCGATATGCACACAATTTTTCATAAAAATCGGTCCCGGCATTTCAGAGGAGTTTGGTAATGAACACCGTGACACGAGATTTTTATATATTAGATAACCTTTATTACAATTTTGAATTATTACAACCTATGAAAATATTGAGAGTGCAGCACTGGGTAGTGGATGGTTAGCATTCCAGCAAAGTGTACAGTTAAGTTGCGTAGGTGGTCTATGCAGAATTTGTTGTGTACAAAATAAATAGTAACTCACTCCCCTCTTCTTGCAAATTCTATACTTTTGATGCTAGTGGTACTTGATGTACCAACGGTTATTTTGAAACTAGCTTTCAATGTCAAGGACTGACAATCTAAAATAAGTATCTTCCCTTTGGCATTGCCTGTGTATACATGGTCCCCACGGCGGTCAAATGATGCTATTACATTTATGTCACCCTGAAAGAAAATATTTTAAAATATCATCAGCGTTTTCAAAATTGAAATGTGTGATTTAATCAAACATTATAAATCTAAGTCAGTTAAAATAGGATCAAGTGGCAGTGAAGGCTTTTCATAAACAGCCCCTGTAGAAGTAAGTCTGAAATATCTCTCTCTTATACATAACTAAAACCAGTATCATTAATAAAAACTAGAAGTTATTCATAATTATTCACATTATAGATCATTTTAACTTACATCTTCATCAATAGGTAGTATTTTATGTTCCCCTTCTGTGTCAACCAGCAGTGCGGCATGTCTCATAGGACAGACTAAAAAGCGTCTTTTGTTTCTTGGATCAAACTGTACTCTTAATATTGGTGTTGGGAATCTATACCTCTGCTCACATTCCCCAGTCAGAACATCCCAAATACATACATTGTGGTCCGTTGATGCTGATAAGAGCTAAAATTTTTATTATTTAAGCTTAACAAATATCTAAAGATTTTTCAAAAGAAATAAGAATTCATCACAGCCTAAAACAAATTTTGTTTCAAAGACCAAACACATTACACTATTAACCTCAAAGAAGAGGTGTATCTTTTCAACATAATAACACTTTATTTTATAAATTGTTTAGATATTTTTCATTTTTTTATTCCTCTTAATCTTTAATATTATTTATTAAGTATATTTATATTTTGAGTTGCAAAAAGAAAAAAGAAAACTGCTTTGTTGTGTACCTTTTTACAATTTCTAGACCAGCTAAGACTACAAACAGGATAAACATGTGCTGATATTGATTTAGCTATGCCCCGGGTTAAAAAGTCCCATATAAAAATCCTCCCATCATTGCATCCCACTGCAAGTAAAGTGCCTCTTCTGTTGAAGGCACAAGTTGCAGCTAGTGATATTGAATCAAGCGTTCCATCAAATTCCTGAAAGCAGTTACGTTATTTACTGGTTAATCATTGCTATATAAAACAGTACATATAACTGTATTTTTGATTTACATTTGCTCCAATAGAAAGTGGAAAATAGTCAATATTGTTATAAAAGACTAACCTCTGGGTAATTTTGTCCAAATGATTCTGAAAAGTTTTAAGTAGAAGTGTTATAATAAAACGAAAATTGCTGCACATTAAATGTAAACAATAACAAAATATTCTAAGGTTGATTAGAGTAAGTACTCACCCAATAACTCCAAGTTCATGGTTAAAGCTTATATTTACACTTTCCCCCTTCCATAAATATGCTCTAAAAAGATATTTTACACTACCGTAGTTTCAATAACGTTGCCTTTTTAATAATTCGATTTTAATAAACAGACGCATGTCCGACATGTCGCACAGCGTAACATAAAAATGTTTGACATTTAAGGTTACAGAGCCGAAATAATAAATGTTGTTACAGTAGTATGTACATGTAGTTAGTTCTGTCTTCAATCTATTGGAAAATCATGTTTGCTAGTAAAAATGTTTAGTTGCTAATGTTACATTAATTTACATTTTGAGGAAAATTCTAATTGTATTAGAAAATATATTAGTCTGTGGTCCAACAACTGTCGTTGATAGTTGTTAAAGTGACGGACAGACGAACAAACAGAAATAGCAGAAATAGGCACGGGATAACTACCCCCACCTGCTGGTAAGTGAGAACTACCGTCCATGGATACTTGCAAGTTAAGAGTTGTAAGTACACTGTTCGCCCTTGTGGAAATTCAACGTTTATCTGTGAGACCATGATATCGCACCGGTATGATATAATTTTCTGCCATTTGTGAAAATGTTACTTAAACAGAGACAGAGAATTGTATTCTCTGTCTACGTTTTACCCATTCCTTATCTTGGTCGTATAGATTAAAGACTTCTTGTCCTCTAATGGGGCAAGTTATACTTATATTAATTTCTATAACCTAATACATTTCTGAGTTTGTCTTTTCGACTGATTTCATTTTATGGTTTAATGTTTGGAATTCTCAACGTAATTATATAACGATAAATTTAAGTAACCTTTTGCCTTGCTAAAATTTATTTTTTCCTTAAACTTAAACTCACTGGTCACACTAGTGTAAGTTGTTGATTGATTGGATAAATAGGTGCTTGGATCATTGGATGCAGCTTTCATAGGTATATCAAATCAAAGAATAAAATAATATATGCACCTATAACTGATATAAAGACTGATAGTTAAGTGTTTGTGTATTTAATAACACAAAATTGCAATATCTTATCAATTTGCTCATATGAATTTATTGTCTAGATCTGCACTGGGCAGTTTTTTTAGTTGGTATACTTTTAATTTAAACATGTCATTAGGCATTATTCATGTTTACGTAAAAAGCAAAAAGCAATTTATAACGACTTTTAAAATTTACAGTTAAAAATAAACATTTACGCCTCTGTATCATGAATATTGATACGGGAAGTGATAATCATTGGAGAGGTGTTCCTTTGACCGAGCTGTATGGGTCGCAGTCGCCTTGGGGTGCTCCAGAGTTCTCATTAGTGGCTCCGGCGTTCAATCATGCAGTGTTGTATCATGTGCCCAGTAGCGGATGCGTGGCTAGTGATACACCACCCAAACCACAGATTGGACAAGATAAATGGGACTCGGAACATGTCAGATTGCCCTGTTCTAGTCATAGCTTGTACCCTGTAGATGATGTAAGTAGTATTAGATATGTAATACAATTTAGAGGTTTCTAGGCTTTTCAAAACAAACTAACTACTTTTAGCCTAACTTTTAACCACTAGGCTGTAGTGTAACCATATTCAAAGAAAACGGAGCCATGTCTTATGTCTACCAGCGTAAATTATTTATCTATGTATGTTTTTTTTGTATAATAGAAATGTATGTCATGTGTTCATTATTTATATAACAAATTTCAGGGTTCTGGTAAGACTCGTTTAAAGAAGAGATGGGAAATGATAGAAAATGCTCTATCTAAACCACTGCGAAATAGTCATGACCTCGCCAATGCCATAATCAGTTATAATACTAAGTTCAGGAATATTTGGAAGTTTAAGGGACTGCATAAGTTATTTGATGAGGTATTACTACTACACATATATTTTTTTGGGTTGCTATCAATTTCTTAGTGGTACAGTATACATATTTTATTGTTTTAGTATTTAGAAGAAGAAGAGTCACAATACTTCTTTGATGTAACCTTACCAGAAGTTGCAAAATTGGCTTTATCTCTTCCTAAGTTGGTGCAGGCGCCGATACCTTTGCTTAAGTAAGTTCTTATCTGATTCTCCATTCCTTTAATCTTTAATGGGAACAAAAACTTTTGAAAGGACTGTAAAAAATGGACTAGTAATCAATAATTAGTAAAACTATAATTCTATATTTAGTCTTCATTAAATAAATACAATGCATTTGTGTAATTTTCCAGTATATATGTATTTATGTTTCCAGAAATAAAATCAATAATATCTAATCTATGCCTATCATGTTTGTTTTTGTATCAATAGCTACAATGAATCCTCCTCTATTTGTGACAGAAAATTGTTTGTTTGTTTTTGTATCAATAGGTACAATGAATCCTCCTCTATTTGTGACAGAAAACGCCATCCATGTGGCAATCAGAAGGACTGAGACAGCAGAGTACATGGGCATTATCCAACTTCAGTGATGTTTTGGTGGGGTGTTAGCTATCAAGGAGTGACTGAGCCATATTTTTGTAGAAAACGTTTCAAATCATAGGCACAAAAAAACACACGATTCTTGAGAACCTGGTTAAGCCAATATGGTATGCTCTAAATGCTTTGCTACAATTTGGAGTATCTAAACAATCCATAAGAGTGGCCGTGTAGAATTTTCCCATGGAGAGTGTGTATCTGTTGATAACTGGCCTCAACGTTTAAAGGACTGTATTAAGGCCAATGAAGATCATTTTATATGATTTTTTTTAATGCTATTTTAAAAATGTATAAACTAATACACATAACAGTCATAAGTGTTTTATGCAACAGAAAAAAAATCCTTGTAACAATATTTATGGTAAGACTATGTATACTGTCTGATAAATAGCAATCGTATTTCTTGGTCGCCTTTGAGGACACCCGTGGAAAGAGGTGGGGTGGCCCTATTCTAGTTCACCATGCACCACACTGCACCAAGTGTCAATTAGTCACTATTAAAAAAAAAACATTTAATTGCAGGCAAAACAAGAACCGTTCCATTTCCCTGTCACAACAACAGGTAGCATGTCTACTTGCTAATGCATTTTTCTGCACATTTCCCAGAAGAAATTCCAGGAAGTCCTTCTCAGAGTATTCTTCATATCCATATATAAATTTTAATACGTAAGTATGTGCATAGTCAATTTTCCTCTATTCTCATAAAAAGTTTATACTTCATAGATATGAAGTGAAGAAATACAAAAGAGAGGGAAGATGAGAAGATTATCACCTTCTCTCTTTTTGTATTTTTTTTTAATTTTACTAGCATTTGCATTTGTAATTATCAGTTTTGTTAAACCAATCGCTACTGAACTCATTTGCCTGCCACGTTGCTCAAGTGGTTAATGACTCTGACTGCTGAGCCGAAGGTCGTGGTCGTCCACAAATCAACAACTCACCGCGTCTGGGTTTTCTTAGTGCCTGTTGTTTTCTATGTTTATAAAGTCTCTCGCGACAGGAATAATTCTTAGTGCTGGAGTTAAAAAAAATCATAAAAAGCGCTCCAACCCACTTTAAACTTTGTGTTAAAGTCAAAGTAAAATTTAAAAGTGCTATAAATCTGTATTATTTATAAATAAATTTATAAAACAATTATTCTATCTATCTAACAATTTTTGTTTTATAAAGATTTTGAAACCATGTGCGATGTGCACCAAACTGCCTACTTTAGATATTTTAGGACCACACAAAAAAATCACAATGTATTTTTTTAGCTAAACAGATGCCGGGTATCCGCTAGTCTATAATGAAAATAAAAATCATAGGTCAACACACCAAGAGGTTGTCTTGTTAATCAAATTTATTGTAACCAATGTAATGATATACATATTTATTTTAGGTACTCGCTGTATGAGGCTACAGATTCAGACGCGAACCTGGAGAAACTAAAATGCATTTGCCATTACTTCAAGAGAGTTGTAACTAAAGGTGACATTCTTAATTTTTCTAAATTCACTTATTAAGACAAACTGTCTTGCTATATTGCTATTATATATCATTACATCAATGGGTGGTAAATGACTTATTGCCATTGCACTAAATAAAATGAATGGTCATAGAGGTTTCTCTGTTTGTCCATTCATCACAATAATTTTAGGTTAGGCACGAACGGGCTGGATCGACCTGAGTAATACCACAGCCTCATAGATAACTGGTAGACACAATGCTTGCACTGTACTGCCAAATGAGGGGGGGTACCGGAGGCCTAACTCCCACTGTTCTTCCAACATAACCCGCCTCATCAGGCTCAAGGGCTTGCGACTCTTGAGTTGTGGGTGTCCATGGGGGTGCACTTACCATCAGGTGACCCGTCTGTCCACCTTTACCATAAAAAATATAAAAATAAATAAAGAATATGCAATTGATTTTAAAAAGAGTCAAATACTATTATTAATAATCTCAATTACTAAAGATTTAACCCTCAGTTTTTTTTTCATTTAATTTAGCGATATAAAGTATGATAGGCGTCTTCTCTGGCGTCAGTCGGTTACGACCAACAAGTCCGTACATGCGTGGTATGTTTCCAGTACAGTGCCGGTCGGTACCGTGACGTACAGCCGGCGCTGTGTGGGCGCGCGCTCGTGGCCCGCGTGGTCGCGCTCGCAGCGCCCTCTCGCCGCGTTACCGCTACACGTCGACTCCCGTAACACCATTGAAGACGCCGATGGATTGATTCAAGTCGACTTTGCTAATAAGTGAGTGTTATTAAACGTTATACTTTAAAAGATACACACGTAACTCCTGACTGGATGAACCGATTTTGATTTTTTATTCACTTGACAAGACATCTTGTCTTAATCGAGAGTGTTCTTAACTATATGACAAATTTGCTAAGTTTGAATATCCTCAGCTGTTTTCTAATCGTGGCCGTGTCGCGGGGTTTTCAAACATTTCTACTCAAGTCTTCTTTAGTCACTAGGGTTATATATAGGGTTATAAATCCATTAAGTTCTAGAGGGCTGGATGGATGTTTTGTTTTATTTTTTTATTTTTTTAGAAAAAACATCTCCTGAATTAGGAATAATTCTCGTGTTGTTGAGGGCTTTACAAAAATGTAATCAATATACACAAAGAACACCCAGACTAGTGACAATTATTTTATGGAGACATTGTGTGTAACATTACAAGATAACGTTGGCATTTGCTACTACATCTAATAAGATAAATTATATATACATATATATTATTATATATTATAATTATATATATATGTTTAAAATGTTAAGTTGGTCTAACAATGTATTAGTAATATCATGTGTAATGTTTTACAGGTTCCTAGGTGGAGGTGTTCTTGGTCACGGTTGTGTACAAGAGGAAATCCGGTTTGTGATATGTCCAGAATTGTTATTGTCAATGCTGTTCACCGAGGAGTTGAAGGCTAACGAAGCTCTCATGATTATAGGTATGGTTTACGTTGATATTTTGATCTAAAGAGTTATTCCTTTGTGCAACTTCTTTGTTAAACTTCTAACTCAACATTCTTTGAAGCAAAAAAGAAGGAGGTTAGTGACTGTAGATATTTTATGGTGTGCCCTTCTGTTTATTTTAATTGATGGTGTAAGAAGGCGGGCTACGTTTTTTGAATGTATGTAAATATGAATGTTATATGTATGGTATTTCCTCGTTACCACCTAGAGCCTAAAAACTTAATAGTTTTGACAAGTGTGGTTTGTTTTATTTGAATCATTTTGAGTTAAAAAAAAATAATTCCAACACAACATACCTGCAGTATTTGAAAAATATTAACATTTAAATTCTTAGATGTTTTTTGATATTTTTTCAAAAGCCAACTCACGGATTACGAATGATTCCTGTGTCGCGGGCGTTTGACAAACCTGCAAACAACCGACCCAAAAAACACCCAGAAACGGGACAACTGTGTGTTTGTGGAACACAATTTATTGACAATAAATCAAAAAATGTTTAACAATGTCTTTGTGGATGTTATGTCCTCTTTAATGTATGACGACACACATTTGAATACTCAAAATGTCAATGAGAATCATAAATAGGAAATTGATCTCGCTAAGTCTAAAATTAGTATTGTCATGTCCACTCTAATGTTTGATGACACATTCGAAGTCTCAAAATGTAAAATATCATATATATATATATATTTTTTTTAAAGACAACTGTATCTCGGGGAACTTTACAAACATTAAAATAATACCGGACATAAAGAACAGCCACCCCCGACAATTTGAGGATTACACAAAGTGTCGTCCTGTATTCAGTCGAACCCACAACACTCGTGTGGCAGCGTAGTTGGCACCTGTCGGTGTATACTATCAACTTTAACTTCATGGAGTAAAAATTGTGTTTTCTCGAATAAAAAAGGTTTTTAAAACGTTTTAATTTAATTTTATTGCAAGAACGCGTGTTCATTTTGCCGAAATATGTTTTATTTTTCAACCATAGTAGAATAGCCTATTGAGTGCAGTTATATCGTTTCGTAGGTGCGGAGCGGTACAGCCGGTACGTAGGGTACGGCAGCTCGTTCCAGTGGCGCGGCTCCTTCTGCGACGCCACGCCGAGGGACTCGTCGGCGCGCCGGCGCTGCGCCGTGCTCGCCATCGACGCCGTGCCCTATCACAACCCGCTCAACGAGTTCCGGAAGGAGAACATCACTAGGGAACTTAATAAGGTATGTACTAAATAACTACTTACTACTAAATAACTATACATAGATTAGAATTATTCTTGTCTATATGTAATGGTTTTGTCTTTTATAAGATTAAGTTTTAGATTTAGATAAAACAATATTGACTGCACGGATGGCGCAGTAGTTTAAGTGATCACCAGCTGCCACACGGGTGTTGTGGGTTCGATCCTCATACGGGACAACACTTTGTGTAATCCTCAAATTGTGGTCAAGTCTTGGTGTTCTTTATGTCCGTTATATGTAAAATTCCCCGCGATACAAGAGTTGTCTAAAAAAAAAAGATATATAGGTAAATGATATTTTAAATTTTAAAGACAAAAGTATGTAGTATTAAAATAATGTTAGTTCAAATAGTGTTGCTAACTGATATCTTTATCAGCACCCGACTGGTGTTGGCAGTCACATGATCATAGTACCTTTTTAAGCTATTTTAATCGATTTGATTAAATAAAGTTTTATTAATCATTTATAATTATTATTATTTTATAGTGTCAATATCCATATTGAGTCGGTAGTTTTCTTTGTCCTGTATAGGCGTGGGTAGGCGTATCGTTCGACACAGATCCGCAGTCCAGCAGTCTGCAGTACCCCGGCGTGGCCACCGGCAACTGGGGTTGCGGGGCCTTCGGGGGCACTCCGCACCTCAAGAGCCTGCTGCAGCTCATGGCCTGCGCCGAGGCCTGCAGACCCATGGCCTACTACACCTTTAGTGACGATCAACTCAGAGATGATATTATTAATGTATATAATCTGTTGGCGAGGCACAATGTTACCGTTGGTGAGCTTTGATTCGGTATATCAGAGTTACTATCCTAATGAAATGATTTAGATATGTGGAAGAAACGGATGAGGAATGAAACTAGTGTAAAGTGAATGCTTGCGAACGGGCTAGTAGGGATCTACCACGATGATCATACTTTCTTGCTGTGATGTGCTAAAGAAAGTGCAGGTCAGAAGTACCTGAAAGAGACAGGCTCATATTAAAGTTTTAACATACTTTCTTATAATCATTTTGCATAATTGGTTTAAAAAAAGTAATTTCTAATTCGGCTTTCCAATTCCTTTAAATTGTTAATAAAGGTAAAGGTAATTTAAGGAATGATCTTCTACATTAAGGAGTTATACCCTCGAAATGCAAATACTTAAATATTTACAAACTATAGTATAAAATTAGAGGGTTCCCCTCAATCCGAGACTCGACTCGATTGGCGTTGTATTTATCGAGTGAGTGAGTACTGGAGGCCCAGAAGCTACTCTCCCTTCGCCCCCCCATTCTCCCCTTTCATCACCTTAACAGCTCTTACAACTGTTTGAGTTGAGTCCAAGACGGTTGTTACTTACTATCGGGTGAGGTTTGCCCCCCCCCTATACCATAAAAAAAATGAAAAACCTAAAAAAACCTAAAACCTAAGTTGTTTGAGTTACGATCTCACAAATGAAGGTACTTCCTTAGTTGATTTCCGTAATTGTATACTTCGTCATCTTTTTTTATTGTGTTCTATTTGTTTTCTCCAGGTCAGCTGTACAAGCACATAGTAAATTTCTCAGAGAAGCAGAAGGACGTAGTGAAGGGTAGATTGCACGCGTATTTAGAACAAGTTCTAAAAGGAGTAAAGCCTCGCTCACCTACCCCTGAACATGACAAAATGCAGACTGTAAGATTCTTCTTTTTCTTGAATAAAACTTTCTTCTTCCATAAAATTGTAATCAAGCTTATCTGGACAGAACATTGAGTTTTAAGAATCAGTAAAAAACTCCCAATGTCTTACAACTTAAAACCATTCCAAAATTCCTTCATTTATCAGAACCAGAAATGAAAACAGTCAAGGGCCAAGACCAACACAGAGCAAGAGCATACAAATACCGTTTAAAATGTCAAACTAACTTGGCAAAGGTGTTATGTGAATCAATAAATGACATAAGAGTGAAAAAAAATGTTTGCCAATCCCAAGCTACAAAAATGTATTCATAACAAATAAGAGAGATGTTGTCAGCTCCATAGACCTGGAGCTTTGGCCATATCTATTTAATTACTTATAACTGAATTGTACTTTTATTTGTTTCAGAGTGTTACAGAATCAATTCCAGAAACAGTTTTGGAAATTGAAAGTAGTATCAATGAATCTCCTGACCTGTTCTCACAAGATGAAATGGACCAATGTTTAATAAAGACTACACTAGAAATGGAACAGGTGGATAAACAGAGAGACCGAAATACAGACAAACAAACTAACAAACAAGTTAATAAAAAGGCGCACTTGAATAGTTCTAATACTCGGCATAATACGTTTGACACTAAACGGAAAATCGAAGATAGTCCAAACTCATTTGTTTCGAATAAATTACTTGCTACCGACAAGCAAACAAACAAACAAGATATCGAAAAAAGTGAAGAAAATAAGTCAAGTAATTTGCAGTCTTTACTTGATACCATTCAGAAAATGGAAGAAGGATCCATATCGGGCTCTGAAAGTTCCAGTGTTTTTGCCGAAAAACAAAACAGTAACAGAACAGAAGAAAGCACTTCAAATACCCGTCACTCTTTATTTGATACTATACAAAAAATGGAAGAGGAACCAAATTATTTGGTTTCGAGTCCATTGCTGGGCAATCAGAATAAGAACGTTACTTTAAATGATACACACTTGTCAATGGAAGGCAAACAAAAGTCGGAACCCACAAGTGAAATGAAGAAGAAAATGACAAAGAAAATTACAGATTATTTTAGTAAGAAATCTATTTGATGCTTTGTCACTTGCAGTGATAATGGGATACATGACAATGTTCAAAACAAAAAGTGTGGCTACAAAATAATTTATAATAGGGTGAAAATTGTCGTCCAGTTTTACTTTAATATTTTTAATTTATTTTATAACTAGCAGCACGGGTATGTAACAAAAATTTCAAAATTAAAAATTATAATACACACACATAAGCCCTTCTACTCGTGTCAGGTTACTAGAAAAAGAAAATTATAAAGAAAGTTTGAATTTGAATGAACTTTAATTTTTAGTTTAATGATTTTATTTTGTATTATTTTTTTTTGTTACTTTTTAATCACTATTTTATTATTTTTTTATTTCTAATTTTTGTATAAAGGTCATACATAAAAAAACAAAAGCCATTCAATTTATTGAGTCAGAGTCCCTCTAAACGATATTTGACGTTGTTTTATTTGGGGCAGCAAAATAAATCGATTTTCAGGAGCTCCGACCCGCGATAGGCTTACATACAGTTGGCCATGTTGTAAAACATTCAATCAATCATTCTTGTCGTTGGTCGATCCCTACAAATTTGAAGGTTTGGCCTTGGGATTTATTAATAGTTAAGGCGAAAGATTTTTTAACCGGAAATTGAAGCCGTTTAAATTTGATTGGCAAATCAGTTGGGACCATCGGTATCCTCGGTATATGAGCCAGTCGACCAGCTCTCGGCCGGTGATAATGGTCGCTAAAATTAAATTATCCTTCAATTATTTAATAAGCAGCCTCGTCCCATTGCACATGCTCGTAGGCCTTAAATTTTCAAAAGCATGATTGAAATTCCGATTTTTAACGTCAATTCATGTGGTGACAGTCCAGAAGGGTTAAAACAATTTAAAAAATCCTGTGGGGTAATGGACTGCTTCTTCGATGTTAGTTACAGTGTCGATTAATTTGTTTTTTTTTTTATTTGGCCGGGGACTTTTTGGATAATCGAATTGTTTATTTCGTTGACCCTATCATTCTTAAGTGACACTATTGCCCTAGAACACAACCAACGAAAGTCCTTTTCTTATTTATTTGGCCTAGGCCATTGTCACGATGTCACGATCTCTGTTTAAGTTTGGAGTGCGAAAAATTCTTTTCCTAAGTTTCAGTAGTTGTTGTATGAAATCACTATCTGTGATACCTTGAAGATGAGCTCTCTTATTTTTCCGTTATTTTAAAATTTCAATGGAAGTCCATAAGGGAGACGATTTCAAGCACGCTTTAATGATATCTGCTCTCGTACCTATGTTAATGACGGGAAGAGTCTGTCGGAAATCTCCAGCAAATACAAAAGTAATACAGCGCAGGAGAGCAGAGGAGTTTCTAATATGTTTTAAAGTTCTGTTCATGGCCTCTATATGTGCTCTATGGCCCATGGTGCATTCATCCCACATATAGTCAATGAGGCGTTTTGTAGTAATTTACCAAGAGGCCCGTTTTTGCGGATGGAACGTATAGATTGTTGCTCAAGATTTATAGTTAGCGTAAGTTTAAACGAAGAATGAACTGTTTTCCCATCCGTTAAGAGAGCAGTTCCTGACGAAGCAACTGCTATCGCTATCTTTCCCGATAGTCTTATCTTAGCAAGTATCACATTTGCAAGAAACGTCTTAACAGTGCCACTTGGAGCTTCCAAAAAAAAAAAAAGATTTGTCATTATTCATGCTAGCAACTATAGTCTCAAAGGCGTGTCTTTGATCAGGGACTAATTTTGTTAAGGATATATGTGTAGAAACGGACCTCCCTATTAATAAAGTACAGAAGCCATCAAAGTAGTTTTATGTGGGTTTTGGGCCAGCAGGTTCAGCAGTTCCGGCGGTAAAATACCCCTTTGGCCATTTTCTAAGTGGACAGCTAACTGTAAGACTAGGATTCCGGTCGGGGATCGAAATTTGTATTTTTGCCAAACAGCTTCGGATGTACTTATTCTATATTATACTATTCACGTAGTTGTCCACATTTTTGACGCTAAAAGTAGCTTGGTCACATCCTTTATTGATATATTTGCAAATGTATTTGATGGCTTGTACTGAGTGACAGCACTCCACATTTATGTGAGCGTTAAACGTCCTACACAATAGTAGAGAATAAGGGACAATCCATCTATTATCTACTACTGTGTCCAAAAAATAAGGTGACATTTGAATTTTAAACCGCGCGTCGAAGGACTTGGAGAATTATTTTTTTTTTAGGTTGGTAGTACTGTCCGTGACATCTATGTCAAATTTACATGTCAAAATATTCATTAGTATTTGAGATACGCGTCGTTTTGTGAGCTGCTAAAAGTGAGTTTTTCGCGATGTCGAAATTTGTTGAGCAGGATTTGCATTAAATTTTGTTTGCGGAATCAATTTTCTGCTGCGGATACGTTGAGGATGGTGCAGAAAGCCTTTGGTGATGAGGCTATGTCTAAAAAAAAATGTTTACAAGTGGTATAGTGAGTTCCAAGTCGGCCGTGAACGTGTCGAAGACGAAGAGCGTCCTGGGCGACCATCAACCTCAACCGACGAAGCTCACGTCCAACAAATCAAAGATTTGGTGTTGAAAAACCGTCGATTAACGATCAGAGACCTTGCTGATGAGGTTGGCATATCGAAAGGCTCGGTCAATACTATTTTAAAGGATGTTTTGGGCCTCAAGCGCGTCAAATCTCGATTGGTACCGAAAACATTGAATTTTTTGGAAAAAAGGCGTAGCGTTGAAGTGTGTGAAACGATGCTCTCTGACTATCAGGACAAGATGGAACGCATGATCACTGGAGACGAGACTTGGATCTATGCTTACGACCCCGAAACAACCGATCAATCGAGTGAATATCGTGTCAAAGGAGAGCCGAAACCAAAAAAATCGCGCCGAAGTCGCTCAAAAATCAAGGTCATGTTGACTGTTTTCTTCGATTATGATTGGTGTTGTGCATTATGAATTCCTTCCGCCGGGCCAAACAGTCAACAAGGAATATTATTTGAACGTTATGCGTCGTTTGCGTAACGCTATCCGCCTAAAAAGGCCGGAGTTGTGGAAAGACAATTCTTGGTTTTTACACCACGATAATGCACCATCCCATACTGCAATCGTAATTCGTGATCATTTCGCCAAAAACTCAACCCATATCGTTCCGCAACCATCGTATTCACCTGATCTGGCGCCGTGCGACTTCTGGCTGTTCAGCAAGCTCAAAAGATCGCTCCGGGGACACCGTTTTGATACGATAGAGGAGATTCAAGCCGCAGCGAAGACGGAACTGAAGGCCATCCCGGAAAGTGACTACAATCAGTGTTTCGAAGATTGGAAAATCCGTTGGCATAAGTGCATTGCATCGGGAGGGGATTACTTTGAAGGGGATGAAATTGATTTGGAAGAATAAATAAAGAATTTTCGAAATAAATACAATGTCACCTTATTTTTTGGACACAGTAGTATATTGAACCTACTTCCTCTGATATTTAGCGTAGCGAATATTCCTCCATTTTCGATGACAACTGTATCAAGTCAGTGCTTTCCTTAAGTGCCGTTTTAAGCGTGCTATTACTTTGCAAATCTACTATGTTCATTTGCAAATTGCTTGGTACCTCACTAATATCAATTGCAAAAGGGTTTTGGAATATTTCCATGTTAAGGGAGCTCTTTTTAAAGTCGGTGAATCGATTTACAAACTCAGTTTGTAGTTGTGTTAACACGTTTCTCATTGTAATATTTTACCACACAAAATTATCTCCAGCTTCTTCCACGGCTTTCTTGCAATTAGGAAAATGGTCAAGCTTTTTTTCATCAATATGCTTGATAAACAGTTTCAGTTTCATCTCAAATGACTTTACATCTGAATACATATCGCAAATCAATTTATTTTTTCCCTGCAAGCGTTTGTTGAGCTGATTCAGTTCCTTAGTCAAATCAGTCAAAAAACCAAGACCGATAATCCACTGTTTGTTAGTAAGCTCTTCCAATGGCTTTCCTTTCATCTCCATGAAGTTGCCAATTTCTTTCCTCAAATAAAAAAACCGTTCCAAAACGGCACCTCGACTGAGCCACCTCACTTCACAGTAGTAAACCACGTCACCATGATCAGCTTCCAGATCTTCCAAAAACTTTTAGAACTGACGGTGTGTGAGCCCATATCTTCTTATAAAATTAACAGTGGATGTTACAGTACCCATTATTTCTTTCCAGGATATAACCTTGGAGCACAATTCCTCTTGATGGACAATACAGTGAAAAATCAATGGCACAGTAGATCCAGAATCTTTCACTTTGCTGATGATTCTCCCAACAACACCTATGTTTTGACCGCTCATGTTCTTGCCTCCATTGGTAGTGACACTTGTTAACTTTTCCCAGCTTAATTGCAATGAATCCAGAGCTTGTTCCACATAGTGAAATAAATCTTCTTCCGTAGTTGTACCTTTCAAACTGCACATTTTCACAAGCTCTTCGTAGACAGTAAAGTTTTTGTCAATGCCGCGTACAAATATGAGTAGCTGTACTGTATCCGACACGGCCGTACTTTCATCCATCGCTAAAGAGAAGCAGACTACCCCTTATTTCTGAGTTGTTCACACAAATTAGCACCCAAGTCTTCAGTACGTCGGGTGCAAGTTCTCGCAGGGAGACTAAGACTTTCAAACATTTTTTTCTGCTCTGGGCATATTTCTTCTACGATAGCTAAGACACACTCTTTTACTAATTCAGTATCGGTAAACGGACGTCCACTTTTTGCTAGAATCTCTGCTACCCTGTAACTGGCACGAACATTCGATTCGCTGTTGTCTGCCACAACCTTAAATATGTTTTGTTGATTTTGTAATGACGATTTCAAAGTGGAAATTTTCCTTTTTCCTATTTCTCCTTCAAGACAGTCAAATTTAGCTTTGTGCTCAGTGTCGTAATGTCGCTTCAGGTTATATTCCTTTACTACAGAAATACTCTTTTGACAAATCAAGCATAACGGTTTTCCTTTAAACTCGATAAAAAAGTATAATTCTGTCCATAATTCGTTAAAAACTCTTTTTTCCTTTTCTATCTTCCTTTTTCTTGAAGCCATGTTTATATAATTATTCTGTAACAATAATGAATAAAAAAAAAACAAATAAAATAAAACAAATTGCTCGCGAGTACATACAACGTACTTACCTCATACGTCGTGCGTGAGAAGTTATTCAGCGAAGGGAAGAAAGGTGAAACGAAACGTGTAGCTAGCAACCAGATGAGACGTGAGTTTCCGGCGAATTTCCACAACCGAATGAGGCGAGAGCTGCGCGCGGCTGTGATTTTAACTAAAGCCGGTCGCTTTGAATTTTTTCGCCGCCGCACACCTGCGTCTAATCAAAGACTGCCGCCGCCTATTGTCTCAAAGGAGCCGCCCGCCGCCGACAGCCACGTGCGGCGGATAAACGCAAAAGAAATTGCCAAGAATTGAATAAGTACAGCAAATATTTATTTTCGGTAGAAACAATACATAACATCACAGTCTTGATAAACAGTTCTTAAGAAATGAAATAGGTACATTTTTATCACCCCGCGTGGGAGCGAGCTTTCAAGAATACTCTCATGGCCCAGCAGCATGGCCGTATAAATTCTAGTGAATTTATATGGACGTCTTGCGGGCCGCACCGAGATAGTCCACGGGCCGCCGGTTGCCGACATAGATGGTCATAGTAAGGTCAAAAAATAATGATTTGATATATGTACTAAGGTGTGACGTCATGCCTAGGTATTTCAACTCAACTGACTCAACAGTCAGGGTTGGCAAGTAGTTTTAGGTGGGGTCCGGATACTGTGATTGTGATTTTAACGAGTTCCAGAAAAAAAAACAACATATAATAATTAAGTTATTACTATTTATTGTACTATTTATTGTATGGTTTCAAATAAAATTCTGAATTATAAAAAACAAGACCTAACCGGTGTTTAGACAGTTTTTATAGTTTGGTTCTCGAGAAGAACAGCAAATTCGAAGTGTGTCTTCTATGTCAGTTAATTTCGAACTACAATTATTTTTCAAAAGTTCCTCTTTGAGATCGATAGCTGGTTATTTGCAATTTTCATATTTTTCTGGGACATGTTTGGCCCAAAATTCAGTAAGCAAATTCGTTCTATAGATCGGCCAAAAATTTTACAAACAATGCAATGTCTTTTTCAGAGTTCTCCTTTTTATATTCAAGAATTGTCGGTAAATTAATAAATTCTTGTCTTGCTATATCTTTTTCAAAGTTACCCAGCTTACGACGAAGAGCAGACACGCTTTGTCTACATATTACTTTTCCATTTCCTTGTAACTCTATGTTGAGCGCAATTAAATATTTTAAAATATCTTTTAGAAAAGCCACAAATATTGCGCTTATTTGTTGCGAACTCAAAGTGCTTCCTGGCTCCCTGCGTATCTAAGTTTTGCAAGAAGTAGGTTCTTTTATTAGCCAGAATCGTTCAATAACTTGACCTTTACATTATAGTGTTGCAGTAAGTCAGAATACACTGAATCACATTAAAAAAGAAACTCTTTGAAATGCCGGTGCTTAAGAGTATAATAAGATCTCATAAAATTTATTAATTTAACCAAGCTTTCCATCACTTCTGTCAGTGTAGCACTAAGTTTTCCACCAAGGACTGCCTGGTGAATTATGCACTGATACGATATTAGACCTGAATTTTTATCCCTGATTCTCTTTACTACACCTTTTTCTATGTCAAGTAAAGTTTAGTAATAAATTACTTGTATAAATCTTCTCCTCGAGTGTAACCTTTCAACGGCAATACGGCTAGCAACTCTTCCCTGAAAAATTGACAATCAATGTCAAGAAATCTTACGAAAGTAGATATTTATTCATCATCAACAATGCCACACGATTCATCAAGTGCTATGCTATGCTATCTCAGAATCTGAAAATGGTTTCTGGTGTTTATTAAGCGTCCAGCACACACGTAACGCTGCTTCTGTGGATTTTTATTGTTCGCTCACGCAACGAGCTATTAATTTTGTGCTTTTATTGTAAGAACTGAGATATCCCTAAAGTTTTTCTTTACGATCCTCTCTGCAAAGAGAATTGCTGATGAGTTGTTTCATAATGTCGCTTCAAATTTCCACTTTTAACAATAACGACAATTTTATTGCATATAAGACACACTGGAACCGCTTGAGACCTATCAGGCAGCGTAAAACAATATTGGTCAGTCCATTCACTTAGAAACCTTCTATTGTCATTGTCCACTTTTCACTTTTTAGGATCCATATTAACGAAGAGATTTTTTTATTAAACGAACGATAACGAAAGTTCAAAATATTTTGTCACTAGGCACCTATATCTTTTTTTTTATAACTTTTAAGCACAGCTATACTCGTAGTACATATAGTTTTAATTTTATTGATCACTTCAATCTGTCTTGCTTGCAAGTCACCTGATTTTTATTATTTAAATACAAGCCTGCTAAACTATGAAAATGTATATTATATATATTACTATATATAATAAATATATTATATAGTATACAGGTGTATATTTATTGTTTATATATTATTTATTTTCTTTATTTATTTTTTATATATTATTAAATATAGCTTTCCTATTGTTAAATTTATTACAGTCCAAGGTTTTCTGTTTCGAAGTGGAGTATTGAAATTTATTAAGTAAACCTTGTATACCTGTTACCTGTTAGAAGTACATTGTGAATTGGACCACAGATGAAATAAAACGCATACAATAATATAATTAAAATTATTTATTATCCTTCATCATATCTCTAGCATACTAAACGTAATAAGTGTATAATAATAAATAATTGAATAGTAATTTAGTTTTGAAAATTTCAGCAATATACATATTATAACTCGATAATAGGTTAAAAGTTAATTAACTAAATGATGACATGCAAAGTAGGCGAATTATTATTGTTAATAGTTCCATAATAACATGTATCTACGAACATATTCCACAATTTGCTAAAACTGTTATACTATACACTAATAATAAATTAATAATGTAATATAAATATAAAATATAAAAATCAAAAATGAATCATTAACTAGCGACTTCAAAAAAGTGATATAACACTCTTTATTATTTTATACAACTCTTTGGCGAACTATAACAATATATGAGAATAAACATTTCAATAGCTAGCTATTTGCACTGAGCTCTTCACAGTTTTATTGGAACTTAATGTTGATATTGACAATACATTTCACATTCTCACGATTATAAAACCCGCCACACACTGGTCTACTCTAGAAATATTAGCTATCTTTATAAATGCGTTCTTATAACCTTCGCTCACACATTTACAAGGCAATATAAACTGGTCAGTATTTACGGGTAATTTATTACCACTACAGATCCGGGGTACCCTTTGCCTCACGTGTCCCGGTTAGCAGGTCTCTGTGGCTGGCTTGGTAATGGCGTTTTTTACCCCATGTAATAAAATGCTACAAGTTGTTGACACAAGTTCATTTCAAAGCAATAAGATACATAATACTGCCCAAAATATACCCACTTGGTCTCGCCGAGCGTACAGAAGAGTGTGTTACAAAGATTCTTGACACCCCATGCCGAAGATGTGACAGTGATGTCATAGTCAGTATAAAAATGTATTCTTTGGACATAGTAATACCATTCTTCCCAACATTCTGAATTCAAATCGAAATAGAGTTTACACTGAACCATCGATATTGCTATGCACAAAATAATTAATGACTTATCTACTGCCTCTCTAGTCTTTCCAAGGTGGAATGGAATTACTTTCTTGGTAGACATAAGATTCGAAAAGAAATCTGCTTCACACTACCTGAGATCAAGAGAAGGGACGTGGCGCTGACGTGACAATAGGTAAAGTTTTAAATTCGATGATAATTGTTTGAGTCGTGACTAACCACGTATTTGAAAATGCAATTTAGTGAGTTATGGTCCCTATTGTGATTACAATGACTTGGTTGAACTGATTGATGAAAATGTTGAACAATCTTTTTGGGGAGTTCATGGTTCATAAAGATGAGCTAATAAAATTATCAAAGCGATTCATGATAAGAACTTTTTTGTTCAGCCTTTGCTTCTTTTCCTAGGTATAGGTAATATATTTTAGATACTTGTGTGACGGGTTTTAGACATGTTATAACAATTCCAATAGTTATCATACAATAATTAAGTAGCAGTGGACACTATCCAGTCGTTAATTGAAATATGTATGTTTATTACTCCCATGCTTCCAACTGGATTCTTACCTCAGTGACAGTAACGATTATTTAAACAATAATTATCTAAATAATTTCTTGTGACTAACTGGTTTCAGTAGGTACAACAAGTAAGGACCAGGTTGTTAGCGTTCACAAAAAAACTATGTATATTTTTTATTTATCTATCGTTACTTAAACGATATTGAGTTCTATTGATTGATCACTCAATAATCTGTCGATGTCCTTAGATAAAAACAACTTAAAAATAAAAAACAGCATTATTCATTCACGATTGAACTTTATGAGATCGAAGATGCGTTAAGTCAATAAAAACGAAAACACTTTGCGAGACAGAGAATGTCCTGTATTGTCTCTTTCTTGCAAAGTCCTTAAATATATCATATATTTTTAAATATCATACATAAAAACAGTCAAATGTATTTACAACTTATCTACGGACATCGATAGATATTCGTCCTAAATCTAATTTAATAAATAAAAATTATACAAGAATGTAAAACTAAATTAACATATTATGGCATCAATATTGTACAATTCGGTAGCGCGATTACAGTAAGGGCTCATATACACTAGCTACTTGTTCCTGAACCGCGCGATTTAGCGATATTCGAATTCGGTAGGGAACTTTGACTTTGGTTTCTTGTTTATTTTTAAGTAGTTTCGCGAAGTTATTGCAACTCCAATGTAACGCGTGCTTTTAATATTACAGTACTTTATTTTAAACTGCCCCTAAGTTATCAATAAACTGCAGCAAAGCATGCAGAACTAATAACAGATTGGATAAAGTTAAACATTAGGCTCGTCATATATCTCTACCTCAATGGTTTTAAGACAACAATGAACTGTTTTTTAATGATACATTCTTAATTGGTAATTACTATAAATAAGTACAACTAGATACAGTTATTTAAGTGTTATGTTTAATTTGAAATATTTCTTTATTCCCGTGATGTACATATTACATCAACCTAACGTGTTTTAAAAGTTTTTATAACACTTAGTACAAGTTTTTTTTTTATATTGTCTAGTAGTAGTAATAATTACAAACACAATTATTTAGGAATTGGGGCAGTTATAACTTCGTTATTAATAGTGTATTTGAAACATCATTTAAAGCTAGTCCAAAAGCGAGCTAATGTGTAGGAGACCTGTTGCGAGAGTAAGCAACTTAATGGCTCATTTCGAGTGTAATTATAAGTGTAGGTTGAATGGACGATTATTACAAGCGTATATCACAGGCACCACGTGAGGTGTCCCTTGGCTAAGCTATACATGTGTAAACACTGACGTCGAAGTCCAGGATTGTTCTAGAACCTATAATTTTACTAATAACAATTGTATCACGATTTAGAATTGAATAGTTGATATCCAGGTACAAATTGTAGTATTTACATCATCTGTCATCAGTTAGCCACATATCAAGATCGTAGTTGACATATACTATTAACATTACATCATAATATTAATTCTAAAAGCCTCGGGTGGATGGCATCAGTTGTTAAACGATAATCTAACAAAGGTTTGAATCTTGGTTTAGTGTGGAAATATATAGTTGTAGGCCTCGAACAATCTTGAACACGCATCGGCCACAGTTTACTCTTAAACTATTCCACTATAAGTTATCCAGAACAATGCGCGGGACATAGTTTACAAGTATTTAATTGGTTCATCCTTTTTTACAATGTGGGTTTACATTGGCGACTGAGACCTTTTATACAGACATTTGTGCTAAATATGCTATATGTTTAATCGATTCTGTCATCAATTTTTACTGTTAGAAATATATTGTTTTATTAAATTTAGAGGGATGTGCGTATCGGTTGACTTTATATGGTTTGGCTCAGCCGCCGAATCCCTTACAATTTTATTTTATAAGGATGGTTTGTTACCATTCCAAAAATGGTAAGTGATTATGATTTCCACTTAGCATTAACACAGCGACACCCTGTCACCCGCCCGGGCGGTCCCGGGGCAAAAGGCTAGTAAGCTCCTAAAGATATGACGTCATATGTATGTACAATAGAATTATTGCGGAACTAATATGCCCTGTGTCCCACATCGAGCTTACCCATTTGCTCATTAAACTTTAGTTTCGAAAGCGTAGATCTACAATACGTAAGTATTAATATAAATGTACGATACGGCAATGCCATATTTTAATTTTAGCAGTTGTGCAGCTCGAAGTAGGACCTTTTACTTTACTAAACCTGTGACGTCTGTCCAGTGTCGACAACTCTTTACAATATTATACATGCATATGTATGTTAAAGCGTAAATATGAACAAAACTCGGTTATGTATATATTAGATAGTTGAAGATGTTTACGGACGGCGCATATTTGTTTTATGCTGACTGTACACAGCGAGGCAGCGTGCAGTCGACATCTCTTTAATAGCCCCTGCAGAATGCCACCAAATCGTATGTCGGCTGTCAAGCCTTGGCATCCTGTGCCAAGGACACACTCCGAGAGACTGGCTGTCGGCACGCCTGCAGGGGCTTTAATGTACCAGAACTATGAGAGTTACATCGTCTCTACCTAAAACATAGTAATAACTTGTCTTAAGTTAACTTTATCTAACTTAACCAAACGGTTATACCATTCATAACTCGCCCTACCTTTCTATACCAATAAAATTATGTGAGTTAACCTTAACTTATCTAAAGGTACAATCTGAAATTACAGTATTCTGGATAACTTATCATTAAATAAAATTAGTACAGTATATTTTTTCATCTCATACAACATAGAAGTTTTTACGTTAAAATATTAATATGTCGATCTAATGAAGTAAGATAGGAAGTACAGACATATTCCGTATAGTATACTCACACTACAGTAAACACTGGTTCTATTATAGTTTGGAAACGCAAACGTAAACAAATACTCTCTAAGTACACAAATTATTAGACAAGTATCGCGTAATAAAGTATAAGTACGAACGTGTGCTTGAAGCTAGACTATGCTAAGCGATAGAAAATATAAATAACAGAAAGAAGATATGACTAGATCGTTTTGTTCAATACTAGGACCTACTTCATAAAAGCACTATGCGCCTCTCTCCATATTTTATTATATAAATAGATATAATATGATTAATTATTCCGAATCTAATGTTTGTTTTTATTTCTGATTAAAATATTGGCATTCATCTTATGTACTAACTAGCATCGAACGGTGTTGAGTCAACATGCTGTATACCGCGTACACTTCGCACCATCCGACGATCTAACTATTTCGCCTAAATAACGATCCGCATTCGATTCGCATACCATTTACAATCGATTCAAACGTCCTTGAGTGCATCGATAATTTCCATATCTACGCGAGCGCTACGACGACTTTGAGTATGCGAACGATATAAATATTATATAAAATTTCAGGATTTAAATAGTATTTTTAAGAAATTCGATTTCGTAATACTAACAATGTTGTTTTGATCTACGCGCGTGCCTCGTAGCTAACGCTAAACCAACGTGATGTCATGCTACGTCTCCGAAGGTACCAATTTTGTAGCAGACATTGAAGAAGACGCTACGCATCGGTTGGATGGTGACGACAGTGAAGTAGTGTAGAACGCTTGTAAGGGTACGCGCGCAATAAGTGTGAGATGACAAGTGAATGAGGATACTTCAGTAACGCAAGTGGCACTAAGTGAGGAATGGGGCACTGTCGAAACAAATGAAGCGAAGCGCTGTTGTTTCGTTCGAACCGTGACTCGCCATGTATAGAGCGGTGAGATGAGGATGAGGCCTGTTATTCTACGATAGTTACGAGATAGTATAAAAAGTGGCGACAGACTAGTCAATGGACCCGAGAGTGATGCGGCGCAGCCGCCGGGCAGGCAGATGTACGACGAATCGTAGTCTACGTCAGAGAGTGCGGCAATATCTGCCTACATGAAAAACATTTAGATACATTTAAATAATTGCAAAGCATACCCTGTATCCTAGAATCACTTTTATGGGCGATTGTTTTATACATTCAGAGAGGACTCATTAATCTATTACAAACGTTCGCGTCACCGCAATATATCTTTAGGGAATTTATTTTTAATCAGTATAAAGATATAAGTACACAATATTATTAATCGTCCCGGGCGAGGATGCCCGGGTGCATTACGCCTACATTACCCACGAGGTGATATTATCGATAATCGATATACTAAGTATACGTGTTCCGGTTTGGCATCGATTTATCTGTAACCTAAGTAGGTACGGCGCGGGCGCCGCCGCCGTCAGCGCTGCTCTCCACTCAACACTTGCGACTAGGCGACTTACGAAACGAGACCACATCGACGAATTATCTAAAACGGTAACACAATCGAACATCCAAAAAACAAATATTGCATCATAAATAAAAACAATGCTTAAACAATTTCAAGAAGCGTAACAACGTATTGCACAGTCGTGAGACAGAAAAGAGAACTAGAGACACCTAAAACGATAGTTATTTTTTGTTGTCATATTATATCGTTTTAACATACGGCTTATTCGTAAATCATAAACGCCTAACCTAGAATACTATATCAATATAATATAATTATTTGTGTAAATATAAAATTCTATGTCTTGTGGTGAGTGTAATATTTGACTAGAGGCGTGCGGCGTGGCAGACGGCGCAGCGGCTGAAGCAACCGCGCACCGCGTCGAGTCGCAGGCGCAGCCGAACGCCGTGTGCCGCGCCCGAGCGAGCGCCTCTGAGCGTCTCTGAGCGGCTCAGAGCGCCACTGAGCGCCCCTGAGCACCTCTGAGCGCGTCCGAGCACGCCCGAGCACAGCACGGAGCCCACCCGCGCGCACACAATATATCTAAGGTATCTCAGTATTTTATATTTATATTGGTACCTTTTGATTATGAATCTATTTTTGTCTGTATAGAAATTACACTAGTTTTGATTTTCTGTTATTTCGCGCTCCTCTCACTGTTGACTCCCCGGACGCATTTACTCACAGTTATTGTATTTAACACCTTAACACGAATAGTTTTATATATGTATAATATAATGTAATATAGACACACACACGAAGGCTTGAAACAAATTTGGGGAAGCTCGCTCTAGTGAATTGACGTCGCGACCTCGCGAGTGTTCGCCGCTCGTTCGCCGCGCGCCCGCGCACCGGTTATTGTCACATTTAACTACCTACTGAACTTCTTAAAGCCATTTATTTATCTTCTTAGGAATTGAAATTATACTTAAAGTCTTGCGGAGGCGGAAACGCTATGCTATATGCAATAGATTAAAGGGTATTTTCGGCAGTTTCCCTGACGGCATGTACAAAAATAAATTATGAATTTTCTTTAAAGAAAATTCCCAAAAGTACCCCCCACTCTATTCATTCTCATTCCAACAACAACGTTCGACCTCTTCAAAAGCTTTGAGCATCAAATAGTTAAGACAAGTATCACGATAGCATGAAAATTGTGAAGGTAAGGCAAAGCGGTAGGAAGTTTGAAAACTAAGCCTTTAGGCTAATGTGAAGAAATTTATTAACATTTCAGCTAGTCAAACATTTTGTTACAATTTGCCTAGTTATAAGTAAACCCCGGGAGCGGAGTCGGGCGAGCGACGTACGTGCGCCTTAGAGCGATAGACACATATGCAATACAGATACGAACGGCCTGTACAGTCCATTATGTTGATATTATACTTTGTTTATATCACAGCCCATATTGGAATTTACAACACATAATAACACGATCTTTTGAAACGAAGGCCTAAGTATTCGGTCTTATGTTGAAGTGCACTTTCATTTGTACACAGCGTTAAATACAAACATTAAATTTTGTTCAACAACATCGTTCACTAACATGGTTTGTGAAGTGCTGGCCGTACCAACGGACAGACTGACGTGTATAACAATGTGGTTACAGGATATTTTGAGTAGACTTCAATCTTTACAAAGTGATGTTTTGTGTAAATAGAGTACCCTCTACAAATTTTCTCTATATCTCCTCTCGTGTGAGATGTGACTTTTCTATATGTTGCTGGTGTGGCTCATCCCAAATAACGTCCTACAAGAATGTCGTGTGGTACGACCAGGCGATATTAGCTTATCAGACACACACATAATAAAATGTAACAAAATATAGGACATTATAAATACTCCGGTAGTGATCTATAGAGCACTTACATTAGTGTGATCAGTTCGGCGGTGGGAGACAACAGTGTCCGCGAGTCGGGGCTGGCCACGTGTGCTGCGCGGCGGTCAGTGACCCGTTTGAGCGCGTCCAACATGGCGACAGCACACGTGCGCACTGCCCGCGACGCTACATTTTGTTGCAATATACAATAATTAAAATACATTTTTTTTCTTACATTTTCAACTTACTTAATAAATTCAGTTTGGCTTAGTTCAAGCAAATAACTAGTATAATAAATTTATGTTAAAAGTTTCAGTTAAACGTTAAGTACTTAGAAGTAGAAGTATGATTACGAATGACAAAATTTTTATAACGTGTCATTTTATAATAATAATAATAATTTAATCAAAGTTAAAAATTGTATATATAATAATATAATAGAGTAATTTAATGATTAATCGATAATGATAAGAATGAAGCATTCCTACGCGCTGATTTAATAAATTACTTTTAACTAATTTAGTATACTCGCCAAGTGGGCTTGCATAATTCTTTAGGTAAGTATGTAGGTAATGATATTTGCTATACAATAAATGTGTTAAATTCCTTGGAATTGTTGATAATACGCGAACACGCGCACTACGGGCAAGCGGACCAGTCCGCCTGCCACCTGCAACAAATACAAACACAACTTTATCGATAGTCGATCTTCTGTAACATTTTCTGTGTCGGGGAACCTTCTCACACTACCGATCGGACGTGACTGCAAGTTACACTTGGATCCGGCCGTTTGAGCCGATGGCGATCGGGTATTTTGCGTTGGACGTGATACATCTGTTTGATATTCCTGTACTTTATTAAATTGTAATCTAGTCAATAAACGTTCCTTAAATCATGATTGATCAGTTACCATGGTACATGCTACCATGTTATCTATGCCGTATGGATATATGCCAGGCTTAAAGCTTTAGTTTTTTCTTTATTGTTTATGGCTTTTATGGCACCCAATGAGGTGTCATGTATTACGCAATTGAAAGTTTTTAGTAATGGCAACAGGCTGAATAATTTTAAGTTACTATTGAATTGTTACAAACTATATACATACATACATACATACAAACATATATTGCCTATATTATCTTGATCTGCTCTTTTGTTTGATCTTGATGAATTCTGATTGACATTACTTATGAATCGTTTTTTCTTCTTAAATATATAAATATTTGTAGGTCCCCTCACCAATGGCACGCGATGAACGCGGGACGGCGTCTAGGGCTAGTAAGGCCGATTGGCGTCCTTGGGTCGCTTCAGCTGAACTTTAAGGCGCTTCATGCCGATTTGAAAGCCGTTCATCGCCTGAATCGCGGCTTGCGCTGACGTTGGGTTATCGAACGATACGAAACCTGAAAGTTTTATAAATATTTTTTAAAGTATTTTTATTTGTATAATCTTAAGCTTTGTAGCTTTGTAGCTTTTAGAGTGATTAATAAGGAATGTTTTTTATCGATCTAAACCAATAAAGTAGGCCACTTATACCGAATTCTTTAATAAAAAACATTTTTTTTTCCAATAAGATAAATTATTTGTCAATCCAGACTGGTTTGAATAGTTTAGTACCTAAAATACACTTTCTAACATACACTAGCAACTAGCGTATGTTAGAAAATTTAAATCAGTTGTAAATTTCAGAATAATAACTAACCGAAACATTTGCTTTGGTTGGTGGCGCGATCGATGAAGACTTTGCTGCTTATAACATTGCCGAACGGCAGAAACATTTGCATCAGCTCCGCGTCTCCGAACTCCTGAGGCAAGTGGTAGATGAACAAGTTGCAGCCCTCGGGGCCAGAGATCGAGCAGCCTGGGAACATAATAAAATCTTTAAAGAACTCACAAATCTGCCCTTTAACAATATTGTGAAGGTTTATGGTAATGTAGTCCTTAGTTTAAAAATAAATCCTTTTATTATTGGTTTGGCTGCTGACCTGGTGGTTAGTGATTCTGACTGCTGAGCCAGAGTTCGTAGGTTTGATTCCCAAACGGGACAAACAAATTTTTGTGATCCACAAATACATAGCTTTACAAAGTTTGGATGTTCTTTGTTTCCGTTGTTTGTATAGTTTCCCGCAACAAAATAATGATTCCGAATGTGGGAGTTGTTTTAGAAACAAAGAAATTACTGATTTATGAAATATTTATATACAGAATGGAGCCTTTGCTTTGATGCTATTGGTTATTGAATGTCAGTCACAGAGTTGTTCGTATATTTTATTAAAGCACTAAAAAACTTTGGCAATTCAAAATTGTTACTACAGGAAACGAGCGTTTTTAAAAAAAAAATATTTTTTTATCGCCTCTAAAGTCATTCATAAAGTTTAGTAGACTTACTATTTAGTTAATTTAATAGCGAGCTAAGCCAGAGTAGGTAGGCAGTTGTCTAATAGAAATGAAGCTTAGTAGGATTTATAGATATGTTATCCATTCCTTGGAGTATTATAAAAGGTGAAATGATAAAGGTATAGGTACTCCAATGTTAGTTGCTATACATGTTCCGGAGAGTGATGATGATGATGATGATGATGATGATGACAATAGGTAATAAGAGGAATAGGTTACGATATGTTACAGTGACATAGGCTACACATACACAGATCATACAACAAAACATAGAACACATATGCACATCGACGTAATTATTAGAGTACAGCGACAGACTTGAACAGTACGCTATTGTATAATACCATCGGTCTAATTAGTAGTACAAAATATTTTCGTTATACGAAAGGATATAAGTGCTGAACGGTATTATTCAAAAAGCTGTACTATGTTTAAGATTTATAGTATAAAATCTATTATAAGAGTAAAAGAATTCTATGGAAATCGTGTGTCACTGTACAGTAACATCGACTAGAGATACGGTAGTACACTATGATGACTCATGTTAATTCTTGTAGAACTAAAAGACAATAGGAAATGGTGAAAATATAAAGCCACTCTTTATTGAAATAACAATGAAATTGACTTCAATTATTTTCCATTGTCTTTCATTGCATAAATGCAAAGAGCGATTGATGGTTGGCGAATAGAGTTATTAAGGACTGGGTTAGTTGAGAGTTCTTAGCGTGGTTCGAATCTTCCTCGGGGCTCCACTTACCTTCTCGTTGCGCCGTCGCAATGGTCGACATTGGCGGTGGGATGGGCTGCGGAAACTGCCCATATACCGCTGGGTAAGCTGTCGAACATTAATTTGCATATTTTCACAATGAACACCTATAGTTGCGTACATTTACATGCATGTAACAACGTATCATCGGCAGTTGAAGCTACATATAATCCAATAAAATATATTTTATCCTTTGCCATCAATAATCCAGTAGATAGTTCAAAATGTTTCCTTTACCGCTGCAATAATCAAGTAATTATAATAAACAGAAAACATTGAACACAAACTACTATGAGTACCAAATAACCAAATATCGATCAGCGTGGTTTGAACTGTACATGGTACTCACATACAACGATATTGTTTACAGACAATTGATTGATCTCTGTGTAAACTTTTGAATTTAAATTCTATAGTTGTTGTTCATAACTATGCTTCGAAAGATTCTCCAAGCATACGTCTTTTACTGGAGCCGAACACACAAGTCGAGCCAATCCACTTCCCGAATCACTCTTACAATTGTTGTACAACAGATCAAACAATTGTCGTACAAGTAAGTTCATCCGGTACATTGATAGTATAACAATACAATATCATCCATACAAGGAACACATAATCATAATTACTGAATACTCATTCTATACATAGTACATAGACAATTGTGAAAACAGCTGCGAGATGTTGCCAAAAGACATTAAAAAAAAAGTGATGCGGTCTTATTTGTTTCCCATAAATGTGAATTAAGGCTTACTGTCTGATTAATCGGAGAAATATAAGATTATAGATCCCTTTAGCAACAAATGCTGACTGTAAATACAATTCTTGACCACTAGTAAAAACATCGGAATCTATTTCGTTTGGAGTTCATTGCTTTGTCTAATTCCTTACTCCATTTATAATACTAGACCGATTTGTTTCAAAGAGGTATTAGGTACACGAACAGCAGTATTGTCATTCTACTATTGGTCAAGTAAAAAGCGTGTGTATAAGCGGTCTGTGGTATTTCGCGAATGGGGCGGTGTGTAATTTTCAAGGAGGTAAGGGGGGAGGCCACTCACCGACTCCGGGGAATGGCTGTATTCCAGGAAACGCGGCGTGTTGCAGTGCTGCCTCTCCATTTGGCAGACCTTGGGCAGTTACTGGCACTGCTGCAATGTGAAACTGGTAAATATTATCCTAAACCAAAATATCATTGTAACATCTGAAAAACCAAATAGGTATTTAGTTTTTTTTAAAGTATAGCTCTTAACAAATAGTATTATAATATATTTTCGTAAAATTTTTTTTAAGAATCGGCTGATTTGAAAGTAGTCGTGAGTATGTTTGTCCGACTGGATCTCCTAAGACTCAACCATTTGGGAACGGGCGGTTATAGATAAACAAATGGGATTTTCTATTAAAAATAAGATTGTTTAGACTATTGCAAAATAAAAAAAATCCTTATTAATTTAATTTCTCTTTTTTTGCGCCTAATCAAATGAGGAAGTTATTTTGAAAAACTATTTATTAGTAGTAGTTACACGCTAGTAAACCCTCGGGGGCACAGCTATAAATGTTTAAACTATATATGTGTATAACTATATACATATATGTATACGCGTATATGTATATACGAAAAAGAAATTAGTGCATAGCAGATTTCTGTCTGAATTTGGGTTTGCTGCCTGAGCTACGTCACAACATGTATTACTATTGTAGTAAACAACGTGTTTGACTGCACGGATGGTGTAGCGGTTTAAGTGGTCACCTCGCCACTACGCTGCCGCGCCGAGTGTTGTGGGTTCGATCCCCGCACGGGACAACACTTTGTGTAATCCTCAAATTGTTGTTCTGAGTCTGGGTGTTTTTGTGTCCGTTGTTTGAATGTTTGTAAAGTCCCCCGCGACACAGGAATTAATCCTAGTGCGGGAGTTGTCTTTTATTAAAAAAAAAAAAAAAAAAAACGTTATACGTACCGATACAATTTGTGATAAGTAAAGTCGTATGTAGGCACATATCACTTATATAATATATTTTTTAAATGGCCCTTGAAAAGTATAGAGAAGTAATACGTACGTCCAGTGAATGTCTGATGTATGCCGTTCGTGTATACGGCATCTTGTGGTGGCGGCTGTCCGTTGGCGGTCTGCGCGGCCATGTTGAAGCCCGGCATCGTTGGCGACGGCAAAGAAGGGAGGGCTCCATTTAACGGTTGCGCCCCCCCTGTGCCTATCGCTAAACCTGTGAAGTTGTCTGGAAAAGCAGGAGAGAATGTTAATTACATTAAATACATATAAAGTTTGCTTATCAGGTTTTAGTAATTATTATTAGATTGGTACATTGGAGCTTAGTGCAGGCAAGGTGATTTCAAAATCAATTTTTAGTAAGATCGTTTAATATTTTAATATTACTTATTTAATAATACTTGTATCCAGTAAATGAAACATCACTGTACTTCATTTTCACTTTTGATTTATCTATATGCATGTATTTAGAAATTTGATTTTTGATAATAATAATATAAGTATGTTTATCAGCAGTCTGGTTACCATAGCACAGGCTCCACCACCGCCACCTCATACCATTCTCGGACTGTTATCTATATCAGACAGTATGAATACAGTCTGTGACCGGTTAACGGCACCATCTATAAAGCACTTTTATTTACTTTTAGACTGCAAGAGATTTTCAAGTTATAGTTTTATCTCTTTCTTACCAGACGATGGCGGAACGACAGAGTTGGCTATTCCGTTGAGAGCGTGTGATGCGAGCGCCGTCATTGGACTGATGTAGCCCGCCTGCGCAGTCGCAGCCACCATGAGAGCTTGTTGCTGGAAGTGTAAAAGTCCAAAGATCAATAAATCTCCTGTAGTATGTAGGAAATGTAAAACGCCATTTGCCACTATCCTGACATACAGCTTTCGCCTCTTATACATTCATCAGTCCCTTCATAGACGCTCGTTGTGTCCTTCTTTGGTATACTGACGATCTGATCTAAATGCGTTGTTTTGGGTCTACCTGCACCGACTTACCGTCGTTTTGTAACTAAGTTGCTAAAAGCCAACCTTGTATGTTGCTAATCCTACATGTTATATGAGCAGCATTCTTATTTTCTTATGGTATAGAGGGTGACCGGATCCTACCAAAGGGAAATACGAGATACCTGATGGTAAGTGACAACTGCCGCCCATCGATTCTTGCAACTAAAAAGGAGGGTAAGGTCTTAAATTGATGACGGGAGGGAAAGATGAGAGAGGGAGTTGGGTTTACGGAAACCTAAGTGAACTCTGAGAAATTAACAACTACCACAGATCCACGATATTTACGATATGTATACGGTCATCAAACAATGCTCGCATTGTATTTGATGAGTAAGTGAGGGTACTGGAGGTCCAAAACCTCTCCTCTCCTCTTCCCCTCCCTTCATCACCCCCCACCATCAAAGGTTTTCTCTTGTTTACCACCCTCAGCCATAAATTATAAATATAATATTCGTCTATGCAAAATATGCAGCATATGTGATTTAAAGTACACATACATAGATATGTTACGCTATACTACAAAAACTGTACACCCATTAATTAACTTTAGTTAAAAAACTAAAATTAAGAAGATCATAAAATAAGTGTTTTATTCTAGCATACAACAGCGACGTAGCATGTCTACGAGATGTAGCATGTCTACGAGACGTAGCATGCCTACGAGACGTAGCTATGAAGCTATGTCATAGATTATTTTGTATTGTATTCAATTATTTTATAGAGTAAATGTCGTAGTTGAGATTTAAATAAACATCAAATTCTGAATTCTCGTGTGGAGTAGAATAAATAGAGCCACCCAACCTCTTCCTGTGGGTGTCTAAGGCGAGTTAGGGATGGGACTGTTACCTATCCAATAGTATAGTATATAAACAATTTACCCAGTTCTTGGTCGATGGCAATAAGCTTGCCAAATATTACGTAAATTATGCTTTTTAAAATCTCGGCATTTGATTCACCCCTGCCTACCCCTTCCGAGATATATTCGTGAGTGTATTCCTAAATCAGATTCTGGTTTACGTTAGTTAAAAACGAATGTCATAAAGTTACTATATAAAAGTTTAAAAAAAGTATATTTGTTAGTAAGAGTTCGTCCCATTCGCCGTGGAGACGACGGGTCCGTTGGGCTCTGAGGCCAAAAAGCTTCGTGGCCGATTTTTGGCGCCGACTGCGGAATAGAGGACGACACCCACGTTCTGTTCAATATCTGACCCAAAATATCGCTATATGTATACAACGGGGAACGCCGCCAACCTCATGGGTACGTTTGATAGGGGAGACGCATTTTTAATGGCATGAAATTTAAAAGATAGTGTCAATTATTTGAAAATTAATAATGTAAAATTAATTAACTAAATGTATGTGAATATTTGTTAAATTTTGTGAACTAAACACATATCAAAATTTTAATGTAATAAAAAGTATATTTTTATAAATTCTGTTTCATTTCAAATGTATTAGAGATATTCAAAATTGAATTCATATTGAAGGAATCTCAGTAATAAAATGTTGTATTTATGAAGCAGGTGGCTGACGGTAAGAGAAAGTTGCGAGTCAGTAACCGCGCAGTTGCAATATTGCATGCCGTGCGCCCATCTATTTTCGTCAGCCTGTTTACGTATTAAAACTTTTAGTTTACAACTATACCTTATATTCCTTACAATATTGTTTTTTAAATATATTTGGGATGTTGCATAATATATAGCTTTCCATACAACGGTTAAGTTTAACTTAAACTTGTATAATTTTCAACTTTGTTTGTGTGGTTCGGAAACTACATATGAAGAGTAAAGCTTATTTTATCGTTCTACTTACAGTAGATAGATAAAATAAACTTTACTCTTTTTTAGGGTTCCGTACCCAAAAGACTGTATTAAAAAGTAAGTTACTAAGACTCCGCTGTCCGTCTATCTGTCCGTCCGTCTGTCACCAGGCTGTATCTCAAGAACCGTGATAGGCAGACAGTTGGAAATTTCAGAAATCATGTATTTCTGTTTCCGCTATAACAACTAATACTAAAAAACAGAATAAAATAAATATTTAAGGGGCTCCCAGAGAAGAAAAGTGATATTTTTGCTCGATATTAATAACGGCAAATTTATAAAAAAAAAACACCTTTACCAAATTAGTAAATATGGGGGCTTAACAAACTTTCAAACACAAAGAACACTCACACATATTTTTGTCACATGTGAGAACCCCACGACCTCTGGTTCAATAGTTAGGATCATCAACCCCTTCACCAACAGGATAGTTTACTGTACAACCATTTTATTTAATAGCCTAAGACTTGCCTGTTTGTCTAGTGGTTAAAGACCCTGGAGGTCGTGGGTTCGATTCCCACACGGGACAAAAAATTTATGTGTTCCATAAACAGTTGTCCCGATTCAGATTTTTTTGATTTTGATGTTTGTTAAGTTCTCCTAAGACAGGAATGATTCCTAGCTAGCAGAAATAAGGGGTTGAACTCGTGGCATCCACATCTACTATTGTAAATGATTTTAACTATTTAAGGAGGGGCTGGTCACCCTGCTCATTTGTAGACAAAACAGCACCAGTAGCACCGGTTCAAAAAAGAAAATGTAAGGTCCAATTCAAGTAAATTATATTATTTCCTACAATATAATACTTCATGTTTGAAGTTTTCTTAGATTATGCTCGGCGCTATTTAAAGATATATGAATTCTATTTTAGTAAATTTTTTTTAGAGGTAGTATTATCTTCATTTGAGCTAAAGGACGTTGCATTTTTTATCTTTTAACAATGCTGCATAATAAAAAATACGAGTCTTATATTTACCTGTTCAGTGAAAACCTGCGCGTAAGTGCCGTAGGCCCCGAACTGGTTAAAGACGAAAGGATTGAGGAGACTCATGTTGCCAGCCATTTGCTGCATCCGTCGAAGTTGTCGCTCCTTCTCTGTGTCCGCGAACTTCACCACTAAGCTCGAGGACGCGCCCTGCAACAATGCGATAACGACTTGAAAATAGACACTTAAGAATCTTTTTTTTTGTGGTTAAAGACGTGCGTGAAAGGTGGTTAAAGGAAATCAATGCATCTTCTCCCATTTGTAAGAGATAATAGACATAGTGACTATGGTATATTCAACAAGTTCATTCACATATGACCCTTAATTTGAACCACAATAAAGTGAAAAATTAATCCTCATGTTCGTACGCAAGAGATATCGCACTGACCTCTTTAAAACTGCAGCTACAAAACCCTCTTGAATATTAAAACTGCAATAGCAGCCGCGTAAAGTGCTCCCGGACTATAACAACGGCAATCCCACAAACTAGGGTACAACAAAACGGTCGGCACAATACCGCCAGCGAAACGCTCAGCGTTCGCATTCATTATGTATTTGCAGTCGGAGTACAGGCAAAAATGGGTGGGCGCGAGTAGGCCCGGCACGAGCCGCCGCGCAACAGGTCGCAGCCCCCTCGTTGCAACAAGTTATTTGGGCTCACATCCAAAAATGCATCGGCCGAGACGCTGAAGTTCGCCGGGCACGGGTTCTCTTGCGGAAAACTAGCTTCCTTCCGAGCGCGGCCACTAGGCGCGCCCTGGCACCGCGCGGTAATTGAGCGTCGAGGATCCATGCTTGTTAAGTACGCCTTAATTGTTGGCGCGTGTTTGTTAAAAGTATTTCACAGTTGAGAGCTCTCCGCTCCCGCCGACCGTGTCCACGCATATCATACGCTATTGAGTTATTCCGTCATGGTTTGTATTTATTTTACAATCAATTCATTCTCTGTTATTCGATGCCTCTCGTTTGAATATTGTTTTCTCTTAAAACGTGCCTTTCCACTTCATATTATACTGTTTTATATTTTCAAAAAGATATTTGATTGATTTAAAAAGACTGACGTATTGAAATGTTTGTTTGTGTATAAAAGAAAGATAAGATACTTAAGCAATTAGTTAACTAAACAGCGCGTGACGTTTACGAGTAAGCAAGTTTGTAATTTAATGGAGTTGGTTAAGTCATTAAATTATTATTAACGTAAAAGATTAATGGTAGTATTACGGTTCTACGAACTTTTAGCTAACGCTTGATTAATGTTTGCTTTATGTATAAACATTTAAAAAGTTTAGTCTTTGAATTTTATAAGATAATTTTCTTAATCCCCAAGTATTCATAATTTAAGCTACAATATTTTAATACACCTAAATTCGTAATTAAATACGTACAGTATAAGCAGTTTTTGTTTGAAATATCACAACTTTTATACTGTCTTACTATTTGCCTTTATAATACTTTCTAAACGTCTCAAAAGCACGCTAGATGTGTCACTATCTCTAGAAATTTTACTACTTAGTTTTCATTCCTTTTCACTCAATAGTTTATATTTTAAAAACATATTTATTGAATCGCGTTCCGTCAATTAGTAGGTGTCCTTTTTTTTCTTATTGTTTACTGAACTATTGTTCACTCCCGTATACTTCGCTTAAGTCAATGAAACACATCTAACCGTCCTTCCATAGGTTTGTCAGCTTACACGTATTTTATATAATAATAACCTCTTTATATAATAATAATACTAATACTCTATAATAACATGAAGGTAGCAAAATATGTTCACATACAAGTTAGTGTATTACCGTGTAAGTATGTCTTGTCATTAGGGAGCGACACCGAGATGTGTTGGTGGGACGCGAAGTAACGAGCGCACATCAAATTACTCTAACAAATGTTACAACATTACACTGGGGATATCATATACGTTTATTTAAAAAAATGAACACATTTTTTTATACTTATTCTTAAAAGGAGTACCATAACAAAATCTGAAATTTAAGTCGTAATAAATTGGAAGTGATATCGTATAAGGCAGGCGCGCATAAAATATAACCTTAAGCTTTATTTCTTTTTACAATATTATAAGAAAAAATGACATTTAACGTAAACATAATAAATAAAATATAAATAAAATATCTAAACTATGGGAGGTGAGACAAATTTACTATCTATTTTCACATGCGCTACAAGCCAAGACTTACTATGGACTTTTCCCTTTTTTATACATAAATTTTAAATTGTCTATGCTATTAAACTATATAATAATTCATTCCAGTAATTAAATATCGCTTAGATTACTCTATCTGTTCTTTTTTTTATTTTTAAACTACTGAACTAATCTTATTTAATTTTGGTAGAGGAAGATAAGTTCTTGGATGCAGTAATAATTGAAAGAGGCAAAATATAGAATTAAAAATCCTATGAGAGACCAAGTTTATGTCGTGCAGTATGGACACCCATCATATGTTAGTAAGCTGAAGAAGTGGTAAGAACATGTTTGTTTATAAATAATTATTAGTAAGCCAACGAATAAAGAATTTGTTAATATTATTAAGTAACCATCCCGAATATCTTTATTAAGTCAATTACATCTGCAACTATCCATTTTTATTTAAATTTATTTAAACCTTCCGAGAGTCATTCTTAGGCACGAATGGCCAGGCTAGACCAGAGTAATACCACGACCTCACAAAAAACCGATTGTCAAACAATTCTTGCGTTGTATTTACCGAGTGAGTGAGGTTACTCGAGGCCCAATCCCCCTCTTTCCTATATCAGCGGTTATCACTTACTTTCAGGTGACCAGTCTGCTCGTTTGCTGCCCAGAGCCTGCAGTCAAAATTTAATAGCCTTAGAAAAATACAAAGTTCTTAATTCTCCTTAAAATATTTCGTTACGTATTTGAAACTAAAAGTAAAACATATATGTACGTAGTAAGTATTGTGTGGGTTATTTATGTGATATTCGGTCACGTGGAAAGATTGAGTGAAAGGCGATTAACGATGGATTTGCGGAGCGAATATAAGTGGAGGCGAGGGGAGGCCTTCAAACTATAGGCATACATATCTATTCACTGACTCTCTTAACCCTTCAGAATTGTTTCAGTATTATGTACTTGTGAGTAAACACAGTTTCTGTTAGACCCAATACAATGTATTTTATGTTGAATTTACAAACATATTTTTAAGGTAAGAAGACTAGCACATGTATACATATCTATACTCACGCCTTTCTTCTTGAGGGGTAAGCTGAGACAACACCCTGCCTCTTGCTACTCTCCTTACATACCTATACCGTTATTACACCTTTCTTGCAAGCCGCCTTTTTTCAGAAAATCACCAATTTTAAAAGAGAATGCTTTTCGCGAGTTAAAATCCTATTCACGAATTTTGAACTAGAATTTTTCTATACCGTAATAGCTACTTATTCGTAGAGTTAATTCAAAGAAAATAAAGCCTGAATTTCCATCTTGATATCATAACATTTAAACTTAACTTACGTACAAACAAAACATAATTCTCTTCATTCAAAACTTTGTGCGATGATAACACTATTATATACAAACGTAAATTATTTAACTATAAGCGAAAGTGAACTTGCAACAGCAATTAAGGAGTCTAATAATGCCCCGTTAATTGTACAGAACATGTAACGAATGTGCCCCCGGTACCTCGTTACAAGGCGGAGGGAACGCGACACGATTACCTAATAAAATACGCAATAAACTCAAGCTTTCGCGAACTAAGATTATGTTCAAATGAAACAGCTTGTTGTTGACATGTAACGTTAAGAAACTTTTAAGAAATTTTGTAGCGAGCATTGCTTGTTAAACTTATTGATTCATGGATGACTAGCTTTCATCTGCAACTTCACCTGATTGGTGTGTCACTGAAATGTATACTATGTCTTTCCCCACGCTTCGAAGTATTTACATACCAAATCTAATCAAAATCGGTTCAGCAGTTTAGCCGTGAAAATGAGTTTTATCGTTCGACCGGTGCGATACCACGGCCCCACAGAAAATTGGTTGTGAATTGTGTGTGACGCTAGTGTTGCATTTCACCGAAATTAGTGAGGTCTCCGGAGACTCAACTCCCTCCTCTTTTATCTTCGCCTCATCCGTCCTCTTCTCTTTCCCATCCCCGCATTCTCCCATCATTCATCACTCTCAAAGGCGGGCATCGAATTTACCACTCCTGAGTTGCAGGTGTCAATGGACGGCAGTTGTCACTTACCATCAGGTGACCCGTCTGTTCGTCTAACCCGCTTTATTATAAAAAAAAAGCTGCAGATAGATATATTTGAAAGTTATCGCTAAATATTTAAGCGCAGCGTCTTGTCTTAAGACAACTAAAATTCTAGGTGTAAATTTCTTTTAGAATAAATTTAAAAACTTACGAGACAATGTGTACTTATAACTTTTCACTCGACATAAAATACAATGATTGTCTGTTCAAGGGTTTTAACAGGCATTCGTCGAACATGTTGCCAAAGAAAACTTAGTAGCTTTTAGTCTCTTGTGCTTAATGTATATGCACTGTGTTAATATATAAATCTCTATACACGGATACTAGTGCCAGATACGCACTCGCACGCCTAATCTAAAAGTTGGTGATAGTGATGTATTATAAATTAAAGTGATGTGCTTCATTGCTTCATGTTCAGATAAAGAAGTTTAGAAAAGCGAAATTTAACTGAAAGTATTAAAATACTTATTTTTTTTGGTGCATCATCACTTAATTTTAGTAAATGATAAAGCGTAAGCGCAGTTTCGTTAATGGTCAATGCTTCTAAGTATCACAGCGTGACGTTTTATTATAATAATATTTGTCAATAAAAAATACTCTATGCAATAAATGGGTCTGCATCATTAACCGGCACGAGAAACTAACATAAACTCGTGTAGAGGTGCATGCCTTGATACGTCAGCCGTTAGCTATGCGTCGTTAGTGTTGTCGCCGGCGCCGATGACTGAGTCGTCGTTATGCGTTGTCAGTGTTGTTGCCGGCGTCGATTGCTGAGTTGGAGTACAAGTTAACTTTGTGTTCGTGGTGTGAGTGCCCAACTACTGCCTACACAAGGTTTTGGATAAAATCTTTTGGCCGAAGGATGTTGTGTTCTGTCGCTTCCGCGGGGAAGTGCCAATCGATGGCCCAAAGACATATTGTAAGTGACGTGAAGTGCTAGTAGCATAGATTTAAGGTATATTTACTAATTTATTAGGTTAAATTAAAGTATGTATGTTTAGGTTAAGGTATTTATATATTGGCCTCTATAAACAATTATTCGAATCTGATTGATAGTTCCAATGAATAGAGCTATCTAACAAACAAACAAAATAAATCTCTTCGGATTTATCGGTGTAGGTATCAATAATAACTATACAATATTTATGTGTTTCTTGTAATACAAAATGATGCCTTGATAATGTACTAACACATACAAACTGTACATAGATAAAAGCAATTAATAACAACTTCAATGAGCTTAGAGAACTGCACCATAAAATGTCTGATATTTTAAGAAACGTTTTAAAAGAGAATCACTCTCTTTTTTTTAAATCGGCTTAGATGATAGTGATAGCGTTTCATTACTTATTTTCTAATCAACGGTGATAACTATCAACTTGATGAATTTGCGATGGTTTTGTTTGCCATAAAACGTCTTTACAACGAAATGGCTATATATAGCACCAATAGGTACTGGCAATAAATTGTAAACGCGCACCGCGCAGCGGCCAGTGTATAAATATTGTGACAATAAACATGTCCGGACCTCACTTTGTAAACAACGGATTTCGTACACACAATTTAGTCCTCAAGCCTTGTAAATAAACAGTCGAAAACGTTAATGTAAAAAAACGGGCCAAGTTCTCAAATGTGGTACCGTTGAGGATGAAAAAGGTTGTTGAAAATAGAATGTATAGACACGATTTCAAGACAAATGTCAGCTAGAACCACTTTGAGGTATTACTGCAGCACTGAGTATTTTCTAAATAACTATATTTTGAACAAAAATCTTGTTACTACAAAAGTTTAGCTTCTATATAACAGTCCTCGTTTTCTGTGTATTAAAGGTACCTTAGCGAAATATGCTGTTCGGTAATATATGTAGACATATATATGTAGACAGAGCAAAAACACACTGGTACAGTTTCTATAGGTTACATATACTTTACAGGTTGAGTAGTAGATTTATTATCGTCAAATGCGCGCACTCCTAAAGCTTAATACTAAATGCCAGAATGGCCAAGCTATCGGCCGAATAAATGTCACTAGTAGGCGTTAGGTAGGTAGTAGGTAGGTAGGTGCTCCTTAGGCTATCCAGTAATTATAATTGTAATTATGTAACAACTCAGACTTGTTAGTGTCGGAACCGATGTATTTTAATAATAAAAATGGTCGAAATCATACATTTTATACACTTCTGCAATCATAACCTAATAACGGTCATTTCATTTTCTGTACAAAAGTAAGAAAAAGTTGAATAATTTGTGTTCACAGAAAACTAAAAACTAAACTTACATATACGCCAAAAACTTGCATAAAGAAATGAAACAACCATAGTAACCATTTTTTTTCTTAGTTTTTATCTAACTAGGTTAAGGCAGCATACTTCCATAACTTGTCGTATCACTGCACACGTTGCCCACATCCACATATTATATATCACACTATATCCTATTTCTACCTAAAAATACGTGGTTAGTAAACAGAGAAGGGCATATGAGAGGCACCTAAACAAACAGTATGTAGATGTGTGGTTCGGACGACAGATCGAGATCAACACTAAATAACTGCTCCAGAGACAGAGGGTTTCCTGCCAAACTGACACTTAATGGTTTACACCAGGGCCGGAGTCAACGGAAATATGTACGATATAACGGTTATTCTAGACGTAATAACCGAAATTTGAATTATGAATTATTATTAATATACATATGTATATATATTACGCAACATCCAAGCTATTTAAACGAACTTTTTAAAAATGTTTATTAACTGTGTCTCAATAAAGAGATTTTGCTGGTAATAATCTTGGCCTGTTCAAACACACTCTTTTTAATATTCACTTCCTAGGTCTTTCTATTGGCCCTCCTTAATGAATTCTATAATGACGTTAGACTTCCATAAAAATAACTTTACCAAATAAAACACACATTCAATATTATAAAATTATTTAGGGAAAACTTTAACAGCTTAAGATAAAAAATAAAAGAAAAACACTTCGCAACTACAGCATACGGTGGGTTAAAGTACAAATGTACTAAACTAGATATCCTCAGATCTATCTGAACAGAGTTCGCAGATATTCTATGTAAAACATCAGTTTCGTAACTAAATGTCACATACCTGATACTTGTGTTTAATATCCAATGTAAAAAGATTATAGAGATAGACACACGATATTGATAGAATAAATGAAAAACCAACATTGCCTTAATGAACCGTTCCAGAAGTTGAGAAGTAAAAGTTGTTTTTTGTGTCTTAAAAGGTGACTAATGGTTTTAACTATTATCTAACCTACAATGTATATATATATATATATATATATATACAGTCATAAAGTGTCGTGATGCCGTCCTTAGGCTTGACCCCTATTACGTAAGTGAGACACAATTATAGAGGCGCCTCGGTCTACACATTCGTGAATATACTCACGTATGTATTTTTTTGTGACGTATGATATTGAAACTGCAAAGTCAAGGTAACCTACAAACCTTCACAGATATGGTACTATTGTGGATTTAGTTAGAAACAAACGCTGGGGAGTTCGTGTCTGGTGTGCGGCGTCGGCACAGGCAAGCGGAAGCGACGGCGGGGTACGCGCACAATGGTGCCCGCTATCCAACAGCGAACATTGTGTACTGTGTTGATCTCTAGATTAATGTGGGGCTAATATTGTCACTTATAGGATGAATATGTAAGCTCTGAATTTAAACAATACATAACCTGCTTATATTAGAAGCAGTCTGTCAAAGTAAGTATTATTATTAATTCCAACCTCAATGATGGAGAAATAGCTCAAGAAAGTTTTGACCAGCTGAGAGCGAGTGAGAGCTTTAAAAAGAATTTATTACTAAATTATTTAACTGTATGTAATTTTTTATAATAATGTAAGAGAAATTAATGTCTAATCTTTTATGATTTAGATTTATTCTTTTGTGATTTAGATTTTTATACATTATATTAGGTGTAAGGGATTGGACTGTTATCCAATATGCGTATATATAGTGCCCGGTTGACGACAAGGTTGACTAAACTATGGTGTGCAAAATCGGATCCCTTGAGATGCCTCTGAATACCCGTTCGGGGACATAGGGAGTGTACTTATGATTATCATTAATTTTGTTAAAAGATTAATCACTGGTAAAGATTGAAGCGAATAGTTGAATTTGGAACTCAGTAATCACACTTTGTTCTCGATCTCCAAGTTCAGAGTTATATAAAAAAAAAATGAAAGAAAAACTTCATTACTTATTAACTCTAAGATACCTCTCTGTCGAACAGAAATTTTTAATCCCTAACTCCCGCCGATTTAATTAATTAAAAGTTAGTCAAACTCAAAACGAGTTACACAATTGTTAACTGAGGCAAAATTTGGGTAAATAGGGTTAAGTTAATTTAAAACTAGAAGGATCGGACACTATCATAGCATGATAATGGTGTCGATGTTCGCTGTGTGCACTTCGGCACATGGAGTTCTTTATTTATCATTAAAATATTTATATTATCTAAACAAGATATGTTAAGACGACAGGTCTATTGGTGATCTTGAATGTGAGCCAGAGGTCTTTGAGTCGATTCCGAAAACAAACTAGGAGTTATTCCTGTGTCGCAAGGGCAGGGTTTACTAAAGACTGATGACAACTATTTATTAATCACACAAAATGTTGTCCCGTGTGTATGACTGTGTGATGAATTGTTCGTGTCTTTGTAATTTAAAATAGACCAAAACTTTAGACTGATTAAATATATATGTATGTACATCATAAGCGTTCCCTGAAGGCTGGCAGCGTTGTCATGTCATGTAATGTCAATGAATGGCAATACTAATTCAAGTGCATGAAAAAGACCAGCCTTTTGGTCACGAATTCAGCATTAAACAATAGTATTCGGACCTAACCCTGAATTTAGCCAAACCCAGCGACTCCAAAACATAATTACCTATTAAGTTGTTGTATTTACGATGTTTGAGGCTTCCTAACTTCACCCGAGTGCACAGTGCGTGTTTTGTGTATATGTATGAACGTTTGCTTTGGTCTGAGTTACATTTTTGATGAATTTTACTTGTTACTAGACGGAACGTCGACATACATACATACATACATACATAAGCAGCGCCGAATTCTTCGACTCATAATTGGAGCACAAATAATAATACTTGTGTGTCTCGAGTTAATGCGAGATTATACTAGTTCCAACTCGTTCAATCTCCGAACCCTTTGTTCGAAGATTGTGAATGAAAAGGTCGGGGAAGCCTCAAGGCTTTTTTACATTTACTCGAGATATACCCCGCAGCAGTTTGATTGTAGTATAAAACTGTAATTAATTAATATTAATATACTTGGAATTGTCTTAGCTTGACAAACGTTTTGTTTAATCCATCCGAGTTTCTGTATTGATACTAAATTTGGGTGAATATTAATACAAGTTCATAAAGTCTGTGGAACCTGTTTCTGAGTTAAGATACGACTATAATTGCGTTAAGTATACATTTCTTACGTAACATTGCGTTGGATAACTCACACCACTTTAGACTTGGCCTTTTAGAATTACGTGTTCGTGCAAGACAAGACAAGTTTTATAAAAATCTGTGTAGTAACCCAGGTCCAAACTTAATATCTGTTGCATACTTTTTTATTAATATCGAAATTGAATAATATTAGATTATAATTAAGTCATCATAGTGATTTTACTTTGGAAATATATACATATATATTGTATGTTTGTATGTTGTTGAATGTTAAAACAGTCATTAACGTAATTGGTGAAGTTTGATTGAATACCGAGATAATAAATTAAAATAACCTCATGTGTTAATAACAGACCCAATCTAACAAAAACCCGTCGCAGTCAGTGTGTGGTCCTAATAAAAATGATCTAAACCACTCAAAATTAACGACTAATCCTTCCACAAACGGCCAACACTAAAACCTTTCTTGTGACTATAAAACGAGCTCAGTACAAACGCGGCTTTACCCTTGTTTTATTAGTCCTTTGGCCATAGATGGCCCGATGTAATTCCCTCATACAGACGCGGCCGGTGTCGAACGAACGCACCGCGCCCCGCATTGTTCGCTAAGAGGGTGGAATGGGCTAAAAGCCCCGCTCTATACGCCTCCTACTTAATTGGAATCTTTTAAAGTTTACTTGAGCAATAAAGGAGTCTGAATTACTTAAGTACGACGCTCCGTACGACCGTGGATTTACCTTCAATGAACTTGTAACAGATGTTAGGATGAGTGGTAGCAGGTGAGTGCTTTACCCTATATCGCTGTTTGAAAAACCGTTGGTTGTTTAGTAGATATGTTTGTTACCATAGTTTAGTGATAAAAGTAAACTACATATTTCCTAGTTCAGCGTGAAATTAAATTTGACTACGTATTAAATAACTTTAATTATGAAATTGTGTATATATAACAAATATTTAAATGATGTCCAGTAAACAAAGCCAGTGCAGTTTATGTCCATTTCAATTTATGATATTTAAGATGACACACTATTTTTTAACTAATGTGACAATAGCTGTATCAGTGCAGTACATTTAAGATTTGAAACAAATTGTATTGATATTAAAATCTAGTGGATAATCTCGCATGCCTGTTGCTGTGAGAAATACGAGCATATTAAGTGCTACCCCCCCTATGTCACTTTATTAAGTCTTTTTGGATTTTGTAACAAAATATCTATTCTAGTGTAGTCTACAATCTTCACTATGCCAGTACAGAGACTGAACTTGTAGACAGTATTACACTGAAAATTAAAGTTCGATTGTATTGCTAGCTAGACATTATTCTTGCATTTTTAGCAACTTCCACGCATTACATTATCTACATACACTATCAAGTTGGTTACCAGGGCTAACGTTTTTCTATCTGTATGATAACAAGGCTTTCGGCTAATATAACAACATTAGCTGTCACGATCTATATAAATTTATCACTAACAAGATAATTAATGCATTTTTTTGTAGTTGACTTATGTCATTTAATTTAATTAACGTTCGGCTTTGAGCTTCGTTTCAGCACTATTTAAATTGTTACGATATATGTACCTTCTTTTTTATACTATAGGAGAGGAGGGGAGGGGGGAGACGAACAGACGGGTAAGTGACAACCGCCGTCCATGGACACCTGCAACTCGAGAGTCGTAAGTGCGCTGCTCACCTAGGGGGATGCGGGGAGAAAAAGAAGAGAGGGGGATCAGGAGATGAGGATGGGGCTAGAGGAAAGAAGAGAGGGGGAGTTGGGCCTCCGGAAGCCTCACTCATTTCGGGGGAATGCAACACTAGCTTTACTTCACAACCGGTTTTCTATGAGGCCGTGGTATCGCACCGGTCGAGCCGGCCCATTTGTGCTTAAGCGTGGCTCTACCACTAATATATACCTATTGGTAATATGGTATGTTATATAAAGTATACACCTAAAATACGTGAGTAATACTACTTTTAATATGGATGCATCAGTTCAAAATAAATTCTTTGTATAAACATTCCATCGGCCAGGTTCCCTGTCGATATTACAAGAAAATTGTTATCCAGAAACAAGACAGATATCAGGTACTTTCAATGAAATGTTTGAAGATGTATTCCTTCTCAACGAAGAGTGGTCATTTTATATTGATGACGTAATAAGCTTACTTGTATATTTCGAAATACACAATACTTAAGATGTAGAGGTTATTTCGTTTGGCCTCGCTTATTTTCGAGTTTGGACCGTGCAATAACTGCCTCTTGTATTATTCATCGTCCAATTATAGTAAAAGGAGTTTTCTGTTTCTTCCGTGCGCGAGTTGTTGGCGAGGAGGCCAGGTATTGAGGCACAAGTGGGCTTATTTGCCTTAACAATTGGCTCGGCGGCCCTCTCAATGTCGTATTTTCATTATTGAATATTAGATCAAAATGTCGTCGATAAGAAAATCTCGTTTTGCGGACCGACTTGTTCAACAGAAATGAATGTCTTGTATTTATTATTCATAGTCTGTTTTAGAGCTTATTTCGTCGTTTTATTTCTATCTATATACTTAATACGTGCTGAACATGTTGTCTACAGATTGAAAGTATATGTGGCACTCTTTGTTTTCAATGAGCCTATGAATTATATCTGAATTAAATCGCCTTTCATAGGATCATCTTATCGGACAAGTACTTTCTTTTAACACTCTCTTCAAATACATTTAATTTAATTTAACTCTCTTCAACATATAAGGCGGATTTAGTGCCGTCAACCTTTGGATGACACAGAGACGTGTTAATTTAATTATTCTTATGCTTAGTCACGGAGTAATATCTATATATATTTATGAACATATATAGATTACGTAAAATAAAATACACATCTACACAAATATTGTAAAAGTATATGTTTATTTTATCACTACATATACGTGTTATTTCTTATTATATATATTTTTATTGACATATTTTTAACTACATACACGTTTAATTTATTTAAAAATAAGCGAGTATGCTGATGTAGTTAAGGGTTTAATAAACGTGATAGGAAATCTTTGTCTATTAATGTAAAAGATTTTTTTTTTCAAGTCGTAAACATAGTTTATAATAAATTCTTCTTCTTTATATAGTACTCACCAGAATAAACATTTTGTGACGTTTTTAACAGTAACTTTAATAATGGTAGTTAATTTGTACTCATTATTTGATTAGAATAATTTGTACTCCATTCAACAAGCTATGGTATGGCAGTGCACATTTTAAAGTATTTCCAAGATCTGTACCTATAGCTCCAATAATAAATAAATAAGTGCATTTTAAATAGGCCTTCGTCACAAATATAAAGTAATTAATTATAGTATCGTATCTTTACAATTACTCATTGTTTATTTGTAATATATTTTATTAGCATTTCATACAGCAAAATACGGCAAACGCGTATAAAGTGAAATACAGTACACAAAGTTTCAAATCCTACCTATACAGATTTCCGTTGGAAGGGATGCCTGATTACTTTGGCGACCGAATGAATTCCCCGGGGCTCTGAGAAGTAAGGGTTAGTTAATGTGTGTACGTATATACATGTATATCTACATATCTGTGATGTTTACCGATGTGTGATGGTTAGGGATGCGCAATTTTTGTGTCAGATCCGATATTCAAGATCGTAATGAACGAAATAAAAAAAGGTTATGTATGATCAATATACAGAATATAGACCATAGTGATTGTATGAAATTATTTTCATATGAGTTTTGTATATTTTTATTTTATTTGTGTGTGTAGTTCGATTCGGTATAAAGCTTTAGAAAACTGTGTGTGCGTCGAGGACGTGGGCTCGATTTCCACCCACTGCAAATAATTGTGTAATGAGCAAGATTATTGGTTCTGTCTGGGTATCATTTATATAGAACACGTGTAAATTTAAAAATATAAAAGTATTTTTATGTGCAGTCTAGTTACGATGCTCTCACTCACTTTGGGATCCGATGGCCGTGTCTGATATGTGTGGAGTTAATATAATATTATTATTTATTAATAATAATTATTATAATTTAACAAATTTAGAGTCGATAAAAATATAGTTTTGGATCGATTGGTTAGATCTCCGCCTTGAATAGATCCAAACTTAAGCTACATGTAAGCTTTCCAAACTGAGATAATAGCTTGCTTGAATGTGGTTCATATCAGAAATGCATTGGTTGTATGCAAAACTTGCAACCTTCAAAATCGAATACCTGCCTAAGATACATGCCCTTTCTGAGTCATTTACCTGCTTTAAAGTATAGATATCGATCGCGTCATTAGTCTAAGTTAAAGCCATTAATCAAAGGCTGTCACTCATTACAATATTTTAATAATAACCAGAGGGAGAGATACTGACATCGCTGAAAAAAGCTAGAGACATAAGGCTAGCTATAGCTGTGCATTTAATTTGTGTAGCCTGTCGATATTACTGCCTCCCCCTTTAGCTCCCACAGCCGGGGATTAGAGCAAGCCTTATTTTACCTTTTTTCTTTCTTTTTTCCACCATGTAATAAGCCGAATTAAGCCGCTACAGGACGCCCTGAACTACACAAGGAGACGTAACCATACAAGGTGTTATAAAAGGACAATAGGTGGTTAAACTCTGAATCCTAAGCTCTATTAAGTTGAACTTTAAAGTAATTTATAGCCATAATTAAACCGGTGGGAAATGCCGCTAATGTTATGCTAATTTGAGTTTAGTTGAGTTTTTAGTGAATGGTAAAGGTTATGAACACTTTTTTACTAAATAGGATTTTAAGTTTTGAATAGATATTACAACATTTACTAATATGTAACCAGTTATTAGATTTTACAAAAAATCAATACACGAATGAATTAAGTGGCAGTTGTTTCATGGAATTGGCTATGGTTTAAGGCAAGGATGGCAAAATTGTTTACCAGTCACTCCAAATTAATGTTTTAAATATTCTTCGCCATAAAAGAGCCCATTAAAATGGAAGTTACCCGCACGATTCGTTCAATCAAACATTTGATATTATCAAAAATGTTAATTTCCAAATACAGTCTTATTTTGTGGAACCCATTTAATAAAATATACAGTCAGAATGCAATTTCTTTTTCTCAATTAATATGGGATTAGAATAAAAACGTTCGTGAATTAGATTCATATTTATTTAAATATACGCTTTGATTCTCCCACGTGTCACGTCCAGCCGAGACGGTACCGGACGATGCACTGTGTATCGTCCGGTACCGTCGCGGCTGGACGACTTCCTCCTTTAAAAGGGCCTCCTCTCGAGACCGAAACTAGTCGAGCATCCCCAAAATACACACCGAGTAAAACCGTATATTTAAATAAATATAATATGAGATTGGTACAAAACATTGAGGTATTGTCTTCATGTTAACAGATAAACTAAGAGTACTTATTCTGGATGTGTTTTAACAGCTTTTAAAGACATAATTTAAAGGGCGTGCCGTGCAATGAGATGTCTATTAGATACATATGTAGGTTACACTTGGTTAGGAAATATGAAACAAAGAATTTGAATTTGAATAGTTATTTTAGTAGAATTGTTGACGTTGGTTTTAGTTATTAAATTAAGCAGCACACCTTACATAGACTGATGCTACTGACACTAGAGAAGATTAAGAGTGAAATGAAAAAAAAAATATAAAAATGATAGTCAATTAACTTCACGCCATCCAATATATCTCATTTGCATAATTTTGACAAAACATCAAAGGAATCTTAGGCACTCTATAGACATACATATGTACATACTCACGCTTATATGCCCGAAAAGGTAGCCAGAGGCGTCTCAACGCCGACTTTAATCAACCATAAGTTTTTTTAACTATGTCATCCTAATCTAAATAAAAAATACTAATATGTGTTTATTTGTTCCTATGTTTGCTAAACAACTTAATCATCTTACATGTACTAGAATGAAAACAGTCGTATAAATAAACTACTTGCAAAAATACCAAGATACCGCGGGCAAAAGTTGGTTGCAAATAAAGTTAAAAATCAGAACATAAACATGAATGATGGATGTTTACGCCTACATTACCGAAAGGGTTGTCAGATGCGTTTTAAACACTCCGTCTCTTTTTTTACTTTGTAATAGGGGGCAAACCAATAGGGGGGTGTCGAAAGGACACTATATATTTACTGTCTGATAGGTAACAGTCCAACTTTAACTATTCCCATGGGAAGATATGGAGATAACCTATTCTACTCCAACGAGAATTATAAGAATTGTTTTTTATCTCATTACAATCTAAAAATTCGAGCAATACGTAAGTACTCGTAATATAATTGGTTTGTATTTCATGTTATTAAGGCTTTTAATCTTTTTAAAACGTTTCAATAAGTAACGGTTTTGCTCTTCTTTCCAATTGGTGAAAGCCTGGAATTCACTACCAGCGCACGTGTTTCCTTCCAACTTTGATCCTGGGTCTTTTAAGCGGGGTGTGAAAAAGCATCTCACCAGGCCGCCATAGTGTGGGTCACCATGCTATGATCACCACTCTTGGACTCCATTTATTGCTCACCATCAGGCAAAGTGGAGTCATTATAGTAGTAGTATAGTACACATAAAAAAAAGTATAAAATTCTTATAGAAAAAAGTATTTTTATTTACAAACATATTTTGTTAATTACTAACTAGTCTCAAAAATAACTATCTAATTAATTGCCTGCACTAAATAAGTATGTCAAAGAAAATGATTGAACTGACGAAGCACTCTCATCTTTATCCACTGACTATAAATATTAACCACAGGTGTTGCTTTAAATGACCACCACTAAACATCTCGAAGCTTATCCGGGATTAACGAAGCCTTGATTAATAGTACGTACATCGTACACCCATAAATTTTGAAGTTATTTATTAAGCAAAAATACGAATTAGTCGAATAATAATTTGACCACTTATTCCTATGTAAAGTGTTTTAAAACTCTATACTAAAATTATATGTAAATGCAAAAGTAACTTTGTTAGTCTGTCTGTTGTTCTCGGCTTGATGGTTGATGCAATTTGGATTAAATTTGGTTAAGTTATACTACGGACTCTGGGGAAAGACATACGCTACTTTTCACCGACATATAACAACAGCTTCATCCTCAATTTTAAACTAAAAAAAGTTGTATTGTTCTATTTTTTATACGTATCTATTAATTTTAGAATTATCTTATTTTCATAACCTTTTAATATTAATATATGAATGAATATAATATAAATTCAAAGGTATTTACAGGCTCTGACTGTGACACAGTTGATGTTATCGATGTCTCTGTTATACGTTTACATAAAAATACAGTTTGTATCATAGCAATTATGTAACATGGTTTCGAAATGATAGGCCTATAATATTTTTTTACAAAATTTCCAATTCTTTATCATAAAAATACAATATAATGAAGTATACAATATATATATAATACAATATAATAACAACTGCTGTTGTTGTTAGTAATTTAACAAACGTAATCCGAAAAGCCGTTGTACCCAATAATAAGCTAAAAAAAAAATAACAATACGTGTGGTTATTTATTTAGTCGATATATCACATGATTTGAAAACAAACAAACAGCCCCATTCGTCCACACGGACTACATAAATCATTCATTTATATCAAATATCGTGTTTGAGTATCACGCCTCATTCGTTTGTCTCTGTGGTCAGGATGTATAACTGTGTTTGTGACGAACAACTGCGCACATGTGTGGTTATTATGTAGTTAATTTTAAAGTGTCATATGGTAATCATTTTGAAAGAAAAAGGCTAAATAATTATTGTAATTTTTGGGTGTAATTCTATACTCCACTTTAACGTGGAAGAGCCTTAGGCGTGCGGCGAGTGTGTTTAGTTATGCTTATTTATTGACGAGTTTTTTTTAATGCCAATGAAGATCATTTTCAATGAGCATAGGTAGGCAAAATTGCACTGGATAAGACCCATAGTGGTGGATTGGCTGGAGAGTCGACTTGGCAGCTCTCCTACCGGTTGACTCAGATGCTTACTGGACACGGCTTCTTCGGTAAGTTCCTGTGTCGTATAGGCCAAGAGCCGACGTCTGCATACCACCACTGCGGAGGCTGTGCCACGAGGACACTGCACTCCATACTCTAGTGGATTTATTAGTTTAGAGAAGCCTCTCGATAGAGACCATGGTTCAATCCCTGGTCTAAAGTGAGAATGCCTGGTAATCTGCTTATGCGAAGAGTTGATGTTGATCAAAAGGAGGGCGGAACACAAACGGGTGAGGACTAGCACTTTCATCAAGCAGAGGACGCACCAAACACCGCAGGGCGCGCGTCATCCATGAGCGCTGGCCGGGGAGAAGGGCAAGACCCTTGTATTATGCGATGTGGGGGTCTGTAGGGGTTCTCGGAAGCTTCCTTCCTAAGGTAAACATGCCCATGTGCCTTGCAATAGACTCACTCGTTACGGAACACAGCGTGGTTCTATTCCGTTAAAGTCCTACATACCACATCACTTTTAGCTCCAGTGAGGTGTGACCCGTGGCGGTTTCCACACTATAAAAAGGCAGAGTTGCATTGAACACCTGCGATTTGTCAATAAGAATTTGATACCACTAAAGTAATAGGGGGTAACCCGGTTGCCGGCACCGGGCACTTTAGGAATTAAAGATGGAAAAGTTGGTGGTGTATTGAAAGAGAAAGGTAAAAACAAAGTAATGTTAGTGAGATTACTTATAAACGGCTCGAGAACGTCGGGATACCTGTAACTCGACCTGGCTGTATGTCATGTCACGTCAAAATATTATTTATGACAACAACGTCTCCAACTGAACTGAATTGATACTAAGATCCATTATGTTGGAGCCTTAGGTAACATGCCTGACCAGACCCATACCAGTTTTTAAAATAATCTATCTCCCTCACTCGTCCTACAACTTGCAATCTCCTCTATCGCGATAAAAATATTTCGACCGAGCAGATGTGTCAGACATTTTCACTAAAATATATGATGAATAGTCATACTTTCTTTAGACACGCGAGATCTTGACATTACAATATTCCTGCAATAAATTTTGAATACAGAAAAAAATATGGTACCGTTGTACCATTAATAGCACCTGGTTTCTTTTTATGCCAATTGTCTCACTGTTTTCTCAACGAGATCATTTAAAAAACTATAATATTTAAATTAAAACAAAAAACTCTTTGAAGAACTTAATTACAATGAAATTGTCGATGTAAAAACAAGCAAGCCATATCAAAGTTGCACGGGTAGGTCGCATCTCTATTATAACTTTATATTGAATAACCTGTTTCTTAATCAGTAATAAGAACCTATTACCTGATTCTTCAAATCTGTAGCCACTCACATACATAAATATATACATACGCTCTCACCTGTATCCCCGAAGGGGCAGGCAGAGGCGTAAAAAACGCCCAAATTTTGGCGATGGTAATATCCCAGTCCCATTTCCTTAATTGGGCAGTTTGGGACAAGCTTTTGAGAATAGGAATGGAAAATTTGGAGTATATTGACGGAAAAGTTACAATAGATAGGAGATCAAATGTTGAATAGGAAGGGAATATTATAATGTAGGGATATGAAAGAATATAATACGGACCGAGCTATCGCGGATGATCTCAACTCCCTTGGGAACGTGGTCATTACAGTCACACTGACCTCTATTTGACTAGACGAGAGTGTTACTGTGAAATTGAAGTTGGGATTATGATTACTTCGTTACAGTATCACCTTCTCTTATACGTGTACATAGTTATAATAATTAACATTGCGTGCTAGTATTCCTCATCGTAATTAAGAAAGAAGTGACTTAGCCAAACTCAGACAAAGAATTCAATGACGTAACATAAGGTTTTATTAAGATGGTATCCACAGGCGACCTTGTGGCCACGCTATGGCAAGAAGTTGGTCAACGTGAGTTTATCACCCTCAAGGAATGTCATTACATATCAAGCCGTGTTCGGGTCATAAAAATGTTTCAGTCAAAGATCATTTTGATGAATGTTTTAAAGTCTGATTTGTTATTTAAAATACTTATATATGTACATATAATGTACCAGTTAAAACAATAAACTTAACACCCCAAAAAAAGGACTCTTTAAACAACTCCAGCATATTGTGACAGTCAAACCTCTCATTACGTCGGCCCAAAACTGTAATGTATATACAATAAATTAATTTTAACAGCAGTAGAGTCATGCTTAGGCACGAATGGGGCGGCCTGGTTGTGAAGCAACTTGCGTTGCATTTTCCTGAAGTTAGGGAGGTTTCCGGAGGCTCAACTCACCTCTCCTTCTTCTTCACCCTTGTCCCCACTCCCCTTTTCCCATCTTCTCATCCCCTCTTCTTTTCCCTCACCTCATCCCTCGTTACCCTCAAAGGCGGGCAGCGCACTTACAACTCTCGAGTTGCAGGTATCCGGGGACGTCGGTTGTCACTTATCATCAGATGACCCGTCTGTTCGTCTATTCCCCTATAATATATATAAACAAATATAATATGCATAACAGTTTTTGGCCCACGTAATGAGAGGTTTGACTGTCACAATACGCTGGAGTTGTTTAAAGAGTCCTTTTTTCGGGGTGTTAAGTTTATTTTATTAACTGGTACATTATATGTACATATATAAGTATTTTAAATAACAAATCAGACTTTAAAACATGCTACACAGGACGAACACGCTTAACAGAATTGAGTTCGTTCTTCATTAGCCGCTAAAACTTGCTAGACGGGATTTAAAAAAGGAAACTTTTCATAACGCCTTTAGGCAGGAGTCAAGTTTCCCATCAACAGAATTAAGGTAAACTTTTATTAAAACTTGTTTTATTAAACTGTCTTAATGGATTTGGAATTTTATATTTATTACTCGCCCCGATACTTGGAGCTCATTTATCTATTAATTTGTGCTAAATGAGGTACTTCGTTTGGAAATCGCTATCGAATAATCTGACTTCTCACTGTGTTATACTTTTCATAACAACTTTGAACTTATAAATAATTTTACAGGTTTTAGTGTTCAATAAAACCGTAAATTGATATTCTACTTGAATGGAACTTAAAATTATGTTATGAACATAAATGCTTTTGCCTATATCCTAAAACTGGGATATTAATATAAATACTACGACGATATCATCCGACGTCAAGATGATTTTTGTAAACAAAATTGAGTTATCTTTAATAATGAAAAATTATTCAACATTCAGGCAAAAATAAAATAGGTCTGCGTTTAATCTCTAAGCAGAAAAATTACTTAGGATATAAATCCATTCCTACCTTTGCTGGCATTTGTCTTATTTTAAGTGGTACGTTTTGATATCACACGGAATTGACCTTACATAGTTTTCAAAATGAAACAATGTCTCAGTATAAACTGCACTCATTTAGCAGTGAAATTATCTCGACAGTGACAGTCGCCCGGCGACCATTAATTCCATGGAGCAGCACGCTGCACTTTACTTAAAAAAAACTCAAAGAATCAAACAGCATTAACCGCTTAAGTTTCGTTCCGGGCGTCGGGCGTCGCATCGCAGAACTCACTTTTAGCTCATTAATTTTCATCTTTTCGCGTACAACCTAACATAATTCACCCTTGAACGCTCCCATACTATGTGATAAGGGTACTTTTATACTGGGCAACAGAGGAGCGCTGGGTTTTTATTAAATCTCGCGTCAAGTCGCTCGAGTGTCGACTACTGATAGCGACGCGCTGTTTATTTATAAAACAACGCTTTTTCCGCTCAAAGTGTTCCAGTTTTTTTTTCATCCGTGTCGGTGGAGCCCGTAATACGTATTGTTTTCTCCTTTTCAAATGTAGGCACGCGTTAAAAACGTCTCTAAGGTAACAAAGGGTAGGGGCTCGTTATGTTGACTCGCTCGTGTCGACCACCGCAGGAAGCTGCGTCGCATTAACAGCGGACGCAGAAAATGACTGGACATAATAAATCCTGGATTCTTTCATTCACGAGTGATTTATATATGCTCTTTAATTGTACCTATTAATGTTCCATTTTTGGTTCCAACATTTAAACCGTCTGCGAAGGCAGTTCAAATCGTGTGGCGTCGTATGCGAAGAGTTGGTCATGTTCGAAATACAAATGTAGGTATGTACGTAACGTGCTGTTATTAAATATTCCCTCTATATATAAAGCAAACCAATCATTCCTTCCCAATAGCGGCTATGTATCATATGGAAAAATATGCCGACAAACAGACGCCGAGAATATATTTCAGTTGTTTTTACCGACGCGTAATAATAATGAATCAATCAATCAATTGGCGCAACCCTGTCTCAATACTTTCCCGTGTGTTGTGCTACCTACGAATTCTTATTACGGTCACTGAGTTTCGCTACAAGTTTTTTAATCATACTTTTCGTGCGGTCTTGCGAACTTGTATACGGAGTACCGACTGAGACGTGGGGCTGTAATTTTCACAAGAACATGGAAAACAGTGGAGATGATGTTTTATATGATGATAAATAAAATTAATTTTCTTACTTTTATAGTACGCCAAAGTGTTTTCCAGTATGACTTTTCTCACTGAGTAGATCATTGTGTTCATCTTAAATGTTTTTTCTTGTTTGATTGTAACATTACTTCGCATCAGCTTTAACACTAGTACGAGTGACTGCTCAAAGGTATCAAAGATATCATACGTTTGGAGATAACAACATTTTATAGATTAAATAATAAAGGCTTCGTCTCTGCTTCATAAGCTTTTTAATACTTAAAATATAAAAGCTTTCATATAAATGTAAAGCTTTGCAAAGCAGAAAATGCAATTACGAAGCTCTGAACTAGAGAGGAAAAATTCAAAGCTCTCTAATTTAGTTATTTAAATTCTCAAAAGTTAAAAAGCAGTGCGTTAGTAAAAGCAATATCATTGTGGAGTTTGGTCGATTATCGGGGCACTACGGGCGGCCGATGATTGGCTCCAAATTTCAGACCGAGATTTCGCTCGGAGTGCTCTTTATTCGGCACACCGCAAGCTTTCTCTTGTTATTCTATGCAAATTACAGACCCCAGCCGAATGTAGACTAAACGGGCATTTCGGAGATTCGAGTTTTTATGCAAACAGAGCTAAGTTATTCAAGTGTGCGCCTTTGCATGAAACTTGCACACAGAACTGGTTGAACTGGCTAACGTTTATGCGCTTACTGGCGGCGGTTCTCCTCTGTATATTCTAGGTGTTCTACATACTGTATTTTAAATCAAATGCCTCGGCTCGATATCATTTATTTATCAATTAAATTTAACTGGATATCTGCTTGAGGATTTTTACAAAATCTGTTTAAGAAAGACCAACATCAGTCGAGTTGTTGTTTCAGATGTCAAAAAGAATCTCAATTGGCGGGTTGGTTGTACCTAACAAATGGAAAGTAAATATTTTTGAAGCTCTTCAAAGTTTCTAAAGAGCAAAAGAACTGAATAATGTTCAAAATAGATTTGAAAATGAATTTAGAAATTATCTTGTATTTGCACTGTAATGTTTTATTAGTAATTTAAGAAAGTAATTAAAGACTGCACGGATGGCGTAGTGGTTTAAGTGGTCACCTCGCAACTACGCTGCCGCGCCAGGTGTTGTGGGTTCAATACCCGCACGGGACAACACTTTGCGAAATCCTCAAATTGTTGTTCTGATTCTGGGTGTTCTTTGTGTCCGTTATTTGAATGTTTGTAAAGTCCCCCGCGACACAGGAATTCCTCCTAGTGCTAGAATCGTCTTTAAAAAAAAAAGTGGGTACAATCAGAGCTCTGAGGTACTCTGAAGTCGTGGACCTCTTAAAATTTATAATATTGATATATTTATAGTAATCTTGTATTGGTTTTGGTTACAGTATAAACTAATATTAGCATAATTCATAGAATCTTAATCTAAACCACTTGTGTATATGAGTTTTGTTTCTTATATATTAGTTTTAAACAAGTGTGATCCATCTGTATGAGCAATATCCCTCGTCATAGTACCCGGATGAGGGCAAAGAGCTTGCCCCCATTACGTAAATGAAACTAAACGATGATCGGCAAAATGTGGGCAATAATTACACCTCTGCTTATCCCTTCGGGGATACAGGCGTGAGTACAAGGGTTTTTATGGTTATTGTGAAATAACTTCTGATATAACTAACCCATAGTTTCCGTAGAAAGAAGTCAAAATCTAGATTTATGTACATATTACCTACTTTATTTTTTATGTAGCCTCATATGTTACTTGCTACTATAACGGAATAAGAATGGTATACCTTAATGCATACACATTATATGTATATTGTTCGTGTAGAAATCCCTACCATTCAATACATCACGGGACCTGACGGTGAACTGGTATGTCGAACCAACTAAAACCACACGGTGTTCTTTTACGAGTGGGTCTATTGTAAGGGATCTGGGTATACCTCGGGATGAATGCTTCCAGAAAAAAACATACATGCTATAAGTAATTTGCATTGATCTCTATGCTTTTACGTGTCTATGTATATGTCTCAACTCAGCGGAGTAGACGTTGTTTTTATAGGTTTTAGTTACCAGTTAATTTCACAATTTAGCTTCAAACACATACATAAATATTTTTACACGTTGCTCAACTCAATATTTTACCACTATCTTATCTGTCTACGTAAAATTAACGACCAAAAACTAAAGCAATTCGTGTCACAAATCAATAAATTCTGAAGTTACTAATCCGCCGAGCTGGCCCATTATAAACAACGAGATAGGATCGGAATCACCTCACACATACATAGTGGGGAACAACGAATTAGCCAGCTCTCACATAACTTCGGTTCCACGTACAAACATTTCTAAGTTACAGTATATTTTTGTATTCGTCTTAACGTGTTCCTTGGCGCATTGCCAGCGCGTGAACTCGCGTATATCTTACCTAGAGCCTTGATTAAATCAGATAGGTTCATGAGAGACAAACAAACAGCCGGTTATAAAACTCCTTGATGATTCGCAAATATTCTGTGTTTTATTGGACGCGAATAAATCTTGGTTCGCTGTCGGCTAACGGTGTGTACTTAATTAGAGGTTAGGTCACGTTTATGGGTAGCTAGTGACTGTTCGTTCTGTACATTGTGTCCTTTCAGTGTTTGCTCTAGTATTTGTAGGTCACACTTGGGTCAAGCACAATGTAACATGACATTAAAATCATGTGTAAAAAGTTTTTCTCAAACAGTGGTGCTTGAATAAATTAAAGAGGACCTAAAATGTTTAGAATGAGATGCATTTAGGCAATAAGAGCTAAACAAATAATTAAATGCATTTCTATATATTTGTGTAATGCATTATACGTACATTTACCTTATACAAATGCGAGTAGACGTAAAATGTATTTTCTGTAATAATAAAAAGACTTAAATAACGTACCTGCCCACAATTATTCTTTAAAGTTCGGAGTGTCCACTGCGGGGCAAATATCGACGGGAAAAATGTGGAATAGTAACTCTATAGAGGACCATGTAATCTGTAACATTACAATGAACATCATTGGCGACAGGAACGGTGCCAGGTTATCTGGGTGAAGAATGTGAGGAAGGGAAGAGGAGGATGAGGGGAGGGGAAGGAGGATAGTGGAAATTAGGGGGGGGAGGGAAGGGGGAGTTGGGCCTCCAGTATCCTCACACACTCGGAAATAAAATTCAAGCATTGTTTGTCTACCGGTATCGGTTGTCTTTGAGGGTAGTTGAAAGGGAGGATAGGAAAGAGGGAATAGGCAAGTGGGAAGGGTTAAGAGGGGAAAGGAAAGATAAACCCAAGGTTCTCTCTCACTCGGTGACACACAATGCAAGAATCCTTTTTACAGCTGGTATTCTGTGTTAATTCAGAATTTTATCAGCAACGCTTAGTTGATAAAATTCTGTTCCATAACATGAATCACTTACAAACAAAATTAAACTCACTTCTAATATTAAGTATAATAGTAAAAGTAATCACAGATTTACGAGCACTAACATTGAGACATGAAACCTTTCACTTCTTATCGTATCCCTTTTCCTCCCCCGTTCTCTTCCCTATAGAAATAATATATTTACTTAAGATTAGAGGACGGAACAAGAAAGACAGAAAGTGGCTCAACAAGTTAAAACATAATTGTCCTGTGAAAACAATATTGACATGCAGCCAAGCACCGTGCAGTGCATCAATGCCCAATGCGACTAATCATGAATTATTTACAGTCAATAACTGAACGGTGTTCGGTGATAAAACAAACTCGTTTTCGGGGTGAGATTTTCAAAATAAATCTATTAATGTTAAGAAATATTATTCGAAGTCACAGTCAGACTATTCTTTTCTATTGTTTGTTCAATAACTATTCTTTATATTCTAACTCATATCACTACCGTCTTCTGTCTTCACCTTTTGGGCAAGTGAAGCAAGAAATGACGCGAGTTGCATGGCGCTATAATGTACAGACTTTAGAGTTTCAATTTCTTTTACGTAAAAAAATATTTATGGTTAATTTTTTACATTAATTAAGTAAAATCAGGAATTGCCAAACAATAAGGCATTATTTTTAAAGAGTTAATGGATCTAAGCGTTTACTGAGACAAAATATAAAAAGGCTTTTGCGCAATGGCTCAACCAATCATCTTTAAATTTTCATACATGTTATAAAAACAACAGAATAGGTTTTTTTTTTATTAATATAGGGGACACGGATCGGTCATTATCCGATGGCAAGTGACAACCGCCGTTGTCGGACATCTGCAACTCAAGAGTCGCAAATGCGCTGCCCACCTTTAAGGGTCAGGGATGGGGGAATGCGAGGAGGGGAAAGAGGAGACGGGGATGAGGGGAGGAGAAAAAGAAGAGGAACTTCCGGAAAACTCACTTATTTCGGGGAAATCAAATTCAAGCGTTGCTTTACAATCGGTTTTCTGTGACACCGTGGTATCGCACTTGTCGAGGCGGCCCATTCATGGCTGGCTGCCGCATGGCTTTACTATGATAATAGGGAGTACTTGTCATCACGAAACTGCTCCGTAGGATATACAAGTAACTTTGACAGATCTCAGTAGATTCTTATCGCTCTATACGCCAAGTGTAGGCTCTTTTCAAGTCAAAATATTATTATTTCACCCTCTATACAAATGTTATCTTATAGAAATATATGCAACCTTTTTTATTAAAAAACTGTTACAATGTTCGACATTCTAGCAATTCTAGCAATTCTAGCTGTCGTGTAAAGAGATACTCATTCGAAATATAAACGCATTACTTATACAAAATAATTCAAATTTTAATGCAGGTAAGATGAGAGTCTGCATCGTAGATTGGCCCTAACGAGTGAATAATTACACATTGATCCCTATTACAAATGCAAAAATGAGAAGTTCTGATGCATATATAATGAAGCCATGCGCTGCGGTCCGAGTTACTAGTGAATATCCTGCCAATAAATTACAACTTTGTTACTGTCACTAACTTTATTGGACTATCAAACGAGGTCAATTCAGATGTAGGTCATTGAAGGTTCCAATATAAATTAATGGTGAAATTATTGCAGAAATCAGAAATTTATTTGTGATACATAGATACAATTGGTGGTTAAATAATATTACATTTTTATGTCCACTATGATCTACCAATTACAAGTACAAGTATATAAAAAATATGACAAATTAGAATTTAAAAAAATACAAGAATAATTAATGACAATTAAAAAAATTAAAGTAACTTAAAAGTCAAACATGTCAAAAGAATCTACATAAATAAATAAAATTAGTGTCTGTTTGTAATATTAAAATCACCGCTTTATACTAAGTGCATGAATACACGGTACATATACCAAAACAATTTTTTTTACAATTTTAGACTGCCTGTCTGTCTGTCTGTTTTGTTGCGGCTAATCTCTAAAATGGCTGGACCCATTTTGACGGGACTTTCACTGTCAGATAGCTTATGTAACAAGGAGTAACTTAGTCTACTTCTATAAAAAAATAGGACCTCACAAAAAAATTAAAACCAATGAAAACTGCGAACTGAACAATATCTTTTTTGTTAAATAGCACGCGGACGAAGTAACAGCTAGTTGTTAAAATAAAATTGAATAATGTCAGACGATTATGGTTCTGGTTCGGACGGTTCTGTTTTACAATTTTAGCTACTTCAAAAATATAGAGTGAAGGTAGTGACAAGATACTGTACTTTCTGAAGAAAGGCGCATAACTTACAGTCGTTCTTAAGCCAAGCATAGCTCTTATACATTATTTTTGAGTCTTAAAAATAAGATCGTTATCTGATGTTTCCCCAGAAAATAATTCCGTATCTGAGGACAGAGACTGTCAGCCCATGATAAGCGGCTATGAGCGTCTTGTCGTTTACTTTGCCCGCATGGTTATGCAGAGCATATGCTGATTTATTTATACGCTTATATAAATATTCAATATGTGCTTTTCATTTAAATTTATTGTCAATGTACAAGCTAAAAATGTTGTAATGTCAAATTCTATGAAGTTTTTTAATAATTATGTTAATATAATTTTAAAAATAAAGGGATATTTACATTTCGCACTGCTATCAACAGAGTATATCAACTCAAAATGTAGCTTTTTTCAGAAACAATAAGTATTAAAGCGTAGTTTTTTTTTATATATTTGTATAAATTTAGACAGACATGAAGTAATCCACAACCTAACATCATTATAATACTATTTATTTCACGTAACGCTTTGAGCTATATAAATTATTCGTCTACATTTTTTATGTTCTTCTTTACTGAATCTTCAAACTTTATTTTTAACTTAACTCAGAAGTATAAATTTGGCCAAGATGATTTGATAAAAACGATCATTCAAAAATTAATTCATTTCGGCTTTGTTGTTTTCTGAGAATTCACAAAACGGAATTAATTATTTTACCAGGTTTTACAATTCTTATTGTAGACAAAAGTTTTTTAGGATTAGCCTTTTGAGAATCACAATGGTTTTGCTAGCAGCCTTATTAGATAAGGAGAGGGCGTAGGTTGGAAATTATTTGAAAAGAGAACAGAGTAGAAAATCTCTCCTGTCCCATAACCGGTATGGTTTCTGCTTACTTATGAGGGAGACGCTCATCCTCTCTGTTCTGCCGAGTTAGAACTTGCTTACATTTTGGACTACTCTGCCGCAAACGCTCCCTGATAATTAAATACTTGCTGAATGTTTTTCATTCTTTTTTTCTTTATGTTTAGCTATTTTGAAAAAAGCTTCACCAATAGGTAAGATTGACATTTAATGAAAATGTTTAGGCCCTTTATTTCGTTTATTTTATATTTTCACCCGACGTAGCTCTGTGTGCAGTTTGTGAGCTAACCTTTAATACCTTGGCTGGGCTGTCTACTCTAGAAGGTCAAACTATTTCGCTCCATTGGGTTTCTAGTAATTTATAAGTTGGACAATACGAATGAAGTCTATCAAGACGTGCAGTCATTTAGGGAACAAATACCTGTTCTTACTTTCCACACGAATAGTGACGTGAATTATGTTGATTTTATGAAAATTTCATTTTCATACTGTCCTTTATCATATTAAACAATCAATGAATCTACTGCAGTCCACTTCTACTCTGTCCTCAGGTTTCTATTATTATACCTTACATATATTATACAATGTAACATGGAGAGGGGTGAAGGTGAATAAAGAACGGGGTTAGGAACATATGGTTGAAAACCATATTAAAAGAAACTTTACAAATACGTACGTACATAAATACATACGCTCACGCAAGTATCCCAATCACAGTTGTTAGTATCAAAATTGCAAAATGTTTGTATTAAACACCCACATTTTGCAATTAGAAATTGGTATCACTACATATCAAATACAATATATATAAATTTGGAAATTAATCACTAAACAGACCATCGATCGATCAAAATTGTGTAGGAACGATAGACACTTGCAACTGTTATGAACCATTTTGCTTTAAAGAACCTATAGAAACAAGTCTCTTCATCCTAAACTTTCAACACACTAACTTCTTATCGCGATAATCAAGAAACTTCATTTTTATCTGTAAATTAGTGTCTTGTTCCACGCTAAGGAAAGGCAAAGGCCGGCAAACATCCCCTCGGTAATGACTGAACAAACAGACATCTGCATACCCCCCCCCCAGTACCGTCTGCCTCAGGATGCCCTTCAGACCAGCTCTATACACTTTTAGTGAATTTATTAACCCTCTGTGGGAATACCATTAGTACTTCTACGGAATATTTAGTAATCTTCTGATTGCTCCTTGAATTAAAAGTCATAATTTCATTTCTTTTTATATATTTATTAAAACTGTTATTTTTTGTATTTATAACACAAAATGAGTATTTGTTAGCAGTTTAACTTTGGTAACATTTCTTCTGTGTTTAAATATCAGTTACTGATTTTTTATTGGAATTATTGACTAAGTCAGTTTATAAAAGATATTTAAGATATTTCTGGTTTTGTTAGTCTTTGCTTGTTATGTCACTTTCATTGTTACTGTTTTACAAAGATATGAGCAGAAAAATGAACAGAAAGAATGTCTAACGTACATTTTTCTAAATTCACGTAACCCAGTAAACCAAGTTACGACCAACGAAGGTTTTGTTTGCGAGACAAAGGCAACATAAACTAATTATAGAAAGCACGACCCCATTGTATAAATAAAGCCTACATTTTTGAAGGCTATTTACCATACAGAATCAAAGTCGGTGTTCGCTTTATTCTCACGTGACGACATGTGGCCGGGGGCAACGCGTGGATGTACGCCGGAACTCTAATCAAGGTCCCGTCACGAGACGATGAGCTAACTGAAAATGATGGCAGGAATTCGTTTTGGCTACTTTAGGGAATAGTGTTTCTGACATAAAATAGATGTTTTATTAGTAAAAGAGATGGTTATATATTTTTTAAGAGTTGTAGGTATGTGTATCGTGATTTACACAGCATTTCTAAATGTCAGCGCCATCTAGACGACGATTGCTTCGCGACGATTCTCAAGCTGAGTACAAAGCGCTATTAGGAGACGTAAAGTTACTTAGTTTACTTGAATATCATACATATATGCATAAGTTTTTTTTTGTGTGGAAGCATCCACGGGTCATCACCTCACCGGGGCCTTACAGTGAGATGGTATGTCGGACTCGAACCGACTAAAACCACACAGTGTTCCGGCATGGAGTCTTCTGGCCGGTGCCTCAGGTGTACCTTAGAAAGGAAATCCCTGTGAACCCCGACAGACTTGGCCCCTCTGATTTAAACGTCTCACCACCATCTCAGGCCTGCTTCTGCTAGGACGACGGATAGCCCTGTCCATCGCCCCCAGGCTAGCGCTCATGGAGGCCGGAGATCATTTTGCGCTATCCGGCGCCTGGTGCGTCTACTGCGGGACGGAAGAGTGCTACTTCTCTCCCGTTCTCTTTCCGCGGTCATATATGCATAAGTACACTTGACTAAATTATATTCAATAAATAGTAAAATATGTACATGAATATGTACTCGTATTGTCAAAAAAAAACAATAATTATTGTTACTGACGATCGAACGAATGAGAATTATTACTAAGTGCAGAACAAGGGAGGGTTACGTAACATGTAAATATGGCGGCCCGGCAGCCACCGCGCGCCTAATTAGCCTTTGTTACTTTATGTTAATAAACTCCACTATTTCCATATCAATCTCGAATGAAAGAAAAACACAGCTGCCGCCTTCTCATGAGCGAAACACTACTTAAGTTTGGTGTGGCTTTTGTTGCGAGTTTAATGGAGTATGTCGGATGGAAAATGAAAATATTAAAGTGCTTCAATGATGAATGAATGAACATTTTGGACACTTATTTAAATGAAGTTAACTTCTTTAGGTTATAAAGATAATTTATTTATTATTGATTTTTTATTAGGAAACAGTTCAAAGTAAAAGTAATGAGGACAATTTGTTTAAAAAGTAATAAACATAAGACTAACAATAATTGTGACTTCCCTCCTTATTTAAATAATAATAACGTTTAAACACATGGAAATATAGTAATATATTTCTTATATAGTAATATATATATATATGTATATACATATATACAGAAATATGGTAATATATTTCCGTGTATATATATATATATATTATAATTTAAAAAAAGTTACCATAAAATCGAAGTTCGAAATATGTGTATATTTTTGTTTCTTCCGAAACCCAAAAAATGTAAGTATCTAGTCTAATTATTTATGGTGTACTGAACTATTTCTTACGTCTATAACAACATAGTTTTCGAGTATACGCGTATATTTATTTTGATTTCTTTCTTATGTTTTACAGTTTTTATCTTAATCTGTGTTCTTAATGATAACAATAATATTAAAACAACGCGCCTCTCTTTATATTAGTCCCATTATACGAACAGAATCACTTACAACAGCTGACTCTCAAAAACCGGATTTACTTAACAGCATCCAGTCAATCTGTTCGCATATCCCCGTTTCCGAACGTCCTCATCGGGGAACCATTACGATGATTCCATAGTCTCGATAAACCGTCTCAGAGAATATTCTGACGCGAAACTCGTTCGGAAATATTCTATCATTACCTTAAGCTGCGTAGTAAATCGACGATTTCATCGCCAACTTTGATAATATTGGAGCGTTCTCCTTTACAATATGTCAGGGCGAGGCACGTACAGTACCCGCTGATACCTACATACATATGTAAATGTTTTCAATAAGGGTGCGAACGTGGAGGGCTCCCGCTCGTATACAGATGATAATTTAGAACATCATAGGCTGCCGATGTGCTGGTGTGCCCACGCAACTATATTTACGCTCCGATATATTCTAGGTCACCTGCATTGTGGTTAAAATCTGTTTAAAAATAAATATTATTTGGTATTGAATGCCGTGTTTTTATCTTAAAACTAACCTTTACAGAACTGTTTGTCTTAGTGGTTAGTGAATCTGACCACTAAGTCAGAAGTCGTGGGTCCGATTCTCACCCAGGACAAATAATTGTGTGATGAGAACGATCATATGTTCTGTGGCAGAGCAATCATTTATTTTTGTAACCAACGGGTTCATAGAAAGTACAGAAATGGTTCTCTATGTTTGTACTTATATATATATACATATATGGAAAATGAATGTATATACAAATGTATTAGTATATTTATTAGGTAGCAACCTGGTTCCTAGAATGAGATCTGCTTAGTTTGCCATCAGACGGTCGTGTCTGAGATGTCTAAAGTAATTATCGTTGATTTGGAAAATATGAGATATCATCGGTTTCGGAGGGGACGATTGTCAGGTATAATTTATGAAATGCAATTTATAAATCATATCCTAAAAAGAACTGGCAACTGATTTAATAAACTAAACTAATTAGGTTTTTTTTTATGTCTTCAGGTTTTTTATACATTAATTGCAGTCGAGTGCAGACTTGTGCGCATATTTTTGAAGCTTTGTGGGGAGAAATGGTAGACAACGTATGTATACTCTAGTGGTTAAAATTTACACTACAATTATTTCACCTCAATGATTATAGAATTAAACATATTAGAACAGCTGTATTATTTTAACTGAAACAATGGAATAGTAAAAATACTTTTAATAATTCTAACTAACAGTAACAGTTTATCCTTGATAATATTTACAAATGTGAAATTGAGAGTGTTTGATTGTTTATCACTCTTTTATTATTTTATTTTTTTCATCATATAATTTATCAGGGGTATCGAAACAGACAAAAGATACTGTTCAGCCGTAAAAATAATAGTTTCCAAGCTATCGACCAAACATTACATTACATTACATTACGTGAACGAAGCCGTAAGTAATTCAAAAGTAAGTAATTCATAGTAAAAACTTATTTAGTCAACCTTTTAAATATTGCAGTAATATTTGATACCTCAATAACAAAGTTATAAAGTGCAGGTATATTAAACCAGTGAAATAAAATTGTCGGAGTCCGTATGCGGTATAAATACGGCTCGTTCACAGGTGCCTATGACAATAAAGTGTCGTGTATGTGAGAGCAATAATCTACACCGGTGCCAACCTACCTAGCTGCTACACTGTTGTACACTTGGAGACGTGACAAAGTGGGCACCGATATTTGAGGCATTTTATTATCTTATTAGTCTTATAAATGCGAATGTTTGGTTGAATGTTTGTTACTCAATCACGCCGAACGGCTGTACGGTTCTGGATATAATTTGGCACAGAGATATATTTCAGACAGGAATAGCCAACTAATTGCTATCAAAAATAAAAATAACAATACAGTTAAAAATTTCTAAGTGAATGAAAACGCAGTTATTACACAGTATTTTTTGTGTATATGTTTGAGGTAAATTATATATAAAAATTGAGGCTAATAGCGAACACGACGTTATACAAATTCATATTTGTACAAATAGTTTACTTTGTTTTTCTTTTTTCTACTACTGGGGACAGACGAACAGATGGGTCACCCGACGGTAAGTGACAACCGCCGATCATGGATACCTGCAACTCAAGAAGCGTAAGCGCGCTGTCCGCCTTTGATGGATGGTTAGTGATGGAAGAATAAACAATATTTTTAAATGTTGTTGACTTCAAAACCTTTAGGGTTTTCTTTGTCATTTCATTTCTTACAATGCCTCAAAACACTAAACTTATGGTTAGCAATTTATGGTAACACTTGAAAAAATAAGTATATTTTATTTTAATTCAATACCGAATACACAGTTTTTAAATGCTGTTAAAATGTATTTTGTATTGAAATTGTAATTGTTACAGTACGAGTACAGTGGACAACATTTTATATACAAAGTAGCCATAATAATTTGTACTTTAAAATGTAACTTCTTTTGTGGACCGAAACTGTATTTCGTTGCACAAGTATGATGTAACTCCTTACAAGTATATCTCGCTATTGCATAGTTTTAAATATTAATGTTTGTTCCGTGCAATGTGCAGATTATTATACGTTTGAGGATGATGACGTGTGATTTAAAATCCGTTTAGACGTTTGACCATGATCGAGTAATACACACACACACCACATACATACACATAAAAACTTTTCCATTTACAATTTTAGTAATACCATACTCTTAGGTAATTGTCTGTTATCAAGCAAAACGTACAGTAAATAATAATAATGTTTACAATATGCACACCGTACACAAACACACATAACAGGCCTTGCCGTGCTCTTACCATGCTTAGGCACAAATGGGCCGGCTCATTACGAGTAATATCACGGCCTTACACAAAACCGATGTTTGTATTGAATTGCCGAGTAAGTGAGAGTACCGGAGACCCAACTCCCCCTCACCTCTTTCCCCTTCCCTCATTTCTCCTCTGTCATCAGGCTCAAAGGCAACACTTATGGTGGCTGTCGCTTGTAATCATAAAAAAACATGTTTCTTCCTAAATATCTCTGCAATTTTCAGTATTCAACGACAGCTGTGCACCGTACGCATATTACTGTTATTATAAACATTCTAATTAATGTTATTTGATAAATCTCATTTAAAACAGCAGAAACTCACAACTACAAAAGCAAAAGTAATATTACTTAGACAAGTGCGACGGAGAAGAGCCAGATACCTAAACTCTAATTACTGTGCTACGAAAATGAAGTAACTTCGTAGCATACCGCGTAGACACCGTTGCTCGCGTAGCGTTTGTCTTTAATACATTTTGTGATGAGTTATGACTTGATTTCTGAGCTTGTAAATTGTTATTTTAAATAATATTTTTTGTATTACCGTTTGTATTAGAAAAAAGGTCAAATAGTATATAGTTAAAAAATATGAAAAATGTCTACAATGCATTTTTAACTTTAGAATTGGAATTTAAAAAATGGGAAAAAAATGGAAAATTTTCTGAAGGGTATTCTTTAATTGTTATGTTTATAAACACCCTAAGATAAGTTGTTAGGTTTAGGCGGCTTAGGGTTAGGGTAGAGGCTCAATAAATCCATTATTTGGTAATATACTCCCAATATGATACTCATCAGGATTCATACTCTCTTAAGATATTTACGATATATCGCAACTGACCTCTTTGTTTAGTGATTAATGATCGCGACTGCTGACTTAGTGATCGTGGGTTCGTGTCCCACACTGGTCATAAATTTGAGTGATCCACAAATAGTTGTCCCACAACACAGGACTCATGAGTTGTCTTATAAAAAGAGAAAAAGACCGTTTATTTGTCCGAACTTGTTTAATTAAACCCGAAGAGTTTTTTGTTTGTTTGTACATTTAGATGACCTAATCTCTATAAGGTTTTAAATCTAGAATATAACAGTAACGCACGTTTATCATACAGGCCGCAACAGAAAGCGGAACATAGATTAACGGGACAAACACGTCAGGTAAATAGACACGACACAATAATCTAATGACGCTTTAGTGCCTAATTATTTTGTCACACAACGCGGTTACGACGTCTACACGTGTTTGATGTTATAACATAAATGAAACAGGAGGTGTATGACAACGCTATATGATATAGGGTGTCTTTTTTTAATATTTGTTAAAATAGTAAGTTATTATTATTTATATTAGTAAGTTTGTTAAAATAGTAAGTTTTTATTATTTATATTAGTAAGTAACTCCACAATTACACTAAAGTAATCGAATGTAATAATCTACATAATAAACTAGAAAGTGAAGAAATTCTTTCTTATTAAAATTTTTGAAGTCTTGAAGACAAGATAACTCAACTCCATTTTGGTTAAAAAATGTGACCACACTTTAATTACGTGGTTTCATATCCATAGAAGTGATACAGCTATAAGTCTATATATGAGTATAAAGATATCTAGTATATCTTGACTTAAGTGTTGCCTTGGTCCCCTAGGTGGGGCAAAGGCCGACCACAGCCACCCCGATCGATCTTGAGCATCACGCGTGAGCTCGCTCCAGGTCTTCATTATAGCCGCCGCTTCTGCAACGATAGTCCAGCACCAGATCTGCTTGGGTCTGCTACGTTTACGCTTTCCTTAGGGTTTCTAGTCTAGGGATTGCCTCGGTATATGGTTAGAGTCTCTTCGGAGAGTGGCCAATCCAGTTCCATTTACTGTGCTGAATCTGTTGTTCAACTGGAGTCTCGTTGCAACATTCCCAGAGATCTTGGTAGGAAATTCTCTTGGACCAGTATATACCAATAATATCTAGTTTAGATATTTTCAAAACTCTTTCGTTATGAAGTTGATTAAAAATATGTATTTAAGGAATAAATATTATAATATCTATTAAAATCACTACAAGCGTGCATTCGGATGTAATTACCATATTATGTAAAAGTTCAACAATTTGATATCTGTAACTGTAATAGAGAAATTCACAGTTATTCGAAGACATGGCAGACTACGATTCTAATTACACAATTTAATCAAGCCGCATCATTTTTTTTTTCAAAAAGACAACTCCCGCTTAGGAGTAATTCCTGTTTCGTGAGGGACTTTACAAACATTTATTTTTATAACGGACACAAATAATACCCAGACCTGGGACAACTACTGATCACAAAAATTGGATGGATCAAACAAACTTTGGTCCCGAGTGGGAATCGAACCCACTACCTCCGGCTCAGCAGCCAGGGTCACTAACCATTAAACCGACAGAATAGTAGTATATATGTATATATGTACATATGTGCCTTTTTATTTTGGTTTTCTTATTAGTCTGATATTTCTTTTGTTAGATTTTTTATAACAACAAACAAAAATAATTTAGTAACCTTGAAAGTATAGCACTAATACAATGAGCAATTAGATTATTTAATTTTCATTCCACCTTTATTAAAGCAGGTGCCTTGTCAACTTTAATCTTAACTAATTGGTACCGAGACATGAATGCGTGTCTAAAGATTATTCTACAAAATCAAGAACGTGGCAGTGAGATAATTGAGTATCTGTTGACGAGGGCATGTAAATTACGCACACATACAAACTTAAATACACACACTTTTAATATAGTACGTTGATGCCTAAACAAATACCGTCATCGTCGCGTCTTCATTTTAAAACGTTACACGGGACCGCTTTTAATAAGGGTCGTTTCACACTGTTTGTACTGGCGCGGGAAAATCTCTTAATTTTGTGCCCGCCTCGCCCATAAGCTGGGTAAATAGTGCGCAGCGCCCTCTAACGGCGTTTATCGGTGGTGCACAAGTTGCAAGCGACGGCGGCTAATGTCCCCTCTATTTGATATTTTTACTCATCTTTGAAGAAAAATAGTGGGGCTACTTATCTGGCGAGTTTAAATGTCTCGTACTATGTCACTTAACTTTCAGTTTTACTTTTAAGGGGATTAGTTTGGTAACGACGAAAGACAAATTGCCTAAAAGTTTTATATCGCTTAAAATATCTAGTATATTTTGAGACGGGAGTTCAGAGACATTTATCTTTATAATATTTCTGCTATCGCGTTGAAGCAGGTGACTGTTATAATTCTCTGAAAACGTTTACGTAGCTCTTCTGTTTGATATTATAATTTGGGTGCTCTCTTTAATTAACATCTTTTCTGAACATTTATTCTTTTAATAACTTTATGATGAAAATGTATGTATATCTGGCGGTCTGTCTGTGACTTCAAAGGTACACAAATATATTTTATTTTCGTAGATTTGGAGGCTGGCTGGTTTTATGAAACAAAAGTTATTTCAGCAAATTCTGAAATTGATTGCCTACTGACAAACGATAAGAGTTTCGTTAGTAATAATAATAGTAAGAAATCTGTATTTCGGAGAAACGGGAACCGAAATCAGAAAATCATATTTTTATTTATATTATAGGAGGCAGACGAACAGACGGATCACTTGATGGATGGATGATAGTATGCGGAGAGGGGATGGTATAAAGAGGGATCAGGCGATGGGAAAATTTGTGGGTGTCAGGGGAGAGGAAAAAGGAGAGGGGATGTTTAGCCCTTGAAAACCACAATGTTCCTTCACAACCGGTTTTCTGTGTGGATGTGGTATCGCACCGGTCGAGCCAGTCCATTCGTTCCTAAGCATGGCTTTACCACGTTAAAATATAATTACCGGTCCTGATGCAGAGATGAAAAGACAGTCCTTCTTAATACGGCACGTATAATAATAATAATAATTAGACTTAAATTAAACGAAAATGGCTACAGCAGTGTGAACTGTGTCGTAGCCATTAACGCCCACATTCCCATCTGGACTATATAACTAAGGTCAGTAGTATTTTTTTTATATTATTATAAATAAACATTTTTATTTTATCTATTATGTGTTGACAGTGTACGTGTATATGGTTAGGAGGTTGAGAAGAGGTTCCTGTCTGTGGGCACCGGCACCGGTATCTCGGTCCCTGTACTCGATGCCAGAGGGACACAATTTTTTATATTTTTAAGAATATTATGTTTTTAAAAATGTATATTTTTTAAGTTAATTAAAGAGAATTGACATAAAATCAGTGATTATCAATAATTAGGGTCGTATTTAAATATTTTTTATTTATTGAAATCTCATAAAAGTAATGACAAATGCAGACATTATTGCATATATTTCGGTGTAACAATTGGCGGTCTTATCACTCACGGTAATTTCTTACATACAACCTTTATACGAATATTACTATATCAGATAAGAAAAACTTGTGACATTAAAATGACTTTAGAACCATAGTACTTATAAAATTAAAAAAAAATTACAACATTAAATTGTGTAGTAGTATTATTTCTTAAAAAAAAGACTTAAAAAAAATATTATTCCTTTCTCACGGGTGACGTAACAAATATATAAAAAGCGGACACACCTCCCGCTCTACAGTCCGGGTCATTTACATCTAGACCAACAGGACATTTAATTGCGACACGGTATGTTCTTTATTTACAAATAAGCATCCAATTTCCTAAAACCAAACAACAACCTGAAGTTGTAGCAAGAGGTATACTAAAGTCAATTTGCAAGATAGAAAATATGGGAATATATTAAAAGGGAAAGGTAAGGACAGCAATGGAAAGAAAAGGATATTGCTAATAAGGATGTATTGAGAAGTTCAAGAAAGAACTCGAGTCGTCGTACAACTTCTAGACTAGTAGATAATTTGTGTGTACGGCGTATATCAAACAACGCGGACGTATAAAAACAACTATTGACGATCCTCGTTTACAGAATGGAACATAATACTCTTCCTCCTTTCGCCGTTCCTTGACCGTTCGGAGAATTATCTATTCTCATCTATACCTGATACAAATAAGGTCAAAGCCGTCCTGTATCAAAAATGAGGATCCCGCAAAGCGTAAAAGGTATAATGCATGCAACCTTGTATGAGATTATCTGGAACCCACAGACAGATTTGAATGATTTTTTTTATGTATCAGCAATGAATAAGGACTGGAGGGTTTATTTATCTGGCTTTGGGGACGGATATAACATAAATTAATTTACTTTCGCTATATGCCTTTGAAAGTGTTAAAGTTGAGCGTATTATATATTTGTATTTCGTATATTCGTATTATATATATTTATAAAGTACCAATAAGACACAATTACACATTACACTACTAAATAAACATAAGATTAGTATTTTAAAGACAATGTATAGTGTATATTTTTGATCTTTTTATAAAAAAATAGTTGTGTGTTGTCCAGGCCTTTCACAAGAAATAGTAGAAATTGCGTAAGCCGTAAATATATATACATATATATAAGTTAGCCAGTATTACTCCACCTCTGTGCGCTTCTCCTGAAGCTTTTTGCCTCGCAGAACCAGCTTATGGAACATATTGTCACCTGCCGTATTTCCGGACCGATACGACCTTCAAACCTTCAAGAAAAAAGCTTACTCCTTCCTAAAAGGCCGGCAACGCCCTTGTGACTCTTGAATTGCGGGTGTCCATAATCACTTACCATTAGGTGACCCGTCTACTCGTTTGTACCCTATCTCAAAAAATAAAATTATAAATAAAAAATAATAATAAAAAATAGTATATGTTTGTAGTATTTTTTGACATCCAATAACGACATTTTATTTATTATTTGCATTTCTGTAATTTGAACAGTGACTGAAGTTTTGAGACACCGATCCCTATTAATTTAAATTTAAATAAAAAGGAATTAATGTTGAACTTCAAATTATCAGTCCGAACTCTCAATTTATTTGATAATATTACATTTAAATAGAAAAGTACGCGCTACATTTGTATTGGAAATGACAAAATACGTCCAATGGAAATGGCTGTACAAAGCACACAAGTCAATCAATATTTGTACAGAATGCTATAGAAGAGGGCCAGACAAAAACGTCATTAGGAGGAGTCGAGAGCAAATCCGGGGGGCGGTAGTGAGTTAGCGGAGTGAGCCTTTGTGCCCTCACGGCAAAAGGAATTATCGGGCGCGCCGAGTGCCCGCCGAATTTCTATTCTGATTCCAACAAAACGTATTTCGACCTGACTCAATTTGACTTGTCAACGGTAGCTACTGATGTACTTGGATATAGCGCGGCTACTAGGCTTCTACTGAACTATATCTTGTTCTAACATATACATATATTAATATATTGACATTCCTATGTAGTATCTAGCTTACTTAACTTTTGTTATAATATTTATAAGAATTTCAATGATTTAAGTTAAAAAAAATATGTTTTAGTACTCATACTTTTGCAAAAGTATTCATTCTTCATACTCATTACAATACTAAAGTAACGTCTTGTGGTGTAAATAAGTAAAGTACATTATAATACTCAAAATAGAGTCTATAGAACTAAAAAGCATAAGTAATCTTATGTTTTGTAACCGATTTTATATGATTCTATTCAAAATGCATAAATGAAATACTTCCTGATTGTTTACGATTTGATCAAATATTAAATCACTTCCTCAATTAAATTCATACAAATTTAATATATAATAATAACTGTCGTAGAATTTAAGAAATCCTAGTAACTTTAATTCTTATTAAAAATAAAATAGGGTTATTTAATTTTTTCTATAGATATAGTAAGTGAACGAGTTGCAACATCTTTCATAGTATTTTTCCCGAAGTTAAGTACAATATGTAACAATTAATTGAAGTCGATTTCGTCTCAGTGAGGTGAATAGGGAGGGTTGTAAGGCAAAAATTATAACTCCAACATATAGCCTAGCCGTAGTTCTGATTATGAGCAATATAATATATATTTTTATATACCCTCGATAAGGCAATGAAATGTATAGATTATGTTCATTATACTATACTAAATTCTCTTTTTGCGACATATGTTACTTAACAGAATTCATTACTTAACGGTGATTAAAACTACTTTATTGGTTATATATTAAATGTGCCATATGTTACGTGTTAGGGTGTGTCGGACATGGAAATTTAGAATTAATGTTTATTACCTCAACCGAAACTTTATTGAAAGTCCTATTTTCATTTAGTAAAAAATAATATAATATTACAGCCTGGACCTATTACCGAGGGAGAAAGGGCCGGCTTGACTGGAGTAATGGGTCACGGAAAACCAGTGAGGGTACAAGAGGCCCAGCTCGCTGTCTCGTCTTTCCAATTCCACCTCTCCTCTTTCCCGTCCCCTCACACCACCCTCGCATCACCCTCAAAGGCAGTGTACTTACGACTCTTGAGTTGTTGGTATCCATCTGCTGTGGTTGTCCTTAGATGTCCTCGTAAATCATAAAATAAAATATTGCATATCTGTGGCTAGATAAAATAAAGTAAAAAACATAGACACATTTTTCAATAAATGAAGTATAATTAAAAACACTACATGATTCAAAATGAGAAAGTGAAATTTTTGCTGATTGATGTACGCAGAGTACGGTTCATTCAATTCTTATTAAGAAACACCTAAAATTCGTACAAAACTGCGTCTATTATTAAAGAATCTTGAAAATTTCAGGAGTAGAGTAAATGGATTTTATATAGGATATTCCAATAAACAATAAAAATAAAACAAATATTTAAAATATAAAGCGAGATTTCGGCTATCGTAAATGTTCCACATTTATTTTTATATAATCATACAACTTTTAAATATGTATATAAATGTTTATTATTCAAACAGTAGACGAAACAATAGTTATTCCAAAGTACTAATGCAAATTAATACCGACTCAATTATGCAAGAGATTAGCAAAAACGAATCAATTAAACGAATTAATGAGTATCGATGTTTTATTCGAACGTACCGACAGTGTAGGCAGAGCGTAGCGTCGACAGGACCACTAATTAAAAAGTTAAACTGCTGGTTCGGACACTCGATTCTACAACTTTTTGGTTTCACCCAACTTCGCTACCTATTTACAACTCTGCATGCACTTTGTTAGTGTTTGGGCTGTTTTTAATATTTGAATTTCGAGCTTCATTTTCGGAAGGGAAATGAAATGTGTGTGTAAAGTGATTAAGATTTTGCTAAACAATTTTTGCCTTAGCTTATTTTTTAAAATGGTTTGTTTATTTGTAATAATTGCTTAGTAATTAAAAAAGTCATAGTTAAGAAAAATAGCAGTAAACAGTATATGTATTACATTGAATTTAAATAAAAAAAAAATGCACTCCGGGAGTGCCGACAGAAGTGAAAACTTATTTTGCGCGTTAGACATTTTTTAGATTCGGTTATTGGGTAATGAATCATCATTATCATTAAAATTATTACAATCTAAAATAGAAACCATATAGGGTCCATGGTGACTAAAATAGGAAATAAACAATTTTTATTCGAAGTTATTTAAATATCTCGTGAATACCGCATCAATTGTACTTTTATATCTCGTTGTGCTAATATTGCGTTGATTGGACATACATATGCGTCTGGTAACGGTGTCACGAGTCCATAGATTTTATCTCATCTAAAAATATGCGTACCGCGCTAAAATAAGTTTTCACTTCAATATAAAATTTATATTTACACACAAAGCTATTTCAATTCAAAATAAAAAAGAAACCAAAGTTATTTATTTCAATTTAATCAATTGCAGGTATTTTTTAACTTTAAAGGAGAAGGATCCCGTAAGATTAAGTTAGTTTTAAAGCAAGTTGCCTTTTCCAATACGAGATAGATCCCATGGAGAAGAACACGCAATAACCTAAATGGACATTTATTTTTGATATGTTTTTTTACAAATTTCTGGTTTCATTGTTTATAAGCCCAAGGAATATGTGAGGACGATATATTTTACTACTACTGCTACGTCAATTAGGTATACGTACGTACATAGAGCAAGTACGTATATACATATACAGACAGGAAACGTAAGCATTAAAAGGTCAGGTGCTTTTTAGAGTAAATAAAGACACATCAGCGTCACCGTCCTCGCGCTCGAACGTTTTATTATGAAGCCATTAATACGGGAGGGCACGGTAATTAAATTTAGGAGGCACGCCTATACAAAAAGAGAATGGCTACCTATTTGTTTTATTTTTACCTAAAAATGACAGGTTTGAGATTTTGTGAATTGTAACATGCTATCTTTAAGTAAGAATAATATTCTGAACATTACAGAGCGCATTTAAGATCCAAACTGAGCAGTTTGTGCTACAGAGTCCAGAATCGATTTAAAATGTTTTCAAGTATGTATTTATAGTCCTGCAAAATGGCTGCCATCAATACAGATGAGTGGTTAATACAATAACAATGAGTAACGTATATTCTGGATATATTAACATACAAAATAATACACAACGCATCGCAACCTACCCTACCCCTAATCACCCACAAAAGCGGACAGTGCACTTACGAGTCTCGAGTTGCAGGTGTTCATGGAAGGCCGTTGTCACTTACCATCAAGTGATCCGCCTGGAATACTCTTTTAGGCCTCTTTTACAATACATATGTATTGTATTTATATCTCTTTTTCCGAATAGTTTTAGATGGTCGGCATTGAATGATGCTATTGTGTACAAACAAATCTGAACCTTGGGACTGCAACTCACCACTATTTATAAGGTGATATTAAAAAAGAACACGAAACGCCAATAGATTTAAATCAATTTAATATCTCATCTCTGTCTAGTAGTACATAATAGAAACAACATCCCATTAGAGACAGGCATAAAAAGGTATCGTAATCGTAATAACTTACTGAAATTTAAATAGAGGAAATCTTCAATAACTGAATCCCATGTTCCGTTTAACTATTAATTACACAAGATCTCATCACTAGTTACTCACTAGACAGATATATATACGAACATATGGATATATGTATCTATGAGGAACGTATCAAGTCTATCAGGTTGCGTGAAGGATCGCTCCATTTTGTTTGCGTTAGTTCGCTAACTATTCTATCAGCGTTCGTAAGTAGCGAATAAGCCTAACGCTTGTCGACTTATGCGGTGGGACAAACGAGGTGAGAAAGCGGAACAGACATGTGATATAACTCCATAATATTTCACCAATAAATCTATATTAATAAAGCGGCAGAGTAGTAAACTCAGATTTAGATTTTTCGTTATGTATTGGATTAGTTATTTATTGAGCAACAATATAAGCTATAAAACATCACTTTTCGACCTTTAGGAGCGGAGCAGTGAGCAAAAACACAGCTGTTGTGTGTATCAATGGTAAGATTTTTTTGATTTTTGTTTCCTAAACTGTAGAGGTTGCCCCCAATTAACCCAGGGTTAGCTGAAATCACTCACGCGTCAGCTTATAATTTAAATAATTTGTGTGTAATTGTTGCGTGCTTACCGGCATAGTTTGACTTCCGTGCAGGCTAGTGATGGCTGCTTGGGCCTCCTGGTGTGAGCTGAACTTTACAAACGCGCAACCTGAAACAAAACAATATGCATATTCATTCAAGCTTTTCTTATAACTTTTCAGGTTTATAGATGCGAGGTGGGATACGCTGTATATAAAACTTATTTTATAGATATAATAAATCCCCACTATCTTGTGAAAACATGCTGATCTATGTAGCAACTACTCTAACTAGTAATATCCTGAATCTCTTGACGATAAGTATACCACCTACCTTACAGTAAATAAAAAGGTTTGTAGTATGCGTGTGTTCGCATGAGTGTCTGTACTTGTAAGTGAGTGTGTATCTGTATATGTTGTGTGCTTATAATTAGTAGGTACTCGTTGCAGTACACATTTATGCTCTAAATCCTCAACAAACTCGCTGCCTCAGTACTGACTTAGAGGTGTTTTCGATCTTAAATAGTGTTTACATATTCAAATACTACAATCTGGCGCTATACAAAAACTATAATATGCAGTCTAAATTATGGACACAGTTCATGAATTTTAATGATGTTTTCACACAAATAGGTAACATAATTTCTAACTTGGTTAAGACCAATAAGAATATTAGGTAGAAGATTTTAAATATCGTTATTAAATGAATACCTAAAAAAAAATGGAAGAAAGCTAAATTTAATTCTATTTACATATGCGAAAAATGTTGGACTATCTATCTCTATATATTTCATTTCTATCAGTACCTTTAGCTTTATTGGTGAATTTAGATATTTTAAGATTGTTCCCGAAATATTAATAAATATGCAATAATAAATTATGTATTACTTTATAGAGTCTCCTATAGGACTTTGTAATACTACATTTTTTTTGTAATCCCTTGTATGTAGAAAGAAATGAAAATAAACTTGGAAAAAAGTTATCGAAAAAGTCATTGTGAATCACTTGACTTGTGCAAGTAATACGCAATTCGTAGCATTACAAAAACCTACACAAATTTGAGAGCAAAACAATATACATTCACCCCATCAGCTGCTTTAAAAACAAAGCTTATTTGTTTCGTAAAAAGGAAAAGATGGAATCTCAAAGTTGTGGGATTATCGCTCAATTTTTCAATAACAATCTGTCAGGTCGGTGGCTACGTAGGGAGTAGGGATCTAGTGACGTATCAATCTTACTTCGCACCTGCCGACTACGGTAAGGGAATAATAGTGAAAGGCGAGTAATCAAATATCGATTGTCGTCGATAAGGAAGGAAATATTCTTTATACATAATGTGGTCTTGTATTAGAGGTAACTGTTTACTTTAAGAGCCGGATTTGATTACAAATTTTACACGTATGCTGTGAAGACGAATAAGATATAATAAAGTTGTAACAGGTCAATGTCTGCATATTATATATATGAAAGAAAAAGTTCAACTGAAAATATATGTTCCATTTTAGCGTATTTTGCTTTATAATTAAAATAAAGAAAATTGATTCTAAATTCTCCGGACAAAAGCCAGTAAGTAATAATTTAACAAATACCTATTGCTTTAGATAATGAATGGTGTTTGACGTTGTAGTGGGTCGCTTAAAATTTTAACCACATTTTTTAATTTATACATCCAGTTTTGAAATAATTATGAATAGTTTCCATCTCTTTAAGTTGTTAAAAACAAACTTTATTTTTTTGTGATACGATGCTATACTATATACACGATAATGCATATATTTGTCATTTGTTACACTCAAATAAATATATTTAGTAAATTACTGTAATTAATGCGGAATAATTTCAGCATCATCGATATAGAATTCAAAAAACTGTGCTAACGATTTATATACATCGATGACTGGAAGCGAGGTGCGGTCCGGACGCGCCGTCACCGCGCGTCACTGCCGACTCCGCTTAATGAGGACTGATCCCTTCACGAGGATACCGTTACCCGGCCCACATTATTCCCAACCAACTAAATCAGTTACGTGGCTACCCCTAATCCTCAACACGTATTGAGACTGACACCTCAAATAATGCCCCATAACTTAATCACTAACGTTACATCTTTGATAGTGAATACTTACGTATGATGTTTCAAAAAAGAATTTGTTTGTCAAAAGAAACTTGTAGGTAGAATTGATCTCATTCAGAGTCACATTGATTATGCAGACAGCTCTGTTATTATCATCTGAGATGTTTTAAGAGCGATCTCACAAAAGCGCCCTCGAAATTGGTCCACTGGTTTGAGATAATCGAATATAAACAATCAACAAACTCACCCCCCTTTGTTACATCAAAACGAATATTATACATTCCTCTCTCTCGTGAAAACATAAAAAGTGTACACACGAGTGTTATACTCGCTAAGTACGCTCGTAACTTCTTATTGAATCAGCTTTGAATCCTGCAAAAAAACCACGCCACTGAAAGGTAAAAACTCTACCGGGAAAATTGTGGTGACTATTTTATCTTTTGCGGAGCTCTCCACGAGGAAAAGCACGATTATGCTCGACTGGCTTTTATTCGTATTATCCTTTGTTCAACTGGATAAAAGACCATAGCTGAAACGTTTTCCGAAAAGGCGTCTCAAATAAATTAGGACGCACTTTTAAGCCCGTACCGTGTTTACATCGCCGCCTTCTGCGAAAATAGAGACAACGAAATAAGCACAAAGATATGGATGTAAGAAAAAAAAAAAAAAAACAATTTTTTTAGGTGCGATCGGCGAGCGGGTGGCGAATAACGTGGATTGTAGGAGGAACACAATTTCAATAGCGACAATCGGTGGAGCAAATTGAGGAGTGATGCCGTCGGACCGCGCGGCGCCGCGGGCGTCCCCGCTCTCTACCTTACAATGAAAACGCTCGTTTCCACCTCCGGAAAAGCCATTATGAGAACGTCAGTTGGCGAGTGAGAAAGAAGTCAAAACTTCGCCTGCAAACATCTAACTATTTACTGCTCCCACATTTGGCGACGTGTGCTTGGAAGTTGGATGCAATTCGTTAACCCTTTATCGCGAGTGCAGACTTGCTTCGTGTGGAGATAGTGCACGCAGCGGTAGTGTGCGAGTCGCGGGGTGGTATGTAACGTTTGGGGGAGGGCGTGCGTGTCGCGACGGAACCTCTGCAGCAGGTAACTTGGCCGTCGGCCAAAGATCTGTTTTCCTGTTGTTGGCGGACAAACTCACAGATCAGTTTTTATCGTGCGAAAGGCCTTTATAGCCGACCGATAGGGGGCGCCCCCGACCGAAATGTTTTCGCCTCGACTTCGAACACAAATATTATTGGATGGTTTTATGTATCGGAAGCATTACACGCTAAAAACTTTGGCACTCGACTTCGGATACGGCGACACTTAAAAACTGTCGATAATGTTGATTGTACTATACTCGATATTTTGCGATATGTCTCTATCGAGTAGACAATTCAAAGAGTAGCAATTGAGTAATAGAGGGCGCGTTTATTTGTAGGCGGAATATTTACCCGTCAACTTAACAGGATAATTTGTCAAAGGTTCTTTGAAGACAGCGTTTTTTGTGTTCGCCATGAAGAGCCAGAAGTACCTTTATATGTTTGGCAGACAACGTGTTGAATAAACACGTTTCGAGGCAACGAAGATATGTGGGCTCTTTAAAAGGAGATCTTTTTACTGACAATTTCTGCGAGTTTTGTTTATGTTTTTATTTATTAATAATACTTGTATATTACAGAAAAATACGAAGCCCACTTTTGGCACCCTGTTATTAAACTTAGTCTTGTATCGTTTTATAGATTTTTTTTTTTTTTTTTTTTTTTTTTTTATGCGATAGGGGGCAAACGAGCAGACGGGTCACCTGATGGTAAATGACTACCGCCGCCCATGGACACCTGCAACTCAAGGGTCACAAGTGCGTTGCCGGCCTTTTAGGTAGGAGTACGCTCTTTTCTTGAAGGTTTGAAGGTCGTATCGGTTCGGAAATACGGCAGGCGACAATTTGTTCCATAAGCTGGTTGTGCGAGGCAAAAAGCTTCTGGAGAAGCGCACAGTGGTGGAGTGCCAATCGTCCAGGTGATGGGGATGGATATTTTGTCGCGTAGAACGATGGCGGAAACCAGCAGCCGGTATAAGTCCGAACAATTCCTCTGAACACTCCCCATGATACAAGCGATAGAGGATGCAGAGTGAAGCTACATCTCTACGCAACGCCAAGGTGTCAAGTCGATCAGAGATATCTTGGCAGTCGATGATGCGAGTCGCTCTCCGTTGAATGCGGTCAAGAGGGAGAAGTTGGTACTGGGGTGCACCTGCATAGAGATGAGAACAGTATTCCATGTGCGGCCGAACCTGCGCCTTATAAAGTTGCAGGCGGTGGGCCGGAGTAAAATACTGTCTCGATCTGTTTAGCACACCAAGCTTCTTCGAGGCTAATATGGCCTTACTCTCTAAGTGACCGCGAAACTGGACTTCGCTTGATATATCGACGCCAAGGATTCCGATACTGGCTGATGCAGTTAGGGAAGTGCTCTCAAATTGAGGTGATACGACCAATGGCATCTTTTTAGCGGTGAACGCGCAAACCTGTGTCTTCGTGGGGTTAAATTGGACTAGGTTAAGTCGACCCCAATCTGAAACTTTTGATAAAGAAGTTTCGATTTCAGACACAAGTTTGGATCGGCTTTCGATGACGTTTACCCGAGAAATGTTAGCGCGGCCGGTGTAAAGGGCATCACTCGTGCTATCGTCTGCATAGCAATGGATGCTGCTAATCTGCAGCATGTCGTTGATATGCAGAAGAAACAGCGTGGGTGATAGCACACAGCCTTGTGGGACACCAGAATTAACAGACTTCGAGTCGGAGCATGCACCGTCAACAACGACCTTGATGCTTCTGTCTGTAAGAAAACTGGTGAGCCAATTGCACAGTTTCTCGGGAAGCCCATAGGAAGGAAGCTTCGCAAGGAGCGCTTTGTGCCAGACCCGATCGAAGGCCTTCGCCACGTCCAAACTAACGGCCAACGCTTCCCCCTTGGTCTCGATCGCCTGTGCCCACCGGTGAGTCAAGTATACGAGAAGATCACCAGCTGAACGACCCTGACGGAAGCCGTATTGTCGATCATTGAGGAGCTGGTGGTCTTCTAAGTACCGGAGGAGCTGGCAGTTAACAATGGATTCCATTATCTTGGAGAACAAGGAGGTGATGGCTATGGGTCTGTAGTTGGACGGATCCGAGCGATCTCCTTTTTTAGGGATTGGGTGCACTAGAGCTGTCTTCCATGAGTTCGGGACTACGCCAAGAGAGTAAGAAAGCCGATAAAGGCGCGTTAAAACCGGTGCCAACTCTGGAGCACACGTCTTCAGCACGATAGGAGAGATTCTATGGGGCCCACTCGACTTATGAACGTCGAGGGAAAGAAGCGCTTTACGCACTGCCCTTTGTGTAAACCGGACTTCCGGCATGCGGGTCTCGCACTGCGGTATGGTCGGCGGTGCGTTTCCCCCGTCGTCCAGGGTCGAGTTGGACGCAAAGAGTTTGCCCAGAAGATCGGCTTTTTCTTTAGCGTCGTGGGCCAACGAATTATCTCCTATGCGCAGAGGTGGAAGGGATGGCTTACAAAAGTTCCCCTGGACAGCTTTGGCAAGAGACCAGAATGCACGAGTTCCGGAGGGGAGACTAACTAGTCTCTCGCCAATTCTGCCGATGTGAGCCGACTTCGCCCCAGCAATTACTCTTTTGAGGGACCTGGAGGCAAAGTTAAATTGCTTCTTTAATGTGCTGGTCTTTACATCCCGTGCTGTCGCTGCATTAGCCCATGCTTGGTAACATTCCTGCTTTCGGCGGGACGCCGCTTTGCAGGTTCGACCAAACCAAGGCTGGGACTTACCACCTGTGGGAATCAGGGAGAATGGAATGAAAAGTTCCATACCCTGAAGCACAACATCCGCGACAGAGTCAGCAACGACATTGGGATCATCCGGCGAGAAGCAAACCTGCCTCCATGGGTAGGATGCAAAGAATGTTCTCATTCCATCCCAGTCTGCTGACCTATAGTGCCATACGCGGCGACTGCCTGTAACACGCGGCCGCAGCGAGTGAACAAGTGGCACCATACTCCTAATCAGGCAATGGTCCGAAGAGCCAAGAGGGGCCTCAACGGATACTTTGTAGCCGTCAGGATGTGAGGTCAGCAGAAGATCCAACAGTGAAGGCACGTGGCTTTCTGCATCTGGGATTCGCGTAGGCGTTGCTACCAGCTGCGTCAAGCCATATGCCAAGGCGAAATCGTGAACAGATCTTCCCGCATGATCGGTTTTGCGCGAACCAAGCCATTCGGCGTGATGGGCGTTAAAGTCGCCAAGAATCACGATCTCTGCGGATGGGACCTGCTGGAGCACTGAGTCTGTAGCCATTTGGACGTGGTCGATGAGTCGGTCCGTTTCGGCATCACCGCTATGGGACCTGTAGAGGCATAGGTAGATGCGGGGATGGTCGTCGCAGTCTACACGTAGCCATAAGATGGAGAGGTCCCTACTTTCAAGATTGCCGAGGAGGCGAGAAGTGATATCATCTCTAACGTACACGCATACACCAGCCTTAGGAACAAAGGAGTGTTCCAGTCCGTACCCAGGGTAGCAGAGGTAGGATGTGTCCGCTGGAGATGATATCTGCGTCTCGGTTAAAAAGAGCAAGGCCGGCTTTGCTGTCTCAAGGTGGTGGTGGACAGTGTCGAGGTTCGAATGTAAGCCCCTAATGTTGCAAAAATCCACGGTAAACGTGACAGGGGGTGCCATGGTATGCCTTCTCTTGCCCCGAGCAGATTTTGAGAGCGCAGTTGAGCCCCCCCCAGAGTACGAGGGGCAGCCTGGGCGTCCACGCTCAGACATAGTCCGTACTGAGGGTGGACGTCCAGGGGGGGATTCTCCAACGCTAGCGCTGGTACCCCCCTGGGGTATCCTTTTCGTTAACAGCGCTATCATTAGGGGGGTGGGGGGATTTTGGGCCTCCGGAGACCTCACTCATTTCGGGGAAATGCAACGCAGGCGTTACTTCACAACCGGTTTTCTGTGAGGCCGTGGTATCGCACCGGTCGAGCCGGCCCATTCGTGCTTAAGCAAGCATGGCTCTACCACTCTATCAATCTTCATGCAAAGTCATGTCATATTTATAAAAAAGAAATTTATGTCGTTACTATAATAAGCTCTGATGTCTTCGATGAGAGGGGACTTTTTTAAGACATCAAATGGCAATTACGATTTCTTTAAATGTCCTTCTACAGCATAGCGTATGCTACTTTAAATATATATTTATTATTAGTATACATATAACTGTGATCTGTGATCTGGGATCAAAGTTTACTAGGGACGAAAAGTGTGATGGTGATATAGAACGAAGAGTGAGTGCGGGTAATGGGATCAATGGTGCATTGCATACTTTTATAGTGACAGAGTGATTAACAGTGTGATAAGGGAGCAGTGTGGTGTGAAAGAGGATGTAGAGACTAGAATAGAAAGAAGTATGCTGTACTGGTTCTGTCATATTAAAAGGATGAATGATCTTAGATGATTTATTTGGTAGATGTAAATGGAGTTGTCAGAAGAGGAAGACCTAGGCAAACGTTCTTGAACCAAATTTAATACAATCTAAACAAAGACCAGGTCAAAAGTACCACTAACCGACGAGCCCACATGCGGAACGGAATGAAAGTTGTCTGAGCTGGCGAAAACATGTCGCTACTATTTGTCAAAGAGTAACAGAATCATTGCGCGCTCTTTGTAGGCTAAAGAACTTTTTGCCCTCTAAAACTATGGTAATACTTGTACAGACTAATATTCCCTACAATCGACTATGGTGATGTGTGCTATTTTGACCTGAATGCAGATCTGCTCAATAAGCTTGACCGTCTTCTCAATAATTGCATTCGATACGTTTTCAATTTACGGAAATATGATCACGTGTCTCAGCACCGCTTCAACTTGAAGTGGCTGCCAATTCGCCAACGTAGACCGACACGAGCATTAACTACCTTATATTCTTTACTATTCTCTCCAAGTCCTCCTACCTATCTAACTTCACAATTTCAATATTTAGGTACAAACCATACTGTAAATCTAAGATCTTCAAACAACCGGCTTCTCCATTGTCCCGCTCACTCGCTTTTTTTTGTTCAATCTGTCCTTCTAAGGAACGCGCTCTCTCTCGCGATCAGGATAGCCAAAACTCGGATTACTTTTAAATAGATGTTACGGAAACATGCCTTATCAGATTCTTTTAAATCTTAAACTCTCCTCTACGAATTTATAAATAATAATATTTATGTATTATATGTACACGTGTATGTAAAATATTATTTTAGCATGTACATAATAAAGTACTCATGGTACTAATACAATATTTTATTTTAAAAATATATCTACTTGCTATTACTTATACTTCTTGACATCTGTGTATCTACCTTGTTTTGTCTCTACATCGCCCTTAGGGTCGGCTGCTAGAAAATGCCTACGGCATTTAGTCCACCTTTGTCATATATTGTGCATAAAGTATAAATAAATAAATAAATAAAGTTGAAGAAGCGGGAAAGGTATGTCAGAATTGCTGCAAATGGAAGGAAATGGTCTCTGCCTACCCTTATGGGAAAGAGGCGTGATATTATGTATGTATATATATATATATATATATATATATATTAAACATACAAGCATAATGATGGAGTTAAATTGTAATCAAAGAAAAAATATAATAAAAAAAAAACTGTTTACGGTGTATGTGCATATTGGAGCGCGGGTAAGATTGGCGGAGCTCGTCCAAGTTGTGTGTAAACACATCGATAAATAAATGTTAGTAGTTCATGAATGGACAGGAGTGGCACATTTCCTATTTGTGAGTGCAGCTCATGCTGGGAGACTGTTCTATTTGGGCAATAAATAACCATCAGATAAGGGGTCTGCTTAAAAATATTTGCATTGTTGTCCTAAGGAAGATGATCCTTGTCGTGGTAGTTTGGAAATCTTACACGATGTTGTCGATTAGAGGTTTTAAGCCCAATAAAAAAATCTATCAAATTTCATAAAGCTAAATTCCTAGATAAATGGTTAGTTTCATTCTCCCCTTTTTTATCTACATTTTATTTATTCTTGGACGTTATGTTTTAGAAGCACATATGTAAAATTCTATTTAAAGTTATTTCACCTTAAAACTTTAATGAGTAAATTTGTTACAATTCTTACTAAAATATTTTGGCATGAATGATTCACATCAACAAACTTCTGTATTAAAAGATGTACGGTATTTTTGACCTTCGTGATATCTCTCCATAATAAATTCCAATAAATTGGAATAGCACATGAAATATGCGAAGTTAGGGAAGTTTCTAGACCTACGTACGGAGGCTAGGCTTCCTAGAGCCCAAGTTTATTATCGATGAACTCCGCACTCAGGTATAACTTGCTTCATATGCTATATTTATTCACATGTGTTGCATTTAAACTTTGATAGGAAGAAATATGAAGAGATTTTGTTGGAGTTAAGGTATCAGATATCATTGGGGGTTTTGTTTTTGATGGTGTCTTGTACAACAGTTGTAAGACTGTAGCTTGAGCAAGATTTTATCAGGTTGCCAACTAATAAACACGCCACTTTTTTCGATCAGTTTCTGAAACTCTGATAGAACGATCTCGAATTTCTTGGAGTAGTATATAAATAAAGCAAGAGTTGTATTTTAAATCAGTTGACAACAGGATCTCGATAGTAAAACTACAGTAAATTATGGATATTTCTCGTAGAAAACTTTGGCTGCTTTTACTTCACAAATTTCGTTTAGGTCGAAAAGCGACTGAAGCAGTGCGCAATATATGTGCAACGTTGGGCGAAGGCGTGCTCTCTTACGATACCACCAAACATTGGTTCAGAAGATTTAAGGATGGAAGTTATGACCTATCTGATGAAGCTCATCCAGGATGACCTCCTACAATAGATGTAAATGAGTTAAAAATACTCATAGAAATGGATCTCAGGTTCACTTCACGTTGACTGGTAGAGCTTCAGTGTTCCCATACTGCAGTAGAAAAACAACTCATCACTTCAGAAAAGACCTGGAAATATTCAGTTTAGTTGCCACATGAGTTGACGCCGTTTCAACTTCAGAAGAGAGCTAACGTGTGCATGGAACTACTTAGTTATCATCGTACCAATGATTAGCTGAGGGATGTAATTAAGGGGGATGAAAAGTGGACATAAATTTTTCGCGTAAGTGCCAGTGGCTTGGACCTAGAGAAGCAGGTGTACCGATGCCAAAATCTAACACGAGTAAAAAAGTTCTTTTAAGCGTGTGGTGGGGAATAAACGGAATTATAGATTACAGAAAAATCAAAATAAAGTATACTTTTTGCACGATTACATGCAGCAAAAGCGACTCGTGAAAAATTACTTTCGCTTGGCTTTGATGTCCTTCCTCACCCACCGTACTCTTCAGATATTATTCCTTCAGATTATAATCTATTTAGTTCTCTAGCCCACTATTTAACAGATAAAAAACTTAAAAATGAAGACCAGCTTAAAAGTGACCTTACCACCATTTTTGATCAAAAGCTTAAAAAATTATACGAGAAAGGCATAACGTCGCTGACAGCGCGTTGGCGACAGGTGATAGAAAACTAAGGTGTTTATATAGGTGAGAAATAATTAGATTTTTTATACTTAAAAAATAAATAAATTTGTGTACAAAGATGGTGGGTTTATTAGTTGCCAACTAACATCTTGCACATCATACAAAGTGCAGTGTAGGAACTGTAGGGTAATTGAATTATAAACGACTATAAGTTTTTAAATTAAGATAAATTTATGTATAATTAGAGGATCGGTAAATGGGACAGAACATCTGTCGGTCTTCGTATTTTAAGGACATTTTGATGAGACTTCAGTCTCTTCTGAATAACAATTTAAAAGTAATAAATTAATATTTAAACTAGCTTTTTGTTTTAAAGGGAATTATGTTTGTATTTATTGCGGCTTATGAAACGATTTGGTATAAGCAGTCTTTTTCTTATAACGGCAAATAACTAAATTAATAAAGTTATTCCCAATAGCGAAAAAGGGTTAAGTAAGTTCAATAAAACGGTTTTAAAAACTCACAGCAAGGGAAACAATAGTTACAGTCTAACCTTCTGTGAGATTATGTTACTTTACTACTGCTTAGTTGCTAAAAAGGCAATTTTGTTGTACTTACGATATGGTTATTACATTTGCCTTTGCGTGAGGATACGAATAAAAATGTGAACGTTTTTGTATTCAAGAAAATTATGTTTGTATATGTGTATTTAGATTAAAATACAGTCGAAGTACCGCTATATAGCTATTTGATAGCTACTTTATTTGAATACTGAAATGAAATATAATAAAGCTGATATTGTTTCTATGTTTATTTCTACGTACATATTAACCTTATATTCTATTGGTCGATTGAATAAATTGTTTCTATGTTACATTGCCGATGTATTATTTAAAAAACAGAATACATAATATCATCGTGAAGGAAAGAATCGTAATAAATTTTTATTTTTAATTAGTCGTTCATGAATGTAAATAAGCGTTTGCTACTCCTTGCAACACACATATGTATGTACGAGCGTTGTTTTGTTTTTGTTTTTATATTTTTCACAGAATTCTTTTTGGCAGTTTTACCATCTCCGACACGTAACTAGATCAAAAACACTATCGGAATATGTGGTGGAAAATCCAATGTTATTACTTCGCGAGTGCTCGAATCTTTCATTTTAAACTTGTTCGTATGAAGTTGGACTTTGCTCAGGGCTCCAGTCTCGAGATGAATTCGTGTGTAAACAACGTTCGATCTATTATAACCACATTAATGCGAGTGCAGACTCTATGTAATGTGTTTTGTGCTTGAGTGTACTCTAGAAAATAGTGCACAAAATTGTTTTTAAAAATTTTAGTTGTACAATACTTTTCTTATTTTATGATTTGATTACAAGCTTCAAGTATGTCGACCTTCAGCATCATGAATAAAACAAAGGAACACAAAACGTTCTAAAATAGATTCATGCATTCATGAGTCCCTTACGTAGATAGAGCAAAGTCTGTGCCCGCCGCCACCGTCATGTTAAATATGGTAATAATTGTAAAAGTATTCATACAGAACTAATTAAGTTTGATTACTCAAAATAATGTTTCTCTGATATCTAGCGTTTCTTATTCAAAAATATAATATTAATATTCAATATTCAATTTAACTTCTTTTTTATGAATAAATATTAAAATAGATATAATATACATATAGCCTTCAGCTATATATGTATATATATATATATATATATATATAGTTAAATTAAATGCAGTCGTAAAAATAGTTGCCTGTTCCAAAATGGAGAAGAACAGATAAGAAACTCTCTTTTTGAGTGTTCCGTTTGGTTCTCAGTAGACTAAAATAGGCCCACCCCATAACTTCCTGTGTGTGTTGTTACAAGCTATGTGGCGACTTTCATCTTTCTGACAATATATGTATATACAGCGCGCGAAAGACGGTTCCCCATATATCGCAAGTTGACCTAAATTGTAATTGGTAATATAGGCGTGCATGTATGTGTTACGTTGTTACCTACAAACATATGTATAACGTAAAAAATAATATGACCGATTAAAGTTTTGCTTATTTTTGAAATACATTAATTTGGGATGCTACAGTTCTAGTGTTAGTAAAGTGGTTTATGTATAATGAAGTAGAAAACAGTTATACGAGGCAGTAGAGTAATGATATCCTTAATGGAATAGAATAGACTTAACCACGTATACAAAAACGCAGACCCGCCACTCTGAGCTAATGAGAGGTTTTGTCCGACATTCTTCCTCACTAAGCTAAACTAAAGTACTCAGGATTACCTAAACCTTCTTAACAAGACTTACCTAAACGTACCATAGACAAAAATATCTCTACATATACATTAATATAGGAAAAGCTGTACTTTTTTGTTTGTTTGATTAAATGGGTTAGTCTTTGAAACTGCAAGTTGTATTCGAAAAATTCTTTTTGTATTGTAAAGAATACTTATTAAGAAATAATGTAAGCTTTAAATATCACGATTGGATACATATGACACATACCCGTAAATGCAGGTGAAACTGCAAGGAACGCTTAGTATATAATATTACGCGGATATTGTAAGTAGTACGCACCCGAAAAGGGGCTCTTTTATTTTTACGTTTATGACAAGGGGCTGATGTTTCGTCGAGAAATACATTTGGCCGGTACCAGGGTTTTTCAATATGCAGCTTTTTGTGAGGTTTGGCTCGTTTAACACAAATTCCATGAATGAAGTTGGTTGAAATGCCAATAACTAAATACGATTGAATGATTTAGTGGTAAATACCTACATATAGGTTTCATATACATTTCCTACAACAACTCAAGTTTTTGTATGAAAACCTTCTTCAGAAGAATCTTAAATGAAAGCAGTTTACAATTGTTATACAAAATGCTCTAAAATCGTCTGTGTTGCCATTCAATTTAATAATATAATAATAATAATATGAGCTAAGAGCTCCGACCAACACCTTCAGAGGCTCACGTTAGGTAGCTGGGTCTGATGCAGAGGGCAGTAATTCTTGATACGGCACGTATTGTGAGGAGGTTCCTGTCTCTGAAGCCCTACAGTGATCAAGCTACCGGTGGAGCTTAGTCCCTGTACCCGATACCAGTGGGACACTATTTTTCATATTTTTAAATGTATTTTGTATTTCTATGGTATATTTAAAAATGTAATTTATATGTTTGTATTAATTTAAATAAAGAGAATAATCATAATTTGATACACGGTCCGATCCCAAACTAAGCAGAGCTTGTACCATGGTAACCAGAATGCTGATAAACCTATTCGTATGTATATTTAAAACACATATGTACATATTATATAAACGAAACAATTGCTCGTGCTCGTAATGAGCTAACACTCATATATTTGTGATGGGAATCGAACCCTCGATCAACAGGCATGTCATTTTTTATAGAATCCATCTAAAACAGACGACGTTGTCTTCATGTTAAGGTTGTGGAGTGAACAGGTTGTGTTCACAATATTACATTTCTTTATTTCGGAGCTTGTGGCTGCAGCAATATTAGCTCGATGCCAATATCAGTCGATTTCCCAGCGGTAGCGATTGAAAACGCAAGTGATTATTGGAACATTGTTGCCAATGTTTTTAAACAACTGTCCTGGATTAAGAGTGTTATTATTTATTATAATAAAATTTAAATGAAAACATTTTATTATTTTTGCTTACTACTCAAGTATTGCCAGTTTTGTGTGTCGCAAATGACGTCGATGTAACAAAAGCGTGTAGCTCAACTGAACCCATTATACTAGTAATCTTTAAATTAATTAATGAAGAACATGTTTGCTGAAAACAAGTTTGAGGTGGCTGGTATCTCTTTGAACTCCGCCAGTAGTGTTTGTCAATTGGAGTGTAGGAAAATTATAAGAAATTATATCTAATATATTATATCTAAATAATCATAAAGATATATATATATCTTTATATATATATATATATATATATATATATATATATATATATATCTTATTATCATTTAGAAATAGTAGCAGATTAAGATGTTCTAACTGACATATTTATTAACTGACTTCAAAATAATTTATTTCTGTATTCGACTCTATATATTTTATACATGTATGTATAAATATGTATATATATGTGTATGTTAGTTTGTCATATATAGTATGTACGTTAATTTGTCAGCGATTTCCTCAACAGTCACATAACCGATTTGGGTGGGGACCGATTCCAAGATTTAAATGAGTATTTAATTTTGGTTTGGTTTTGCTTGAGTGAAGGTTTTTGTACATAATATATCAAGATCTGTTGAAGATTAGGTTAAGAAGAAAATCATTTGTCTGTTCACAATCAGTTTTGTTGAAGTTGGTGTATTTTATGTTTATTATATTTATACTCAAGTATTAAAACATTAAGTTAGAGTGTATCTGTTAATCTGTTGTATGTAAACGTACAGTTAACACATGTATGCTTGCTATTAACTGAACTAGGTTATTAACAAATTAATAATGTAACAAGGAACTTCCTTAATCCACGCTTTAAATTCACAATACTATACATTAATAAAGGTTCGAGTGTTTTATTCCCTGAACACATCGCGCAAACTACGGTGTTATTAAAAGGCATAGCGCATTTTCCTTTAATATTTAACATCTCCTCCGTTTGCGTATCACTTAAAATAATAAGGATTTCTCTTAGAGATTACGCAGTAACCCTCCCGAGGATAATTAATGTTATGCCGTGAATATTAGCTTTTCAATTAGCCGTCTTTTAGTACCTCAAAATGGTTCTCGTGTTTCAGAGAAAGAGAGAGTGGCGGTTGTTTCTTTCATATTCTTGGCCGCGTGAAACGCGACAGGTAAATTAAATCGGTTCTCGCGATGTACACTATATTGTAGTGATTATAAAGCATGTATAAAAAATATTTGTAAACAACTTTAAAAAAGAGGAGGTTTACATTTTAGTTGCATTTTTTTTATAAGTTTGTTACAGCTTAACTCAGATTAGTCCTATTTAAATTTGAAACATATTCCATTCTCAAGGTGAAAAAGTAACCGCTTTCAATTGTCGTTTTTTTTTCATCAGGTAGTAGAGCCACGCTGATTTATTCAGCAGGAATGGGCCGGCTCGACCGGGGCAGTACTACCCTCTCACAGAATACCAGCCTAAAGTGACAACATTCGTGGTGTCGCCTTTCGCTGGTGAGTGAGAGACCGGAGGCCCACATCGATGCAGGGGTGACAGTTATCGTGGTATGTGTGTGAGCAGTGGAGTGCTGTAGAGTCATTGTGAGGGTGGCGTGGATCGAACCGTCGGCCAGGGAGACCCGTAGAAACGGTGGTGCCGCTGGCCGCCCGCGGCATAGAGAGGGGCCCAACCACGGCTAACCACCCTGAGAGGCTGCCCCGTCAGGTCGCGCATAATCCACGGAGTGGCTCGTCGTGCCGGTTGGTGACCGGATGGTGGGACCCGGCGACCACTTCCGGGAGGGTACGGGGGCCCTTCCGTCCGGCGGTTCGGTCACCGTCATGCTTCACCGATACATGATGACACAGCATTTTCAGTCTCAGTTTACATTGCCACGATGACTGTCATGCCTTTTACGCCCCCTTCCTCTTCTATCATGGCAGCTCAAAAAAAGAAAAGTGGTCCTACAGCGGCATCCTCCTCTCCCACCAACCCGCTTTTTGAGGTGGAGTTCACTAACATACGTGGACTCCATGCAAACCTCAGCGCCGTACACCAACACCTCGAGACGGCTCGGCCGGCCATGCTCTTTCTCACGGAGACACAAATACGCCGCCCTGCCGACACGGCATATCTCCACTATCCCGGCTACGTGCTTGAGGAGTGCTTCCTCGCAAGGGCTGGAGTGTGCCTTTTCATCAGGGCGGATGTTTGTTGTCGCCGTCTGCACTGCCTAGAAGACACATCCTTCTCCATCCTTTGGCTCCACGTGGATTTTGGCTCTACGAGCCGGATTTACGTGTGCCTCTATCGCTCCCATTCCGGAGACTCCGAGACAACTCGACTCTTTGACCACCTGAGTCAAGCAGCGGATAAAGCGCAGGAGCAGTTTCCGACCGCCGAACTGGTGTTTTTGGGAGATTTTAACGCCCACCATGAGTCCTGGCTGGGATCTTCCAAAACTGACCACGCTGGTCGAACTGCCCACGCATTTGCTCTCACGCATGACCTTACCCAACTGGTACTCCAGCCCACCAGGATACCAGACATAACGGGTCAAGCGCCCTCTTTGCTGGACCTACTGCTGACGAATCACCCAGCGCAGTACAGCGTATCGGTTCTCGCCCCTCTGGGATCCTCCGACCACTGCCTGGTGTCGACCTCAGTGCCTCTTGTTACGCCTCCACGACCTGTGGTAACAAGGCGGCGGTTATGGCACTACTCGTCAGCAGACTGGGATGGAATGCGGGAATATTTTGCATCCATCCCGTGGGCTCAACGCTGCTTTAAAGATAGGGATCTGTCGCAAAGTGTGTCTGCCGTGACTGACGAAATCACTGTCGGTATGGAGTATTATATCCCCTACAGTGAAGTCGCCAGCACGAAGACCCGTCCCTGGTTCAATCGCGAGTGCATCCGGGCCGTTGCTCAAAAGCAGTCGGCCTACCGCGCATGGATCAGGGCCCGCGCACATTGTGACCCAGACATTGATCGCCTAAAAGCAGCACTAAACAGAGCCACTAGGGAATGCAAGAGGGCTTACATCAGAGCAGATGCCCAGCGCATTGCACGGTTTGGTCAAGAACTCGTCGCGTACCCTACGGGTAGCCGTAAGTTTTGGCGATTGGCCAAAGCCGTGCAGTCCAACTATTGCCAACCTTCGCTGCCGCCGTTGAACTACCCTGACGGATCACTGGCCCACGAGCCGCAAGAGAAAGCGAATCTACTAGCTGACCTCTTTGCGGCTAACTCCCGAATCGATGACCGTTGCGCGCACACGCCCACCATTGCGTCCTGCGACTCCGCAATGCGGGATATTCGCATCCGGCAGAGGGATGTCCGTGCGGAGCTTCGGTCACTCGATGTCCGGAAAGCCAGTGGACCCGATGGTATTCCGGCGGTGGTTCTTAAGAACTGTGCACCTGAGTTGTCTCCCGTACTAACGCGCTTGTATCGCCTGTCCTATTCCTCAGGAATTGTTCCGGAGGCCTGGAGAGAAGCGAATGTTCAACCCATTCCCAAAAAAGGCGACCGCTCCGATCCAGCCAATTACCGACCTATAGCCGTCACTTCCATACTCTGTAAGGTGTTCGAGCGGATCATCAACACCCAACTAATCCGCCACCTAGAGGATCACTCCTTGTTAAATGATCGGCAATATGGTTTTAGGCCGAACCGATCCACGGGTGATCTTCTAGCGTACGTCACACACCTTTGGGGTGAGGCTATGGATAGGCATGGGGAGTCCTTGGCCATCAGCCTCGACATTGCCAAGGCCTTCGATAGGGTGTGGCACCGCTCGCTTCTCTCCAAACTTCCTGCATTTGGTCTGTCACCTAAACTCTGCAACTGGGTTGCTGCCTTCCTCGAAAAGCGCCGCATTAGGGTTCTCTGCGACGGCGCGGCCTCAGACTTCCACGAGGTAAGCGCTGGTGTACCTCAGGGCTCCGTCCTATCGCCTACGCTGTTTCTTCTGCATATCAATGACATGTTGGCCCTTGGCAATATACATTGTTATGCAGACGACAGTACAGTGCACGGGCGATATTTCGGGCATCCTACTGCCAAGCTGGCAGACGTTGAGGAAAAACGACAGGAGCTTGTCGCTGAGCTCGACCGGGTCTTGAGCCGCATTTCCCAATGGGGCTGTGAGAATCTGGTCGAGTTCAGCGCCAAGAAAACACAAGCGTGTGTGTTCTCTAACAAAAAGTCTCCATTCCTTCCCCTTCCTACTCTTCAGAGCACTCAACTGCCACTGCAGGATAGGCTTAGTATTCTGGGTATGGATATTTGCCGGGATCTCAATCCGCGCGATTACATCGAGAGTGTCACTAAGGCGGCCTCGCGTAAGCTCGGCGTTTTGAACAAGGTGAGACGGTTCTTCTCGCCCGAGCAACTGTGTCTTTTGTACAAGACCCAGGTTCGCTCCTGCGTGGAGTACTGCTCTCATCTCTGGGACGGCTATGCGCAGTATTTGCTTGACGCTCTCGATCGGTTGCAGCGGCGCGCAGTCCGCATTATCGACTGTCCTGAGATCACCCAGTCTCTTGAGCCTCTGCAGTTGCGAAGAGATGTCGCCTCTATGGCAGTCCTCTATCGCCTACATCACGGGGAGTGTTCTGATGAGCTCTTCCAATTGGTCCCACCTTCTCCCTTCCTCTACAGGACTACACGTGCTGGCCTGAGGAGTCACCGTTTGTGCGTCGAAAATATACGTACCCGAACTAAACGGTTTGGCTCTTCTTTCTTGTGCCGATCGGTAAAAGCCTGGAATTCTCTACCAGCGCACGTGTTTCCTTCCCACTATGATCCCGGGTCTTTTAAGCGGGGCGTGAAAAAGCATCTCACCAGGCCGCCATAGTGTGGGTCACCATGCTGCATTGACTACACATGCAATGAGGATGGTGACCACCACTCTTTGACTCCACCTATTGCTTTCCATCAGGCAAAGTGGAGTCACTATGGTAGGCTAATATAAAAAAAAAAAAAAAAAAAAAAAAAAAAAAAAAATAGAATTTGAATTCTTGATGTTGGCAGGTGTATTGTATTCGGTTATTAGTTTTTGAAGTCAATTATTTAAGAACACTAGTCAACTTTTTAAAGCGTCCTTTTTTTTTCAGCCAGTTACTTTCATACATTACCTTCTAAGTGCAAGCATTTCAGATGAAAAGTTAATAAAAATTTATGCAATTAACAGTTATTTTGTCTTCCACCTTAAGCATTAGATGAATAAACACATTAAATTTAGTTTCGCAACAGAAATTGCATTGCTTTATTTTTAGCAAACACACATACAAACAAAAAACTAAAAAAGGTGCACGAAGAAAACAGTATTTCTAACCGTTTTAAGAGTGAATACGAATTGGCTTCTTTAGAACACAAAAGACTGTCGCTTGCCAAAGTTTGTCAGCGACTTCGCAACTGCCTTTTGTTTTATAATAACGTTACATTAGAACAACGAGCCTGGACTCTCACAATGGTGGATGAAGTCGTTTTAAAGACTAGGAGTTTGTGTGTTAGCATTTTACGCACGATTAGTGTGACGTAAGGTGGTAAAAAGGGGGATATAATGACAGTAACCTTTTTATAAAAGCAGCTTTCACAAACTTTAAAGGACATGTGTATAGCGATATTATGTGTCAGCTCTGGCAAGATACACGTGATACATAGGACTAGTGTTAGAAATATTATTATTATTATATGTATGACTACATGTTATTTGTTTGATTATAAAAAAAACAAGAGACAGTCTTATTTTTGCTTTTTCGAGCGCGATTATTCTGAAACTTAATATTCTACACTTTACTCATATCGCTTTTTAAAAAAATTTGCTCTCGTGTTCGTCAGGTTCCTATCCCTACCTACATACTCTTTTTCTTCCATCTTTCCCGTCTGACTATATTCCCAAGGAGGATTAGCGTCAGACAAAATTTATTAAAACTCTCCAATAAATTTGAGATTACCATAGGAACATGATATGACCTTACGACCGTATTTTTTATAGTGTAGGGGGACAAAGGAGCAGATGGGTCATCTGATAGTAAGTGACTACACCGCCCACGAACACATGCAACTCAAGAGTCACAAGAGTGCTGTCCGACGTTTAGGGTAGGGGTAAGGGAGCAGTAGAAAGAGGGGTCTGGCAAATGCGGTAGGGAAAGAGGGGAAAGGAAAGGAGATTGCGCCTCCGGGAACCGCACTCACTCGGTCAAACAATGTAAGCATTGTTTGGCAGCCGGTTTTCTATGAGGTCGTTTTAATACTCCGGTCGAGCCAGCCCATATGTGCTCCCACGTTAGAATTTTACCGTTTCGAAACATTTCGACTTGAAAAACAATGATAACCACATTCATTACTCTATAGCAATGCTTGCGTATAGAATAACAATTATTAAAATGGCTGCGGTGACCCTACAGGAGTGTAGCGTCCCTTTACGCTTGAAGCAAATGTATATTATCGAAAATTGTTCAATAAGGTTTTTCAGAAGTCCCCCGACGCGGCCTTTGTTTTCGCACACAGTTAGCGTTATGCTATGAACCGTGTCTTATTTGTGTTGTGTCATATATGTATCTCGCTATTTGGAGGTTACGAATATTTGTGTAAACTTAGAGGACTTTTCGTCAAGAGCCAGTTCAAGTTATTTTCACTTATGGCGTTATACATCAAATTTTACGACGAAGAAAAACATAATGGTGTCTTGATTTAGATTTTGTAAATAATTGATAAAAAAACGTGATAGTTTAATAGCATATATCGTATATAGTATCGGTACAATGATATTCAAATATTATTTTTTATATTATAATTATTGTAGTTTGGACAAACACTAATAATTCACTAATATAATAGCTTTTGACGTTTCTTATCTTCTCTAGCTTTCATAGTATAGTTAAATCTATTAAAAGTTTTAAAAGTAGCCCAATTATTGTTCAGCAATAAATTAATTACAATTACAGAGCCACGCTCTCGTTGGGTGTGGCCACGAAACCCGCGGGCCGTTACATTTCTGTTAATTCTAATTAAATTACTTTTGAATATAATTTCCCGTAACGGCGGCGTGTTTCAAATTGTTTGTTAACAACGCAAATTACATTAGGTAGGTACTTAAATTGTATAAACCAAGTTTGGCTTCAAAATTGATGTTTAAAATTTAATTTTGAACTAGAAATTTATATTAATACATAGTTTATTGATTTTATCAAACTATGTTACACGAAATTATAACCGAAAGTTACTAATTGTGTAAACTTTGATGTATTGAGTTATTAACCAATTATATCAGCCATGAGTGATTACAATTCAGAAGGTACTGAAGGGTCGACTAATTTAGACGAGTGTTGTTACACAAATTAACTTAGATAACTCAGACATCAAATGTAATGGTTTCAAAATAACATATTAAACAGTAACCATCCAACTATCATATATATATATATATATATATATATATATATATGTTATAAAGGGGGTATCGTTAGATAAATATCAAAATGAATATCTTAATTTTTTCACACTATTCGAATATAATCACAAAATTTCCAGTACAAGTATTCAATTCGTGTTAATAGTTAACGATGATTTTTTTTAATTGTACATAATAACAACTCTGTTATTTTTGGACGTACGCTTAAGCCGTGCTCATAGATACTCACGATACGATGCTATGCAAATTTTATATATCGATAAAATGCTTTAGGTCGTCCCTAGTTAAAGTGGTTTGTAATTCTGCGTAAAAGGTTTTAAACAAGTTTGAACTTGAAGTACAATAAAGATGTAGTTATCAAGCGACTAACAACGTAACAAAGAGTTGATCTACATCTCAGTAGGTATATTTTACAGTCTTCTCAACAAAGATACATATAATGCTTTGTAGTTTGTGAGGTAAGTTTTAAATATTGGATGTGGCAATGTTTTTGCTTTCTAACATAACTTGGTGATGTATAAAGAGCATACTAAATATAAAACAATGAAATTCAGTTATATTGATTTTTAGTTTTTATGGCATAGGAGGATAAACGAACAGGCGAATCATCTGATAGTAAGTGAAGACCGACACCCATGGACACCTACAAACTCAAAAGTAAGTGAGCTGCCTGTCTTTGGGGGTCATAAGGGAGGTTGGGGGATAAGGGAAAGGGAAAGAGGAGAGGAAGAGTTGGGCCTCAAGTATCCTCACTCCCTCCTCTTCCTCTTCTAGAAAAAACATCAGATGGAGTTTACTGACCTTATTTGTGATACCATCCATATAAACAACTTCAGACTTCAGTCGATAAATTTAAGCAATTTCATTTCATTAAAACTAGATAGTTAACTTTTCCAACAGTCGCGATGTAAGATAAAGGTGTCAGTCAATTGCGATAGCGGGCACGCCACGCCGACCTCGTGGCGCTACACTAATGTCTTGATGCCGGTTCCTGTTCTATTTTTCAATGTTATTTTTTTGATTCTAAAATAAGTGTAAACAAAAATTGCAGTTTATTTGGTTTTTGCCAAATCTCGTTCTAGGCGATTCTAGGCCAGCGGGAACTACCATATAGGTTTTCGACCCAAAACCTATAAGGTACTTCTGGTTGACATAAAATTGTCAATTTTAAATAAAATTATATAATTAATTATTATTTATTAATTTAATAAATAAAATTGTGCTATTGTGTATAAGAAAATATTTATTGGAATATTATGCTCGTGTGCCCAGAACATTTTACAGTAAAGACTAAAGCGATCGTTACACTATGCACTTCCTAATTTTTGAGCTCGAGCCATCAATAAAAATGATACCAATTATATTATGGCGGTATAATGGATAGGTACGGAACTCTCGCGCCAAAGTACAACTCGCGCTTGAGCCGTTTTTCTTAAATTCAATGTTCAATTTTTTTTTAAATAATCCAAAGTTCCTTAATATTTACATGTTAACGATTTTTTTTATTTAAATGTATTTGAACATCTTTAAAGTTCTCTAAAGTTATATACAACTTTATATAATATACATGTTAAGATTATATCAAAACAAACTTCTTGAAAAATAATCTTGGCATTGTACTTTCATGTAACTTAATCAAATACTAATTTGATTGTTAGGAAAAGCAAACCAGATTAAAAAAAAAATATCATGTCTTTCAAACACGCATTGTTGTGATAAATGCCATATGTTTTTGTTACCCTTAGAGTATCGAAGAGACAAAATTACATTCTTTAGCAATAGTAAAAGCCATAAAAGCACTTAATACGAAATAAACAAACAAGGAAGGCCCGAAAATCGATCCAATAACCTTAATCGCGTCGAGCCGCAATATTAAACGAGGCATAAAAAGATAAAGGCCACACCACACGTATACTTTAAGTGTCTTCGCGTTGAGCGACCGTGCTGCCTTTAGTAGCAGTTAATAACTACTTTGCAAGCACACTGGCGTACCCGCCCTTATGGAGGCAGTGAAAAGATATAGCGCCGAGTTACTGCGCGTACTGAATACGAATTTCGTGCGAATGGTGCGTACCGATGGACAGAGTTATAGCGAATCGTTTGCTTTTTAATATTGAGTGTTTTTATGATAATACGAATAGAGGTTTAACTATATCGGATGTGGCTTTGTGTGGAAACGCTGAACACCTCTACGTGGGCCCGCTGTACAATCTACCGAATGATTTTTTCTTTTTTATATCTTTGGAATAGCCGCAGATACCGGGACTGTTTAGACAAGCATATGTAGAGTTGTTTTTGCAAATTAGAGTTTTGTTATTTTGTAGTTTCTTTTTTAAAGTCTAGGTTCTATAAATTTATAATTTACATTTTCTGATAAATTTTCAATTATATATATTAAAAAATATTCTTGATTTTTTAACATAAGATTTTTGAAGATTATTTTTCAAATCTATATCTTGTCATTTTATTGTTGCTATTTATGGGCAGAGTGGTCAGTATGTTTCTATTTTTTTTTAAACAAAGATAACCATACTAATTCAACATATACTGCATACGCATTGTCTTCTACAAAGAAAAAAACCATCAATAATAATCAATGGGCCACGGAACAGGCGCTAATAAGGGCCGGTCTTGACCTATTTCACGATAAGTTCTTAAGGAGGGCTGGTGTCAAAGATAAGGTGTGGGCAGGCTGACTTAATTGCGCGGAATAGATACCGCGGCGTGCAGCCCTGTGGTTCTACTAAAGAACATTGTATTGATCCTGTTCTTTAATTCTTGTGCTTGGCTTTATATCCTCAAAGAAATAGGCAGAGGTATGTTATGGATTTTATATTTCATCTATCAATCAATAGACCAATTATACATCTAACAATTTATGATAAATAAGAATGCTTTTAATGCCGTGGATGGTCTAAAGATTGGCACTAAGACTAGACTATCAGAGATCCTTTACCATCATATTCTGGGGTATTTTGGACATATTGCCAGTAGACAGCCAGGAAACCTGGACAAGCTTATTGTAGTTGGCAAGGTAGAACGAAAAAGAGAGCAAGCGAGCAAAAGAGAAAGAGAGCAAGGCTGTGTACAAAGTTCCTGTCTGACCAAGTTACCTCTTTAAGTTGTCTCTCCGTAACATATCCTCAAAGCCAAAAAACCTAATATGCCAAACCACAAGACCAAGAAGAAGAACACTAGCAACGTGGGTCACACAATACTAGTATTCTTGTTAACCCCCCTAGTTATGCTAAATGCTTGTGTTAGGGTTGGGTTTATGACGGTAGTGTACTGGGCGGGGTTTGAACTCACAACCACTTGATCGCAAGTCTGACGCCTCAGCCATCACGCTACCGCCGCTTCAAAATGATGTGAATTATGACAAACAGGTCCTGTTAGTAGTTCGTTCGTTTCCCACACGGGACAAAAAATATTGTGATCTCCAAGTCGTTGTCCCGAGTCTGGGTGTTTTCTGTGTCCGTTGATTGAATGTTTGTAAAACCGACCGTGACACGGAAATTATTAATAATAGATAATAGATTTTTTTTAATAATAAGGCGTTGATTTATCAATAAAAAAAAATAATAATTTTAATCATTATACTCACATCAGCCAGGGACCTGTTGATCTGAATCTATCAACAACCTTAGTTGATGGAAACTTTTCGGTTGTGAGGTAATTATGAGTTCGCAGTGAAGCAGTGCTACCATACGAGTAACGAGTTAGGCTGTATAAGCGATTGTTATATTTTGATACATTGTCTTAATTATTTCAGAGATCAATTTAGTTTATTGTTAGCGATGCTTATAATGTAATGTTTGAAATGAAATTTGTAAATATTATATTAATGATTATGCTTTACCTCCTACTTCTCAGTTAACTTCTAACTCTACTTAATACGTTTCGTTAAAAGTACCGCAGCACACAAAGAACTTCATGTACTGCCATTAGCACTGTGGACTCTCACTGTTGTGTCATTGTAACTGTTCACTGTTACAGTAACGTATTACAGTTAGCTGTTCTTTTCACCCACTTCACTAAGTATTTACTTTATTTCAGCTTCGCGCCCCGAAACTTCGTGAATTCCAGTGAGTTTTAGTAGTTGCATTATCTAAATACGTTGCAGTTTGTTAAGGAAAAGTGGCTGAGCAGACTGCAATCTTTTGTACGAAGGAGGGACAATGGGACACGTTTATATTCTTCTCTTTGAGATTTACTTTTAAGTGGTAATAAAGTTTGTATAAAATTAAGAAAAACTAAGGTAAGATAAAATAAACTTTATATATGTATATAAAAAAAAAACTCATATTTATCAGAGTAAAAACACGCTTATACGTATCACTCAGTAACGTTTTGACTCATTAAAACAAACCAAATGGTTTAACGGTCGAAGAGTTCAATAGTAAAAATCGAAGAGTTTCACTGTCTACCTCCTGATACCATCGGTAGCTCAGCTGAATTGAACCTAACTTTTATATTTACGTTACGTCAATTTTATACGCAGTTTAAATTTTTTCAATTATTTCTTTGTTAAATGTGACTTCCAAGATTTATCTACATAATGAATGACAGGAAGCTAATAAAAACGTGTTAAAAATACTAAACACTGTACAAATAAAACGCGTTTGTACAAAGTATACTTAAGATAGTGTCGTAATTAATTAGGCATTATACAAGCATACACAGAGAATCCATTACAAAGTGGGTCGTCATTTAGATAGAGCCTAACGACGGGTGTCAGTGATAACGCAAGCGCTAGTATACCCACCGATTAATTGCTCGCGATAAATAGTGCGATGGTGTGTGAGGGAACTCGGGCCACTAGCGGGATGACTCGGACCACTCGCGGGATGATCATTCGCTAGGTGTTACCAAGTGATGTATGGCCAAGTGCAGATGACTTGGACGATGAATGCTGGTTGATTATCGAGCTGGCTGTTATGGTGTATAAGAGTGCGGAATTATGAATAGATATCTAGCTGTAAAACAAGTAGAATACCTACTGGAAGGCGTGGGGAGAACCAGTTACAATCTAGTTTCACTTATGTTTTTTTTTTTTTTTTTTTTTTAATAAGACAACTCCCGCATTAGGAATAATTCCTGTGTCGCGGGGGGCTTTACAAACATTCAGTCAACGGACACAGAATACCCAGACTCGGGACAGTTATTTGTGGATCACACAAATTTTTATCCCGTGTGGGAATCGAACCCACGACCTCCGGTTCAGGAGTCAGGGTCACTAACCACTAGACCAACAGGCCCGTCCTCCGTCCGTCCGTATGTAAAATAGCATTATGTTTCTTACTTTCGTGCATATACTTTTTACCGTGCGTAGGCACGTATGGACCGGCTCGACCGGAATAATACCACTTACAGGCAATGTATAGGCCTTACAGACAATCTATAGGCAAATAATACTTGCATTATGTTGCCGAGTAAGTGAATGTACCGGAGGTCCTAACCCCTCTTTCCTCATTCCCCTTAAATTAATAAAACATTGAAGACATCTATCTAAGATCATCAGATGAACCGTCTGTTCGACTGTCCCTAACGTCATAAAAAAAAAAATATTTTAATTGAAACATATTTACTTTAAAGGGCTACCTGTACACCTTAGCAGCAGTATGTGCATATATGGCAATATAAAGATATCTAATTCTTTAAAATGTTTCTTCAAATGAATTATCAATGCAAATATTCAGTTCATATTCAGTACGCGATATTACTTCTGCCAAGTCCGGTTGGAAATCGTAATAATCCGGCTGTCGCGCTCCTCCAGTTATTAATTGCTCCAATAATATGCAAATACGCGGCTGGGTCATTATGTTCTAATGTGTCTGTGTTATGGCTGGATTTTTTATGAATTTTTATTATTTTTTCATTTGGAATTTTTAGTAAATTGTATTTTTGACTGTGATTATAATACGCTTAGACTATAGTACTAAACGCTTAGACAATAGCTAATGATTACTACGTGCATATGTTTCTTAATGATTGATAAGAATTATCTTGATAAAATCAGCTTTAAAATAAAAAATATCGCATCAAAATCAGTTCATTCATTTAGTAGCCATATACAGACACGTCAAACTTACACACCCCCTTTCTTGCTGGCTTGCTTTGTTTTTTTTTTATATTAGCCTACCATAATGACTCCACTCTGCCTGATGGAAAGCAACAAGTGGAGTCTAAGAGTGGTGGTCACCATCCTCATTGCAAGTGTAGTCAATTTGTTGCGTGGGTTGGTAAAAAGTATCTACAATCGTTCTTTTTTATTCGTTATGCTGCTCTTTAATTCCTATTCCACAAACAGTAGACTAATTAACAACAAGTATATCTAGCAATTAAATTTATTTTCTCCTGTCTCTTGTGATCATAATCAAACCAAGCCAATAAAACAGTAACAGCTATTAATGCATTTCCAATCGTATTCTCCCCTCCTTAGATTGTAGGCTTCTTATTTTTTTTATACTTTGTAAAACTTTAAAACATTTTAATAACATTTTTCACTCAAATCGCACTAAGGTCCCAAGTCATTATTACTAGTATTTGTTTCTTAGAAAAATTGAAATCACGAAAGTGCTTTGGGAAAATTGAATTTATTCTTTATATGCATTTTGTTTTCAAATTTTAAATTTAGTGTTTGTGTTAGAATTAATTAAATTCATATCAATATCCCGATATAATTTCTTTTTAAAAGTCAACTCCCGCATTAGTAAAATACGTTGGAACATATAAAAAAATGACAGACTCAAAATTTATGGATTGCACATTTTTTATCTGTGTGAGAATCGAACCTATGACGACTCCGCAGCCAGGATTACTAACCACTGGATCTGCAGGCCAGACAAATCAGTTCAATAGTAACCCAATATGACAGGCAGTGAAAAAAAAAAAGGACTCACAAATATGAGTTCTTGTCAGTAAAAAATATTGTGATTAGACTAAATACTTTATCTTACTAAAAATACTTTTTACTAAATAACTATAATATGTATGTACCGTACTGAATGTACTCAAAACCTAGCAACTGAAATTTCGAAAACGATGTCTATTTTGTACACACAAAGGACTGCACTATTTTTTACATCTTAGCGTCTTGTAAAATCATAAAATGTCTGTGCAAAGGTTCAAAGAAATATTTTTTTATAAATGGTAGAAGCAAGCAGCTAGAGAAAGGCACAGATCATTAAAGGAAAAGAATAGCTGTAGCGATGCGGAATTACGGCTGCTACGAGCTTCTACGAGTCTTGAGCTACGGTGCTACGGACTACGTACACCGCTAGACAACAATGTGTTTTATTTGAAAGAAAAAAAAAATAAACAAGAAAATAATTTATTGCACAGTGTAGGATATTGTATAAATTGATATAGTTTACAAAACAAGTAATTTTTTTTTTTTTATTTTTTTAAAAAGACAACTCCCGCACTAGGATTAATTCCTGTGTCGCGGGGGACTTTACAAACATTCAAACAACGGACACAAAGAACACCCAGACTCGGAACAACAATTTGAGGATTACACAAAGTGTTGTCCCGTGCGGGGATCGTACCCACAACACTCGGCGCGGCAGTATAGTGGCGAGGTGACCACTTAAACCGCTACGCCATCCGTGCAGTCGAATCACGCCTGTATCCCCAACGGTGTAGGCAGAGGCGTAATTAACGGCCACATTTTGCCGATTATAATTTAGTCCCATGCACGTAATAGGGGTGCCCTAAAATTAAGTTATATTATTGATTACCTCATGTAATAACATAGGTACAATCTGTGAAGAGACACAAAGCTTCTACTACTAGTACTACTTACTACAGCAATGTTGTGGCAAACAATATGTTCAACGTCCAAACCTATATATATCCTTTTGATTTTGATTTAATTGCAAAAAAAAACCGCGTGGTGTCTTTGGACACTAGATAGGAACGAAGTTTCTTATTATAAAAAATATTAATTTCAAGTTCTATTCGAGGTATAAAGAAAATAATTATTCGGGTATACATTTTTTATTATGATTTTTTTTTATCGATAAAAATAAAAAAACTACTTTACAAAATTATCTTAACGCCTTGATTTTATTTAAAATGATTTATAAAATGATATAATAATAATTTACAAAGAAACAGCTATTTACATGAATAATAGTAGCAAACTGCAATAATAATAGCAGTCAGTCAGTTACATAGACTAAACATAAAAATCTTACGCTTTTTTAACGTTACGGACGTTTTTTACCGGCTAGGGTACCTCTCCGCAACTTCATAAGGAACTTCGTTCCAAATAAAAATTCTTCAACTTTTTTTGGAAATGATTTAAATTTATGGCGTATTACTGAATAAACTAAATATTTTTAAACCTGATAATATTCGTATAAAGTTTGTCTGCTAAAAATCACCGTTAGTGATAAGAATGCTTTAATTTATGTTAGGCGACATCTATGTAATCATGTCTGTATTGTTTAATACAAAGTTATAAATAAAATTTTAAATATACTCAAATTGCCGTGTGGTTCTCAATGGAGTGGAATAGGCCACCCCAACTTCACCTGTAGCTGTTGTAAAAGGTGACTAAGGGATTGGAGGTGTTGCCTGTCAGCCTGTACATATACAGTCCCACAGATAATGGCCATATATGTACATATGCTGTACATATACAGTCTCACAGATAATTGCCCTGTTACGAAGTGGAATTAAATTATAGTTGGCAAATATGGGGCGATTAAGACGCTACCCCTTCTAGGATAAAGGCATGTATACCCATACACTCAATTCTACTATTGTTCATTTAAATTATTAGAATTTATACATACTTGCAATTTTAAAATAAATTAAGAAAATTTCCAGTGTAAAATATTAGTAATAAGTATTTGTCGTTAGCAGTGTACGTGTGCCGAGCAAGCGTATTGCAGCCGTGATCGCGATGAGTGGTCGCCGCCGACCGTAAAAATAATAGGCGACCTGCCCGAGTTATGTACGTACTGTGTACCTCGCTTTTTCTAATTATATCAATAATATAGTATATCCTCGTTTATTCGATAAAGCTCAGTTCTTTCACGTCAGCACAACAATGTTCATAATATCTGCAATGAAAGAAATAATAGATCACTTCCCGTGGGTGTCTGGAAAAGCCACTATCGGTCGGCAATATGCTTGCCCCGTGTTACGTAAGGGGACTAAATTATGCCTCTGCCTATTATACATATAAATGTATATACTATATATATATATATACGTGAGGGTATGAATGTAATATTAAAAACGCCATCTATCTCTCTGTTACCTTATCAGGACTAAACAGCTGAACTGATTTAGATCGAATTTGGTATGTGGATACTTCAAACCCTGGGAAGGACACAGGGTACTTTTCATTGAAAGAATCCGAGGGCGGAAGCTTATACATAACATAAATTTTAAATCATTTCTGTTGCAGGTGGTCGGTGGACTTAATAGTAAACTTTTTAGGAAGCCAGCATTAATTAGAAATTTTATCTACCGTTACCTTTTATTGTAGTTTGGCCCCCTAGTATTGTCGAATAGCAAAGCGACTTGTAGCGTCAGTATGAGCTGCAACGCACATCTTCTAAAAATTGTATTCAAATTGTTAACCAAACTCCACTCCATTCACCAAATACATAATAAAGTGCAGTATAAGTCCCACTTATATTTAATATTAAATATACGGAGATCCATCTGTAGTATGTCTGAAGTTATTATTTTTATTTTTAAATCAAGTATATCAGGCAAAAGAGAATAGGAATGCCGTCAGAGGTCGACCAAGCAGAACATACACCAATCAAACAGTTGAAGTTAAACGTTCTGAATAATGTGTGTATATAATATGTGTGCGTGTATGAAAGGTTTAATGACAGTAAGGAAGCTCGTGATGTATGAAAGGATAGAAGCAAGTGGCCCTCTGTTGTGTCTGCCTACCCCGATGGAAGAAAGGCTTGTTTGTATGTATGTATATTTATACGTTTATATAAATACTGCACTATGAATTACTTTTCCTAAGCGCTGATATAAGTTTCATTTGAAATTCAACCACGCACAGAATGTTAAATTGCATCTTTTGTTTTGTGCACCAAAGCCTATATAAGTTAATTGACAGAAAGTTTACAACCAAACCCTTGAAGTTGTCACTTTAGTTATTATTGCATTTATTTTAGACAAAAACATTAGAATAGTCTAATATTTATTGTATTTCATTCATATGAATGATATACACTATTCTTAATTAATACACACATATGATCCTGACACACAAATTTATCATCTTCCACATTCATAAGACCATTCATACACGCTCGTCGATCACGGGAGCTTGTAATGCCCTTTGCCTTGTGGACCTTCAACTGCTCATCTGGTCAGTTTCTTCTTTCTAAATTAACTTTTTCGTGATATTTTTATAGACTGTTTTTTTATCTCTTAAAACACTTGAATTTGGGGAATCTACGTGCGAGAGAGTCCCTTAATATCAAATAATAATACATTTTAGAATATTATAGTTAGAGCAATGATAACTTTTTGGTTTGTAAAGAAGATAGATTATTTAATATTTATTGAATACGTAAATAAAATGTCTTTTGAAGTTAGACATAACGGTATCAAATAATGAATTGAAACGTGTACAGATTATAGATATAAGAAGTTAAAATATGTATATAATACTAAATTATTATAGAGCAATATTATCGTACAGCTGCCTAAGCAATAGTGATTTAGTTTTGTGTTAAGGCCAGTATTTCGGTACCATATTTAGAAAAATAATATCGCAATAGAAACAATGTACGAAAGTAGCTATTCAACACGGATAAACATATTATATTGATACTCTTTTAAGGCGTTCAGTATTCAATAATAATAAAAAAGCATGGAAGAGCCATGCTTAGGCAGGAATGCACGCCGGTCGGAGTAATACAACGCCCTCACTGAAAACCGACACACAAACTATACTTGCATTGTGTTGACCAGTGAGTGAGGGAACCAGATGCCCAACTCCCCCTCCCCTCTTTTCCCTTCGCTAAGCCCCCTCCCCTCTTTTCCCTTCGCTAAGCCCCCTCCCCTCTTTAACTTCTACTCATCACCCTCAAGGGCGGGCAGCGCACTTACGACTTTTAAGTTGCAGTTTTCAATAGGCGGGTAATCACAAAACAGGTGATCCGTCTTTTTGTCTGTCATAAAATATCTGTATATCATAATAAAACATATTTTTAATGATATCAAAACATCATTTCTCACATAACATATAAATATATACGTGACTACAATATATCGAAGAGAAAAACATTTTGGAGTGACGCAATAAAGGCATAGAAACCCCTCTGTTTAAATAAGCCTACATCAAAGGTGGTACAAAATATTGCCTCGTAATGGACTCGATGAAACAATTTTATATATTCACGTTTTTTTCTTCATTTTTTTTTCAGAAACTTGCTACTTCAAAGATAAATTTAGGTACGAATATGTCTTGTGACCTTTTGTAGGTATTACTACCTTTTTGGTGGCTTAACTATTGTGAGAGCCCATTCTACGTCCGACAAACTTTCAACAGAGGAGGAAGACTAAGACATAAGGAAACCTTTAATAGTTCCTGGATGCTATAAATTTATTAGTAAACAAAACAAAGGTATAATATATATCTTTTTTAATTTACACTTCTCGTGTTTAAGTGATATAACTGCTTGTCCTGCTTATCATATCGGTTATTTATATTTTGTTTATTATAGGAGCCGAACTCGCAACAAGTTATGCACTGTAAATAAATACGTAAAGACTATAATTGTTATCAGGAATTACGTCAGTATAATTAAGTTATTAATTGTTTTATGGATATAGAAAAACTTTGAAAAGATGCTTTAAGTTCAGAAGTTATGTAATTATGTTGAAATTAAACTTATTTCATAGAGAGTTGCGAAAGTTATATGTTATATACATATATATGTGTATTCATAACCTATTAATCAATTTCAATTATCGGGAAAAGCAAACGTCGACGCCACCGAGCATAACTTGCGTAATAACGATATAAGAAAAGTTCCAAACTTAAGTAAGAATAAACAACTCTTAATGTTATTCGAAACATGATTATGCTATTAAATCGAGTGCTACAACCAAATCTATTCCAAGTAATCAAGTCAGTGGAGTAAACAGGATCGATACGAGTCATCGGATTCGGATCACAAAGTGGATCCAGTTTTTAAACGTCGCCATTTTGGAGATCCGGGCAGGTGATCGTCGCTCGCAAAGTGATAGGTGCTCCATCTAATCTTGCGAACGGCGGCTCAATCTTGTCTTCAATCGAATCTTCTTGATTGCGTCAAGCGTCGATATATAGGGAAATTTCACCCTAGCGTCTAATAACATTGACATGATATCTGTGAAAGATTCTTTCTTTTAAAACAATGAACGCAAACATGAGACTTCACTTTATTACTCCGTTTGCAGCAGACTTTAATTAATTAGTGTAAGTGCCGGTGAGTCTCGGGAGATTGGTCATTAATTAAATGGGTCTTTGGCTATCGATCTACTGGCAAACAATACACTTTATTACTTTTATTACCCATTTCATTCGCTGTCTACCCGCTCCGCGGTGCGGTTGCTTTTTACTATTAATGAGTACCGTTCAATGCCCAACCAGTAACGGACAAAATAATGCTTCCTTACTTTGCGCCGGTAGTCTATCAATCATGTATTTATGTATTGGAACTGTTTTCTTTGACGGTTGCTCGCTGGTATAATGCAATTAAGTTCTAACATGAATATAGAGTGGAATTATAAGTCAATTACATTGAAGTTGTGCCGTGTTTTACAGTCGTCACAATTATGCACGGAATCAATTAGGGAAATATGTTACGTTATCAAAAACTTCTTAACTTGTTTAAAGTCTCTTTTTATAAACTAAACATAGAAACATCCGTAAAACATTAGTTATTCCTTCACAAGTTCTGATATAGGAGATAAGGCAAGTTGATTTCTAGGTTACAATTGTGTTTCTCGAGAGGAGAGGAACCGTTTCTCCACGTAGACAGGGATAACAAATATAGGTCCAGCTTTAGTATGACTAAGCGTTCTGAATACAGTTCTTTCAAAAAATCATAGCTACTGTATAATGATGTATACTTATCGAGGATGCTAAGCGGAGAAGTAAGTTGTTACGTACCGAGATCTTTTGTATACTATTTTCACAGTCAGCTATGAACGTCAACGTTTTATCCGGATTAATGCCCAGCTACTTTAGGTGGCTGTAGTGAGCAATAGGAGTGCCTCACTAGATGTTGAGGCCACGATTCACAGATATACTGGGCACATGAAATGCGCAGAATTGTATTTTTGCTGGATTGGTTTTCAACTGTGTATTTTCGTTATAATAAGTGTCTAGACGCAGAGCGGCTGGTAAATTTGACTCTGCGTGCTAAAAAGCCAAGTTGTTTGAATAAATGATTCGGGTGGTGTCCGGAGACATTGGTTGCTCATTAGTGTAGATATTGAACAGGGTAGGGCCAGTACATTGCCTTGCGGTAGGACGTTATTTTGGCGGCGTCACCTACTCTTATCGAAAAGCATATGCACTACGAAATTTCGAGTCTAAACTCAAAGGATTTCTTCTCCTATTTCCATCACCAGATCAGCTAAAAGTGCACACATTTTACAGTTTGATATGGGAATAAATTAGAAGTAGGTAAACATTTGGTTCCACAGTTTGTTTACATACTTATCATCAACTAGTTAAGCTAATGAAAGCGTATTAATAAAAATAAATGTAAAGAAAAAGCTTACGATCCAAAAAGTATATTATAACGAAATACAAATATTATAAATTAGTTAGTAGAAAATGTATGTAGATATAATATTTACGATCGATTACCCTATACGAACTAGTGTATCACTGAAAAATACAGAAGGCGGTACAACTACATTTGAAGGAGCCGGTCCTGTGCGTGCTCTTACCGTGTTGTTAAATTGACTGCCATGGCAATGACAGTAGAAACCCCTAGCAAAGTCACCAGTGTTTGCCATGGGTACGCAACCTAGATGTGTACAAATTCCAATGACAATAAGTCACTTAATTTTTTTTTTTGTTCTGACGGTGTTTACGGATCTCCCAGCGAATAATAATAAGGTATTTTTTCTTTAACTTCAATCTCATGTGGTGTTCTATTTTTAACAAAAAGAGGTTTACCTCGCTTTAAAGGAAACGCATTGACCTGGTCGCACCTTCGTCAAATCTTCTTCGATTGTAGCCAAAACTAGAATGTCAGCTGCAGCAGACATGTAATTATATAGTGAATGCAAGACCCTTTCACTACATAGGCTACGCAAATAAAACCAAAAGCACCAAGAACGTATACATATTCAGGTTTACCATCTGGCAATCCCCAGGTCGTTTTTCTAACATCTTTATAAGCATCTTTCCTGTAGTGGTCAAAGTTTGGAAATTCCATTCATCTTTGAATCTCACTTGTGTCCACATTGATGGTTTCTTCATTACTATATTTTGTAGGAAAAAATAAAATAAATAATTTAGTTAAGCAGATATATCAGTTTTCTTTAGACCAATTCTCATTTGAGTTTCAATATAGAATCTCATTTACAGTATGCAATCAAATAAAGCAGCATCTGAACACTATAAATATGAAATACTCACAATCGACAATGTTACCGTAATGATTGGAATATCACGAAAACTAATAAATGAATGAAAGATATCCGTTGAATTAATTTTATAACATTTAAATTTGATGGGTTTCGGTTTTAATTATTCATTCGGCCGTTAAAAGTGTCCATTAGTACAAATCGGGAACCGTTATTAAAAATTGCCAGGGTGCTAATAATATAGGGAAATTTGATCATTACGGTTCCCTTTGTGAGGAAATAAAATAGGCCACATAATATATACGTTATTTGTTTTTCATGGTTTACATTATTTTATAAATACTACTGGGTACTACAATAACGTCATACAGTACAACTAATATTCGCTTACTTTAATAGTTAACTCTTCAGAGTAAAAATTCGAAGATAATGTGTGTCGCGATTGTAATTCTGAAGAAATTAGGTTAGAAAAGGCTTAAAAACACTTTAAATATTTGCAGAGACATTAAAATATTTAGTACTATTATTTTAGTATAATAAAAGTCTTCAAAATTAAGCAAACAAGAAAGCAACCCAGGGTAGGGCTAGACTTAAGAGTGCGTTCTTGGTGTCCATTGCTTCAATGTTTGTAAAGACCCCCGTGGCACAGGAAATAATCATAGTGCGGGAGTTGTCTTTTTTAAAAACATTTTTTGTTGTTGTTTATTACGTTTTGTATTTGTATTTATATATATACTAGATACTCTTCCATTTAATCTTATTTCATACCTAACTTAACGTCATCCATCCAACAATTTACTAGTATGAGAAGTACTTAAGTCCAATCTAATTACAATTTTAGAATTCCAATTAGGTACAATATTTTTCAATTACCAAACGTACCAGCGGTGCCATTTATCGAAAGGTTGGCAGCATGCCTAGCTCTGAGTCGCGATAAAAATATAGTCAAGGTTCAATTACAAGTACAGTATACCTTAGTCAGAAAAAGTGTTGCTACAAACCAAATTGTTATTTATTTGCGTAAGAAACATGGGAGTTTTTGACCTCTTTCGAATGAAGTGTAAAGTGTCGCCAAGAAATGAAATATAAAGTACTGGATTCGTAATGCCCTGTTTATGTTTTGTTGTCTTATTTGCATTGTTTAGGGAGCGTGAAATGGATGTTGCGGAAAACGATGAGGGCACTTTTGTTTTTCTTTTTTTCTTATGGCAACTCTGTTTGGTATTTCTGTGAGTGTTGCTACTGTTTTTTTATTATATAGGGTGTTGGCAATTGCCTACAGTGCAGAAGTTTTAAAGTTTGGATTGTAAGGAAAGGAAATGAGTTTTCTACTGTTACTATTGCCAAATATGAAGGTGTTTAAGTGGCCTAAGAAGAGTGCAGTGAATTCGATAACCCACATGCTAAGATATTGTGTGATATGAAAGTAGTATAAAGATAACCCCTTCATCCAAATCTTATGAATTTTGAGAATAAGAGAAAAAATAATGCATTTACTGAAGCAAATGCGTATTCAGCCCCCACATTTACCCATTTTGCGTTATAGGGGGTAAGCTCACTGTTTTCAATCAAGCACTGTGGAAAATCAAAGGGGAAATTAAAAAAGAACGAGGCTAGCAGGGAAGGTATAGGGATATTGCTTATACGGATGGATTGGGGAGTGTAAGCAATAGCTCAGACAGGTCAGCTTCACATACCAGTTAAGAAAAAAAAACTCAAATTGGCTAATGGCAGGAAGTCCAAGCCCTCTAACCGAAAAAAATAGCTTTATATTGAACCACTCTATATAAAACAGAATTTGAATGAATTTGATTGGACCGCACGAATGGCGTAGCGATTTAAGTGGTCTACTCGCCAATACGCTGCCGCGCCGAGTGTTGTGGGTTCGATCCCCGCACGGGACAACACTTTGTGTAATCCTCAAATTGTTGTTCTGAGTCTGGGTGCTCTTTGTGTCCGTTGTTGCAATGTTTGTAAAGTCCCCCCCCCCCACCGAAATTAATCCTAGTGCGGTAGTTGTTTTTTAAAAAAAAAGACAACAAAAAAATAATGAATTTGATTGAATTCAACCACAAGTCATTAAACATTTCTCATTGTTCAAGAAATACGTTTTGTTTATAATTCCAGAGTAAGTGAAGTTATTCAGTAAATTAGACTTTTCTGGTTTGCCACCAACTGTTGGGACTTTGTGGTTTTATAACCAGATGAATGATTGTCGTATAAGTTGTTGTACTTACTTATTATGTGGCCTTATATATTTTTGTTACGTTCATAAATCCAAAAGATTAAAGTTTAAATGATCCCACCACCACATTTGTTGGATGTCGGTTTTAATATAAATATTATTATCAGACGATTATTACACCATTTTCATATGAGTAACACATGAGATACATAGATATTTTCACACACACAAAAACATAGATATTTTCTTTGATGTATTAGTATATATATGTATATGTATATGTATAGTAGATCAGGAGTAATCGCGATAGGAAGTTTTGTGCATACCGCATTGTGGTCTCTCCTTTGAAAATGTGAGGAGCGGATGTCAGGTCTTCAAACACAAAAGTGATCATGCCTGGCGAATCACGGCCTGCTGGCTAATGTTGCGAAGTTGTATATAAATATGCTCAACTTTCATATTGATTCCTGATCTAAGTAGTTTTTACGTAGTTCAGTTCATCTTAGCTATATGTTCAAATGTTTGTGCATGTGTTTCTGTGTGTGTTGAAATTAAAATACTGGTTTAATTGACTATTTAATATATATAGTCAATTAAATCAGTTTTTTAATTTATGTTATACGTTTCAAGCAAAACAATGCTATAAAACACCGTCGACAATTTTTTTTAAGCTTCGCTAAAATCACTTTGTGTGCGACAGACCTAATTACAAGAAGTCGTGTTTAGCCGTGTTTCGGCTTCAACCGCATGTTGTGGGGGTTGAAAAGCTTTTTAAAAAGCCCCGTATTGAGTGCGGTTCAAAACATTCTCGTTGAGGCGCCAGTTAAAGAGATTACGGATGAAGACTCCTTTTTGTTTGTGTTGCATGGATTTCTTTCCTTCCTTAATTTCTTCGCTTTGAGTGTTTATGGTGCTACCTAATGGTTGAATTGAATTTTTGTGGCACACGACAAAGGAATAAGCTTGTTTTTTTATTTATTTTATATTTGTCTTATGTCTTATTTACGTTCTAAAAATCTATGTAAAATAAATTTGATAGTGAATTTAAAAGTTAGTAGGACGATATATCGCAATCCGAAAATATTGATACAATAAACAAACCTCTGTGATAATAAATTGTTTCTCGTTTTTTTATTAATATTGTATAGCAATTAAAAACAAAACTAAACTGCATATAATATAAAATTATTTAAAAAAAACATTAAAAAACCTTATCATATAGGCTTAAGTACAAGTAAAACTAAAATTTTATATAAAAAATTCAAACAATGCAAGTTAAACCGTCAATTGAAAAATAAAACTTAAACAACCCTATAAATAAACATAGCATGTCCGAGAAAGAAACTCAATATAAACCTATATATGTATAAATATAGAGTGACTCGGGAAGAGAAACCGTGATGGATTTATTTTAAAAATTTATATATACATATGTTTATTTATATAGATAAAACCAATCAATGGCCTGAGTTATACATACATAATGTACCTATGTATGTATAACTCACTCAACTCATATATGCGTATCATAAAGGGGACTTATGTGGATAGTTGGAGGTCGTGGCGCCTGGTCTAATCTTAGAGGATAATCCGTTATCAATGAGACGTGAGCTTCGGTTATATGAGGAAGCGTACATCGATCGTATGATCAGTCTAATTAATATTTTCTATTTATATATTTTGTGTAGATCAGTTGAAAGGAAATCTTTTGTAATGTAAGAGCATTATTAACGACAACAAAAACTCAGAATATATAAAAGTAGAATAAATTCAAAGATCGACCTTGACCTACCGTTACTTAGGTCAGAGATAAATGACAATCAGTACTGTGTCACAAAGAACATATTAAACAATTATGAAGGTCAATTATGAATATAGCCTAAAGTACTCAATGTTATGTGTAGGATGATGAATTGAGGTCTAACTCTTTAAGCATAACTTAACAAATTCAAATTAAAGTATTTTATTATAAAACTACTTAAGAAATTCTACCTAGAAAATTACTCACATCTAATTAAATTTAAAGTAATCTTTTGAATCCATTAAATTCTTCGTATTTTGTATAAATTTTGTGCATATCTTTAAAACATAATAATAATAATAAATTTATGTCTAGCAAATTTTTTTTATTTACGAGTGCCTCTCTTATTTACGAGTTACGATAACAATCGCAACTTGACAAATAAACGATGTTTTTAAACCAAAATTAATCTACGGAAGTCCGAAAAACACGGCAACCTGCCGCAATATCAAGGCGATTAATTGCTGCTTTTAAAATACTCAAAAAATCATAAATTGCTCATAACACCCCTACCGCGTTGAAAACGTTAGGTATGAGATTTTAATTACAGAAATATTATTAAGTCAGTCGTCAAATAAAAGCAATTTAGGGGTAAAAATATAAGCGACCAACGGCAGGGACAAAGGCTGAGATTTCCATACATAAAAAGCATAAATAATTTCGATTGTGGCCACTGAGCACATAAATAAAGTGGTACATTTTGGCGCCTCTTCCACGTGCACAAACAGCCGGAGGCACGCAAATAATGCGAGTGTCACACGCGGATCGAGATGAGGGGAGGTATGAAAGGGGCTGGAGGGAGGATGTGCTCGGACGAAAAATAAATAGGTACACAATCTCTGGCGCACAAATACACACATATCGCCGGTGTAATGTGTTTGCGGTGCTACAGAAATTTTTATTTTCTCGTGTGACAAAACGCGTATCTTGCGCGCGGATTGTCGAATTATGTGACGTTTGTTGTGATGAGAAATCGGAGATATTGTCGTTGTCAGATATAACAAGCAAACGATTTATTGGAGAAAGATGTTTTGATATCTCTTTTCGATAATGTTTTAATTCTTAAAGTTCAACTTGTACATTCTAAGAGTGATGCGGCTGATACCTTTGACAACCACCGTTGCACCGGGTGAACTCTTTTGATATACTGCCTTGTGTGTTTTTTACACACAAAGAACTCATACACATAGGACTATCTTCTGAGGAGTTTCCGTTCTTATGTCTGGCACACTGAGGTCCCCTTCGCTCGGCTGCGTAATTTACTTAGAAGCGACGCCGAAATCTGTCTGTTTATTTTGGACTTCAAGGCAAGGCAGAATCGAACGTACCGACATAATTAAAACTTTACGCTTAAAGCTAAGTGTAGCATCCACTATTATGTTAAAGTTCCGAAGTCGCATTGTTATGGGCGATTATCTTCAAGAAGTTTTTTTAATGAATTATTCATATTTTAATAGTATGTTATAAAATATAACCATAATACAAAAGAATGTAACAAGCAAAAAAATTTTCTTTTTCTGAAGTGAATATATAATATACATACATTCTCACGATCACGCCTATATCCCCTAAGGGGTAGGCAGAAGTGTATTAAACGCCCACATTTTGCCAATGAGAATTTCTCCCATTAACATAATAGGTGGCAAGCCTGTTGCCGTCAACAGGGCACTGTATGGCTGTATTATGTATACAGTCTCTCTCAACTCAAGTCAAATTTAAAATGTCTTGCACTATTCTACTATTAAAACATAACTATTATAATTGCTTGAAATGCAGGATCATAAATCACTTCAATGTACATACATATATCTAATATTGCTCACAGAAGATAATGAAGTTAAATAAAAATCTAACCATTTATATATTTGGAGATTATCTTTACAGGGCCCAGATAGCCAAAGGTTGGGAAGAGTTCCCATTCATATCTATTAAGCTAGTAACACGTAAAACCCTCGTTGCTAAACTGCCCTTTATAATTACGCGGCTGAAATAAAAAGCTTTTATAGTCCAATATCTCATTGCTAAGGTGGGCATATGCGAGCAGACAAGTGACTTTATGACCAACATAAAGCGTCGTAGAAAGGCGTGTAACCCTATAATGCAGAGGTATAAGGCGGGCCGTTACTTAATACCGTAACTTCTGTTTAGAGCCGCGCCTCCGCCTACATTGTCGGCAAATTCATGGCTTGTCAGTTTAGTTGCACGGACGTCTCATTTCCCATCCCTAGAGCATCACTATATTAAGCTATTGTGGTTCTGCCCTACATAGTTGATCTATGTAATTTGAGGTAAATGAATCCTGTAATACGACAGTCATCTTGGGGTGAAAATGTTCGTGACATAAATATGTCAAGACTGGTGAATAAGAATTATGATAGGTGTTCTTTTACATGTTTTAAAATAAAATGATTTATTACAGTTATCCAGGTTTCGCTTGAAACATGATTAAGATCGCACAGATTATAAAAGGGACCGTGCAAGAGAAGGAACTTAAGGAAATGTGGTTTTGGGAGTGATCATAATTTGATTTGCCTGTGAGTCTACTGGTTAGTGATTCTAAGTGCTTGTCAAGTTAACCGGACACAGTAATTATTCGTAGAGAGCACAAACCTAACAGATATAAAAAACAACAACATATAAGGCATTGTACAGATACAGGTACATGTTTTTTTCAGTGTACTAGAAAATCGATACTGCTCAAGTAGCCTATCAACAGCTTTTTAAATACTATGATAGATTTCTTGAAGAACCTAGAGACAAACAAACTTTAGTTGAGTGGGATTTTTGCTATGAGAGCTACGGAACCCGGAAAAACAATCGTTAAATCATGATATTACAAATCTTTATTCGCAGTAGTGCTTGCGGTATCTGGACCAACAAGGTAATAACAGTCAATAACAAACAGCTATTTCAGAAAAGTTTGTCTTCAAAATTATATGAAAAGTTATAAAAATATCCTATCAGGACTTTTGCTTTGAATGTTTGACAGTTCCATAATAAAGATGTTCAAAAAATTTGAGCTAACTTCTGGCGTCGTTCCAAAATGGTGCCATAAAAATTTTGAATGTTTACCGTAGATGCTTGTACTTTCGATTTCTCAAAGGAATCTTGGCAGGGCCGCCGTGTTCGTGTACAAACAAATTTGGTAGGCCAATGTCTTCGAAACTTTCACTGTTTGGAAGGGCGCCAACATTTCGAATGCGGTGACTTTCGAATAAAGATAATTTACTCGTACGATTTTTGGCAACGAAATCACTTTTGAATTATCCCCCCTTCAACCACATAGAATTTTGGAGGGTTATTTTAAATGTGCAGATTTTATCCTTAGGGTATAACATGTAACGGGATTTCCTTTACTAGATGGTATACTAATACACAATAATGAATATTAACTGAGAAATAATTCATCGGATTGAGAATAAAACTTGCATTACAATATCTAAGATTATTATATAAATATACCTCATATCAAAAAATGAAGTACACAAAAAATGTCTAAAATAAAAATGAGTAAACAGAAAGATCTGAGCTATCTTTAGAAAAAGGAAATGCCTTTGTCTTAAAATTAATAAAACAAAGGCATTTACTTTTTCAAAAGATAGCTCAGATCTTTCAGATCTTGGAGAATGACGTTGTTTTGCATTTTATGATGAGTTTATTTTTAATTTATATATATTGTTTAAAATAACAATTCCTTATCATCAACATCCTTATTTACTAGCGTAGTATTGTATTGTGTTGGCGATCGTATCAGAAATATGACCTAAATCACTATTTATTATATTTAATATTACTTTATTACACAGGAAGGTTACAGTGAATTTCATCACCAATACGTAGTTACCTTGATAAATAATGAGAAGTAGAGCATCGAATGAAAACACTTAACAAACTTCAGAAATAACCAAAATTCTCTTAACCCTACAAAAGCTTAAACCATTTTCCAACAGCCCAAAGTATCAACAATCGCTTACATTTACTAACAACCCTTATACCTGGGAGGCTTTACGCCGAACTAATTCAAACTAGAGCAATGTTAGCCCGGCTTCATCAACCTGGCTTGCCTTATAAACTGCCACGTTTACCCACTATGTATCTTTATCTGCCAGTTGGAACTGTTTTATGATATCTAGTGTTAAATATTTGTGGACATACCGACACATCGGATGAAGAGCAGGTTGGCTTTAAATTAAAGAACGAGCAAGTTGTCAACCTGAATGGCATATACCAGTGTAAGTGAGAAAATATATCCATTTGAAGAATTGCGAAGAACAGAGCTAGATTAAAAGCTAAAGGGAATGCTCTTAAATTACGATTAAGATGCACGACAGTCAATTTTTAAATGCCACAATCTGTGAAAACAAATAACATATGAATTCGTTACATATCTATACAGACTCCTAAAGAGTTCCCAATTCAAAATTTATAATACTACAACTTGGCTCAAATTCCGTAACATATACATGTACACCATTTATAAAACACAAATGGTGTACATTAGCCTAAGAATTGATATTCCAGTGCAATCGCTTCAACATTGACAGTTTAGTAAATTAAAGACAGTAACCAATGGCAGTTCTAAGAAATCCTTAAAATATTTTAAAGAAGTTTACATATATATATATGTTTTTAATTACGTTACGTGTAATATTGATATTATTTACGATAGTTGGCTCACATTTATAAAGTTGTCCATTCATCATGTTCGTGTGTATCGCTGCCATTATTAGCTACGTGATGGGGCACAGCAAGCTCACACGACGTGCGCGCTGTTATCGTAAGCTATTTACCTCCAACGTGTTATTAAGGATTATAATCAGATATGCTCGCTTAACGCTCGAGCCGTGTTTAGCCGACTTTAGACCGTTTTCTTAGGAGCTGTTTTGATAACTTGTAATTAGAGTGTTAGTTGTATGAGATTTAGTTTTGGGTTTGGATTTATGAATAGTTCGTATAATGCATAATCTTTTCATTAGATGTTTGTTATATCTGCATAACATACATACATATATTATAAACTAAGTATAACTACTGCATAGTATTTAAAATCTTTTCGCAGTTACTAAAATTGTTAGTTTATCATATAAAGAACATTTGCCCACGGCTTGATCGCAAAACAGAAACTCAGAAAACGTCACTTAACCCATGAGACAATATATGTTATATAATATTCAAATTCCTAAATAAAAATACACAATAATATAAAAAATAACACAATAATTTTATTATACTTACCACACAAGATAAAAAAATTAATAAAAGTATTTTTAATTCTTAAGAACGTTTTTTCGAAATTGAAATTTAAAATGTGAAAATTGACACTCTCATAACAATGTGAAAATAAAATGTCGTTTAAATGCGACGTCGATCGTAATTTTTTATTTCAACAACTGTACTTGTGGCTATAAATACTGTCGTACTTTGCACATTATACATAAGTATACGGTCTCAGTGGTGCGATCTTGTGCGATTACTACACTGTAATGGATACTGTTGATAGCGCCAATGTGGCTTTCTTTGCACTCTCCTACTTCGTAAGTATGTAAATAAAGTGTGTTCTTTTATTTTAGTGTAAAACTTTAAGTAAATAAATTATACATATTTTTCAAACAATAAACCTGTTTCTTTATTTTTTTTAGTTTAAATCATTTATAAGTGGCTGTAGCGTATGGCGCTGATTTGCGATTAAGTGGTTGCGGGTTCACAACACACCAGTTTAGGTGGAGGAAGTTAGAGTATTTTTTGATATGTTTGGCCTCCTTCACTAAAGTTCTACAATAAAAAAGAAAAGAATTAATATATATACGAGTAGAGTATCAAAAACGAGTTAAGAAAGGTTTTACTTTTATCTCAATTTTTATTGTTATTAAATATATGTTACCTATAAATTTGACTCTTTTTACTCATGTGTCATGGACGAAGATATTAAATACGAAAATACGAAAAGTTCATCAAACCTTTGACCTTGCGCCACAACTAAAACACAAACATTTTCATATATCTCCATTATGTCAGTCTATCTTTAACTCTCAAAGGAGGCTCTTAGTTGATATTAAACAGAGAATAACACGAGGTTATTATAAAGTCAGCAATAAAACGCACGCGTTTGCGTCACGTTTATTGTCTCACCTATACGTCTTTCGCACTACAAACACAAACTGTGAGTCAGAGAGCAGAATTGGTATAATACGCACACTGCTAAAGGTAAAATAGTACGTAGAATAATGAATAAATTTATGTGTTTGCGTATGACATTGATCTTGCTTACTGTCAACGGCAGATGTGAAAATATTGTTTAGGTGTAGTTTATTGTTTTATAGTTTTCTATAGTGTAAAATCTAACTCGTGGTTGCCGCAATATCCATACTTCTTTGTTTATGTTCGTGAGCAATAGCTAACTATTCTTGATCGCTTTGACTGGGCCCGATAAAAGTCTGCATTATTGACAATTATCATAGTTTTTCCCAAAGTCCGGTGGTTACTATTCGACATTGAACTGTGATAATTATGCCACCTGGAGCGTTTTAGGATTTCCCGTTTAAGTGATTACCAACGACCGATTGCTTGTACCATACAACTGTGATGCTGAAAAAGCATTTGATCCGTCTAATGATTAGACACACCGAAGCTAGAAACATTACGCTGCTTAATTGTCATGGTTCTTGTAAATAGCAGATTGAAGAGACACTTAGAAAAGTGTTTACACAACACTTGTGATATCTACTATGGTATGTGCTTCTACAAAGATCCATTTAATTGAGGCAGCAATGTAACACATATCATGGTTAAAATTTACCGCCCCTATATATATGTATATATATGTAAATGTATATATATATATACATATATACATTTACTACTTACTAGGCTTAGTTTTACTACCAAAACCATTTCATTTTGAGTTTGGGCTATTTGTTTCGTATTTAATTTTTATTGGTAAATTGTTATCTAAACGGGTACCATACTTAGAGTTTTTAAGTGTACATTGCATTTCATTGCATGTGTTATGGTGTTGATTCCTGCGCACGATACCAAACAGTAGAATAGACCGTGAGAGACCGACATTGACCCACCTGATAACCAGATAAGACATATTCATAAAAGAAAAGAAAAGTATTTGTCTATTTTTAATTTAATGAATTTTAATATATATATTTTTTTACTGAAGTTTCACTGTTGAAAATTTATTTGTATTTTAAAATAAAAAGATTTTAAAATACAAATAAATTTTAAATACTTAGCACGTGTTGTCACAAAATTATTTTCAACAATAAATAAACACTGTCAAATGCAAGTAAAAAAGCGTGCGCACTAAGTTACATTCAACGGATTGGCCGCGTGCAGCTGCTACGCTGTGTCATGTTCTATCACACCGACTTCGGAGGCTCTACTTTTCTCTTTTTTTTTTTTTCAAAAGACAACTCCCGCATTAGGATTAATTCCTGTATCGCGGGGGACTTTACAAACATTCAAGCAACGGACACAAAGAACACCCAGACTCAGAACAACAATTTGAGGATTACACAAAGTGTAGTCCCGTGCGGGGATCGAACCCACAACACTAGGCGCGGCAGCTTGGTGGCGAGGTGACCACTTAAACCGCTACGCCATCAGTGCAGTCACTTTCTCTCTCGCACATATTTACTTGCTCTGATTTTAACGCGTTCAAAGCATGGAAATATTATTTCATGAACAGTTTTATTGCAGGCAAGTCTATGTGATTATTTTCGTAATTAAATTATTTTATTGTGATACCAATTTTTATTGGTTAACATGTCGGTGTAGTTACCTACCCCCCCAACTGTATCCTTACGTTGTCGCCGTGGGGGGGCTTGCGCGGGTCAATGATCTCTGGGGCTGTGCCGGTAGAGCCACTCATGCCGGATTGGCCCAGGGGGAGACTCCAGACAAAACAGGATACACTGTGGGACCCTTCCAAGGGTCACTCAGTGTTGCTCCGCTGTCCACAGCGGAGGAACAAAGACGGGCCCGGCGTGTATTTACACTACCACCGAGCAGGCATTAAGAGATTTTATCTCGATGCCACCGTTGACATATCGTAATCCCGAAAGGAGTGTCGTAGTCTCGAGGCTCCAATTGGGGGCGAGGGTCTTGGCTTAGCCGCCCGGACTGTGAGGAAGAAAACCTCTATAAAAAAATATCCCGAATCCCGCGTTCTGGTGCGTGACCATGGGATGCATGGCTGATGGGATGTTCAGTCGCAAGCGCACTCCTAGCCGGGGCACCTGCGGACCCCTCGGTTGGGCATAAACTTACGCTTGCCCGGGTATTGGGGGATCTCTGCCCGGGTTGACCTCTAGTTCTCCCCCCCTCGTGGGATTTATCATGGAAATTTCAAATTCAAAAACAGATGAAAAGAAGGAGAAGAGGAAGGAGAAGAAGAAGAAAGTGGACGACACCTCATCTAACGATGAGGAGTTTTTGCCCGGGATGCCTATCTCGCAGGTGCTCTCAGAAGTCAATCTGACTTCTGGGAGCAGAAGAATGTCGGAGCGAGTGCGTTCCAAGTCCGTCGCTAATGTAGCGGGTGGTAATTCCGGTGCGACGCCGGACGCACCGGAACCGATGGACACCGAGGCAGACGGCCGTAAGCGCGGACGCCCCCAAGGTTGCGAGAGTGACATCGCTCAGGAGATGTTGCCTCCTAAGGTGGTAAGCAGCCATAGGGGGCGCTCGCGTACCCCGGTGTCAGCCCCGTCAGGTTCCGTCTTTAGCAAGGCGGAATCCTATAGGCGGGCCAGAGCCGACGGCGAACTGCAGGCGAAAGAGGAGATCGCTGGTCTCCTGCTAACAATCAGGGAGCCGGTGGAATGGATTCAGTGCCCCAATCACCGGCCTCTTTGCAGGAGAGGGCGCACGCGGCAGTGGCCATCATAAACAAGGTGGCCACTAAGTCAGTAAACCTTAAGGGTCCCTTTGTCAGGGCCCTTAAGGACTCCTCTTCCGCAGTGGCGGGGGTCATAGAGACCCTAATCATGGACGTGTCTCGCCTCCAGTCGGCCAACGATCACCTGACGGGGCAGGTGGCGGAGCTGAGCGCCCAGTTCGCCCAATTCAGGGCGGAGCGCCCTGAGCGAGAGAACCCGGCTCCGTCTACGTCCCAGCCGGCCCCGTCTGCGTCCCGGCCGGCCCCGTCTGCGTCCCGACCGGCCCCGTCTGCTTCCGGGCCGGCCCCGTCTGCGTCCCAGCCCGCCCCGTCAGCGTCCCAGCCGGCCCCGTCTGCGTCCCAGCCGGCCCCGTCTACGTCGCGGCCGGCCCCGTCTGCGTCCCGGCCGGCCGCGTCTGCATCCCAGCCGGCCCCATCTACGTCGCGGCCGGCCCCCCCGTCTGCGTCCCGGCCGGCCCCGTCTGCGTCCCGGCCTGCCCCGTCTGCGTCCCAGCCGGCCCCGTTTACGTCTCAGCCGGCCCCTATTGTCACCGGAGTTTCCGAAGACGTCCTGCAGCAGATGCTGCAGTACATGCTGCAGGCGATGGGAAATCTGGTGGACGGGCGGATTGCGGGTCTGGAGGCGAGGCTGCCTCCGGCCCCTGTTGTTCGGCTGCCGCTTGCGGCGCCGAGGCCGCAGGCCGCGTCGGCACCGACCACATTTCCCGTGGTGAAGGGGCGAGTGTCCTACGCGGTGGCGACGTCGGTCCCGGGTTCTGCCGCCGCTCGCAAGACGCGGCGGGGGGCGAAAGCTCCAGCCGGGACTGCTGCGCCGAAGACGGGATCCAAGACGGTGGCTACGGCTGGAGCGGAGCTGCCTCCGCCCCCCACTCCAACACCTCTGCCTGGCCCCTCCACATATGCCCCCTCCAATGAGGGTTGGCAGGTAGTAGGGGGGCCAAAGTCGAAAAAGTCCCGAAAACGGGCCAAGAAGGCTGACGAAAAGGCGGCCTCTGGCCCGCAGTACAGCCGCCTAAAACCGCGGCTGTTGTAATCACCGTGTCGCCAGAGGCGTCTACCGGCGGGCTGTCCTACGCGGCCGTCTTTAAGACGGCACGGGACTGTCTCGCCGGCAATTTCGGGACAGCAGGGGTCCGCTTGCGCCTAGCCCAAACGGGAGCTCGGGTCCTCGAGTTCCCTGGGGCCGATGGCGCAAAGACGGCGGATACCTTCGCCGAGAAGCTGAGGGGAGTCTTCGCAGCCACGGATGGTGTGAAGATCTCCAGGCCCACGAAGTGCGCGGAGCTGCGCATTTCGGGCCTGGACGACTCCGTCACTACTGATGATGTCCGCGTTGCAGTCCAGGAAAGGACGCAGTGCAACGCGGAAAACATCAAAGTCGGCACCATCCGCCCCGGTCCGGGAGGCCTTGGTGCGGTGTGGATCAGCTGTCCCGTAGCGTCGGCCAAAATTTTCAGGCAGGATCCTCATCGGTTTCGTTAGCGCCAGAGTTACAGTTCTGGCGGCGAGACCGATGAGGTGTTACAAATGCCTGGTTGCGGGACACACCCGCATCAAATGTGGCAGCTGCTTCGACTGCAGCGGATTATGTTTCCGCTGCGGTCGACCGGGGCACAAGGCGGCAGAGTGCTCTGCCGCCCCTCACTGCCCTATGTGTGCGGCGGGCAATAAGCCCGCCAATCACCAGATGGGGCAGGGGGGCTGCAAGCCTTCCCGCGCTTCTCGGCAGACGTCGGGGACTAGCCTAGCGGCCCAGGCTGCCTCCGACGTTGTCCGTCTGTCCACGTCGACGTCCATGGAAGTTGTAGAGATGATCCAGTAATGGACAACGTCTCCAACCTCCTTGTCCAGACGAACCTAAACCACTGCGCCGCGGCACAGGATCTCTTCCTGCAAACCATGGCGCAGTGGTCGATCGGTGTTGCCGTAGTCGCGGAGCCCTACTTCGATCCTCCCGGTCCAAACTGGATGGGTGACTGGGACGGCTCCGTGGCAGTCGTCGGTTCCGCGGCGGCTCATTCCCCGCCCTTGTCGCTTAGAGACAAGGGCTCTGGATATGTTGCCGCCGAGTGGGGGGGATCACCGTTTACGGTGTATACTTCTCCCCCAACCGGAGTTTGAGCGACTTCGAGGTCTTCCTTAACAGCTTGGAGACCTCGATGCGGCGATTAGCGTCTGGGCACGTCCTCGTGCTGGGGGACTTCAACGCAAAATCCATTGCGTGGGGGTCCCCCGGGACGGACGCCAAGGGCGAGGCCGTCGAGGAGTGGGCGGCTTCGGTGGGCCTCTGTTTACTAAACAGAGGCTCCACCAACACGTGCGTGCGACAGCAGGGTGGGTCGATAGTGGACCTTTCGTTCGCTACCCCTGCTGTTGCCGCACGAGTAAGGAACTGGCGTGTCCTGGAAGAGGTTGAGACGCTCTCGGATCACCTGTATATCCGATTTGAGCTCTCCCGGTCCCAGGGCCCCAGTAAGGGTAACGCGGCGCGGCGTAATTCCCGTTTTCCGCGGTGGGCTGTTGCCAAGCTGGACAGGGACCTACTAGAGGAGGCGGCCATTATTCACTCTTGGCTGTCTCCGCAGGCCCCGACCGAGGAGGTCGATGCGGGGGCTGGCCGCTTTCGCGATGTGATTACGCAGATTTGCGATGCGGCCATGCCCCGTATCCAGGGTCGTCGGCCTCCAAGGAAGGAGGTCTACTGGTGGTCCCAGGAGTTGGCGGACCTCCGTGCGGCTTGTACTCGTGCCCGGAGGTCCTACACTCACAGCCGGCGGCGTCACCGCGGAGACGGTGAGGAGGACCAGCTTCACGAGGAGTACCGCGAAGCGCGGAAAACTCTGAAGCTGGCCATTTGCCGCGCCAAGGACGCAAAGAGAAAGGAGATGCTGGAGAGTCTCGACCGTGACCCCTGGGGTCGCCCATACCGTGCGGTGCGTCAGAAGCTCCGCACGTCGGGCCCCCCCCTTACCGAGACTCTCCAGCCCAGCTTCCTGCAGGAAGTGGTCGAGGGCCTTTTCCCGCAGCGGGCGGAGCACACACCCCCGTCGATGGCCTACGCGGTCGGAGACGACGGGGGTAGAGAGGACGATGTGCCGCCCGTTAGGGAATCGGAGGTTGGGGCGGCTGTTCTACGGATCCGTTCCAAGAACACCGCCCCCGGGCCGGACGGGGTACCAGCCCAAGTGATGGCCCGAGCCCTCGACCATATGTCGGACCGCCTCAGGGAAGTATTAGACGCTAGCCTGGCGTCCGGACGCTTCCCAGAGTGCTGGAAATGCGGGAAGCTGGTCCTGTTGAGGAAGCCGGGACGGCCTGCCGATTCGGCCGCGGCCTATAGGCCCATCGTGTTGCTGGACGAGGCGGGTAAACTTTTTGAGAGGATACTCTCTGCCCGCATCGTCCGGCACCTCAGCGAGGTGGGCCCCGACCTGTCGGACGCCCAATTCGGGTTCCGGGAGGGGGTAGGTGATGAAAAAAAAAAAAACATTGAAAATAAACATAAACACTTTTCAAATGGTAAGATATTATAGGCGTGTTAATAAATCAATAAAATTTTACAAAAAATTTGTCTCATCTGATTATCTGATGGGTTAAGGTCGATCTCCCATCGTCTCTTACACTAAAACAATGTATGTATCTCTTGTTCCGATATCCAAAAACACATTGTTATCGTAACAATAAAACTTTTTATTAGCTATGGTGTACTTTATTTGTTATTAAGGGTTTTATAGCATTCCGTATGATTACGACTAGGTATTGTTTTGAACAATTAAAAATATTAAGCAGTAACATTTTCTGATGACTCTATTATTTTGTAAAAGACAGTATTAAAAGTAGATATTTTGTCATTTTCTTCTTGAGTTATGTAAGTGACCCTTCAAATATAGCACTGTGTAGTTAAGTCGGTATGACATATCGCTTCACCGTTAGGCATTACGACGTGAAGTTTTCACTTGACGAAATGACGAAATGAATTGACGCTACAAATGTACAGACTTGTTGAAAAAATATGTTCATGAATATCTAAACTGAGTAATTTTTAGCTGATTTATTTAATTACAGAATCTAAAATCATGTCATATGAGTAGATGTTTTGTCACAAAAATGTAACGTCAGCTAAAAGAACATAACACAAAATGTAAACAAAATTACATAACAGAGACTGACAATAAACTTAAAAAATATAAACATTGTGTACACTTACAAGAGAACGCGTCACTTTTTACGACATTCGCCCCCATTCCGGGCATTGTGCGAAATTACCGACCACCATTGTTCGAGCCGTATAAAGTGCGCATAAACGCATAAAAGCTAAAATAACTCCACACCGATAGAGATATTGGTACAGTACATAAAATGTTGTATGAAAGCTTTTCTAATGACTCCGTTGATAAATGTTGCGCTCGTAAAGAAATAAATACTTACGGTAATAAAAATATGAGAAACGATGAGGTGTAACTCATTTGTGTTTCCTAGTTTTACTGTTAAATGTTCGGACATAAAACGCTACAAAGAAGAAACATAGGAGGAAATGTATTTTATTTATATACACTGCCAGAGTATGTATGAATATGTTTATTATTATTTTTTATTTGGGCATTGTGTGCAAACAACAAAATCAACATCAAACTTGTCCCTAACGCCTGTTTGTTGTTGATGTTTGCTGCTGAATATTGACACTCATTTGCGAGCTGCGGTGCTCGGATACTGACGTAAATGAGTAAAATGCGGTGCCATGTATCTAACAAATATACAAAGTAATAATATATATGATAAAATAACCTTCCCAAGTTAGTATGATAAAAACATTAACTAGCATACTTACTAATCCATATATGTATATATAAATAATTTGTATTGTATAAGACACAAGCATCTATCCACCCACAGGGCCATAATCATTACAAGAGCCCAAACGCGGGGTGACAGCGCTCAGTTCTCGATCAAATTATACGGTATGATGAATGTATGGGTTTCGAGGTAGTGCCAAGGAATTATTACGGCGAATAAGATTTACTCTCCTTACTCTGTAGCTATGCTTTACTGTTGCTGTGTTATCCTCGAAAACATCTAAAAATAGACAGGAATAGTGTATTTCAACTATCCAGTCTATTGTCATGTTTTAAAAAATAGTGTAATTTTTGCAGTTCATTACTTTCTGTCTGGGTGTGGAGGATGGGCTTATCAGTACCCAAATCATCGTTCTTATACATCATTCTCTTTAATGTAATCGTATGTTTTAAGACTTTAATAAAGTAAAATTCAATTTCTTTATTTCATACATTCGCTTAACAATTATTTGTTTTTTTTTTTTCTGTTTTAAGAAATTATTAAAATAATTAATCAATACACACGTTGTCAACGCAACTATAGGATGTTTTTTTACATATCAACTACTATTAAAAATATTAATAAAATGTTAGATATCATGCTCATACATTTAGTTTGGACCTTTAGATATTTGTACGAGTCACGTCAAATCATGTCATGGCTTTGAAGGTTAGAACGTTAAAGACGTTTCAGACTTTTTTAAGATGATATAACGAACGATGTCTCTCAATTAATATATTTTGATTCAGCATTTAGGCTTTCATTAAGGAGTCTATTATTACCGTGACTGTAATAACGCGAGGGCTAAGAGTATGTGGTTAGACCATTGCCGAGTTGCTCCTCACTTTGCAAAAAATTATACGCAATATGTTTTTTTTTCATTAGTGATAGATATGTGTCATAAAATAGGTTTAAAATGTGATTATAAATAAACAAAAAACTATCATCACTTTTCTAGCTTCTAAATGAAAGGATATCAGCCGGTGCCAGTATCTTACTGGACTGTATTAATAGTTAGTTTTAGTAAAAATTGAAATAAAAAGTAATGCTTATCGTTGCCCTTTTCAAAGTTTGTGGTATAAGTTTCTAGTGTGTGTTTTTTTTCTTTTCTAGTGTTTTTTCTTCTATCTGGCAATAGCACCATAGCTCAACGACGAATGAACCGATTATAACTAAGTTTTTATCATTTAAAATGTGTTTTTATTTTTATCGAGACTGTTTTCACTATATTTCAAGAAAAACTGCTCAGCCGTTAAAAGATCATCCACTCTTTTCAAACAGTTGCAGAGATTTTCAAGTAGTGTGTCTGTAATTTTAACACATCAACAAAGCACTATCCCGCTTTTGTTTTGTTGCTTTCACTTCAATGGATCAGTAAGCCTACTACTTACTATATTGTCAATACAATTGAATAATAAAAACTCTCTACCCTATAGTGCACTCAAACTGCAAGGCTCAAAAATCTACCAATTCCGAAACGAAACGGGCTTCCGAAAATTCACTTCCAACAGAATTTTAAGTGAGTTAAATCTGCAAATAAAAGGTATATTGCCTACTCAACTGAATCTTGCTGACTTCGACTGGCTATGGAAATTAAGTTGTGACAAGGTCCCTTGTTACCCCACCCCTCTTCCCTCACCCCTCTGTCTTCTACGCGGTACAAAACAGTAGTTATCTGGGGCGATGATCTAAATGTAAGGGTAACTGGTCGCTGTGATTGCGGACGCCTAAGGACATACGATGGCTTCGGATAAAGGTCTTAGTTGTAAACTGGGTTACGTGTTGAGTGATGGTTAAAACGCTTTGGTGTTTGATTTGTTGTATCTTGAAGTGGTAGTTGTGATAAAGAAGGTTTGGCCTTTTTATAGGTTTGGCTTTATAGATGGGTATAGAGTGGTAGGTATAGAGTGGTAGGTCTATCACTATAATATATTCAGTAAAAAGCGAAATAAGTATTTATAAAGATACGGAATTAAAAGGGATACAAAGCACCTTTCTGCCTCCTTTTTTTCTCTTCTACTTAAGTGTTATTATTTCAAAAAGTAGATATAGCCTTTTAAATTTATTTGTCTACAAAAATTTAAAAATGTCTTCATTAAATTTAAAAAATGTCTTCACTAAATTGACTTCAAAATTTCAAAGGACTGTTTGATTTTAACTATAAAACTTTGTAATAACCTCAGAAGTCGACCTACGTGCTGTTTAAATATCAACCTGTACATAACAGTTTCGAAAGTTCCCAACTCAACTTGTTTTCAAGATATTATATTTTTATACACGTAGTTACCATTCAGTTTTATAGGTAGGCCCGGTAATGAAAAGTGTTCATATTTTGCAAAGTTTGCCAACTCCATAACCCAGCTTTTCTCGCGCAGTCGCGTAATAAATACAGTCTAACTTCCCGTAAAGATTGTATCTTAAGGCGATACGATATTTAGATAACGGTGGAGCACCCTTTATAATTATTGTAATGGCCGGTAATAATTTTTTGTTAGTCTCTTCTTGGAGGGTATAAGGATTTGTATGGAAAATTGAGATATTTGTTTTATACTGAACGTTTTCGTGATACAGTAATATAAGGTATTTCTTTTATAATATGACATCATGGTCTTTTAGTCCAGTGTTTAGTGACCCTGACTGCTGAGCCGGAGGTCGTGGATTCAATTCACATACGGGACAAAAAATTGTGTAATACACTAATAATGTCCGTAAGGAATGATTCGAGTTGGCTTCAACTACTTACAGATCAAAGCAGTAGAATGATTTTCATAAATCGATTACGATATAATTGATCACAACTCCTAAAATAACGTGAGTTGTAACACTTAATTTTTTTTTAAAGATTTTAGTGGCATGCCCATAGTCATGTTTTTTTTTCTTAATTTACTAAGCTGACTAGACAACACCTAGTCTTAGTATAATAAAAAAAACTATTTTGAAACTGTAACTATGTATTTAGTAATCCAACAATCTGAAATTAGTACGGATTGCGATATATTGATATACCAATGTTTTTTTTTGAGAATTGTATTTTTTTACTTTAATGAAATCCACACACATACAAGAAGCGATGTGGAATAAAACTTCAAAGATATTTATTTATAAGTACGGTAGGGGTTCGTGCGTTATCATAGACGTTTAAATGTGACTATTTATATCTAGAGCAATAAAAATGTCACAGTGGGTGACCGCCTGACTTGTTTGTAGGAAGGCTTCCGTCGCGTTAACTACCGATAACGGGGTTATTTGCATACGAAACTTAACTATTTGATGGGGTATTGAATAAGAACGTGACCACTATATATAAAGCTATTATTCCCAGGAAGTACATACGTATATTATAATATAACGTTTTCGTGATACAGTAATATAAGGTATTTCTTTTATAATATGACATCATGGTCTTTTAGTCCAGTGTTTAGTGACCCTGACTGCTGAGCCGGAGGTCGTGGATTCAATTCACATACGGGACAAAAAATTGTGTAATACACTAATAATGTCCGTAAGGAATGATTCGAGTTGGCTTCAACTACTTACAGATCAAAGCAGTAGAATGATTTTCATAAATCGATTACGATATAATTGATCACAACTCCTAAAATAACGTGAGTTGTAACACTTAATTTTTTTTTAAAGATTTTAGTGGCATGCCCATAGTCATGTTTTTTTTTCTTAATTTACTAAGCTGACTAGACAACACCTAGTCTTAGTATAATAAAAAAAACTATTTTGAAACTGTAACTATGTATTTAGTAATCCAACAATCTGAAATTAGTACGGATTGCGATATATTGATATACCAATGTTTTTTTTTGAGAATTGTATTTTTTTACTTTAATGAAATCCACACACATACAAGAAGCGATGTGGAATAAAACTTCAAAGATATTTATTTATAAGTACGGTAGGGGTTCGTGCGTTATCATAGACGTTTAAATGTGACTATTTATATCTAGAGCAATAAAAATGTCACAGTGGGTGACCGCCTGACTTGTTTGTAGGAAGGCTTCCGTCGCGTTAACTACCGATAACGGGGTTATTTGCATACGAAACTTAACTATTTGATGGGGTATTGAATAAGAACGTGACCACTATATATAAAGCTATTATTCCCAGGAAGTACATACGTATATTATATGTACATACATATGTAGTTCCGCAGAAATAGTAAAGTCATTAACCCTCCTACTAATTTGTTGATAAAGAGTTAAAATTTTGGAGCCAAGAAAGAATGACTATTTAAATTATTTAATAATAAGTAAATATATCTATCTAACGTGAATACTTTTTTAATAAGAGTTAGTACAAATTCTACAAAATCTTTTGGAACAATCATATTCAAAATTATAAACCATATTTAAATGTAATTGTTTATATGAAGACTTACAGATTTGCCTTCATCATTTCGAATAATGCTTTCTCATGTCCAGGGCCGTATTTATTTAAACATTAGGCCATATGTGCCTGGCCCCCTACAGGGGGTGGCCACCAGTTGAGGTGGCCAAGGTCTGCAGGGGTAAGGTGATGACCCGTGGGGGTTTCCACACGTACAAAAAAAAGGCCTTATCTGTAATATTGGTAGATATTTTATTATGAATAATTATTATTATTAGCAATACAATTTTTTTTTAAGAAAGGGTTTTCAAAAAAAGAACAGAGGAAGAAACAAAAATCTTAAGCCGGTTGTGAAGCAACGATTGCTCCTATATGGCAGGATGCGGCCCCTCCCTGCATCCCGAAATCCCTCATCCCCCTTAAAGGGCAGCGCACTCACGGCTCAAGAGTCCATGGACGGTCATTGGTCATGTCATTTCCCATCAGGTGACCCGTTTGTTCGTCTGTACCGCTATATTATAAAAAAAGGTACATATATTGTCTTTTTTATAGATTTCAGAGTATAAGATAACAACAACAACAACAACATATAACAACATTTGAAAAAGGAACAGAGCATGATGGATTTACTAGGCACGTGAGATAGAGACACATAACACACTAACCAAATTTCTACCGAAACATGATTGCGTTCGTGACAAATAAACGAATAAAAACTCCTGATGAAATATTATGTTTTGGAGTGTAGACAAATGACTGGGTTCTGTGCTCCTGTCAAATATAAAGCGGATTCTTTATTGGACTCCGAGTCTCCGTTTATATGTTTTTGGTTGAACTGATTCCGTATTTAAATAAGGCCATATTATTTTGTTTGAACTTCATTTTCGTTACCCGAGTTGGAAGTCAGTAGACAGAGTGAGATAGGCGAGATATTATTAGATATGTATATTATTTGATTAAGTCGAACGAGTTATTTGTGTGAACAGTGTATGTCTATTAAATTATCCTACCCACACAAAGTTATAAAGTTGTAATAATTCATCATTTGCTTGCCGTATCAAATTATGAATTAATAAAATTCTATAAATTTATGTTTTTTTTTTTTACTTCTTCATGTCTTATTTAGAACTGGGAATTATTCCTGTGTTCAGTTTTAATTCACTAGATTTGACAAACAGACTCAATAAACACTTAGCCTCTTGAGAACTATGTGTTTGTGGAAAACTCAAATTATTGTCTCGTGTGGGAATTAAACCCATGGTCACAGGTTTAGCTACCATAGTCACTAACCACTAGACCAACACCCCAGTAAATTTACTGTTTATTTACTCGTTTTCTAAAAAAGCTTTTGTTTGTTTAAACACTGGCAACAGCAATTAGAGGTATTGATAACTGCAACTAAATTAAGTTTATTAATAGTTATAGTTAAGTGACCACCATCGCAATATTTTATTCTGTAAAGCAGAGGAATTAAGTTGGACGAATTGAAAAGAACAGAACATAGTATAACCTGCTTTATATATGTACGTTTGGCACCTGCTGGAGCTTGTCAGCCTAGACAAGGTCTTTTAGAATAATAAATATATATTAAGAGTATGTATTAACTTTCTCAATCCAACCATTTTTGGTAAACTTTCTAAAATAAACGTGAACTCCATATGCATACAGAGATATATTATTTTAAATTTTATCCATATTAAATAAGGTCTGTTCATTTTCTCTAAATATTTAAGCGATGAATTTAAAACTCTTTAATTAGTTCTTGTTTGAAGAGCTTGAAATGTCTGATGTTTGAATATGGATTAGTTTACTTTTAGTCAATACTTTATTTGTATAGGATGAATTCATTACTTTCTATTTGACGGAATAGTATCGACTACTATTCGATTGTTTACTGATATTAAATACAATATATGTTTTTGAAGTTGCCACTAATATGTGTGTTGTAGTGATGAGATTCGTGCCTATTATCTTAAGAGTTTAGAGTAGTAACTGATATTAATACATATATAAACCCTAAAAACTTTATACTCCTTTTTTGGACAAACAGTACTTTACTTTGTAAATACTATCTGTAAGTATACTATGATACAGTAAAACCTACATTTCACGGTTAACTATAGAAATATCTACAGAAGTAAATGTCTTAATATCTCCGAAAATGACTAAATAATTAGAAACCCAGGGGGTCTAAATTAGGACTTTAATAACATGGGTACACGACCTAAAATGCAAGTTAATGTAGCGATAAAAAGTTTCATATGGCGGATATGACGTCGCCGGAATGTAATCCGAGTGTCGTAAAGGAGACGTGGTCACCACGCAAGATTATGACGCAATTTGGATAGCTATGATGCCCTTTTGTTGGAAGAACGTGGCCATCTTGGCAGTGAATATTTGAATTTGGAAAAAGCTTCCTATCTAAGGAAGCTTTTTTTTTACTATTAGCTTTGCTCCTTATTTGAATTCAATGCTTTAGAACTTCAAATGATTAATATTATGATTATGTTTATATTTCAATCATCACATTTTAATCTAAAAGCACTTATTTTTTTGTGTGGCAATCCCCACGGGTTAACGGAGCTAATGGGTAAGGTGGTATATATCGGACTCGAACCGACTAAAACCCTACAGTGTTCCGTCAGCGGCTGTTATGGCCGGGGCCTCAGGTGTACTTTAGAAAGGAAGTCCCTGTGTACCCCGGCAGACCTGGCTGCCTTTTATGCAAGGTGACCCCAATATGGTGTGTAGAGGGTACTTATAGTTCCTCATATTTAGACTGGCGTGCCGTACCTGCTATGGCGATAGATAGCCCAGTCCTTCGCCCTCAGGCCAGTGCTCATGGAGGCCGGAAGTCATTTTGCACTCTTCGGCACCTTGTGCGTCTTCTGCAGGACGGAAGAGTACTAACTCTCTACCGTTCCCTTTCTGCCACAACTTCTGCAAGCATCCCTGACACTCTCGCTCTGGACCATAGCAATAAGAATGGTCTCCAGCGAGAGGCAATCTAAAAGCACCTAATGTAAGAAATTCTAAAACTTTAAGCATTCTGCTCCCACAAATAATAATAAGGAATTAGAGATTTAAATAAGAGTGCCGTGTGGGTGTCGGTGGAACAGAATAGGGTCCCCCCATTTCTTCCCGTGTCAGTGTCGTAAAAGGTGACTTGAACTGTTATTTATTCGTATCATATACTATGGGTACTATTTACAAAGTGCCCGATAGCCGACTTGCCTTCTGCTACGAAAGTGGGAAGAAATTATATTATTACTAAAAATCCGCCATGTTGCACCTCTGCCTACACTTTCAGGGATTTAGTAGTGACTATATTTATATATGTCAAATAATAATCGAGTTTTAATAATAAACTTCACCAGAATCATCTATCGATCAACATCGAATAATTTTGAACTAGACGTAAATAAAGGCAAAAATATCGTCATATTCGCCATATTATAATAACAGATGTTTGTGTGATGATGACTCTGACGTCATAGGCCTTTAAAGTGCCTGTATCGTTTACCTACTTATAACTCTTTTTTTAAACATTAAGTAACTTTTTTTGAATAAATGTGTATGATAAAATCATGCTAATTGCCAATTGAGATATCCTCGTAGGTCTCTATATGCAGTGCATTTTTACAAAAAAGAAATACTAACAAGTTCATTAAAGTTCCAACGTAGTTATTGAGAAGTCAGCTTAAGATTTTTACATTAGGTTTATAAAAAAGAGTGCACAGATTGAATGTTCACCTATTGCAATGTGCAACATAAATTACGAGAGTACTGTTCACACAGTCGGCGTCTTGGGAACACTATTATTTTATAATTACAGATAATTTTTCTAAGCCTAGCTGCACTTTTATAACCAGCCCTTCATCATCCACTGCTGGACATAGGCTTGTCCTACTGAGCTCGAACATCAGCTCATCTCATCCAATTGCGGCAGGGAAACGTTATGCACAGATCTTGCTGCACTTTGGTATAGTATTATTCTACGGGGTTCAGTTATTTCATTACAAGCTCTTAAATAATGATCCCTTTTTATTTCAATACAGCAATGAAAACATACGTTACAGTTTATTTGTATTTTTATTAACTCCTGCAACTCAAGTTACTAGTGGGTTTTAGTCGGTAATTTATGGGGTAGGGTAGGTAGGTAGGTTTTATTGATATAGACCACTAGACTGCGCGACCAACATCTTGAGATCGGTTAGCTTGAGCTGTTGTAACTCCTATCACTCCGTATAAGCAATGTCCCGTTTCTTTCATTGTCTACCCTTCTTAACTACCTTGCAATATATGAAATATGTATTATCACATTTAGTTCTCAAAGTGCCTGGTTGTCGGCAACAGGCTAGCCCCCTATTATGTAACTGGGTTTAAATTAAAGTCCACAAAATTTAGGTGTAGAATAATGCTTACTCCTTCGGGGACATAGTCGTTATATATAAGTATTTTAATTACCGATTTTATGTAATTTTAAGTTTTACGACGACTTCCTAAACACGAAATAGATTTTAATATAAATAAAAACAATCATTAAAAGATTTTTTTTTGCATTTGAGAATTGAACTCGATACTCATACTCTATGGTACTTGGCTAGGTGAACGTACCATGTATAGGAAGAATATAATGGCGATTCTCGTTCCCCAGTTCATAGCCAAGCGGAGAAACCCAGAGTCTCTTTTAGGACAGAGGGTAATACTCTGATTTCTAATTGCCTGGATCAAGAGTGCTCTTTATGGCACAGACGGTCATCGTTATTCGCCATTGCTGTCGCAGGGCTGAATACAACCTCTCGATCTCGTGTGTTTTCCATTCCAGTCAGAACATATTAAAAACACGCATCCACACACAAATTTGGTATACATCCCTATATAACGATAGTTGAAGGATCGCGTGCAGCGTTTTTTTTTCAATATTCTTTTAAAATATTATTATAGGATGTTCCTATAAAATATTTTAAATAGATAATTGAAAAAAGAATATTGAAAAAAGTACATTTAAAATATATTTTACAATCAAGTCGGTTAACATAGCTTTTAAGTTTAATAAACATAGTACAACAATTTATCTGAATTAAATAAATTAGGAATTTTCGTATATGTTGCATACTCTATAGAAATTACTATTTTTTTCTTTCAAAAATAACAAATATATAAGAAACTCGAATAACTTTAATTCTATTAGACTTGTTTTATCTTGATTTGTATTATGTAAATTGGTAGTTTTCTTAAAAGTGTATTTATCATGATATTAAAAAGAGCACACGCAAAAATGTTCACTCTTCAATAACGTAATTCTTCCAAACTTTTTAAAGAATTCAATTCTTTGTTTTCTTAAAAATATATTTTTAAGTTCGTTTGAGTTTAAATTTATATTTTCAATATCGTGGAATTTAAGGATAGTGAAAAATGAAATTCATTTTATAAAAATACGCAAAAACGCTTGCTATATTATTTTATACTTAATAGATTGTAAGAAAATACTACACGTCTGTGTTCAAAAACGTAAAAACCGAAATACGTAAGTTTAAGAATAGCATAATTATGTTGGTTTAAAACTTTACTGGAATATTTCAATTAGATAAGACTGTCTTTCTGCCTTCCACGTTAAAATGTGTTGGGTTTATTATTAACTTGGAGCTGGATCGTACATACATACACTCACGCTTATATCCCAGAATGGGGAAAGCAGAGACTCACTATGGGAATCAGATAGGGAAATTGGAAGTAAATTGAAAGGGAAAGTAAGGCCAGAAAGATAAGAAAAAATCTGAAATTTTGTATACACTTTGGATTTTGGTGACAATACAATTATGTTTATTCATTATCATTATAAATTCAAGATGGCCGCCGCTAGAAAATGGCGGATAATTTATGTTTTATTAATCCCATCAATATGGGTATCAAATGAAAGGGCTCAACAAGCAGAATACAATATACTATAAAAAATTGAAATCCAAGATGGCGGCCGCTACAAAATGGCGGATAACGTAGGTTTTATCGATCCCATCAATATGGGCATCAAATGAAAGTGCTCAACCAGTATAATACAATGTACTATATAAAATTAAAATCCAAGATGGCGGCCTCTACAAAATGGCGGATAACTTAGGTTTTATCAATCCCATCAACATGGGTATCAAATGAAAGGTCTCAACAAGTAGAATACAATTTACTATGCAAAATTGAAATCTAAGATGGCCGCCGCTACCAAATGGCTGATAACAATTTTTTATCAATCCCACCAATATGGGTATCAAATAAAAGGGCTTGACAAGAAAAATACAGTGCACTATACAACCTCAATATTTAAGATGGGCGCAGCCACCAAATGGCGTATAATAATAAGATTTAAATTTAGAAATTGAATCTGTAATTTAGGTATCTGATTAATCCAGCTTGAATCCACCACCCAAGTCAAGATTTTGTATCGTGTTGAGGACTGTGTGGCGTTAGGGTGGCTAAAAATGATACGTCGTTAGCGGTATACCACCCAAGTTAAGGTGAAAGGTTAAAACGCGCCGAGAACTGTATGGCATTAGGGTGGATAAAAATGATATGTCGTTAGCGTTTTCCCCTCAAGACTCAGGCGCATCTTGTTGTACATAGCCTTAGCCTTGCCCCTTTATTGGACCTCTGGGGGGGTCGACCGTTTAAATGTCCATTACTCGTGGGAACAAAATGGTAAAAAAAAATATAAAAAAAACTAAAAACTAGAAAATAAAAATAGGTAAAAAAACTTTTTAAGTTAAACGGTTTTATGTTAAACATACATTGCAATGTTTAAGATAAATGTACTAAAAACCAAAAAATAATAAAATAGATACAGTCGTGGGAATTATAAACATATGCATAGACTAGACTAAAATAAAACCGTGGGGCACGTCATTTGTCTACAAATTATCGACTTAATGTGCGATAGAAGAATCGTTTAATTCGTCGTTAAAATAGGCAGTTGGCCCGCAGACGGTGAGGAAATTACTTACTATTTTCTTGCTCATGGAAATTCCAATAGTTATACACTCCATGTAAATAAAAGAGATGTTTCAACTACTTTATCGTTGGACATTCACACTGCTGGCTGGCGAGGAATCGTTTCACTGCTCGTAGTTTGTCTTTAATCGACAAAACATATGATAAAAGTACTTACTCGCTCACCACTATGAAACCCTAAAACTCGCTTATAATCGAGCTTGCTAGCTTGTTTCCACATTCTAGCCCTACTTATCACACGTCCATCGTTGTCGGTTGAACAACTGCCTAATTATAGTGTAACATTACAAAACAAACATTTTAATCAACGATTGTAGACAATTGACGTGCCCCACGGTTTTATTTTAGTCTAGTCTATGCATATGTTTATAATTCCCACGACTGTATCTATTTTATTATTTTTTGGTTTTTAGTACATTTATCTTAAACATTGCAATGTATGTTTAACATAAAACCGTTTAACTTAAAAAGTTTTTTTACCTATTTTTATTATTGTAGTTAAATTACATGCGATGGTCACGTTATAGAACTACTGATTTCAATGAAAAAACTATAAAGCAACAAGTAAATTGTCTAAATGCCCACTGTCTAAAAGATGTCTCCGTAACCTTCAGACATTCTCAGACGGTGTTTATTTGTATATTTTTCTTTTTACTTGCTTTAAAGTCTCTATATTGAAAACAACTTTGTAACAAATACTATAAAAGTAGGAATATCCTCATATGCGGTCTGCAAAGCAAGTTGACCATGAGAGCATGTACGTAATATGCCTAAGTTGGTGCAGTGCCCCGATGCGCTTTGAAGACACAATCACCATTAAGTTAAAGGCTAATTAAACCCCTGAGAAACTTGTCTCTCGGCGCCAGAGCGCTAACTTTGTGTGGACGGTACAACCAATAAGCGGTAGCGAGTTATTAATTTGCATTTGTTGAACTTGGCGATTCTAAAACGTTTTGTTAATATTTCACAAAAGAGGTAGTTAAAGTACTAAAAAAAATTGAACTCACAACTATATACCTTCCTACCTATCAAAGCATCATCAAATCATACTTTCCATTCCAGATTTCAAATAGATGGTACATAAAAATTTCGAATATAGAATGGAGAAAACCGACAAAGTAGAGTACATTAAATATTGAATATAAAAAATCTATCAGTGTACATTTTTGATACTCGATAAGCTATTGAGTATTAAGCGAGTTTTGAAGTTTTTACAAACCATAAGAACATCTTAAGTAGCGTTTGAAAATGTCTTATTTTAATAGCCAGTAAATATTAGTTGTGTTTTTATTTTTTAAATTATTTGTATACACACACACCCACACACACACACACACACACATAAACACACAACATTATTTATTATTTATTAAAATTAACTCTAGTAACTAATATCATTGACATATTATAGACACTAATTTAGAATTAAATTAACTTATTACATTGAATTGTAACGCAATATGAACATGATAAATTTGAAAAAATGTCGTCTTCCGCAATTCCAGACCGATGATCTTCAAACCTTCAAGAAAAGATTCAGATTCAGGTGACTTATCTGCTCGTTTGCACCCATATCCCATAAAAACAGGTGGCATTGACTTAAAAAAAAAAAGTTTATAGGTCAGAGTTATTTATATATAAGTACACAATGAACGCATTATTAGAATTATAAAGATTATTGTTATTATTCTTATTTATTATTAATTTATAACAAGCTACTAACGCTGACCGCTTGTAGTTTAAGTAAAACCAATAGGGTTTCAGTATTCTTGCAGGCAAATTGTTTCCGTTCAACGTACAGTCGTCGTGTCAATTTACTGAAAGTCTGACTAGAATCATTTGCCTCACGACCTGTTGCTTATTACGTTTTAATTATAGGGTTAATATAGTAGGTACAATCATATAATTTTACCTCTTTAATTTTTAATGGAGGCAAACGAGTCAATCGATGGTAAGTGACTCCCGAAGCCTATAAATACTTCCAATTCAAGAGTCGCAAGTGCGTCGCCGGCCTATGGGGTTGCCGTCGGTACCTCAGAAAACCACAGCGAAGGTTTTACTTCAAAAGAAATGGTCCAAACATGCCTAAGCAATGTTCTCCCACATCATTTCCTGTACAGTGATTTAAAATAAGGGACTTAATTATATATTAAAAACTTACCCACCGTTACTTTGAAAGTCTACATTCATGCTCTAGGAATATTTGGCATTACATACCTGTAATAAAAAAACAAAGATTACTTATAAAACATACAATATAAGACTAAAAACTCTAATAAAGTGTTACAAAGATAAATAAATCGCTATATAATCCCATAAACCTTCCACCGTCGTTGGGTTTACTGAGCGTCTCTCTGCCCACCCCTGGGAATGTTGCGAGGGATTAAAGCCTTGACGCCCATTAATTTTAATTCTAAATGCCGTAAAAATGATTTAATTATAATTTATTTAGATAATTTATTATAACCTCCTTCGTTATTTCATGGAAAGCTTTAATTAATTGTAAGTATTATGATGCCTGCAATCCGCAAAAGGTAATAGCAGAGGTATGATTGTATATGGCTCATATACACAGCTACCGTCTCTTTTATCTATTAAATCTATTACAAAGACAGAGCCCGCACTAGGAATAATTACTGTATCAAGGAGGTCTTAACAAACATACAACACAACGAACAACGAACGCAAGTAAGACTCAGACTCGGAATAACCATTTGTACTGATACATTAAATTTTTGGCCCGTGTGGGAATCGAACATCCGACTTCTGGCTTAGCAATCAGGATCACTTACCACTGAACTGACAGGTTAATCACAATTAAAAACTATAAAAGATATTCAAGACATTTAAATTCAAATTGGAGATGCCTGATTATGTGAAATAAAACTTAAAACAAAACATGTTAGTTGTACTGGAATACTTACAGAGAAAGTAGATTTATATAGCAGTACGGTCAGTATGACTAATACCATATTTGTATTATCTAGTGTTATCATCTCCTAGTTTACAATTATTTGTGATACTTCCTTTAGTAGGACATGGAATAGTTGGCCTAGAATTTCTATTGTCCCCTAAATAAAAAAAAAAACTACTGTCTACTGTTATAAAAGTATAAACTACGAAAAGGTGAACAACGACAAAGTTCTTATGAACATAATATTGCGTTAACCTATTTTTAAAGCGTGTCTAAATAAAAAAGTTGAGAAGAAATACATTCTAAAAGCTTATAGGAAATTACCAAGTTACCAAACACACATTTCAAAGTCCCATATTGCCGAAAAACCCGTCGAACAGCGCAGTTAGTAAACGTCTTTTGATTTACTTTGGGAGCCAATCATCCCCATATGACGGCAGCGAATCACTTTCATAAGTCGAGTAAGCATCTAACGGAACGAGTTTTACATACAGAGAAAATCTCTCAGGATGAAAGCAGTATCCACCGGAGCCTCTTATTATGAGCTATGGTACATCTTGCTATCTTATTTCAATTTGTACGCTCCATTGATTGCAGATGCCTCGAGCGGTCTTCGTTTGCAGTTAGTACGGGTGAAAGAGACGAATCTATGTAACAGTGGTTGCACAAGAAAAGGATAGTATATATTTTTCTTTGGGGAGATGAAAAATATCTAAAAAAGTTATCGCATCAAAGTCTCGGTGCCCGTAAAGGTCTCATTAAAACTGTTCCGTGAAACAATTCAGTCCAATTTATATGAAAGTCGTCGGTAGATCGGTCGGAAAGTAAATAACGACATTCTTTGTCTATTGTTTTAAATTACAACTAAGCGGGTTTTGTTATTAGGGGCCTTAAATACTTCTAATTTAGTTAGAAACTTAGTTTAACAGTGTTAAGACAAGGGCCTACAAATGAAAAAAGTGGGACTATTATTATTTATATAAGTTGACGCCGAAATAGATGAGTATTTACTGAACTAAAAGTGAGGAGGAACGAGTGTCGATGGGGACGAAAAATACTTATCACGAACAAATTAAACGTACACTGCGAAGGAAAAAGTTCAAAGGACGTCCCGTCTTATACGTTGGGAATAATAAATAAATGAATACTTCATAATACTTTCTGTCTGTTATCTTAAATCAAATACATTTACTCTACACTAATAAGGTAATATTAACGAGAGAAAAGCTATAAAGTTGATGTATGTTTTTAAAAATTGTTTTATCTTAGAATCTATCAGTGCAATTACAGTGCATCAGTTAGAGAAGGTTTAACGAAAATCAATTAATTTCTTAAAAATATGTCAAATTACGATTGTTAGTTGTGTGAATTATAAAACACCTACAGTTTAAAAGAGCAGTAGTTTCGCGTTTCTTAAATTTAAATACTTGGCCGGCGCATATTAAGAATTCTTTTAGGCTTTACACTCATGCCTGTATCCCCGAAGCGGTATAATATTCATTTAAAAAGCATTACATTTACATTTATTCTAATTACACAAGAAAAAGACCAAAAATGTAATGGAATAAATGGAATAAAAGTGTTTATCGGTAGGCAAAGCGTATACTAGAGATAACACATGTAACTGAGATAATTCGCCATTTGAACCAAAAAGTATCAAGAACAGAATAACACAGCGTAAACATATTAAACAAACGTTTGATGTTTTTACATCAATATCCTGATCCTCATTTTTTTCTAAAAAGAAAAACACGCCTATACACGACACATCAAACATTCGAAGAAACGTTTACGGATAAAAATATTTGTCCAACAAATCTGAAGTACACGCAGAAATATTGACAGAAAAAAATTCATTTCTCAAGTAGCGAAAGCGCGTCGTGCAAGAGTGTGCTTCTCCATCATCTGTCAATACCGCACATCCAGGATTTACTTTTAAAAATGTCATTAAATATTTTTTATATTACGTCGTGTGGGCAAAAATGTACTTATTTCTCGCTCCGATGGTCTGAAAATGTGACATCCGCGCCAGTGTGAAGGCATCTGTCGCAGTATAGGATGAAATTTACGAGGTGATTGTACACTCCATATCACGACCTCTTCGGTTTACGGTCAGCGGTTTTTATTTGGGAGTAAAACAATGTTGATTCGTTGCGTGGTGGTTATTGGTGCAGCGAACGTAGTAGTCAAAGCGGCCAGCACTATTGTGTCCTAGTGTTTGAAGTTTTAAATTTAGAATGCAATACCGTACCTTCGTTCCGATGGCTTTATGGTTGTAGTAGAGGAATAGAGGAATTAACGAATGACTACAAACTTTGACGATGTAAACCGCTGGTCTACTTTTCTTATTTTCATTGTACAATATCATATGATATATTACATATGGGAATGCCTCTGTAATTCAGTCTGTGTTTGTGCTGCAGAAGATGGCTATTGTAATTTCTCTATGAAAACTCAATTCACTGTCATAAAAATGAAGGTCAGTTTATAAGAAAAAGTGTCGCCTCGTCGTTTCTAGATCAATGTGTACGATTATATAATAAAATCCCTGATAATATGCAAACACGAACTCTTAATAAATTTAAGTCCACTGTAAAACGGAACTTGTGCCTTAATTATTATTTATATTATTACTCAGTGGATAACATGAAAAAGCCCTTGGGGGTTGAACTCTTAGAGATGGATTGGCTATTTCAAATAATCAGTCCACGTAATGTGAGCTAAAAAGTTTCCTATTTTCTATATTTTGTATAATAGGACACGATAAAATAGTGTTTTATTGTATAGTATATGTGGTACACTAATTTTGATTACGTATCTGGTTATTTAAAAGAGTGGCCATGAGTTTGTTTGTCCGACTTCTTCTCATAACACTATTAGGAACGGGCGGTTGTAGATCAACACACGCAGGTATTTAATTTTTAATATTTTTAATATTAACTTCACATTTAATAAGGCAACTTATAGTTGCGGTGATGCTGTGTGTATTGATTTATTATTTTAAATATTTTTTTAAATAAGATGATTTGAAATTTATATTTTATGAAATTGCTCTTCATATCAATCTTCATATCAATTTCATAAAATATAGAAATTTAATTTGAAATTATTAAATGAGAAATTTGGTTTTCATGTTTCAGATACCTATATGTACTTACATATATATGGGTTTTTATGCTCCTTGCGAAGAACTGAAAAACTCTCTCCAAGCAACAGTGTAACCTCACCTTTAAAAATATTTACAGTATTTTATAACTAATTTCCTATATTGTAGGTTTCCTTAACTAAAACATCGGAATCCTACAACTACTCCCAGTTGTTTACATTGTTTAAATTTCCTCCTAACATATCCGTAGCAATCTTGTTGCATTCTTGTTTTATGTTACATAGTGATGACTTTATGACTTTAAACAACTAATTTGGGTTAGTATGTTTTACTTTCTTTTCATTTTTAAAAGACAGTAGTACAAACATGCAAATAACAGACACAAAGAACACCCAGACTCGGAACAACAATTTAAGGTTCACGCGAAGTGTTGCCGTGTAGGTAGCGTTGTGGTTAAGTGAACACTTATACCAATGTGCCACCCGTGCAGTCTTTATGTAAATACGAAAAATCCTGAATCTAAGATCAACTGAATGTAAAAGTCACGAAAGAAAGAAATGATGACTTTATGTCTTTCATAATTAACCACAATCAAGGGTTACGCTGTCTTAGAACTACGCTACGTTCAAAGCTTTTTATTGTATCATAGAGGTCTTGACTTTTTTGATATCATTGTTGCCTTATATGGAAAGCCTATCTAGCCATCGATCTTTTCCATTGAAACGGAAACGACAAATTTACATTACAATTTTACACCCACTTAATAACCTAGATCGAGTATCAAGATATTTCTATTGAATATTTCACTGTAAAACATGCTGTAACTTTTATAAGTACCATAAAATGTTCAACATATTTATTTAAACGTTAATATTATTAGCACGCAATACAAAAGCGACGACAAGTCGTTATTTCCCTAACCGAAAAAAAGTTAATAAAATTATTGTAATCGTGTCTACTTCCACTCTTAACACCGTCAGTCAACTAAGTCCGACCAATAATAACACCATATCATTACTGTTTTAATCTTCGAAGTTGGAATAGCGTGCGTTAGGTGTGAACGCCATACGACGCCGGTTGCGTGCAAACGCAAATAGTTAGAATTCACTGCACGCATTGCGAATACTGTCGAACACTTTATTGTTGTCTATTCGACTGTGTTTTTAAACGACAGTTTGATGCTTCCAAATTGAACATGATTCTTTATGTGTTCGATAGTGTAGTGTACTGAACAGTCTTTTTGAGCAATCTTTTGAGTGAAATCGTGTATGAATATTGAAAAACGATACTTTGTATAGCATTCTCGGATAGAAAGCATTTTAAAAGCGGTTATAAACTGTTTGATCTGCCGTTTTATTTGTATGACTGCACACGATAGACCTACTTGAACTAAATTGTAGCTTTAAAATTCAAGTTGTTGATAACGATAAATATATGTGATTATCGACATTCACAGCAGTAATTACGGTTTCAAAACATACCATAAAATGATAATAGTATTATATTTGTGTCAAAATGACGGTGTTACGGAGCGTGCACACTAACGGTCGACAGACAGCAATGCCGGTGCCCAACGGACTGACATAATCCTTTGGTTGTCCATAGATATGTCGGAAGCATTCTTAACTGAGACTACAGACGAGCTTACACATATTTATAGGTATTTGTTAGATACAATTAACTTTCTATTGTATATTATTTGATATACTCTTAATTGAATAAGCGATTATTAACATGCAGACACATTTATTTGAGTTTAAAAAAAACTATTAACTTTGCTGTACATTTTTTTGTTACTACAAAAATTTTATGTAGGTCCTAACTTTGTAACCGATATTTTTATATTTATTTAATTTTTTGAAATACAATAAACATACAGAAGTTGAACTAAGAAAATTAGGGGTGAGAACTCTAATAAAAACCACAAATATTAGTTTATTATGAACCTAATACAAGTCAAACAATACTTGCGGTAGATACCTACCAAGCGAGTGAGGTTACAGAAGGCCAAAACCCACCCTCTACACTTTCCCCTACCACTCTCCCCTCTCCATTTTCACCATTGATAACCAGTCTGCTCGCTGGCTACCCTGTGCCATAAAAAACTCCATACGTGTATACTATTCGGTCTTTGCAAAGCTCTATTAATTTAATTTAGTTTAAAAAAAAATTAAAATCATAATTAATAAAATGTTCAAGGTTTGTCCGTGACGCAATAAAATAGAAAAGGAACAAAAATAGACAACCTATAACAATTACTATCATCTAACTGTCACTCTGCCAGAAAACTTAATGTAACATTCCAATCTCAAACCAAAAAAAAAACAGTAAACAGCAAGGCCATATAATAATTTTTTATTTAACCAAGCCTTGATCTCTTTGACGTCAAAAGACTATTTTACTAAACGTATTGTCGATAGAGGACCAAGGTCCATCACCTGAGTTTCACGACTATATTTAATCCCATCTCTCTCTGGGGTTCAAGGTACCCCTTTTATCCGAGCTTGTTGGGTCTCAAGTCGTGCGTGAAAAGGTCTCGAAGTACCCAAAGCACATTATGAGCGGAATGATGCGACGTAGCCCTTTAAATAGGTTTCGATAAAGTATTAACTTGTTTCTGACAAGATAGTATGTGTTTTTGGATCTATGTTCGTTTACTGTAAACTGTTTAAGTAATATACTACAGTCTACATAAGAAAGTCTTAATTTCATTCTATAAAAAATTAAAATGCCAATAGCGATACATATATCAACATTTTTCGGTGTGGTAAACGCCACGGGTTATCATCTCACCAGAATTGACGGTGAACTGGTATGTCTGGTGGTGTATGGTTTTTAGAGTGGTAGAGCCATGCTTAGGCACGAATGGGCCGGCTCGACCGGTGCGATACCACGGCCTCACAGAAAACCGGTTGTGAAGTAACGCTTGCGTTGCATTTCCCCGAATTGAGTGAGGTTTCCGGAGGCCCAATTCCCCCGCCCCCCTTTTCTCTCTCCTCATCTCCTTTGTCCTTTTTCCATCTCCTCATCCCTCCTCTCTTCTTTCCGCTCCCTGCATCCCCTATCCCTCATCACCCTCAAAGGCGGGCAGCGCACTTGCGACTCTTGAGTTGCAAGTGTCCATGGACGGCGGTGTCACTTACCATCAGGTGACCCGTCTGTTCGTCTGTCCCCCTATAGTATAAAAAAAAAAAAAAAAAAAAAAATGTCGCACTCAAACCGACTAAAACCACAGGGTGTTCCGTCACAAGTGGATCTATTGCAAGGGATTTGGGTATACCTAGGGATGCTTAATAAACAGCGTATTTTTGGGTCACGTATACCCTGATTAAATGTTCAGCGTCTAATTTACTAGAGTACAAGGTTAAAGACGTAGGTAGTGTTACGTATGGACGGACGCATCATTAGCTTTGATATTGGATAATGTCGCGTCATGAACAATTATTCACAACGTGTCAGAATTAACTGTAAGTAATGATTTTAGGTACGACATGTTGTAGTTTGTATTCTAAATTCGAATATCATCATCAACCAACGTCATGCCACTGGCATAACTCGTAATGAGAATTAATAAAATACTGTTTATAAAAACCTCTTTTGTTTACTAAATTGCTGCCATAAAGTCTATTGTTTTCAAATAAGGACGAGTAGGACTGGTGTGCTGATTTAGCGATTAGAGACCCTGTCTGATGATCAATATACAATTATAGAATTGTCTTTCAGTGAAATTACTGCAATTTCTGAACCGTGTTTTTCGCGGAGAACAACTAAACATAAGTACTTTGAGTTTTATGAATAACTAAAGTTGTAGTTACATGTATGTGTTAACTTACAACAATGTAGTCCCATTTACGTAATAGGGGGTTGAAATATGTCATATAGTTTTTAACAAAACAAATTAATTTTTGAAAATTTATCTACTTATTTTAATTCTTGAAGAAAAGGACGACAACATGCAAATTTGATGTATACAACATGATGATAATATCGTTGCTTTAACTTTCCACCAGTGCCGCAACTCGACACTGTTCTAATTAATGGTGGCAACATTTCGTCAACCGTCTTGCGTTTCTGTGCGGTCGACGCGTCATTAGTACTCTTTGACACCGGAGCCGTACGCGTGTTCGCAGCGGTACGCAATTATTCGCGCCGGTTCGTATTAGGACCTCTTTGTGTGGGATGTTGTGAACGTGACCTAATCATGTTTCGAGTAACTCATTTAAATTTAGATTATTGGTGACTGAAAATACTCGAAACGTCAGTGTGTCGTCAGTAGAATAGGATCACTTTATCCCGGCTTTATTATAGGGGGGCCGACGAATAGACGGGTCACCTGATGGTAAGTGACAACCGCCGTTCATGGACACCTGCAACTGGAGAGTCGTAAGTGCGTTGCCCGCTTTTGAGGGTGAAGAGGGATGACGGTATGCGGTGAGGGTTAGAGACGAGGATGAGGAGATAGGAAAAGGGGCGGGAGGTCAGGCGAGAGGAATAAGGAGATAGGAGTTGGGCCTCCGTAAACCTCACTAATTTTGGGGAGATATAACGCAAGTGTTGCTTCACAAACGGTTTTCTGTAAGGCCGTGGTATTGCACCGGTCGAGCCGGCCCATTCGTGCCTAAGCATGGCTCTACCACGTAAAAGGCGCCTAAGAGATCAAACTGTTATCTATCAGATGGTTTATATCTGTATATATGAGTGTTCATACAGTGCCCGGATGATGGCGATAGGCTACGGAATGTAATCATTTCAAGACCGGTAAGAGGGCTTGGGGGGAAGGACACCGCCAGTCTCGGAGGAGGAAGTGCGACTGAGACAGCAGTAGCTGGCAGAAGTCAGTAGTTCCCGCACAGCATACCCATATGTCCTGTATTTTATTAGTTAGTGGAAGAAGCGTTTGTCATCCAACTCACCAGATGGAAAGTGATGATGAAGACGAAGATAGTGCACGCCTATCCAAGAGACACCTTTTCACTATACTCTCAACGGTTCCAGGATTATAGTTTTCTGTAAAAATATACGCAGGCAGCTTATCCCAAATCTTCGCTATATGAACCAAAAAAGAGCTGTCAAAGCATTAAGTTCAACTTTCAGATGTTTCAACAGCAAAAAGATCACTAGGAACATCTAGTACTTCGATAAAAGAATGGTGAAAGTTTGATAATTATAAAGAGAGCATTCTTACGCGTTGGGGAGGCTACTAGGATGATAAGGACTGCTGACTGAGAACCCACTAAACTATATAATAATAATAGCTGACGTGACCATGTCTCACTTAATATTATAAATAAAACTCGACAGTTACAGTTAATAGAAAATGCTTGCTTAGAGTTACGAGTGGGGAAATTATGTTTAGAGACGTATGGGCATGCTCCAAACCATGGCATGGCATGCCACCAAAGTAATATCAGGACCTTACGAATTATGAACTTAACGAATTAAAAACTTATGAAGGCTTGTTACTCATATTTGACTCTTGGGTTACAGGTTTCCACTGGCGGCGGTAGGCACTTACCCTTCGGTGACCCTTCTGCCTGTTCCCTATACCAAAAAAAGAGTGTTAACTTCCCTAGTTTGGGCTCTATCACGTATCCATCGTTTTAGCCATACACAACAGTATCTATAACAAATCTCTATAATATATTACACAAAAGATCCAATAACTCTACAAAACATACAAAAGCTTTCACTCAATCGCATTTGTAACAAAACTCTGTTCTGTTTAGAACGTCTTATAAAATACAATAAGGTATATAACTATATGTAGAGTTCGGGAGTGCACAGAGGACCTCTGAGTCAATTTGCATCGCGGCGGGAGGCCGAGCCACGGGGTCTCGGATCTATATTTTACGTGTAGAGCGTAGAGTGCAGGTGTGAAAGGGGACTGAAATGTAGAGACTGTATCAAATTGTACAGATTTTGTTAGAAATGAGTTCTTGGGACATGGCACATGATAGTAAGGATATGTACTAAACATTTTTATGGTTTTCTGTATAATATTGAAACGAAGCTAATAAAAAAAATAGACATACACTTAACACACGCACATACACTGAACTAAAGAAACTTATTCTGAAAGAAGTAACTGTAGAATAAATTGAAAATTTTTAAATTAAAAATTGACAATTTTTTAAAAATTTAATCCAAAATAAAAAAAAAGCTTCCAAATCCTTTAAAAATTGTGGAGTTCTGAGGCAATAAACCTGAAAATATAAACGAATTAAAAATCAAACCAAAAAGAATAACCAAATAACATCAGCTGAGTAAGTGGTTACTTACAAAAACTCTCAAGACCACTGCCATTTTACACACGATTCAAATGATATTACATTTATCGAAATCCATAAAGCCGTTTGGGCTCTAGGCCGTGACAAAGAAACATTATGCATACATACACTCGAAAAACATAACCCTTATTCTTTCACAGTTGGGAAAAATCAATCCACTAGTCACTAGTAGGACCCAAAACAATATATCTTCATTAAATACTATTTAAACTAAAAAAAAACTTTGGCCCAACATGTGTGTAAAAACTAGGTGAGCAATACATCAAATACCAAGGTGAAATAAAACCGCAAACCACAAATAAAATCTACTCGTTGAAAAGGAAAGTAAGATTGATGGAGGCTGTTCTATGAAGTCAGTAGCAATAGATACTTAAGACATACATCGTGAACGCGAGATTTAAATCTTCGACGTATTGGCATAGACTTTGTGGTACTTGTTTTATTTCGAAGACGTCAAAAATGACTCAGCGATATCTTGTATAACGTAATTCTAAGAAGTTACGGAATAGGGGAATTGTTATGTTGTATTTGAATTCATATGTAACATATTGCTATGAAAGTTGTACCTTCGGACCGATGGGGGTCCTTTATCAAGGGATAAAGCGACCTGTCTGCGGTATTAGACGACCAACATCAAAATGGTCGAGGATTTTCCAAATACACACCTGTTTTAAACTTTATCACCAGCTCTATTCCAATCTTTCTAGGGGTTTTTAATTCGAATTTATTTAAAGTTTTAAGTTTATGTTGTACAATATAACTTATAGCGATTGTGATTTAATGGAACGGGATTAACTTGACCACGACCATTGCATTTCTATTAATGTCATAAATTTATGGTGTTATGTATTATTGAAAAAACAAAAATATATAAATAATAAGATTAGAACAAATACAGTAATAGCAAATTATAACAAAATAAACGAGGACCAAGACCAGTAACAGTACCAAGAGAACATTTCATGAATAAAAACATTAGTTCTAAGAACTCTTGGGGGAATGGGAGAAAAACCATGTCCGTATTACATCGATGTGATAAACCTCATGCGTGAGTTATTGTAGTCAATGAGAACGTTGTTATTACATGAACTTACATGAACACTATTATTTGTCTCAATAATAAAGAGGATAACATTTGTACGGTAACAAAGTAAATATTTGTTGTTTGGTCATCGTTTGTGTGACAATTGCAACATAATCTGTTAATATCTACTGTCTCAAGAATTACTCGGTTTTGTAAAAGATTTGATAGTAATGTTTAATGAAACCCTTTTTGAACATGTTTTAATTAGCTTCACTTGTAATAGTAACTAATTTATTCCCAATTATTCCCTATTTGCTTCCTAAAGTGCCGGTTTGATGGCACTAGGACTGCCCCCTATTACATTACCAAATTCTTAATTAACTAGTAACAAATCTTGGAAGTAAATTTTAACCTACAAATTGTAATATCGAAATGTAAGTATGTATACGTAATCTTGGCATAAATATACAAAGTAAAATCTTTTTTTACTTAATGCAGAAAACATTTGTTACAGTAATGTTAGTTATTATATACATTAATATAAAAGCATTTAAAATACATAAAGGTCATTCAAAATGATCTCCACTGGCTTTAATATAGTCCCTTAAATGTTGAGACCAGTTTTTGATAGAAACAAGCAGACTCTCCTTGCGAAAATTCTTCACTGCCAATTTTATGGATTGTTTTAGGGATATCATGTTATTATGGCGTTTCAAGTATGCTGTAATCTCTAAAACTAGCCATAAATCATAATCCAGTGGATTAAGATTGGGACTAGATGACGGTGACCCTTGGGTGGATCAAGCTTTATGACCCGGTGCAGGGTCTTTTAAACAGGCTGTTGTTAAGTCTTAACCATCTTCTCAAGAATTATATCTTTATAGACTTGTCCCGATGTTTTGACACATTTTTACAAAAATATGGCTCAGTCACTCCTTGATAGCTAGCACCCCCCTAAACCCTCACTGAAGTCGGATAATGCCCATGTTGTACTCTGCTATAGAGCTGTGTGAAAAAAATCTATGACCTCCCTTTGTGTACCGCTTTTGAAATTATTGGTTTAGTGATGACCAATGCGTCTCTTATATGATGCATGTTCAAAGTCATCTTTTAAAAAACGCAACATGATTTTACGTGCTTTATTCATTTCCCAAGATAAAATCTTTTGCTTTCGGACAGGGTTTTTTCGTTTTTTTTTCTTCACTGCGTTCATTGTCCTTTTTGTACGAATACTACGTGGATGACCAGATCTTTTTCTGTCACAAACAGACCAAGTTTCATTGAACCAATCAATAACCCGGTACACAAACATTCAAGCAGATAAAAATATAACCCTACTTCTTGCGCAGTCGGGTAAATATTATAGTAGTAATGAAAACCAAGTTTAGTTATTTATTTTTATTGAAAAAATGGAGCTTCTGTTCATATATCCTACATGTAAAATATGATGATTTCTTCAATAATGTATAGAAGTATATGTAAAAATTCGCGGTCGCCTTGGAGACGTTATAAGTTTTTCTCATCGCTCAGTATTCAGTGACGCGCGCGGAATGTATCCCCAATCATATCCGCATGGGGGATCTTTCCCGCAGATTGATATTTGATCCTCCGCGGAGGTTCTTCAGCGGCCGTATTCAACTCAATGTCAATACACTTTTCTCTTATGAATAACTTTTTGACAGTAATTTAAAGGATTTGTGTTATTATAATAAATTGTTTGTAATAAATACAGAAGTGCGAATTACGCACATTTTACAGACTGGAATTTAGTTTATCTTACGTTGGTAGAAGATATATTTAAAAAATAATTGAATAGTAAAAAAGTCTGTTACCACTTGTATTTTAATTATAATTAAAAATATTCATTTAATAACATTTTATTACACCTAAAAATGCGAAATAGTAGAATCATTTGCATTCGCTAAACTCCATTTGTAAATAATATAGATCCTGACAATCAGAGACCCATTTATTTTAAGCGAAAAGTTTTGCATGCGGGCCTAAGGTAAGCAATTCCTAATCAAAATCTTCCAAGTACGTATACCAGAAAATGGTTTCCAGTACCGTCAGCATAAGAGCGGATTATTATACTTACATATTATATTTTTGGAGCTAAGCCTATTACATCTACTTTAAGTAGTCAGGGGAAATAACCAATTAAGCCGTCGAGCAACCCAATTTGGGATATTTTGGATGAAATATTACATATATTTCAAGTGCCGAGTTTTCCCTATTTAAATTACTAGACAGTTAATATACCGATATACAATTTATAAACGCTAGGGTCAGATATCCTTTAATATTCAAACTCTTGCAAATGTATGTAATTATGCTTTATACAAAGAAAGTTATTAATTACAATAGAACGTAGCACATTTTTTATCAAATCAAAGAACTCGACTGATCAATTTAAATCTACGGAAGAATCTTGGCTACATATTTCTTATATTGCTATATATATATTTACTATTCACACCGTGAGATGGCAAGCGTGCTTTCAAATTTGTCGTGCTAAAACATTAATTATTAATTATTATTTTTGTAAAAAAACACACTGAGAAAGTGATATGAGAGTAACAGATAATTGAAACATTTAAAATAAAAAAATTAAATGATAAATAATAGGAATAATTTTGATTAATTTTAAATGTCATATTATCACTCATATATATTTGTATATGTAAAAAAAACATTCAACCTCGTTTTACTAAAAAAAAGAATGTCATATATCCACTCTGTACTTTGTATAAGCGTTTCAGGTTTCATTATGGTGCGTCAGTCACATATAGCATCCAATTGTACCATAAAGTAGGTATCGCTTTGTACGATAGGTGGCCCAATGAAGCGGAACCGGCCCACTGTGCAACGTTTACACCGGTTGTTTTAAAACACTCCCATTGAACGCTTTAAGCGCAAAGGTAAACACAACTTAATTGGACCCGTTTAATCAATACTGGCGTAATACTGGCGTTTTGGCGTTTTTAGTCACAGGTTTCTGAGAGACGATCTCACAAAACAGGATTAAATTATTCAAACTTTATACCGCCAAGGTCATCATAGTTTTGCAGAGCTACCCCCTAGTTGGCTGCTACAGAATACTGAGAGACCATTTTATGAAGTATAACACGAAATGATGTCTCGAGAGAAGGCAAACAAGAAACACTTTTTCCTTGTACAGTGAGTAAGCATTGGCATTCAATGTAGTATTGCTGCCAGCCTCTTGAGAACGCTACCAGTAGGCGACGATATGGAAGAATTTTACTAAACATGTATATTAATAGTCCCTGTTTTATTTTTTAATTTTTTTCTTTATTTTTAAAAGTTAGTTTTCATGGATTTTCTCACTAGCAGATTGAATAATTGTAAAACAAAAATATGTTAAATCAATCAATCAAATAAAAAAACTGATTTGATAAAATTCCCGTATCACGAAAAAATCATGAGAAAATTGAAAACATTATGTCATGACCTAGGCCATAAAAACAGCGTGCGAATCAGTACAGATGGTACATAAGAACGTTCCTAAGGAGTTTCATTCAGTAAGTTATTATGACAACATGCTGTATAAGCTATAGTATCGCCATAGTATCAAGAAACCTTACACAGAATAAAAACATCTTAACTGTAGATTACATCATATATTTGCCCGATCCCTAGATAAGTGTGTAAGTTTCTCATCATAAGCAGTAACACAACATATCGTTTATTTGCCAAACAAACATGGCCGCGTACACAACAAAATGAATATAAATTGGTTATCATAATAATTTATTTCGTTACGAGACCTGTTGCTGAATGTATGCAGTTGTTACCAGGCATTCTCACTTTTTGTGGGGGGGGGGGGATATATTAAAGATTTGTCTGGCTTAAATGAACACGAATTTTATTGCTGTTTTTGATTACAGTCATAAATAGTAATATTGTTTGGGATTTACTTTTGAAATCTTTGCACATTCATCATGCCTTGTAAAATTTTGGTTAGCGGTTGATTTAAGATGCCTATTTGGAAAATGGTAGAAAATCTTTGTTAAAGTTATACAAGTTAAAAAAAAACGTGATCAAGATTGTTTGTAAGAAGTAGCTGACAGCAATAGAACCAATGCTTGTAGAATAATTCGTTATTTTAATACTTTAAGATAAGATAAGAATAATCTTTATTGTACACAAAAGACGTATTGCTTAATTGCATAAATATACAATGGTTATATTCACATGGCGGTCTTATCGTTAAGAGTGATCTCTTACAGGCAACCTTTGGATGGATAAAAATGATAGTGGATTAAAGAGTAGTGGGTAGTTTGGTTCGAAATAGAAGTAAAGACAAGAAAATGCAATTTAGTTGCAACGTCAACGTATAAAACTAGGCACATGTTACCTGCCTACATACCGATATACAAATGTATATACATACATACATTACTATATACATAAATATATTTATACATACAATATACACTCATGTACACATGCATGTTGTAAGGGCTAAAAGGCCGGCAACGCACTTGTGACTCTTGAGTTGCGGATGTCCATGGGCGGCGGTAGTCACTTACCATCAGGTCTGAAGGACCCATCTGCTCGTTTGCCCCCTATCGCATAAAAAAAATACACATAAGGATTTATTCTTTTAAATTCGTTAAAACTAAAAAATATTGTAACAAGATTTTAGAAAACATATTGTATGGCAAGTTAATGGCGTATTTTAGATTGTTTATGTTAAGTAATGAGATGAACATTGAACATAAAATACTTCTAAAAATGTTGCCTTTTCTTTAGTTCTTCTTTTTTATTATACTTGCTTACTACTGTTTCTAATAGTCATACTACTTTATTATGTTTCATTTAAGATATACATACATACTATTTAAGTATCATATTTATAAGACCAACTTGTTCCATAATACAGCATTTATTCAAAGTCTCCTGATATAAAATTCTGCTTAAGTAGCTATAATACCAAAAAAAAAATTCGTATAAAAGCTAATGTTTGAACCGTGCTGTCGCCCCAAAACTGAGATAATGTAGGACGTGATGTCTCACTTATAATTACTTTTTATTTACTTATCGTTGAATAAAATTAATTAGATACATTTACGTTTAAGTTTAGTTCGTTTCTATTGCAGTTTAAAAAACAATAAAGACTCTTGTTATGTTTGCGACGATAGAGAACAAAATCTGTCGCTACCTGTCGCTACGCATACTTTCCGTGTCATCAATGTTTAGTAGCGCCGTTTTATAGTACAGGGGGAGTGAGCGAGCGGTCATGCAGAGAAAACAAACTTAAAAAAAAAAGTTTGGTTATCCCTTTGATTAGCATAAAGGTAATTTTCCGCTTTATCCGACTAAAGTAACAATGAAATCTACGTTTGGTCTGTTTTACGACTATAAAAATACTTAAGCAGTATTTTCATATTATTTAACAGATTATTATTTTGTAAGAAATTTACTAAATATTGTATGATAGATAAAATTTCAATCTATAATAGTTTTTTATGATACTCACGAGAAGATATGGGGTGGACCTGATGTAAAACCAAATAAGTTATGTACTCGTACTGTGAATAATAGAAGAATATACTATTCGGAGTCCAATATCGTAACCACAAAAGAAATATTCGGCTACTCTTTAGTTTCTGCTGTTCCTTATTTGAACGAACCAGTCTTAAATTACTAGGTAGTAGTGTAGACCAGACTTAATAGTCTCGACGTGTTGAAGGCGGGGCTAGTTCCATTTATTGGGGACAGGTTCAAATTCGGGACCATTTATGTACTAAAACGTCTGTGTGACACAAAAAGTTAATCTATTTTTCTCAGTTGGATACTATGACTTTATTGCGGATTGAGATATGTATGTAACTTTTATTCTGTACTATATTTCTTTTTAGATTTCAGTGTCGCTACGTTAGTAATAAGCTTATTGCAATTATGTTGGTCAACAGTTCTCTTAATCTATGCCTGTGTGTAACACACGTTCGTAGCATTAACGAGTCGGCGTGTATTTTTTTTAGTTAATTAAATGAAATATTTTTTTTATTTTAATAGCTTTTGAGCTTCAATTTGTATTTTCCTTGACATGTTAGATGATTATGATTGCATTGTATTACCGAGTGAGTGACGGTACTGGAGGCTCAACTTATCCTCTCCTCTTTCTCCTCCCGTCATTACCCTCAAAGGTGCGAAGTGCACTTATGACTCTTAAGTTGCACATGTTTCTCATCTCATCAATGGCATGACGGTTATCACTTAACATCATATGACCCGTTTTTTTGTGTCCACGTATATCATGAAGAAAAACATGATGGAGAAAGACTAGACTGTAATTTTCCTTATATATCCTAACCTTGTCCAAAACATTTTTGTTGTCGGTGTAGTAATTAGTTTTGTTTACGGCCGGCCCCTTGCCTAGGCCAACTACATTCCGAGAAGGGTCCATGAAAGTATAGTCGGTTTAAGACGGGAAAAAAGGAAGATAGGAAGATTTGGAAATGTGAGTAAGACCGCAGTACCTCGCAGACGCCAGAGTCGCATACCCGTATGTCATGTATTTTCTATGACTGGAGAGGCCAATAAGAAACACCCTCTGTCGATTGAGACCACTCTGTGTATAAAGAAAGCAAGATATCTGTAACTGTCAAAACGAGGGAGAAGTTAAATAAGGGGACAAGGTTTTAAATGATATACAGTAACTTTCATCCGAACTTCCTTCCACGCGCCAAAACAATACAGTACTGTTCTCACTCTGTAGATTATTTTAATTCATGTCAATAAATTATATTACATCTATAGAATAATAATAAAATAATATCTTCGAGTTCAAATAATTAGAATTGCTTCGGAATCAATCAAAACTTTTCTGTCTCTAATATGACAGATATCATAAAATCATGTTTTTATAGTTTTCGGTATTGCAAGAATTATATGACGTAGTTAAACTATAAGTGCTCGTTATACTGTTCTATATAGTAGATCTTTGGACTGATGCCAAGACAGATCACAGTAACGTATAACCTAAAGTTAATGATTAAGAATGAAGGACAGACACACCTTCAATTTATTAGCATCAAAAATGTTTGTCTGTTTGTTTCACGTCTTCTCAACTGTTCATTCCATCAATATTAAAGTTATATAGTTATTTTCTACAAGAAAAAAGCTCCCGGAAAATATATTCAAAAATTTTAACGCAAGCGAAATCGCTGAATCGCACCAATAAAATTCTAATACTTGCTACTATATATTAATAATGAAAATAATATAAACATATACATTAATGAACAATTAAAGGTTTTCAAATTATATGTATGCAGTTTCAAACTTCGCTGACGTACTTATCACCTAAATGTGAGCGGTGCGGCCTCTGTAAAAACAACGTAGTGATTGACTCCAATAGTCATTACATCGTGTTTGTTTTGTCCACCCTACCCCCAGTTAAGCCCTCTGTGCAAACCTTGTGTGTTGTATCTATTTTAATTAAATCGTTGGCTCTTATTACATTTTAAACCTATACCGATCTACAGGCGGATTTAATAAAAATTGGTTATAATAAAATAACTTCTTAAGTGATTTTAAAATTGAAGTGAATATGAAAGTTTCAATTTTATTATCAATTTATATTAATTAATAATTACTTCGACATTACTGTTTTAGAATTAGTATAATTTTTAAACACATCTCTTGATAAAATTTATTACTGAAATTTTCCTTGTTTAAAGGGGCTTCTCAAACATAGTGTTCATATGATTCTGTTCGACATGTAACCAATATACTTTGAATCTTGATACACCATCCGTTACGTATTGGTCCGGTGATTGTACATATTCAAATTAATAGTAAACAGCGGACACGGTCAGAATAGAAAACTAATATATTATAATATTTAATTGTTCTAAAAAGTACGTCATAAAAACTAAACGATTATTTATCACGTACCGTGCGTTTTTTCATACTTCTTAACAGTAGTAGAGCCATGATTAGGCACGAATGGGCTGGTGCGATACCACGGCCTCACAGAACATCGGTTGTGAAGTAACGGTTGTGTTGCATTTCCCCGAAATAAGTGAGGTTTCCGGAGGCCCGACTCCCCCTCTCCCCTTTCCTATACCTCATCGCCCCTCTCCTCTTTTCTAACTCCTTCTTTCTTCTTTCCCCTCCCCGCATCCCCCATCCCTCATCACCCTCAAAGGCGAGCAGCGCACTTACGACTCTTGAGTTGTAAGTGTCCATGGACGGAGGTTGTCGCTTACCATCAGGTGACCCGTCTGTTTCTCTGTCCCCTTATAGTATAAAAAAAAGAATAGTGTTTAATATTCTGTTAAACCCAGGGTTAGTTATAAATTAATACATTTTTACAATATTAATTAACAGTTAAAGTAATAATTAGGTAGTCTACTCTGCTTGTGAATATAAAACAAATAGATCTATATGTCAAGTGGTCAGAACGATCTTGTGTATGATGACACTAAATGATTTACTCAATTATCTTGTAACCTATTGACTAAAACACTTATCTGACCCAAGGTCAATAGGGGATAATTTCTAATTTAAATATAAACACCGGTATTTAAATCAATCTTTAGATCTTTTAGTGAAACATAAATTAGGGAGCTGTATATATTTTTGTTGTCAAATATAATTAAATAAGTATTCTATGAAACTTAAATGTATTTTTAAGTAAATCCGATATGTACAGTCGACTATTCGTGCTAACAGTAAGTTAAAGTACTCAGGTAAACGTTCCCTTCCCTCGGACAATTACTTAGTCGCTTTAAATGACACCCCTGGGAGAAGAGGGGCAGTTCATTTCCTGCTTCGTGCCCGGAACTACTCGGCATATAAGAAAAATGAACACGACAAAATATACTTTTCTAGATTCGACAAACAAATGGACAGAATTTAAGTATTTCGAAGCAGTCAAAAGTGTTACAGAAGCTATTTTCAGATGCATTTACAGTTGATTGCAACCGTATAATTTGTTGGGAATACGATTGTAAGATTCCTGTAGAGTTATAAAATATAACAATTTATACAGGTCCCATTGTCAGGAGACATTACATGAGATTTGTTAGGTCTTAAAAAAAATAACAAAAATATCGAAACACTAGTTTAGGTGTCTAGTACTCGTATGCACTAAGTGCAGTTCTAGGGTTGTGCCCGTTTGGGGCTGTTCGAATGAAAATTCATGTTGCTCTTTTAAAGTCAATGTAACACAATTACAAGATACAATTGTGGATTCGTAATAATAGTAATAAGATTGAGGCGGCATGACAATTCGCGACACAATCTGTAAACTTAATTCCGTCACCAATGCTTTATTACATGTAACATAATGCTGAATTCGCATTGCTGTGTGGCACTTCCATCATAGGACCCATCCTAGGAAGACTGAGGTTGCAACTAATGGCTTCAATTTTTTTAACCACGTTGTAAAACAAACTCATTTATTATATTTAAAGATCAAAAACAATACTTTTTATACCCCTATTTAAATCAACACAGCTTGTACAATTCGTGTTAATAGTAAATATACAAATACAAAAGCATTCGCTTTACAGCCGTTATCAATATGTGTTAAAATATGAGTCGGAAATATTTGGACATAACCGGACAGCGTCATTTCATAAAAACATTCATATTGTAATAAACGACAAATTGTATACGGACATAGTTTTTGTCACTCTGTTAACATATCGTTGGTATATTAAGTATTGTGATTGCGTTACTTTATAAACCTGACTGAATTTATAAACTTTTATTAAAAGTTTGTGAGTTTACAAGTTCAAAATTATACATGATATAGATAGCCCCGATAATCATAAATATACTATTATACATATATCACTCACTAGTATTTTGATAAGTAAGGATAATTATAAAATGTTTATTGATATTGTTTATTGAGTTATTATACAATCATCTATAATTTCAATACCCATTTTAAAAAACCTCAGATCCATAAATTATTTAAAATATGTTAAATCAAATCATAACAAGAAATTTCAATTATGCAATTGTTTCCGTAGTGGTGCCATCTCACCCCTTTTGAGGGGGGTGAGGAGACTATTTGAAGCTCTAGGCTCCTTATAGTAATTTTCCTCACAGCTCACCACTGAGCAGGTCATTGGGGTTGGTTCATCGGCCTCGAGGTTTGCTCTCCGATCGCTCCTCCGAAGAGGGGTCCAACGAGCCGCCTGCGAGAGGTCGGTGGTTGGCTGTCTGTATCCGATGCCGAAGCCAATGCCCCACTCAAGGGAGCTTATATGAGCTCCCGAGCGGGGCGTTTGAGTCGCCTCCGGATGAGTGTCGTTGCGTCTGGATGTGGGAGCAGAGCAGTGCCTACCAGGTAGAGAAAACTAGAGCGGTCAGCCCGCTCAAACATCCCCGTGGCGAGTCTGACTCTTAATTGTTTAAACAATTTTATTCCAGATATACGAATCCAGCGCTTATTTGTTGTGATTTTGTAAGGCTGTTTTTATACCGAAACTTTATCGTTTATTCGGCGTGTATTCATTGGTATCACATTATTCATGTTGATTTTGAATATCGTTTGAACAACCCGTAAGGTTTAACTCATCAATACGTTTTGCCTACTCTTTTTGTATTGGTTCATTGCGCACTGGTCCATAAGACCTTTTATAGGTACTAGTGTAGCGCTGTCTTAAAGTATTTTTGTAAGGATCTACATATGTACACTCGCTAAAGGTTTAGCCCCAAAACTTTCAAAACGGAAAATATAAAGTAGCGACGTTTCAGTTATTTCATTGATCTGTGATGTAGATTCTCCACACCTCAAAAAACAATAAAAGCCAAACTTTTTTTAAAATAAAACATGTATTTTAAAATGTCTGTAGTTCTAGGGCAACTCCATCTCTTCCTAACTAAGAGATACTAAGTTACTGTTACTGTGTACTGGTAAAAAGTTGGCGTTACAAGCCTCTAACTATACCTTCGACGAAGAAGGCGTGGGTATGTATGTATGCCTGTCAATTCTTTTATACTTACTATTCTACGATTAAATTTACCTTAGCAATACGAAACCTAGTACTATCATACATATATACAGATAATCTACATATTCAGGGTGATTATATTAACTGTCTTGGACACCTGTCATAAACTAAAGTATACCACCATCAAACACGCCACAAAAATTAATTAAAATAAATAAAAGTGTTTCTAATGTGATATTATACATGTGTGGAGCTCGACTATGCTCGTATAAAGCACCAATTACAATAATTGCTTAAAGCCACACATTTGCGGGGAAACGCGGCGTACGTTATGTGCTATTTCTATTGGGTATTGTTATGTTTTAAGTTATTATACTAAACTTGTTTTAGATTACAGTTGAAGCCATTATCATCTGGGTAACATTTTAAAATTTTATTTTTTATATTTTTATTCATATGTAAGTAGTTATACATACAGTACTGGGCAAGAAATAATGCACATCAACCTCTAGAAAGGGACAATCGGCTAATTTCAGCTTTGTAGAGCGTTACAAATGAGCTAATTAGCTTGATTTGATGGTAAATCAAGGCATCTTGAACATCGAACAGAACAGGCGATGGTTGTACCGGGGACGGGACCCGTCTTGGGTGAGATGGGTCAATGGGGTAGTGAAGAATGCAACTGTTATTCCCTACTATAATCATAAGTAAATGGGCAAAAAAGATCAACGAGTCAACAAAGAAAAAGGCATCTTGCCTACTACTATAAAAACAAAAGCTAGCTATTCTATATATTTTCTTCTGTGATAAAAGTTAAAGTGTCCCAATGGGAAAAACACGAACTGTAGACACTAACGAAGTAAAAAATATGTTTTCTTAATTAAATTTTGCAACTACATTTTCTAAACAAGTAAAAACGTAAAAGTAATTACAGTTTCATTATGCGTCTAGAAGCAAAAGAAATATTTAATTAATCTGTCTAGAGAAAACGCTTAGAGGCATTTTTGTCTCCCTAGCAAAATTTACTGATTATATCAATTTCATTTTCAACTACGACTACGGTTGTTAAAGTAAATAAATAAATAAATGCACTTTTTTTTTATCCAATTAAATCAATATTTATATTTTTATGTGCACTGTTTAGTGGACCTTTTTTATGATTTGCAAACTATTTATGAAATAGGTTCATAGAGAGCAGTTTACTGTTACCATTTTGGTAAACTACAATTATTGTGGTTAATGTTCAACTAATGACATATCCAGTGGTACAAGTATTATTGGCTATAGGATTCAAAATATAATTCAGTGTCGTGTGTTTGCTTACAATTTTGTGTAAAAACTAAAACAAAGATGTAAAACAGGAATTCATTTCACACAGCATATTAGCACATTTTTTTTTTAATTTAAAACATCCTAAACACATAGAAACCAATCATGCTTATTGTCTTTTTTATGACATTTGATGAGACATCTGCTACTCAAGATAACTCGAGATAATCTCACTAATTTTATGAATTATAACGGAAACATTGCTTAATAACCAGTTCTATGAAAGGCTGTGGTATTACTGAGGTCAAACCAAATGTATCTAAGCATGTCTCTCCCACGATTAAATTATATTTTAATATTCTTTTGATAACTATTTGACCATTCATCTACAAAAAGGTGACAATCAAAACACTAACCGTCCAATACTATGAATTGGACTGTAACACACCCAAACTCATTTCAAACTTGAGGCTTGTCTTGCTTACAGTATTGATTATTTCAGTACAATACTACCTTAGTTGAAAGTAATTAAAGTGTGATGTCTGTGGCGTGCGGACATGTCATGTGACGTCATCGTAATAATTAGCCGACACACGTTTTTATGTTCAGCCATTAGGAGTTAAGTGAGTCGTAAATGTTTAGGTGGTATAATATAGTAATAGGGTTTAACTGATTACTAGACTGACTATGGCGTATACGCGTCTTAGTATTATGCTATAGTTATCGATGAAGTAACTCTAAAAAAGTTTAACATACTTTTAATTAATCTTACAGTCTCGGAGCTACCCTCCATTGCGTATTTTTTTTAATATAAAAAAAATATAAAAATTTTAATTATAAAATTTTAAAAGACAACCAAAAATAAGGTTTCACGTTTTTGAAGGTTAACAGGTACAGACATACATAGATACATTCAAACCTATGTCTACAATGGGATGGTCAGATTTCAGATCAGATCTAACGCCCATATTTTGACAAACAATTAGAATAGGTAGGAGCCGTTACATATAAATATTCACAGATACAAGAACACACTACCAACGTAATATTGAATTGTACTTGGTAAGCAGAATCACTAATTTATCATGATAAAGGGAGAAAAGTAAAGTTTTTTTTTTATTTAAAAAGACATCACCCGCATAAAGAATTTCTGTTTCGCGGGGGGCTCTACAAACATTCAATCAACGGACACAAGGAGCACCCAATATAGGGACAACTATTTGTGGACCACACAAATGTTTGCCCCGTGTGATGACCTCCCGTCAGTAGTCAGGGTCACTAACCACTAGACCAACAGGCTCGTCAAGTTTGACAACGTTCAAGGCACACCAAAAGTTTCACTACTGTTTAAAGATATTTAGAATCCCTAGCTGTCAGGTGGGCTGTGTGCTATTTTAAACTATCAAGAAGGAGTTTTATAACGAAAATTTCCTTTCAAATGACAAAAATAAATAAATTAACATGAACAATACGAAGTCTAAATGGGTTTGTAAAGCATTACGTGGCAATAACAGCGGCGACAATAATGAACTACAGTTTTATGTCTACCGTTAATGGTTGAATGTGTAGTAAATGTATTGCGCTAGTGTAAAAATAATTTGAGTTTTAATTATAACTCCAGCTTCGTGTAAGAATGAGCGGTGCAAGGTTTGTCTATAAAAAGCTTAGTGTGTTCGAAAATTAAATTTGAAAACCTGAAAATATCTCTTGTTCATATTATTTTATGTTTTCAGACTCTTTTATCGTACAGTACATATATGTATATACAATTATATAGTGCATGGATGACGGCATTGGGGTCACATACTACTACGTGAAACTAAATGATGGTTGTCAAAAGATGGGCATTTGAATCACCTCTGCTTACCCCTTCAGGGACATAGGCATACTCCCTGAACATGCACGCATGTTTGTAAAATATATTTATTTTTATTTACACTTTTTTTATTTATTAAACAACATACGGTTTTACTTAGATTTTTCCCGAATAGTTTCGGACAACACAGAGCCGGAAACCTTTATCAAGAGTTTGTGTATCAAGCGCAGCAACCACGAAAAACACATGAGTAAAATCTAATTAAATATGAATACCACTCTCAAAAGTAAACTTATACATCCCCGGAAGAGAGATATCTGCGGCTACAGGTAATTCACAGTTAACAGAAAATCTTAATGATTATTTAGCATAGGAAATCTAACATAGGAAGTCCCAAATATGTATTATTGATATTCTCAAATTGAAACCAAAACCTTCGAGTATCAACTTTCGAACGCATCCCAAAACATTACAAAACATGTAAATATCACATTACAACTTTTATCCATCGACAAGAAAAAACAAAAAATCGTATTTCATTCGTCAATATTCCGTCTAGTTATTATATTACACGCTGTCCCCGAGGTGTGGGGTTCTATGCATATTTTGTTAGGGTGGTAAAGACGCCACTGAACAAAGTAATATGGTACACGTTAGTTTTGAAGTTTCTCTTTTACCTTCAACATTTCAGGTTGTTTTTTCATTTATTATGTTAGATATCTATAGCTATTTGAAAAGTATATAATGTGTTCATCAAAATAGTATAATCTATATTATAAATGCTAAAGTAACGCCATCTATCTGTGTGCCAGTTACCTTTACATTTTGCCTTTAAACGGCTGAACCGATTCTGATAAAGATATTCATGATGTTATTTCAATCTCTGGGGAACGACAAAGGCTTTTACTTTTTATTGACATAGCATACGAACGAAGCCGCGGACGGAAGTTAGTAGCTACTAGTAGCTACTAGTAGCACTTTCAAAAAGGTTTAAAACGTTAGGCTGCTCTTAATGTTTGAATATCGAATTTTTACTTATTTAAACATGTTTAAAACAACTACCCTATAAATTTTAATTAGGTTTTGTTAACTGACGGCAAAACAACAAATAGGTTATTTTTGAAGACTAACGAATAACAGCATTAATATTACTTAAAATACATTTACAATTATACATCTATAGAGGTAAATATCAAATACCTCCGATTCTCCTTCAAATACGACTATAGAAGATAGATTCAAAGTAAAGCTACCAAACTATTCATATTCCTATTTGTCACGTTTGTTTCTTAGTTTCATTAAATAAAAAACAAGTGCTTCTACATATAGCTTTAGGATCATTAAAAAAAATATTGGAAGGTAATAAAATATGTTTATGGCTTTGAACCGACTTTTTATGTGTTCCAATGCCCTAGATATATATTTTATGAACTAATCGTTAACCACAGTGACAAGATTAGACAGTGCAGTTTTGTTTGTACTGCTTACTCATAAAATACTTTACTGAAGATAACAAATAGATTAAAAGCGTAACATGGATAATACTAACACCAGTACCAAACCCACGCTTTTCCATCACACATACTTTTTGCGTACACCGTCTAGGATTTGAATTACGATTATATGATATGACGATATGCGATTCTGACTCGCTTGAGCCTCATGCTTATAGACCTCAATTCATCTGTATAAACAATATCCCTTTCCTTTCATTTTTATCCTCCCTTTCGGATTCGGATTCGGATGACGGCAATTGCCTTGCATCCTATAACATAGCATAAATGTTATAGGATGCAAGGCAATATAATACATAAATGGGACTAAATTATGATAGGCCGAATATGGGAGATAATAACGCCTCTGTTTATCCCTTCAAGGATACAGGATTAAGTGCTTGATTTATTTACAAATCTTTCAAAACACATCTATTACATGCACCTTTAAAAAAAAAATTAAAAAGGAATCCATAAAAGATTTTCTTATTACCAACGATTAACAGTTATGATTATTTTCCAACATGGCAACAGTGACATTATTTATCCATTCTATTTTCACAAATATGTATGTTTGAAGTTTTTTTTTTTTTTTATGCGATAGGGGGCAAACGAGCAGACGGGTCACCTGATGGTAAGTGACTATCACCGCCTATGGACATTTGCAACTCAAAAATAATATTTACACAAATAGAAAATTGCTCTGACTTCACAATCGAATGTTCTATAGTCGCGTTACATTCGTAATATAAATTAACATAAAGTAACCTTGAACATCATAAACTACCAAAATAAGGATCAAATATAATTCCGACGTAACTATTAAACTAGAACCATATCCCACCGAGCGTCGTATATTTTGTAAGGTGAGTAAACCACACACTCGCTCTTTCCCGTTACACCTCGCAAACTGTAAAGGGATCCCAAATTTATCTTCTGAGTCGTTAGAGCGAATAATATTGCCGACTATTTTATTTAGAACTCAAGACGTGACTGAATCAACTTGTTTGGGTTATGAGGCCTTTGAAGTTTTAATACATATGCTATTAGAATTTGTGTATAGCTTGGTGGATGGTGGTGGATAGGTGTGCTGACTTAATATGTGGATGTCGTCTGGTTGTTTCTTTGATTTTTATTCGTATATGTGTTTTTAAGGGAAAGTTTTAGTTTTTTTTTGACAAATTGACCAAAGCAGATTGTATCGATGATTTGATATACATATTACTACTATTTGATTGTATAACATATTACTACTATCATGTACCTCCTTGCAAAATAAAAATTTACGCCGTCATTACTTAACTGATATCGCTTTAGTGTCATAATAACTTTAGCTTTAACTTAATTTTTAGAATACATTTAATTCATATTTGTTGAGTTATCACACTATTTGAGAGGCGATGCCATATTTACATTAAATTTTGAACGAGGTGAGTCTTAAGTTGTTTCTCAAATTGTTTTTCTTGATCTCACCCTGAACTTCTGTAATAAGTAGGGTCATCAGAGTTCCATGTTTGGGATCCTATATATCAGTGCGTCGGTGTAATGCGTAGCAATACTGCCTCTCTGAAAGCCCTGGTCGTGTCGTGTCGTCTCGTGGATTTTTATACGGAGAATAAAAAGCAAGGTTGATTAGAAAGGCAGTGGAAACGGATCATATCTTCTATCAACAGTAGGTTCTAGACACCTAATTATTTTCCTAGATACGATTAGTTATAATAAATAATTAAGCGTAGAAAACAAATCCCGCAGGAACATAGGAATTAATATTAATGTGTCGCATGGGATTTGACAAATATTCAAACAACGGATATAAAGAGCATCCAGACTCGGCATTTATCACGCGATACGACTCGACAAATACTTTTAGATTACAGAAATTTCTATACAGTGTGATGTTCGAACCATCTACTTTTTTTTTACCAGTTAGGATCACTAACCACTAGACCAACAGACCGGTCATATATTCATGTATGTATGTAACACTACTGCAATTGTTATTAATAGTATATATCTTAATTACGTACAGCAAAAGCTAAGATCAAATGTTTTGCTGACGTTTAGAATACAAAACTATACATGATACTAATATGTTTAACCTAATATCTATATTATAAAGATTTTCAAATTACAACCAGGTCCATTAGAGGCTGTGATTATACTTAGCTACTTTATTTTATACGATTTATACGTAATTTTGTTCGAGTTACATTTTTGTGGTTATGTTTATTACAAGCCGTTCTTTTCCAATTTTTGATGTTTCTTTTGCGTTTATGGTTATTGTTCTGCTTTAAGAAGCCGTCGCGTTATGTCTTCTATTAAACAGTCTTCTTCGAAAATTAGGTTATCTTTAATGCATTTACTTTGAGCAGCGGTACTAAATGTTATGTTAAATTCTATTGACTAAACATTGGACTTAAGTAAGAGATAGTATTTTAGTTAATCTTCTTATTTAGATGTTAGAAAGGTAATATGTTTGTTAGTCTCCATATTTTTTTATATGTTAGACATATATATTTCATATATATATATATATATGTATATATATATATCTATATAAAGTGTATATATGAACGTGTAAGCCGTTGGTGGAACCAAATCTAATTGGCAAAATGTGGGAGTTAAATACACCCCTGCCAACACATGCGTGAGCGTATGTACAACTGGGCACTTTAGGAATTAAAAAAAAAAGAACTAAAAAAGTAAACAAAAACTTGGAGTATATTGAAAGGGAAATAATAAAACAATGGAAGACAATAGACGGTCTAATTTAGAAGTGTACGCAATAGCTTTAGGAGGTCAGGTTCGTCACTCGAGCTGTCTATAGCCGAGCCCTCTACTTTCTAGTTTTGGTTTAAATTAGAAAAGTTATTCTTATAAAAAAACATTCTGAAGAATGTCGCTTCAATAGGTCATATATCTAATAAAAGTTGCATTCGAAATTTGAAGTTGGTTGTGATAAACAAATAAACAAACCGATAACTACAGCCGTTATTAATTTGGAGCTTAATTTAAAAAAAAAACATATAGCTTCTAAAAACTGTAGTAAACTAGGGAACAAAAAATGGTTTTTAAGTACGTAATTAAAACCTAAACAACCTGTTTAAGCACTGAGCGGTACTCGTTAAAACATGCTACTTTATAATCGCGCACGTTGAGAACTAATTTAGTTATAATTGAGATCTTGTGCAGCCTCAACCACAAAGCGTCTCAAACAAACTCATTACTGTGCTGACGTTATTATAATACTATATAAGCGCAGGTACGCTTCTTTCTGAGAATTGTTTGAAATATTTCGCACGAGTGTTGGAAATGAAAGACATGAGTGCATCTATATTCAGATACAGTTTAATGAAAAATTCAAACTATCCAATTTCCTAAAAAAAATATGTTTAAAGCATTTGTACAGTCATACAGTCTCACTATCCTTGCAGGAAATTCTAATTACATGTCTTCTTAAAATTGGCTCTTGCTCTTACTCATTACATTCCTGTTTGGAGTCTAAATAATCTTTCTATTCTTCTTACGCTAAAAGTTGGAAAATCTCAAAAATATGCCGTTCCGTGATATTCATTATAAAGATTTCTTTGTTACATCGAACTTTGAAAGGGTAATAAAAACAGACATGTCAAAATATTTTTTCTCCCTTTTAGCTATTGACTATCCAGCTTAAATCCATCAGTTAGTAATGACATAATCAGTTGTGACATGATCCTGCCGGTTTTCGATGAACTTCTTCCTATCCTAACTCATATCTATTTTTTTTATGTCTAGTAGGAACTTTCCCGTAGTGTGGAAAAAAGCACAAGTTATTCATTAACCCAAAAAAAGTAACTCTATCAGCTGGTACCATAAGCTTCTATGAGTATCGACCCATTTTAATCTTGCCTTTCTTCTCCAAATCAATTAAACGTCTAGTTTACGACCAACTTAGTCTCTTCTTTTCTAATCTAGTCCCGGTCATATTACCACAACTAGCCGGGAATATTACACGGCAAAATGGTGGTCTTAGCTCTACTTGATTTTAGTAACGCTTTCAACACTTGATTTTGACCTTTTGCTGTGGACAATGTGTTCTATAAACATATCTATAACGGCGATTGTCTAGTTTCGTAAATAACTTTTTGGTCACCAACAGCGCATATGCATTGAAGATTTGTGCACAGGTGCTCAAGAAGAACTGTCTAACACTATAGGTGTTTTAAACAGTGACTTAGAGAAGATCTGTGGTTGGCGCAACCCCCATTGCTTAAAAATTAATCCTGTAAAAATACAAGCAATCGTTACAACCAGTTCCAGGATGAGATCGAAAATGGATTGATCTAGACAATCCCAGATTTACTTTGATGGTATCCTCATTCCAACCCAAGACACAGTCAAGATTGCAGGTAGTGAGTAGGATCCTTAAAGGTCTGAATCTGCAGGGACTCTCAACAGACTATGTTACTTTCTTCCTGGTACCACTAAAATTGCACTAGCAGAGTCCTTTTTTCCTATAATGAGGTCTCTTAATTATGCGTACGCCAGTTATCCACGTCTTACCGAGGGCCAACTTGATAAGTTTGAGCGACTTCAAAATTTCTGCATCAGGTTCATCTTCAGACTACGCAAATATGTCTAAGTCACTGAATATTGGATTAAGCTCAAGTGGTTACGAATACGCCTTCGCTGGAATACTCATATCCTTTCACTCCTTTACAATATTCTGTTCAACCCTAGTACTCCACCCTATACCAAAAAAAATCTTTCAGTGGTAGAGCCATGCTTAGGCACGAATGGGCCGGCTCGACGGGTGCGATACCACGGCCTCACAGAAAACCGGTTGTGAAGTAACGCTTGCTTTGCATTTCCCCGAATTGAGTGAGGTTTCCGGAGGCCAATTCCCCCTCCCCCCTTTCTCTCCTCTCATCTCCTTTCTCCTTTTTTCCATCTCCTCATCCCTCCTCTCTTCTTTCCGCTCCCTGCATCCCCCATCCCTCATCATCCTCAAAGGCGGGCAGCGCACTTGCGACTCTTGAGTTGCAAGTGTCCATGGACGGCGGTGTCACTTACCATCAGGTGACCCGTCTGTTCGTCTGTCCCCCTATAGTATAAAAAAAAAAAACGTTTTGAATTTGTGCACGACTCCCATTTAAGGTATTTGAGGCCATCCAAGAATCTTATGTTTAAAAAGCATAAATACCACCAAATTGATGGATAAGTAATTTACAATAAAAGCTGACTAATTTTAATAAAATAGTGATGTGCACTTTATTTACTTATGGCTTACTTGGTAGTATATTTATCATTTAAACGTTTATATTTAAGTTAAGTTTATATTATTATTTATTTAATATGTTTATTTGCATATATTTGTGTTTGAATCTATACATATGCGTTTATATTTATTGTTGTTATTGTGTGAGCTTGTTTGTGTGCCTATTAAGTAGTAGACTCTTATATTGTAAATTACAGCCTCTCTTTTTAATCATATCTCTCTCTCCATCCAATGGTTGCTTTGAAGATATCGATAACTGCGATAATTCGGCCAATTGTACGTATCTTTAGTTACCAATTATTTATAAGCAAAATATTTCATCTGACTGTACAATAAAGAGTTAATCAATCTATCAGTTAATCAATTGTTCTATCTCTTGTAAACTATTTATTTTGTTGAAGAACAAAGTCTATTTCTATTGTATTCTATTGTCAGTGTTTTTGCTCGTGTGTTTTTGCCATTTTTACAAAGTAGTAATTCAGAACGTGCTTTTTTAAATCTAGGTAAAACTATCATTAGGCTGGTCTAAATTCTGCTGCTGGTCTAAGTTGGACTCTCATACAGCTACAGAGGTTTAATGAACTTCATTCAAATCAAGCAGTGTGTGTAACAATTGACAAAATCTCAATTATCTAATCTCATTCAAAGGTTTTGTTGCGTACCCTCCTCTCAGTAACAGAAAACTTTGTATTATTCATACATCGACGTTATACTTGAGGCTCGACTAAACCCAACAAACCAAAATACATTTCCAGCGACAGTCCTAAAAAAAATTCAAAGGCAAAACCAAACGTATTTTCAGGTTGACTCGTAATCGTAAAAATAATGTCATCCACTTCGTTTTACGAACTTCGCACTCGTCACGGGACATGTCAAACACCTAATTCATATGAAGCATCGCACTCAGGTGCGGTGAGATTTTACGAGCCCTCAAATTGAACTTGTTTGAGCCCACGGCTGATTAATATTTCCATCGAGGGGGCGGAATGATCTTTGAGTAGTGATTCGGATTAGCACCTTTGTTTTATTAAGTTGAAAACGGTTTCATATAAAAGTATTAATTTGTAAAGGCATTAAGTAAGAGTTTTTATTCTTTTCACAAATCTAAATACTTATAATACAAGTTAAGGGAATTTATCTATTTATCAATTAATTTCATCATACAATGATACAGCACTATCTTCGTAAATGTTACTAGAAATTTCTTAAAGAAATAATGAAATCCAATTTTAGAAATAAGTGTTCGGTGTATTTCAAATAATTAAGTACGTATTTTTTTTTTATTAGAATATCAACAGAAAGACCAGAACAAAAATTCAAAATATTCTTACATTTTATATAGAATTGAAATCCTAGGTTGCATCATATGGTATTGTATTCATTTAAATATGTGTACATACATGTGTATATTAATAATCTCAGCAAAATTAATAAGCAAGTACTTTGAACTTTTTTACAATAAAAATCGCAAAGATTCAAAATAATTAAGCACTTGAATGTCAAAGTAAATAACCCAAATCTATAGTAATATAATAAACCAATGAGTGTTTTTTTTTGTTTGTTTAAAGGAGCTAATCTCTGGAACTCATAGTTCGATTCGAACAATTGTTTTTGTATTGGATTACTTCAGGAATAATTAACTATAATAAATAAAAACAGCTAAAAGTTATATCCCAACTAATATCGTTATTACTTATCATATTAAAGTTGTATGAAATAGGATTTGGCTTGGCCTCCCGTAACTTCATTCACACAACCCAAGCAATCCGTACTTCTGAGACGTGTGCTAACTCCAATTTAAAAAAAAATAAATAAAAAGGTTAATGTTTAAAGAAGTAATGAAAGTTATCGTAATTCAATAATCACGTTTACATACAAGCCAAAGTTTGAACAAACTTTTGAATTTATGTACCAAAATCATATCGGCGTCTTTTATCACGAAACGTGAGAGGAACGAAACGAAACTTGGTCTAGACGTATTAAAAATTAAACCTCTTCGGAAAGTTTTCGATAAACTCCCGATATTATATCGTGTATAAATAAAGGATATTATTATTTTTGCGAAGTTTTCTCTGAGCTTCGATATCGGGTAAAGTGTGGTGGTAGGGGGGTGAGGAAACAAAACGGATCAGCTGTATCTAGCTCTCACAGTGAGGGAGCTCAAATGGACGAGGATGCAGATTACCTAGATATGTGGTGCTGAATTTTTATTTTGAGTTTGTGTGAAGACAGCTCAGTAGGATGCGCGTTACTTATTTATATATCAGCTCATGGTTGATAAATGTTTTGAAAAATATAGTCTAGATAATTATATGATAAAAAAATATATTTAGTAATAATTAAGAGTAATATTTAAAATTGTACATTTATTTAGGTAAAAATATAATTATAAAATGTAAGTTTGTTTATTTGTCTATCAGACCGATCATGGAGAAATTTTTAAATGCAAAGAGCTTCGAGTAGCTTTTACACAGAACAAATTAGTGTCATTTTGTGATATCTAACTTGAAAATTATTAAGAAATATAAACTTCGGTCGAGTAGCAATTTTAAATGTTACATTTTGCGGCTTAAAAATCCTGTGTGTTATTTGTATACTACTATTTATTTTTGTGATATATTTCATCCATATCCAATTAGCCGTTCTAGTTCTGACAGCACTTAGAAGTAAGATGAAAAATACCTACAGCTTTCAAATGCTGGAATGCTCATCCAGCATTATTACACCAACGTTTGTTCCAAAGTTGTTGGAGTTTGGGCGCGGACGATATGAGCACCTTATTTTTCGCACATTACACTTTGAAATTGTTTGAAATATGTTATAGCAGTCATCGCGTGTGAGCACAACTTGTTTAAACACTATCATGGCCGCTGTTTTCTTTACGTAACATGTTTTAAAGTATGCAACAAAATACTTTAGAATGTTTATTGTATATTTTAAAGATAAAATGTAGAATGTTCTTATTATTAACTACATACATAAATGACTCACGACTATATCATGAGGACAAGCCTATTGCCGTCATTCAGGCACTGTACTAATTGTTAAAAGGTACGTATTATGACATGAAAACTTAAGATAACATTGCACATTAGGTATAGAATAAACCATTCGGTAAAACTAGTATCTGAACTAGGCGACTTGTGTGAGATCACCACGTAATAGGGGACAAGCCTATTGCCGTCAAACGGGCACAGTATGACTGTATACATACTGTCTGATAGAACAAGAACTATAAGGCAAATGTGTGCGTATGATTTACGATCGAACGTGTTTGCAAATTTTCAGTTTCGTAGGAAGTAAGTAAAAATGCTTTTGCATACTTAAAACTGTACGCCGTTTCTAATCAAAGTGATGAAACGCCTTAAAATGGATAATTATTATGACTATGAGGTTGTGGGTTCGTACTCAATCAGTCAACAGTCGCTTAGTAAGAGTTAGTAGGAGAGGTTTTCATGAATTCTTGTAATGCACATATACCATTGTAGCTTGGGGAATTAAAATAAGTCAAATATGGTAATAAACAAATATTAAATTTACTTTTTTCAAAATCGTACTGTCGTCAGTACTTGGCTGATTTAATAGGTACGTATACATTTTGTAGAGCGTATACATTTTGTAAAGTAATTTACTTCGCTATCTAATTTAAATGCATTTGAAAGGAGGCGACAACGTTGAACGTTCTCTACCCATCTCTGATTAGTTTCAATACGTTTTATTTATACATTACGCTATGTAGAGCCATGAAGATCACAAAAAGATGTACAGAATAGAGCTAAGTTTCTTCACATTAACGGGAGACATTGTTTTGGTATAGTAAAATACTTGTTTAATTGATGACTGACATTGGTTAAAGATGTTTATAAATGAAATGACTTATGTAACAACAAACCTGTTAAACGCCTTCACACCTCCCGCATGAGAAATGATTTGTGTCTAGCGGGGGACTTGAAAAACATCCAAATAACAGGCATTAAGAAAATCTAGACTATGTTTTAATAAAGACTACTAAAAGCTGGTATTTCACAATAATCAGAACACTAGTTTTTAGAAAAAAAAATGATTTCGTAGCTGTTCTCTACGATGCTACGCTGTATGTTGATTGCTACGAGATGGCTACGATAAAAACAACGTGTAATGGAAGTCAGAGAAGGGTTTATAAAAATCTAATTAAATAAATTGAAACACTTCGTACGACACAACAAATAAATATGTTGAATTTTTTCATTCTCTTCCCCAAAAATACGAAGAAAGATAAAACGATAGCAAAACGATCAGCCAATAAACAAATACCATACCATAAAAGAGTTAACACGAAATTCCGATGAATTCACAATAAAGTTGGAAAAAAAAAACATATGGTCCACGGTTCGCGAGTTGTAACAAAGATCTGAGGGGATCAAGATTCTGCAGAACATACTAACGCTTCATCTTCAGAGTTAAGACATGAGCAGTAGCGATGATACAATAAACATATGGTAGTGGATGAGTAGTTTTATCACTTATTGAAAGTATTTAACTTAATCCTAATTATAGTGAAATATTTTTTTGCACATAAAAAAGTATATATATCAGTATTTCTTTTAATAAAATATTGGGTAAATTAAAAAAAGTTAAGTACATAATATATACGATCACGCCTGCATTCCTTATGGGGTAGAATTTGTTACCACTAACGCAATAGAGGCCAAGCCCATTGCCGTCCATCGACACTATATATCTGCATATACTGTCTGATAGATAGCCTCTCTTCTCTTTTCTTGACTCTCCGTCTCCACCATCTTATTTATCTCCCTACATTCTGTTTCTATCGTCAAATCACGATAGAAATCTTCGTTCTACTCACAAGAATCTTCACTTATGTCCCCGTCATAGTTCTGACTTTGTTAACTCTTCCTTCTATGTCCAGTCAGTCCTAATCTGGAATGCACTACCACTCGAAATCAGGATGTCCACTAACCACTTTATTTTTAAGAGGAGGGTACGTAACCTCCTGTATAATCAGTTGGCATAAATTTCACACCGTTAGTACATATTTACCAGACTTTTATAGTGTTTATTATATGCGTTGTATGTATGTACATATATGTATATATATATAAGTTTGTATTTATTTATATATATGTATGTAGCTATATATTAGTATATGATGTATAAAAGTAATATATGTATATAATTAGGTCATATTTTATAATAATCAAACTAGTACCTCTCTCACCTATTTGCACCTACAACCATTTATTTTTGCCACAATCCAAGGTTAACTAGGAGAGAATGCCTGAGGCATTAAGTCCCCCTTTGTACAATATGTGCAATAAGTCAAAAATAAATAAATAGCCATCTGACCTTAGTTTTCTTTTACAACACCACCGGGAAGAGATGGGGCGGCCCTATTCTACTCCACCTTGAACCACACCGCAGGTTTGTGTAGTGAAAGTAAAGTCTGAGTACCAAATCAGTATATAAAACTATCATTCATAAGTTTGTTGTTAATTCATAAGATTGTTGATAATCGATTTATCTTTCAAACTACCCCTTCTCTTTTATCTTCCCTTTCCCGCTCAATATACTACCGATTTCATTCCCAAAGTGCCCGGTGCAATAGGGTTGCTTTCTATTAAATCAGTGTTGCAGGAGGACTAAGTTATAATTACCAAAATGTGAGAATTTAAAATCCCTTTGCAGACACAAATGTATGTGTATGGTACTCTGTTTATTGTTATCTATTGGGCTGCAAATGCCAACTCGGCAAAAAGTATTTCACAAAGTAAATAAAATATTAAAATCGCTTTTCGCTTGTAACTTAATTGTACAAAAGTTTTAAGTGTCATTTTATTAAGTCTTCGCACAGATCGAGATCCGATCGAGATAGCTGACATGTGTAGCAGACGTGTCTAACAAATTCCTCTCAACTCCTCTAATATCCTTTTTAAAGAACAATGAGACGCTCCATCGTTTCGAAGAGGATTTTCGGTCTTTATCTTTGTGTGATATAGTGTTGTGAGGTTCGGAGAATATGTTGCCATTGTATAGCTACATTTAGTGGTTACAGAATATTCTAGAAGAGTAGCCTGTTGGTCTAGCGGGAAGTGACCCTGATTGCTTAGCAGGAGGTCGTGGGTTTGATTCTCATATGGGACAAAGTTTTGTATGATCCACAAATAGTTGTTCGAAGCCTGAGTGTTCTATGTGTTTGTATGTTTGTAAAGTCCCGTGATACAGGGATAATGGATTCTACAACAGTTACCTTTAAAACAGAAAAATTGTTGGTACGTTTTTTAAGTGTTTTAGACTCAAACTTAAATTTAAATCAATTGACTTCCTTAGACTTCACCATTAACTTTTTCTATATTTTACTGACGTTACCTAGGAACATTACATCGTATGTCGCTTACGCTCTTACGAATATTCAAGTTATGTGACGAAATTCAGGCTGTAGGTCAGACAAAGAAACATTATACAAAGACACATACGTAATTTCTAAAAACATAACCCTCCTTCTAGAACAGTCAGATAAAAAAGTATAGCACCTTACTAACAAAGAAAAGGCACCTAAAATTTTATTTAAAAAATCAATGTTCACGTGTGGCATTTATCGCAACTCTCATGCACCCGGCAGATTGAGGGTTAAGATTCGCTCGTTTGTATTCAACACGCGTACAGTACGCGAGGTAACCCGCCCGTGCCAACGGTAAAAGTTTTCAGTGCGGACGGGCCCTAAATATCGGGAGATTCTATTAGCGTATCGATGTTTTATGGCCGAATGAGGGTTCTGATATTTGATGTCTACGTAAAATTATAATTTATGGATGAAAATGATTTTACTTTATTTTATTTTTTTACGTTGTCCTTTTTTCGGTGGATAGATTACTATAGAATTAATTCATTTATTTAATGATACAAGCATTTCATTTGCATTTAGCATTTGCGTTTCTGAATATGTATGTACATGTTGTTAAATACAGGGTTGACACAATAAAGCTGTGTTTAGTTAAAGTCTAGGCACTGCCATGTAATATATCACGATGGACATGATGATTTAGAATTATTTTTACTAACAATTAGGTAGATATTTTGAAATACAAATCGCAAAAAGAATATTAAGATTATTTTTAACCGAATAAATCAATAAATTAACCTGTTTGAGAATCTCCTTTATTATTTTAATATCAAATAAATTTGAATTACTTGGAAAGGTTTTGATGCTTGTTAAGATTATCATCCATCGCAAACGGCAAACATCTTTTAAAAAATTGAAAAAACATTCACGAAAATCTACCAAAAATATGTTAAAGAAATCATTACAGATACATAGGTAGCGTGGAGCACTGCCAAGTTTGTTCTCAACACGCCAAATAAAAAGAAGTTTTTACATCAAAACTTTATTTTCGCGTTCCCCGTGCTGATTCGTACGTGAGTCCGACTATATTTTGCGCTGATTACTGTATCTTGGAAGTACATGAACTTTACGCCCGTATTTATTCCCGTCGCCTTACCGACTTAGTTGCATTGTAGTTAGTGGAACCATTTTAAAAAACGTTTAATGATTTTAGTTCTACGAAAATGTTTTAGTTTTATTGTGGCGAAGTGTGAACTACGTTGAATATTGCATTTCCGTCACGTGCGTCGTTAACGACAGTTTCTAAGACTTTAAGTCCATTGATTCTTATTAAGAGATGAACAGTGAATTCATTGCACGAGTCTTAAGCCTTAATGGTCTAAGTCTAAATGGGAATAATTAGATATCTGATTCGATTCGATTTGCTAATTTATTGTTAGTATGCAGAGGGTTATCTTAGTCGATTAAACTACGAATATACGTTGTGATTATAATGTAGGAAGAGCTAAATAATTTATTCAAAATAAGATAATAATAGGCAAATATATAAATATGCAGTAACTGTTTTCTTCATTGTATAAAAGTTATATTTTTTTTTATCTTTAGAAGCTATTCAAAACAGTCCTTCTCCTTTTCCACAGTTAAATTTCAATCTCTAACAATCTGTGTAAAAAGATGATGTTCTGTTGTACTTTTACTCGTAAAGGCCGGCAAAGCACTTGTGACTATTAAGTTGCAGGTGTCCTTGGGCGGGAGTGCTGGCTTACCATCAGGTGACCCGTCTACGCCTTTGTCCCCTGTCCCCAAAAACATTCAAACTGATTACATAGGCTATTTCTTAGGTAATATTATTTTGAATATGGGCATTTAATACTTATTTCTTCACGGTATCTAAGTGCCAGTATCTCAAATCCAATAATTTTGTTTTATGATTTTCATTTGAATGCCACCTAAAAGTGTTTAAATCCTTATTGATATTCTTACAATAATTACATTAATTATCTTCTACATCGACATTCTCTATTCCCTATACATGCCACTAATGAGATAGCAGGAAGCGTATTTTCTAAAGCGTTAATACGTTCGACGACTTGTTTATGCTAAAGGCTGTTCATGTCGTCTCACAATGTTTGTGTAAAGGCGGGAAAAGCTTCAAGTGCTAACGAATTCTCTAATGCAAAGGATTAGTGTGTGTTATTGTTGCATGTTTTCAGAACGTTTCGACGGTGGAAGGGTTACAATTTTGTCTGTTAAAGTCGCGGAGGAAACTTAACTGTCTTCAGATGAGTTTCGTTTTAAGGAAATCATACATCTGTATATGTACTTACACTGATATCTACGTCTATAATTTAGATCCACTCATATAACAGGGGAGCAACATATTGCTGTCATCCAGGCACTGTAGGACTGTATATAAATTGCTTGATTGATAATAGTCCGACTTCTTAGTCGCTTTTTACGACTCCCTCGGGAAGAGATGGGGTGGCCCTATTTTAGGGGGCAACCCAGTAGACGGGTCACCTAATGGTAAGTGACTACCGCCGCCCATGGACACCTGCAACTCAAGAGTCACAAGTGCGTTGCCGGCCTTTAATATATAGGGGTACGCTCTTTTCTTGAATGTTTGAAGGTCATATCGGTCCGGAAATAATCTTGTTGTTGCATGTTTAAATAGTTAGTTCATTTGTTATTTATACATACATACATACTACTACTACATAGTATTTGGGCTGGCCATATCTTCAGTCGAACTTATGGTCAACACTGGCGCCGACATGTGCTAGACTGGAGACCGCGATTAGCAAACCTGGTGTGGGGCTAGCTAACTGGGTGGCTGGTAAACAGACGGAGATAGTTAGCACTCCTTGGGAGAGGCCTTCGTCAAGCAAAGGACTGCGATATGCTTTAGATAATGCAAGATAGTATCCTAGGAATTATTTCATTTTAATATTAGACGTTATTTTGTAGAACGTTACTCCTAAACTACTACTCACAATTATTATCAGCGTGTCGCTGTTAGCTTATAGACGAAAATACATTAATCAGTCAGCACTTTTGCAAACAAAAATCTGGTGTACCCCATTTCCTTTTTCATATTTAGTAGTAATATTTGTGAAGCTAAACTAGTTACACCTTAATAACACACCTCACTCTAAATCATTCAGCACAAAGGCTACATATATCTTTAGAATATACGTACATAGCGTATTTCAATTCAATTAATGACAAACAGTTTTGTAGGCAGTAAATGGAGACGGAAACAGTTCGTTATTTCCTAATGCAGTAATGAACATAAAGTGGTATCACTTTATGTAATGTAATTTTTATTTTGCGTGGGTGCACGCGAACTGCTGTTAGGCTTTTAATTTATATGTCACATAGTCAATATAACCACTGTTTATGAGGTCGTTTATGAGTACAAAGAAAAAAGTAATTGATCTCGACTACGCTCCCGACATATTTTTGAATTTAGTTGGACCTTGTGAATGCTTCAAGAAGTTTTAGGGGAGTTGTTCATGTAGAATGTAGAAGATCAGAAAATGGAATGCCTTTTGTCTTATACGTATTTCTAGGAAATAAAGAAGAGCTTGTTCTCCTAAAAGTGTGAGACAGAAATGGTTGCAAATACCTTTATGAGGTTAAAATGTAGGTTGTACTACTGTACAGACACTATGTTCTCACACAGCTTTGATGCTGTTTTGATTGCGATGTTCTATCTTTTCGGGAAGTTACTAGGAGAGATTCGATGAAATATTTGTTCCACAATTAAAAGAGAACAAGCGAAAGATACTTACATAATATAAATTCTTAATTTTAATTTAGATTTAGAAGCATTTGAAGTAACGAAGTGTTTGGGAACGTTTAGAAGAGCTACCTAGACATAGTAGACGAGTCGGGCGAATTCAATTCTAGCAGAAATCTTCGTATCTTATATTAGCACATCTCATCATTTGTTTTAGACCATTCCTTGGACATCAAACATCAAACGTCTGTTCACTGTGTAACTAAAATACTGGGTAGTTGGTATAACCAATGTAGTAACAATATGCATATTCAGGTTTTGGTTATTTCGCATCAAGGAGTATTGTGTAAAAGTAGCATCACTAATGGATTAGCGGTGGCACATGCCGCACAATGGGGCTAGTGATGTACTGCAACTAGATGGACACGTGTGGAAATTGGACGAAATTGATGTTCTGCGGTTGGTTTCCAGTTTTGCATTGTCCAATGTGTCACGAGAATTCATGGACTTTTGTATGTCGAAAGATACGTCGTTAAATTGTTAGTATGTGGTTTCTTTTATCTGCGAGCTTTGATCATATTGCATTGAAATGTCACGATCATGGGTTCATTTTATTATTAACATATACACTGATTATGACGTGTATAAATATATATACATTTAATTATTTATTTGTTCGAGTATATGTAACAGTGCATGACAGTTTGATATAAAACAGATGTTAGATAAAATTATCATGAACACTTTAGTTGCACTAGTGTAAAACTAAAAGCGATCGCCTGACTTAGAATTTGTAAACAGATCGTTATTTATTAATGCAAAATAAAAATAACATATTAAGATTATTAGAAGATTAAGATACTACAAATTATACTCGCACAAAAGCAAGCCCACTAAAATAATATGTAAAATAATATGTACTGAACAATTATTATTTCAGTGTCATTAACAATTTCTAACATATTTTCTGTGTGCGAATAATTTTATTATAATAAATATATACAATTAATATATACCTATAGTACAATGAGTTGCTTAACATGATCTAAAGATAATATATTGTAAGTCTCTTGGTTTATAATTTCTGTTAAATATTTTAAAACTAATTTTACTGCATATATTTTTGATAGAAAATAAACGATATGAAACAAAAGAATATAATTTAACTACGACTACTTGTGTAGGACACCCCAAACAAAGAGCATTTTCTATATATGTTATATTAAAGATTTGAAAAATGTGTACTACGAGAAATATCGATTAATGACATATATTTTAGTTTCAAATATAAGTCACCAAAAATATGAAGAGAAAATATGGTACGTGTCCTACACACGTACCATATTTTCTCTTCATACATATGAACCATTATTTTTAATTTCTTACATCCATGACGTACGTCTCAAATATACAACTTCATCAAATTCCATATTAAACGTTTTTATTATAAAAAAAATCATTAAGTCAAAAAGTCCTCGCTTCCAGCATTTATATTGAATGGTTCGTGTAATCATTATCCACGTATCGCGATCATTAGTGAAAACCACTTCAGTTATTGTCGACAGACCGATAGGGTTAATAGCTCGCTTTATTTTTGCCGTTTAATGAGCACTTAGAGAGAAAGCATTAAAACGTGGAATAATTATAATGACACTTGTACAGATACTATATTGAAAATGTGGTTGAAAGCGTTCATAATTAAATTTGTAAGCTTCGGAGTTTTCAGTATTTTAACGTATACTACGTTAACGAGAACGTAGAACGATGTTGATTTAATTTACAAAAAGATGACCTGATATAGCTAGATAGGGCACTATAGATGGTTTATTAGTTTTTGTAAGACATGATCATGTTTTAAAGGATTGGACTGTTATCTATCAGACAGAATGTATGCAGACATAAAGTGACGAGTAGACGCTGGCTGGCTAATTGTGGGTGTTTTACATCTCCGCCTACCCCACAGGTGGTGCAGGTGTTAACGTACGTATGTATGTGTGGTTAGAGGGCTAGGTCTTCGTCACCCGATAGCTTGAGTTATGCGACAGGTATGCGACCTTCACTTACCGCTTCACCTATTGCTTGTACTAACCAATCCATCTGCATAACCAATATCCATTTCCCTTTTAATTTACTCATAATTTTCCCATCTAATTCCACTAGTGCTCGGAGGCTTGTATCATGTTACTTTTAAATAACTAAATTTTAGTCGGCTAAAGGTGAGCGTCACTAACACGTGTGCTTATTTTTTCTTAATTATCCATAAGTTTTTAATATCGATAAGTTTTTACTTTAAGATTTAAGTAAAATGTGTATTTTTTTAATAACTAAAAAGATTTCCTTTGGAGCTGAAATTAAAATAATTTTAATTGAATTTCGCTGTTCCTGTACTGTTTCAATTCTTGACTGATTTATGACAGCTGTCTCAACTTTGCTAATTAATGTAATTTATATATAAGTTTTTCATAATAGAAATTAACAGGTTTTACTTTAATTCTATATGTTTGGAGGTACAGAAGTTTTGATTGATGACAGTTGACACAATTCCTTTTAGATGCTTTTAAATGAAATACATATTTAAAATCATAAACAAATTAGAAACAAACTGTTTTTTATTATTTTTTAATGATTTTAACCTACGAGTATATCTTATACCGATCCGTGTTTGAAACCTACATTTTGCTAATTAGAATTTAGTCTCCATAACGTAATTCTGGACAAGCCTACCGCCGTCAACAAGACACTTTAACAGTTAATGATAGGAAATTAGGGGCGTATTGAAAGGGAAACGAAGAGGAGTTAATGGAAGAAACAGATGGTGCGTATACGGTTGGACTGGGAAATGTAAGCAATAGCTCTCGTGGTTGCATATCTGTATCTCAAACTGGTTATAGCCGGGACACCTTCCGGCTATAACCAGTTTGAGATAGCGAGCCCTCTAACTAAAGTTAATAAAAGTTGGTGTCCAATTTATTGTGAGAAAAGGAATACCAAAGTACTATTTCCTCGAATCATATCTTTTTAAAGAGTTAAGAGTAATATAAATGAATACCAAATTATATACAAGATGATAGATAAAAAATATAATAACATCCTATAGTGTTATGAAAAATAATTTAATTCTTCCAAAAACGTTATTACCAAATATAAGCGTTTAATTAGTTTCCCTCTGAGCCCGAGAGAGGTCTGAGATCCTGAGATCTACAGTTAAGTATATACTTACAATCCAACCCAAGGGCACGCTGTTAGGCTTTTGATTACAATACCTTAACAGGAATTGGGCACACAACCTTTTTTTTTTATCATACTGCGGGGCGACGAACAGAGGGAGTTGGGCCTCCGATACTATCGGTTATCTGTAAAGCAGAGGTATTACTCAGACCGAGCCGGCCTATTCGTGCCTAGGCGTGGCTCTGAAATGGCAAAATATGGGAATAACTACATATCATGCCGAATCTAGACTAGACTAAACTACTACTACTAATATAAGTCAAATACTACTATATTTTAGTAGTATTTGACTTATATTTTGGTATACATTAGTTAATGTCATCATTGATATGGAGGGTAAGACTTTTAAAGTTTTAAGTTTTTGAAGTCTAGCCTACCTACCTAGTCCACGCGGGTGTTGAGAGGCACCATTAAAAGACAAGACAAACATTTGTGTCGAATTAATATATAGACGGAGACTTATATTTTTATAAAACATACTTATATACACACACTTATGCATATGTCTCCGAAGCGGTACTCGTAGAAAGAGGTGTCTACTACTTCGGAGACATATGCGTTATCTGGGAATCGGTTTCCTAACACTCGCGGTATCGAGGTAGCCGAGGCTTCAACAACTTGCCGATCATAATTTAATCCCACTTGCGTATTAAGAGTCAAGCTTATTGTCATCCGGACACTGTATTACTGTATATATGCGGTATGATAACTTAACATTCACATAACATTCCGATACTGTATTATCTGTTATACATATTAACAAAAATAGTTCATTTATATTTTCTAAATGAATATATAAGTAGACTAATTGTGAATAGTTTAGAATTCACAATACCAGTGGTGTCACATATTCATTACTAGTTAATACTTTTGCGATTGAAAGTACTGAAAATGTAAAGTGACTCTAATTGTATTACAAATTTGCTATGTCCCGCTAACTTACGATGGTATAGTTTCATATTTTATTAAGTTTATGGGACTGTAAGCAATCATCCGAAAATAGTTTTCTTTAGTCTTGAGCAGTAAGAGTCGTGACTGACATATGTTGTGACTGATTCTCGGCAAGGTCTAGACAAAATTGAATTACCGTCCATATACAGAAGTTGTTTCACCTGTATCGTATACTTTTATATTACTAAAAGACATTATATTTAACTAAGACACTGGTTAAAATATTAGTTACGCTATTTTTAGCATTGTTCATTGACATCATTGACATTGTTGAATGCTCGTGAACCAAAATGTTGGGTAGCGCTACATTTGCTGTGCCCTAAGTCCTAAATCAATTATAAAACAATCAAAATACCATTTTAATTCGAGAACTGTAAGGTTTACTTCAGAATCAAACAAGTGAACATTTAATTCCGTGTTTGAACTTTACTCCGTATTGAATAGCAAAAGAGCAACATTCACACAAGTACTTACAAAAGATAATGTTCAGGCACCCAAAATTTGTCTTCTATATAGTATACATCACAATTAGTTGACGAACAAAAGTCCCTGAGAAGTTGCGACGGTGGCAGCCTCTCTTAATTGGCAAAAGTTTCTTGACGAAAAACTGGGGAGCGCAGAATGAACGAATGAGCGAATGAACGGATGAGCGAATGAATGATCACAGGAGGCAGTGTAATTAGTCAAAAATTGTCACGACTACGAAGCGTCCACGATAGGTATGAAGTACTCACGGTGTTTGCTGCGAATCATTGCTTTATCTCTGATAATGGTGAACAATATTGGCTCGAGCTTATTTAAGTAATGGACTAATTATCTTTTAAAATCGGAATCAAGACATAGTAAGTATAACTTTTGAAATTGGAATCAAGACACAGAATTCTATTGTTAAAAATATTTTGTCTTTGTATTATTTGTAACTTGATACTTGGAAAATGTTTGGATCTAGACCTTATCTAATTACATAGTAATAAATGTTGAAGGTTGTTAAAGAAATATGAACTCAGATTGCATTATAAACTTATCTGTTTTTGGTGACGTTTTCTCTAAATTTTATATCCTACGTGACTCCTATCACTTAAGTTATCTTATTTTAATGGCCTAATTATAGTTTATTCACATTTAATTATATTTTTAATATTAATTTCACATTTCACAAAGCGACCTATAGTTGCAGTAACACAGAGGGTTTTTTTTAACAGGACGATTTCAAATAATCATTGAGTAGTTTTATGAAATAATGAAATTGAAATTGCAAATTTGACTAGTCGAATCCATTAGGGCGCCTAGACTCTAGGACGTGAGAATGAAACAAAATAAATACATTTATTCAAAAGATAGAACTCGCCTTATTGCGCAGTCCGGTAATAGGGTCCGTTAATATTGGTCTTTCGGTATGTTTAAGACACTACAGAGTCGAAATAGAAAGCAATAGTATGAAATAAAAACTTTATGACATATGGATACATGTCATAATGTTTTAGTTATGACGACAACAATGACACAAAACGTGGCAGGTATTTATCTTACTAAAAAGAAAACCACTAAACTCTTAAGCAAAAGGTCCGATAAAGAAAATACGCTTCAAAACTCTATGTTAGAAAAAATGTCAAAAGGAATACTTTTAGAAGAAAACAAGTCTAGAGGGGAATTTCAAACTAAATAAATTCACCTCATCAAGTGTAAAGGCTCTAGAAAAAGTAGAATCTAGAACTGTTTACTATTTATTGACAAGACTTTGAGAAGCCTCACAATAAAAGTTCAAAGTGACTAGTACGTAAAAACTAATGGAAAAATATTTAGGTCAACACACTAGTATATCATCGAGTGCTCCACACTCAAAGAGAAGTTTGTACATGACATCGTAATGTAGCACAAAAACAAATATTAGTACACTCCCTCATAGTTACGATCAAAAAGTTAATGAGTTTTTTGTAGGTGCACAAGTAAAAAAACTCGCGAACATTATGAGAAACAGTCGTCACGTAATAAAAGAGAAACGCTACAAAATATGCTCAGAAAAATGAGCGTCACAGCGGGACAGAAAGACGTACAGTTGCTCTCATTAGCCTCTAATTACGGGGGTCCGAGCCGAGCGCCGCCGACGACGCCCGACCGCTGCCGGAAATTCAAATTTAAATTTCGTACGTTCCTTCTATTCGAGCAAATTGCGATTTTTCACCAATAAAAAAAGGCAATACCGAACTGAAATTTTAAACGGTTATTGTTTCCTTTTTATGTTAATGACTCGTATTGAAATTTTGTAACGGATGTTCTGAAATCGGCATCGGTCGTTTAACTCCGATAACGGTCGGGCAAGATTGAGTTCCCAACGTTTTTATTGTTGTTCCTTGTTTTGTTCACGTAAGGGCCTTTTATTGTTTCTCTTTTTCGAGAACACATTCCTACAAAAGTAGAGGTTTCGCATAGTACAATATGAATTTTCTCATAAACTTTCAAGCTCTTATAATAAAAAACATCTCTTCCAAGGAAACACTTCATTAAGGCACTCAAAGGGGCTCGCTGGCGATTATCAGTACCGATAGCGCTTAGCACGGCAACACCATATTATATTAAAAGATTTTTACAGGAAGACTCATCTATGACCGCAAGCGATGGGCGCAGGCCTCCCTACTTTTCATAATTATCACTCCCCCCTGTCATCACACCGGTTGAATCGCGTATCTTTAATTTCGGCCGTCGTCAGAGCCCAAAATTCCTTGCATTCGTAAGAATTAAAACCGGCGATAAAGGGAGGGCTGTTACTTCTTATTAGACACGACACTAATAACCGTTCTCGCTGTCCTCGCGTGACAGTTTTATACTACACAAATTAGAAAGCAAAAACGTCGGAGTGGATTTGCCGGTAACAAAAGTGAAGATTCGGAAGGATGAATTCGGATAAAGCGGGCCATTCGTGAGTCGTTTGAAAGGAGTTAGGCGTCGGGTATAGACGGTTAGCGGGCCATGAACGCGGGCGGGCCCAGCGTGGAACATTAAAACGTTCCGCGCGCTCGCCCGCCCTGCCATGCGTGATGGGGACGCACCGGACCATCAATTTTAAACTCAGTTTTGTTTATAAACGTCAGGATGCCTCGAGCTATTTTATATTTTTTTGGTTCTGTTTTAATTTCGGCGAGTGTACAGCGTATTATTACACGCGCCGCGTGTGTCGTTTACGTAAATCAGATGTGCCGTTAAAATAATGGTGTGAAATGTAATGTATGTAAAATTTCAGCAATATGGTGGTGTTTTGGTGTTCATTGCGTATTACCTATTAAAGTGTCGGCGGTTTACGACAAGCTGTTATTGTTAACTTTCAATTATTGTCGGTCTGTTGTCCGACAGTGTTGTCCGCTGTTGGACATTCACTGTTATTGGCGTTTTATTTGGATATTTGTGTTTTTGTATGCAGATAATTTAATTTCTTTCCATAAAAGCGATGAAAAATTCACTGTTGAAGATAGACTTGCGCTCTTCCATTCTCGGTGAATAGTTAAACTTAACATAAATAATATTATACCCTTGTATGATTAAAATATTATATCATATAATAAAAGAAACACAGATAATGGCTTACTCTCAGCGAGGCATATGTTTATATGTCAACATACTGGCAACAAGACACCACCCTACTAACGTAAATGTACACATACGAACAAAAAAGTCGACTAATCTATGTACAGTAATCTTAAACATACATACTAGACCTACATCAGGCATAAACAACATAATTATAATATGGTAATAAACATGTAGAATGGCTCTCATCTCGAAATTACTGACCAAATATAGTGAATTCCGGACATGATTTCAGAGAGGCCTCCGGGAGCGAATTAGTGAAGCAACGTGACTTTACTGAAGATTTTTTGTCGTCATGAAATATTGTGCTGCGTTCACATTCAGTAGGCTGGCAAGTTATCAGTGGTTTACTCATGAGTAAGTAAGAATGAGTAAGTACTTTTATATGCACTTACTCTGCAAGCGTTTTTTGTTATGTACTGATTATCCTTATTAACTGAGATACTAAGTTAAAATTATTTTCTATTTATTAATTATTACTTTATATATTCTTAAAACTGTTAATGTATTTACATTATCAGTTGAAAATTGCATATGTAAATTAAAGCGATCTTTTAGGTTTTATAGCTTAGCTTTTCAATTCCAATTTTTAATCAGTTTACAGTGAACAAATCGGCCTATGACTGTCATTTTCTACACATACATTTCATATGTAAGTAACATTTCTATTTCAAACTTTTGTTGAGCAACACCCTGTTTACTTTCCAGATAGTATAATATTTGTTACTACAAAATTTAAGAATTTTAAAGTCTTAACAAGGCTCAGCAGTAATTATTCAAATATTATTTATATTTTAAACAATATTATTTAGTAATTGACTTTCTTTGAGTTAAAATTCTAAGAAAAAAAATAACTGTTAAACTTAAACTAACCTTCTCCTATTTTCATTTGTGGTAGACACAATGTGTAACGTTGCAAAGATTTTTGGATGGTTATATTTATAGCCTACCGCTTTCCTGACGCCAACCCATTCTTTAAAAAAATAACTATTGCTAAAAACTACAGAAGGCACAAAACCGTGATAGTAGTTACTGTAGCGACAAACACAGTCCAAATGGAGCACAGTAGTACATGGCCCGTGTTACCCTGCCTTTATTTACTTTCTCCAGAGGCTTGTTTTTACAATGACCCAAGTTGAATGTTATCGACTTCTGTCGACTTTTAATGACTATTTTATACAACAATATGATAATTAAGGAAGTTTTGTTGCTCCTAAATGCTCTGTGACCCGATGTTGGAGGTAAGAGTTTAAAATTATGAACTTTTTCTGCTTTGTTGTTTGTACCTTTGTACCATTTAAGATAATTTTAAATCACAACTCGTAAGTACTTGTTGATTTCATTGTTTTTCTGTTATTCCATTATTTTAAGTGTTTCAAGAACTCTATTTTTTTAACTTATAGTATTTTTAGCAATTGACCGTGTCAACATTTTAAACATTGTTGCTAAATTACGTATTCTGTGTTTTCGTTCAACTGTTCAAATGATTGCTGCTGTCTGGATACCAATTTTTATATAAAAAGTTCGTAAAATTGCATTGTTTGAATTTGTTTTCTTTAGTGTGACGCAGATCTCAGATGAACTTATTAAGTATGTGTAAGAAACTTTTGAGATTTTGATTTCACAATATAACTAGCAGTACAAAGGAGAATACTACAAACTGGAATACCTTGTGTTCTGTATTGTAAAGGCAACAAAAGGCACAACTTATTACAAGGAATAATTTGAGATGATCAAAAGAGATAAAAGAATTAATAAGATACTTAATTGAAGCACTCATGACCAAAAATAGTTGATGTCATGTTAATAAAGCAACAACGAGAGGAAATACTAACGTGTACAGACATGGCTCATGCTTCGAAAGTTCGCATATCACACATGGTACTTATTATTAACGAGTATGATAGAATGATTCAACATCGATGACACAGGAGGGTGGCCACCTAGGAAAGGGTGAACGGGCGGTCGAGTCAACGGAGCCGCGCCTCTGTCAAAGCTCATTAGTGATGCACGCCGATAGGCGGTGACACGTGGGACTGTACAGAGTGTTATATTATGCATACTCTTAATTGCTGGTACAGTATGTTTATTTTAAGTTTTGGTAATTAGTGTTCGGTTCAGAGAATTCTAAAAATACTAATACCTTCAAGATGTTACACTCCTCTGGGATATATGCATTATTAGCTTGTTAAAATATTTTTTTAAGTATTAATTTTTATTAACTCTAATCAGTTGTTAAAAACATTTTTAGTGAGATTTTAATATTTATTATAATTTTACAAACGCCTCACTATCATTCGTTATACTATAAATATTCTTCATGTTAAAAACAAAACGTCAGTATTCATTATTACCATATAATTGACATTATATTTTAAATTATATGTAATTAAAAATGCGTCCCTGCGACCAAAAGAACTCAACAGACAGGCGGCTTGTCCCCGTTGAATGCATATTGCGATGTTTTGGGTTAAATATTGACCAGAACGTGGGTCCCGCCCTCTACTCCGCAGTTGGTGCCCCAAATCGGAACTTTTTGGCCTCAGAGCCCCGCAGACGGACCAGCCATGGCGAACGGAACGAAGTCATAACCCGCATCCTCCAGGGCAGCGTATTTTCTGTGTTTGCCCAAACATTTTTCATTTTTTTATCTGTTTCATCCGTTGTCGTCTATTTTGAACATAAATTCATTAAAAAATCTTTGCTAATAATTTACATTTATTGCTAAAGTGTTAACGTGGCTTACGTGGTACACGTGGAACACGAATGCGTTTAAGGATGGCCCTACCACGTAAGCCACGATACCACGGCCTCACAGAAAACTGGTCGTGAAGCAACACTTGCGTTGCATTTCCCCGAATTTAGTAAGGTTCGCGGAGGCCCAACTAGGGGTAGTTAGGCCTCCGCGAACCTAACTAAACTCCTCCTCCTCTTTCCCTTCTCCCTTCTCCTCTGTCCCCTCCCCACATCCCCCAACCCCCTCAAAGGCGTGCAGCGCACTGTGTATGGACGTTGGATGGTTGTCACTTACCATCAGCTGACCCCTCTGTTCGTCTGTCCCCTAATAACATAAAAAAGATGACTATTTTACGTAAATCTTTTTTAATGCTAGCATTACCGCACATAAAAACTAATAATATAATAAAACTTTTCACACACAGAAGCCTTTCAAGTCGTGTAGAATATCTATATCATTCTACACGTGGCGATCCCTCACAATAGCCCTCATTTAAGACGCACCCTCCTAGTGGCGGAGTGCAAGAGGTCATCAGTCAACGGTCATTACGTGCCGCTGCTATTAATTATATTACCCAACACGTCACTCGTATCTACCACCATTCCTGAGTCGTTACGAAGCGATAATTTAACTTATCTCACTATTATAGTTTGTTATAGAGGGTATACCTAAATCTTTGAGAAAAATATACAGATCACGGCTATGTTATATAACTGTATTCATAAACTAGTATAAACACAGTATATTATGTACGCTTTATGACAAAATAGAAAAAAATATCGCATGGCTCGCAGCAAACCCGTTCCAAATCAGTTCAAAATAAAAAAAAAACAAAAGTTTTCCATTGTTACTTAATGAGTTAATAATTTTACTCCGATATAGTCTGTACACAGAAAAGTTAAAACAATTTATGTAATTAATTATCACATGCAAAAAGTTTGTAAATTTAAAATACAATCACTTCATCCTATACCAGGCGTTCTATCTCTCGCTGATTCAATTAGAGTTGTATACGTTGTCGATAAAACGGTCGAACAGGTCACAACACTAGAGGGACATTTATTTTTTAAACGGAACATAATGACTCAATTATATACGAATCGAGACGAGTGAGTGATAAAAAGTTATTTTTTCGTGTTTCATAACAATATTACAAATTTGTTTTAAAACCGTTAAATACCGTATTTTTGTAATCAGTTTTAAATAGGTATATTTGATAAAAAAATATCATACTTGTGTGAGTAGAGGTAGTCTATTATTCCCTAGAACATACGGCAAAATCATAAATAAAAAATAATTTTATCACAAAAAGAAAACCAAAATAAATAATAATGGTAATATAGAAGACAATGAAAAGTATTTAACCTATCTACAGAAACAAAAAACATGAAACGACAATATGTTCCGCTTCCGTGATTATGAAGCTACATATTACAGTTTTATCGAAGACCACGCGCCTCCCTCAAATAGAGGGCTATACAAAAAGCTGCAGTTATGGTGTAGTCTGTGTATTATAGTCATAGTCACAATGGGGAACAATAATACAGCCAGCGCACTGTTAACAGATTTTAATCAGAGTACAGTCTTCAAACTGTAAGTAATTATTTATTGGATTAAATATAATTTCAGAGGACATCAGTTGCCTTCTGAGTTTGTAATTAAGTTCAAATGAGTACTGTTTGTCACTAGCTTTAAAAAGGCCATGATTTACGATTTTCTTCTAATCTATTTTTTAACTTAAAAGTTTAACTTGTTTTTTTATGACTTTTAGTGTAAAATATTTTTTTTTTTTTTTTTTTTTTATACTATAGGGGGACAGACGAACAGACGGGTCACCTGATGGTAAGTGACACCGCCGTCCATGGACACTTGCAACTCAAGAGCCGCAAGTGCGCTGCCCGCCTTTGAGGGTGATGAGGGATAGGGGATGCAGGGAGCGGAAAGAAGAGAGGAGGGATGAGGAGATGGAAAAAGGACAAAGGAGATGAGGAGAGAGAAAAGGGGGGCGGGGGAATTGGGCCTCCGGAAACCTCACTCAATTCGGGGAAATGCAACGCAAGCGTTACTTCACAACCGGTTTTCTGTGAGGCCGTGTTATCGCACCGGTCGAGCCGACCCATTCGTGCCTAAGCATGGCTCTACCACTCTAATAATATTTAGAGCTTTGTTTATCATAGAGGCAATTCAAAGTTACTTTTTGGAAATACTTTACCTTTACGGGCTAAACTTATGTTTATATAGTGTTAGAGTATTCGTGGCGATATTTGCCGAATGAGGTTCACCTTAAACTTTGTTGTTTCATGTACAGAAACACTATCAACATTTAGATAAACTCGTTTATATTTAAAATGTGATTTACTAACGACATCTAATATTAAGTCGCGAAAGTTTAAATGTCATAATTTAATATGTATGTATGCATGTTCTAATCATTCTTATTACACATATTATACTTGTTCATTTTTACATATTTATTTTTTGCATCCGTAAATTATCCTATGATAATATATATTTTTTCTAATACCGCTGGGACACACTACATCTATCCCTATCATTAGACATATATAACATAATGACACACACATCGCACACACACCCCACTAACATCGGCAGAATAATGAGCACCATTTCTTAAGTCACCCAAAACTACGAAAATAAAACCCGACAAGACCATAACAAAGTCACAAGTTATTTTCATTTACTAGTCTTAAATTATTTTATTCTCGATCAACTTAACTGATCTAAATTATGGACATCACTAGCAGCCCCGGAGTTCCCGTTCGTCACGAACGAAGGACCCGCCATCAATGTTTACGTGATCTTACTTTATTAAAATTCTTCCTTGGTTCAATCTCTACCATTTTTATTCTATGGAGGAATTAATTTCCACTACGGTTGACTTCGGTCGCTCGTTCAATATTTTTAAAGCTGCTGCTCATGTCTCAGGTTTCGTATCATATAGTTTGTCCATTAGTAAATATTTCATCTGGTAGTAGACAAACAGAATGGACCGCATATTACTTATTATCAACTCCTTTAAATAAGCTAAATAAATAGATATGGTAGAAGTTGACATATGAGCGCTAGTCCGAAGTTACGTAATTTCAGTAATCTTTACTGTTTTATTACACTTTCTGGGGAGGATTTAAAATCTACGTCTATAATGATGAAATTATGTTTTCATTATTTATATTATCTAGTAATTAAAATATGCACGTCTTTTACTTATTGCGACTAAAATTGTGCGGTGAATGCGGGCTTTAGGCGAACTCAACACAAATGTACTCTTTCCCTTTTAGCGAATCGTATTGATTTCATTCGGTCCCGGATTTTTGATTTGATTTGGCGATCTTATTTTCTGTGGTTCGTGTGGTTTGATTACAATGTAGATGATTTATTTGTTGAATTTGCTAAGAGACTTTATATTTTGATTCGTACACGGAAATTCTATATTTAAATAAATAGTATAATCCTGATTGATTTGGAAGAGATTTGACAATTCATCACACCACAGTTTAGGTAACCGTGATTCCTGTACTTCTGTGTATGTGAAATATATTAAACCTACGAAATAAATAAATAATAAAAATAGTAAAAAGTCCAGGCAAATTTTAATTTTCTAAAATTATTAAACTTCTAAAACAAAAAAGTAGAGTCCACTCTTGGACTCCACTTACTGTTTTCCGTCAGGCAAAAGTAGATATAAAACGAAAGTTATTCACTGAAAAAGTGAAGTTAGTTAGCGATATTTTAATTTGTATACTAAAGCTTGTTAAAACGTTAGAAAAAAACAATATCGCATTTGTAAATGACGAAATCTTAGCCTTCAACAGTCGCTACAATACTTGATCCTATTTACATTACATTGCCATCAGTGTACGTGACATGTAACACATCTCGTTGCACATGTTCGCAGTGTAAAACATCGCTAAATAGCATTTAATAATTACGCACGACTCTCAAAGGTGTTCACAAATTGTCGCGCGGCATGATTTCCAGGGCGCGCTTAATGAGCACGAGCTGCCTGTAACGGGTTAGGGTTGTAACAACGAAAAATAAGACATAAATCATTGTAATATATTTTTATAGTTGGCCTTGTGGTTCTCAGTAGAGTAGAATAGGGCCACACCACCTCTGCCCGTGGGTGTCGTCAAAGAAGACTGAGGGATTACACTGTTATCTATCAGATAGTATATTTATAGTCATACAGTGCCCAGATGATGGCAATAAGCTTGCCCCCTATTACATAAGGAGAAACAAAACTATCTTATTTAGTTACAATTTATAAAAAGATGTTGACTAAAAAAGTTTTTTTTTCATTTAAATAACAGGAGATTTAAACAAAGTGTTTTACTAAATATATATGCGTATATATATATAAAATATTCATGTTCATTTTTCCTACCAGGTATTTCAATCCATTACCTAATTACCTGGATAATACTTATATTACCATTGTATATTTTCCATAATAGACAAGTACAAATGTTTCTTTCTTTTGTCGGTACAACCCTACCGTGATGTGTAAGGGATGATGAATAAGGCGGCAGACTGAGATCAAGTGAATGACGCCTCTCATGTTCAATGAATCGTCATTGATATTAGTAGTTATATAAAAAGTTCATCGATGAAGAAATTAATAACTTTTTAAGTTTTAAAAACTTTATTTTTAATAAATCTTTTTTTTAATGGCAGGCATGCGTTGTGTACACCTGAACTTCACAGTCCATTTTCTCAAAAATATAATTGGTATAAGTCATAAGGTTAGTTGAAGTAGATCGTTTTTGGACGAAACCATGTTGTTGAGGTATTATTAGCTGATGAAAGTAGGGGTAAAGAGCAAGATGCATTAGTTTCTCAAACAGCTTCGAAAACGCAAACAAAATAGAGATTGGTGGTAATTCTCGATGTTACTCTTGTCTCCACTTTGTATAAATGCTTGCTTCAATACGTTTGGGAAAACAACCTAACATATATGTATATTTTTTTAAAATAATTGCCATTTGATATTGTAACTTATTATTAGAATATGTACCAACCTACTCGTTTTTTTCTAGAAAATAAATGTATTTTGCACAATACAATCTTAATACCGTCAATTTAAGTTATTATTTATTAAAAATATCATTAAAATATTGCTCAAAATTCTTAACACGTTTATTTTAACGTCTGATGCTTTAGAATAATGTCATATAATTTAATTTGTTTGCCAGTCCTCATACATACAAATGCGACGTGTATACATGTGCGTATATTCACCAAAAATGTACCATCGTTTAATAAAGACGCCCATTAAATTTGAGCGCTGCGCCAGCGTAATAATTACAATACATGTATCGTGACGATGCCTTTACACGTACAATGTTAGAGCACCTCACTAGGGCGTACTTAAGATGAGGTTATTGCAGTTTAGTGCTAAATTGTCTTTGATTTATTATGATATCTGATAGTAATGGAGTTTTGAGAGCATTCAATTATATGTTGTAGGTTTAATCAAATTAAGGTGGGATTTCACTAAAAGATTGGAGTAAAGATTTTATATGAAATATTTTAATGTTACAGAAAATGACTTCTATAACTTATTACTGCATATCTCATAAGATATATTAAAGTTAAGGCAGTTTTCTTCATGTAACTTCATTTATTTTGACAGCAAGCTAATCAAATGAAGTTACAATTTATGGAAGTACTTATCAAAGATAATAACTTCCATATCAATATTTGTAAAAGTAAAGCACTGCGGTGACTTAAACATTGCAGCTTATTGTTATTATTCTGTATAATTAAAAATAAAAATATTTAAAAAAAAATCTTTAATTTCAACTTATTTTTACCATTTTCTCTGGACCTTTTATAGCTAAGGAGACATACAGTTGACAGGTGTAGCTTAGTGTTCATTATTTATTATAAACGTTTAAATCATAAAAAAAAACCTGGAATGAGACGAATTTCCAACAGTAATAAATAATATAACTTTCAATGTTTCTTGTCAGCAATAAAATGAAGCCATCGATAAATAATCATCCAATAATATCAATGTATTGGTATTTACGTCCATCAATTCAAATAGAGGGTGACTTGGCTCATAGTGACGTCTGTACACGTCACCATGACGTGCCATTCTCACGGGCCCTCGGTTGCGTTCTCGGCTATTTTCGGCTATTCACGTTTTACTGACACGAATTAATCGGCAGACATTTTTCGCGTGAAAGAGGCTTAAGGACCAACGCAGCGTTGTTTTGTGTTTTAAAGAGGGCCGCGATTAATGCGAATCATTCCTTTTGACGCGCCCATTGTTGGCGTTTCTTTCTAAATGAAGTGTATAATTGTCTTAAAGTGTATTTAGGGAGGAACGGGATGTTTATTGTGGAAGTGACATTTGTATCTGAGTTTTTATCTGAATTTTTAGTATTACTGATAATATGCTTGAAGATGTACTAAGAAAATGTTTGTGTACTGGACTGTACGTATAAGGTGTTAAAAGCCCACCTATGAACAGTTACAAGCGTGTTTGACCTCAACAAGGCTGACATTCACTTGCAATTTCCGGTTAAACTTTAATCTACTGAAGTTGTGTTTACTACTTTGATACAATCCCTCTTCATACTCTACTATATCATTATTCAAATAATGTGAGAATGAAACAATAAACACTACGAAAGTTAATTATTATAAAACATTTCATAACATTTTGCACGATTTCTGTATTCGAAAGTCTCCAAAAAATAACCAGCTGTTCAAAATAGTAAAGTTGCATTAAATCATCTAAGAAGGTATTAAAACTTAAAAGGCGATACTGAACTGATAATAAACTATTCTTACACCATCTCGCTTATATGGGTCTATTATTACAAAGCTCTTGTATTATCCAAGATGGCGGTTTGACGTTATTATCGCCAGCGATATTACCAGATTTATCATTCTTCAAGATTTTATCGAGAAACGGCCTTTATGTTAATATGATGCGAATACGAATATATTGCATTCAAGTTTTACAGGTTTTTCAGAGGAAAATGCGATAGTACGTTTTTTTTAAAGGATACTAGCAACGTGGGTCACACATTATCAGTATTCTCGTTAACCCCCCAGCTAAGCTAAATGCTTGTGTCAGGAGTAGGTTCATGGTGGTAGGGCACTGGGTGGGGTACGAACTCATAACCAATAGATCGCAAGACCGACATACAATGTATATGCATTAATCATTCTAATGAAGTGACCTGTATTGCCTCATGATACAAAAAGCCAACGTTTTTATTAAAATACCAGATACAAAATTTATACATACATTTACATAAAAAGGTAACAGACAGAAAGCATTTTCGCATTTTGAATATAAGTATAGATGACATAATATGCAGTTTATCACATAAGTCCATTAAATACTTTTAGCCTTATTAAAACAATATCTCCATTTATAAACTTGATCATTAAATGATTAAAATCGGTAAATAGATAAGACGTTTTCAATTTTTATCATCAGAATGTTAACAACAAGTATGCAATATCAACCATTCCTAACGTCATGTGAATACATTAATTCTACTTACAGGTCCAAATGTGTTGTACATTACAATTTTAACTTTAAACACTGCTTAAAATAAATTTAAAAATAATTATAATTCTTGTGTTTCAGGGAGCTAATAGCTAAGATAACTGTTTATTATGTCACTTTGCATTTAAAACAAATTAAAGTCAGTCCATCGGAGATTAAACAGACACATCGATTCAAAGAGACACAGATACACAACTTAGAGTCGTAATACCCATCTGTTTTCATTAAAAGCAAAATGGATTGAAGATTTGTAATTCAATTCAATTTCATTTACGATCTCTTTCTAACTATATTTTTTTACATCATAAGGTGTATTTATTTTACATTATTAAAACACTAATCGTAGCCAGTTTTAAAATGCATTCCTCTTATTCAACTCTCACATTAGGAATAATTCTTGTGTAGCAGGAGACTTGACGAAAACATGCAAACAACGGAGACAAAGATCACCGAGACTCGGGTCAACAATTGGTGGATAAAACATATTTTAAACAGTCTGGGAATCGAACTCACGACTTCTGGCTTAGTCAGGATCACTAACCACAAGATTAAATTCCGCATTTAAATCTTATATATTTATTGTGAATTTCAAATAATTATAATAGCTTTCAAATATTTAGTATTACAGTGTCAGTGTTCATGTTTTACTTAATTTTAAAGAGTGTTTAAAGTTAAAATTGTGATGTACATACAACACATATGGACCTGTAATTAGAATTAATGTATTTACACGACATTAGCGATGGTGGATATAGTAGCGGGTGGATGACGTTGCAAGATGACCTTTATTACATGTATTATTATTCAAACAGTGTTCAAAACCATCTCTCTAAAGCATCTTACAAAGCACTAAAGATACTTTTGTTATCTATCTTTTTAAATGAGTTCTTAAGTCTAATTAATTGAGTTAACTACACTCGATTTCAACACTAACAGTCTCCATTTAGTTGAGTTATAGCATTGTTCGTTCATTCAGTTCGTCCAATCATTCATTCAGTTGTTCGATACGACCTATTGTTGCTAAAAGATTTTTCTATTAAGGGGCTAATTAAGCCATCTATCATAGAGTTGGATAGGCCGGGTATTGATTTCTGAATACGATGTTACAACTTTATGAAAGTGGTTGTATACACGAATATTGTTTATTACTTCTAAACATGTAATAACTAGATTTTTCATGAAACAACATACAAGCACAGTATTTTTAACGGACTACCAGTTTGAAAAACATGAGATAGATTTATGTCCGGCTGTACGTATCTATCTTTTTTTTTTTTTTGAGTACATATGTGAAGCGAATTCCCCGCCAACTTTCGACCAACCTTTGGTTTAATTTCGAAAAAGAATTTCTATTGTATCCTCATCAGCATTTCTATTGTATCACCTCATTATGAAGGTACGAATCAATTTTTCAATGGCACGTTTCCACGATCTAACGTATTGTGCAAAGGAACGCGAAACGCGCATAGAAGGCGGTTATTTGCTTTTATCTTAAGTTCATTACCTACTTACGTAAATTAGGAGTGATGGGTAACTATGAATATATGATAGAATCCCGTCTATGTAATTTTATAGTGTATGATGTTATACATTTTTTGCTACAAGAAGTTGCGCGTCAGTTCTTTTAGATTAAGATATTATTCAAGATAATCTTACGTACACTGGTGTTAAGCTCACATGCTTGTACCGTTTCGAATATAAAGCAAGCGATACGAACATTGATCCATTACGGGACCCCTTAAAAAGGTTAGAAAGCAGTGTTGAAAGTTCTCTGTGGAAGGATTGAGCAAGTTCATCTCTACCCGTGTGTGTCGTAAAGGGCAATTAAGGGATTGGACTGTTATCTATCAGACAGTGTATATACAGTCAGCCCAGTTGACAATAGCCTTACTTATTTACGTAAATGGGACTAATTCATGGTCAGCAAACTATGACTGTTATATACACTTCCACCTACCCTATGGGGATGGATACAAGCGTGAGCGTTTGTATGTATGTTTTATTAATTTTATTAACAACAACAATGTTACTTTAATTATTTCATGCAATATTTGTTGTCATTCCCTTAGATTAAATTTTCCGTGTCTTTGTCAGCAAGATGACCAGTTTGATAAACGCAAGGTACCTTTTACCAACATTTAACTAATTTTATGATTCAATTTCGCTTCCCTACAATATAAAGCTTAATTAAATATGTATTTCATATCAGAGGCTCTGAGCACAAAGCACAGAAATTCTTTTTTTCCACGTAGTTAAACATTTCCCTCGCTCGGGGCTAAATGTTTCATGTAACAGGGAGAAATACCCATTGCAAATATGACTGCATGATATACGTTATGAGAAATTTAGTTGTATCTTGTCATTATATTTTATTGATATTATTTATATAATGTTTTTTTTTTTAGATTTTTAGTAACATTTTAAAAAGTATAATGAAGAAATCATTAAGTTAATTTAACTTCGTGTAGATTATTTAATTAATATAATACTAATACAAATTAAATCAGGAGGACAATTAATCAAAGTTTTTGTTTGATCGTCAATATTGTCTCAGTTTTCGTTTAGTTTTAGTCTATTTTGCATTTTTTTTCGGAACATGGGTCATCCCATGTTCATCCCATGCTGTTTTTTTGAATTGAATGAAAGTATTTTTTATAAATTTAGTTTAGTTCTGAGCTGTCTGTTATAATAAAACTACACATACATAGATCAAGGCATACTTTTTTGTGAAGATGATTATGACTGATGCTATGAATAGGCTAGCTACTAGGGGCATGGTTCTCTACGTTACAAAAAAATCTCAGAAAAATGTAAATCCTAGCTGAAGTTTGTGCTTGACTATTTTTTACAAGTGGTTTTACATAATTACATGTAAGTGGTTTTACAAATGTACAACGTGTGTTTTATAATTGATAATACAAAAATTCTAAGACTAGCTCGCCCAACAAAAGTACAGCACTAAAACATGATATTCAGGGAACACTTCAAACCAAAGAAAAACAAAAGCTTGGTGAGTTAGTGGTTATTATAAACTAATATGTCTTTCAAATATAATATTATATCCTTTTACAACTATTTGTATATTTCACATCTCGTAATGGAGAACCAGACAGCGCGATGTTCAACGGTCATCCCAAAATATATACAAACAAAGCCTTCTAAAACCGAGGTGTCCATCACAAATAACATTAACAGAAAGCATGACCCATTTCTCATAACGAAGGTCGGGAGCCGCAGAAAGACGTCAAAGCGCTCATTAGTTGCAGGACGCAATTCCGTCGCTGTCACGAGACGCGGCCGCAACACGTGCCCGTCACGCCGCGTGACGTTTGCGCTGCGGCCACTGACCGCAGATCGGCCGCAGCGAAATAACCTGCGGTACGACCTTGCGGCACGCTTCCCAACTTAGGTACGTCCAACAACCGTTGTTAGAAAATCTGTCTGTTTTGTTAATATAAGAGACAACATTTTGGAAAAGAGCTGATACTCTTACACTGCTGGACCGATATTAATCAAACATAGCTAAGAACCGCTGCAAGGAAACTGGCTTTCAAATTAAAAAAAACCGCATCAAGATCCGTCTATCCGTTTGAGAACTACGATGCCACAGACAGACACACACACACACAAACAGGCAGACATTGACGTCCAACTAATGACGACCCCTCTTTTTGCGTCGGGGTTTAAAAATAAGACGTTTCTGATACTTCCGATAACTGACTTGGGCTTATGCAAATTAAAATTACCCAAACGAATCCAATTTCAAGCTGTAGTATAATTACAATAGTAACACAAATATGTATGAGTTACGCACCAACCAATGACAAATAACTCAAAAACTTATAAATAATTCTAGACCACTTTTGATCGTGAAAGAAATCTTCATACGTGACTGGAAATAACAACGATTGTATAGTTTCTATCGAGTTTTAGATAAACATTCTATTCTATTTGTTGGGACCTTCTTCGTTCTCAAGTTGGTAAGATATGAAATATTGAAGTTTTCAGATAAACAAAATTATGGATTTTGTAAAAAAATTGTGACAATCTATACTTAATAAGTAATAACTGACATAAGACTAAAACTATGCGCAAATTATGAATTTAAACCCATGCACATCAAATTTTCATAAAAATAATTATAAATCAAGTTTTTAAATTGGCAGGTATCTTAACTATCTATAAAAACGTACATATTATAAATACATACACACCGAAGGGTCATTAGCTTAAGCAAGTCAGGGTCGCATGCCTATAAACCAAACCGTCTGGTGAAGGGAAGTCCTCTTATACGAGTTCTCTAAATAACTAAACTAACTTTTAAATTATCTATAATACGTTTTTGGGTAAATTATTTAATGAACATCATCAAAAATATTATTTTAGACACCAGAATATCGACTGACATAACATAATATATTTATTGATCCTTAAAGTAATCAAAAGAATAAGGCGTATAAAAATATATATATTTCTTCATACACGCGTATATCGGCTATTGATCGCCTAGTGGCGGGCTATATAGCCCGTATAGGTCGTAATGTGGCTATTTGCAATGACGAGAATGGGCTGTTTTTTCTCCATCCCTGTCTTTATTATGTTTTTACAGTATAGGCGCAAATTTTTCGAGTAATACTCCCTTCGACCTCCATAAGCTGAGTAATACCGCGGAAATCGTAGGATCAACATTTGAATAGCTACGTTGTGTTGTTATACAGTCGGAGGCGATAAAATCAAATGGACTTTCTAATGTTTGGACGAGAGTTTGTTTGAACATTTTGCTATAGTTGATTGTATGTGTGGCGTATATTCTTTTATGATAAGACTTTTTAATGATCTGTTTTACGATAGTCTGTATGCATACCTATGTCTTGATATAGTTCATTAGTTACATTTCATTTTCTATAATTGTTTATTAAAAACTGTGTTATTGCAGTCACTTCTAGGCCCGTTCACTTTTCAAAAGGCAGAGAAAACAGTTTTTCTCCTATGTGTAAGAAGGTATTGACACAAAGAAACATGGACTCATTCATATACACATGGATGATAACATGAAGTACATAATATACTCGTAACATATATTACAGTTATACAAATGAAGGCTCTTAGTTTTCGGCCGCCACTAAAACTTGTCGCACGCTGTCACATTAATGGGAAAGTCGAAAATTTCATTACAATCCGTCGGCTCCCCGTGTTACGTGAGTTACTCCGAGTTCTGCGAGACATATTATGACGTATTTATACATAATTCACAACAGATATGTCGTCATTTTCAGTTTCCAAGTTTTTGGGGAATTAATGGTAGTGTAATCATACATGTTTGTATATATAACATACCTTTTTAAAGGAATTTAGTCATTATTAAACACACGTTTTGTATAATATCACTGTTTGTCCTTTGTCCTGGATTGTGATAATGCGTTACTGGCGACAATATTTATAAGGCATGATACCTTTTAGTACAAGTTGAATAAAAAGATATTCTTTTTTTTTTAAAGCGGTCTGATCCCTTGATTATGATTTTATTATTTATAATGCAATCTATATTTAAAAAAAAATATGGTTGCTTTACCATATCATGCAGTCCGGAAAACATATTGTTCATTTAAACCATATCAAGTTTACTAATTACTATTAATTATTCACTTTAAAATCAAGACATTGTCACAAAGACACACATTACTTTTATATAATAATGTTAGATTCCGAACATATTGTCCATTTTGTAGAGTGACCTGGAATATGTTATATATGTATATATGTATATATATATATAATGGAATATATTAAGAATAAAGTTTTTATAATCTAAAGTTTTTCTACTTAAAAACTTCGAGAAAAACTTCTACTTAGAAACTTTAAATTCAATTATCTAGAATTTTTAAATCGAAAAAGCTTTGAACAGACGAAATTGAAATCGCAATTGACGGGGGCTTATTTGCAACAGTTGTTCGCGATATTTATGGTCGGAACACCTTATCTGACCTTCTTTACGAGAGCATATTTTAGGATTCCAGCAAATCGTGATTTCCAACACTCAAACTATAAAATGACGCTTAAACCGTTGAGAAATGTTGAGGCGGACTTAGATTTCATTGCATTTTAATGTCCGAATATTTTGTGGAATGGTTTGGGGACTAGGGGAAATAACATTGAGATTAATTTTGTAAGAGAGTTAAGTTGATGCTAAATTATTTTTGATGATTAGAAGTTTTTGTTAGAAAAAAATATTTATAATAATATATATTTTTTTTAATTGTTAATAACTTTCATTTTGTTTAATATTTAGTATATTATTCTTTTAATTTACGAGAAATTCATTTTCAATTTCTTTTTATTTCAATTATTACAAGCTAGCCGTCTCATAACAGAAAAAAAGGTTGTAAGATGTATTTGTAAAGGTATATTTAATGGTATACCATTAAATATGTACTAAATGTTGCTATCACGAATTAAGATAGAATATAAAAAGTCTATGATTTTACTTTAACTTGTCACATAAAACCTTTACGCGTTTCAAAGTCATAAATTATTGAAACAGCATTTTACAATGACGTATAAGAAAAAGTAAAAGCATTTTCACTCTTATTTTTCATGAAATTATTAGCTTGCTATCAGTACATTTTTTAAGATGAATAACCTCTGCCCATCTACCAGTTGTCTTGGCTTGTATCATGGGGAGTGTTCAGAGGAGTTGTTCGGAGTTATACCGGCTGCTGGTTTCCGCAACAAAATATCCATCCCCATCACCTGGATGATTGGCACTCCCCCACTGTGCGCTTCTCATCAGGTGACCCGTCTGCTCGTCTGCTATTTATCGCATAAAAACATAAAATAAAATAAATGGTATGTAAAACGTTGCTGACTAATTCGTGCTGATTTAATAATTTAAAAATAAAAATAAAATCTCGGATGTCTTATAATATATATATTTTAAAAGGACTTTAACAGCCTTTATTAATAATAAAATAAGAACTCTACAGAATAAAAAGTCATACACACAGATTTTTAAAAGCTTTCCAAAAAAAAGGTAATCTTAGCTTATCCCTTATAACATTTAGCTTATAATAAATGCGTACACTGAATGCGTTACCATGTAAATCAGGGGACGCATGGACGAGAGCCATTTTTTATCGGTTCCAAGAGACTTCGCTTAGTGCAGAACTGTGTAGCTTGCTACACTCATCTCGTTCGGATGATATTGAAATATGAACTATACAACATATTTTTAGCTTGAGAAAAGTAGAAGAAAATGTTGGCTGGTCATCATGGCATTAACGGCTAATATTATATTAGTTAGTACATAATATGTATAGGCCATATTTTTATATTTAATTAAATTTCAATACTATTTGAAAACGAAGGTAAGCAGTGGATTAAACATTTATTTAACTTATTTATAAACATATACTACAAGCCGTTCCTAAAGTTCAACCTGCGTTTATCCCCACTGTTTCATTCCCAAGAGCCACAGCGTGATGTTTTATAGCCTATAGTCGTTATCAAATATATGGACTACATTTTTTTAAATTGAGTCAGTAGTTCTTTCGATTAGCGCTTGCATACAAACAGAGAAACTCTCGAGCTTTATTATATTATAGTACAGATAAAATATACCAGCCAGTCTCGAATTTTGTATAATTCGATCGTGGTATTGTACTTTTGTCTGTCAGTAGTGTACAGTACAACTAAAAGGTAGTGTTGCTGAATGTGGGCATTGAATACGTTTCTTAGTACCCCTTTCCCCCAGTCTATGTATGTGTGTGTATATATTAGTGTACATACATAGACGTATTCATATTTTATAAATAGATGTTAACATATTTGTATATTTCATTGAATCTATATAACTCAAATCCCTATAGCTGAAACTTGCTCTAATCTTAGTGGAGTTAACTATTGCCTAAATAATATTATTATATTTAATGTTGTTACAGAGAAACAAAAAGAAAATCACGACTCACTGAGTGATATTTACACTTACTTTAATGTCGGCACAAATCAAAATCTTTTCGCGTTTTGTGTATCTAAGTGCGAAGTAAATTGGTGATATTTTACGAGAGAGTCATTACCGCGCTAGTAAAGCGTCGGGTTGTTCCTTCTTTTACGACGGGAGTTCCCGTGACCCAAGACGACCTTATTACGCGAGGGCTAAACGATAGAGAATAACGAGATAGTTCGACATAGACCCTTTTGTTTGTTTGTTGTGTATGTGGTATGGCAAATATTCGATATAAGTATTTGAAATTTTATTTATGGAATAGGGGGGCAAACGAGTAGATAGGTCACCTGATAGTTAGGGTGATGAGAAGGAGAAGAGAAAAACGACAAGGGCATTTGGGCCTCCGGTACCATCTCTTTCGGCATAGAATCATAGCATGAATTCAAAAAAGAAAATAAACTATTTGCAATGGAGAGAGAAAATATTATGTAAGTTTAAAATAAGAGTTTGTTTTCGTTACAGACTTGAATAATAGGATAAAATTAAGAACTTTTAACTTTTTTTAAGTTAAATACTACTTTTAAAATAAATAAGAATAAAATGATACATAAAACGGGACACTCAAAATCGTGAAACAAAACGCGAGATCGTAAGTGCACATCGACTAACGATATTCGGAACAGTCTATCGATAACATGGCTCCATAATAGGACCCCTGACAACGGCTGACGTGAGCTCCGGAGATAACGTCGCGAATTGCAAATTAAAACGACTTTTATTAACCGTTAGAACATTTTGTTAGTCGACCGAAAGCGATTTGATTCGCCATTTAGTTGCTGAACACCAAATTGTATTATTTGAACGTAAGTTTGCGCTTAAAACGGTGTAAAGATAAACCTTGCAGTATCACACCCATAAAACACAAGTCTGAACAATCCGATACAAGATTCATTTTTTCTCACTTCAGGCCATAGGTACACTATCTGAGTACTGGCCTGAAGTGAAAGTGCCTGTATGTTTGCCGCCATATCGTGTTCCATATCATGTTTAAAATGCGTAGGTAGGTTTATATAAGCATTTATTACTAAATCAACCGCATACTTATTAATTTTACTGTATCTTGATCTACATATACTCATATACTTCCAATTCTAAATACTGAGCAATGCGTTCTGTCGCTATAAATTGCAGTTCTAGTCTAACCATAAACTTATGTTCATAATAAGTTTACAGATCCAACTCAAGACCAGAAGTTAGCAACTTTGTAACAACTGGTCCAATGAGGTCGTCATTCGTGTTTTTCGTGTTCTAAATTAGATTTTTAGTAGCACAACACAACTTTATGCCACTTAGGGGGCAGGAAATTTCATAAACGTGGCTCAAAGTAAGGCGTAGCTTTATTAGGCCCAGATTGTTTCTTTGGTGCGCCGAGTGATGTCTGAGAGAAACTTCATGTCGTTTATATTAAAATTTCATATCGAATGATAGAGATTGGTACATTTTTTAACAATAAATGAACTGCGACTAATTTCTTTATGTGAGGTATAGATTGCACATCCTGGTTTACATTTCATTGTAGAATACTAATTTTGAAATTAATTAACTTTATGTTTCTTTTATTAGTTTTTCGGTGTTTGTTACATGGCAAGCATTTTTCTATGGCATACTTTCTTAACTTAGTACCGCTTTGACGGTAAAGTACAATTAAATACTGTGATTGCCAATGAATTTTTTAGAATAAATATATTCCAGTATAATTTATTACGTATATATAAAACTAATAGATAATTCTGGCACTGTTAACACACACATAATAATTATTCATTACAGTAACACTGTCATGAGGTTAATTAATATATTTGTTTGCTTGCAATATTCAGCAATTGAATAAATTGGAAATATGTTTTCCCTACCAAATAATAATTATAAACTGCTTAAAACTTCATTCCAGCTTTGTCAAACAATATATAGATGAGTTTTTTAATAACTCTGTAAATTTTGATGAAATTAAGTACCAATTCGGAATATAGCTACATATATTTGATAATATATCTTAATTTTGTAGTGTTACATTTTATCAACAATTCGAGTCAATCCATTTAGTATATTTTTATTATTGATATGCCTAGTGAGATGCTTTTTCATTCCCCCCTTAAAAGACCCGTAATCAAAGTGGGACAGAAACACGTGCGCTGGTAGTGAACTTTAGGCTTTAACAGATCGTCATGTTTTGCACTCTGAAACGGTGACTCCTCAGGCCAGCACGTGTTGTCGTGTAGGAATCTATTGGATGAACTCGTCAAGACACTCTTCATGATGTAGGAGATATAGGACGACGTCTTTTCGCAACTGTAGAGGTTCAAGGGACTCGGTGGCTACGGGAATTTTGATAATTGGACTCTGTGCCACTGTAGCCGAAGAAGCGCATAAAGCATATATTGCGCATAAAAATAAGAGCAGTACTTCACGTACTGAAAGAAATGTTTCACCTTGTTGAACACAATCCTTTAGTAGCAGTTGAGTGTTCCCTTGGCTCCAATCGACTAGACTTTTTTTTTTTTTTTTTTAACGTGTGGAAACCCCCTCGGGCCTTCATCCCACCGGGGTTTTCGGTGCGACGGTGTGTCGGAATCGGACCGACTAAAACCACACGGTGTGCCATACTGCGCCTAAAATAGGAGGAATCCGGGAACAGCTTTATTAAGACATCCGGATCCCTCCTAGCGCCTGCCTGCAATCGCGGGCACCACCTTCTTGTAACTCTCAATTAGGCGGCGTCCAGGCACACCAGGACGTCGCCTCCTCGCGGCTGGCCACTAAAGCGGGTGGAGGGGAAAACTCCGTCCCGACCACTCGCAGCCACACTCAGGGCAGCATGAGGCGCTGGTAAGCGCGCCTACGCCGCCCGGTTCGACGGCGGCGAATTGGGTCCGAATGGAGATCGTCCTCACGGTCCCGCTCCACCGCCTCCTTCTGCGAGATGACCTCCTCACTGAAGGTTGCGACCGCGGTAAAATTCCTGTCGCTACAAGCCATGGAGCGTATGACGGCCGGTAGCGAGAGATCCACTCCGATGACTGCAGCGAGGACCCGACGCTGCGTCGCCCAGGCGGGGCAATCCGCTAGCGTATGCTGAGCCGAGTCCTCGCTATAGTCGCAGTGGTGGCAGGCGGGACTTAATTCCCTCCTAGCAACCGAGTGCAGGTACTTTCCGAAGCAGCCGTGCCCGGAAAGGACCTACGTCAGTCGGAAAGAAAGAGTCCCGTGCTGCCGCTCTGCCCATTCGACGATAACCGGCTGGCGGCAAAGCCAGCACGTGTAGTCCCCAGCCGGGACGACCAACGAGCCATCGTGACTCGGCGAGCGGCCTCACGCCACTCGTGTACCTCTTCGGGCGGGGGCCGATTGCCGCTACCCGCCCGGAAATCAGTCGTCCGCCGATAAACTTCGGCGAGCACTTCCGCCTCCAAGTCCCACGGGGGAGTTCCGGCCAACGCGCACGCCGCCTCCGTTGACACGGTGCGGTACCAATCTACTAGACTATCACAACCCAATTGATAAATGCGGCTTAAGACCAAGTCGAGTTTAACGACAAGCTCATGTCGTTTTCCCTCAACGTCTGCTAGCTTGGCAGTAGGATGTTCAAAATATCGTCTATGTACTGTGCTGTCTGCATAGCAATGTATGTTGCCAAGGTCCAACATCTCATTGATATGAAGAAGGAACAGATCAGAGAAGAATCACATAACCCTAATGCGATGCTTCTGCAGTAAAAGCAGCAATCCAGTTGCAGAGTTTGGGAGGCTGACTGAATATAAGTTATGTTGGAGTTTTCACATTATGATTATTGTGAACACAAAAGCATTTTTATCTTTAAGATAATTTGTATTTTACATTTCTTTTTGGTATAAGGGTCAAATAGCAGACGGGTCATCTAATTCTAAGTGGAAATCGCCACCCATGAAAACCCGCCGAGTTGGCCTTCTTGGCTTTATTACCACACAACTGATGACCATCTCCTGTAACGTTGAAGCTAAAATTTCATGTCATGTTGAACCTAATTTGAGTAATTTTACCACATTTGTCTGTCAAGTCACCTTAAAGATTAATATCTAAAAAGGTTCATATCTTTTTGCTTTGTTACCATTAAAGCCTCAGTTTTTCCAAACCCTCAGCCCCACTTAATTATAGTATACAAAATGAAGCGGCAACTAATTAACTGCGTCTAATTAGGCTTTCCGAGAGCGTGAGTGTTGCAGACTTTCAGATAGGCTAGCTAGACCTAGAGAGATATATTAAGAAGAAAACTCATTTATGTTTCTGTAAAGATTATACAATGTATTAATTATGTATAATTACTTTTCAGTATGTACGATGGTGTAAGATTTATCTAATATGACAAACCTGTGTTTACATTATGCATATGTAATATTTATTGTTACTGACAAAGCAAGTGACGTGACTTGAGGTATAAATAGATATTTTTTTAGTATGATGTAAAAAATAAATGCTATCACGTAAAGCTTGTTGTTATATTTTCAATAAAACCTTGTTCATTGTACAACTCTTAGATCACTGTAGACGTGTCTGACTTTACAAATAGTAATTATATTGCAAAGACTTATTTATTTTTTGTTTTTGACTACACGTTTTTAGATCTTACTTTCTAAAAAAAAACTTTGGCTGGGAACACTCTTTACTTCAAAAAGTGTAAACAATACTGTAAAAAAAAAATTAACAAACTACCATCTGATTTATATCATACTCAAAGTCTTCAAGAATTTAAAAAATAAGTATTTTATTTTACTTCAAAGAGCATATTACAATGTGAAATAGTATATGGGGGATAATTATGTTCATTCTAATGGTAATAGTAAGTATTATATAATTTTCCTAAGACAGTGGCGCAACGCCTATCTTAACCGAGGGGGCGAGGGGGGGGCAAGCCCCCATACGTACGTACATGCGAAAGTGCACACACTACATACGTATATACATACATGGTTTGATAGTCTGTTTGCCTGTTTATAAAGAGGCGGCCAAGGTGAGCAAGGTTTCCCGGAGGCTTCCCCGGTATCTCCGGATTCGTTGCGATAGACCCATTTGTGACGGAACACGGTGGTTTTAATTAGTTCAATTCCAGGGTAACAGTTAGCTTCGGTGAGGTGATGACCCGGTGGGGTAAGCATGAAAAAAAAAATGTAGGTAGTTTGTTATCATTATTATTTGTTAGTCAAGACAGTGAACCCTATATTTACCTACTTGTAATATTATAACCCAAGCGACCGATATTTACATGCCTTGAGATAGAATGAAACTGCTAATATTTATAAGACTGTAACATCCTAAGGCTTAGAACTCATATTCTAAAATAAAGTACTGATTGATTGACTATAAAAATTGCAATAAATATTCGAGTAAGTATATACCTTTTGATATTAAATACTCATTAGAGCTAAGATAAAAAAGAACAGGTATTCCAAATTTAAACTCCGGTCGTGCGACGTTCCATTACTCTTTAACTCAGTAATCTCCCAAGATTGAGGTCGAAACACCACTTAATTTATAACTGCAAAACATTAACGATAATGTTCTAGGGATGCTCGTAAAAAAATACTTTATCGTTTGCCGCTGAGCCGTTTGTAATTAAGTCGAATTAACAATTTGCAGCGCTATTCTCTACATCTGTACGCACTTAATAACTTTATCGTTCAATAATGTTCAAGAGTAAAAAGCTTAATGTGTGTATAAAGACGGTGTTACGCGACTAACAAACCACCCCGTAATACCGACTTTAGTGTTGGGACTCAATTAAAATGTAACAATTTTAGAATGGTATTAAATTGAAGCGGTCCAAATATGAGGTATTGCGGAGTCTCAATGCGTGAAATTTCACGGTTTTACGGTTTGTAAGAGAATATTTACTATTATACAGCTCTTTTGATGTTACTGTAGGATTATGTATTATTAATTAAATTGTGTATGATTTTGACAGAGACTGCAACTAATGTAGTACATTAGTACTTAGTATTGCATAATCTAATGAAAATAAATGCAAATTTCTATTTTGGATAAAACCATTGTCAATTATATTTTTATAAATATATAAAATAGCAAGAAATTTACTTTATCTCTAAAAAATAAAAGATTAAACTAGTACTACTGCAGTTCCTATCTACAGTCATAATATCGCCAATAGGCTAAGATGAGGAAAAATTGCCTATGGCATTAAGTCTGTAACTGTAACAGTGGTTAAAAAAAATCAGGGGTTGAGTTACGTCTAAACTTTAGGACTACGTGCTGACTTCTAAGAAAAAATAATAATCGAACGGGCATTACTAACTCCGAACCTCGAATTATAAATGAGCACACAAATAGGGAACTATCTTCAAGTAACAAGTATTTCCTCAAAAGATAGCTCACTCACAAACAGTAAGGACAAGTAAACTTTTGTGTCCCCTACTTAGCAGTTCCTTGGTCCCTATTGATATGGGTCACGCCTAAACCATAGTGGAACACAAAACGTGAATAATTCACTGACTCCTGCATTTATTATGATGATATACGAAACAGGATATCTTTCCCCGTAGCCTTGTTAATGTACGCCGCAAGAGTTATATATGAGATAGAAATGTTCGGACGTATATGTTTGTTGTATTATTACACTTAGTGCGTGCAGGTGGCGGTTACATAAAAGTTATAATGTATATTTAACATGTTCACGGTATTAAATAAAAAAAAAATATGTTATTAAATGCTAAAAGTTAAAGAAGTTTTCATATAAATTTGTTAGTTAGTTCTTAGTTAAAAGTGTTTTAATGCTTAATTGGCAAACTCCTTACAATCAAATTGGTTAATAATAATCGTATTACACAATACATTAAAAAACAAACAAAATACAGCTCTGTAGTAATAATTCGTGGTGCCTAAAATTCTGAATTCTAAATTTGAGCTGTCAAACGTTCGGCCTCAGAATAAAATAAGAACGTGACAGTAAAATCAGACTACGGGCTCTGAATACGCAGCATTTGGCTTTTAACACTGACATTCCATTTCACTGACCTTTACTCGCACCGTCGGGGCCCCGTAGTATGGAACACTCCTCTATTGTGCCGAACGGTGTGAACAGTTGACGGACATCCTCCTCAGTCTGTTGTTTGCTGAGCATTCCAACGAACAGCTTCCGATCTGTGGAGAGACACTCTATTAGTTTTGGGAGGCCTTATGTCGGAACGGTTACATTCTGTTGCTAGTGTTGACACTGGAATGTCGACCGAGTTTCTCACTAAAACACTTGTTAAAATCAATGTTAGAATGAATTATAATTTTTAATTTACTTATTTATTAGTAGTCTTATTTATACAAATGAGTTGTGTTTTTGAAGCATTGCGTAAGTTTTATGTAGATGTGGCAATAAAACTTAATATAGTGGAATCCCTGTTCGTACTATACTCCAAACTATGTCGTAACTATAGTACAAATATCTATTTTATTTCAATTTAATTACACGAACAACAGAATGCAACAGAAACAATGAGCCACGCCACATTAAGCCTAGCAGTGGTGCGTGGAGCGGCGGGCTTTGGACTTCGGTGCCATGGCCAGGAGTGTCCCGAGTAGACGAGACACGGGCGAGTGCGGGCGGCAAGTGACAGGGCGCTGTAGCGCTCGGAACGTTCGGATAATGGCGCGCGTACACAACGCCACTCATAGTGACACCACAGTCGCGCTTCAGTCCGCAAGCACCGCAGTACCTATTAATTTTGTAAGAAAGACAGCTTGCTAATATTATATTAACAAACCGTGTTTCATATTTTACAACAATGGTTTTAAATAAATGAGTCAAAAGACGTGAATGCACATACTTTATAGCCCAACAATTGTATTATAATTTATGTGATTTCAATGGTTCATATTGTAACTAGGATTGTATATTTTTATATGATGTGGATATATGAGCATTTACGTGGCTGATTGTAGCGCTGTGTGCGCGCGCACTAGTTGCTACTGTTGTCAATGTTTAGTCAAGGAAGAAACAGCCTAGACAGAGCCTTACAGTCAGCGGTGCATCGAGAAATTATATTCATAGAGATCACTTGACTTATTTATATAACAAGTAATTTAAAGATTTTTTTTTATACCGAAAGTCCCATATGGTACTTCTAATAAAATTATATTTGACATTTCAAAACAGCTAAAGTTAATTCAGTTACTAAAGAAGTTTACATATTCATTTTATAATTTCTAGATGCACATAAAAGAGTTATCCATATATCCTCCAAAACAGCGCCCTATCATCGATGATGAGTGAGCCGCCGCCCCAACACGCCCCCATCACCTTGATCATCTCACATGTGATGTAACAACAACAGCTCTATGATAACACATAACACACAGTTTTAGTTAATGAAATACAACGAACAAAATTCAAATTCAGGTCAACACAAAAATTAGCACATTACACTAAAACGTTGCATGGTGATCAATGAGGGTTCCGTAGAATTAGGATCACACATCGATATTAGGGGCTACGGAATCCTCCAGGGTTCAATTTTGTTACGTTTCGAGACTTCTGTGTGAGCACACCGTTACGCGTTACCCAATTTTTTTTCAGCGCCTTCAATTTCACGCGTCTAGCTCTTTACAGAAATCGGCATGTTTGTTTAAAATCAATGACATAATAACATAAATCCACACTAATTACGCATCGAAATTAATACGAAAACAGAAATAAAACAATATTTTTTACAGCACGACGATAACTAATGGTGCAGAGTGAGTGTTTTCGTTCCACGTCGAATCTTATTAAGTGTCGAGTTCGCCTTGAAATAAGTACTTTAAGAACTTAACAATATATCTCAGTACATTTAATATGAGAGCTATTAATTAGTGCTAGAAACACTATAAAAACCAAAAGTTAACGAAAATTTTTAAATCAAATTATGATGAAGGTGTACTCGACAAGACTGGACGTGTTCGATCTCACTGCGCGCGCTATTTGACAGACAGTGACAACAGTACAGCCTAGGGCACGCACAACAAACGCTACCTGGGTCCGCCTACGCGCGCCGTCTCCCCTCGCCCCCTGGAACACAAAAACATGCTACACACGTTTACTCCACCGCTCCACAAAACTCATTTAAGACGTGTTAGTGAAGAAACAAATTAAATGTTTTGATGCCAACAAAACATTTGTTGTATCATCAGGCCAATCATCAATCAACGAGAGGTTTTAGAGAGTGTTCAGAGGTGTATATATGTATGTGTGTCATAATTGTACTATAGATAGTCAATGTATACTAGCCACTGACATGGTTTGTTCTTCTAAATAGCTACGAAATCCTCTCCTATTGGCTTAGAAAAATTATAACACGTAAGTACTTTTCGTAAATATAAACATGATAACTGATTAACTTATATATATTATACATGAATCGTTCGAAACTGGTTACGCAATGACGCATTTTACTATACATCATTACAAATATTACAAATGTATTAAAAATATACTATCACTCTTAATTACAGACTATGTACACATCAGGAGTCATAAATATTTTATTTTGTACTGTTTAATCGAGTAAAACATGAATTATTGACAAAATTGACAAAATAAGATTTTATTTAATACATGACGTAACGCAACATTTAACTCATAAAATGAAGGATTATTCCTCACTTGCACTAGCGGGCTACCCCATTTCTTCCCGTGGAGTCGTAAAAGGCGACTAAGGGATCGGACTGTTATCTATCGGACTGTATATGTATATAATGAGACAGCTAAATTGACTCGTCCCACATTACGTAAGTGGTATTAAATTATGGTATGCAAAATGTGAGCATGTATGTATGAAAGATTATTTAGTTATAAGAGAAACAGAACATGAAATTTGCACATTATTCAGAAGTGGTTTTAAGTAACAGCTTTCTGCTCGAATGAGTGTCTGACAATAGTAGCACTAAAAGAAATATTAATAGTTAATTTAGCAGCATACGAATAAGATTATTAATGTTAAAATGGTTTCCAGAAAACGGTAACCATTTACTGTAAGGCGGGATGTGCTTGACAATATGTATAGTGTGGAAAAAATATGTATAAATATTTATAAACAATATTTTCTACTTGAAAAAAGGTATTTTTGTTACTACCCTAACATTTTTTGTAAAAAATGAAAGTAACTTCCACATAGATTGAACATAATATTCAATTTTGTTGCAAAATTTTATCAGCAGTGTTATGTAATTTACACAGAGAATGTACTAAGAAAATGTTCTCGGACTTTTCACGATAGAAAACAGTTTTCTAGTTCTAATTTTAACCAATGCAGTAAAAGTGTTATTTTTTTTAGTATGATTTTCAGGTATCAATTAGCTCTAATCAAAATATTCTTGATACTATTAGACAGTCTTCTAGTCTATTCTATTCTAGTCAGCCTAGGTTCAACCTAAACATATCTTGTAACGCAGATACCAGTAAACGCCTCAACATACTTCAATACTTTAATGTATTATAAAAAGTCAAACAGACGTACAACTCACATACATGCTTCTATCCCCGAAGGGGTAAACAGAGGCCTTTAACGCCTACATTTTGCCGATAGTAATATAGTCCCATTTACGTAATAGGCCCACTATTGCCGTCATCGGGGCACTTTTGGGAATTAGATAGAAAAATTGAAATAGAAAGGGATGCAAGAGATATTGCTGAAACAGGTGGATTGGGGAGAATAAGCAATATCTAAAGCAAGTCAGGGCTGTGATTTCGCGAGTCGATATATTTTAAAATCAAAAAATGTTGCATGCAGAGAATCTGCAAAACATGTTCAACATTATTTTGTCATTAATATATTTGTATAAACTGTGTTTCCGGCAATTAATAACTTATTATATATTATATTATGTATATATACATATATCTTGGGAAAGCCATGCGTAGGTACCAGTGGGCCGGCTCGACCGGTGCGATACTTTGGCTTCACAGACTGGTTGTGAAGTAACGCTTAAATTGCATTTCGTCGGAATTACTGAGGTTGCCGGAAGGCCAACCTATCGTCATTAGCCTCCCCGCATCCCTCCACCCCTCATCACCCTTATAGGAGATCCAAGAGTCGGAGTTGGTTGTCACACACATCGGGCGGCGGTTGTCACTTACCATCAGGTGACCAGGTGCCGCTAAGTCCGAGTCCTCCAACTTATGTAAATACAAATGTACAATGTACACATAGTGCGGGAATGCTCGAAAGGCATAACGTATATAGTAGAGCATTCCCGCACTATTTTATGTATATTTTAATATATACCTAAGTAGAATAGAATATAATTAAACCTTATTGCACACAAATTACAATTTGTTTACACGTAAATAACAACAATATACACAATGGGCGGCCTTATCGTTAAAAGCAATCTTACAGGTATTGATGGATATAGATGACTGTAATTAAAATATATAATGAATAGTTTGGTGTAAAAGAATGGCATTAATATTTTAATATATTTTTGTTAATTGTAGTAGTGCTGGAATAAACTTAAATGTAAATATACACACACATATAAATATTAATACATATATACATATGCACATATACATATCTGTATGCTTTTCATAAATAAAATACAATGCTCTTCATAATAACCATATAAAGAAATTAAACGTGCCTACAGTAGTTAGAAGAATATGCCAGTGTTTGTACCGACATACTTCTTTTAAATTCTAAATATGTGTTATAAGGATGGAAAAAAATATTCTGCATTCTGAAAAATATATAAGATACTTTTTTAGATAAATATAAATATATATATTATTTCAAGACAAAACTTTTTAACGGCTTTGGTATGCTTGTTTGGTATTATCAGTGTAATTATATTTTTATGAAATTAAAATTATATATACTCGTAAATAGCGAGTTCTATCCTAATTCTAAATTGTGTAATAACGAAGCTAACCGACTTCTTTACAAAGTAACATTGAATTTTAATATTCCTTTTTCAATTTGAAACCCATATTCAAAGCCACAATTCGGACACTATTGAACACTTTTAGTGTGTAGCAGCTTTGTTCTGCTCGAAATTAAATGCAAACATCCCCAGGTTGCGGCTATTTGCAGTTAAGAAACCGTTGAAGCGGAAACGAAACGGACAGAAATACGTTATATTATTGAGACTTTAATTTTCTTATTTTAACCCACATCAAACGACAGTAAAACATGAGTTACTTTAAAACAGTTATTATATTTAAATGCTCTTGCATCTTGCATAATATAAAACTATATGATTACTAATCTACCATTAAAAAAGGTGAAACTAAAGATGTAAAGTGATTGCATGCCGTCTGTTCCTAAACATTGTTCGGAAATATTAGAAGCGGTGCGGTCATTAAATTCAGATTTATACGCGGCTAGCCGGATATCTCCCCCGTGCGACTCTGCTAATGACCATCTAAATTGAGATAATTTCACACAGGACTTGATAATAAGGCTGCGGACATACGCAATGGTGAATGCTTATTTGGGTTAGCAAAATAAGTCCGTGTTTTTTTTACAAGATTTTATTTAACTAACAAGGTAGGTAGGTTTGTTGGGTCACACCTAGAACTTTAAATTTTACCCGCTTCCTGGTGTCCAATTGTGCTGAAATTACAATATTGACAAGTATGTCTGGATTGATTCTAAAAGGTTGTTTATAAAATAAAAAATTATGAAGTTACTCTTTGAATAATTGCAAGGCGTACACAGTTACATAGCAGAATACATGTTATCTTTTGTTGGTGTATAAAAGTGCTACGTTAGTTTATACTAAGAATTTTCATTTTTCTATTCAATATGAATAACGTAAATGATATCTATTGCACTGAAACTTTAGTTATACACGGAGTCTAGAGACTGGCGAAGCAATGTCATTATTACAGTACCAATCCAAACTTTACTTCATGAAACATCTATAAACGTTCCAACTTTAAACCTGAAACTCCTTGAACATCACTATTGCTACAATCATTGGTGCACATATTACTACTCGTAATTCTATTAATTGTTTATTCGGGTTATAAGTAAGTCATTTTCATATACTTTGATGTCTTAAATAGCGACCTGTAAAGAAGACCCTAGGAACTTTAATGGAATAGTTTAAGGGTAATTTAATTAATTATAAAAATTTACGTTGAATAAAATACTTACCTAAATAATAATTTACGTTATGTAAAACTACAAAATTATTTGAATTGAATAAAAAACTGTTATAATGTTATAGTACCTAAGTAATATAATACCTAAGTTAAATCCACATAATTGAGCTATAAAAAATTACACGATGTATACAAACATACTGGGTTTGTATACATCGTGTAATTTTTTATAGCTCAATTATTTTAGTATAGTATTTCAATATAGTTTAATAAAATATGAAACTTTAGAAGCATCTGAAACTTTAATCAGCTAGGCATTAATACACATCGAATATTTTGTTCAATATTTTAATTGCACGCTATTAACTATATCTTTTTATATGAAAAACCATCAGCGTGTTACATTTGCCTCTTAAATAATTTTCTTTACGAATCCCGCTCTTTTTTGCATACCGTATGTTACCAGAAATTCACTGCACGGACTATAAAATACCTTTCAAATAAATCTCTAAGCTTAATCCCTAAATTAATTTTAAAATATATTCATATAAGTATCTCCAAGGCTTACCGTTCTTAGGTACAGGTCAAAGTATTCGAGGTATTTAGCCCAAGGGTAGCTGGTAGGTAGAATAAATTATATCAAAAAGGATTAAATGTAAATTCGTTTAGTATCTTGTTTACCTAGAATAGAATTTAAGTTCTGATTACATAAAAAAGATAAAAAATAATTAAGTAGATAAAGAAGATTATAATTTTTAATAAAAATGTTCTATACTTTTACTGTGCTATTTATGATCTCTTGCTATGTAAGCAAGAGACGAAAGGATAGTCCTAATATATACAAGTATAACTTAAAGTACAAGTTAATACGAAAATACGAAGTTTGATATATCGGTAATTACCACACTTGTGAAACAAAAGCAATCGAAAACATATTTTGTGATACTGAAATATACTCGTACTCCTTAACAATAAATACTCTCGAGTGCAATCATCAACAAATGTTATTTCCAATCGAAAACAAAATACGGACTAATTGGTCGGCTTTCATATAAAACCTCTTCAGTGCATAGCACTTGAATGTAAAAATACGTTTTATATTGTGCTACTGTTATCAGTGATATTAAATCAGATATACTATATTGGAGCGGAATCGGATGGTGTATTGCATTGTTCTCACATATTATTTACAAGTTAATTACATAAATTATTTGAAAAAGAGTGTCCTTGGAGTTTCTAATCTGTTTTCTAAATAGGATCTACATACATACGTATTGGAACAGGTAACTAGATTCACGACCTACTATTCTGACAGACCTCTTCTCTATATATTTCAAAAATACCTATGATTGGTTTAATTATAATAAATGGTTTTGATTTTGGTTACTTATAAAGTACGTTCGGTAAATTAAGTTGGAGTAGCCAGCGTAAGTTTTATACACGAATCTTCATAGGTATACTATGAAGTCCGTCTGAATTTGAAATGATATGCAAATCGATAATAATAGATATAATAATAAATACGAATAAAAAAAAAAATACATGATGACAAAGAGTTTTCTTTTTTCTTAGGTCTATATGAAGCTTGTTGTAAGATGTTGGTTATCTTTTTTACTCGATTATGCAGTTCCTAGATCTTACTAGAATATAAAAAAACTACAAATTTAAAACGTATTACAGCCTTAAGTCTTAACTTGTTATGAGACACTACACGAAATATAAAATAAATTAGTTTGGAACATTCATCTGCAATGCAAATTGCAAAATTTCAAGGTTTTTTTTTATTGTCTTAGCCTAATAACACCCAGTTAAAAAAATAACAAAAATTCAAACAAAGTGTATCCAATACTTATTCATTACTTTTCAGTTTGAGTTTAGGCGCTAAAAATCAAAAGTAATCGTTTAAAAATTAAACTTTATTTTTACTCTCACTTTCCACACAAAGACAAAATTATTACTCATTGTTTATGTTACCTTTTATCTGAAACACCTTTATCATTTAATATACTTCCATCATCGTAATCGCATGGATGCTGATCACACCTAATCCGCTTAATAATGCAACTTTAATCCGTATATGCGATACCGTGTGCGGACCGGTGCGGATCATACCCCTCCTCTTCCCTTCCACAGCCAAGCCTACCAATTGCCTCTGGATGCAGCGACAAAACTTCTCATATAGCGCTTATGCAACACTGTAGCGGCCCTTAACGCCGCGATAAATAAACTAATTATACGGTGAATGGGCACAAATTTATACTAGGAATTGATTGGATATTATGTATAAATTGGTGCTTTATTATCCACCTACTGCCTTTTGTCTTAGGGAAAGCGATACACGTCATACGTTTACGAATTAAGTTATATTACAAGTATGTATTTAAAACGACTAACATTGGCAGATATAGTAAATGCAAGTGTAACGAAGCGGCGGCGGCGCTAGCGTGAAGGCTAAGGTTGTAAACCCACTCGTTAACTTTTAACAAGAATACTAGAAATGTGTGACCCACGTACTACCTTCAAACCTTCAAGAAAAGAGCGTACTCCTACCTATAAGGCGGCAACGCACTTGTGACACTTGAGTTGCGGGTGTCCATTAATCCCATTTTCTTTGGTGCATTTATATTTGGTTCCATCATGGGTCGGACAAATTACATAATTTTAAATTAACGAAGCGGCGGCGGCGGCTATTGGGAATCAATCATTTAGAAAAAATAATTGAGGTTCTTTGGAGTTCTCAATTTGTTGAAATATTTATTGCCGTTGCTCGCGATGAAATTTAGAACCATACATTTTTCACCGATGAATGAGTGAAAGTACCCTATGTGCTATTTCAGGCTTTTATATATGTGCGTTGTGGCGTGATTAAGTAATATTAATCTATCCATCAAAACATTAGCAATTATAATAGTAATTGAGATGTATGAGTGTTTAATTCTTAAAAATATTGTTTTTTTTCTTGTTTTTGTTTTTAAAAGAGATAACTCCCGCATTAAGAATCACCTGTGTCATTTGTACCGTATGGGAATCGAACCCAAGACCTCCGGTTCAGAAGACATGGTTACTAAATACTAGAACAACAGGCCTATCACTACACAATATAACTATTGACATCAACCTATTTGATTTATTTATTTTCACATTTTTTATGTTATTATACTAAAAACATACTGAATACTATAACTTTTCAATTGCCTATAGTTTTACGACATGGATATCACTAACCAGAACTTTTCTAAGAAGAATTGAATAGTTAGCTGAGGACTCTGACTTGCCGGCACTCGCCAATTCGAGTTACAGGTGTGCGACCGTGACTTGCTTGAGCCACTGCTTAGCCATCTGTATAAGTAATATATTTAGGCATCTTATTTCAAAGTGAACGAATGCCCTGCCTACCCCACGAGACACAGGCGTGAGTGTATGTATGTATGTGTAATCTAATTTCCCGAGTACGCATTAAATAAAACTGGAGCAACTTGCATGAGAAGCAAGCACACCTTTCTGGCATATTACCAGGTCCCCAATCAATCATAACAACATATTGTTTGCTTGGGAGGGATAACGTTTCCGTTGTTACAGGAATTTATGAGGGTAGCTGTATTATTGATAGGTTTCATGCAACATTAGCGGGTTGATTGGTCGACGTTCCGTTCCTGTTTTATTTTCGAGATTCAGTAAAATTGATCGGGACTGCATAAGAATGAAGATAAAAAATGAACTTTATACTGTAACTTTTGTTATTATATTCAGGCAATGGAAGTAGAATGTATCCACCGTTGAAGCTATGGTTATTATAATATAAATTAATTTTTCTTTTGTTTAAAAAGATTTTAGATTAAATTTTTTTAGTGTATTTATAAGTATATGTATGTATGATGTTTCTTTTGAGTGTTGTGGGTTCGATCCCCGCACTTAACAACATTGGTGTTATCCTCAAAGTGGTTGTTCTGAGTCTGGGTGTTCTTAGAATGTTTGTAAAGTCCCCCGAGACACAAGTATTAATCCTAGTGCGGGAGCTATCTCATATGAAACAAAAATTTGCCATTAATCTGTAGGTCTGTCATAGGTTATAACCTCGATAAAAATAAGAAAAGTATTTAATAATGCAGTCGGTTTTTATTTTTAATTATTTTTATGTTTAATTTTTATTTAATTGTTTAGTTGTTATTTGTTGTATATTTATTTTTAGTTCTTAATTTTCTAAATTCCAAAACATTTAAAAAAGTTACGTACAAGTTACCATTTCAGTGTTCAAGTGTCAATTAAAATATAAATTTAACCATGATTTGAATTTTAGGTATTATAAAGGAACAAATCCTAAACTACCTTTAAGAGTCCAACTCCTAGGTACAACAATTAAGGTAGGCCCTTTACTTTTAATTTCATCATAAATTCGTTTTGAAATTGTCTGTAGGTTGCTAAAGTCCGTTGGAGCGAAAATTTCAATGTTCAGTTGATTCCATTAATTAGACATGCTGTGCTCGCCCCATCGCGCCAGCTTGAATAGCCAATTACACCGATAATTGGAGGTCGCGCAGGTGTCTTCAGAACAAAGGCTCAAGTCCTAGGTGTGAGCGACGAGTGACCGAAGGAAACGTTTTAATAGAATATTACATAGTGGGAGTGATACTCCCAGATGGAGAATTTGATAATCATTTAGAGTTCATTGCATACTATAAATTAATTAAGCTGTAGTAGCCATCTCCACGTACAGCAGAAACTTACATCGACAATGCTTCAATTAACTACGTAGCAACTATTGTAATGACGTAGTCAGACCCAGAATAGCAAAAAGAGTTCTCACACCGATTATTGTATGCACAAATACCCATACTTATCAACCGTTGTGCCGCGGTCTGATAGTCGTGATCCCCTCGCCTGGTAAAGGGGTTCCTGCCTTTGTATTAAATTGACTTTAAACTCCTCCTCCACGAAACTAAAGAAATATATAAGAATATTCATTATGACAAAATATCCTTAAAATTTATTTAGGTCTTGCAAAAAACATATTTGAAGGTTATTATCAAAAATTTCATCGAACGCTGCAATTTTATTTGGTCATGATTTTTTTAGTGAACTCCATTGAACATATATAATAGTAAATAAAATAAAAAAAACCCTTTTATTTGTTGCAAAACTTAAATTCTACTAATAGGCGAAAAATAGAAAATAAAAAAAATGTCTATATACAGTAGTTACTGAACTATAAGCAAATCTACATACTAAAGTATTTGTATGATTGACGTTATTTTTAATACTCTTTATAAATATATTCATTATAATGAATTAATTTAATTGTGAACAATATAATAAATGGTATGACTAACTAACATAAACAAAGAAAGTAACGGTTAGATCTTTATTTTTTCTACATAACTAAATTCCAAGAAAAGTATTACCACTAAAAATACGTCTCCTGTAAAACTAGAAAAAAAGTTGGGATTATGTGTCACGAAGGTTCTTGTCACTTTTAACTCCTTTCCGAAGTTTAGTGTGACGAATTCCGGAGTTTGATTCTATTTAGTTTATGAGAAAGTTATATAGCTTGTTTACTAGAAGGCGCCACCGTGCACTTATTACGTACTCAAACTCAAGTTAATTGCGTATCTGGGTTAATTTGAGCGTGTTATTATACTGAGCGAACTGAGTGGAAAGTCATTAAGAATTTTGAACACTTTGAGTTTCGTTGAGTGAAGACTGTAATATATTAACTTGAGCTTTTAAGATTCTATACTTGAACGATAATGAACCTGATGTATTTATATATTTTTAACACAAACAATTTAAACTATTATATTTATATTTTCGTAGAAACGCTTTAATACGAATTATATACACAGTTATTCAATCACTTTCAATAGTTTATATATATCTTTTTTTTTATATAAATAACCTATGTAAATAAATAACATATTTGTTATTTTGCTATCAAAATATAATTGAGGGGCCCAATAATTGATCAAGATCTGTATAGTTAGTGACATTTTTGATAAACTGCTAGATCTCCTTTGTTTTTTATTTACAAAATCAATTTAAAAAAACGAAGATTAACATTTTTTGTTGCTAAAAGTTGTTCTAAAAAGTAATGTTAATTCCAAAAAGTATTTACAGTAGTAAAAATATTTTTATAAATAATTAACTAAAGAAGATACATGTATACAGTAAATAGAAATCCATTTGTCTATCTTTCCAAGTACATATATACACTCACTCCTATATCCCGAAAGGGATAGGCAGAGGCGTAAGCGTTTACATTTGCCCTACTATAATTTATTCCCACTTACGTAACAGGGGCCCGCAGTATTATCCCCAACAATACATTAATAGATTATTAAACATGGAATTCAATTTTTGATTAATCTAATTCGATTTCATTAGGACCGCACCAAAGTAATAAACCAACTCTTCGTTCTTCTTACTTCGTTCTGAACATTTAACAACGTCCACAAGGCGAACTCAGCATAATGCAATAAGGATAACTCTCATAAATACTGCACAGCATTGAAGAGTGCACTGCAATAAACAGTTGACAGGTACGTACGAGCATTGTCATTGACAGCGTTCGTTAGCTGCGGTCTGGTAGTGTCGTAGCCCATCACAAAACTGATAGAATGTTATTGAGTGCATATTCATACATGATATATGTAATATGTTCGTCAATGTGCTGATACGTACAAATAGCATCTAACAGTGATTTTAGAGTTACAATTTATTAAGACCTATATATACTTGGGTTAGTTGTATTTAGACTATATTCGGTTCACTTCTACTTCTAATAAAATCTGTGACTTTCTAAAGAAAGGAATGTCAGAAGTACCAGAAACCGGCGAGCCTGTATGACACTTTTATGTATGCCATTTCCCTATTTCTATAAGAATGGTAAAAGCATAGGATTAAATCTAAGAATAACACGCAAATAATTGCAATAGACAGGGGAGAGAAAAACTCTCGAAACACGACGTACCAAGCAGTCCGTGACATAGAGGCCAAACTCCAGTTGATATATTATTGTAAAGCACCTGCCACACCTGTTAAGTAGATAGATAGATACATAGAATATACTTTATTGCACGTAAAATACAGGACACATAAACATATGACACAAAAAAAAAACAATAATTAGTAGAAGACGCCCATTCTACTACTAATTATTGTTTTTTTTTTTTTTTGCAATCTGCGATATCTTACAGACAACCGTTGATGTACTATACTGTATAGTCATGGGTAACTTGAGGTGCAGGTGAGGTGTGAAATTTCAAACATTGTAATTTTGCGTACAACTGTTAAATAAAAAGTAGACCTCATTTGAAAAAAAAAAAAAATGTCTACCCTGTCTATTAAAATGCGTTGAGACTTCATTAACTTTCGCAAGGAGTATTGGAGATAACACACCCCTTGGTTTGATAATAATTATCTTGGTTTAATCCTGAAAACTATGTACGTTGTTCTCCTCTTCCATTCCTCAGTTACTAGTTGGACTTATACACATTTTAATTTCCAATTTAATTTGAACTACCTAAAAGTTAAATTGTGCATACACAAGTTAGAATAAACATTTACTTTGTGTAACAAGAACATTCTAGCTTACGTAAACAAGTTGGGTTGCAGAGGTCAAAGTCGGAGGCTCCAAGTAAATAATGGCAAACGAGAGCAACTTGATATGACCTCAATATATTTGGTAGTGAATTAGGAGAGATGGCGATCTTTTAACAAATACTTTGTTATTTTATAGACTCGAAATTTAGAGATAGGAAAAGAAATGTTATTTACTAGGAACATAGCAAAACAAATTTAATTAAAAAGTGATTGCAATTTACATGAACAATTTTCTACTTACAATACTTATTTAAGAATATATGTTGCATGTACTAAAATATTGAATTTACAAAAGTTTACGATGATTTTGTGTACAATTCATTCTAAAAAAGTAACTCCCTATTCAAAATTATGTATGTTTATCTATCAAAGGTTGCCTCACAGCGATTGCAAACTTAGATAGTTGTAGATAACAGCAATTACTCGTAGTAAAAATTTAGATGTTAGTAATATATTTTGTACAATGAAGAGTATATCAATCAAACAATTTGTACTAACCTAGTGATCTAAAACTAATTCTAATTATAATCTCATAATAGATATTACAATACCACTTAAACTTCTTATCAAAACACAGATCACCCTAAATTAAGCCCCTTTGAAATCGAAGTTTGTAACTTAATACAATACTTAGGTGACAAAATACAAAGATGGAACATAATATACTACGTTATTTTTTACATACTATTAAATGTTTTAACACTATCTTAAACTATTAATATTATATCTGTGTGTGTGTCTATACTAATAACTTTAGTGTGTATATGTTGGTATTTTGTGATAAAACCAATAAATATATACAATGAATAATGAATAATTATAATATATTAATGTTATCATAACTCAATAAATACTGTTGGCACGCATAAGAGCTAAAAATGAGCAAACATTTTTATATTATGTTAAGTGACCGATGATGGCCCTTAGAAAGAAAATATCAGCATTGAAGGTACAAAACCTCTTAAAGATGAAAGCAAAGTAACAAGTTAAAGCGCCAAAGTGCTGTTAAAAGAAATCTCAATATCTAAAGAACGTTTATATCTGACGCAGAATTGCTTTTGTATGTCTATGTTATAAATTTATAAAGTACATAGATACAAAGAAACTAAAATAATTAGTATTAGGTAGTTAATCATTTTGATTACAGGTGAGTAGATAGTACTCAGAGAGAGATCAAGGTTGCAATAAAAGCGGTTCTAATGTCAAATAAAAAAAAACCTAGAAAAAAAAATTAACCGTATAAAAGAAAGGTCGAGAAATTTCTTTATGAAATATAAAGGTAATCAAAGAACAAGGGTCAAGTCAAATGTAAGACAAAAATATTTGACATGATACGGTATTTCGCTGTAAATTCTTACGATATTAAGAATTCATCTAACAGAAATCTGAACGAAATAATTTGTTGTATATTTGGAAAATGTTGAAGGTACTTATGTTATCAGATCTCTACTTTAGTTCTTTCTCCATATCCACAGTAAAGTGGTCTGAGTGCGAGTATTTTTCCAAGGCCTTTCTCGTTGTTCTCTTACAGATCTTGTTAGTACGCATACAATTTAGTCATATATTTACAACACTAAGTCCCTAAAAAAATATATTATTTTGCACACTAACATTTTGCAATATTTTAATAGCTGTAATGTCATAAGGAGGCCGAACAGAATATATGACATATATATAGATATATGACAACCCTAGTGCGGGAGTTGAACCTATGTTCAACTTTTCATTTAACAATTAATTCTTAATTTTAGACTTTACAAACATCAAGCAACGGACACAAAGAACACCCAAACCTAGAAAAAGAATTAGAGGATTAAACAAAGTTTTTTCCCGTGCGGAGATCGAACCTACAACACTCGGCGCGGCAGCGTAGTGGTGAGGTGACCACTTAAACCGCTACGCCATCCGTGCAGTCACGCCTTATTCCTGCTCAGGACAGGTAGAAATTGTAGAATGTTATTTTGCACGATCCTAACATATAAATTGCGCCTCTAGTATATTCATACATGCTCACTGGTTACGGGTACTTTAAATTCAGTCCTTTACTGTATTGCCAATCTGGTCGGTAGGCCTTTCTAGGCTCGCCTACTTGAAGATGCCTTAAAATCTCAGAGACAATATTCTAGTAGAAGAAATAGAAGCAAACCAACGTTACGAATCTGGTACTACAAAATAACCAAAGCACAATAAGTCTGGGAGGTCACTTTATTAAACTGTAAAATCGATAATCACAATCGAGTTACAAAGCATTTTTAGAATTAACCGCAGATACCGAGCACCAGAAACCGTACCATTTCCATTGAAATTAATTGCATTGGCTCAATTTGTTGGGCAGCCAGATCAAACCGGCGGAAAACGGACACCACCAATTATGACTATTAAAGTTCACCGCCGTTGTCTGATGCTGGCGTTTGATGGACGTACATGTTAATAAATTAGTGTTGATACTGTGCGAGAAAAGTGTTGAGATATCTATTCAACTTTGATACTTGATGAAGGTTCGAACAGCCCTATCCACGTTAATAGCCAATGCCAATCCTTAGGATTCTAGCGTGTTAAATAGCCTAGACTCTTCCTTAACTATTGCTTCGTGGACATTCTGTGGGTTGCCGTTTACTGATTTTACATCAAAGTTTTGATATTAGCAATATAATTTATATGTAACTGTTTAATGTCCTATAATACTGGTTCGGTTATATCGAGAGGATGAACGAAAGAAGATTAACAAAAGGTATTTATATGGAGGTAAATGGAGTCGGAAGAGGAAGACCTAGGCGAATGTTCTTGGACCAAGTTCAAGAAAATCTAAGCAAAGGTCAGGTTAAAAGTACATTTAATCAACGAGCCTGTATGTGGAACGGAATGAAAGTTGAAGACGCAAGAAAGGTATGTCAGAATCGTAGCAAATGGAAGTAAGTGGTCTCTGCCTATCCCTATGGGAAAGAGGCGTGATATTATATATGTATGTATGTAAATAAATATAAATATTATATGTTATTATATGTTATTCCAGAGATTAGCTATAATATGTGTACCATATGGTTCTCGATGGAGAAGAGACATACATGACTGTTATCTATAAGACCCGGTTGGATCAAGTTATGGTAGGCAAAATGTTGAAGTTTGATATTTCTCTGCCTTGCAACAGGCAGATCGCCTCGTATATATGTGAGTCAGTATACGTTTATACTGTAGCACATGAACCTCTTTGGTATGTGAGAGGAGGCCGAGGTCTTTAGACTCTCTCTCTTACTTATGTTTAATAATTATTCATATGCTTATGATTTCTATTATGCACATGACATATTGCCGTGGGAGAGCTATGCTCAGACACGAATGGGCCGGCGCGACCGGGGTAATACCACGGCCTCACAGAAAACCGTTATACGAGTATAAACAATGGTTGCATTGTATTGCTGAGTGAGTGAGTGTACTTTTACTTTCCTCTTTATCTACTACCACTCACTCTCACTCTTGTTTCCTTTCCCCTTATTACCCCCTCCTCTTTCCCCTCCCCTAATCATCCTCAAAGGCGGGCAGCACACTTATTACTCATGATTTACATGTGTCAATGGGCGACGGTTGTCACTTACTATGAGGTGAACAAAATAATAGTCGCTTTAGTACCATATTGCAACATCAGAATAATTATTACCCACTTGATTCACAACATTATACGAAACATTTTATTATACCAGTCACGTTATTACAAACTGGAATAAAACTTTTAATAGTCGACGCGACGCTTAAAATGATGTGAAACTATTTTTATCATTTCGATATAGCTCAACATACTCTTGTATGGCATTTTATTTTGTAACGAAATGAGATTCGAAATGAGTATTATATAACATATATGTATTGAAATGTTACATTCGTTACTAAAGATCTTTACTGGCAAAATATGTATGTATGTACATATGTATGTATTAGTTACTGCCACCGACTTCATTCGCGTGGTAATTTTTAACCGTACTTTGTTCCAAATTAGAAAGCAGCCTATGTGTTTTCTTTTTTTTACTTATAATCTATATCTATATGTAATTGAGACCCGGTCAGCATATAATAGCAGCCAAATAGCAGACAAGCCAAGAAATAATTAAGATGCATGTATCGAGGTAGCTAAAGGAGGGGTAAGCAGCGGCAGTGTTACTCCGACATCAATTAAATCTTGAAAGAATTGACCTTAAGATAAAAATATAATTCGTTATAAAGGATTTCTCACCTTACATAAGATTGTTTTTCTCTCAAAACTTTAGACGTGTCAGTTAACACAAGTAAATAGTGTCTCTGACAACGATGTAATAATTTGCAAACTAGCTCACACAGCAATGTAGATCCGAAGGAACAAATTGGTACCGAATGTTAACATACAGTCTTATTATTCTTGTGTCTCTTGTGTTTAAATAATACATGTATACCGTTTTTGTATCTCACTCATAAACTCCAATTAAAAAATCATGTATGTACTACGTAATTTTATTGCTGTGTGGAGGAACGGTAAATGACATGATAAAAAAATGTTCTAAAATCCTACAATTATTATTGTCATGCTACAAATAAGCATGAGTGCAGTTACAAAACAAATAAGCGTCTTCTAAAGCAACACAGGTTTACTTTTTTATAGTAAAGACAACTCCTGCATCAGGATGATTTAGAACATGACAATAATACAAACAACACACACCCAGATACTATACTAATAATTCACTGGGAAGCGAGGTCTAACATATTTTGATAAAGAAGGTACTTATCTGCAGGAATTAAATGGTATGGGGTCCTGAAACCCAGGAAGGAAACCTATTTAATTTTGACAGCGGTATAATAAAAGGCTTTACCACCAACATATTAGTTCAAGATGTTTGCAAACTATCGGGACAGCTTCAAAGTTATCAAGAATGTTGGTTCAAGCCGGGAGGCGTGGCTAGTTCACAAAGTTCGGTTTTGTCATTAAACCGGAGGAAATTTAGGGAAATCCCCCAAAGTTGGTTAAGGTCAACTACTTGAGAAGTTCTTAATTTTGAGTGACGTCATGAAGTTAAATTTGATACTGATGTACTTCACCACTATTAAAATACTATTCCGTTACTGTCTGTAATTTCTATTATTCAAAATTCACTCACAATGAAAACTCAAACAAAAATATCTCTTTAAACTATATAGATATACGCACGTCAACGTGCCTGTTGCTCCAGTGATGAGTGACCCTGACTGCTGAGTAAGAGGTCGTGGAATCGATTCCTACACGGGACAAAAGTTTGAGTGATCCACTAATAATGATCCCGTGTCTAGTTGGTATTTGTGTCCGTTGTTTGTACCATACAAACAACGGACGCAAATAATTTTAAGTCCTTTGTAACACAGTTTTTACTATATAAGTGTATTATGGAAGTATATTATCATAATCAAAATTACTAAACTGATTTTAATCGTACACAATCCTGTCATTCGCTTTGTTTACAGAAACCACTTCAGAATATTATTAAGGGCCCACCACTCGCCGCCATAATGCGATATTTTCTAACGCGAAGATTAACTGTCATGCTTTCATTTTGTAGCAATTTTCATTAAGCCGTCGCGCGTCGTTAGAAGGGAAAGTTTGGGAGCACGCCTCTTATCCCATTGGGATCCCATGTCCTCGCTGATTAATTTGGGTGCCCTTACCTTACTACAGATGTTAGACCGCTGGAAGAGATATGATAAGGATTTAGAGATGATAACTCTTAAATGTAATTAATTGTTTTTGGGATGACATTTTAAGCATATTGTTTTAAATATAACGTATGGTATATAAAAATAAGGTTAAGTATATCACATTTTATAATTACTGCGGAACGAATATAATATGCAAATCTATAGTTTATATAATTGTAACTATATATATATATACATATATAATTTATAGTTTTAATAATTTATATTTTTATATTAGTATATGTTGTATACAAGTAATTTGTATAATTAGCTCATATTAAAAAAAAATAAGCTCTTGTAGATCACCTCAACAGGTCTCCACACCTACTAGTATTCATTTCTGCAACACAAGATTCTTCCTTAGTCGGCGGTTTGAAGAATCCTTTGTATATTATGTCTTAAAAATAAAATAAAAACCTAAACGTAGGTTGTTAACATTACAGATATTCCTGTTAACCTCGCGAGCTAAGCTAAATGCTTGCTTGTTAGGAGTGAGGTCTCCGGGAGGAGTTGGAATCCGATACCACATGATAGTATGTCTAAAGATATAGGCATTACTTTACACGATATAAAATTGGTGACAATATTCTGACAAAAATAAATGTGTTACGAATCATGATGACGCGATAGATAGATTTGATAAAAATCTCGAGCTCAACATCACTAAGTAATAAGATGTCGCTAAGGCTGTCGTTGTAGTGTCGAAAACCTTTTAACACTTTACATTTTATAACAAAAACAATAGAAATAGTTATAATTATGTCATCTAACACTCTAAAAAATAAATACCTAATAAATTTTAGTGCCTGAAATTTGATAGAATCCATCTGACGGACCATCTGATCCGAGTATTGATTCAGGTAGTCTGGGATTCACTTTTGTTCAACAAAATATCGAAATTGGCTTCCACTATTGCTTTCTTGAATACAGTTTTGCTTTTAGGCAGGTCTGAAACTATTGAATAAAGGAAACAGTGGATCAAATTTAATCAAAATTGTTGGAATGCGAAATTTCAAATGATGACGTTTTACTTACGATTCTCCCTTTTTCCAAATATTCCTGAAGTTAAAAACAAATTTGGTCCCAACTTTATAATATAAGCGAATCAATTACTAAAACATAATTAAAAAACATGAGTCATGATACAAACAAAGAAGTAAAACAATCTTATAAATTCAACGTGGGCAAGCCATGCTTCATGCTCGACCGGAGTATTTCCGCGGCCTCACAGAAAATTGGATGTTAAACAATGCTTGCATAGTGTGACCGAACGAGTGAGGTTACCGGTGGCCCAAGCTTCTTTCCCTTCCCTCTTTTTCCGCTTTTTTTCCGTTCCCCTCTTTCCTCTCCTTCCTATAAAGAGGACCCCACCTACCCTAAAAAGCGGACAGAGCTCTTGTGACTTTTGAGTTGCAAGTGTTCATGGGCGGCGGAAAACAGTTACCATCAGGTGACCCGTCTGCTTGTTTGTTCCATTATATTATAAAAAAAAACTTCAGTCCCTTTCACCGACTACTTTAAACATCACTCATTTGTCGAGTTTGGTCACAACTGCTTAGTATTCAATTCCTATTGCACACTAATCACTCAATGTATTCGGTCATCAGCCGTTCCAACAAATTAATTCGGTTCGATACTCGGTTACCAAACTTAAGGTATATATTTTTTTATATATTAATAGGGTTACATAAATACAGTCTACACGTTCAAATTCAATTCAAACTTAATGTCACTGGACTGGACTATGAATTTTTTATTGGAAATCTGCCCCAAAGTGATTATAATCCTTCGCAGATTTAGGCCACCACTTTTTTATATGCATATTTTAAAAGGTAGGTATCTAACAACGCACGTACCCATCCTGCTGTTATTAGATTTATGATCTGTAATAAAAGGTACTGCAAACATGGCTGTTTCTAGATTTAGAAATTTTAGCATCACAACTATAGATTAGTTGTACTTTGTAATAAGAATGTCCTAAAACGAATCATCGGATGTAAAATATTAAAAATTATAATCTTTTAAGTAAATAAATAGAAATATATATACAAATATTACGAAAAAACATCTCAGACTATAAAAAAAGTACGAAGAGACTCAAATAAAAGTTAAATTTACGCAACAACTATTCAAAGTCACATCAAGTTGCTTTCGTGGGCCTAAGGTAAGGTAACCCTAAGCCTGTGAGTGTTTCAGCTGTTCCAGCCACGTGAGTGGCTCACGTGCATCAACATTCGCTTCGTGTTGTATTTTAGCGTACTCATTATGTATTTCTATCTCACTCTCACCTCTAAGCAATATTAGTACATTGTTAAGTATGAATGAGAATGTAATAGTGTTCTTTACTTTCAAAAATGTTGCAATATTATTGTCCTACTTTATCCCTCGGCTCGAACAGAATTTTATTTGCTCATCACTCGATATCAGTACTTATTTGTAAAAGAAACCCTATTTCCTTTTTGTACGTTATGTTACATGGTTAAGTTGTGAAATCACAAGAAACAAACATGGAGTATGAACTAAAAATATATTTTCGGACCGATATGACCTTCAAACTTTCAAGAAAAATGCGTACTCCTACCTAAAAGGCCGTCAACGCACTTGTGACTCTTGAGTTGCGGGTGTCCATGGGTGGCGGTAGTCACATACAATCAGATGACTCGTCTGCTCGTTTGTCCACTATCGCATAAAAGAAAGGAATCGTAAAATGTAGTAGCAAAATTTTTTTGTCAAACCCAATATCTTTAAAGCTGTCCCATTGAGTTGACAACTAATTTTGGCATTGTTTGTTCCCATAATGTCCATGTTACGATTGTTACTGAAATTTTCTTTTGAAGGGCCCGATAACATTTATCTGGCAAAACATTCAAGTTAATGCATTGAAATGTTATCGAAATACCAATAATTCCCCAACGTGACCATAGAACAATAACTGCACAAACTGCTAAATTCAATAGCAAATTTGTTGATAGAACAAAGTCTACACCACAAGCAGTCTACGATAATATCCGACCTAAAATACATATAACGATAGCTTAAAGACTGTGATACAATTTGCATCTTTGCATCTTGGCTAAATAATTGTTTCAATCCTACCCGATATCTACAGTTTCCTTTCGATTTGTTGTGGATAAATGTATTCTGGGACATATTAAACTGTGATATCTAGACCAAAATTGAGCATGGCTTCCACTATGCGTTATAACATAGAAAAAACATGTAAATACGGTTCTTGATAGGAAGTACATAGATATTATACATCGCCATTCCAAGATTTCTATAAAAAATTGTAACACGCTGCCTCTAAATTTATAGTGGAATGTTCAAATCTCGCATCACAGTTGTGTTCCTACCTATCTATAATATCTATATTTGGCTGTTAATAATTAATATATTTGTAAACCTCAAAGAATAAGATTTTTATCGGTTCTGTCTATCGGTTATGCAATATACATATGTCAAATGTTTTACATGTAAATAGGCATTATATAGTTTGAGTCTCAGTCTACGGTTAGGTGAGGTAGTACTAGTAGGTAGGTATATATGATCAAATCAAGACGCATAATTTTTTTTTTATTAGCTAGACACATCTCACACATGGCCGTCTGATCCCAAACTAAGCAGAGCTTGTACTATGATAACCAGACAGCTGTTAAACATACTTATATACTTCTAAATACATACATATTATAGATAAATTATACCCAGACAAAGAACAAATGATCATGTTCATCACACAAATATTTGTCTTGGTTGGGCATCGAACCCAAACCTCTGGTTTAGCAGTCAGGGCCACTAACGGCTAGACCAACAGGCCAGTAAAATTTGGTGATATAAAAGATATATAGAAACAAAATTATGTATTTTAGAGCAAAGAGAGACGGAAATTAAAAAAAACGGCGGCGAAGGTAAACGAACAAGTTTCTTTCATAACTCATCGAATTAAGGTAAACGAACAAGCTCCTTTCATAACTCATTGAATTACTTGAACGGTCGATACAATGAGTTTAGAAAAGTATTCATAGTTTCCATGTCACTTACTGTCTAAATTTGACAAAGGTCACAATAGATTATTTATTATTAAAAGCATATCCCCTATTCCTATCGATTACCCATTTAGGTGGCTACAGACATTCTACTGCTAGACAGTAGCCATTTTATCCGATAGGAGTTCCGTGTCCGCTGATTCGAGTTAATATGATTTACCAATCACTAACACCATGCATCTATTGAATATTTATGTTTATGAAGACAGACCTTTTGGTTTAGTGATTAGTGACCCTGCCTGCCAGAGGTTATGGATTCGATTCACACGCAGGACCTCCTTCAGATGTACTCGTATGTCGTTATGTCCTCTGTGACACAGATATAATTCCTATACGAGAAAAGGCTTTAAAAACAATCAATCAACGTACACAAAGAACTTGGGACAACTATATGTGTATCACACATTTTTTTGCTGAATGCGTCTATTAATCACATACAGACTAGAAATTCCCGTAAGGGATAAAGTTTTAATCACCCATTATAAACACCTACAATATAACACAGATTGTAAGCTAAATTCCAGGCAAATTAAATTATTTATCAAACGAGCAGATATTAAAACGATTTTATAGTCTATAAAGTTGGGAATTATTATTTTAATGTTGATAGCGTCGATAAATCCTGTTGGTAATAACGTGGACACAATGTTGTGAACAACGGTGATCTTAAATATAAAACAAGGGCACCATCTCACTAATGCTGGACCCAGATATAGCGGGCTCGAGCGAGCTAAAGCTTACAAAAAAAACATGAACAACGATAAGCCGATGGTAGTGGTATGGGTGTGTTAGTGCCTACGAGTGTTTGATTTAACACGAGCGGTGAAGTTTAAGCCCTCATTTAACAGAATAAAAAACAATACAATGCTAATACCCGAATTTAACATTACACACTAAAGATTAAGCTTATTCTTTAACTTGAGCAGAAATTTACGTAGCTCCTTTATATTTATTAAGTTAGCTTTGGCTAGCCATAAACGAATGATATGAGGATTTAAAAGCAAGAATGTTCATTCGTTTCTGTTCGTTAGTATTTGTTCGCTCTTGTTCGCACGACCAGCTACTCTTTATAAGTTCAACATTTTGGTAAATCCTTTTTTTTGTATCGCTTTTTTTTTTTTGAATAAAATAACAAGGAAAAAACTATGTTAACAAATTACAAAATTTAAATTTAACTCTCACATAAAATTTCGTTCGGTCTTGGATATACTTCAATTTTCGAATTTATATTATTTAAAGTGATTAAAACACCTATTTAAAATTACAAAATATGAACTTAAAAGGAGATTCTCTTAAACGATACATTTTGTTTCGTTACAAACAATAGCTATAGCTACAGCTATAGCCGAAAAAAGTCTAGCATCAAACCGTTACAGAGAAAAACCGTGACACAATAACGTAGACTGGAAAAAAAAAAAACAACAGTTTTCTTGTTAAATGGTGCGTCAGGGGAGTTTCTTCCTTTTTCCATTAAACATGAAATTTATTACAATAAAATAAATAAATACGATAAATAATAACGAATATTATGAAACCAACGCTATACAATTTTTCAACATTTCTATAAACATGCAAGCTACATAGGTACATCAGTTTTAATAAAACATAATTAGAAATATGAGATGAAAATAATTCAAACTGAGTGACTAATTGTAGACTACAAAACGACGTAGGAATATTTACTCCGTATATTAAATTTATTGCAACTTTGATATCATATTAAATGATGTTCAATTTTATATTGCAGTGTGTGATACAATAGATAAATATAATATTTTTATGATTTCAAATTCAGTGTAAAATTGTTAAAATTTTTTTATAATTGTAGCTGGAAAACAAAAACATAGGTAAGATTCAAATAAAAGGGCTCATCTACGAAATTCCAACGAACCACGTCACTTTCACACCGACAGCCTGCACGTATCGTGAGACGCAACCATCAGAGCAGATTCCCACTTATAATTTATTAACAGGTCATAAGTGCTAAAATGTGTACATTCATAAGTCCAAAGGTACGTGTGTTAGTTCCTCATATAAATAATTCATAGCATCAGGGTGCTCGTGTCTACACCCATTCGATGCTCTGTCTTTCACTTTTCCTTTTTTTCTCTACGAGGGAAAATAATTGAGGAAACTGTAAGGATGCTTCGAGAAGATGTATTGATGAATTTTTGAGGAGGTTCACTTTGGAGTTTTTTGTTTATAACGGGAGACATGAACTGTTATTTAGAAAGTAATTATTTTGTGCTTCATGTACGGTTTGAAAACGTAATTTTATTAATTAAAAAAAAAATCAAGATATTTTCTAATAACAAGCATATTCAAATATGTAGTATGATTAGTATAATTTTTAAAATTTATGAAATTGAATAATACATAATATGATAATTATTTGTAGAAAAAATGTTAAAAACTTGTACGTACTGGAACAGCTTCAGCATGAATACTATTTATTTTATTTACAATTAGTACACTATTATTAGACCTTACCCACTAAAATGATAGATTCAAGTCTTACGTCCCCAAAACGCTGAACTAAAAACCATTATGAACCCACCCAAATTGAATTGGTACGAAACCTTTCCTTGCTAAGCTATTTATGAGTGGATAACAAGCGGTTGGGTTGGCAGGCTGGCCCCTCTCGGATAAAATTATAATTGGGCTATAATATTTGGAATACTACTAGCTAATACCTAAAGGTTTTTAGACACGGAAGCTAAAAATTTTTACGGGCCAATCAATTTGTCCTGCTAAACTTGCTAAAGGCTGTGCCACTTTTTATCCATTAAAAAATAAACATAAATATGGGTGATGTGCCTTCCTAGTAATTGTAGACAGCAATGTTTATAAAGTCACGTATTTACACTGTTTAACTTATGTATATATGCGTTATACAGACATACGGGTTGGCAGAGACAGCTGCCCTTCACGTGCTTCTTTCTATTCTTACATATCTCAAGTACTATTAAACTATTTATACAAGCCCTCCAGTTTCAGTTACTTCTTACCTGTTCTTTCTTCAGACCTTCCCCAATATTTTAAAGGCACCATGCCTTTATGCCAATGCCAAATAAGTTTCCCATTGAGAGAAAGTTTAAATATGAACCCATTTTTGTAGTTTTGAGTCAACATGATTAATACTACTTTATATAATATCCAGTCCTTTATCCCGTACATAGGTTTTCTCAGAATGTATAACAAGTACTTATTATTTTCCATGGGTAAATTTGATATCAATAAGTCTAAATTAAACATTAGAATCAGGACCTCATATGCAAACCTTCGATGTAGTTCTGTTAATTTAAAATACTATCGAGTACTGTTAGCCAGGGCGGAATGTAAAACCTTATAAAATGAAAACGGGTCTTTCGTGGTCCCAAAGGGTGGACTCGAGATGCATTTGGAAACAAACAACACATTCGGAAAGTCTCAGTTGCTAACTTATATATTTTAAGTTCGGTAGTCTCTCAGTTTCGACAGGGTTATTTTGTCGATGGCCACCTCCAAAGTTTGCCGCAAAAGCGTCAACATTTGGTGTCACTTTTCCTTCGGAAGTTACTTTAAAATATTTACGACTGAAACTTTGGCTGTACAAGAAAAATTCGCCGAGTCGTATGGCGAATTTATAGTTCACCGATGGAGTGCGGAAGTTTCGCATTAGGGTATAATCTATCTTTGCTCTCTTATTTTTGTCATCGAGGATTTATTTGTGTTTAAAAGTGCCTTGATATGAGATTTCGGGAAGTTCATTCGCTGGGTTTGTTTTATGTAGATCTGGTACCAAAGTTCTGTTTGTGTTATGAACTTGTAAAATGTTGGAAGAAAAATTTGTTGCTTATATTTTCATACATATTTTTGCTAAAACTAGACAGTTTCGTGGTTCCAATAGTGCATTTATTAATTGACGTGTACCCAATTTATATTGACATTAAATTTTTATAATAAATGACATTCGCAGATTACAATTTATTCATAAGAAAATAGCATGTTTAGTGTATTGGTTCGGATCAAGTTAGAAGCGGTCCAACTAGTGAAGTTTTTGTTTGGACAATACTTAATTAAAGATATATATATAATACATTTTTACTATACATATATTAGTATTTTTAAATATTTTTTTTTTGGTGGGAGCCCCCTCGGTTCATCACATTACCGGGGCTCATGGGTAAGGTGGTATGTTGGACTCGAACCGACTAAAACTACACAGTGTTCTGTCATTGGGTCTTTTTGCAAGGGCCTCAGATGTACCCTAGAAAGGAAGACCTTGTGCAGACCTGGCTACCTTTTGAGTAAGGCGACCCAATATGGTGTGCGGGGCTCCTAACCCCCCTCATATTAAGACAGGCGTGCGCAGAACACTCCACCATCTCGGATACATATACACACACATACACACACATATATGTATATATATATATATATATATATACATTTATTTGTGATACCGGTAAACGAGCTGACGAGTCACCTAAGTAACTTCCTACACCTACGGACACTATATGTATGACGATGATGTGATAGACAACAAAAATAAAAATAGCCAATATAAAACTTATTTCGATGATATAATGATTTCCGCTCTACAGGTGGAAAAGCACAATAATGTAAAATCACAAGGGAAAATCAATCGGTATTAAAACCGTCAGAATCTCATTACTTCCGGCGGTGCGCAGGCGATTTATCACCGTCATGGTGACACTCACTCTGGCTGACAGTCAACACGGCCCGTAGATAATAAAACACGCCACGAACATCACTATCTATCAAGGTTTTATTTACGAAAATCCTTTATAAACATTGTCGAGGTGAGAATATAGAATTTTGTAAGTAAATAGCTAGCTAAATGAGTAATGGTGCTATTTTGGTAGGTAATTATTTCCGAGATTGGATTTTGAAATCTAGGTGTATCTTGGAGTTGCTGAGTTATTTTAGATTGATTAAAAGACTTTTAAACTTCTCCAGGTTTACAAGTGAAGCCTAGTCATATATTGTATTTTGTTTTTTGCATCAGTTTGTATATTGTTATTTGTTTATATTTTACATACCTACGTAGGTATGTACATACATACACTCCCACCAAATTCCCCAAAGGGTAGGCAGAGGCGTAATTAACGCTCACATGCCGATCATAAATACCGTCATCAAGGCTGTTGGCGGTAACTTCTGGAAATTGTATAGGTAAATTTGGTATATATATACATATATATATAGGAAAGGGGAGATGGAAATGGAATGATTCCCTGTAGAAATAGATTAGGGAGAACAAGTAATAGCTGAAGCGAGTCAGGGTCGCATACTTATAGCTTGAACTGGCTCGTGCCGAGAAGTCCGAACCCTCTTAGTTACATTTTAAGTGCCGATAAATTAACATAAGTTACATTACCAAAATTTAGTTATATGTCGGTGTATGTTATAAATTTTAATCACATATCTAACATCAATATCAATGAAATACCAATTCAAAAACTTTTACCAGACATTATACTCGTAGTACAAAAGAGAACAAAACATTTAACAGTTGCAAGGTATATTTGTATTTCAAACAACATTCTAATGGATTTAGATTTGTTTTTAGAAGAGATTCATATCATTCAACTAAAAGTAAAATCGAATACGCGCAACAAATATTTCTGAAGTAGAGTTAACTCAAATCATTCTAAAAAAGATGTGAATTTGAAAGTGGATTTAGATTGATTGTGTAACATTTTTTATGGATATTTCAAAATACGAACCCTGAAACGACCCCGCCTAAATAGCTTAAATTTAATCTATTTTTTTTTCTTGTTTTTCTTTTTTTGAAAGACAACTCCCATACTAAGATTAGCTCCTGTGTCGCGGGAGGTTTTGCAAACATTCAAGAAACTGACACAAGAACACCCAGACTCAGAACAGCAATTTGAGGACTGTACAAAGTTTTGTACCGTGGGGATCGAACCCAAAACACTCGGCGCGGTAGTGTAGTGGCGAGGTGACCACTTAAACCGCTACGCCATCCGTGCAGTCAATAATAAACAAGATACATACATATACCCACGCCTACACCCCCGAAGGGATAGGCAGAAGCGTTTACGCACTCTTTTTGCTAAAAATAATTTAGTCACACTCACGTAATAAGAGTCAAGCCTATTGCCTAAAAAAGCAACCTACAAAAATTCAAGTTACAATAAGGTTTTGTAAATATGAGAAGAAACTGTCTAAGTAATCAATAAGGGGATTTTAAACAAAAAAATCTCGGAAAATTATCCAGTGGCCAAAATCACTTGGCGCCAATCTGCTCAAACTATTATCATTAAGACTGTACAGGGTTGAATTTAAATAACTATTTAACGTGGCAATAATGGCGAGGCCACGTACGTGCAGCAGATGTTAATTGCTTGCAGCATTTAATAGGCACGCTCAGTTGAATCCGACTCTGGCGCCAGTTCGGTTAACTCATGATCATATTGACGTAATAGTTGCGATTTTCAACATAATTTCGTCAATATCAGTTAATATGTTAAATATTTTTTATCTACTTTTAAATGATTATGTTTTGTAAAAGTTTGTGTGATGCAAGAAGATTTCCTTGGAATATTTAACTACATTCCTACGAAAAAGTGGTTCTCGCTGCAGTAGAGTAGGGCTCCCTGTCTCTCCCCTGTGGTGTTGTAAGAGGCAACTAAGAAATTGGATTGTTATCTATAGCCTTGATACTATGCCCACTTGACAGCAATGGTATTATCCTCTATGACGTAAGTTGAACTAAATTATGATGGCAAAATGTGATATGTGATACATATGTATATACATACATATGTGTCCTTAAAAATATATATATATATAGAATAGACTATGATGTAGCAAAAAACGTGATTTTGGTTCTATATTCGAAATATAGATTATGACTAGTAATTTAAATATGAAAATTAATCTATTTGCATAATATGTAAAAATTTGTTTTGAGTGTATAATAAAATCTTTTAATGAATAACTTAATATTTACAACAATTATAATCATTCTCATATAGTATTTAGTGTTAGTTTGCAAGGAAAATCAACTTTAAAACTATTATTAGTAAGGAGGTAATAAAGTTTAAACTCATACTTTTTAAATACTTTAACTAATTTTTTTATTCAAATCTATTGAGTTAGAACCTTTTCTAAAATAAAATTGTCTAACATTCTTCATTCATCTCTGACCTCAATTTGAAGGCTTCTTCAATTGTACAAGTCTTCCGTAAAGAAACCACACTTGTGCTCATAGCAAGTATGTTTACACTTGTTCCTTTCTAACTTAGTGACTCTTACATATATGTCTAACTCGTTCATTCATGAGTGCTTTCATTCCAAATATATTTTGGTCTGCCTGCAATGTGTCGGTCTTACAAAGATTTGAATTTCGAGTAAATCATTTTCACTTTGTGTACGTTTCCGGAATGAACGGTTAAGTTTTTAGAACGTTTAATTAAATTATGGATAGTAAAAATATTACTATAGTTATGATACTAAGAAAATTTAAATTATATCATTATTGTAGAGAGTTGAGTTTTTGTTATAATGGTGAATTAGGTTTCTTACGATTTCTTCAATGTGTTTGATGGGCTTTGAATATAGTTGTTATTTTAAAGTGTATGATCTAATCAAAAACAAATGCATGTTTCCGCATATATGTATATTTAACGCACGCCATGCTGTGACAACTTAGAACAAAAGAAAATTACATATTTTTTATTGAGTACAGCGCCATCACAAGGAGAGATAAACGGACTAAAATCTGTGTGTTGTAATATTGAAACACGTGATTTTTATCTGGAGGTGTAAATAAAAAACAAAAATGCGTAGTAAATATTAGAAACCGTTTACAATTCTATACAATATAAAATTATTTTCGATACCGTAGTATTTTTTTAAAGATACCGTTTTTTTTTCAAAAGTTGAATTTATGACATTAGATTGATAGCACTTACATTGCAAATAGCTGCGTAAGAGCACTGGTGAAAAGAATGTCAAAAAACAAAATAATTATTTTCGGTTCCCGTTTTTACAACTTTAAGGTCCCATTTTATTGAAATATAAGACATTTGTGTTCCAAATATCAAAATATTACTTTTCATAAGTAAAACTTCCCTCTTCTTTAAAAACCGGAGATTAGTTACAAACATATATTACAGCCAAGCATAAAATCAAGTTACAACCAGAAAAACAATAAATTAAATAAACACCGTATTTAAATGGGTATGTGTATATGTTGTACTATAATGTATATATAATACATATATATATATTTATATATATATATATGTATCTATAGCTATGCATATCATAATAATTTCGTATATCTGACCATTAGGTGGAGTTTTGTGCTGTCATTAAAAAAATGCAGAGTTGCTTCTCTACATCTTCTTATTCTTTGACAAATGCATTAGTAATGATTCCTGTATTACAATTGACTTTAAAAAATGATACAATTCTATCATAAATACACTAAAATTGTAAATTTTAAACTAACAAACTGTTTATATTTTGAGCACATTAATTATTTCAGATTATAAATGTCACTTACCCGGATAAAAACTTAAACGACATTCTAATATATAACGTTATTTGTGACGTTTTGTTATTATTCGGTAATATACATCAACAGCACCAGGACTTATGACTTCTCACTTAGTATTTTTTTAGCATTTGTCCTATAAATTAACATAAATTATGTAAAAATAAAACAATAACTCTAGAATTTGGATAACACTTGATAAAAATGTTTCAAATTATATAAAATTGTCTGAACACCTCATAACACATTCTGTACTTCGCTTATTAACACTCAATTATTTAACACTACAACTTAAACGTGTAACTACCCTAACTCAGAACATTTATGTGTTGCGTGTTGCCATATTAACAACAAAATTTTAATGAATGTCGACACCAATTTGTTAAATTTGTCGTCGGCTAGTCACGGTTACGTTGACCCGTTACTTAAACTTAATTTCTTTGATAAACATCGAAAAATATACTTTGGATTTCTGTACGTATTTGTTTATACTACTAAATGCTAATTCGAAGAAAGCTTTAGAAGTATTCAATTCTTATTGTTGTAACTGTTTTCATAAACAGTAAATATGTCAGTTCGCGCTAGGTTTATCTCATTTACTGTATTTTAACAACCACATCTTTCGACTTTATAACTACTTGAATGCAACATAATTATGTAAAATCGGTACTCAAATATATAACTGCCTAATTTCATCTCTGATGTACAAGACATACGACTTTGCACATAGTTTCATTAGTGAATAATTAGTTTCGATAGAGCTGGCAGTTAACACACAATTCAGAACGTGACCACATCACTATCTATAAGAGTACATCGAAGCAATCGATTACATTCCAAGTTTGAATCACTCAAGCCCGTCGCTAACTCATTCTGTGTTTAAGTTCCAATAATTTCCTCAGGGATTGAGATGTATTTGACGATAGCCACCAACTGTGAATTATTAACCCTGCCGAAGCTCTTTGGGTCATTCAGACCCCAAAATTAAATTACAAGAGTTGTAATTTCTAGAGAGATTCAGAGACTGTTTTCTAAAGCACCACATTCAAATAATCGGAAATTGTGATGTATCGAATTTTATGTTTGTCTATCTCAATTTAAATGTGTAAAGATATGTTCTGCACAAGCGTTAGTTTATCAGTTAAAGAAATATCAAAACAAAAATTAAATAATAATGATTGTAGTCAAAATTGGATCAGAAGGCAAAAACTACTGAACTTTAAACGTCATAATTCCACTGTTCTTATTTATTTCTTTAATAATATACTAGAAATAGGATGAATATTCGAATCACTGCATTATATTTCGTAAAAGAGCCGTCATTTTGTGTTCTAATTTTCCCCCGGGAAAAGATACGACGATTCCGTTTATAAATTTTGAAACAGCAACGACCGTCTGCTGTCAATGTTCCCTTCACTCATTTGAACATGCCTTATAATCATTTCAATACATAATAAGGCCTCCTAAATGTTAGGTGAATCAAATTTTCAGATTTTCAAAAATTGATTGCAGTCAGTTTCATCTACTAATAATTTTAGTATAGTATTGTGATTCGTAAAAGTATTTTGTGAAGCAGTGTTTTAAACTTAAATGAATTTAATATAACATAATATTTCTTTGTGATAATAACAGTTATTTTTACTACAAGTTATTACTAATAAGTTGGTACATAAGTACATGATCGGTCCGACCGTTGATGGTACTCATGAAATATTATGAATTGTTAAACATTGGGTGCAACAATTACATTTTAGTAGTACTATTATACTGGTAGTTACTTAATATAATGATGTAAACTTCTTTTGTGTAAACCGTAGTTTTTTAAACAGTTGAAAATCAATCAATCAAGTCAATTAATTCAGAAATCGATTACCTAAAATTAGCTTACTTAAAAAATGACTTACATAATTACCAAAATTATTAAAATAAAGGCTGGATGAGTAAAATTGGATTAAAATATTAACTTTTCTTGAATTGAAAGTAAAGTGTAACATTAACGTTGCAAAAGTCAATAATTTATAATGAAAATTTGGACAACCTTAACTTAAACCTTTTGAAAGCTACGTAAAACTTCTTTTGTATGTATAAAAATGTTATACTTTACATAATGTAATATAATTTTTTTTAACGCCACAAATCAGAAAATAACGACTCAATATGAATTCAGCCTTGATTTTGTTTGCCTTTAGGTTACTGCTCTTTATCTTTATCTATATGGATTACGTTTGTTAGTTTTTAATGTTACAAGACTTTGTTTACTAAATATTTAGTGTTTAACCTCAGTCATTAAAACTAGTTAAAAGCATGTTTCGTTAAAAGCGAAACAGGTTTTTCAACGTAAAATCGGCTTATCGAACTCGATAACAGCAAAAGCATGATCAAAAGCTTACTTCATAAATGATGAGTTCGTGTTTCATAAAGTTAATCATCCTCGGGAACGGATCGTGTCATGGATCCGGATCGTTGTTGCGTCTTTGACAATCTTCGTTAAGCTTTGAAGGGTTAAAAGTTAAAGGAGTGTTGTGTTACAGGAAGCTATAAACCAGTGTTTGTAGTTTTTTTTTAGTTTTGTAAGAGAAGGCATCTTGTTTTGTCAATTGTTTTTTAATTGTAGTTTTTGGCTACTGTTATAGTGTTTCAGATTTTTTAAGAACACCACAGAGATATCGAATATCTCGGTCAAATAAGAGGCGTCTGACCGGAGAACATAATTCTCAGTTTATACAATGCCTATAGAAGTTTTATGTTATTGTCTTGGAGTAGGGTCACGGGCATGTCTCTATTGGAGGTATATAGATTTGGTGACTTACGAAAGGGATTGGTTTGATTTAATTTAAGCGTTTGTGCAGAAAGTATTGAATGTATCAACTACCTAAATAGGATTTCAAGCAATAGTGGTGATCTACATTATGTAAAACGATTCCTTTATTTTTAGTAGGATAAAAAGTCATTTTATTCTGATATCTAGAAATTATCTGTTATGACACGTTATACTTATATTTTTTTTTATAGGTACAAGTCTACATAACGTGTTTTAATTGATATATAAATATTTAAATGTGGAGTACAATTAGATACAATTATATTGTTTTTCATTAAATTATTTTTAGTGAATTCATTCAAGATAAAATAAAAACTTGCTTTTAACAGATGTATATATATATTTAATGAATAGTAAAAATGGTGAAAAAAGAGCAAACGCATTTAATGAAAAATCTTTTATAACTACATTGAAATTGTTGGAATTCGATGTATGGAATAATCCAACAATATTCAAAGCAATACTAGAAACTATAAACAAGTTATTTTTTTAAATAATAATTTAATTAATTTATTTTTTAATTGACCTGTCACCAGAGATTATTCAAGAATTCCATGGCTACCCGTACATTCTAATCTGTTCAGGTATTAAGCAATTATGGTGGAATAAAGAAACACGCATATATGCATACATGAACTTTAAAAACGTAAAATAATATAAAATTTAATCAGAATTTACCGGTAAATAAATAAAGATCTCACGTCATTTATGTGTTTACTGATATATTTTTTCATTGAAGTACCTACGTAGTTTAATTTGTTTCCCGTAAATTCTGAACTTTATCCGTGAAACTGTGAGCTAACTTATAAGTGTACCTACAAATATATGCTACTTATGTGGAAAAAAATTGTTTGAAAATTAAACAAATTCATAACTAGAACAAATATTAATGCCATTTATTTTATAAAAACAAAAATATAATCAATCACTAATTATAAATCTCTATACATGTAGGTACTGTGTGGGCGGAGTGGAGTATTATTACATAAAATTTATACGATTTTGGAGCTACTGCCATAATTTTAATATTTGTATATTAAATACTATCTAATATGATTTAGATATTTTGTGTATTTATATTAAATATTTACCTCCTCTATTCTCACTGTCAGCCGGCTTCACCTGTATTGCTCGGTTCATCTGAAAACAAAAAAAAGTAATTCAATTAAGGTCTAAAATGTATTAAAAGATACTAATATTATATTTATATTGTCCCCGACGTTGGAAGACTTTTTCGGCAAATAGGCTTTAAATGACTAAAAATCCTCAAAGTCTTCTGTCTATTAAATTGAGTGACCACAAAAACCTATAAAATGTAGATGATGTTATCATGTATAGATATCTTTTACTTGATACTCAGAGCTCTCAGGTGGTTCGATACCACAATACAATTCGGTTCCAGCGGTGAATTCACATTAGGTATAAAATATGCGTACTAAGATACGTAAGTTTAGTGTTATCCCTGGTAAAGCATCATCTGTGAATATTTTTAAAAATTAAGTAACCGAAAATGATAATAATTATTTTCATTTTGTTCCATTCATAATATCACGGACGTAGGACGACTCTCATCTATCAGCTCTTATTGGTTCCAGAGCAAATATTTACATATATGCATATATCTTATATAATATACAATTATAATGCCTGCATTCAACTAAATTCCGCTTCGCGAGGGGCCTTTACAAATACAGAAACAACGGACGATAAGAACACCCAGACTCAACAGAAATATATGTCGATCACACAAACTTTTGTTCAGTGTGGGAATCGAATATTATGACTCAGCAGTTAGGATCACTAATCACCATACATGACTGACCAAGAGGTCAGTCATGTATGGTTGAATACCTACTATAGCTCTTGTTAATACATGCACCACAATATTATCTACACTACAAGTTTAAATTTATAAAAAAATCATAACGAATCAATAACTCAGAACTAGGAACAACAATGGTGATAGTTAGTGATAATATCGTCACTTATGCCGTCCGCACCTATTTTATCCTAATAAATGTTAATTTAGTATAATGCATTCTAAAGTAGACGCCCCTGTTGACGCGTCCGCATAATTAACTGGTTACAATGGGTGCCTACGCTTAATTGCACATGGGTGCCTACACTACATTGGTTTGGTTGTTATATTTGAAGAGATTATTTGATATTAATAATTGACATATATGTATATATTTAAGGATTAAGCACGTTTTATAGCCATTTTTGTAAAGTGTCTACTGCTGCACATTAACGAGAAGACACATTGACATTAAGTTGTTTAAGCTTGCTAATCTCTGAAACTATTAGTTGTATTTAAATGATTAGTTTTGTATTTAGTAGAAAATTTATTAATGAATAATATTTTTTTTTATTTTTTTAAATATACGTATAATTTCTGCAGAAGTACTCATATGTACTGCATAGATTTTCTCGTCAAGTTGTCTCCGCTCCTTAAATCCAGACGCAGCCATTAAATGTCTATGAAAATGTGTCATAACTGTAAAACGATAGTCTGACCTACTTACATAAGTTATACAACCTTTAAACTCAAACTATTGAGGACGAATTTAAACGGCACTCGAGAAATTGACATAGTTACGTGTAGAATCGTGTAATAAACTTGAATAAAGATAAGTACTAAGAAGTCCGCTGGTCAAATATTAGGATAAACAGTACGTAAGGTTAGATAAAAGTAGATTACCGTCTAATCCAGTGTTTTGTTAAAATCTTATTTCGTGTAAAGGAAAATCCATAATATTTTTAACATACATACATGCATGCACATCTTCTCGAAGGGTTAGGCAGAGGGAGCATTTGCGAAGAGGTTATGCTGGCAAAAGAGGCGGCGGAGAGGACACGGGAGAGGACAAGTCCTCTCCCGACCCGCAGAAGAAGCACCAGGCGCCGGAAAGTGCGAAACGATAACCGGCCATCCATGAGCGCTGGCCTGTTGCCAATTATTCCGTGCGTGCGTCTTTATTAAAATTGAGAGGGGGGTGAGGCACTTCAAGGTGTGGCCGCCTCTTGCAAAAGAGATGGGCCAAGGTCTGCAGGGTTTCCTGGAAGCATCCCTCCTAGGGTATTCCCAGATACCTTGTAATAGACCCAGTTGTGACGGAACGCCGTGTGGTTTTAGTTGGTTCGAGTTCGACATACCACCCCACTGTCAGCTTCGGTGGGGTGATGACCCGTGGGGTGTCCACATGAAAAAAAAAAAAAAATAGGTAGAGGCTATTTAAATACCTCTTTTTAGACAACTATAACTTAGTATCACTTATGTAACAGAGGGCAAGGTGTGATAAAAAACAGTCTGATCCCTTAGACGGCATTTACGTTACCCACGACAAAAGATGAGGTAGCCCTATTCGACTCTACCAAAACCACACGGCTTAATTTTCTCTGTATTCAAAAACGAAAAGCATTTCCCATTTGTGAACAGATTGATTTTTTTTTAAGAAAAGGGTTTAAAACCTTCGGCTTAAGGATTATTCCAATTCTCATTTAAATTTGTAGAATATATTATATAGATTAATTAAATATGATGTTAGTTTTTAAAACGTCAATTCTTTTTTTCTTCATATTTTTCTTCATCACCAGCCAGTTCAAGTAATAGGTATACAATAATTATACTCCCCAAATCGAACAGTATAAGCAATTTCTTAAATATATATACGTAGTAGGGATCCTTATGCTGCCCCCTATTACGTAAATGGGACTAAATTATAACTGGCAAATGCATGGCGTTAATTAAGCCTTCATTGAACCTTTCGGGGATACAGAATACATACCTATGTATATATGTATGTACGTAAAGCCGACGAAGGAATAATATTTATATTCCACAGAAATCAGCAGTAAGACTCATAATTTTCTAGTCAGCTTTATGAAATTAGCAAAGCACGATTGAATGTATTACAACTCGTTGGCGACTTACTGGTAGCTGGTCAATTTATGAAACAAATTGGAAAGTATATTAGTTGAAACATTAACAGAGCTTACTGACGTTAAAAAGGTTATTAGTTTAACCGTTCATTGTTTAGCACCCGCATCTCGTTGTACAAATGTCAAATCATTTCCTAAATACACACATAAATCATGCCTCATTCCCATTGGGGTAGATAGCGGTAATAACACACGACTCGCTTCTATTCTTACATGCCTCACGAACGTCCTCCACTGAAATTAAACATTACATACAAGCCCGGCAGTTGCATACAATTTCTAGATAATTTAATAACCTGAAATCATTTAGTAACCTGACCTTTGACGAGTGGTGATGGATCATTAAGATGTCTATATTAAAAACAAGAAAGCAGTACAATATGATATGAATATGTAGGTGCAGCTATTTTAACAGCAGCACTAGTCATAAAACGAGTGTCGTACATCTGATTCGAGTAATTCAGGTTAGTTAGCGTGGAGGTAAATATAATGTTTTTGAATTAGCCTGAGTGTTTGTTTTACTAGCGCTATTTGTGTTCCCTGCTTGTTGTTTTGTCAATTTGCATGTCGAGTCTCTAGAGAAATATGTTGTAATGAAACGTCTCTGCACATACACACTGTTGACGAGTGTATGCATACTTTGTGCTATTGCGTTATGTCTATTTGCTCATTAATTGGCTTGGTTTTTGACTAATTCTAAATATTTAGAGTAAATTAAACGAAAAAAATTAGACGTCTGATCGATCTGTTGGCTCAGTGGTGAGCAATCCTGACAGCAAAGTCAGAGCGCTTGGTTTTGATTGTCACCCAAAAAAAAGTATGTGATGAGCACGATTATTTGTTCATTGTATAGATTTAATTTATATACGTACATATTTAGCACTGTATAAACAGTCATGTTATCATAGCACAAGCTGAGCCCAGTTTGGGATTACACGATCGTGTGTATCTCAACAAAAAATTTGTGTGTATGTGTAAATGAAAAAGTTAGCGGTATAATTTAGAGAAATATATTTTAGGATAGCATATTCCATAATTCCCCCTTCGCATGCTTCAGAACTCAACCATCAATACTCGACCGTTCAGCAGTTATCAGAAACATTCGATTCCAATATTTATTTACATTCGCCGGATTTAGCCAACTGTTTTTACGGGCACTTGCATTTATAACACTTGGCGGGAAATCGTGTTTCGAATCTATAAAGCGTTTAAGTGGAGTGAAAACCACTTGACACGAGGCGGATGATGTTTTTTCGCTTTTTTCCCGCACAGTATTCGTTTGCTCTGGTGTTTTAATTTACTGGCAAGGAAGTTAATATTTTAATAATCTCTCTTTTACTTCAAGGGTTTTACACTTTTATATAAAGTATTTTTGTGACTACACTTTTTTGTAATCATCAACCGTAGCTTTTATGGTGCTTGTATTTAATTATTTTAGGTTTTATTGTACATAAAGTAATAAAAAAACTGCCATTTTGTGTAGGTATATTTTTTAATTGAACCTAAAATTTAAAAACTCTGTGTCGAAAGTAAATAGTCTCTAACTAAAAATTTTATTTTCAAAAAAATACAATAATAACAATTTAGGTTTAATTAATATAGATATACCATTGTCTGCTTGTGACTCAGGCTTTTGTCTCTGCTTATCCTCCTAAAGAATAACGTGAAATGTAGGTTATGCTATTACCTACTGAATAAACAAATCTACGTCTGAGAACAAATCTCAGTTTAATGCAACTTATATGAGTGCACTACTATTTACGTCCCTTTTATAAAACGTATCACCGAGTAGCATACTCAAAAATGTTTAAACTTTTAAAGCAGTGTATGTAAAACTATTCTAATAGCTTCTAGCTGTATTAAAGTGAATGTTTATAGCGTGAATTAGCCAATAGCGGTGGAAAAGAGACAGTATTATATGCGCTATGCAGTGGGCGTGGCTATATATTCTACGCCTCTGCAAGTTTAGGTATGAGAAGCAACAGCCTCATTTTTAACTTCGCTTATTTTCTGAGAAAAATATTAAGTATGAGTAATCGATGATGAAAGTCATTTTAATTATGAAATTAACGTCTACACTACGTAGACTTTAATTTAATAATTAAAATGACTTCACTTAAATTACGTTGTGATAGTGCAGACCGCGTTTTTATTATTAATTTACTTATTTTAAATAAGCCTATCGAGAAAATTATGATATTATTTGTATTTTTGGATCCAGTCGCCAAAGTTTGGAATAAAATAAAAGAACTGTAATCCTGGAACCTTCAACAGTAGAGTGCATAGGTTTCACTTGGTTAGGCGTGTGCTTCCTTCGTCTTCATAGTCACTTCCCATCATGTAAGTTGGACGACAAATCTTCTCCCTAGCCTTATTATTTTCATGTGTTGGCTTCTAGTCCAACCAGTTATTGCCTGAAGACCTGAGCGACTCGCATTTGACCTCCGCAACCCTGAAGGCAAACTGAATTCGACAGTTCTACTAGTTGTCAGGATATGTACTGCTAGACCAATAGACGGCAAATAAGTAACTATTCCAATTAAAAAAAAAAACAATTTAATAAATGATTATGGAATAAGCGGGCAGTTCCCAGCAAAAGACCACGGTTATACTAAATAATTAAATAGGTAGTAGGACTGTTTTTTTAGCTGATCAGTAAAGAGTAGAGTATTGTATAAGGTATCTTCAGAATGAGTTCCACCACGGCGTGAAGTATGTTACTAGCTCCTAATATTTATATATTTTAAAAGAAAATGACTTTCTAAACTCCCTGTTATGTTTCGTTGAGTTTTTGTACTAGTTAGCAGGTAGAGTAAGAACAAGAAACAAAATAACAAACATATATCTACTCGTACCTAATAGTAAAGGTGTACAATATTTATAATTCACTTTAAAAATGGTAGATCACCATCTTTGTATTGTAAAAAATGTGCAATATTAAAACTTTTTATGTGGAGTCCCTGGTATCCCATGATCAAATGCTGATTTGGATATAGGAGTATACTCTTTTGAATAAAGAAATAAGAATTAAAAGCGGAATTAGTAGAGAAATCACTCTACATACATAAAAAAAGATACACACATTCGAACATAGAACCTCCTCCTTTTTATGAAGTAGGTTAAAAATATAAATTTATTTAAATTAAATTTCTTATTTAAAAAATATTTAAATATTCGTTTTATTTAAAAATATTTAAAACTATACATATATGGCAAACAAAGTTTTGGTCACTTATAAATCACCAGATAGGTATTACAAAATTGAGTGTACAAAATGTACAGTAAAACACAATTATATCATGTGCTACTGTGTTACATATAATCTCCTTCACAAACAGAGGAGGACCCATAATAGTTATCAATATCTCGGTACATAAACATTCAATTAATACTAAGAAAGGAGGAATACTTTGTATACTGTCTTGTGTGTGTGCTATCACAGCAATTCGTTTAACTTTGCACCTCACTCCATTTTAATACCACAAAAATATTTAGCACCGATTGGCGTGAAAATGAGAAAAGTGAATGATTATTTTATATAGGAATGACAGATTCCAAATTCAAATGTAATATTATGTTTTTTCTTTCATTGTACCACCGTATTACGTATGTACGTACGTATAAGTACATATATAATTATATTAATAATGTGTTATATCAAACTGTAGTCACATGATAGCAAAACCTAAAGCACAGAATGCCAACCATATTTGTACTGTAAACATTTTTCAAAGCCTACACGCACACTAATCCACAGATACCGTAAACTTTATGATACCATTGTCTGTCCATCTATCAAGCCATGTAATTTAGGGTACTCTGCACTAATAACGTTTTGGATAACATCTATATTATCCATACACAAAGGTTCTAATAGCTTTCAAAGTTTATCGTGCTTTTAAAGTATAGCGGCCATTGCCCATTAAGTTCTGTCGCAGCGATTGACGGGACGTTGACGTCAATTGACAGTCGCAGAGAAAGAAATTTTATTGGTGCGTCAACCGTTTTATTTGTTCTAAACTTATATCTAGTTATTCTCGATGGCCAGTGATGTTTTTTATGTTACTTATTTGTATGTAAAGTTTTTAAAACGACCACATATGCAAAAGTTTTATCATAATCATACAAGTCACTAACTTGTCACTTCTCATAAATAAAAATTTTAGTCTTCATGAGTCATACATGAATAATAAAATTATAACACCCCTTTTTTGACAGTCGTATAATTTTGTATGGGTATTTTCTGTGGTTTTGTGCAACTGTTATAACTCTAGTAGAATTAAGTATGTTTACAAATATAAAATCAACATTCTAGAATATATTAATTAAAACAACATAGTAGTAATCATTGTAGTTCTATATATATAATCTATTTCATTTAAGTTGTTCAGTATTGCATTTCCTTGTTTAGTCACGTTAATATTATGAACGCTTTGTTCGCGTGCTAAATTGAAAGAAGTAGCCCTTCCTCAGGGTCACCACCAAAGTTACTTCGAACTGCCAGAGTACCAAATTTAATTAAAATCGGTTAAGCCGTTTAGTCGTGAAAGGTTAGAGATAGATAGATACATGGAGTAACTTTGACACTTAGAATGTTAGTTTAGAATGTGGAGTAATCCTAATATGATCCTTCAATGATTGCCCATAAAATGCAAGAAGACTTAACGAACAAAGTCCTTAAGTTTAATGTTACATTTTAAGTTTCTAGTAAAACACATTACAGTGTAATACTTTCTTATCCAAAAGCATAGCATGTGAACTTACCATAATGGTCACACGCGAGGATAGCGCTGTGTAGATTTCTATCTGACGAACAATTTGCCGACACTCTGTGACCATTGAGTAACGGCCCGATAATTTGGTTTTAGTTCAGTTTTGTTGTGGCAACCCTAATTAACTGAAGTGTTTAGTTATCATTAATTTGAGCGTTAAGCGTAACTTATGTACTACTATGTAGCAAATTATATTTAAATTAATAATAATCTTAAGCACAGCTGACAAGCATAACTGCGGGGATAGTTACGAGATGTGCAAGAATCCTTATGTTATAAGTGCAATTGCTTTTTTTACTACAAAATCCATTATGATTGAATTATATATCAACTTCCAAATATGAAAATAAGTATTGGTATGATATTCTTTTACGTTATACACAAACTTGATACGTTTGTCAAATAAACATTTGTAACAAACCAAAACAACTTCTAATCATACGAAAATATCAAAACTGTAAAGTTTTTTGTTTATTTGGTCGTTAAAACGGACAAATCTCTGTAAATATCAGTCGTATTCGAAAAATTATTTTCTATTGTATAATATATTTATTTAATAATCAATAGGTCGTCATATACTACAGTGTCGTAGTGTGATATTGCATAGTCTATAAAATATCAGGTCGGTGTAGGAACGGTAGTTTAGTTATGTATAAGTTACAAGAAAAACAAACAAAGTCTATTATAGCAAATACGCAGAGCTTAAACAAACTTCCAACGGCAATGGTCTTAAAAATAACATTTCATTTGTCAGTGCTTGTCGCTCGGCTAAACAAATCCTTGATCACGTGGACAGTTGTCAGACTGGCTGACATATTATTGTCACGCTGTCACTCCGTTGCTAAGCAACAGAATGGTCAACAACTGAATGGACAAATGAATCGAAACGCTATTTCGGTTATGATGTCCATATATGACTATTAAGTGACATGATAATGTATAACATGTTTTATGAATGATTACTTGTTATGACATTGTAAGGTAAAATTTAATATGAACCTAAGCAAATATTGACGTTGAATGTCAACCAGCAATGTGAAGTAATAAAATAATTTAATAAACTATAGAGAGGGTACAATGTTGTTATATGCTCTAACAATGGCTCACCAAATTTAAATGAAGAGGTCACTAAGCTTTTAGAGTCCATTGATAAGTATATTTTTCTTTCATAATATTTTCCTAGTTAAATTTTACTGTATTTGACATCCATTTTCCGCAATTTTGACTCGACTTGAGTTAAAAATCACTTACAGAAATAAAAATGTATTTTTTTACTTGAATCTCATCAATTTGTATGAATCAAAAGACAGCAATCAAATTAAAATTAACCTTTTAGAATAAATGAAGAAGGAACATATTACATTTCTAATTTATTTTAAGCTATACATGTCAATTCCCAAAGTTCCATGTGAACTTAACACAATGTGAGTTTGAAGTACGATTAGTATTCGACTTACTTTATAGGTTAGTTATGTTTATTGAGAAAGACAACGTGTTTCCTACTTAACCATCTCTAGGGTATATAGCCATTAGAGGCACGGCACCAGCCAGTTCGAGTTATAGGTGTGCGACCCTGACTTGCTTGAGCTATTGCTTGTACTCTCCAACCCATCTCTATAAGTAATATCCCTGTCTTCTTTTTCTATCCTCCTTTTCCTATTAATATACTCAAACATTTTTCATCCAGTTCCTATAAGTACCCTTTGGGGCTTTGTTTGTTTGTTGTTATGTTAAAGATTCCTAAGAAAATAACGTAAAATTGAAAATAATACTTTCAATATGGGAAAATCAAAACCAATGTTGCAGACTTTTGAAAAAGCATCTCACCAGGACGCCATAGTTTGGGTCATGCTGCATTCACTACACTTGTAATGAGGATGGTGACCACCACCCTTGGACTCTACTTATTAATTTCATCAGGAATAATTTAAAGTGAATCAAATCATTCATTCAAATTAAAAAAGAAGATTATAATCGGCCAAATGTGGGTGGTAATTATACCTTTCTCTCATATATATGTATGTATATATATAGGTCAGAAGCTATAAGGCACAGCCAGTATCTATATGAATATATACAAACCGTTGTTTTAGATGAATATTTTACGAACTCAAGCGTCGATATATTGAAAGTAGATGAAAGTTAAATACGATCTTTACGCATTATTTTAAATTAGGTAAGTTCTATAGACGTGGTTCGAACAAAATTTCAGTTATGAAATTATTAGCATTAGTGGGTTGTAAAACTCGACCGTAAATTAACAATCTTTTATCCAATCTCAATTTAAACAGTTACCAATTTATTGAAGATTTATTTCAAAGTAGAGTTGAGCTTCAGGATCAAAGTCACCTTGAATAGTTTGTTTTTGTTTGATTCACTGGCCGGTTAGAAATATTTTGATGACCAATATGCATAGATATGAAAACAGAGTTTATATTATATTAAATTATAATATAATATTACAATTTGTTTGTTATTTCAACTTTTTCTATATTTTAATGGTTTTTTACATAATTTATATTTTTTTTGTTAGATATTAACTATAATTTTTTGTGATATCACCAAAAATATTGTGAAATGTAAGCTTAATTTAATTAAAGGAATATACAAACGAATTCTAATTAATTTGATGTCATAATAAATTATTCAGCTGGCTTGGGATGCGTGGGCGGGTTGACAATATACACAGCGAGCGCCACTGTTCTGAGGCTCACCAGAGGGCGCAACCTGCAAGTGAGATAGCTGACACAGTTTGCTTCTGTTCGGTCAAAATAACTTTTAAGGACTGTATTAAGTCTGCCTATTACTGTTATATTTCTCTTTTCATTGTTGCGGAACTTGGTAATTTTGTGTATGAATTTGTATTGAAATTTTTCTTATGTTACTATTATTATGAATTCTTATAATAGAAAGAAGTTAAGTGTATGTGGGAATGAAAGGTTGGTACGGTCTTTAGTACCCATATGGACGATCATTACATGTACATGTGTATTTATAAAAAGGCAGAGTTTATTTGTTTGATTGAACACACTAATTAATCTCTGGAACTGCTAATCGGATAAAAAAAAATATTTTTCAGTTAGGTAGCTAGTTTCTTGAAAGTCATATTATTTATCATCGTGCTACCCAAGTGGGAAATAAATATATAATGGGAAATAAATAATGATGAATAATGATGATGAAAAATAATGATGATTGGGAATGGGGCAGTAAAAAAAAAGTCGACAATTAAGACAGACATATTTAACACGGTGGAAACGGTGGGGCATAGCAAGGTATTTAAAAATAAAATCGTGTATCTAGTATTGGTTTTGTATAATTGCAGTTAAGGCATATATGATACTGATATTCTCACATCAATTAAGTAAGGTTATCTATCATTCCCAACACTTATATTCCCGAAGGGGTGTCTCTCCCAACATTTGCGAATAATTTTTAATCACACTTACGTAATAGGAGCTAAGTTTGTTTCCGTCATTCGGGCACTGGATGACTGTATATATACTGTACGATGCATGACAATCCGATCCCCCAGAAGCCTTTTGCAACACCCACGGGATGACATGGAGTTGCCACATTCTACTAAAGCGAAAACTACACTACATGCATGAGGTGGCTTTGTAAGTTTAATTAACTAATTTTTTTATTAAACTGTGTAATGGATAAATAGGTTTGTGGACACTGGCACTCATAGTAAAAGTTAACTTGTGTTATAAGCACCAGCAGCTATTAATGATATTTAAAATTACAATATTAGAAAAACAGTTCCTAATGTTAATAATTACGAAGTTTTGCAATTTAAAATTCATAATACAAGGCTGACCAATAACAAAGTTTTTTAATTATTGAATAAGGTAGATAATTAACATACAATGTGTTTTTGTGTGTGTTTGTTAATGTGAGAGTTATTTTTGATGTAAAAAAAGGGAAGAGTGTTATGTTGACATGTTTATCAAGATTTCTGTTCGATTGTAATTTAGTTCCAGTAGACAAGATGTGACCCTTTTTTGTGTAAAACTGGTGGCCATACTTTATAAAAATTACTTTTGGAAACATTGGTTCTCTGGAATTGAATACGCTCATGTTTCCTTAAGATTGTTTGGAGCACAAAGTAATAGATACACCTTCAGTCCTACATGTGTTTTTCTAAGTCAATTATTTTTGTGAATGTCTCAAAACATAGTTTACCCCTAGTTCACAAAGTTTACCGTTATTCTTAATTACAGGTTCTTCAAACTCTGATATTCATAGAGCCATTTAAAATCAAATCATTTGATTGTACATGTACATACACTCGTGAATGAGTCCCTGAAAAGGTCGGCAGAGGCGTAATTAACGACGACATTTTGATGATTACAATTTAGTCCCCAGTATTTAATAGAAGGGCAAGCCTATTGCCGTCATGCCGCACTTTTTATAGTGAGATGGTAAAGTTTTGAGTAGAGAGTTGAGAGTCGATAGGAAAAGGAAAATAGACCTGTTCACTCTCTATTTTGTTACTTATTTTTTTTAAAGTATAGGTGAAAAGATGAACAGACGGGTCATCTGATGGTAAGTGTCAACCTCCGTCCAAGAACAACTGAAACTCAAGATTCGTAAGTGCCCTGCCCACCTTTGAGGGTGATGAGGGGTTAGGGATGCGGGGAGAGGAAGAGGAGAGGGGTATGAGGAGATAGGGGTTGAATGAAAGAAAAGAGGTGGGTGGAGAGGTGGTTGTGGGAATTGGGCCTCCAGAATCCTCACTAATTTTGATTCACAGCTGGTTTTCTGTGAGGTTTTCACAACGGCCCATTGATATCTAGGCATGGGTCTCTTACGAGTAAAGATATGTAATACTAGCTTTCCCAGCGCTATATTTCGATATAAGAATTTGTCATTCCCCAGTGTTTGAAGTGTCCTTATGATATCATATATGTATATATGATATCATATTTCATCAGCCCAGCTCAACTGGTTAACCGTGAAAACCGTGATAGACAGACAGAATAACTTCCAAATTGTAATACTAGTACAGATTGTATATTGATGATGATGTATATTTTTTCTTTCGTCAAACATTTTCACAATCCAAAACACAAATTTCAAAAATCTGACTTACAGTCTGTATCTTTTTCAATCTTTGACAACAAAACTGCTGTCACGATAGATATGTCATCAGTACTACAGGTACACATATGTAGCTATACGAAAACATGAGTGCATTAATAACCTGTCGTCTGCGAGCTCGGTCGCAATTAATTTTACTCAGAGTAATTTACATGCGATGACAATCAACTCGAATTCCTGTTTTAGCTCGTATCATTTATCTACTTAAAACGACTTATAGCCTTTTAAGTAAAATCGCAGAAGTGGTTTACAGTAAGGTTATGCCAGATTTTATCTCGTATCAGATTTTTATAGGCTACTGGGCATGTTAAAGATTATTATACTTTGCTACGTAAGTTAGAAATCTTAAACAGAATTGTTTCGATTTCTTCATCTTTAGATGATTAACATTAAATTAGCACAAGTAATAATAAATAAAATATACTATTGGAAAATCCTTTCAGCTATTAGAAAATAGGTGACTACTTTATTAACTGATCTTCTAAGAACATAGCTAAGAACAAAAAAATCATATCATAGTCGGTTCATCCATTTAGGGTCGATGCCAGAGACAGACACATATACACACATACACACTACAAACTTACAACACCCCTCTATTTTGGTAGGTAAAGGTAAAGGTATTTAATGTAATAACGGAAGGAAGTTAGGCGCGTAAGATATTAAAAACTTCAATTATTCAAAACAATTGGTCAAGACTATTGATTAGGGAAGATTAGAAATACTCACAACTTTAAAACAAACTCATTATGACTAGCACTAAAATTAACTAATACTATACACGAATCGTTAACCCGAAAGTTTGAGAAAAAACTACGTTTATCCGACATTACACAGGGAAGTAATGGCGCGTAGAGGAATATTCTTTAACAAGTTCGGGCTAGTGCGGCCTATGATAAAAGTTTTTATGTTCTGCTTATGTGTTATCGCAGTTTCGAATCCATAACGCGTTAACAAGATCTATGGAGTAGCTAAAATACAAGTTATTGCTTTGTGTTTTTGTTTCGGACGTGTTTTGTTTGTATTAGAGTTTATTATGTGTGTTTTGTTGATTCGAAAAAAGAACCATAACTTTATCTAATTGTACCGTACAATTAAATATAGTTTTCTGCTTAGCCCATCTAACTAAATTCGACATTGGCCTTTAAATTTTCCAAAGTGCTAGAGTGAATAATTAGTGAAATTCTTAATGCAAGTTAGAATATTTGTATTTTCATTTTAATACTGGCCTGTTAGTCTACTGGTTATTGACCCTGCCTGTGAAATCCAACGCTCTGTTTGAATCCTACACAGGACAAATATTTTGTAATCCACAAGTCCCAAGTCTGGATGTTCCTTGTTTCCATCATTGTCTTACACTATGTTAATTCATACTATGAGTGACATGTGATATATGATTTCAAAATGACGTCCGCGGTAAAAAATGAAGACTAAGTTGATAAGTAAACACTTTAAAAAATACCTATTAAATGGTTAGGAATCATATTGTCATCTCAACAGCTGAAATCTGTTGACCATCAACTCATCAAGTTGAGTTGAGAGTTCAGGTGTACTGTGTGCATTGTTAATTTCTTGCAATGATAGACGAGCGACACGAGAGATGATGTAATAATTTTAAAACAATAATAGTTTTTAGGCCTTCATGAAGTAGCCACCTCCGCAGTGCACTATGTTAGATAAGATAAAATAAGATAATATTAATCTTAATTGCACACCAAAGACATTGCTTGAAACTAAATATACAATATGGGTATTCAAAATGGGTGACCTTATCGCTAAGAGCGATCTCTTACAGGCATCTTTTGAAACTACGAAATTTATAGTAGTTTAAACAATAATATACAAGCCCCACACATTAAAAATAAAGAATAGTATAAAGAATAAAGGATTATACCAAATCTAGGTTAATAGCAAACTGTTTGTGCCGTGGCTTTAGTCTACAACTAATCATTAAATATTGCAACTTTGTTCATTTTAACTTACTGTTAGCGTATTTGAAATATTCATTGAAGCTTTCAACAAAATAATTAACCTTTAAACACATGGTATACAACTAATTAGACACTATAAAGCATTTAAAATTATACACGTATGTAATCTATTCGTTCTATTAATGTGTATGTAGGTATGTATGTTTTCATGCATTGATTGATAGCACGAGACTTTATTCGCGTGATAACTTTTGAAATTTATATTTTTCCAGGAATATCTTAAAGCCTTTGTGCTATTCTAGATAGTAGTCTATATCTGTGTCAAATTTCAGTAAGGGTTCAAAAAATTAACTTTAATTTTTAATTGTAAGAAGTAGGTATGATATGAAATAATATTATTGCCACTATAAATATTACTTAAGATTTACAGAATTAAAAATATTCCAGCTCATATTTGGCCACAATCCTCATCTTTACAAAGGTAGTAGGTAAGTTGGTATTGCGAACCTGTTTCAAAGACAAGCTGTTGTTTATGAGTCATTTTATTTTTATCATCTACAAATACAAGAAAAAAGGTGTATTTTATACTGATTTAATTTGAATGAAAACTTAAAAGTAAAGTTTTTTTGAACAGATTGTATATCACTTAAGCATTTACACCGCTATGATAAATAATATAATAAATGCATAGTATTATAAGTTGTTAATTATTGTCCACTGTAACTCATGGACAACGTGCTTCAATTAAAATCACGATTATAACTCGTAACCCTTATGTACACATCTCTGTACAAATAAAGTTACCAATTCGCGGAACAGGAACCTTCACAGTCAACGCACTTCAAAATTTCAATCGCATTCCATTTCGAAAACTCAAATAGTAATATTACCAAAAAACTAAAGTCCTATTGTAAGTCAAACCATGAACTCCCTGCTTCAATAGGGAGGATTATGTAAAACTCTATCTTTTAAAAAAATATAATTTTCTCATATTAAAATTAAACTACATTGAAATGAAAATTAATGTCAAGGTCACCAAAAGAAGTTCCTCGGATACGGACCCGAATTTAACAGAATTGTAATATTCGGAGTGAGGGCAGTGTAAAATTGTATTATTTTTCTCTATTTACTATACTAAACGAACATATGATATTGTATGTGTCATATTATTTAGGTCAGGTGTTCTAGATATAGGTCATTTTTCTTTATATAGGCAAAGATTACTTTGATACTTATTACTAACTTTTTTGTAACATTATTTATTAATGACACTCATGCAACTATCAAAATCGCTAATATAAGTGAGTAGAATATCAAAGATTCTTAAGAAAATGAAGTTTAATTTTACAACATAAACAATTCAATAAAGAAAATAAAAATATAAGTCATTTTAAAAAGTAGATAAAACATTTAATGTAATATGGAACAACAAAGATTGAATATTAAATGTACCTGTAAGTGGTTATTACACTGATAGTAGATGTTATTTTTGGTAAATTTATTCATGAAACAAGGATAAGTATGATGTAATTATGTTTTATAATGTCTTCCTGATTTAGTACAAAAGTTTTTTTTTAATAATGTTATAAAAACATCAAATGATCTAAAACTTTTTTAATTAAGAATATTAAAGTTAAAAAGCAAATTGATGCTTTTTATTTGCTGCTCATCTCATCAAATACATATTACTCATTTAGAAAAACAAAATGTAAATTTAAAAGAAAATTATTTGTAAAAACTACAAACTAATTCCATTCACAAAGAAGTTCACTTTTCTCTTATTCTTTCGTATAATAAAACTGAAAGACACAATCAGTTTCGTAATGACAGAACGTCTTAAATGCTATCATTTCGATCTCCGGAGCAATAAAGATGTGAACTCTGATAAACCAGAGAGCAATTGTTTTAACTCCGGACTTTCTCAACTTTATTGATTTAGGATATCACTTACGATGGAAAGCCATTAATTTTGCTGATTTAACAACTTGTTTAACTGATTTGTGAAATAAAAAGTAAATAAAACAAAAATATTTTATAAGAAATGTAGGTGTTAAACTTTTATTAATATAAGTAAAAATAATATTTTTACTAAATTCTTCAATTATATTGTTATTTACAATACAAATTAGTAAAAAAGTCACAAAACAAGTATAATAAACATATTTGTTTTTACTTTTCTTTCAACAAAATAAACAACAGTCATATTTTGTATTCAAATCGCGTTACGTCTTAAAAAAACTTGATTCGTTACTCGGCATAACGCACCAAAACTTTTATCTGAAAAAAATATAAAATAATAAATAAATAAAAATTAAAAAATAGTAAAAAAATACTTGTTCTATATTGTTAACTAGTTGTTTACTCACAATAACAGGCGGTGGATAATCAACTTTCGCTGAACGCAAAATATCTACGAGATGAACCATATGGACAGATAAATTAGTAACAGTTGATATTGAAACTTCGTTTACTACTGATACAAGAGAGTGGATGGGCGCGCGGCGTCGCGGCTTTCGTACTTGTCAGTTGTGCCACGACACGGTACGTTCTTCTCGCGCGAGGTTCGGAAGGCGACTGAACACGGGCGGGCGAAGGCATACGCACGCGGGGAGGTACGCACTCACGCAGGCTTGACAGCCAATGGCGTGCGTGCGCCGCGCGCACCCCCGTGCCTCCGTGCCCGCCCCGCGCCCCCCAGTCACCTCACAATCGATGCCCTATATTGCATTAATTATTTAGGAAACACGCAATAAGATAACACTAGGTGGCAGATAAGAGATCTCCGCGCTGCTTTAAATAAATCATCATGTCTTCGTCCGATATCAGCCGCTCGACTGTCCGTCCGCCGAGCGTGTAGCGCCTTCCGTGTATACTGATAACGTATTATTTACGTTGTCCGGCCACGTTGGACCTTTTGTTTTTATCTTAACATTATTTATAGAGTTTCTGAACAAATAGTATAAGAATAAAGTTAATTCCATCTAGAGATTTTTTTATTTATATGATTCAAAATAAGTCCCACCTTCGCACTCGGTACGCAGTTTTGTTTGCGTAGCGTTCAGAGGGAACGAAAACAAACGATATAATATATATTTTTTGGAAGGTTGTCAACTTGTCGTTTGCCAATATTAATATATACGGGGATAACGGGGCCCTCATCGGCGGCGTGGCTTTATTTTGTGTTATGTTAAGGTTTTGTACGAAATTAACAAACAAGTTTTTTTTTTAAATAAACGAAATATATGAGGACGCAAAACATATATGTCTTATGAAATTTTATCAAAGATACCCGCTTTACCATGTATAATATAGCATAAAAAAATAAAGCGTAGCTATTAGCGTATATATTTTACGACGGAGAGGTATGCAATGTTTATGTAATGTTTTTAAAATAGGTTATATACTAATAATGTATTCTTATCTTCTCATGTTTTATCTTACTACTAACATCGAACTATTTTACCAATTCCAACATGTGGATTAAAATCTTCACATTATGATAAACAGGTTTAAATATTCATCTATTTTTAGACTAGCAAATTAGAAAAAGTTAAATATTTGGAAGAAAAAAATACATTTGAATAAAATAACTTATTTAAGCACATTCCTCCAAAATATCAAATAAATTGTTTATTGTAATTAAGCAACAACAGTGTAAGCTTTTTTCACAATAAGATCATTTTCATAAGAATTTATGTAATTTACAATTAAAAACTTCTTTTCAACTTAGCTTGAACGAATACCTTTAGGTGTACCTAAAATATATATAAAGGAGAAATCCCGAAGTGTGATAAATTATTAAGGAAGGGAAGGAAGAAGTCAATTGAACAAGATTGGATTTTCTAATGGATTACATAACCAAATACGGAACAACAATAGTAAGTCAACAAAATACAGCGGAGTCAAAGATCATCAATCATCTAGGCTGCATGTACCTCATTGTGATGCGGGAGGCATCTAACAGGTGGCTGCAGCTGGCGGTCGCTTCATCTGAATTCTTGATGATGGTGAATGATATAAAGATGTTACTCCTATCTACACTGTAAGCATTTAGGTTGAAATGATTTACGTGCTACAAGATTCAATATATTATTGTACTGTTGTTTAAACTTATATTAAATATCCTCCTTAATATAAGTGAACAATAAATAATGTTCTTAGCAAAAAATACGGACAGTCTTTGAGGACTGCCGATAGAAGTGAAAACTAAGTAACTTGTGAATTGTATCGTCGGGTTATTATATTATACACAGTATACATATAGCTCATGGGAAGCGTTCGGTGACGAAGACACGAGTTTCATGATTTTTGTTCACCCAAGAAGTGCTCAATGCGCCAAAAGAAGTTGTGACTTAAAAAAAGTCATGTCAAGTAATAGATGGAAATATTCTATTACATATACCGTCATTTTCTTGACCAAAACCATAGGATATATAAAATATGCATATCGGTCATAACGATATAATTATTTGCACTGAAAGTTTACAGAACTTAAGCAGTCAAGTGCACTGCTGCCCACTGATTTACCAAATGTAATAATTTCAAATCACTAGAGTTAGTGTTCTGAAAAACCTTGCAATCACTCGAACAGGTGTTGTAAAATTGCCTTTGTCTTGAGAATACTACAGATGAAATAAACAGCTATATTTAGAGAATTATATGTTTATAAATTCGAATAAAACACGTCCCCTTAGATAGAGAGAAAAAATGCTTGGCAGAATTAATGGCACTCATTTTTTACTAGTCACTGGTATGAAACACGCCTACACTTTAATATCGGTACGAAAATAAAAAGCAGTACCTAATGGACTATTTATGTACTTACCATTTATTTAATTATTTAAATGCAAGAAAGACGAATATTATCATTTTAATTACTATGTAGATTTTTAATTATTGTAAAGAATTTTACCAACTGAAACTTCTGAGTAAAATCCAAAACAAAGCGAAACGAATGAAAGTTTGTTTTAAATAAAAGCAACTTCAAAGTATAGATAATTGTAATACACAGTAAATTTTAACACCAAATACTTACAGTCGCGAGATATTTTTTAAACACGAAACTTTTTTTTAAACTTATACGGCCTAAGATATTTTCTTATTTACAAATAAACATTTTATCATCTCTTTGATCTTGTTTACCTGTTGGTCATTAAAACTTTTTTCCGACTATAGCAACTTTTAACAAGCTCCGAAGATTGACGAAATGGATGTGTTTTTTTTTTTTATCGACTGAAGCGTCAAGTTTGAAAATCTTGTGATCTAAAGTAATTTCGTTACAAAATATTTTAGGCACTTTCATTTAGCTGTATAAAAGTAACGTTAAGTTATTTACAAAATCTTACAGTAATATGTATAATTAAATCTCTTTTATACTAGGAAAAGTGTTTATAAGTTTGTAGTTAATATATGTTTGCAATTAAATTACGACTATTTAGTAATTTAGATAATAAATATGTCGTTACTCCGAGCATAACACTTTGTTTTAAACATAATTCATGGATGGAAATTAAACAGTTTTATTTTTAACTGATGAGGTCTATTTTAAGTAACTTCACTAGATTTTAACTAATTTAAGCACCCTTGCAAAAATAATGCAATACAAAAAATTCGCATACAGAGTTGACCAAACGTACCTACTAAAAACAAAATAAGAATTTGATTATTAGTTACTAGATTAGTTACTAAGGTGAATTTATTTAGATTGAAATCAGTTTGAGAAGGATCACTTTAGAGTTTTAAGTAGACCAAGAACTAAAGGATACTTTTAATTTAAAGTAAATATTTCATATACATCATGTACTTTAAATTGAAATAGAAATGATGTAATTAACATTAGAATTATTAATTATGTTATATAATGTTAATTATATAAACTTAGTTACAAGTCTCGCTTAAGCTTGTAACCAAAACTCGAGAACTTCTTTATATTACGACTGAGAAAGCAATTTCAGGATTGGAAAGGGTACACACGCTGAATGAGCGTTTTATAAAAATTAATAAATTAAAATGCTGTTATACAGTGCCCCACAATTTTGTTGTCTACGTCCTTAAATTAAGACCCTTAGGGACTGTGTCCACTTCGTTTTTCGTGTGTGGTCCATCACACTGTTAGTGAGTTTATTGATATGACATGCATGCGCTTACGTATTTAAAATGTTTGATTACATTTTTCATTACAACCAGCAGGTATCCATAGCCAACAGTTGTTCTTGTCCTCATTCTTCGTTATCACAAGAGTACGGGTACGTAACCCTGGTTTCTTGAAGCTATTACAGCCTCAGTCCCATCTCCTCATCCAAGACTTGCGGTATTCCTTACCCCTGTTTACTCTCTCTACCTATATTACTACAAATTTCTCTTTCTTTCTTCTTTTACGCCTTAAAATTGCAAAGAACGATCCTAAAAAAAAGATAGGTCAGGGGCAGAAAAGTGATTACAATGATGATTGATTTATTTAACTTTTATATTCTGATTTCCTTCCTTTAACCACGAAAAATATTTATTGTAAGTAATAGGTACAAATCATTAAAATATTTATTTTACATAACATTATTATTAGATGTTTATAAAATGCAGAAAACTGGGGTTTCTTTCTTCTCAAGGCACTAAACACAATAATATTACTCAAAATTCCTGTGTTAGCCGGCGGAAACCGGAGAGAAACCGGCAGAAAAACTTTATTTTTAGTTTTCTATAGCGAAAAATCGTAGTAGATAGAGCTGATGAGCTGATGCTGCAAAATTTAAACGGCTTTGTAAGCCTTCAGGCTTTTAATCATGTCGCATGTTGTGTAGACTAGATTGATCTACCAATTGCATATTATAAATAAGATAATCGTATTAACTTGATACGCTCTTATATAATTATGGTCTACTTTACACTTTATTATATAATGGTTATGAATCAAGATATATTCATACTTATGAATATGAGTCTGATAGATTCCCTGATGGCTTAAGTCTGATTTACATATGACGAAGTGTTTCTTTGGTCTTGACACCTTCACACTTGACACTACCACTATCTTAAGTCAAATATTAATTTTGGAATCAAATATTTTAATTTACATTTGCATTTTAAATGCAAAGAAAGTGGTAGAATAGACATCCAATAGAACGTACTAAATATTTCTTCTATCTTTTCTATATGCAGTAGTTTTGGAGTGTAACGCGTAACGTAAGTAAGTAATGATTATAACATTTATTATCTCGTTGCCTATCAGAGCTGTTAATTTAGAGAGCGTAGTCTTTATAGATTGTCTTTGTGGTCTGTAATAGTTTATCGTTAACTAAATAGTCTCTGGTTAACAACTACTGCTTTTCAAAGACAACTCCCGCATTAGGGATGATTTCTGTGTATCGGGGGACCTTACAAAGGACATAAAAAACACCCAGGTTCGGGATGGATCAGAACACACACGATCACTACCTACTAGACCAGCAGACCAGTCAACTCTTCATTATTTCTGGGGTTTGAATTCCAGAATCTTGTGTTTGTAAATTATGTAAATTCCAGTGTTTTGCTCTGCTAAAAAATATTATTTCATTATGGCATATACATTTCATATTGTTTTTGAAATAGGTAGTCCTACATTCTGTTTTTGCTTTTACAATTTAATAGTATTTTCTAGATCTGCATATTATACAGGAAGTTAAATTTATAAAGCTTATAAGCTATATCTGACACCCTTGAAGTCAACAGACAACATGCTTTGAGTTCTCATAACACAACAAGCTACATTGCTTAGAGCTGAATTCAAATTGTATTTATCTGCAATCACACGAATCCAACATACAAAATTTTAATTTTATTTTATTTTAAACCGCCAGTGCTTTTAGTTTACGCCACAAAACCTTTGCTAATTGGATTAGAAGTGAGTTTTGTACATCAAAACCAATAGCACAAGATAGTTCGTAAAGAGCGCTTACAGCAATCATTTGACCACGGGAATATCCTCTGCTCTATTATGATGTGTGGCTCAAGCTTTGAGGAGTTTCAGCTACCAATTTCTATCTAATTGGCTTATAGAATCGTTTTTGTGTTGGGTTCAGGCATTTCTGTCTAAGGATATGTTGTTTCTGTAGAAGTTTCTATATTTCTGTTAAAGCTTAAAGTTTTGGGGTGTAGAGTTTTAGTTCAAAAATAATTATGTTTGGATTTTTAGTATTTTTTTTATTAGTTTATTTATTTCTTCATTACTGACCTGCAATTTTATTTTGAGTTCGTCATCCAATAGTCATAACCTACTATTTGACCACGATCTCATTATAAAATTGCAGGAAAGTGTAGCTAATAACAGGTTCACATAAAATTTTGGTGATGATATCCTGAAAAAAGCATTTTTTTATAAACAAGGTTTTGCTTTGGTTCAGAAGAAAAAATAAATTAATTATATATAGACAAAAAACACAGTCAAATTCAACTCCTTTACTCTAATGATCGCGCACACTGCCGCAGTCACTAGCAGAGATGCTAATTAAATTTGTCTTTACGCTCATACTGGGGATTAATTTGGGTTTACCGGGAGCTCAGACGGTTGCCATGGTTACGCGTCAATGCGATTTACGTAATTGTACCTGTGGGTTATTAGATACTCATAATGAAGCATACGAATGTATGACAAAGGTGGTGTCGAGAAATTTTGGAAATAAATTGAATGTAACATTCTAAAAGTGTGCATGACTCACTCAACAGATTTTAAATTTAAAAAAGGACACTGGAGATTGGAGATGACTGAAAACAAAAACAATAAGAAGCGTTTTAATGAATCAGCTTATCAAAAAGCTGTTAAAAATGCTGAAATGACAGAGTTAAATCAAGTATTTTCTGCAGTTTTGCAGCTATTTCATATATTTTAGTTTAATCATGCATGTTCATACATTATACATTACAAGTTATTAAAACTAAAATGAAAAAATATTTTCTTCGTATATATACACTATAACCATAACAACGAGATATGTTTATTTATTAACGTTGAGTAAAATTTACTGCAACACACTTTTTACAACTACATACATATTTTTAAAAGCTGTTTTAAATGTTTAGTAATTATAAAAGTAGGAGAAAATTTAAATGTAATGTGGTGGCATTATATACGTACTTACATTTAAAGTACATGTGGCAAAATTATTATTAAATAAAATGCTTAATTTAATTCTTTAATGTACAAATAGGGGGTCGTCTTTTAAAAAAATGCTATGTACTTAAAATTATCCCCACCCTTAATTAACAACAACTGACCAATAGGTATAGATAATTTAATATATATTAGATAATTTAAGTTCAAATATAGCAATAAGATAATTTAAGTTCAAATATAGCAAAATTAAATAAAAATGTTGGCTTTTACTGAAAAAGTTGTTTCTGTGCAAGAAACACAGATTAGTCTTTAAAATTTGTACGAATATAAACGGTAATTACTTTACTAAAATTCAGAAAAAAATCAACAGTTAAGAAGACTTTTAAAACCTCTTTAGGAAAAAGGAAGCCAAAGAAAATGAGCTCAATAGCACTTCTCGAAATGTACGGTTTGAAAACCGTGTCGGACTGTTGGACTTACAAAATTTCTCTCCAGCAAATATGAGTAAAATAGGTCATAATATTATTAAATGTAATTTGTAAATGTTGTCGCTATTAATTTTTACTTTTTATTTATGAAAATCTATATCAAAGAATTGTATACATTCCAAATAATTTATTTTTGTTAAACAGTATCATTGCAATGAGTTCTTATAGTAACCAATGTTGCCTCCTTCCTTTTTTCACTAACTGTTTTCTTGTAAAACAGGTAAAAATATAAGACTGTAGTTACATCTATATTCGACATATATGTATAGTTACAAGTTAATTAGAGGACTCGGACTTAACGGCATCAGCCAGTTTGAGTTATAGGTATGCGAACCTGGCTACCTAGAGCTAATGCTTATAGTCTCAAATATATCTTTATAAGCAATTTCCCTTTGTTTCTATTTTCATCATACCTTTCCTGTTACTATACTATAAGTTTTGCCATCCGATTCCCAAAATTGCCCGAATGACGGCAACAGGCTTGCGACTAATTTATAATCGGCAAAATACGAAAATGATCTTCAAGGCGTGTACATACGTATGTACCTACAGATGCTTCTGGAATCATTAAAACTTATACCAATTCAGCATTATGGAATTGACTCTCTGAATTGAATTGATTCTCTGATATTCAGTTTGGTAAATCAAGTTTTTTTTTCTATTAGAGTTACATCTAAACGATTGAAGGCCAAATTCTGCTTCTAGTTCATACTTTTTGAAAACCTACATAGTAAAACAAACCATATCAACATGACCCTCGCAGTAGATAAATCAATCTGTTGCAAGAATTCAACTACAAAGGTGAACGTTCCTTTAAAATCATTTGACATCTTGTATAAATGTACAATGATTTATATTGGTGGCAAAAGGATTCGTTTCAAATGAATGCCTTCTGTTTTTAATAGCTTCATTTGCGTAATTTTCTTTGAAATGTCTATTTCTAAAGAGATTTGAGGTAAATGCAGTGATGAAGATGATGATGGAAGGAATATACATTTAGAGAGGCATTAGTTATACATTTTAACGGGTGTTAATTTGTTACAGAATATTAAAGAAATATATATTAAAATGAAACCGTGGTATCGCATCGGTCAAGCCGGCCCATTCGTACTTAAGCATTGCTCTACGGGTAAGTGACAACCGTCGCCCATGGACATCTGCGATTCAAGAGTCGTAAGTGCGCTGCCTGCCTTTGGGAGTGATGAGGAGGTGTTTGGGGATAAAGGGGGCAAGACAAGAATTAGGGGTAGAGGAGAGTAGGGATAAGAGGGAGAGTTTGTTGATACCTTACATATTAACTTAAACTTTATAAACTCTCATTAATCGGTGCAGGTGTTTAATATTTAACACTAAAATTAAAATAGTTAAATAATTAATGACTATGGAACATGTTATAGCAAGTTCTGATCAAGAAAATTCTTAGTTGAAATTTCGGATAGCATAAAAAATATCGAAATGTACCTGATATGAGGCCGATTCAACAATACGTTACGTGCACGTTATTTGGAATTTAATTGAACCGTGTTACAAGTTTATAAGGTATATAATTGGTAGTTTCTGGCACTTGCTATCAAAAATCGTAAGTTTATCGTGTCACGCTGGACCGGACCTGTTCACTCCAAAATGAAACCAATTAAGCCAGTGGTCTGAATTTTATATGTGAGCGGTTATTTTAAAAATGTATAAAACCTGTTCTATGAAGATGTAGTTTCGTGTAGAAAACCCGTGGATGTTAATAAAGCGATCACAATTTTAGAAGACTACTACATATACATGTATTCTCAATACAGAGATCTTATTTTAAATCAGAGAGTAAGACTTCTAAATTTATTGAGACCGATAACACTTTGTAAGAGAGAGTGCTGATAAGAAGTAAACTGTATGTAAAAAGAAAAAATCTTGTAAAAAAACTAGTACTATCCCATAAAATCAACAGGGAAAAAAGTATAAAACAGTATTTCAAAATAAGTAGGTACTAGTTCAATGGAACACAGTTATTTAAGGGACAATGATACTTAATCTTTGTATACTGAAAGTGCACTTAAAACTTTCCAACAACCTGATAACCCATTTCGGGTTATACAGAAAAATTGAGCCCATCATAATTTATGAATTTATCTTTAGGAACTGTTATTTGCTTGCTCTTTGACATAAATTGCAATGCTTAGGCATGAGCGGTACTGCGGCTTCACAGAAAATCGATAGATAAATAATGCTTGCATAGTATTGACGAGTGAGTGAGGGTGCCTGAGGCCCAAATCTACCCCTCTTTCTTTCCCCTCCCTTCATCCCCCCTCATCAATTAAAGGCGGACAGCAGCACTCTTAAGAGTCTTCAGTTACGGGTGTCCAGGTTGTCACTTAAAACACATCAAGTCAGTTTGAATGTTCAAATGTTTGAATTTTTTAAACTATACTTGCACATTTCACATGCTCCTAAAATTTGGTTTTAAAAATTACTGCTCGATACTTTCCTATTATCTTCATGGTACTTCTACATTTAAGTTTGATCTAAACTTTAAAAATAACTTTAAAAATCACCTTCTCCAGAATTGAAGATTAAAAATCTTAAAACAATTATTATTTTATTACGTTGGAAGCTAAGAACTTAAGCAAGGATGAATAGTAATTCATTTGTTGTAATCAAGTCTCTTCCAGTTACTTCGTAAAACTTTTTTATTCTTCAGGGGTATCAAAACAGTTGAATTCAATTAACCTCTCTTCTAAAACACAGGACTAACAAAATGCGTATAAAATGGTAAGACATGAGCAATTCATTCGAGATTAGTGCCCTTGAGAACGCACAATAGTGCCTAGATAATAAAGTTCACTGTTATGTCTCGTGTTTCAGAGTTTTTTTCCAGCTTTATGCTCTACCTCTAAAGTATGGAATAAAAGTATTATTGCTCGGATGAGTTGTGCATCGTCGTCTTAAATAATTTCTGAGTCGTTGTGTCTTTATACTGTAGAAAGTCAGAGATATGGTACAGCGAATCTTTCATCAACCTTGTTGCGAATTATTTTCAATCTTTCTTTTATTTGAATGATATTCTTATGCTTATTGTATATGGTCTGATAATATTGACTTTACTTGGAGCTTCCGTAGGTCCATTTTAGTTAATAATTGTTCTGTCGGCATTAAAGGATTATAATTTTGACCATTGAACAAATGGCCTAAAAATACAAAACAAACGCTATCCATAATCAAACTTTAGATAGATTTATGTATGTAATCATAAATAAAACACTGAGAGATTACACCAGTGAATTAAAAAATTAAAATTATATGACATGGCCACATAAACCACCAAAATTTTTAGAATGAAGTCGAACTGTAGAAAGTAGTAATGAACCATCACATCGCAATCTATATAGTTCCTAAATTTATTCTAATCGGTTAAGATTCAATGGGGAAGCTTAATGATTCATAAGAAAATAACGTCAAATTAAAACATAAATAATATTATCAATATGGGAAAATCAAAACCAATGTCGCAGACGTTTGAAAAAGCATCTCACGACTCCGCCATACTGTGAGTCACCATGCTGCCTTGACTACACTTGCAATGAAGATGGTGACCACTCTTGGATTTAACTTATTGCGTTTCATCAGGCAGAGTGGAATCATTAGGTATATTATATAAAAAAAAAAACAAACATCACTTGGTCCAAAATACAAAACAACATAAACAAAGTACACACGAAACTAAGCTTTCAACAAAGAAGTCCGGACATTAACAAAAGTCTGTTAAAAATATTTATAATTCTTCTTTTGTGTCCCACAGAATGTATTTTAAAATATAACGCATGAAGAATTCGGGTTCCCCCAAGTATAAAGCGCGGAGTTTTTGCACGTGGAATAGGCTTAGTCATAGAACAATGGAGCTTGCAGAAGTTTTTTTGTTGCTTAATTAGTGTTGAATAGAGAATTCTGAATTTACTTACTCATATGTGGACGATCCTTTCGCAAAATGTTGGTTATAATAGAGAAATGGGAACCTAAATCGCATCAGCATAAAAAAGGATCTTTTTGTATTAATAATTAAATGTTACATGTAATTTTGTTGGTTTTATAATTTTGCTTATTAAACCAATTCTTAACCAGTAATATTAAAAAATTAATATATATATAACCCGACTATTTAATAAACTATTTTTTTACTATAGGGGGACAGACAAACAAACCAGACACCTGATGGTAAGTGACAAACACCGTCCATGGACATCTGCAACTTGAGAGTCGTAAGTGCGCTGCGGCTAGGGTTTGCGGGGAGGGGAAAGAGAGGGTGATGAGGACATGGGAAAAGGGGAGGGAGTCAGGGGAGAGGAAAGGAGTGCGTCCTCGCTAGGGCTAGCGTACGTCTTTTCGTCAGGGCGGACGTTTGTTGTCGCCATCTGCACTGCCTAGAAGACACATCCTTGTCCATCCTTTGGCTCTACGCGGATTTTGGCTTTATGAGCTGGATCTACGTATGCCTCTATCGGTCCCATTCCGGAGACTCTGAGACAACTCGACTCTTTGACCAACTGAGTCAAGCAGCGGATGAAGCGCAAGAGCAGTTCCCGATCGCCGAACTGGTGTTTTTGGGAGATTTTGATTGGGATCTTCCAAAACTGACTACGCTGGTCGAATTGCCCACGCATTTGCTCTCACGCATGACCTTACCCAACTGGTACTTCAGCCCGACACGGACACCAGACATATCGGGTCAAGCGCCCTCTTTGCTGGACCTACTGCTGACGAATCACTCAGCGCAGTACAGCGTATCGGTTCTCGCCCCTCTGGGATCCTTCAACCACTGCCTGGTGACCACCTCGGTTCCTCTTGTTACCCCTCCACGACCTGTGGTAACAAGGTGACGGTTATGGTACTACTCGTCAGCAGACAGGGATAGAATGCGGGATTATTTTGCATCTATCCAGTGGGCACAACGCTGCTTTAAAGACTGTCTTCTGTCTCGGATCTGTCGCAAAGTGCGTCTGCCGTGGCTAACGAAATCACTTTCGGTATGGAGTATTATATCCCCCACAGTGAAGTCGCCAGCACGAAGACCCGTCCCGGTTCAATCGCGAGTGCACTCGTGCTGTTACTCAAAAGCAGTCGGCTTACCGTGCATGGAACCGGGCCCGCGCTCATTGTTATCCAGACATTGATCGCCTAAAAGCAGCACTTAACAAAGCCACTATTGAATGCAAGAGGGCTTACATCAGAGCAGATGCCCAGCGCATTGCTCGGTTTGGTCAAGAATTCGTCGCATACCCTACGGGTAGCCGTAAGTTTTGGCGTTTGGCTTAAGCCGTGCAGTCCAAGTACTGCCAGCCTTCGCTGCCACTGTTGAAGTACCCTGATGGATCACTGGCTCACGAGCCGCAAGAGAAAGCGAAACTACTAGCTCAGTCTTTGCGACTAACTACCGAATCGACGACCGTGGCACGCACCCCCCACCAATAGGACCTGCGACCGGCAGAGGGATGTCCGTGTGGAGCTTCGGTCACTCGATATTCCGGTGGTGGTTCTTAAGAACTGTGCACCTGAGTTGTCTCCCGTACTGACGCGCTTGTATTGCCTGTCCTATTCCTCAGGAATTGTTCCAGAGGTCTGGAGAGAGGCGAATGTTCAACCCATTCCTAAAAAAAGCCACCGCTCCGATACAGCCAATTACCGACCTATAGCCGTCACTTCCATACTCTGTAAGGTGCTAAGCGAATCATCAACACACAATTAATTCGCCACCTAGAGGATCAGTCCTTGTTAAATGATCGGCAATATGGTTTCTAGCGTACGTCACACACCTTTGGCTATGGATAGGCATGGGGAGTCCTTGGCCATCAGCCTCGACATTGCGAAGGCCTTCATAGGATCTGGCACCACTCGCTTCTCTTCAAACTTCCTGCATTTGGTCTGCCGTTAAACTCTGCAATTGGGTTGTTGCCTTCCTCCTCAAGCACCGCATTAGGGTTCTCTGGGACGGCGCGGCCTCCGACTTCCAAGAGGTTAGCACTGGTGTACCTCCGTCCTATCGCCTACACTGTTCCTTCTGCATATCAATGACATGTTGGCCCTTAGCAGTATACATTGTTATGCAGACGACAGCACAGTACATGGGCGATATTTTGGACATCCTGCTGCCAAGCTGGCAGTCGTTGAGGGAAAACGACAGGAGCTTGTCGCTGAGCTCGACCGGGTCTTGAGCCGCATTTCCCAATGGGGTTGTGAAAACACAGGCGTGCGCGTTTTCTAAAAAAGTGCCTTTCCCTTCCTACTATTCAACACCCAACTGCCACTACAGGATAGGCTTAGTATCCTGGGTATGGACATTTGCCGGGATCTAAATCCGCGCGAGATCGTCCCACTAAGGCGGCCTCGTGGAAGCTCGGCGTATTAAACAGGTGAGGCGGTTCTTCTCGCCCGAGCAACTGTGTCTTTTATACAAGATCCAGGTTCGCTCCTGCGTGGAGTACTACTCTCATCTTTGGGACGGCTATGGGCAGTATTTGCTTCACGCTCTCGATCGGTTGCAGCGGCGCGTAGTCCGTATCGACTGTCCTGAGGTCATCCAGTCTCTTGAGCCTCTGCAGTTACGAAGAGATGTCACCCCTATGGCAGTCCTCTATCGCCTAGATACATAGATCACGGAGAGTGTTCTGACGAGTTCTTCCAATTGGTCCCACCTTCTCCCTTCCTCTACAGGAATACACGTGCTGGCCTGAGGAATTAACGTTTGAGAGTCGAAAATATGCGATCCTGGACGAAACGGTTTTTCTCTTCTTTCCTGTTCCGATCGGTGAAAGCCTGGAGTCACTACGGTAGGCTAATATAAAAAAGGGGACAACAACAACAACACACCTTCGGGGAAATGCAACGCAAGCGTTCCTTCATAACCGGTTTTCTGTATTGCACCGGTCGAGCCGGGCCCATTCGTGCCTAATCATGGTGATACCATGTAAAGAAGAAAAATCTATTTTTTTGCAAAAGTTATGTCGAAATATTATGCCTTATGTCACTTTCATTATTAAAATGATTCAAATGATCACATGCAGAAATAAATGACACTGCCTGGGCTCGAGGGCTTGACAAAGAACGGTCGCACGAACGGAACTTTTGCACGGTTTGGTAAAACAAAGTATAATAATGTGACTAATATTCGGATAAAATAATATATACAGAAATATGATATGCAAATACCGCAATAGAAATTAAAGAGATATTGCACAAACCATTGATACCATTAAAATTTAAATCAAGTGTATTTGAAAGCACATACGGACGTTGGTTTATTATTTACATCTGAAAACATGGAGGCTTCCATTGCCAAAGCGAGAGCCAATAAACCGTAGCATGTGGTTGAACCAAAGTTATTTCAGCTATTTTCTCTTTTTATTATGCTGGGCCTTCACTTTGTTTATTCTGACAAAATCGGAATGAACCGCACATACTACTTTGTAGGTATTGTAAGGGAAATAAACTTATATTATTTAAACTATTGAGTTATTTAAAATATGTTCTAAATCCAGGTACTCTTTTGTTACGTTATTTGAATATAATATGTAAAGTCCCCTGTCCTGCGGGAGTTGTTCTTTATAAGAATGTAATTAAAGTAACTGATATATTTAACGAGTTCTATATCTCAATTATAAATGAGTTGCCTTTGTAAATAACGTTGTAATTTATTCTTCCTTGTGTTTTATATTAGGAATGTGTATATATTTTACCACATTTGTTAAGGGTTTCTTTTGATCGTAACTGTTTATGACATAAATAATACCTCCTAAAAAAGATGTAGGCAGATAAAGAAGAAGATGAAATTCCAGAAAGGTATCTATGCATCTTTTATGCTTATTTTAGTTTCTGTGTGTGTATGTATGTATATAAAAAATATGTGCTATTGTATTTTCAAATTCTAATATCGGTCAAACAAAAAACATAGTTTGAACGTAAATACAGGACTTTGGAATGACGATGAAATATAAAATCGCTTTACTAAATATCAGCTACTGTCAATCACTGCTTTTTATTTATGAGTTTCGACTCATGTAAAATATTACTTTTTCATTTGACAAATATTAAGCGCCTTTGTTTCAAGTTGTACGTATTGGACAAGTTCGAAAATTGGGGAATTCTTTAGTTATAGTTGTGACTGCTAGTGGTCGCCTCGCCGCTACGTTGCCGCGTTGAGTGTTATGGGTTCAATCCCCAGACAGTATAACACTTATTGTCCGTTGTTTCAATGTTTCTAAACTCCCCCATGATCCAGGAATTAATCCTATAAAAGGAGTTGTCTTTAAAAAAATACTCTACATACATACATCACATATTTGATTGTTAATCCCTCTTTTGTTCCATTTGCAAAATTTTGACTTATTTCATACAGATAACTCTACGACCAGGCAAGTCATGATTTGTCTTTTGTGTAGTTGTTGAGTCCTTCGATTCATAATTTTAAAGTTGCCCTACGATGTCCCCTTCTGTGTATTCAACATACAACGTCCATTACAATTAGATGATAACCATTAGATAATTATGTAGATTTAATAAGCCACTGGTGTATAATTTGATTCTGTAAACCAGGCCTATTTACCGCAAGCCACGTCTCGAAATCGAAGGTTTGTAATTAATGCAGGTTATATCCATACTCTATGTAGTTCAATAGTCAGAGACAGATCTTCAACTGAGTGCGTTTTGATTTAATATTGGTGTACAGAAAACGTGAATTTTGGATACGAATCGAACACATAATCTCTGGTTCAGTAGTCCGGATAATTAAGCACTTTGTATTAACTCCTTAATTAAGACTAAGTTCAATACTTAAGTTTATTAAGTGATATTTCAATATATTTTTATGTCATTCTATTCTTGTGTATACAGTTTACTTATACGCGCTCTATATATCTACAGTCCAATTGACTGAACTGAATCCGATTTTGAAACGGTACATCTTATTTGAGCCGTCATGAACAATTAGTAAATTATGCATATATGATAGGCCATCGGTATGTAATTTGATTCTCAGCCGGGCCCACTTACGGCACGCAACACACGACGCTTTCCGATCATAAGCGCAAACATTGTAGGTTCTATATTGGGGCCAGGAAATTGGCAAATAGCTATAACTATGGAACCATTTTCATGCTTTATTATTATTTAAAAAAATGTGTGTGTGATGTATTTCAGTGTGTGTGCATTAAACGCTACGTTAAAACTAGTAATTACTAGGTCGTAAATAGAATCACTTAGTTGGCCACCATTTATATTTATTTATATTGAAATTGGACTTAATCACAATTTTTATAAAGGCTGGGATGGATTTTGGAAAGGCTAAAATGAATCATATTTAAAATGTTTTTTTTTTATCTTACACAATAATTTACAGAATAGGTAGTACAAATATAAAATAGGTATTTGTTTTTGTAAAACCTTCAGATATGGAAAAATGGAAGTAAAATAAAAAAAAAATTCAATGTTTGAAAAAAAAAGAAGTCTGGAAGAAGCAACATGAATCTTTGGAGGAGGCTGTTGAACATCTTGTTAATAAATATTGAGTGTACGTATGTATGTACAACTAAAATAGCAGACAAATACACAATGCAGCTGAATGTGAATGATAACAGATGCCTATCTACAAAGCTAGTAACGCCACCATTAGCACAAATTATATATTTTTAGCTTTACCGGTAAAGTTTTTTATAGTATTCAAGAATAGAGAACATGTTATTGTAATTTGATGAACGTGACCTTATAAAATCTAATAAACATCCAACAATTCTACACGTTCACAATGGCCTCGTACAATCAATTCTTTCCAAGCATCTAGACTACAATCCTATCGCCTACTTCGAGGCCTGAGCTTAAGACCATACAGCATTGTTTCCGTTACGTGACTGCAGAGGCCCCGTGGGGATTAAGCCTTATAGCTGTATGTACAGGGTGTTTTAGTACGCAGCTGGCAGACTGTTGCGCACAATTTTTCAGTGTGAGTATTGAAAACGACGTTACTCTTTATAAAAACGATAAAGATAAATTGAATAAATGATAAAAGAACGTATTTTTTATACAAAATACACATTGTACTTGAGGGTAAGCGCATATTGGTACTAATAAGCAACCCCAAAATCAGTGACCTTTGATGTACGTTCACTACTATTTTTTAGTATCTATGAACTATATATTCATATATGGATACACTTTTTTTAAATAAGGATTAGTTAAAGGGTTTCTTTAGGGATACCCAGATTAGGGATAATTCCTGTATCATGGGGTGTTTTACAAACATTTAGTCAATGTACACAAAGAATACATAGACTCGGGACAACTATTTGTGGATACACAAATTTTTGTCACTGGTGGGAATCGAATCTATAACCTATATATGTATATACTATCCATGCCCATCACCTGGATGATTTGCACTCAAAAAGTGTGCGCTTCTCCAGAAGCTTTATGACACGCGCAACAAGCCTGTGGAACAAATTGTATTTCCGAACCGATACGATCTTCAAACCTTTAAGAAAAGAGCGTACTCCCACCTAAAAAGTTGGCAATGCACCTGGTATTCTTGAGTTGTGGGTGTCAATAGGCGGCGGTAGTCACATAACATCAAGTGACCCGTTGACCGCTCGATTGCCATTTATCGCATAAAAAAAAACAGGTCCTATCTTTAGTAATTACTGAAAATATGTGCATATTTTCGGGTACTTTATTATTTGACTAAATACGGGCATGTTTTAAGGCGTTTATTTAAAGATGAAATATAAACTTGTCTTATTTAAGTAAGATTTGTTGTTCTTTATTTTAGTTAATCATTACGCTAATCTAGTTATATATGCTGTCTAGTTCGAAATTTAAATTAAGTAAAAACAGTAATTTCAAACCGATCAATTGTCTAAAACATACACAAAATACGTATGTAAATCCGACACAAGACACTCAAGTGACCCGCGTAGAGCAATACCTGTAAAAACACGACCGCAATTGTAGTGGGCGCGCCGCAATCAATTATCGCCCCACCTTTGTTACTCTATATGTTTGCAATACTGCCTCATTACTTACTGGACAGGGCTGCTCCTTGCCTATTTATGCCAAGGCTTCTTATTGACACTATTTGAAATAGTTCCATTCGTATTGTGCGTCATTTCACTTGAATTAAAAAAATATAAATTGAAATATCTGTACATACTATCGTGCTATTGGATAACATTTATTTATATTCCAAAAATAAATTGTGAATTTTGATCTCATTGTTTCGTTTTTGTTCGACCTTCTTTTTTAAATATCAATTATAATATACCTATTAAATATTATAATCGTTACTTAGATATGAAAATTCAATCATAATACTACAAAATGGTAGCAAAGAAGTAGGTGGTGATTAAGGTAAGGTAGGTGTAATATATTATATTTTTCTACTTAATTGTTTCAACATGATAAGAAGTGCTATGAAACCACACGAAACTTTCATATAAAGTGGCTGCAAGGCAAGTAAGGCGCATTGGCACGGTGCATCACACCGCAACATGCAATGAATAAATTTCAAAGATTAAGACATTAATTTTATTATTTCATACACCCGCCCGCCAACGTTGAGAGACTATGAATTGCTGAGTCGGTATGGTAATTCGAGATTTTCAGGCTTGTAGGGGAGCTGAGAGATTTGTGTTATGGGGCATGTGAGGAACGTTAGCAATAAGAACTTATAGATAGCATACAGTAAAAAGATACAAACCAAAACGGAATATTTCAGTAATGTCATCAACAAATAAAAAAATAATAATAATTACATTAAAAATAAAATTGATAGGGCATATAAAATTTCCATTTCTCTTTGACTAGCTTAGATCCCCCATCTATAGAGCGCTTTTTATATCTTGATGAAACTCACTAGTAATTTTCTGTACATTTTTCCAAATATAATAAAAAAATGTTATCTAGACGAATATAATGAACAATACAAAATACTCTTAGACGTTGTTTTTGTATGAGAATGTGACCTGTCTATTCAAGTGTTGACACGTTCAATAGAACATATTGTAGCCTTTTAGTCGGCTATATAGAAATACCATAGCTCTTACCGTTACTGTAGAGTATCTGTTTTCATACTGTGACGTACAAGTTCTGACGTTAATGAGAAACTACAAAGTTTGACACCATACGAACAATAGAGATGTCTATCGTTATTGTGTAGTTGTCTACCACATAATCCTTTGGAATCTTACATGAGGATTTAAATGTTAATATAGTATCTATAACAGTCTATATAACTACATACTTATATGTAACTACACCGTCTGGAGGGGAATGCTTCTCGTGATAGTTAAATTTTGGAAATTAAATACCTAATAATGTTATGTTCATTATTAAGAGATTAGAATAAGAAAATAAATTGATGAGAGTTTAACACATGCAAACGCTAACGCCCGTATCCCTAAAGGAGTTGGCAGAGGAGTATTAACCACCCATATTATAAAAAATAGAATTTGCTTTCACTAATGTAATAGGCATTTAGGAATTCAAAATGGGAAAATTGTGAGTATATTGAATGGGATAGGTAAGAACAAAGAACTTCAATGGAAGGATAAGAATATATAGTAGCGGATTTTTATGAGCGGCGGTAGTCACTTACTATCAGGTGGCCCGTCTGCTCGTTTGGCCAATATCAGATAAAATAAAAATAAAAATTGCTTTTACGGATAAATTGGTAAGTTAAGCAATAGCTCAAGGACGTCAGGCTCGCATACATATAACTCGAAATGGCCGTTGCCGGGAGCTTCAAGCCCTCTACACACGCGCTATAAAAGGTCAACTGTATGTATAAATTCATGATAAACGTGATATCGAAACAAACGCTCTTAATATGAGCTCTCTAGTAACTTATCGTGATAGAGTCATGCTTGCGTGAAGCAACGCTTGCGTTTAATTTGGCGACTTTTGAGTTGCAGATGTCCATGAACGGCAGCTGTCACTTACAGTTGACCCGTCTGTTCATCAATCCACCTATGAAAATAATACGAAATATCGTTAAATGTAAAAAAAAAAGATTTTAAAGAAGGTGTTAACGGATTACGTGTATGTAAATGATTATGCAACTTTAAATTCAGCCTGTGTACTGCTTAATTGTAATGATAAAATGATTTTAAATAATTATGCTTCTTCATAATATTATCAATTGTTACCTTTTGTCAAAGGAAATTAAGCTTTAGTAAACCTAGCTATAGTATATCAACAAAGGATTCTATGAGTGGTTTAAATGTATTTGCAATCGTATCGTTTTCTGTGTTCCTTCTCTTTACGTATAAAAATTATAACATATTTAAAATATGACTCTCCCATATCATTGCTTGAGTATGGAATTTGCCCATTATCCTTAACCTAATAAGGGGCTTAATCAAAACTTTAAATAACTATTGATAAACTCACAGTGATTTCAACATTCAATTTACACATATTTTGATAGTGAAAAACAATGCTAATAGAATTATGGTATTTTAGATTGAATGGATGCTAAATTTCTTCTATTTGATAATGTTAAAATCCTTGAAGTACTTTTATGTAATAATGTAAGATGAAATATATTATTTAACTGTAAAACAAAAGATAAGAAATGTTTATTACTAAGATTATTTTTACTGCAAAGATGTTCATAATACGAAAGTAAAGATTGTATTCAACAAGTTAATTATGGGAAAATCATTGCCATGTCTAATGATACGAATCTAGAGAATAGTTTTCATACCTCACTTTTTGTTTAAAAAATAACTCATTACTTACTTGTAGAGCCTGCCATAGCAGTTTCTGAACAAACACAATCTTCTTCACTTAAAATAAAAACTAACACTGCACCCAAAGAGAATTTAAAAACAAAGAAATTGAAACGAAAAGAACTTATTTTTAACCGAAAATCATAATTCTAACACTAATCAAACTCAAGTCAAGGAGGGTACCTTCAACCCACTTTTCCTCGCCCTTGGCACTCGTTCCCCTCTTTAATTACAAACCAGAATGCAAATAAGTTACTTATAAAAAAAATAGGCGAGTTTGAATAGGAATTGCATAAAGAGGGTTCTGTACAATTTAAATACTTTTTAGTGTGCAACCTATCTATCTAGGTTGCATACCAGGTTATTATACAGGATTATAATAGGAAGTAAGTACAGTGGGCTGTCTTATCACAATCTGATGGCAATTTGAACGACTATGCACAGTAATTATAGATAATAATAAGAAATAAAAAATTTTTTCGATAATCATTTTCTTCAATAATCTGTTAATAAATAGATAGATAGAAAATTCTTATTGTACACCATGAAATTAAACAGTTACAAAGTTAAAAACAGTTGATACACATGTATGTCCGTGCGTGCTTCTTTGAGGACTGCGACAGAAGGGTGATGGTCGCACCGGGTGACTAGACCCGTCTTGGGTGAGACGGGTCAATACCTGTTGGGGGTGGCGGAAGAATACAATTGTGATCCTCGCCCCCCCCATCATTGGCAAGAAGAGGAACACCGGGGTAGTTTTTAGTCGGTAAGAGTCCGACAGACCCCTTGGCGAAGGACATCCATGAGGATTTTCCACCCCGTAAACAAAAAAAAATGTACAATGGGCAGTCTTATCGCTAAGAGTGATGTCTTCCAGACAACTTTTGCATGGAAACAACGGAAAGAAAAAAAATTATAATGTATATAATGATAATGTAAACACACAAAACTTATCTGTTTTAGATATAACGTAATTCATATGTGTATAAGATAGTGTATAGTAAATAACTGACAAAATTAAAAGCTAAGCGTAGCTCTCTCACGCATAAAATATATATACCCCTGCTATATGCTCAAATTTTATAATTATTCCTACTTAAGACAAACTGCCAGATAAGAGATTCTATAAAGGTTTAATTTTTTAACCCACGGATCCCTAAAAATAACACAGCTAGAATGTTAAATACACAATTCCTTACTTTTCATCAAAGCAGGAAAAAATGTTTTGCTAAAAACTTGAGAAGCATTTGTTATCTAAGTTTCATGATTAAGAGTTTCTTCGGCCCGTCGTTTGGCAAATGATGCCAAAAAATGTTAACTTACCCAACCTAAGTTTCTAACATAATTGTTTGAATAATTAGTACCTCATTCGTACAATTACAAAGTTTCTTTATTTTCACAGACAACTTTTAATGAATAAATTTGTAAATCAACTCTTGGCACTGTGAATAAAAATAACTTAATAGATTTTCATGTCCAAATGCCAGAGTACTTATTTCAGCAAATAAATTAAATCTGAGAGTTATGACTTAACAACAGCAATATTTTTATTTATCTGTTATAGTAATTGTATATATAGTGCTTGGATGACGACAATAGGCTTGCTCCCTATTCCTCCTAAGTGGGAATAAATTGGGCGTTAGAGACACCTAGACATAGGAGGTTATAGTGAGTGTACGCATGTATGTTTTATCTAAATAATATACAAAAAGTTGAGATTACAATTATGTTTGCATTGTGTTGCCGAGTTGAGTAGGGGTATTGGAGGCCTAACTCCCCCTCTCCAGTTCCCCCTTCCATCCTCCACCTCTCCTCACCCTCAAAGACGGACAGCGCACTTACGACTCTTGAGCTGCAGGTATCCATGGACGGATGTTGTCATTTACCATCAGGTGATCCGTCTGTTCGTCTGTTCAACTATATCACAAAATAAAAATGAGGAGTTTCAAGAACCCAACTCAAGTAAGAGAATTCAACTTTCGGTCCATGGGAAACATGGAATCGTGTAAGTGTAATATATCTCTGACTACCCTTTCGTGGTTACATAGGCGTGAATTATGCATAACTAGGGTAGGGTGGTATATGGGTGATTGCTTTTTCTTTAATTTTAAAGGAATGGTTTTCTATTATTCTGTGTACCGTGTAAACTGCATCGTTAACCGAGTTCCAAGGCTCTGACGACTCATAAAATTACGCCGCGTATAGTTCCGTATATCTAGAATAATTATTTAACTTTTTATTGTTTTTTGTTTGTACAGTCACCATTAATCGATTTCACCTGCCAGTGATGAATAAATAAACCCCTGGACACGAATTACCAATAAGAGGTTTTTGCCGGCAAAATCATTAAAAGCTTTGTGGTTTAAGGTAATGGATGAAAACCATTGTTATTTTCATATATAGTGTTCATAATTTTGTAGTATGTGTACAACTGTTTAAGTAAATATATTGTCAAATATGTTGGTAGATAAAAAATGTGCATGACTAAAGAAAACTGGCGTTCCCTAATAATATTTAAAACGTTATACCAGTATGGCTATATTGTCATCCGTGTCTTTCAACACGTTTTAACTATTTCACCTGCAACTAACCTTGTAAACAAATCTTAAAAGTTAATATTAATATACTTCTTAGTGTCACATCAAAATAAAACCTATGAATTATATTTTTTATATTATATGGGGGGAAAGACGAATATACGGGTCACCTGGCGGTTAGAGACAACCGTCGTCCATGGACATCTGCAACTCAAGTGAGTGGAGAGGGGGAGTTGGTATATTTGTAGCATGAACTACAATACGATAATATGTACGACCTTCAAACCTTCAAGAAGAGAGCGTACCTCTACCTAAAAGGCCGGCAACGCACTTGTGACTCTTGAGTTGCGGGTGTCCATGGGCGGCGGTAGTCACTTACCATCAGGTGACCCGTCTGCTCGTTTGCCCCCTATCGCATAAAAAAAAAAAAAAAAAAATGTCTTCTTGGAGCTGATCTGATAATGCAGCTTGGAGATAGATAGTGGACCAATTAAATGGGTACTGGTGAACCTGTTGAGTTTGGGCTCATATCATTCATTTTAACGAGTCCAAAAAATATGGTAAATAGCTATGGTATTTGAGTAAAGCCAGGGGAGTGATAGTGAAATTTGGTTTGTTATAACAAGTCCAATAAATTATATATTTTTTGTTCTATTATAACTATTACTAACTCAACCACAGTATATAGCTTTCCCTACATATTCGGTTGCGCTACTACGACCTTCGAGGAATAGACATTCTAGATTGAAAGTTTAAAAAATACGCTTTTAAAACATTAAAAATGTTAACCTATTACAATTTCTACATCAACTTGAATGGCGGTAGTATATGTTACACAGCCTTTAATAGTATTTTTTTTTTTAACTGGGCTATTATTAATATATTTATATTGTATTAATATATCAACAATTTCATCTAAGCTCTGGGGTGTTAGCTATCACACGATAAAATTTAAGTTTAGATAGCAAGAATGCCTGTTGGCAAATAGTGCGGTTTAGCTCCAACTAAGGAAAGAGGTTTTGTGGGTGGACCAGCGGTAAAAGTAACGCCTTGTGAACCGCAACGTTCATCAGTGTGATAACGGATAAAAATCAGTATATCATGTCTCTATATTCCCGAAGGGTCAGCAGAGGCTTATTAAAAGTTCACAATTTGCCAACAATAATTTAGTCTCAATTACGTATTACTTATTCTAGTAAACCGGGCACTGTCTGTACCTATAAATAACCCTCACACTATGACATCTTCTAAGTATAGCTGGTTGCACTGGCGCTGCAACTACATCTGCAGAACGACGTAAATACAAGAACAAGGCCAGACAGAGGCGTTATGATGGCCCACATTTTGCCAAGTATAATTTAGTCCCATTTTTTCACCCGTTGACGTCATCTAACACTACCGGATTTTAGATGGGAAGATTTAGTAGTATGTTGACAGGAAAGGGGGGAATGGAAAGGAAGGGGGACATTGCTTAAACAGATGGATTGGGAAGTAAAGCAGTAGCTCAAGCAAGTCAGGTTCGCCTCGTTTTTATTTTTCGTTTTAAGTTCAATAGTAATTTTTGATATTGTCTTATAGATCATCCCCCACCTAGGGAAAGAGCTGGGGTGTCCCTGTTCTACTTCACAGAGAAGCCCTATTTGTGTTCTTTTTATCACTTGTCACTTTGTAGTACGTGGCAATTTTAGTAATAATCTCTTTGTAAAATGGGCATTTTACAATTTACGTAAACGTAGTAAAATTTATCATCAAAATACTAAATTACCAACCAGTAAACAATTTGGTATTAAATCTACCGTCAATTTTATTAAGTCACAAAGAAAACTTTAAGAAACTTAGAGGCATACAGATATCAAAATTCTTCGGCATTTTCAACTGTGTCTAAGTCAATAAATGGATGTTATTTAATCAGGCGAAAGCACTTCCAATGAAATAGGCGGAAATTTTACAAGTATCCTAATAAAACTTGCGCCGAGTTCGGGGCTTGAACTTTGGCGAACACACCGAAATATTCGCCGAAGTCTGTACCTAAGTATTGAATGTACCCCTTGGATTGTTTGCGATTCGAAAGAAAGTTATACAGAAATAAAGCATTTTTTTTTAAATTTGTGATTGTTTTGTGAATATTTTAAATATATAGTATGGAGCAGTTTTGATGCGTACTTGAATGAGGGTTATATATTTGGGTGTATATGTGATATATGTATAAATATATTTGTATATACATATGATGTTATTCGTTAAGGTCTAGAGAGCCTAGACAGCTAGATTGATTGCGATATATGAGGTATAATTTGAATCACTTTAACAGTTGGAGTGCCTTAACGTATTTAAGATTTTGATAAAACGTCAGCAAAAATAGAGAGGAACGTTACAATGCAGTCAGGTTTTATATTTTTTAAATTAATAATTCTACTTCTGTTCTTTTTTGTTTCTAATCCACAAAAAGAAATTAAAAATACAGGAATCGAAAAAATAAGGAGTCACTACTGCCTATAGAAATTTATTGTTGGCCTTTTTAAATTAGCTACGTTATTGAATTAATCTTTCTCCTCTTTCATCATACAATCTACAGAGACTATCAATCTGTCTGTCGTCAAAAGCCCGTTTATGCACATTGTTGTGTATAATCTTATGCTTAACACTGAATGACACGTAATCCTTAGAACACAAATTTACCAAACAGGTGATTATGATAATTTATTTACTTGAAAATAAATTATGTTGAGGCACCTTACAGGTGACAGGGTTACAGGGTGACAATGGTAACAATGGGATGGCAGATAGGTCTATGTCATCCCTTTAAAAGGCTTTGTATGTTATGATTAATGTAGGTTAGCGGAGCGGATAACATCAACACCCAACATTGGTTATAGGAATGTTTTTATTTTTTAATACTATATGTAATTCTTGACAACACGACAATAGTCTTGTAGGTCTTGAATAACTTGTACGTACATAGTGCGTTTAGTACTGATGAAGTGGCTCTCATTGGTGAATAATTAGAACACAACAAGCATTGATTTGCTAATAGTTACTTACCTTATTGAGACATTTGTTCTAAATTCCGAGATTAACTGTTTAACTGTAACTTCTACCTTTTGAGGCTTTACAAAGGATTAAGTATAGATTTAGTCAAATAATGATTTCTAATTGGCAAAACGTGGGTGTTTCATATACCACTGCCTACCTCTTTTGGGATATAAGAGGTGCGTATATGTATGTATGATTTTAAATTAAAGCTCAGTAGCTTTTTGTACGAGTGAGCCATACTTGCCTACATACATACCTCGACCTCACAGAAAACGGACGTGAAGCAACGCTGGCGTTGCATTTCCCCCAAATTAGTGATGTTTCCAAATTTCCCCTATCCGCTTTGCCTTCCCCAGATAACTCCCCACCTCAAAGGCGGACAGCGCACTCGCGACTCTTGAGTTGCAGGTGGACACCTGCAACGCAAGAGTCGCGAGTGTGAGTGCGCGAGTATGAAGGGCGGTTGTCACTTACCATCAGGTGAGCCGTGTGTTCGTCTATCCCCTTATATAAAAAAATAAAAAAAGAGTATTTGAAATCACCCTTTTTTCTCCATATAGACCGCACTACAATGTCTATTGGACTAAAACGATTCAATAAGTGTATATCTCTAAAATTATGTAATCATTACATAATTTATATGTTAGGGAAAAGCTATTATATGCCTCGGCCTACGTGGGATAATACACGGGAAAGAATAGCCGTATCTGATTTAAAATTGAATTAAATTTGATTTAACTAAAAAAAATATTGTAGAACAGTATGATACAATACACCAAAAACAAAATTCCATCAATAACAAGCCGAATCGAAGCACACACACAAAATAATTTACTCTGTAATCAGCTTGTTTATATTCAGACATTAAATTATACATGAATCAAATCGGAATACATAAAAGTGTGAAAATGTTGTACGTGTATTGTGCGATATTTCAGCTCTAAAGAGTGTGTCGCTCGCACGCCTGCTGTGGACGAGGGCTTCGCAAACAGAGTTACAGCATCAAGTGTTCTACCACTCACCCTTCCCTACTTTTACACGTGACGTCAAAATTTACCGTTTTTGGGAAACTATTTAGGATCGCCAATATTGAGTTTGTGTAAATATTTTACACCTAGATATTAGAGGCTCGGGTTCCAGGCAAATATAAATTGAAGAGTGGCAGTGAAGTAGTGAATATTGATAATATAACTATAAGTACATTGGATGATGATGTTATGTTCATTGGATTATATATATAGCGGTAATTTGAAGCTTATGGTTTAGTTACTTAATCAAATATTTCGGAATGCATAATACAATTTTTTAATATAGCAAAAGCAAGCATACTGCATTTTTTTTAATTGTCAACGTCAAAAGTGTTTCGGAATAAGTAACTGTATAGACTTTAAAATATTTTTCATCTAAAATATGTCTATATACTTCAAAAAAAGTGTAACACATCTAAAATATGTAGTTTCTTGGTAAAACAAGAGCTTGCAAAACTTTGAACAAAGAAGATAAAGTTTATAAACATCGCCGGCACTGTTCTGAGATTGAGATCAATAAAAGTGTTGAACATGATATAATATAAACATTATTCAAAAGTACTAGGAAACGAAATATTTTGTAGAAAATATAGATCAATGACTGTCATAGCATATAGTAGCGTTGCTGTGGTACAAATGCTTTTTATATTTATAAGACATCCATCCATCCCCTCATTATAATATATTATTTAATCACCTAAGTTGCTTTGTAATTTTATTAAACTTATTCCTTAATATGATCAAACTTTATTTCTACTTTGTATGATTTTTTTTAAACTAAAATACGTACTTACTTGTGTATCAAAACAGTAAAATAACTCAATGATATGGAAGTTTATTTGAATTTTATTGTTTTATTGACTTACTATTTATGTTTACAGATTGATTAAAGTTCCTTCTCAAGATTGGGTAGTGGACTCGGACCTCGCAGCTACAGTCAGTTTGAGTTTCAGGCATCTAATCTCCATGTGTTTGAGCTATTGCTTACTCTTTGAAATCCATCCGTGTTAGCAATATCCCTTTCCATTGCCTTCCTTCGTTCTTACATTTTCTTCTCTTTCTTCCTTTATCTTCGCTTTCTATCCTTTTTTCCTATTAATATACTCAAAATTTCCCCATCTAATTCCCAAAAGTGCCCGGATGCTGGCAATAGGTTTGCCCCCTATTACGTAAATGGGACTAAATTCTAATTGGCAAAATAGCATAGCAAAGCGACATATAATTAACATAACGCACACGCGCCAATTATTGTTACATGAATGTTCATTAGATCCCTTCTGTTTTAGGATATATTGGAGGTGGGATTAGCCAAAACCGAAACATACTGTTTTAATAAAAAAAAAATAATATAAAGTTAAAATGTTTTTTAATTTTACTATAAATTGTATCGAAAAAATATTAATATTGTCGGATGACTTGTAAACAAGTTTAAGATGCAGTCGGCCGAAAATAATCCAGTGTAATTATTGAAAGACTGTGCTCATCTCAAGTTTGCTAATAAAGTGGATGGTTAAGTTCCGTACAGGCTTAACGTTTGAGAGTTAGGGTAGGGTCACATGTACTGCGAGCTTTGAATTATTGGAAATACAATTTGGTAACAATAAAAATTAACTATAAAACAGCCTATACCTTGTAATTGTTGATATTCATGTAATAAAATTAATATATATATGTATATATATATATGTATAAGCATTATCTTTATTTAAAAATATGGATACCGCGCATTGCACACATAATTGAATTATCTTAAATGTTTTAAATCTGTATGTTATCGCTTATTTGTTACTATACAAAGCGTATAGGCATTCATTTACCAAAGTGCTGTCAGTGAGGCATACTGCATGACAGACAGATCATATTATAAATACAATTATTTCCCTACAATATTTGCATTTTACTTTATCCGTGCAGCATGTATGTAATTTCACGATTATCAGTTTTGTAGTTATCAAGATTAAGCGTTATTAAAAAAACATTTTAGATGTTGGTTTAGGTCATTTTATTTTACTAAGTAGCTAGTAGAATAAAAAATGTGTGTAATTGTAGACTATTATAATCTATTTCTATTCTATTTATAATCAATTTCACATAAGAAACATACAAACTGACGCATTTTAGTAGCAGTATGATATATTGTAAGATGCAATAAAATAAATAAAAATTTCTTTTAAACGGCCTTACTTATGAACATTCGTTATAATGTTGTACATACAACTGTTAAGATCTTACCCAAGAAGAAATTCATTGTGCGCTATTTATATTCCTTAAAAATACAGTTCTTCGTGTTTTGTAAGAATTTATATTAAGTGTATACTCAGATTGTATGCTTCCCTCTACTTCATAATTTCCAACGTAGTGTAAACACGCCCCAAGAAAGTAAAGATCGAAGTAAAACTTTGGAAATTGATCCGAAGTGTACTGAGAGTTCGGTTCGTCTCTATTGAAAACATATCTACTCATAATAATATACTATAGTTATATGAAGCCCTGGCACCTCGCGTTAAGATGACGCCGTGTCGTCCAAAACTTTGGTGATACTCGATTTAGAAAATTTAAACTTTCGTTTGAAGTCCTTAGAGTAGGCTTATATTCATCATTGAGGTCCCATAATTTAACTAATTTTATATATGCGAAAGTAGCTCTATTTACATTTTGTCTGCTATATTTTCACGGCTTAATGGATAAACCGATTTTGATTAATTTTGGTATATGGATTCTTCGAACCCGAGGAAGGAACTAAGCTATATTTTTTCGATGATGCGGCTGGTGGATTGACATCCAAAATAGTGCAAATATAAATGGATTAAATTATAATAAAAAATATTCAATATCATGTAACGACATCTTTTTTATTAAGTTTATTGGATCATATAGATCCTGTAATAAACCAGATGAGTTCTGTTCTTCTTTGTACACGCTAATCTTTTGACACTTTCAATCTGATTGGAATGATTATTATCCTAATAGATAAAAAATTTATTGACGAATGATATAAAATCATATCACATAATACATCTATGGCATACGATGGGAGAGGCCTATCCTTAGCAGTGGTCTATAGACTGATTTATGGAAAAAAATATGATAATAAAACACCACGTTGCGACCCTTAAGAGTGGATATAAATGCAAGTAAAATTACTTGGAGTTCGTTTTAGATATTTTTGTAGACCTCTTTTTTGGAACTGAATCTTTAACAACATTACTATGTTTAAAGGGTGGTCTTAGAAGTATTGAAACCACGTGCAATTAAATGACGTACCTACTACGTAAATCATACAAGATATATTGTTACTAAATAGGAAACTCGTTTTTTTTTATTTACCTTCAGTTTCACTCATATTTAAGTAGACGAAGTCTTTTAGTTATAAACCATTTTAATACAAAAGGTCTTTTGATTTCATTCAAGGACTGCAGCTAGTCACAAAAGTGTAACATAGTGAGTGTTTATAATTGAAAAACGTCAATTACACTGTGACGCCCTGCAGAGCGGCTTGGATTAGGGTCCCTTGTCAAAACACCATCCTGCCGGAGCTTTGGTACAAGGCACTGGAGAAAGAGACAATATTTATCTTAACGAGTTTATATATTATATATGACAAGGCTACTATGTTAGATATATATTTTTTTTCATAAAAATGTCATTAGTCAGTAAACACACAAGCTACACACATTACTACTGTAATTTCACTCCTAGAATCCACTCCAGAAATAGTTAATAAAGTGTACGTAATTTGTATTGTCATGTTAGTATAGAGGTTTTAAAAAAATATGAAGGAAGAACGAAGAACTAACTTTCTTTTTTTTTAAACCCCCACGGGTCATTACCTCACAGCTGCCGAGGGTGAGATGATATGTCGGACTTGAACCTGCTAAAACTACAGGGTATTCTGTCACAGTGGCTCTATCGCAGGTGACCCGGGATACCCTAAGAAGGAAGCTTTCGGGAGCCCTGCAGGCTTTGGCCAACTGATTAGCAGTTGACTACTATCTCACACCTGCTTCTGCTGGGTAACGGTCAGCCATGGAGGCCGGAGATCATTTCGCACTCTCCAGCGCCTGGTGCGTCCTCTGCGGATCAGGAGAGTGCTTGTCTCTCCCATTTCCGTTCCGTCGCTTCTTTTGCATATCACTGACTACTAATGCATATTACTGACTCGCACGAAGAATTAACTGAAAAGCTGTTATAAAAAAAATCGTCAATGCGTTTAATGAATTCAATTTTTTTTAAGATAACTCCCGCGCTATGTATCATTCCTGTGTCGCGGGGGGCCTTACAAACATACAAACACAGGACACTTAGAAAACCCAAGACTTGTGTGAGAATTAAACCTACGACCTCCGGCTTAGTGACCCACTAACTGCTAGACCAACAGACCAGTCGAATAATACATAATAAGAAATATGACATCTGACGATGTAGACCACGGTCTCATAGAAAACTGGTTATAAAGTATTGCTTGAACGCGCCTGCTCTTTTGAAAATCAGGTCACGGTCGCAGTCACTTACCGTCACTTGATCCACTTGATTGTTTGCCTCTTATACCATAAAAAACCGTATCAAGAATAGTATTTATCGCTATCGCGACATCCCACAAGTTGGAGCAAAGCACAAATAGGAAATTATTAGGCCGGGCTCGCCTTTCGCAACCTTTCCTGGGACAACTAGCTGATCATGAACTTATTTTTAATATAAACGTCCTTTGCATAAAGCTTTTGTACTTTAAAGATATTGTTAACAACAGTCACGGCATTTTATTGAAAACGTGATTCCTTTACAATTAATTTTAACTATGACAATAACAAAAGGGTTTTAAGATGTTTGATGTCTAAAGTTAATTATTTCTTAAGATATTAAATACAAGTACTAAGAAATTATTGCATTAATCTTAATTCAAGGCTAGGTAGAAAACGGTTTGATGCCATACATACACATAGTATCCTTCTAAAAAATATTTTGACTAATATATGAATATTCATGTAATGGATTGATATCTGTCAATTAATTGTAATTTTATTAGTTTAAAGTATAGTAATATTAGTATGTGGTGTTTCTTTAAATTTATTATACAAATAATAATTGTTATTTTTTTCTCGTATTATCATTTTTGAGCAACCGATTTCATAAACTTCGTAGTGTCTCCATAACTTATGTTTTGTCGTTACCATCTCTCATAGGCCGTTGATGAGTCACCTTGTCAAACATTCAACTTTAATACACGAACTTCAAAAACAATCAACGTTTTATACGGCAATAAAGCGATCGCGCTTCAGTAATAGTGAGGGAACAATTTCTTTATTATTTCCCTTCGAGAGAAGCTCTTAACAAGCAATAATTGTTTCAGCTTTTATGAGGGGAGCTTCGGTAATGATTTAGTGGCGGATATTCACGGTGGGTTTGCCTAAAATGTGGACTTTTATCAGACCATTTGGTGGATTAAATTGGGTGCTAGTTGCTTTAGATATTGCTAAATTAAATGTGTTCTTAAATTCTAATTTACATTTTAGAATTTTTTATTATGGTTCGCAATCTGTAGTGTCTTTTATATCTGACGAAGTAGGAATAAACATGTTATTGCTTTTTTTAACCATATCTTATACTGCAGATAATTATATATTATTCTTTATTTCAAAAATAAATATACATTACATAGCACACGCCCACACATTGGGCCTAAGGATGGACTTCTTTAACCTTGGACAATAAATTTTATGTCAAAGGTATAAATAATGCTACCCATATACAGATGCTAAATACATTTTAAAGTAATTACCTAATTACATTTAAATGACATATATAATGTGATTTATTTATTTTCGTGTATTTATTTCTATTCGGTAGTTTCTTCTACTCAGACAAGTATTTTACCTTTAAGATAAATCAATAAAATGATAATTAACTAATTAATATCAATATCAATTTACTAAAAAGGAAAAATTGGGGTACAAATGCTTTAATTTTAACATACAACCTTTGTTTTATTTTTATTGGTGACCTAATTTAACATTGATGTCTTCAAAGATGCATACCTGTAACAAAAAAAAAATTGCTGTTAGTAAAATTGCGATAACTATAATACTAGGAAAACAACGTAATATTATGTACTATCTAGACTAGACAAGTAAATGAACTTATAATTTTTGGTAAACCATGGCGATATAAGTCGGTCAAATATTTAAACTTTAAAAAATGCCAAAAGGGTTGTTAAGCATCCGGTAACTTACTCGTACGGCGAAACACAATGCAGGCATTGCGTCCCAAATGGCTTTCTGTGGGAATGTGGTATGTATTACTCCGGTTGAGAGGGGCCCACACGTGCCTAAGCTTGGCTGTCCCACGTCAACCTATCGATCATTAACCGTAAGTCATACTTGTAGCCTATATATCGATTTATAAATGTATATCAAAAAAATGTGTTTAATGTCGAATTTCGTTTTGACCCTTCTCTTGATCTGTACCTGGCATTACCTGATGTAGATTTTCAAACCCGTACATAATTATTTTGTTTGCTTGTTATTCTTCAGCAACTCATACAATTAATTTTCCAATAATAGTTTCCTAAACTTTTTGAAAACTAACTTACTCAACAATTATCCAATCAAAAGACATCCGCATCGCACTCACAGATTTAATTGGAACATTCCCTTTGTTGAACTTGACTCAATCAACATTACCAATATTCCACCGTTAGTTTATCTTGTTCAATATTTGAATAAAACTCCGTCTACGGATAGGTTTCGAACTAATGCTCAATTTCACTGGAAGTTTGCACGATAACTGTTTTATGTAGGTCACAAACTAATAGTTAACACTTTTAATGCATACGGATGTTTATTGTTTTTTTTTTTAATTTTTGGGAATACCAAAAGTCTGAATTTTGGGAATACCAAAAAAAAAATGTTAGAGTTGTGAGAACCAAGCCGGCAACGCACTTATGTCTCTTGAGTTGCCAGTGGCAGTGGTAGTCACTTACCAACAGGTGACCCGTCTGCTCGTTCGCCTTCTATCTTATAAAAAGGGCACATGATTTTCAAAATAACGAACAATACTAATAAACTGTACTTTACTGACATAGTTAGGTTTTCGTCAATTATCATTTAAATAATACATAAAGAACAGAGATACTATATATTTGTAATGAACTGTAAGTTCAAATCTTTAATTAGCACAGTGTTTACATTAACCTAGGTCTACTCGAATTACACCATCTCATCTGAAGACACCATTGATATAAACATAACACAAACATTTCGACATATTCATCTCATATCAAACGAATATTATACGAACCTGCGGGATGTAATTAAGCTCGGAAGTTGGCATTCCGGGTCCACTTTCATCCCGTTCAGTGGACCCAAATAGTTGTCCCCCCCCCAACCGCATGAAGCCGTGATATTGCTGATCAAAAAAGGGTTGAAAAGGGCACAAAACGCACTTTACGCATCGTTTAATTGCCACGAGCATTTAGCTTGTGAAAGTCGAAACAACCAAATTGGATTTGGGTGTCCATACCGGAGCTCTTTGACGGAGCCTGATTCACAATTTGACATTACAAGCCTGTGGAAGTAACTTGATTACTCGGCAATTTTATACTATCTTTCGTTCTTTAAAAAGCACGTATAGGTAGGTGTGTGAATTTATTGGGTTTTTGGGCCACCGATCGATGTTCAAAATGGTGTGGGCGATCCTCGCTTGGAATTTACATGTAAGTGATAAATATCTGCCTTTATTGGTTTTAGGTATTTAATTAAGTGAGTGATTACGTAATTTTCGTATTGATGATTTAGGTTTATATGAGTGCACTTAGTGATTTAAAATGGTGACACTAAAACTGGATTATTTATTATATTTTAATTAATACGATTCGATTGATTCTAAGCTAGAGAAGTAACGAACGCCCTGAATATGTTGTCGACTTATTTATGTCGTCATAAGGGGTCAGTATTGCTGTCATCCGGGCACGTAAGGAAATTAGATGGTAAAATTATGAGAATATTGGCAGAACGGGAGGATAGAAATTGTAGGATATTAATATATATTATTATACAGGTGGATTGGGGAGTAGCATAACTATAACTTAAACTGCTTTGTACCGGGAAGTCCGAGACCTCTAACAAATATTGCATATTATATACACGTGCAATATTTGTCAAAGCAGGTCAATCGGAATAATTTTAATAAAATAGATTCGAATCAATCGACAGTGAGTATTAAATATGTATAAAAAAAACAAACTGAATAAATGGAATAGAATTGGAATGGAATAGTTTTACGAGTAGCCACCAAGTAGTTATATATAATCTGTGAAGTAAAGTTCAAAATAAAAAAAAAATAAGAAAAGTTGCCAACAAAATTAGAATCGCAGGGTCAACAATGAAACATTTCAGACTGGCAGATTACGTAACAGAAATACAGATTAAAATATGTAATTTCTAAGTTGAATAACAGTAAATTAAATTTTACTAAGCAAACAGACCGGGCGTGCACTAAAGAAATAATACGGAGTGTTCATCAAACAGATCTCAGCTCGTTAATGAAATCATTTTGTTATCAAGTAAAACAAAATGAGAAACAATTATTGAACGTTACACCGGCCGCGGCCTACGGATAGGCACTTCATTAAACACCCTTTATTCCAATTTCATTGGCAATTTATTTACAATTTTGGTGACAATTTAATGACAATTAAACCAGTTTTTTGGGAGGCTGCAATTGTCATGTAAATTTGTTCATTTGTAATTTAAGAAGTGGAAAATGGAAACCTCTGAAATTAATGTTCTCGATCTAAAAAGGAATAAAGTTTACATTCTCTCCCATAATGTCGGTAGAAACACAAACCACAATGTCGCCATAAATTAGAACCAACACAATCTCAGACCATTACTGAAACACATCAGCAATTACCGATGATGTTGTCCCTAAGGATTGTAATCGTCAATTTAAACTTAACAGAGGTTAAGTACTGGATAGTGGTGCCCTCTAAGGAGGGAATGACATTCCTCCGACCGACGAGATTGGATATTATGATCAGATTATTTTGTGTTTAAATGTCTGATGTCATTTTGAGTGTGTTTTGAAATGTTACAAAATGTGTAAATAAAATAGATGTTTTGGTTAACACATACATTTTTCCATTTATCTGGATTGTATTTCATTGCTACTTAAAGGTAGGACTTCCCGTCATCAGCTACTTCGAGGTGCAGGTATGCCACCCTGACACATTTTACACCCGAATCTATTCGTAGGAGTAATATCCCAGTCCTTAAATTCTATCCTTAATATCCTTTTTCACATACTGTCAATAGTCACACTTAATTTTCAAAGTGACAAGTAGACGTCAATATGCTTTGCATCTAGTACTAATATAATTTGTAATATGCTTCTGCTTACCCCTTCGGCGACTGTCATCAGGAATGTTAGTTTGTGTATGTTTTGTAAACGCCTTCAACCCTTGACAACAATCAACGTGTTTTTTTTTATCTGAAATCGGGTCAATGCATAACCTTAAATTGCACCATTTATATGCAAAATTGATGTTTCTAAGTAGTATTTTAATTATATATACATAGATCTAAAAGTGTGTAGCGTAGTGTGGTTCTAGTTATTTTGATTTAGTCCCTAAAATAATATTTCGTTTATAGGTATTAATCGCAATACATTTTCAGCGCCTGGAGTAGTATATTTCTTTATAACAAAAGATTTTATATCCAGTTCATAAATATGTTAACTTTACAAATATTATTATATTACATTTAAATCATCTGTTTTGTACATTTATTCTTTAGTAATATATATAAAAAAGTCATACATGTAATTGTTATTCTCCAAATTTAATAATACATAAAATAATTGTCTAATTACCATTTAGTAGAACATGAGTTTTAAGGATTTATACACTATATAAATTACAATTTTTATCATAGAACTTTTATATAGTTTCTAATATTTAATAACTACCGACAATTCAAATCAGTGCGATATTCATATTATGTCAAACATTGAAAAAACCAACATGGCTTCCTAAAAGATGAACATCCAAAACCTACGTCCATCAATTTATTGTTTTCGTTAGTGTAACGAGTTACACAAATAAAACTGGAAATAAAAAGGTGTCGGGCTGTCATCGGCCAACGACTTGCTAACAATGTCATGGTAAATAACAAAGCGTTGACAAGGGGGTGGTGAGGTGACAAAAGGGTAGCCGACGTACCTGTAGGTCTATTGTTTTATGGCACAATTATTATAACTCGACTTAAGGACGGATTGCTTAGTTATAGAAATCTGGACACTTTATTCTTGTTTTGTCAATAATAACAGTAGTAGTTTTAGTATGTACATGACTATATACATACATATGTACATACACTCATCCGTCATCTAGACACTGTGAGACTGTATACATACTGCCAGATAAACAACAGTTAACAGTTGCCTTCGTTTTTTTGACGACACACGCACAAGAAGATATGGGGTGGCCCCCGATGATAAAACGGCTAGACATGACTAAGTTTTATATAAGTTTTTTAGTATGTCCTAAATCTAAAATAGGGTAGATGAATAGAATTAAGAGATTTTTAACATAGTTTATCTTAATCTTTACCGTTTTATCCGCACCTGAGAATATCTTAGTAGAAGAAATTATAAATAGAGGTAGGTATTATTTATAGTAAGGTCATCTTTTTCAAGTAACTGACGATGAAAAGTGTATTCACTATCAAAAAATGTAGCCAACTCGCGTGTTTATGGTGCTTATTTCGTCATAACAAAGACGATCTTCATTAAATGTTGTACTAAAAACTTCAACTTTTAATATATTGCTCGCTCGATATCGCCTTTGGATTACGAACAGTTGTTGAGGGGGTTAACGCATATCTTTGAAAGAAAGAGGCGCGTGATGTTTACGCCCTCTCCATATAGGCTGAGCTTAGTTGAAAGTTGGCTAAATCCTTGCTACGTGACGTAATTAAGTTGGGCCTTAAAGGCATAGCGGCGTGTTCGCCTACGCTTCAAGCAATTCTAGCGCTTAAACGCGTGCTTCAGATGTAAGCTTTAAGCGTAAGCGTAAAGAAGTTCCTGGCGGAAGTTAATTTATGGTCGCTGAATAGATAGGTAGAGCGATTGAGGATATTGTTTTAAAATGAGCTGTGATGTAATAGATGGTTTGGGCTTACTGTATGTTGGAGATGAACTTTTAATACTTTTATTACGTTCTGTTCATATTAGCAATTGGTAGATACATAATTTAAAATCATTTATGTTAATTAAATTAATTACAGGTATTTTTGAAGTGTCAAGAAAAGAAAAAGTAAAGCTAATTACCTTTTCCAATACCTATATCATATGGAGAAGATCAGACAAGAAACTTCAAGGACAATTTTTTTCAACATTTTTCGAAGTTAATAATCATTATACGTTATACGTACCCATAAAGTATGAAGACAATTTCACTAATGGGCCAACTCGACCGGGTTAATATTACGGCCTTACAGAAAACTAGTGTTTGCATTGTATTCTCGAGTGAGTGAGTTTTATTTTTAATCATTTGAGTATACCCATTTTATGTTCAATGCAATCGTTATTAATTTTGAAGTAATGAGCCTTTGTACGATGGACTATCAACATACACTAATAGGTATTACTCTTAACTTAGAATATTTTCTAGTTGAAGCACAAAGAAACCTAAAAATCCAACAGAACTACCTTTCCTTTGTTCAGCCTCAACTTCAATAGACTTTAAGTGCACGCCGCAATTTAATCAAACCTAAGACACCTCAATGTTTATACTTTTTGCACGCTACAAACGACAAGTTGTTACACTCAAATTTGGTACTGCGGAGCGTGTAGCGAAGCGTTTAGTGACGCTTGGACTTACAGTTATAAGATAAATGATTAAAATCATACTGCAACTTAATACCTAGCATTTAACGACGAGTTTGCCTTTGTACGTACAATTCCTTTTTTTATAATGTAATTTATGTTGTGCAGTGTGGACAATTTTGAGTCTAGACAAAATGAAATTGGCTTATAATTGTATTTTATAAGGAATTATATTTTGTAACATTGTTTTACACTATTAGTTTACACCACACACTGACTTATGACTTGTTGATATTCTCTATATCTATGTAAATCGTATACTACTTTTACTATGTTTGTGAATGTGTGAGCACCATGTATCTATCATAAAATTATTTTATCTGTCGTTACTTCGATTTAATTCTTTTTACCTGTTTCGGTATAGTGATATTGTTCTGGGTGCATCGTTTTCACACATTATTTTAATTATATATAATGGTTGTATGTAAACAAAGCATTTTAAAGGAGTAACGGTGGAGTTTCTTGCCCATTCTTCTCCATACGAAACTACATTTTGGAGTGGGCGTCTAGAATCAATTCTATTTAAATGTAAATGTAGACATTCGAAAGTATATTTTGGGCCTATTTGAAATAAACGCTTTGACTTCGACTTTGAAAGTGTCAGTCAATATGAAGATTCTACTGTATCTGCATTTACGACAGGATTTAAAACCCAGATCTGTAAAATCAGCATGAAGATTGTCTAGGTGTTGGCAGTAGGTAAGTAAATCAAATCCTGTTTTACCGATAATGACGATAATGTTGGAAAGTGGCTCTATTCACCTCTTTCTAGACTTCGTTGAATAGAAGAAATTTGACGCAATCGTGTTTCCGCGCAGTTCATTATGACTTGAAGCGATTAAGACAAACACTTTATGAGAGCCATTATACTTCTATATGCAGCAGCATGTGATTATAGTCTTTATAATGTTCATTACAAAGTTGCTCAAATAATCTGTATTTTGATGATTGATAGTTCAACGTCTTTAGCCATTTCATCTATCCTTCTTTGCACTGTATTACGACCCAAAGGTTTTTTATGATACCTGATGGCGTCTTATGTCGAAGAACAGTTTCACTTACCATCCCAAAAAGAGTTGACATCGATTTGTTAAATCAACATTTCTCTTCTTCGTATAAATATGATCAGACTAACAAAGCTAATACTTTACAATATCTTTTATCACTTCCAACACCCGATCGCCAACCGTTAATTTATAGCCAACTATCTGCTTGTGATGTTAAAGAGTGCATAATGTAATGCAATACATTCAAACGCTGTTGGCAGTGACTGCATCAGTCGTAATATGATTCATGCAATTATATACAAAATTCTACCTATTTTTTGTCATGTACTAAATCGTTCTCTTTGTTGTAGCATATTCCCCATTTATTGCGTTCTAACTCCTCTGCTTTTCAGAATTTTCACAGATTCCATCTCCAAATCATTAGTTTCATCCTACCACCTTTATGCAGATCACCTTCAAATTTACACGCAAGCTCCTTTACACAATTTGTCGGAAGCATTTAGAACAATCAACACGGACTTGTCTCGTATTTGCGAATGGAGCAAGCGATATGGTCTAGAGGTGAATCCGCTTAAGATACAGATGATAGTTGTAGGAAGTCCTAAGATGATACCTCGGATAATTTGGTCACAATTACCGGTACTGTCCTGCAATGAGCACTGCTATTAAGAACCTAAGCATTTTAACTGACAATACTTTATCCTGGGCTCCTCAATTGCGTGAAGTTAGTAGAAAATTATTCGCGTCAGCAGGATCTTTGAGGCGCCTACGTAATTTCTTGCCAACAGTCACTAAAATTACGCTAGCACAATCCCTTTTTCTTCCTATACTCGACTATGCCGATGTCAGCTATCTCGATATCACTGACGAGCAACTCGATAAGCTTGAACGCCTTCAAAATTTTTGTATTATGTTAAAGCAAATATGATCACGTATCAGAATTTCGCACCTTGCTCAAGTGGTTCCCAATTCCTGGGTAAAGTTAGGTATCATTCAAATCCACAAACCATAAAAAATAAATAGCAAGGAAATGTAAAATAACTTAGAACAAATTCTGGTCCCCAGAGGAAATTTTAAAAGAAGATTATACATTTCATATGAAATGAACTGTAACTGTGTCTTCTATCTAGCCTATTGCCTAAACCAAATCAATTTGTTTATAGTTATTCTAAGTGACTTCCGCCGCCCATGAACACTTGCAACTCCAGAGCTACAAGAATGCTGTATGCCTTTCAGGGTAGGGGAAAGGGAGGAGAGGAAGGGAAAATATAGGGGAAAGAAGAAAAGGGAAAGGGGGTTGGGCCTCTGGTAACCTCACTCATTGGTAACACAATGCAAGCATTGTTTAATAGCTGATTTTCTGGGAGGCCGTGGTAAAACTCCGCTCAAGCCGGCCCATGCATGCCGAAGTATAGGTCTCCCTCGATAAATGTTTACTGAAATGTATCATTATTTATTTACGAGATGATAAAAAGATAAACTTTTTAGGCTGTTTTTTAATGAAAATTTATGTCTTTTCAAAGTAATAACAAAAAAAAAATAAAAAAAATATTGGCACAAGAGAAAATACATTCACAATGTTGCTAGACATTATACATACATTATGTATTACACTAGAGGTACTGAGACTCTTTACCAAACTAAACCTGTATTTTGGCTGACAGTATTTAGTTGTGGAAATTTACACAAGAGTACGTTAAACCGTGAATGTACCTCTAGTTAACTAGCTGGGCACATCAGTTTAAATCAGATTAAAATAAATATATTTACATTTATAATTAATACTAATGTTTTTTTTATTGTTTTAATGGAACAGTAGACATCCATCTGGGTTTAAGTGTGAGTGAGTGTCGGTGTGTGTTGTGAAGATGTGTAGTGTGACATGTGTATGTTGTGAATGTGTGTGAATGCCTGTGTGTGCGGGTTTATGTATGTGACAGATATGAGTAGTATGTAGGTGCATACACGTTGAGTGAGTAGAAGGTGAGATATAGCTATTATGTGATCTAGGTAAGAAGGACCTCCGTCATTTCTCTCGCGGTTTCTAAGGCATCGCAGTTAGCCTGCAGACATTGAGAGCTTTAGGATTTTGTATTCTTTTTGCTTAGTTAGTCGTCCGACTATGATTGGTTATAGAGGACGATAACATGGTTTATTCGCATTTCAAGTTTGCGTCATACACGTTCAGTATATTAAAGAAGTCTATGTTTTCTAATTCATCAGGTAACACTTTTAAAGGACACCAAGACCAGGTTCCCAGTATTTTAATAAATAAATTTCTAATAAGGTAGGCGCCATGACCAACCCATTGGCTGACATAATGTCCCCATTTGCTTGTGAACCCGCAACAGCTCCTATGAAAAACTCCAGTGCCTACTAGGAGGCGGTACCGCTCCTGTTTGGAACGTTTAGTCTAACCCTTCAGGAATATATTGGCGTTATATTGTTTTATATGCAGTATGCAGTATGCAGTTATATTGTTTTAATCAAAAAATAATAAAAAAAAAATATATAATAATAGCACGTTAGTAAAGTTGCAGAAAAAAAACTAACAACATTTTGAAGGTAAAACGCTTCGCTTAACACGACGCTTCCTAAAATTTGTGGTGTAACATGAAAATAAAATAGAAAACAAAACAACAAGGTATCCAATCAGACAAAAGGTTTGCACCGACAGAATATTATGTTACATGCAAAGTAAGTACATTTTGTGTGGTAGTGCGTTTATGTAACACTGTCTGAATAGATATGCTTTGTACGTTACTTAACATATTGTTAAAACAAATTTAGTTTCTTACAGAGTGAATTTCAATAGGTATATTTCTTCTCTCTTTCTCTCTGTTCTGTCGTTTGTAAATTGGTATAACTAACTAAGTTATTTTATCGGGTATACTAATAGGGTATTACATTCTTCAGTATCCCGACTAGTGTTTTTAATTTAAATTTGTAGTTTATAAAAAACCTTTTGCTTTATAACAAAGAAAAATATGACGAAGGTACGTAACAGTTCATTTCTAATGTTAAATACAAAATGATTTATTTCCTACAAATGTTTCTTTACCAAAACCAATAACTAAAATAAATAAAAATGTCAGTTGGTTTTCGTGAATTCATAATTTGATGTTTAATTTAAATTCAGATTTATTAACTAATATGTACATTTAATATAAATATAACATATAAATATTATATAATCTGGGTTAGGTGTTCTATGAACTATTATGTGATTATACATATGTCTATGTACATACTAAACATTCTAAAAAAGGGATTACATAAATAAATTAATATATACTTAGAATTAACAATAAGAATATTTCTAAAAGTAATTCAGGTCGGAGTAGAAGGCGTATTGTCTGTTGAGTACCATCACAAATTATGAAGTGCCTTGGTTGGTTGATCCCACTTGCGGTTTGAATAAAATATAAAACAGAATAAAGGGAGCCTTTTATCTATTAAACGCATTTGCTGTTACAAATCTTCGCTCTCTCCGGTGGTGAGCATGCATAAATGTGGAGGTACACGGTGCTCAGGAAAGCGGACTCGATAGCAAAATATAGAACTTTGAAAATGATACGCTTTTCTTGTTATAGTAAGTACTTGAAACCTTGAGTTGTACAGTAGTGGAATATGCGGTGGTTGCTAACTGCAAAATATGTGTAATAAATATAAAACTATATATTTAATAAATAATACTTTACGTGGTAGAACCATGTTTAAGCATGATTGGGCCGACTCGACCGGTGCGATACCACGGCCTCACAGAAAACCGGTTGTCAAGCAACTTGCTTGCATTTCCCCGAAATTAGTGAGGTTACCGGAGGCCCAACTCCCCTTTCCTTGTTCTTCTCCCCTGACCTCCAGCCTCTTTTCCCATCACCACATTCCGGTCCGTCTCTTTCCCCTCCCCAAATACCCTCATATGAACTGAAAATAACCTATAGAGTACAATATTTTACTTACATCTAAATATGTACTTATTAATGTTATGTACAATTGGTGGCATTATTGCAGTTTGCAATCTCTTCCAAGCAACCTTTGGATGGATAGGGATATACATCATTTCAGTTACAGGAAAAATAGATATATCCCCGCTGATGCAGGCAGGTGCGTATTAAATTAAAATGCTGTCACCCCATTTCTTACCAGTGCTGTAAAATGCGACTAAAGTATCGAACTGTTATCTGTTACGACAACACGTGCTGGCCTGAGTAGTCACCGTTTGAGAGTGGAAAATATACATTCTCGAACTAAACGGTTTGGCTCTACCATTCTGTGCCGATCGGTTAAAGCCTGGAATTCACTACCAGAGCACGTGTTTCAATCCCACTTTGATCCCGGGTCTTTTAAGCTGGGCGTAAAAAAGCACCTCACCAGGCCGCCATAGTGTGGGTCACCTTGCTGCATTGACTACACTTGCAATGAGGATGGGGACCACCACTCTTAGACTCCACTTGTTGCTTTCCATCAGGCAGAGTGGAGTCATTATGGTATGCAAATTTAAACAAAAAAAAAAAAAAAGAAAATTTATGCAGTCATACAGTGCCCAGTTGAACTTATTTCAACAAAATATGTGTCTATGTAATTTTAAAAAAGCAATCCAATATTTTCGAGATTGAAAAATAGTACCTACTTATTATTTCAGGACAAGGTTTATTTTGTTTATATTTATTTTAACAAACTACTGTTTTTTTTTCGACCGCCGTATTTCACTTACCCAGTGTCTACCTTAAAGGAAATGGCTGGCCCGCCTGTACAACGGGCTTGCATTTACAACATTACTCCACAAGGTTTATTTTGCACTACACTTCAAGACTCCACAATAGCACTGTCACTGGTCATGATTGTTAGCTAGACTTTGTTCTGTAACGTACTCTGACGATAGAAAAGATTCCCCTCACTTTGAATGTCTGTTTATATCATACAGGTCGTTATTACTAACGAGGTGTTTTCTTCTACTTTGGAGAGAATTCTCGTGTTTTAAATGTAGAATTTAGGTGTTCATTTTAGAGCAATGAATGCAAGCTTTGGATCGCTAGCTAGCACACAAGTCTCATTCGTTAATCTTTAGAAAATATGCTTCAAAAAATTTGTGTGACATATTCTTTTGAGAGGTATATACAGTGCCAGTGAAGTAGTTTTTTAAATTATTTTAATAAGTATTATATTTCTTAAAAATTCTTCCTAATTACGTAAGTAGGACTAAATTAAGGTTTGCAAAATGTGGGTGTTTGAGACGCCCCTGCCTACCCTTTGAACATCAACTTAAACGACACCTCACTAAAATATTAAATATTTTTATTTATTTAGACAAATACGCTTGTAGATGTCAAAATAGAGAGAGTACCCTGGCAGAAAATTTATATCCGATGTTTTTAAATTGAAATAAATAAATAAATTATAACAAAAGAGGTCACTGTGTTTAAAATCGAACACAACAACTAACACGCTACACGCGAAGTAATACTATTATTAAGAACAAAGATTATGAATTGGTTTTCTGAATGAATTCTGCATGTTAGAAGTGGTCACTGTAGCCTGTGAAAGTATCTGATAAAGAATATTTATGCATTCTTGGTGTACTCCCATACCGTATCGATTTAGAAAACAATATCTATTTAGAAATCAATAGGAACATTGAACATGCCCAGGAAGCATTATTTTATAAAAAATACATAAAACCTTTCTTTTTGGATCAGAAACAGACCTGGCGTTTTCTCTGATAGTTACATTACTCATATAAAATGATGATACTTAACTGGCTCGCACAGAATCTGTTATAAGATAAAATATATTTGTACCTATAAAATAAATAGGTAAAACATTCTAAACTGATTTTTATGTCAATATTTAGACACGAGACTAACGGAATAATTTTATTGTTAAGTCAAAAATAATATTTGCTTAAAACAATTTCTCATTACTTGCAAAATGAAAAACAATCTTATTAGAAATGACTGCTGTCAATTTACAATTTGCCAAGTTTAATAAAATAAAATATTAAAGTTTATTTCGTACCTCAATTAGTTAAACTTCAATTTGGCATTGATTTTATACACTTAAATTGCTTTGCAAATTGACAGTCCTTAGCAGAATTTTCCCAAACAAACTGTTAAAAATACTAGCAAAGGTTGTGAAAGAAGCTCGGCAGTCTCCAACGGTATTTTCCTCTCTTATTACTGGCAACTTCGTAGGCGTTTCGTTTAAGTATGTCGCTTTCCGGTGCCGGGCCGGTGTTACAGAGTCAAGGAACTTTGCCTGCTGGATGTAATAATAATAAATAAAGAAAAAATCTGTTATACTGATTAGATCTGATGGTAATTTTTAAATATTATATTTTATATTTGTAATCGATTGCAGTTGTTTGTAATAATTGTATTATGATCTATTTACTAAAAATGATCCGAGTACTTTAACACTTTTTTTCTGCATCTCATGTTAAGTAGTAAAGGCCCGTACATTGCCCAGGGTATCACGAGAGCATTTTTCAATTTACAGAATTTAGTTTTATTTCCTTATTATTTAATGTTGGCTGCTTATAGCCTCTGAATTTATGATAATATAAGATTTTAAGAAAGTTGACTTAAAATGAAGATCTAATTTTAGTAAATATTGGGAGTAATGCGAAATTCATACTCGAATAGATTTCTATTCAACTTGTGTATTTAACTTGACAAGTGTAATTGTAAAAACTTTACAAGGGTAAAGTCGTAAAATATCGTTTGGACCGTTTTCTCGTTTATCTTGATGGGGCGATTCGTCCAAACTTTCACTTTTGAACTTTAGATAGCTGATACCTATTATTTCTGCTTGATACTCTTAAGATATTTACTGTTATTTTGTAAATGGAGTAACATTTTGTATGTTATTTAAACTTTCAGTTTTTTATTATAATATTTTATTGTGCCAGTAAGTTTAATAGAATTTTAATCAGCATTTGTTGGTTAAAAAAGGAAAACAAGAAGAAGATCAGGAACAGAACTTAATAGAAGTGGTGTAGTGCTGTACTCCAACACAATACTCAGAGACTGCCTATTATATCAATATGAAGTCAATGCAAGTTACAACCTTGTTTACAAGTTAGCTTCTCAGTTATTTAATTTTTCGATTTTTTAGCAGGTATAACATTTACTTCCATATTTACTTTAACTCCGTATCACCAGGTAAAAACTCATTCTTTTGACAAACGTCGCGGGAGCGAGAGGCGCCGAGGATACAATTTGCGCAGAAGGCTCCACCTAGCGCAGGTTGCGCGTTTGATGCAAATACGTATACGTGCTTCATTATGTACTGATTTTAGAACGTTTAGAGTTAGTGGCATTGTATGTTGTTCATGTTTGTGCTTTGAAAGAGAAAGCGTGTTTCTCGAAGCTTTAAGATTTAAAAAAATATATTAATTCGACTGGGCTATGTTGGTCAGGACAAATGTTTGTGTGATGAGCATGCTCATTTGTACAGATATCAGGGTGTAATTTATCTATTATACATATGTATTTAGAAGTATATAAGTATGTTTATCAGTTGTCTGGTTACCATAGTACAAGCTCTGCTTCGATTGGGATATAATCGCCGTGTGTGCGACTTCTGAAGCTATAACAAAAAAAAAATGTTTTTTTTTTTCATTTTTCGTCACACTCATGAATGTAGTCAAAAAGTGCTTCATTGTATACTAATTTTAGAATGTTTAGTGGCATTGTATGCTGTATGACTTTCAGCTTTTTGGAAAAAAACTAAAATATTGTAAAAAAATAACAAAAACTTTATAGTATGTATGTCTGGTTACAATTGTACAAGCTCTGCTTATTTTGGGTCCAAAGGGGTATGTTTGTAAAGACTCCTGAAACACATGAATCAGTCCTAGTACAGTTGTTGTCAGTAAAAAAAAAAGATAATAAAATATTATTCCTGCCCAAATTTTGCCTATTATATTTTTTAGTCCCTTTTACGTAATAGGGGGCCAATTGCCATCGTCCGGGCACTTTTGGGATTTAGATTATAAAAAGGGATAGTGCTCATACAGAACGATTGGGAAGATAGCTCAAGCATGTCAGAGTCGCATACCTATAACTCGAACTGGCTGGTGCTGCAAAGTCCGAGTTCTCGTACGATTTTTTCTAATTATAAAATAAAAGTATGAATATTTTTCTTACTAATACTAATTATTTTAATTAATAGAAGCTCACTAATGTCTCAAACAAAGTGAACCGTAGAAATGCAAAGTAAAGAAAGGCAATAAGATGTAACTGCGCTAAGAGAAGCGAAAGCGTTTTTATTTATTAAGGAATGGGATCATGTTTTACAGAACGTTGGACTTAAAACGCACACAATCTATTATAATTTTTAATGATTTTTTATCATGGTGGCTGAAAACATCTTAGTTGAGTCTTTAAAAAAACATCACTATCTAAGTTTTTCCTTTTGTTTTTTTAGCTGGGTATTTACCTTATATGAATTTTTTAATTTTGCCGTTATATTTTTGAGTAGAGTAAGCAATACTTCAAGCAGTGAGATGGTAGTGGAGGTACTGATTAGTGTTCATTGTAACGCAAACTGACTGATGCTGGGAAATCCGACCCCTTTAAACAGGTAGGGTATATAATGCTCTATGCAGGTACACCCCAGTACCAGCTTCTCCTTCTAGACCACATTCAACGGAGAGCGACTGGCATCTTCGAGTGCCAAGATATTTCTGATCGGCTTGACTTGGCGGCCGGCAACGCACTTATAACTCTTGAGTCACGGGTGTCCCTGGGCGGCGGTAGTCACTTACCATCAGGTGACCCATGTGCTCGTTTGCCCCCCATGGTAAGAAAAAAATGGAATAGTATCTATTTCTTTTCTTTTTAAATAAACAAGTATTATAAATAATAAATTGGGCACTTCGGACTTGATGAAGGTACAAACGAAGGATACAAAAAAGCACCTAGATTTGGGACAACTATTTATATATTATAAAGATTTGATGAAATCGAAATATAACCTTTTTGGCTTAGCAATCAACCACTAACAATTTGCTTAATTACTTTTAAATTAAGAACAGTTTTTGACGTGGATCATGTAAAAAAAAAGCGAATTCATTACAAATTGATAACAATTGAACACGTGTATTGCAATGTATGGTTCTCGGTGGAGTGGAATAGGGCTACCCCATTTCTTCCCGATCGTGTCGCAAAAGGCGACTAAGGGATCGGATTGTTATCTATTAGACAGTATGTGTACAGACACAAAATGCCTGATTGATGACAATAGGCTTACGGCTTGCTTGCTTAATACGTTAGTGGGGCAAATCCTTATTGGCACAATGTATGTGTTTTATACACCTCTGCTTACCCCTTAGGAGATACAGGCGTGAGATTATGTATGTATGTATGTGTGTTGTAGTAGACCTCGAAGTCTTTAGTTACAAGATCCTAAATACTCTAAATTACTGATGAAGATGGATCTTTAGATGAATGCTTGTAGAGAGACATGAGTTAAGTAAATAAAATAAAATTATTATCCAATCTGTGTTGTGTTAACGGAAATCAAAAGTGGCAATCGTAGCAGAAGAGATGAATAAAAGTTACTATAGTCGGTGGTTTGCATTTTAATTAATTAAAAGCGTAGCTTTGTTCGTGGAATAAGGGGAGGGGCATAGGGGTGTCACTTTATATTTGGTGATTAGAATTACATTAAGAGCTGTACTGTAACTGTAAGTTTTTAAATAAAAATACAACATATTACGTATTTTTTTGGTTCCTTACATATTATTTATACGTTTATCCAATACCAAAAAAAAATCATGTTCATATAAATTATTTAATCCTAGTAACTATTATAAATGTGAACTGTTAGATGGACGTTTGTTACTCAACCACGGCAGAACCGTTAAATGTATTTGAATACAATTTAGCTCAGAAATAGACCTCAAAGATAGGTCTATGTAATAAGCTTTGACAAGACGAGGCTATTTTTTATCCCAGAAAAATGTAATGGCATGAAGTCGCAGCTAACGGCTACTTCTGTTAATAATATGTCACCATAAACTCAATAATTTTACACAATATACAAACATAAAACATAGAATAATTTAAATTTAGTTATGACCAAAAAAAAAACACGAGCAATAATTCCGTAAAATAAAAATATAATATTGTTGTAATAAAAAATAAAACAATTAATTGTGGATCGCACAAATTTTCATCTTCTGTGAGAATCGAACCCACGACCTCCGGCTCAGCATTTATAGTAACTAACCACTGGACCAACAGGTCAATCAAAGTGGATTGTACTCATTTTAGACAGCCCTGTGTAAGTAGCGCAACAGTCGGTGGTTACGCACGGAGACACTTTGCGACTTTACGTCGACATTCGTTTTCCGTCGCCAGGCTTACCACCGACCTTATTCCATTAGGAAAATTAATGTTTTGAGTTACCGTGATGGAAACGTCTTGTGGTTAAATATATGCTGTCCAATAATTATATGGATCAGTATTAAAAGTCTATAAGTGAAAATTGGATAGTGTTTACTCATCCTTACCGATGCAGAGGTCGTGGGTTTGATACTCATTCAGTACAAATAATTGTGTAATAAGCATGATTGTTTGTTTTGTATCTGGGTGTCATTTATCTATAATATTTAGAAATATGTGTGTGTGTCGGAATCGTACCAACTAAAACCACACGGTGTGCCATACTGCGCTTGAAATAGTAGGAGTTTGGTTTTACCATAATATAAGCTCTGCTTAGTTTGGGATTAGACGGTCGTGTGTTAGATGTCAGGAGTTGTTATTATAAAATTATTATATTATTATAATAATAAGAATGATGACTAGGTTTCTATGGTTGAAACATAAATGAAAACATGAAAACCTGCCAGTATCATGTGACGTTATAAAATAGGTTTATCTTTAAAATATACTCCGTAGAGGTAAGTAAAGCATTACATTTCAGATGCAGTCGACATGTTCCCAAGCCGTGGCGGAAACTAGATCGCAGATTTCTTTGACGTTCAGGAAATCATCTTTCGTACACAAGGATATCGGTCCGGTTTGTATACATTTAATTTGTTAAAAATTTACTTTTTTTATTATTTTACGAGTGATTGTTTTGATACAATAATTTAGATAACTACCTCTTTAGTGGTATATTGAATAAAGTTGCCCTTTATTGACAGGACTAGTAGTCTTGAAAAAGCAGATTGGCAGCAATCAAGTTCCTGCTCCCAGCTGATAAGCAAAGTCTGTTTTATAATATTTTGAAAACCTTACTTTGTTGTCATAAATAAACACTCATAAATTACACTCTTATGAATAACCTATTCTCGCTAATGGGGAAATGTAGTAATGATATTTATGTATACATAAAGAAAGTAATTGACTTAAAATAAATTGACTTAGTTTACATCAAAGCGTCCTTTCAAAGGATAACAGATCTCAGTAGGCACCTCTACGTAAATATCAACTTAAATATTTATAAGAATATTACGTTCGCTCATTTTTTGTACAATTCTTTTCTCACGACAGTGCACATAACGTATCCACGTGAAAAATACCAATTACAATAACGCTCACGTTTCAGATTGATTGTCAAAAGTTGTTTTCGTGAAGCGAATGAGTTTTATAGGAGGCGAGTGGTAGAATAAAATCATGCGAGCGCGCCTAAGGGCCTCTGGGACCGCTTACTTGGCTAGCCAGGGTTAATACATAAGTAATGGTGGCGTGCTGCAGAAGCTTAGGCCTCGGTTACATTAGGACAGTTCGGTTGAGGACGCCCAAATGTGTAGAATATGGGACAGATACTTTGGGTTCGGGTCGCCCAAAATTCTGTAAATATTCAATAGAGAGCTTTAAACTTAAGTCCGAGTTTTGAAGTGTGTTATAGTTTTTGGTGTAATTAATACTGATACTGATAGCTTAATGGGTAACATTAATTTATTTAATGAATGTGAACCAAACTTAGGCAGGTATACCGACCACTTAAATTATTGCAACTTGCTTTTGATAAGATGAAAAAAGGGTCATAGAAAAGAAAATATAGTATCATTTTTAGATTACAAAGATGCAGTACCTTTGTAATATTTTATTGCTAATGACCTACGAGTATATATATTAAGAAAAAAAAAAAATATTTTAGACAGCAATGCGTAATCTTTCTTTTTATATATCTTTTGAAGAAGAAAATTATATGATTTACGTTCAGACTTTACTGACAACCTTTGAAAAAAAATATTCCTGTACACGTCAAATATTGCGATCGTGCGTACAACCTATAACGTGGTTCAATTAAATTAACATGGAATTAATTTTAAATAAAGGTATGCCAATCTGTCTATATGTCACTGTTGCAGTAGATGTCCATAAACTGTTAAGTTTACATAAATTTTTACACAGTTTACAATTATACTAACGTGGTTTAACTCAGCATTAGTAAAACTTTAGTCTGCATATTGCTGCATGCATGATATTGTCTTGCATATTTTGAATTAGATGTTGAGTTTGGCAACTTAAATAATTATAACAGTTATCTTGTCTCAAACTATCAGAACTGAAAAGTTTCTACAAAGAGTTTTGTAGAAACTTTTCAATAATAATTCTTCATAACAGTAGAATACCACGAATTTTGCATCAATCTACGTGTTGTGTCTCAAACATCATGTGAGGAATGTGACATGCCATTATAAATCTCATTGAAGATACAGGGCCATCCATCATCGAGAGGAAATGAAGTCTCGACGCGAACGCCGGGTGTCGTGTAGTTGTGCGGCGCCGTGCGATTTCGTGCAGTGTCGTCCAAAGTCGTGCGACTACTGTTTGTAAGTATTTGTTATAATATGTATCATTTTCTCTTTTTGTTATATTAAGATTGGCAATAATCTGAATTTATATAAGATCCTGAAAAATAAGAAACGTAAAGCCTTCGTCTCCAATCCAATCAAGGTTATGACTTTCTCCTTGGCTTGAACTTGTGTGTTTGATATTGAAGACCTAGCTTTGTTAGAAATAAATTGCCAAGACAAGCACATAGCTGGCTGATTATGTGCAATTTTCAATTCTTAAAATATGCTTATAAAACGGAGATTTCCCTTGCATCTAACTATATACATAGTTAGATGCAAGCCATTCTCTGGAACTTACTCACTGGCAGAATATTTGGAATATTCTTTATGACAGCTCTTCTTCTTATTTTGATAGAACTTTTCAAGACACTTAGGTCTGATATGAATAGAATTCTTCTGTCCCATACCTTTTCTACAAAATGTCATATAAATTATTCGACGTCATGCGTTTGATAATTTATCTATGTTATTTTGTGTAAAGTTAATCGTGAGTTTTGATTAGGAAGACTTCATAGATACATAGTCAGTGTGATAATTGACATAGAAATTTAATGGCTTGTCTTCAACATATTTTTATGTCATCAGACATTTATGAGTATGGTTTATTTTACCTTCACATATTCATCAAGTTTAAAAATATAAAACAAATTTGACTTGATGATGATTTCAAAAGCTCACGTTACAAAATATAGACAAATTATTTTTAATATAGACTATTATTTATGTTTCGTACTACAAATCGATTGAACTTGGTGTTTAAACAGTGGCATCGTAATGGCTAAAAATCGAAGTTGCTATCAAGTGATTGCGGGTACGGAATCCACCTACTACACTGCCATCCTGAACGCATTCTCCTAACACAAGCATTAGGTTTAGATTTTTTTAGGGATTAACAACAATATTGTCAATATGTGATCCACGTACTTAGCTAGTATTAAATAAAACAGTTCCAAGAGTCGTCACTTAAGCGTCTTCTGTGAATTAATTTTAATATCACTTATTCAATTCCAGAAAATCAACTAAAACATATTTTTATATTAATATCTCTTCACGGCATTAATTTGATAAAAAGACAAAAATTACATAAGGCATTTACGAAACTTTCATTCTTTAAATTATTTATTATGCGGCCTCTATACAAAATTGTAATTTATATAAGAGTCTTCATCCGAAGTCTTCTTTTTCCTTTTGAATTATGACAGTGACCGATCCTTACATTACTGTCTAAGGAAAACTCTGCACGTTGTTTGCAAATATAATTGCATTAGAGGCACTAGACAGAACTCCTGGTGGAAAACAATTCTACTTAGAACAAAACCAGCACATGAGGTTACTGAAAGGTGTGTTCCTCTTGTTTATTTTAAACCGGAATAGCAGTAACCATATTGAAAATAACAAATATTTTTCAAAAATAAAAAATATTTCAATACATACATTTTTGAAACTGCTTAATTGAAATTAAAAATCAACAAAAAACAAACTAATATTTCCTAGGACAGATGGCTTGAGAGGCATCATGGCAGCCTCTCTTACCGGCTGACACAGTTGCTTACTGGCCATGGCTGCTTCGGGAAGCACCTGTGTCGCTTAGGCCGGGAGCCAAGCCAAGTCCAGAGGATACTGCCCTACACACCCTGGCGGCCTGTCCAGCGTGGAGCCAACAAAGCCACGTCCTCGAAACAGCTATAGGTGTACAAAGCCTCTCGCTAGAGACCATGGTACTAGCCATGGTACAAAGTGAGAGCTCGTGAAATTCGCCTCATATTGCGAGGAGGAGGTGATGTACAGCAAAGAGGTGGTGGAAAGGGAACGGGAGAGGGCATGTCTGTCGGGGGCCGAGGGAGATCCTTCCTAGGCTATAACCTTAACCCCTGGCCACGGACAGCCGTGTAGTTTTAGTCGTTACATACACACACACGTTAAAAAAAAAACAAAAAAAAAAGGACAGAATGCAGACCTGATTGATACATTTATAATATATTAGGTCGGCAACTAATAAACCCGCCATCTTTGTACACAAATTTATTTATTTTTTCAAGTATACAAAATCAAATTATTTGTCAACTATATAAGCACCGTCATTTTCTATCACCTGTCGCCAATGTGTTGGCAGAGACAACCTTCCTCGTAAAAGTTTTTATTTAAAAAAAAAAATATCTGCTAAGTAGTGGGCTAGAGAACGAAATAAATGATAATCGGAGGGCATAATGTCTGGAGAGTACGGTGGGTGAGAAAGCCCAGCAAGGCGAATGTAATTTTTCACGAGTCGCTTTTGCTACATGTGGTCAAGCATTATCGTGCAAAAAGCATACTTTATTTTGATTTTTCGGTAATCTCGCGGCTACTTTATCCAGTTTGTCACAATAAATATTGGCCGTGATTGTAGTGTTAGATGGCAACAGCTCACAGTATATAATTCCGTTTATTCCCCACCACACACCTAAAGGTACTTTTTTACTCGTGTCAGATTTTTGCGTCGGTACTCCTGCTTCTCCAGGTCCAAACCACTGGCACTTACGAGAAAAATTTATGTACATAATCCACTTTTCATCCCCCGTAATTACATCAAACAGCCAGTCATTGGTACGATGATAACTAAGTAGTTCCAGCATCCATAGTAGTTGAAACTCATGTGGCTATCAAATTGAATATTTCCAGGTCTTTTCTAAAGCGTGGAGATATTTTTCTACTGCAGTATGAGAACACTGAAGCTGCTCAACATGAAGTGAACCTGGGATCCTTTTCTATGAGTCTTTTTAACTCATCTACATCTATTGTTCATCAGATCATCAGGTTCATCAGATAGGTAGTTGCCAACCTAATATTTCACGTATTTTAATTCACGTTTTGGTTCAGCTAAATCAACAATTTTTTTGCTATACCTAATACTCCTGAAATATAAGAAACTGATAATGTATAACACAACCATACTACTCGTTCACAGATAGAAAAAAAATATAGAACATTCATGTCTGTTTCCTGAAAAGGTATGGCTTACTGGAATTGGTTAACCCCATAAATGGTGCCAGCTGGTATATTTGTGTCAAATAAAAATGAATTTGATATGTGTCGTCAAATAAATATGACAAACAAAAAAAGTTTTATTTCCTACTCTTTGCACGATGACGTCTGTATGTCGAATATGTTTGTGACGACATATGGACGGATAGATTTACATTTTGTACGGAGTGCATTTGGATCGTGTTGTCAAGGTTAGAATTAATTACATAATATAGTTTTAGATATCGGTGTACTAGTTCTGTTCTGCTAAAAGATATAACTGATCTTCATAATTATGGATTGATACCTGTTATATACATATATTTTTAGATAGTTTTTAGCGTGAGTAGAAGGCTCAGACCTCACAGCTTATTTGCTAATTAACTTTACATTATAACCTTCTAAATAATCCTACGAGTATACTCCTATTTCTTCTTCCTAAACCGCTTGGTTGCAAACTATTACTTTCGCTCTATTACGTTTTTGGTGCCAAATGAAATAGGCAAAATGTATACATATATTTAATACATCTCTAGGTATCCTTCGGGGATCCGTGCAAGAGCGTATGAATATATATATTTACTAAAAAAATACTATTGCGAGGATTTGTTTTACCATACCATTACACATAGGGTGATGAAGGGTTGGTTGTTGTTAAATTTCAAGACGAATCAACAGAACTTGACACATTATTACAAAATAGGGATATAAATTCTTAGGCTAGTGCTGACACCCAGTTATTTGTACACTAAAACTTTAAAACCAACGCTTTTTTCGTGATTGTACAAAAAATTAAATTTAAATAAAAATCTGGCAATACAAACTTTCAAGTACTATGATGAAAAAAATTAAAACAAGTTTTTAACTCGTAATTAAGTTAGCTGCAAAATGTTGGACAAACTTGTTCCAACAAACAATGATATAAGTTGCAAAGTGGCGCTTCTTGATTTTCTAGCTTGTTGACTTGCGCTTGGCAAACTTTGATTATACAACCTAAATTAAATTAAAAATAGTAAACAGCGTAAATATGCTCATTATATTCTCCATTATGAATTTATTTATTGAATTCATTTCCCAAACATTATTTACAAAGCGGAGAATACATGAGGCATCTTTTGCTAACTATTCCATATTAATACGTGGAAGAAAATGCTTGGCACATGAATGGGCTGGCTCAATCGGAGTAATGCCAGGGCCGCACAGGAAACCGGTAGACAAACTATGCCTACATTGTATTGTCGAGTGAGTGAGAGTACCGGAGACCTAATAGCCCAGTACACCATTATGATATAGGGGGACAAACAAACAATCAGGTCACCTGATGGTAAGTGACAACCTCCACCCATGGACACCTTTAGCTCAAGAGTCGTAGGCCTGCTGCCCACTTTTGAGGGTGATGAGGGGGGAGGATGAGGGGAGAGGAAAGAGGTTGGGCCTCCACACTCAGTTGCCAATACACAAAATATAAAACACAAAAGACAAAATTTCCATCCCATTACCTGGGTGATTGGAACTCCATCACTGGGCACGTTTCCAGAAGCTTTATCTTGTGTCTCACGGAATCGAACTAAAGACCTCTAGCTCGGCTGTCAAGACTACTAACTACAAGACAAACAGGCCAGTCAAGACAAAGTCAGTCAATTATTTAACATGTGTTACAAAGGTTGAAACCTACAAACCAAAAAGATAAATTTTTATTTTAGATACATTGAGGGTTAGTTCCCAGAGAGACTGTAGGTAATTGGTATAATAACGCAGGACGACAGTGATATGCAATCCGCTTGAGGGCCGGACGGTGGTGCAAATAGCCTCACCGAGGTGTAATAGCTCGCTGCTAGGAACCAGTGAACAGTGAAAATGATTCTCCGGTCTTGGATATTCATATTGAAGTTGATGACTTACTAATCGAGAGTCAAACAAAGTAATGATTGGAGGCTGATAATATTCCGTTATTGGCTATAGGAAGCAAAGGAAAGTAACAGTTTCTGTTACATGTTATTTTGGTTCATTTATTTGTTCTTGTAATTAAAATGAAAATATTTCTTTGTTAGAAGATCAGCCGCACAACTTCAAAAAGTCTTTACATGATATTACGAGTAACCTACAACAATTTTGCACTGCAGTGTTTCTGTCAGTGAAAACGGTGTGAAGGACAGTATAAGTGATAACTGGATATAACCAGTTATGAACCAGTCAAACAATACATTTTACGAACACCTATTGTTTGCCTCATTGATAAGGAATGATTAAAATTAGTATTGTTACTAATGATGTCAGAATCTTATGTTATTTAAAACTTACTCTTTCCATTTGATAAATATTGTACAATAAAACAATAACAAAAGTACATGAATTGCCGAGGCTTTGGGGGTCGACCGCAATGATCGGCCCAGTTCCTGAGTAATTCAGTGGCCTGTCTACCTTCCCGTCCCTTGTAAAAAACATCGTATCAATTTGTACCGGCAAAAGAAAACATTCAAATGTCCGCTTCTCAAGATATATTCCTTTTCACATCCCACCTTCAAAGCTTATATTTTTTAAGCGGTGTGGAGTCTACGACGTAGCATATTGCTACGCCGTAGCAATATGCGTATTAAAATTATAATATTCAATATGTTTGAATATACAGTTGGAAGGTACATTTTTTAAATTATATTTAGAGTAACATATTTTTTTTAACTTGTGGAAGTATATTTTTATAAAACTTTTATTTTCATTTTATCCTTTAAAAAGTCAACTATTGCACAAGGAATTATTCCCATGGCCTTGGGAATTTACAGATATACATAAAAAGCATCCAGGCTCGGAAGAAGTATTTGTGAATCACACAATTTTTTTGTCCTGTGTGGGAATCGAACGCAAAACCTCCGGCTCGGCAATCAGTCACTAACCACTAGACCAAGAATCTATATTATTTACGTTTCATTAAATAAAACTCTAAACAGTCTAAACACACATGGAGTTACTTTCACGTTCATTATATAAGTTTGGATAGCAGTTATTGATAGACAGTCATACCACAAAATGAAAAAGTTTACTAACTTAACTGAAAAATCCTGAAAAAGGTCAACATTTAATAGTTCGTCAGTGTACTCAGCGAAACCTTTTCTGATAGAAGTTTTAAGTGAAATGTGACACCATAAAAATGTGCCGTACCTTTGGGCTAAAGTAAACTTCAGTTTTGTAGCCGAACCCCTTGTGTCACGTTACTGCAATTATTTTGGTACATGATCTTTTTAAAATTCCAAATATAAACAAAAACTTATTTTCTATATCGTCTACAGAATGTTGTACTTTTTTTAAATGATTATTGCTTCTTCAATAGCTGGTGATAAGGTTTTCGACTTAAATTCAAATCCAGATCATCTTTTCTTTCTATATTATAGATAGACAGATGAACAGACGGGCCACCTGATAGTGAATGACAACTGCCGCCTATAGACACCTACAACTCTAAGAGTTGTAAGTGCGCTGCACGCCTAAGAAGGTAACGAGGGACGGAGGGATGCGTGGAGGGGAAAGAAGAGGGGGCAGATAATCGGAGGGGAACAGGAGAGGGGAAATGAGTGGGTTAAATATAAATAACTTATTTGTATTAAAAAAAATACATGTTGTTTTTGATCATCACGTCTGTCAAACCAAGTCAGCAAATGACGTCTAAGTTAAAAGTTAAGTTGAGCAGGGTACAATATTTGCTTGCTTCACTTTGTTAAAACAACTTTAACCGAATATTTTTCAGTCTAAATTAAAAATTAATTTGAAATCCCACCGAATAATAAAAATAAGCTAGAAATCTAGATGCAGCGTGAAATGTGATACTGAATTTTATGATGGTCGCTGCGATGGGAATTCGCCGCCGCACATGGAACAAAAAGATTTAACTGTAACGTCCTGTACGTGAAGCACTACCAACATGTGTGAATCGGAGAAACGAGCTCCCATACTTTTTAACATAGCACTCAGTTATGTTATACTGCTACAGTACTTTATATCTTTATATATATAATTCTTCTGTGAGTGTGTATGTCACTGAACTACTCTCAAACGACTGGACGGATTTTGATGAAATTTTTTGTGTGTGTTCAAGGGGATCTGGGAATGGTTTAGATTCACAAATCAGCCCGGCAGATGGCGCTGCAGTCGGTATCTAGGTTATTTATCTATATTGATCCTAATCGCTTGAAATATCATGCAGGACAACGTCTGTATATATATAATATTTAATGGTGACGAATTTTTTGATTTATGTTAACGTTAAATCTTTTGCATATCGCTGTCGCCTGATAAAGACATAATCTTGCAACAGCGGCAATGGTGTCATTCTTTTTAATACAGAAATATGGTACTATTCTAGTATAAATTATCTGTAGTCAACTGTCAGTACTCAAAAATAAACATTTTACATGGGCCACACTGAAAGTTTTTAGAATAGGCCAGTACGAATAGCAGCTGATGAAAAATTTATTTAGATGAATCTGTAAATGAGTAATAATCATAATAATCTGTGATGTGGATTGAAATTTGACTTGACTAGACAAAATTATATATGATTTATTACGACTTTCTTTGCACTAGACTTTTGTTAGCATGTCACTATAAAGCCAAATATCGTGCCACGGTTTACAACTTGAATGAGCTTAACCGTGGATGAAGCACACTCACTGATGATTTTCGAAAAGAATGTACTACTACTACACTACACGACTACTGAAAATAACGCGAGTGCTGTGCAGCTAATGATAGAAACTGATAGAAGGTTGACATATGTAAAGGTTCGGACAGCTTTAGGCATCGGTATGAGTCAAAAAGTCTTACATGAAAAGTTAGTAGTGGTAGTGTAGTATAGGTGGCGTTCAATGCTTGAAAAGTATAACGGAGGTGACTCGAATGCTGTATGTGACATCGTCACAGGTGATTAAAGCTAGATATATTGTTAATATATGCTGATTTTGCCGAAAAAATCAGAGAAGGGCAGAAGTCAAGGGAATAAGATGATTGGCTCGTTCTTTGGATGGAAGGGGCATCGGACATACGCAACAATCATTCTAGAAAATAAAAGGACTGTTACTGCCTATTGGTATGTCAGTCATTGTTTACCAGTCTTCTTGGAAAATGTAAGACCGCAGCGCTCAAGAAGCAGGATCTTCCTTTACCACGACAACGCTCTAGCTTACTCCGCCAGACGGACTATCAAATATTTGTTTATTGAAGGTGAGGAATTATTAACTTAACTAACTAGTCTTATATGAATTCGTTTTATGAACCCTAAAGATGCAGTGGATGTGTGAAAAAGGTGCGGAAGTGTGGGCACACTGCTTCAGTCAATGGTTCCATCGCATGCGACAGTGCTTAGAAAAGAACGGAGACTACTTATTAGCGATAAAAATATTAAGAGGCTTCTATATCATTCTGTTCTTTATTTTCTAAAAACTTTCAGTGTAACCCCCTTTTATAAAAACACTCTAAATACACCCTTCTTTTTGTTCAGTCAGGTGAAAATAAAACTCCAGCAAGTCAGTCTAACTAATCAATCGACATCACCGCCACAATAACGGTCGTACAAACTGAAATAAAAGTCGTTCTGGGACGTGAGAAGATCTAAGTAGTACTCCACAGAATTTACGAGTACTCGCATCTTATTTCGTCCGGTTTAATTAAACCTACCCTAGTACATTAATATCAATTATGGTAATCCGACCAGAGTGGATTCAACTGCCGACCTTATTCCACTATTCCGTTGGTTTGTGGTACAAGATTTCAATACAGCGATTTGTAGGAGACCTTGCTTTTGAACATTGCTATTATTTACCTAAAGTATGAAAGTTATACTAGCACTGCCAACTTTATTATATTTTAAGTTATGGAGGCAAACATAAGATGGGTATCTTCATCGTCAGTGTCTACGACCCCCCATGAACACCTACAACAGAGGAGTCGCGAGTGCGCTGCCCGCCTTTTAGCGTGGGAAAAAAGGAGATGGGTAGAAGAGAGAACGGGAAGAAAAAGAGGAGAAGCTGATTAGGCAACCTCACTCACTCGGTGAAAGACAACGTACGCATTGCTTAACATCCAATTTTCTATGTGTTCCGATTGTGTGTGAAGCTTACCGGCCGGAGTATTACCACGGCCGGTAAGCTTCACACACAATCGTGCATCGTTAGCAACGTTCTCAAATGTTAATAAAAATCTTTAACGTTTTATAACAAATGTGTAATTTCGACAAACTACAAATTTATTTTAAAAACCTTTTATGTTATCCTAACTAATCAAAAGACTGCTTTTTTTTTTTAAGAAAAGCTTCTACAGTAAGTAGAACAGAAGTGAAACAGAAGAGTGCTTGTAAAGTTAAGGAAAGTCTACGAGTAGATTATTTGGAAGTACAGTAGACTAACCATGTGCCTCATCCATATAATACTATGCTTGGAGAATACAACTAATATAATTTACTTCTGCTATAGGGTTGTCACCACATAATGTAATAAGGGTATTGTACATATTCCTAGGAACCGATACGCTTGTAAGGAAATTACCGTCACCCTGACTTTGTACAGCTTACAGAAACAAACATCTATATATTTGTTAAGTTTATTAAAATAAACACTCCTTTCAGGGTCACACAAACAGTTGATACCTTTTAAATCAGTATAAAGGTAGAATCGTTTCAAATATTCTCTTGCAAAGAAACCTTAAGGGCTTCTCCTGGCCTTTTATGTAGCAATCATAGCCTTCGACAAACTTTACGTTCCTTTTGAATACGTACAATTACGAGCAATAACTCGTTGTGAAATTGATTTTGAATAGTGTTGTATTACTTCGAAACTTTAAATCGATAGAATCTATTTTCTATCGAAATTGTATATCGAATTATTGAATACTGTTTATAAAGAACACATATAACAAATTTATACAGAACAATATATTTGATTTGTAAAAGAATTAAAAAAAAAAGAATTGAAAATTGTATTAGGCAATATGTATGTATATCTATTTGTAGAATAGGGCCACCCTATCTCTTCCTGGTGGTGTCATATAAGGCGACTAAGATATCGGGCTGTTATCTATCAGACAGTATGTATACAGTCATACTTGCAAGCCTTGCAACCTAAAACGTTAATGGTACCAGGTGGTATTTGTAGTTGGCAAAATGTGGGTGTTTAATAGTACACCTCTGCCTACCCCTAAGAGGATATAGACGTAAGCGAATGTATGTGTATATATGTTAAAATAACAACAAATAAATTAAAAATATCTCTCAAAAATTATATTCCAGCTCTTAAAAATGACGTATAGTTTAGTTTACGTTCATTTTATAGATCAACCATCAGAACTATAGGACTTTTTTAAGTCCTACATCATCATAAAAAGCAGTTCATTCTGAGAAAATAATATACATTGAGTTCGACTTTTTGAGTATATGAACTCTTAAACCCCTGCTTTATCTCCACGGTATATCGTCTATAAAACATATAAGATGTTTGAGCACTTCACCTCTTGTAGTAAAGAAAACTCATTAACTAAACATCTCATTTAGAACAAACTTGTTGAGATATTAACTTCTAATCTAATCCCCTGAAGTTATGTCGTATAGCATACTTACAATTTTAACAAGTTGTGTACATATTAATAACAGCATACTTCAATTTGCAGTTATAGAAATATGAAATCAAATTTTAGATAATCGATTCTTTAATCAAATTCTCATCACTAGTGATTGTACCAAAGGATTTCAGATACAAGCGTTAGTATTACTGTACCTACATATTTTATGTAAAGACTTTTATGAAGGCAATGAAACGCCGCAAGATTTTAGAGTTATGGAGTCGTTTTGCTGCGTGAGATGAAGTATTCGCAAAGTATGTAGTCAGCACACTCAGAATGAAAATGATAATTTAAGGGCACTGCTATTTTGGGGTATGTTATTCTATACCTTTATGGGTCTCTTCGTGAATCATTGAGTGTTTTGCAGAGAATTTAATAAGCTCTTATCACTGGACACATATTCTAGTGCTGCCTTTTAGATTTTCTGTGTATGTATACGGGTCTTGTATGACTCTATATATGTATATTATTGTAATAATAAATAATAAAACCCATGGGAAGATATGGCGTGGCCCTATTCTGCTCCAACTAACATCAAATCTAATCAAATGTAAAATCATGTTTATATAAAATATCTAAGAGAATATTATTACTTTAGTAAGTAATACTAAGGCGCGTACACGTTATTCCAAGCAGGGTAATATCACACCTTTGTTTGTCCTTCAAAGGAACTTCCAAGAAGGTAGCGGTATGACTGCAACATGACCGAGAGAAAGAGACATTTTAAGGGTAAACGACTTACGGTCAAAATATGTTTACACATGGTTAGTTCTTAATAAAGTTTTGTTAATTTATATCTTTAACTGGGTATGCATATGATATTGGCCTGTTAGTCAAGTGGTTACTTATTCTGACTACTGAGCCAAAGCATCGGTCTCACAAAAAATTTGTGTGACCGACCAATAGCTGCCCCGAAAGATGTCCTTTTCAACAAAAAATAAAAGAAAAAGATGTGCCTTATCGACAGTGAGTGAATAGTGCAGTAATGTTTTGTTCTAGGGCAGCACTTACATATATTTTAACGGTCTTGTAGTTTTAAACTTTTTTTTATGTAATAAAGAGGGAGTGGCGAACAGACAGGTCACCTGATGGTAAGTATCAACTGCAACTCAAGAGTTGTAAGTGCCCTACCCGAATTTCAAGGTGATAAGGGATGGTGGAATGCGGAGAGTCAAAAGAAGAGATGGGAAAGAGAAGAGGTGGATGAGGGGAGGGGAAAGAGGATATTTTGAAAAGGGCCTCCGGAGACCTCATTAATTTCAGAGAAATACAAGGCAAGCGTTGCTTCACAACCGTATGTCTGTGAGGCCGTGGTATCGCACCGGTCAAGCCGGGCCCATTCATGCCTAAGCATTGCTTTTTTAAATGATCTTTACGTGATTTTGTCCGTATTTGGAAGAGAATATTTTAAGAGTACATTTATCTGTTAAGCAGAAACCCTTCGCAACTGACACGACCCTAGTTTAATTAGGAGCGGTACTTGAAATGGTAAGTATAAAGTATGCTTTACTAAATGTTTAGTAGACGAGAACGTCTACTAAGTGCTGCATTTTTGTCTTTACGTTCAATATTATTTTTTCATTATTTTAACACATAAATAAATGGTAATGTTTTTAGACACTGTCCAGATTATAGCAATAAAATAACTTCATAACATAACCCTCCAATTCCAGAGGCAAAAATTAAACCACACGTAATTGCGTCATATCAAACTAGGGCTACCAGACCGCAGAATTTGTGAGTTTTGGTGAAAATAAAAAAATCAAAAATGACATGCTTGTCAACTAACCAAGATTAGACTGCTAAAATACTATGTAGTATGCGCTATATAATATTTTTTAAAAGCATAAATAATTATTAAGTAAATTAAAGTGTTAAACTACTTTCTGACATTATAAATACTATTTATATATGTTTATATATTAGTAGCATTATTATATTAAGAACACATATTCTTGTCGGGAATATCCGTATAAAGTGTGTTTTTAATGACTAACAAATGACTAAGTGATAAGATCGCCAATTGTTGTATATGTACACTTATCTATAGTTTTCAGTTTGTTGTACAATAAAGGGATAAAAATAAATAAATAAAATCTTACTAAAAAGCAAATACATCGTCAGCCCGTTTTCTAGTAACTAAATGACGTAGAAAAATTATTGAAGCAGAAGCAATTTATTTGTTATTCTTTAAATAACCCAATATCATCGCCCGCAGTTTCACCTGCTTTTATAGTCACCGCTTCGCTCTTAAGAGTCGTAATGTATGTAGACTATATCAATAGAACAATTATAATTTTGATGCCACAGTTTATAATCAACATGGTTCACAAAATGTTTACAACAGCAAAATGTTTAAAGTTTTGATATTCAACGCAAGTTTCTTTCTTATTTTTTACGTTTGACAACCCTGACCCGAACGCAGTCGCATCTTTATTAACCCTAAAATGTTTACGTGGAAAATTATTTGACGTCGAGGTGTGTTCAAAAAAATATGGCAAAAAGGTATCCAGTGTAGGACAGTCGGAAATAAAAAGGTCGTCAGTGGAAAGCTGCGGATGTCTGCTAATAAAGGAAACAGGAATCAGGCTGGTGTACTCGTAGAAGGAACGGTTTTATTATTATGACGCTAACGTTGGGAGTTATATTTTTTTGAAAGTTCTTAATGTTTTATTCGTGTGACAGTGTATTTTGTACAGTACTTAGTATTGTTAGTGTTGAGTTCATATGTGATAATAAATTTAATGTCGCTAAAGTAGCAAAAAGTTATTAACCAAAATTTTTTTTTCAATGTTGGCAAAAAGTATGCGTTCGAAACGCCTGTGCGTACCTTTTCGAGGACCTATATCCTATACCCCAAACATATATACATATGAATCGAACATGTTCGACTGCACGGATGGCGTAGTGGTTTAAGTGGTCACCTCGCCACTATACTACCGCTCCGAGTGTTGTGGGTTTAATCTCCGCATGGGACAATACTTTGTGCAATCCTCAAAGTGTTGTTCTGAGTCTGAGTGTCCTTTGTATCCATTGTTAGAATGTTTGTAAAGTCCCCCGCGACACGGGAATTAATCCTCATGAGGGAGTTGCCTTTTCAAAAAAAAAGAAAAAAAAAGAGAAAGGTTTACTCCACCAAGAACCACACTGGACGGAATTCCCAATCAGTCGATCCAAAGTTAAAATATGTTGCCATTTTGTATAACGACGATTTATAAATTGAAACCCTTTTTAAAATTCTGATATTCAAGATTTTGGGTAAATTTCTGAATTTCAGTCCGTTCCCTGAAAATTTGTTTAGCGGAGCTTATAATCAAATCAAAACCGATACAGGGTTTAGCCAAAATTGTTCTGACCTGGTTAAAATGTAACTCTAAAAGTTTATATGTATTAGAACGTGAATGCCAAAAACAATTAACATCAATGAAGTAGGTTTTCTTATTTCTTTTCTTCAATACAGTTTTGTTGTGTGTCAATGTTTTTTTATGTCTTCGTCATTTGTAAATCACTTTAGAAAATTTTAAATAGAAAATTCTTTAAAATAGTATAGTACTCGTTTGGTTCTGTTTAATTTATGGACGAAGATAGTTTTTTTTTTCTTCTTCTAGAAAACTACAGAATTTGAAATGATTATTGGGTCACAAGACCTTGAACTTTGACAAACACAATAAAAAGAAACCAATTAACACCCAGAAACGGGACAACTATTTTTGGCACACACACACATCTTTTTATATAAATATATAATATAGCAATACTTTCGGCTTATCAATTTTTGTATTCATTAGCCTCCGACTGGACGTTCATTTTCGAATTTTGAATTGTAGTATAATTCAGTGCCGGACTTTAGAATCTGTCTATACTTCCTTCCAAAATTCCTTTAAAACCAACTGTCTTTAAATCAAATGTAAAGCTATGTAACAATTCAAGAACTTAAACTCAATAACATCTTAAAAAATACAGCACCATCAATAAATATATCAAGAATTTCAGTAAATGCATTCCCCGAAAAACTTAAATACATATGTACTATCGTTACTCAAGTAACCCGATCGAGTTGGAACGCTTGAGTGAACGTACAAAATTGATTCGCAAGGGAAGCTCCGCAATCCGGTCGGGTTATATTGTGTTAAATCACATGTACTCGCCGATGTAAATAAAAGAGTACACTCGATTTTTAAATACACAATATGTTTGTACGAGAATTTGTATTTGATGATAGGGATTTCGATATGGGAGTTATTGGTTTTGTTGGAATGATGGAAATGTGGTTATATTGATATTTAGGACTTCAATTAAAATCGAAGGGAAATACATAAATTTCTTCTATATAATAAAAGCACGTGTGGACATTATTAGAATTATTTATTATTTAAAGGTATGTTATGGTACACATTATGTGTAATGTCGGATAGTAAGCGGTTATCGGTGTTAATCTCCTTACATATATTTTTTATGTTATAAGAGCAAACGAGCAGACGGGCCTGACGGTAGGTGACTACCGCCGCCCATGGACATCTACAATTCAGAGGTCAGTAAAAAAGTTATCTTGAAGGTTTGAGGGTCGCACTACCATCTCAGGCCTGCTATTAGTAGGGTAACAGAAAAACCCTAAAAACGTGTATACAAACTTGCCTTACTCTATAAAACCCTTTGCTCCGTATAAATGTGAGTGTTTTAGATCGCTGCTTTAAAAATAAGCTTTAATTTCTAATCCTGACAGTGTCGCTGTAGGTCACTTCATTCCTTAATAAAGGTCCCCCGCCAAGTCCGAAATTGGTTGCTAAAATACACAAGCTATATTATTATTAAAAAAAAAAAACGACGGAATCGTTACTCTCAAGTCCCCATTTGTCTGTGGTGTTATTAGTATCTACAATGGTGTTTCCCAATTCTAAGACCTCAATTTAGCTCGAGTACTTGAGCTCTCCTGTACCTTTTCCACTATTTATTTAGACACTTTACAATATCTCATACACTCTCGCTTCGGATCATGGATAGAATCTTGCTCCCTAGCGAAAGGAACACTTTGAAACACAAAAATAGTTATTAATACACTTACAGCACAGAATCGTACACTACAATAAACTGTTTTAATTTAAATACGATACTTAAAACATATTGATGGTAATATAAGTGATATTAAACGTTCAATAATTAATTTATTTCCATTAAATATTGATTGAAGTGTGTAACTGTTTTATTATTATTTCGTAGTAGGTACTTTGCAATTAAACTGCTGTGAAATTTTCATATTCATATTACATTATCCAGTAAAGTCAATAGTTTCGTGCACTTAAAAGCTCAGGGGCAAACGAACAGACGGGTCACTTGATGGTAAGTGACATTTTCCGTCCCCTTTCGTCGGACATACCACCATACCAGTCGTGGGTATACCCGGGTCCTCTGCAACAGAGCTAGTTGTGACGAAACACCAAGTGGTTTTAGATGGGTTTACAGACGGAATAAAAAAGGCATATAAGTAGATAGCATATGCATACACTACATACTAACGAGCTTCAGCGTGCGTAACCTGAAAACTAAGTTTTTTTTTAATTTCTATCTCCACTGCAGTATACTATCAATACCATACAGCGAACAGATGAGTACACTCAAAATTAAATAAACACATGTTCAATCACATTATATTTATAATATTATGTAAGGCGTACACTGCAGTGCCTGTTTCATTTATATGTATACAGTTCGTACCATCTGGCTTCTGGACGGTGCGAAGATGCAATTGTTCCGCCTGGCGTGCCCACTAACCAGGTTGGCCGTCATTACACTACATACATACATATATGCCAAGTTAATCTGCACCTATGTGGATCACTAGGGTGAGCTTATTGACGTTACACTCTAATTATTATGCAGTAATGTTTTGTTAACGAGTTCAATAAAACATTGAATTATGTGGATGGCCTGTAAAACATTTATTTTTAATTTGAAGCTGGAGAAGTGTTTGTATACTTGTAGTATTTTAATTTAGAAACTTGTATTTACTTTATTAGTTTATTACGAAAATGTAGAACTAACATTTTAATATTAAATTCATGGATTTAAATAAAGAAGAATGTTACTTGTAGCGTTTTTATGTAGGTGTATATTAACAATTTTAACCACATTGATTGACTACAATTGTTTTTTGTAATCATGAAGGAAACACTATCCATTTAAATATTTGAAAGTTATAAAGACGTTTTAAGTTTCATAATGGGTGTCTTTATTTTAACAAACAATAACTAAAAATACTAATAATGTGTGATAAACGCTGCTAGTATTCTTTAAAAAATAAAACTACTAAAATTTGACACCCTTGGTGTTGAAAACGTACATGACTACGTGTCATTACTTTACAATAAATTATTTAAATCTTATATTTAAAAGACAGAATTACGTACATTGTCTTTCAAAATAGGGTAAACACAAAATCAGAGAGAGCTTAGTTTAACATCGCCACGTTAGACACTCTAATACGAGGTTGTAAACATAACCAATACTGCAAAGCGGCATGAATTTCCACATTTCGGCAGCACGTTTCTAAAACCACGGAACGCGATTAAGTCTACTACACAACGCTATTACAGCAAACTATAGAACCGGTTCGAAGCGGCGAGTACCGGTCCTGCTCAGCTCTAAACTGGTTAAGACCAGCTCCGTCCGGAAATGTTCTTTACTACTCGTTAATTTAATCGTCCGCAGCAAATTCAATTCCGCTTCGTGCGAAGGATTTTTTAAGATTTTAATGATGTTAATAAGTGATATAATTGTACGTGTAAATAATGGGTCGTATTTACATCGACAACGATTGGTATAAAGGATTTAAATTTAAAGTAAATCATCATCATATTTTAGTAACACCACATGAATTATGTAAAGCGATAATGATAATCACAAATCTTATTATGAAAATGGACCGATACAGCAAATATTGAAAGAGGACTGACATGATTGAAATTACAACTGACATGATTAAATACCAAGAATGTTGATGGAAGGTTTGAATTTGTACGAAAATGTACTTGAATAATTCACTTTAAAAAAGTAGACACCCGACTTTAATGCCACCAGCCAAGCGACTTATATCATAAAATTTAATACTTATATGGTTTTATCAATGATGCCACTGTCAGAACTGGCCCAAATTGAAATGGACCAAACGTGTAGCACCAGCTTTCAAATAAAAAAAAAAAACATCAAAATCGGTTCACCCAGCCGAAAGTTCTGAGGTAAAAAACATAAAAAATAAATATAGTCGTATTGAGAACCTCATCCTTTTTTGAAGTTGAAAATAAAAAAAAAACATTGAAATTGACACAAATAATGAAAATTGGTTGATTATTCACGCATATACATACCAGAAACATATTTATTCCTTAGCGGAAAGGGAAGATATTTTCTGAAAAAAGTTAAAAGATACCTATTTGTATATTTTCATCAACCGACTTCAAAAAGGAGGGGGTTCTCAATTCGATTCTATTTTCTTTGTTCGTTACCTCAGAACTTTCGACTGCGTGAACCGATTTCTATATTTTTTTTTTATTTGAAAGCCGGCGCTTAACGGTGGTCCCATTTTAATTTGGTCCAGCTCTGACAATGACATCCATGTGAAAACCATATAAGTCTTAAATTTGCATTAAGCATGTGCGCGACAAATGGAGGAATAACTCAATGTCACGTATATCGATTTCGATGATTCTTTATTGGAAAGGATATACTCCAAGGGTAGTTAGATGAGAATTTGGGGTCCAGTTGTGACAATGGCATCCATGAGAAAGCCATAATAGTCTTAAATTTAATGATAGACGTATTGAAGTCGCTTGTCTACTTTAAAAGTCCAATTATTATAAAACATATTTCAATTGTTAAATTAGGCATGTACTTCATTTCTTCTTTGAACTTAATTATTTCCCTTTCCATCTAAACCCCTCGCTTAGTAAAAAAATACAATAGAGGTGTTTAGATTGTTAGCAAAAGCTGACACAACATAATTTGGCACAAGTTTATCGTTTTTCCTTATATATCAAAGAAAACGTTGAAACACTCATTAGTTACGTAACTGTTTATTCCACGGCTTTTAACCGTATGTTCGTGCTTAAATTTCTGTTCTTGTTATATTTAGAAAAAAAAACTTATTCTTATTCTGCTTATTCTTCAGCTTATTCACCAGCAAGTAATACGTATCTAAATTTAATTTTCAAAAAACACAATTTACCATAAAAAAAAACAGGTACTAATATTAATACAACATATAACCCTTTTTTTTGTGTGGAAACCCCCACGGGTCATCACCTAACTGGGGCATTACGGTGAAATGGTATGTCGGACTCGAACCGACTAAAACCACACAGTGTTCCGGCATGAAGTCTTCTGGCCGGAGCCTCAGAAAGGTGGCCAGTGTACCCTAGAAAGGATATCCCTGTGAACCCCGACAGACTTGTCCGCCTGTTGGAAGCGACTTCGCTATGGTTTAATGCTCTGATTTAAAGAGATGTGCGCGGAACACGTCGTGCTACCATCTCGGGCCTGTGCCTCAGGCTAGCGCTCATGAAGGCCGGAGATCATTTTGCGCTCTCCGGCGCCTGGTGCGCCTACTGCGGGACGGAAGAGTGCTACTTCTATACTATTCCGTTCCACCGCCTTCTTGGTCTGCATCGCTAACTCACAGAATGAGGCGTCGGAATCCCATGCACTCTCGCACTGGATCATGTACATAACTATGGTCTCCAGCGAGAGGCACAACATATAATACCTACTAACAGCTAGACAATAGTTCTAAATATATAGTAATAAAGATAAACCGAGTAATAAGTGTAATTTAAGTAGTCAAAATAATACCACCTCAGGGCGCTACAAGAATATCTTTAGGTAAAGCTCGACTTAAATTTCAGTACTCAAGGTCTGGTATCACCTTGAGCCAAATGAAAAGAACCAATTTTAATCAATTCCTCTCACTACGGATGAAAATTCTTTTTACAAAGCCGTTTGAAATCCAAAGATTTAAACTTGACAGTATTATTCTGGTGAAATTAAAAGTTAACTCCGTCTGGCGTCCAATGACTTAATGGTATTTCAGTGTTTGCGTTTCGTTTCTGTTTTCACTCTTAGGCTCGCCGTTCACTGGTATAAAAGTACAGCACAGCGCTCACTGAGTTTATAGTTTTGTTATTATATTTTTTTTTCTATAAGACAACTCCCGCACTAGGACTATTTCCTGTGTCACGGGAGACTTCACAAACATTTGAGGATTACACAAAGTGTTTTCCCGTACGGGGATCGAACCCACAACACTCGGCGCGGCAGTGTAATTATTTAGTATTTTATGTTCATATCTATTACAAGAGCTTATCGATTTGGATCCAATCATACGAACTGCACATGGAGGTACGAGTTACGAAGTAGACAGTATTGTGTTTGTGTTTCACCTTGGTAGTTACAAAAATCTGCATTAAAAACACATATACATAATTATAGCAAGTACATTTTCGTATTTGTTATATTTGATTTAAAAAGGAGTTTCTATGTCAGGCTGTATGTATTTTTATGTTTGTTAAGCGGTTTCTCCGCTAATTGTCTAAATATTTTTCTTATTTTGATTTTTAGAGTATACTCCTTTGTAACATAATCAGGATTTGATTATTGGATACTAGAGAAATTGGGAATAACTTTTTCAACTGCACGATTTTACCTTTCAAAGTATTGCGCAAAAGAAGTGGAAAGGTGCATTGAAATAAGTTATCAATTTTTAAACTTCACACTAATATATATTAAAATATTAAAAAAAAATCTCTTGTACCGCAGCGTGTAACTAAGTCAATGGACGTCAGGCCTTAAGCCAAAGCTACCCTCGGATTGACTCGTTTTACACTCACTCAGTGTTGAGTTCATTTCTTTTTGTGTAAAATGAAGCTTAATAATTTCAAAAGCTCAGATCACAAGGAGTATAAATTTGACCATTTCATAAGGCATTGTCTTTGTTCTAGTAGATACGATTTTGGTTCGATAGAATGAGTTAGAATCAAACTAAAAATTTTATATATAAAATATGATTCAAAATATTTAAAGCATAATTCGGGGTAGAGGGCACGAACCTTTCGGTTACAGTAGAATCGTGTAACATTCGCTCACAATGCCCAGTCCATCCGTATAAGAAATTTCCCCTTGCTTCCATTAATATATGTATATATTTATATGCACATGCATGGCTTTGAAACAGCACTGAATTATAAAATTGAAAATGATGCACAGTACATTCAATAACCGCCTTACAGAAAAAAAAGGTAAACAAATTGGACTCAATAGAATACAATATGTAGCTACGATATGATCCCGGAAAACAGCCTGCGGCCTTATTCATTTAGATATTAGCGCCACTTCTAAAGGATCAATCAATATGCCGACCCCAAATGAATCAAACATTGTCAATCAAATTAAAAGGGTACATTTAGAAAACGGAAAGAGGAATGAATATCCTGTATCAATCCATCAAAGTAAAGATAATTAAATGCTGACACAAAAATATTACAGTTGATGCATTTTTCAATTCAATTAGTGAGATTCGGTGTTGTGTATTGATATCAAAATGAATTAAAGCTGTGAAGCAATTTTGATCTTTATATGTATACAATCTTTATGTAAGTGTATACTGAACAGTAAGTATTTCCAAGTATTTACAACTGACCTGAATTTATTTTAAAATTTGATGTTCTAAATACTGTTAATAACATATGGGTAGCTTCCATGTAACATTAACTTCTTATTCAACTGAAAAGCTGTTGTTTTAAAGCTCAATTTGTACATGGACCTTAAGAGACTAAGTATTAGCTTGTGGCTAAACTAACGTACTTACAACACCCATAAAGAAAATAAACTTTACAGGAACGCGTTATATTGGATGTCACTTATGACAGTAAGGGCTTTTGATGGGATATTTTTATTGTAAAGTGGAAAACGAGCAGCGAGTCATTGGTCTTTCAGTATCCTCACTCTCATTTATTGAAACACAATGCAAGCATTACTTCACAGTTAGTATTTTGTTTCTGTTAAGCCGTCTTCTTCGTGCCTAATGCTTATGTCGAACAACAAAATTGTGTAATTCTTCAATATTTTATTACATTAATTATGTAACAACAATATAATATTGTATTGATATATTTAACACAGAAATGTTTACGCCCCATTCTTCAAGGATATAACTGACACCTTTGAGCGCCTCACCTTAAATAATAAGGGGCGTGAATTCGATTTAGGAACAAATATTTGTTCCTAGCGTTAGCACATACTCGTATGATTTATGTAACACACTACTTCAATATTTAGTTTGAGTGTTATTTATTTACAACTAGACTAAGAAAACATAATGGAAATTGAATATAAGCAAAGGTAACTAGGTAAGATAGGTTGATTATGTCGACTAATCTTATTTCATTTTATTTGGAAAACTTAGAGTTAAGCTCCTAAATATATAACAAGCAAAATTTACGAAGGCCAATTACCAGTTTTCACAATTAGCACTGGTTTATATAAAAATTGTGTTTTTTCGGATTATAAATAATACGTCTATCAATTATAGCTAAAGAAAAATAACAGGCACTTATGATTCCATCATGAATTACATGATAGAATGAAGTACAATGATAGCTTTTAGTTGATAAATACATACGTGTCGATGTCTTCTGAGAGAATATTAAATGTAAATACACGGATCAAAAAGTTATTTTATCTTTATGTAGTTTGAACACGGGATATATGAAATAATGTGAAGCTTTCGGAACAAAATAAGCCTGGTTTACAGTCCGGATGAACTTAGCAACTCAGGACAGTCATTAATACCATTTACTATTTTGAAATATATACCAAGACAGCAATACATATATTTTCATTAAACGTTAGAATTTTTTACACCTCAAGAATTATCAACAAATCGTATAAAGCGTTTCTGAATACGTTCGATTCTGTCTTTGTTTATATTACAGTGAGGATTTCATACCTGCGATGCGTATTCTGAATGACTCCGAACAAAGGCGCAATAAAGTGTTTTTTTTTTTTATATATTTTTAAAGTCACTAAAGAATCTAATTTAACACATAGCATTTTTATTATGCGGTCAATATAGGTGCCAAATAATAGTTTCGATACTAGAATCAATTGTTATACCTTGATCTTGAACACACTACTTTTGTTCAGTTTATAATATCATTATTTTTTAGTTCAAATTTATAAGATTAGCCTTGCAAGTGAATGAAAGAATAATGCGCTTAGCACTTAATGCTTTTTAAAAACAATATTAATGATTTTAAAAGCTTTTTAATTATTTAGTAATCGCTCTCAATAAGACAATAATAAGGTTTTCTATAGAAATACCTAATTAAACATTAAAAGTTAAAATTTTGCCTAAGTTGTGAGACACCATATCTAACATTGAATTTCAGTAGGATTAATTGAAATAGTAAAACTTGCAAGTCATTTAAAATTTATTTTCTTGCAACAAGATATATAAAACATATAATGTCATATCATAATTGTCACTCTTACATACATTCATGCGATTACATCCTTTTGATACATGCATGTACATTTTAATTTAGAATATTTGCTTTCGTCACTATCGAGGTAGTAGCCTACTAAGTGTTATTTTTCTTTTTCCACCACTTAGTTTCTTGTAAAGTAGATTATATCACTCAGAATTTTAATAAAAATTTTATAAGTTAATTATATAACATGATTTAATTAAGAAAATGTTATAATATTACATGTTAATAGTGATTAAATATTAGATAATTTGATACACACGCATAATACATGGCCCGATTGGGTTCTCGAGTACTTAATTATTCCTCTCAAGTTATCGAATGTCTTAGAGAGGTAATATGGGTTCTTGGTAACTATTGAGGAGTATGTATGACAAGATTGCAATAATTACCTATTAGTGGAATATAATATCGCTGTGATGTCATTGAAAAAGTTTGTTATTAAATAAAGCTACATGTACAAATGTACATCAATAATCATTGTAAAATAGCAAACATTTAAAAACTCTTTAGATATGTAGATTCAGTAAAGTAAATAGAATAAATAAATTAAAAGTTACTGCTTGATATTTTTCTTATTAAATGGAATGATTTTAGTTTTCTTTAAGTTTTTAGTTCTTGTATTATTTGCGTCTTAAAAGATAGTTAAACAAACTAAGAGTATAAAAACTACTCTTAGTTTCTTTAACTATCTTTTAGTTAGAGGACTCGGACTTTCCGACAAAAGCTAGTTTGAGTTACCGGTATGCAAACCTGATTTGCTTGCTGCGAAATTATTATTATTAAAAATAACTATTGATTAATAAACTATTAGAAGTTTTCGGACTTAATTTCTGGATTTCAGTTAAACATTTCGTCTGGAGCTGATAGGGAATTTCACTTTTTATACGAAAACTGCTCACTGCTCTACTGCTAAGCTAAGTCTTAACGATTTACAGACTGTTTTATTACCACCGTTAAAATGAAAACAAAAAAGAAAAAGAAAAACTTCATAAATATGTTTTATCAATGTATAGTTTTGTTTTTTTTTTATTATTATGATAAAGTAACAAAAATCTTATATTGTTCATAAAGGCAGCTCTTAAGACCTGGTATGGTACCATTCTATTTCAGATACACTACTATCAATTTGTTTCACATATGTGAGGGTAAAATGCGTTTGACACATAAAAACCATACTCTCTTCCGCCATTCATCTTCAATATATCGACGTGACGTAAGCCAAATCTTCCGCATATGGCTACAGTCACCCACACATACAAGCACTCTTTGTTCAAATATAATAATAGAATGACTGGCAACATTCACGAATAAGATGTGTAGTAGAAATCTCATTCGTAATAGTGCTGTACGGTTGTGGTTCTGATATTATCGATATAGTGTAGATAAGAGTCACATTATAAAATAATATAATCTCAATCAAGATTTTGGCCTGAATTATGATTTGTATTAGTTTAGCTTTCTAGCTCTTTAGGATTATTTTATTAAAGTTTTGAGGTTTTCAAAATATGTTCGTATTTTGGGAACACAGAAGAACAAGTATGCTTCAACTTGCGTAACGTACCTATTGCCTAATTGAATATAACATGAATTGGTGTAAGTCCTTTTTTTCTAACAGGGGGGGGGGGGCAAATAATCAGACGTGTCACCTGGTGGTATGTGTGAGATGTTGTGAGGGGAGGAAAAGAGGAAAGGGAGTTTGGGCCTCAAGTACCCTTACTGAATCGGTAAATACAGCGCAAGCACTGTTTGGGAACTGTTTTTCTGAGGTATTATTCAGGTTGAACTAACCTATTCGTGTTTAACCACGGAGTATATTTATGATTCTAATTGAGTAAACTAAAATCAACTTAACAATAATACTAAAAGGGAAAAATACCGGTTCTAAGTTAAAGCAGTTATTGCAGTTGGTCGTTTATGAGCTAACATTAAATTTAATCATCAAAGTGCACTTAGATAAACTGTTAACATGATTAGAAACGAGAAAAATAAATAAAAATTGTAACCAACTATTTTTAAGAAATGAAATGAAACTGAAATGTAACTTTATTTTACATAAATAGAGTACATCCAGTTGATAGATGTTAAAAACATAGGTTTTTAATCTACAAGCATGCCGAAGTGTTATTATATTAGGAATGGACTATTTTTGCTGATGCGACCAGTCTATGTTTAAAACTAAAGACTTCATTCACATTGGTTATCGGTTTTCTGAAATAAATGTCTATTACGGATAGCCCTTTGATTAATGCTTTACGATTTTTCACAGGAATTCTTAACCTATATAAATCTTTTACCGTAAACCTTTCTGTTCACAAGAATTTGATTTTCCTAAGCAAAAATTATCCCATGAAAAACAATCAATCAAACTTAACGGTTCAATTAAAAAGGGCGATGCAATAGATAGAGCCCAGTAAAATCCTTATATCAAACGAGAATATGAGTCATAAATAACCGAATATTTATTATTAGGTTTAGAACTAAATTAGTTTTTTTTTGTTCATGTTTTGCCTGACTTCTATAAATAATTGCGCTAATATCATGTGCGGTAGCTGAACATCAGCATCGATGTTTTTTGTTTGAAACAAAAAATATTTTTATTGCTGAAATATAATACGTAATATGCGTGCGATATTTTTGGATTTGGACTTTATAAGATAAAATAAGAAGTATACTTATGTATATGTAGTAAAGTTTACGATTTCAGGTTAATCGATATCGATGTTTAACCACAAGTTGCCTACACTACAAATTTGGCGCCTTGACTGGAGTGATACATTACAGGCGGATAAAATATTTTTCTATCTTAAGAACCTGTTGCTTCAAAACGAGTAAGAGCTTAGGCTCCATGTTTTCTTTGGGCAAACGTTCAGCTATCTTGCCTTGATCAATTTTGTCCTTTTCATTCGTATATGAGTTGACATTTTTTTTGGAAACCGTTTATCGCTTATTGGTTGGTTTATTTTAGTTTTTGTATTTACTATGTGTTGGATATTCAAAGATTAAACGTTTGATTGAAGCTGGTCCATACCTGAAACAAATAAAGAACAGTTTTTAAATTCTTTATAATTAAATTATTTTTTACAGGAAAATACCTTTTTCCTAGGCAATATTAACAGGGTCCTTGTCTCCCTACATTCACATAAAGTCTTGTTGTTTTATTCAGTAATGTCCAAAAATGTTTACTACAATTCGGCTACTATTTGTTATCTGGAGGTAAACGCATTTTTGACGTATAACAAACGGAAATAAATAATATGTGACGCTTATAATATTCACGAGCATGTTGGTCAAATAACTACATTGATAAATCCATGAATAATTGATGATTTTGAACCTACCCATTTTGTCTTCACAACAACAAAATATTTATTTAAATATACGGATTTACTTACGTGTGTATTTCGGGGCTGCCCGACTAGTTTCGGTCTCGACAGTAGACCTTTCTTAAGGAGTAAGTTGTACAGCCGAGAATCGTCTTGTCAGGTACCAAACTGACGTCACACTGTGACACAAAGTGTGACGTCCGGTACCGGGCATTCCCGAAATACACATGTGAGTAAAACCGTATATTTAAATAAATGTGAATGCGACTTGCAAAAGTTTTCATTCTAACAACGAAATAGTTCATGATCTTAGGATATAATTCTTGCATTGTTTTTATTCGATTAAGTTCGGCTAATATTTTTTAGGGATATAAAAAACGAGTTCTAGAAAGATTATACGGACGATGAGATACGAAACGAAATCACACTCAAGGCTTCTACCAGATACCTCGCGAGGGATGAAAAGTTATACATACAAAAATGGTATCACTTGCTACGAGAATAATAAAGAGAAAGGAAACCCCTTAAAGCCAAACAAGTAAATGCAAGCAAAGCATGCAAAGAAGCCTACTCAAAACTTAGATTTTTTAATAAATATGGTCTTACTGTCCTTTAATTTTTTATTTCTACATACATAATTGTTTTCTTAGGTTTTTACTAATTTATGTAAAAAAAAATATATGTAAATTTGAAACATTTATGTCGATTATGAAAGATTTAAAATAAATCAGGTATATCTTTTCTTTCGTTTGATAAAAGAATATAGAATAGTAATAGAACATGTCAGTGTTGGTACAAAACGTGTCATGTGAATCAAATGTGATTCATCGGACAGGGAACCTGGGACAAAAATAAATAACTGGAATAGATATTAACAATAGTGTCAATTACTAATTTCACTATCGTATAATGAAATAATTACAAAAACTTTAATCATTCCTCTTTCTCATTCGGATGAAAATAAGATTTTACTCTAGAAGCCTCTCAGTACCTTTTGCAATCAAAAGTAAACGTAGACATCATTCAGTATGAAAACGACGGAGCTCTCAACGATTCGAAACAACGAAACTTACTCAGAGAAAATGTTTTAGACCTACCAATCTCAAGAAGCAATTTAAAAGGTATGCCTAGTCGGGGTTTTTAAGACACTATTGCTCCTTATTACATGAAATAAATTAACATCTAGTGCAAAGGCATTTCAATGAGCAAAAGTTGCTCTCATACATTACTGGTGAGACACAGCATTGTCGGAGACGCCGCAAATTGCCATTTCTACCGCTCCAGTTCTGTATCGTTGTTATGCACTTCTTCTTTGCATTGGAATGTTTTTATCTCTTTCACTCTTACAGTAATTGGCTGATAGTTAACATTAACATACGTAATAAATTTATAAGTTATGAGACATATGCATTAGAAGTTGACGTATGAACTGTAACTTTTTTTATATATACAAAAATGTTGTTTATGTTTAAGTTTATATTTTACATTACGAGCAGGTTCAATTTTACAGTAGGCTACAAATACTCTGTGAGAACGAGCAAGCTGAAGAAAAATGGATGATGTAAGCTGCCGCGTATACCTTCGGGAAAAAAGATGATATACGGGTTTCAATTTTATTTTTATTTGATTATACACGTGTTCGTACCTAAATTTATTTAAGATATAATTTAGAAATGTACGTACTTGTACATGGAATTACGCCACCCAAAGCAAATGGCAAAATACAGGCGTATTTCGCAAAAATTACCAATTGCTATGTTATTTTCGACAATCGATTCGTGTCAAACGAACGTGGCAGGTAAAAATCGGTATGGTCGCGTCGCTAGGGGCGAGCCGTGCCGCCGGTAATCCTATCGCGTCGGGTACCCCACCATGCCACCGCAAACATTAAAAAAAGGGCGAAAATGACATTTCCAATTTTCTACTGTTGCTCCCGGGCAAATTCATTTTATTTGTAGGCTCGGATTTTGCCCGTCATCCGCGAGGATTGCTCCCCGCCATCTAGTTGGCAATATTTCATTCGCATCAAAGGAATTCTCACCCCCTGTACCTAGTACTGAGACTTTATTAACGAATAATTCGAACTTCTTGTAAAAAGAAATTTCTTAAGAAAATTAAATAATCTACCCCGCTTTTGATTTCACTTCTTTTCTAGGCCAAATAAAATATAAATAAGTCAAGTGTTGCTAAGATTTTTGTACTTACGTTTCAAATTTTAATATTTCGTCCGGAATGCGAATGTTCCCTACAAAGTTTATTAAGAATTTATCCGGAGAATGTACTCTTGAAAATATCTGTAGACAGTTATTCGATAAAAAAATGGTTACAGTAATTTGATTCGGCTCGTTAATTTTTAATTAGGACTAAACTTTTTTGACGCCTTTGTATAACGGGAGTTGAAACTAAAGAAAATTTAATTAGAAACAATCTAAAGACGACGACGGCAATCACAAAATTTCAAAGGCAATAACTTTTAGTAAATAAAATTCATTTCAATTTCCTCTACCGCAATTATTTTATTTCTGACAATGATCGAACAAACAAGAACAAGAATGTATTTCAAGTATCTGCAACTGAAATTTTATAAAGTTTTCTTATAAAACCTAGGCTAGTATTTGGATGAATTGTAAAGAATGAATGAGTAATGTTGAGTAGTGAAAAATGCTTAAGTATCAGCATAAATCATCTGCAACAAAGAAATCGAGTTGCAGGAGAAACTAAGAGGATCGCGTGAAATGGATGCATAAGGTATTTATGGTTGCAAGGAGATACCGATATTACTTTTAGTTGCACAAATGATTAATGTTGCACACAATGAGTTTCGGAATAAATATTACTTTTTACATTCAGAAAATGTCACCGACTTACGATTCATTGAATTAAAATAATTCGTTAAACAAAAAAGACATTACAACACATATTCATATTTCACTCAGATTGGACTGCTATATCAAGATTTCAGAAATACTGATTTTCTACTAAGTACTGTGTAAGTACAATAACCCTTAAAGTAACTGCAAAGTTGTTTAGTTTGTGTGTCTCAAAACAATAGGCTGACAAACAACATTTTAGTAGCACCCGAAATGAATGACTGAGCTTGTCACACAGATAGAATTCATGTAAAATTCATGTCGAAGCCGGCTCCCGCCGTGGTTCTCCGAGCGAGAATTTGCTATAAAATTACTCGCAATCTAATCATGTTGACGCCTCGTCGGATTAGTGGCTTCAAGTCTTGGGTTCCATTCAGAAGAATGCTTGGATTTCTTGAGCTGATAAATCTTATCTTAAAATTGAGGGCTGAATTCATGCAACTGCAATTTCCTCCAAAGGAACTCAGATATTTGGACAAATGTATATATATGTTATTCTATTTCTAATTTAATGAGTAGGTAAGAGTCTAACAGTAACTTCATTATTTATTCCGTTTACTATGTTGACATGTGATATACTTCGGGCCAGCTAATTTCCTCCTTTATTTCCCCCACTACTATTTTCGCAACAGTAATATTATTTATTTTCATTAAAGTATTTTCATATGGATGAATTAATGGTATATCCATTAATTAATATGTATGAAAATACTTTATTTATATATATCTACTATAATTTACTTATAATATTTTTTTAAATATTCATAAAATATTTGTCAATCAGAGATTTCTATTTGCAGTACAAAGAACTTCATACTGTTGATTAAGAGGTAAGAAAATACTAGAAAACATTTGTTACAAATAAATTATTTATAAATGGCAATTTTCTTTTCTTTTTTTTTTATACTATAGAGGGACAAACGAACAGACGGGTCACCTGATGGTAAGTGACACCGCCGTCCATGGACACTTGCAACTCAAGAGTCGCAAGTGCGCTGCCCGCCTTTGAGGGTGATGGGGGATGTAGGGAGCGGAAAGAAGAGAGGAGGGATGAGGATATGGAAAAAAGGAGAAAGGAGATGAGGGGAGAGAAAAGGGAGGAGGGGGAATTGGGCCTCCGGAAACCTCACTCAATTCGGGAAAATGCAACGCAAGCGTTACTTCACAACCGGTTTTCTGTGAGGCCTTCGAGCCGGCCCATTCGTGCCTAAGCATGGCTCTACCACTGAGAAAATTATATTCTTTCTAATTATTATTATGATTTCTATTATTATCTCGTGTATTGTCATGACTGAGGGCTTTTAAGAATGATCCTGGTTCACCTACGCTATTACCCGATTTATTTATTTATAAACTTATGGCTCATTTAAGTTCATAGGTTAACTTAATGCCTAAGGCATTCTCTGCCAGTCGAGCTATGGTTGATGTAGATAAAAGAAGTATGTAAATTATTAATAAACTATGACTTAAAAACAGAATACACATTATTTTATAATAAAAAAAATATGACGAAGTTCTTGAGAATCTTAACTCTCCCTCTCTCACTAACAGAAAATGAAAACAGCCCACATGTAAAGAAAATTAAGTAACACTTTCGTAACAGTTTTAACTACATAGTAGAAAACACTAAATTAAAATGAAAAATGTAACTAACAACAAGAACCGGACGCGTCCGATTCTCACGTCCAAACAATGCGTTTCAGATTACACATCGGCACACAGATGAAACACAGCGAACTGTCTCTGGCTTTGCACAAGTTTTTAATACTTTGCAGTGCAAAATAATTCTATTCGCATTTCCATTTCAGTTGTTTGTATGAATATGGTAAGCGTATTAAAAACATATATGAGTTCACATGACAAGATGTGATGTAACAAACTTTCTGAATAGTTGTATGAAATAGTAAAATAAGCTTAGTCAATATATTTCTAATATCATATTAAAGTTATGGGCTTGAATATTTGAATATGTGATTAAATGAATTAAGACTAATAAGCTCACGGTTGTATGACTTTTAAAGGGACGCTTTGATTTTAAATTCGTAGATTTTGAAGTTATTATATTATACACTATATTATATTATTTAATAGCTTTTACCCGCGACTTCGCTCGCATTAAATCCCTTAAATAGTGGCAAAATATCTTTTTCTTACCCTCCGTAAACATATTTTTGAAGTGAAAACTTCTTTTAGCGCGGTACGCATATTTTTAGACGAGATAAAATCTATGGACTCGCGACACCATTACTAGGTGCATATGTCCAATCAACGCAATATTAGCACAACAAGATATAAAAGTACAATTAATGCGGTATTCACGAGATATTTAAATAACTTCGAATCAAAATTGTTTATTTCCTATTTTAGGTACCATGAACCTATAGTTACTACTTTAGATTGTAATAATTCTAATGATAACGATGATGATACAAGAGTTGTCGAAACGATGATTCATAAAAGAATATTAAATGTATTTTAAAGTTTCTAATAATTAATAAAATACAATTCATAAATAAAATGAAATTCATTATCCAATAACCCAATAACCCTAATCCCCATCTAAAAAACGTCTAACGCTCCAAAATAAGTTTTCACTTCTGTTGGCACTCCCGGACTGCATTTTTTTTAATAAACTGTATTCTATGTCCTTTCTAAACTACCTTTTCACCTTTGAGAATATGTGTACAAAGTTGCATTATAATCGGTTCAGTAGTTTCGGCATGAAAGTTTAACAAACAAATTTCCATTCACATTTTTAATATTATAGTAGGAATGTACATATATAAACTTCATGTGTATGGATTTTTAATTTAATTATTTTCAATTTTGAAAATAATCAGTTTTGAAATAGACTAGTATGACTCTATATATGTATACTGTGATAGAAAACAGTTCGATCCGACACAAACGGGTGAGACACAGACATAGGGTGGTCTTATTCTCCTCCACCGAGAACCACCACCATGAACCATGATGCCATTATGAAATATTAAAAGATTTTCGGTACAAACACTTTCCTTAACAAAAGATCAACGTCTCTCATCATCTGTTGTACAGATTGTCATGCAAAATATGTATAATGTATCAACATAAAGGTAATGTGTGCGATACCACACATTGTATTTTGTCGTTGGTAAAATTGTCACGTGTGTCAAATTCGCCGTACAGTTCAACACTCGTAAGGAAAATATAAATTAAACTGTGTACCTACTGGTATATCAATGCTTCAATAGCTACCATTTCTATAGAGTTTTTGAAATTCGAACAATAACGAGTGTGGGATTATTTTCAAAAACGAATTTCAACTGAATGGATGCATGCGTTGTGTGGTAGTGAATGGAATTTGTTGCTTTCATATGGGATCGAGTTCGATATAATAATATTTAATATTTCCATACAAATTTGGACAGTAAAATTCTCTGAAGCTACGGACAATAGTCAGACGGACAATCACGTTACTTGCAATCGGGACATAACATTGTATCGTGAAACAATTACTGCTGAAACAACTCATATTTTTTACATTTTTGTATGGGTATTTTAAAGTAAAAAAAAAATATGGTTAAATTTTTTGTGCTTTATGAATCTACTTACTTTTTATTTAGGAATATAATGTTACATGAAAATAGTATTAATTTATAGAGTGTAATATATGTAACACGGATAATATCATTATACATTACACATGATGTGTAGTATTTTACCGTTGCTGAAATTTTATTTTACACACTTGAAACACAGCGAACTGTCTCTGGCTTTGCACAAGTTTTTAATATTTTGCGGTGCAAACTAATTCTATTCGCATTTCCTGAAATTTCATAGAAATTTTATTTAACCGTTGCACGTAACGATAGTGAATAGTTAAACTTTAATAATTATATAATTTATCTAATATATAAATTAAAATGTGTTTTAATTCATTCTTAGGCACGAATCGGCTGGCTTGACCAGTGCGATACCACGGCCTCACAGAAAACCGCTTTTGAAGCAACCCTTGCGATGATGTGATGTCTCCGGAGGCCAATCTCTCCCTCTCCTCTTCTTCGTCAAAAGGCAGACAGCGCACTTATGATTCTTAAAGTTGCAGTGAGTGTCATTGTATGGCCGTTGTCACTCACCATCAGGTTAGTCGTCTGTTCGCCTGTTCCCACATTTCTTGAAAAAATAAATAAAAGTTAAATTGACACACGAACTTAAAATTTATAGAATGTTTTGGAATCTTTCCAATAAAAGTGATAATAGGACAAACTGTCTGCATAGTTTACAGATGTGTCTCTAAAACATAGTAGATATCCAACAATTTGTAGCAAAAAAAGAACCAAAACCATTTTATAAGTAGGCAACCCTTAAACAATATTGTTACAATTCCAACGAAGATTCAACGGTTGATTGGATCCGGTAGGGTTGTCTAAATTACCCACCCGCCCGAGGTGTCTTGCACCTCGCCGGTAGACAAAATTGGGTTAGCATTCACAGAGTTACAATTAGCTGGCGGAATACCGGTGACCGAAGACATTCGGTGTTATATATAATTAGATAGAGAAGTGATTGGTTAACAAAATATTGATCTTCTCAAACCTGGATCTATCGGTATGTAAATTATAATATCCTACTTCATCTATGTTCATACCTTATGATCTATAGTCTAGTTGAGTACACACATATACGCTGACGCCTATATAAATGAAAGAGTAGACAGAGGAATCATTTTCTGCTGGGCCCTTTTGGAATAAAAATATTTTAGTTGGCAAATAAGTATTGCTTGTATGGACGGTGTAAGCAATAGGACAATGACGTCGCGAATCGTCGCGATGCGTCGAATGGATCGCATACCTGTAACTCGATTTGATTGTAGCCGAGAGGTCCAAGCCCTCTACCCAATCTAGTCATCGGTCATATTTATACTTAAGATTATCACTAAAAATGCCGGATAAGCAATAATTTTGGTTTAAAACTATCGTAACAAAATATATCGTTGAAATAACAACAACTATTACTAAATGACAAAAAGTTCTTTGCATTATATTTAATCAAATAGTATAATTTGAGTTCCTACAGACTAACATATATTTACAAATGTATACACGTCACGGAGCTTGCTGCCCTTGCCAAGCATTATGCGCTAATTAATTGGTAATCCACATACAAAGCAAATCAATTAAGGCCTAATAATTACAACCTACAGTGTTGTAGGAGTCTAACGTACACGTTTAGATATGTATGTACGTATGTTAATGCGTGATCATACGTCATTTATTAAATGTGCGATTAGTTAGAATCTCATTATGTTTATCATAAAATAATATGTTTTTAAAATTAAGTTTGAAAATGGAATTGTTTTTCCGTGAAACCTGAACGTGTTTAACTATTTACGGCTCATGAAAGTAGGTTTTACGAAAAACCCTCCGAGTCCATGTTCCAATCAATGCCTTCGACAAGCAATAATTCCCAATCCTTTGGTTAAACAATATCTCTTACCTTCCATAACATTCCCTACTTTTCCTTTTACAATACACTCAATTTTACCACCTTCAATTGCTAAAGTACCTGGTTGCCTGCAAAAGGCTCGCCCCATTTTACGTTAGTGGGAACAAATTCTAATTTTAACATGTGTGTGTTTAACCTCTAATACCTCTGCTGACCGCTTTAGTAATCCAAGCGTAACCGTATGTACATATGTACATATTTAGAGTGAGCAGCGGTATTATCAAGCTTCACGTTCAATCATTCGTTATAGATTTATTTTTCTCAATATTTAGCTTGACAGAACAGTGATCAAACTGTTACTGTAGAACTATTATCTCTTTAAAGGTCAGACATAATAACAAGGCGGTATGAGCTTTGGGTAATGTTTCATAGTTTGTAATAATGTCGTAGTCATCCTCACAGTAATTGATGTAGTTAGTGCTTGCAGGCAGTGCTGCTAAATTACATGTCAGCGGAATTAAGTAATTATCATGTACACATTCTACCATAGTTATGGATACTTCGGCTTCAGGAGAAGCCTTAAAGCTTATTTGAGTGTTTTGGATAGTTAAAGACTCTTGTAGTATTTTGTAATAAGTTAAAGCAACTACGTATGAGTCAGCCAGCCTGTGCTACTGTAAGCAATATCTAGTCCAAACGTCTAGCAATAAATATGTAACGAACAAATAGATGCTAGTAATCAAAATAGTAAATGTAAAGATGTTCATATAACACAAGCTCATATTGCGTATGAATAAATAAATGACATTCAAATAACATTCCTTTTCTAAAATTTCGTACAAAATCTAAAATGAACTCAAAATGTAGTTCCTTAACTCCGTTCACATTTCTAGCGGAGCAGCAGCTTCTACCAAATTTATGTACATACACTAAGATACCCTAAGATACCGTATAAAATTGTAGGTCAAGACACGCAAATAAATACAGAGAGCGGATGTAAGGAGGATTTGTATAATGTCAAGCAAGGGTCAGAAGACAAGCTTGAATCGGGTCACAAGCTTCAACTTGAGGGGCCGCGGTGAAAGGTTTTACATACATTTAAACAGTCTAAAATAAATGCATACTAATAACTTATTTCGTGGTTGTCCTGTCTTTCGAAAGAAAATAATGAAGGTGCTTTTTAATTCATTTTTTATAAAAAAAAAAATCCTATAAAACCGGTGAGAATAATATTTTATGACCTTAATGATTTGTAAATTTATGAGTCTAGAATTGTACCGTAGGCTACAATTAAGAATCCGTAAAAAGATTCTATTTTTAAGTTTTATATATTCCATAAGACGACGATTATAGCGATTATATTAGACCCGATTGAGGAAGTAATACATAACTGACTTTCCCTCTTAGTCAACTTGAAATGTGCCTACATTTTAAAGAAGATGTATGCGTTATAACATGGAATATAAAAGGATACAATATTCTTTATTATACTCTATAGAAGTTACAATAAATCTTAAACTAAACATTAACGTATTGTACAATGGGCGACAGCCAAAGCGATCTCTACCTTAGCATTTAGTGTGAAGAGTGAATGGTAGCTAAGGTGTATTATATATCTAAATATATACACATTTACCTATGAATGCACACACACACAACAAATAAAATAATCCATACATACACACATAAATAATAACATAATATAAATATAGTATTAATTAATAAAATAGTAGATGACAAGGAAATCAGATCAACAGAGTGCATTCTGCACTCTGTGTTGCGAGTAACTTGAAGGAACAGTTATCGTGTACTTATTTACCACATTGGCGACCACAATAATATTCAGGTAGACTATATTAATAAAAACCAAAATGTATATCAAATGCGTTCTGAGCATAATCTTGCTTCATATTTATGAACAAAATAAATTGTATTCGTTTTGTCCTGGACAAAGATCACAATAAAGGATCTGTACAGGTTGAAATGATACATGGGTTTTATAGGCAATTCCTCTTTCTTGAATATCAAAGAAGGGATCATAAACTTGTGCATTTCTGTTTCAGTGCCGCTGGAAACTAAAACACCACGATGTCATATACATGTGTGCTACCATAAAGTTTGTACTCGTTTCTACTTTGTAAGAAACGTGCAGTAATATTTTTTAGTATGTTTTGATGAACAAAGTCGTTTATTTCAGAACTTTTTTTTTTGTTTTTGTTTATTCACTAGTCGTGATAGCAAGTATTTTTACCAATAAAATTATATTAACTTATTTAATTTATAAAGACATGTTAAGACAAATCATGAAAATAGGTTTGGGCACAGACCAAAAAGTCATTGCATTGTAGAAGTCTATTAAAATGTAATTTTAATAACATCACGGACACGAAGTTCTTCTTTCCAAATTTCTTCGTATTTTCTTCAAAATACTTCTAATAACTGGAACACTCTATTATTATTAGAAAACCATTATTGGACGGCTACTTTGACAAAGGTAGTCATAATAAATACATACACGTCCATCAACTCAAAAATATTACGAATGCAACAAATAAATAATGAAGCACATTGACAAAGAGGCAGAGAAAAAATGAACAACAATATAAGGTACAAAAACAGGCTTAATGTACGGCGTATTATCATGAATAATAAAAAAAGTACAGTTGAGAATCATAAAGTGATGTTATAGAAGTAATAGGAGGAAAAACGGCCGGGGGCGATGGGTGCGTGCTCCGAGATTCTGCCAATGATTTTATCTAGATGTACCGGGTGTACAATCACGACAATATTGAAAATAGTTATCATGATAACAATGTAACAGTGGTTTTTGCGTATATTTAACATATGTATTACGTCGATCTGTGTAAATAGAGAGTTATTTGCATTAATCGTGGTTATGCCTCACGTGGGAGAGTGCACCCGTGACAACTAGCATCGGGTTATTCGGAAATCGTAGTAGTACCTTATTTATAACACATAATTTTTTATACCTAGTACGATGATATTTATATCTATAACAACATATCTACGACTTACTATTTACTATCTAATATATATAAAAATACTATGACAATCTGAGAATTTATCAATATAAGGATTGCATGGTTTGCATGATCTCAATTTCATAAATAACACCTCCACTCTAATAGTTGAATAACTAATGATAAAGACACGAATTGTAACATCTACACCATGAACACGAATAAGATAAGGAATAACAATTTGACAGAATGTATCCCTTTAACCAACTTTTAAAAGATTCTACATCTTTAACCCTTAAAGGGTATCCAGTAATTTTGACTCATTGTCCGGTATATATCTCAAGGGCTGTAAGTAAATTGAATCCAAAGGCCGCATTCCCAAATCACCTGAACACTCCAACGCGTATTAAGCTCGCGTATAAATCTAATTTGGATATATTTTCTTACACTTCAAAAGTTTCTACGCTCGAAGTGAACAAAAGATGGAATCTGTCATGGGTGTAAGATAGAATAGGGATAAATAACATAACATGTTTTATCTTAAATTTATGTTTAGTTTAAGGCCTTTTAATGTAAAATATTAATATTTAACCTTTAGTATAAAGTCAATTGTTTTAATTTACGATTCCCTTTATGGAGAGCAAAATCAATGTTTATGTTTTTCTTTTTAATTTGTTGAATATATTTTTTCTCTAACAGTTTTATTTAAAGAAAAGCAAAAATTTTGTTATTTCTGGTGATCAATTATCATCAAAATCAATTATGAGAATAAAAATAAAAAGCTATTTCTAAACATATCATTTTAACACTTTATATGTAAAGTCAACGCATCTCGTTTTTATTGACTTTGAAACTACTACAACTGCTTTTTATAATTTTTCTTTTATAATTTACAGTACGTCCTAATCAATTTTAGGAAATTTCTTTTACATTATTTCAATAATTCTTCCACCGTTAAATTTTGACAAAGACATATTCGATGCTATCTTTGCAACCGAAATAGCCATTAACCATCGATTTATGTCAGAAGCTCGCCATCGCAGTAATGCTGCTCATATGTAGCTACAATACATCTTGCTTTGTCCCATTCAATGTGTAGACGACGAAACGGCGCTAGCATACTGATGTGTTACTTTTAAAATTTATTGCAGCAACCCCTTACTGAGAGCTGCGAAGAAGTCGATACACATTTAACTGTTTTAAACTGCAATATTAGTAATCGTACATACGAGTACATACGCTTGCGTTATATTCCCGAAGGGCAAGGTATAGATATAAATAATTATATTTTCTATATCCACTCACGTAACATAGGTATGACTGTGCGGTGAATTTTGCATTTTGGTGACTTAATGTAGGACATTTTATAAGGAATAAGAAATATACGAAATAATATATTGCTTATATGAATTGAACGAAAGTGTTATCAAAATTAAGAATTATGCCTACCGTAATTAAAGGTTTCCAACTTGCAAATTTATAAAAGAAAATAGCATCTAAGAGCACTTTTGTTAAATAAAAACTGAAATAATGTTAACGATATTCGGTCAGTTGTGCGTGTGTAAAAACTAGAGACATAAATATATGCAACACATCAAAGAGAGATTTCAAAATTAATAAAATAAATGATAAAATACAAAATCTATAACACCATTTTATTATACGTACACGACGTAAAGAGCACGGAGAGACAATAATTTTTACCGTGGGAGAGCCTTACTTAGGCACGAATGGGCCGCCTCGACCGGAATATAACCACTGCCTCACAGAAAACCGATAGACAAACAATGCCTCAGGTATCTGAGGCCCAACTCCCAACCCCTTTCTCTTTCCTCTCCCCTCATAACCCCTTCTCCTCTTTCCCTCTCTTCTCTGTTAAGCCCCTTATCCCCCTCAAAGGCGGGCAGCGCACTTACGACTCTTGTGTTGAAGCTGTCCATCGGCGGCGGTTATCACTTACCATCAGGTGACCCGGCTGTTCATCTGTTCCCCTATATAATATACTAAAAATTACACAGCGATATTTCATCGACTATCGGCAACCTCTATACTAACACTATCCGACGTCAACGGTGAATAAGAAGTAATGAGTTTTCTTTTACATCACACCTGACTATTGCTTTCCCAGACGATTCGTAGACTTCGCTAAACAGGATTAAAACCTTTTTTTTTGCTTTACTTCTGTGCGGTCTTATGTAGCTTTTGAACTCAGCAAAAATGATTTTGTTTGTTTATTTTGCTGTAACCATTGCGGTTCTTGTGTAACTTAATATGTGCTTAAAAAAAATTTACATTTTTTTTAAGCTTGTGCCAGTAGGTAAGAAATAGTCATTCATAGCTTTATTACTGTCATGACAGCCGTCCAAAGTTTATTACTGAAATAAAATGTTGCATTTAAGGCAACAATCTCAAAGCAAACAATGCTAAAGGTTTTTTTTTTTATATTATAGGGGGGCAGACGAACAGACGGGTCACCTGATGGGAAGTGACAACCGCCGTCCATGGACACCTCCAACTGGAGAGTCGTAAGTGCGCTGCCCGCCTTTAAGGGTGACGAGGGATAAGGACATGCCGAGAGAGGAAAGAGACGGGGATGATGAGATGGGAAAAGGGGAGGTCAGAGGAGAGGAATAAGGAGAAGGGAGTTGGGCCTCCGAAAACCTCACTAATTTCAGGGAAATGCAACGCAAGTATTGCTTTACAACCAGTTTTTTTGTACTATTATACTATTATAGTATCTGATTATAATATTTTATTTAAAATTGACATTGCCTGATAGTGGTGACGTTTTTACGTAATTTATACTTCAGCGTGATTGATCTGGCTTTCTAGCAATAATATGATATGCAATATATATCGACTGTACAAGTAATGAACTATACTATATGTACAAATTATATATACTTATAGATTAATTAATTGAAATGTGTCAAGGTATTACTAAAGAAGTAATTTCAAAACAACCAAACATAAACATAAAAAAAGCAGAGACCTGATGTAACTAACATCAAGTCTCGACATCGCATTTTCAATAACACCGAATGTTATAAAATCTTCATCCTATCATACTTCTCCTTTTGGGAATTATCTTCAACTTCATTTGTCTTAATGTATATTTCTTACTAGTATTCGACAAGACGCATCTTGGCAGCCAAGCGGCGACACCATACTGACATCATGCCATTTGTAAACTATTTGTATGCGGGCGAGTGTGTCAGCCTCACTTTTCTTACTTCACTGTGACGAACGACCAACAACACTACCATCTTAACGTGTTGCCTTCTAAAACAACTTTGAATTTAACGAGAAGTTTTCCAATACGGTGCCTTTGTTTTATTTCAGAGTATGGACACTGTGTTTCGAAACTGGATTGTTGGAAAACCTAAGTTTATTCCGGCACATTGGTATTTCTCTGCAGTTCGAATATCCCGTACATGCTCACTGAATTAAATTTTGCTCGCGCGATCTTCTCGCTCGTGCGCTTGATACGTTGATTGAAAGGTATTTACGAACGTGATCGCTGCTTATGCAATGATCTATTTGTCTGTCGATCCTGAATTTTCAATATGAATTTATTTGTTTGTGATTCTGATAAATTGGAAATTATTTTTGTATTGTTTATTGTATCCAGCTGGTTTTTTGTTTTGCAAGATGAATATCATGGACCCTGAAACATGTCAAGATATTCCATATGAAAAATCATTCTGCGACGAGCATGATCATGTGTTCTGTGTCTGTATGTCATTTATCTACAATAATGCATTTATTTATAATTATATAAGTATGTTTTACAACAGTCTGGTTACAATTGAATAGGTACAAGTTCTGCTTAGTTTAGAACAAGACGGCTATGTGTACTGCTATATGTAAGATACAAGAAATATTATTATATTATTAATGTTATCACATAATATATTTATATCCATACACACATATATATATATATACACGTACAACTTAATTGCAAATAACCCCTCACATATAACCTCAAACACACGTTTCACGTTTCATTTACAAACTCACGATAACGCACTTTACAGAATTGTAAAACAATAATAACAGATTATTAATTAATTTAATTGAATATTGCATATTTAAGTATAGTAATGTATGTTAAACTAAAATCCTATTATTTAAGACTTTGCCCACTTATTCATCTTCTATGCTTGGTATGCACTTTTTACGAGAAGCAAAATAAGATGCAATAAGATAGATGTAGATTTTTAAATTAAAGAACAAAACAGAATTTTATTTAGATATTTCATGCCTCGTGTAACATTTTTTTTTCTTGTCTTATAGGCATTTTTAAAATATTGTAATCGTTTATCATCATCATCATTTATATCATTTAGTTAAAATTGTTAAACTTAACTTAAATAACTGATGAAAATGAAGCTTATATTCTTCTACTTTAGTTTGAAGATACAAACAAACGAAATCGCATAAAGCAATAATGTTAAAGTTATCACCATTGTTATCTATGAAATTGGCAACGGTCCGTCATATTATGTAGAGTATAAACCACAGTAATACAAAACCGTTGCAACGTTCGATGCATTTTTATAGTCTGTGCTATAAACCGAGGCGGGTGAGACGAAAACGACAATAGCGCACTTAAGTTGCTCATAAACGGTATATCACATCCTACCGAACAATGTTATTTATATCGCTGTATTGCTGAATATCTCCTGATTTGAATACATACAAAAGAATTTCGGAAGCTTTTTCCGTTTTATGTATTCAATTTTTCCAATGAAATTAGTCATACTGCGGGTATTGAAGAAGTTTTGGGGACGAATTTCGAAGATATCTGAATAGTGAATATATAAAGAATTTGGGTAGTTGCTTCAGAAATGGAATTTTACGCCGGGAATGAAAATGTTATTTTAACATGTAATGATTATATTATATATTAAAGCATAATATAAAAATTTATATGATATTGAACCAAATAAGTTTTAACCGGGTCAAGCAAAACAAACAAGGAAGCTTGAATTTTATATGTACATATAACGTATTTTTTATAGATAGAAATAAAATTTTAGTAGCGTGTTTGTCATGTTACTAGTGTTTGTGATATGAATTTTTACATACCATAAATGGTAAATCCGAGATATCTTGGCGTCAATAGTAAAACATTGAGATTTCAATTTCAAACGATGATTTCAAATAAAATTTGTGCCCCTTAGCGGAATATGAATTGCACTTAAAATATTTTTTTACTGTTATATAGGTTTGTGGTCGTTAAGAATAATCGTGATATAGACTGAAATATGTTAACTAAATACATGTATCTCGAGGTATGATCGCTAAAATATCATAGATGACATTTAAATAAATGATTTTAAAACAGTCCAAAACTGTTTTATATTAAATTATCTTGCTTACGATAGGGCGGCCGTTATAGCTTCAATTTCTAATCATATTATTTCCGATCACCTGTATTAACTTATAATCGTGTACATTATCGTTAAGCTTTATAGTAAGGACCAATATTACCTTCATAATGAAGCACTTTAAATATAATTACAGAATTTAATATCCAATTATAAAAGCTCGTTTCAATCAAATTCAGTTATTGATAATTGTTTGTATAATTTTTAGTGAGAATGCCACAGGGCAATATAAGCATTTAACATACTCGTATGATACATGTTTACTTGATGTTGGCTGGATTCCAACAGCTATCATCATGGAGTGGTATAGCTGTAAGTATTGCTTGATATCGATATGTTATCGATATGACACGTTCGGTGTTTGTTTTTAAGTTTGCATTTATTGTTATAATGCGCTGTAGACACATCTAACAGTGGTAGAGCCATGCTTAGGCACGAATGGGCCGGCTCGACCAGTGCAATACCACGGCTTCACAGAAAACCGGTTGTGAAGTAACGATAATGTTGCATTTCCCCGAAATGAGTGAGCTTTCTGGAGGCCTAACTCCTCATCCCCTCTTTCCCCTCCTCTCACCACCCTTTCCTCTTTCCCAGCTCCTCATCCACCTCTCTTCTGTCCCCTCCCCTCATGCCCCTCTTCTCTTTCCCAGCTCCTCATCCACCTCTCTTCTTTCCCCTCCCCGCACCCCCTATATCGATATCACCCTCGAAGGCGGGCAGCGCACTTGCGACTCTTGAGTTGCAAGTGTCCATGGACGGTTGACACTTACCATCAGGTGACCCGTTTGTTCGTTTGTCCCCTATAGTATATAAAAAAAGATCATATAAACATACATGTAAGAACGTCATACATACAAATACGACAAAGATGGATATCGATATACGAGGTGTCATTTGAATTACCTTAGTCGTGGAAGTGACAAAGGCTTTAAGATTAGTTTATAACGTTAGCAAATTATAGTGGAAGGTTATATAAGAGTCAGTTTAGAGTGATTAGTTTATGTTACAATAGTATTTGGTTTTATTTTTATGTGAATAAACTATTTTTTTTTTTCTGTCGAGTAGAATAGAGCCAGTCCACTTCTTCCCGTGGGTGTCGTAAAAGACAAATAAGGGATGAAACTGCTACCTGTTGTATTGCCCCCTATTAGATTAGTGGGACCAAATATCTTATTGGCAAAATGTGGGTATTTTATACACTTCTGCCCGCCTCTTAGGGGATACATTCGTGAGCGTGTGTATGCATGTAATTCCCAAAAGTGCCCGTATGACGGCAAAATACTTCGTTAGACTGAAATGGGACTAAATTTTTATTGGCAAATATGTGGGCTTACAGTACGCCTCTACCCTACTACTCCCTACCCTTCGAGAATACAGGAGTGAGTATCTATGTATGTATTTGTTTTCTGTTCCTTTACTTTGATCATAGATATTCTACATTATAAACTTTGCTTATTGATGTAAATTATGGATTCAAACATTTTGGTGTTGGATGTTATGCCTATGTTTTTTCTTCGCCTATATCGAGTAACTATAGATAGTTGAAAAGATAAAATATAGGCAAGATTTTACTTACTATTATATAACTACACAAATGAAGTCAGGTACATTTTAAATTACACATAAGGGCGTAAAATATACTATAGCAAACTTGTAGTACATTTGTAAAAACCAAAGGATGTAAGATAATGTGTTGACGGATAAAAAAGCTCTGCTGAAATTGGGTAGGTAGCTCTACGAAACATTAAACAAAATGAACGAAAAGTTGGCAAAACTTTCTAGAAGACAATAATCAATACCTGGAAGGTGACTGCAGAAATTCAGCACTTAGACGTCCAAAGCTAATAATTGAATTGTACTCAGGAATCTGAGGCTAACCATCATATAATAGTCCGAGCAGTTGATTCCAGGGGACCGCATCCAAAGTGCACTTGCAGTAACTTGTTCAAATGTTTGCCTAGAGATAGGAGGAGTATACGCTTCAAAATGGTAGGATAATATTAAAATATCTAAGAAGGCAAGCCAATAGCCAAATTAATTGTTGGTATTTACCGATATTATTATATTTCACCTTAATTATTCTTTGTTATCTTTGAACCTACCCTGAAACTGAAATAAGTGATAAATCCAGTCTTGGCGATATGACAGTGTGTCTTTAAAACTTTGTTTATATAAAGACTTCTTAGTTAAAGGGGAATACCGGGTTGAACTGTTCTCAATCACAGAGTCACGCCGTCAACCGGGCACTCATGTATACAGTCATGCAGTGCCCGGTTGACGGCAGTGATAATTGGCAACAATGGGATGTTTGAGACACCTTTACCTACATCTATGGGTATATAAGTATAGCACGACAGCAAGACTTTTCCAAAGTCAACCAACTCATGGTCACTCTATTACACCAAATGCTTAGAAAGTTTGAGCGCGCAGATCTTACGGTAATCAAACTAAGAGACAAGAGTATACAGTCTGATGTCTCGGTATCTGTTAGGGATTGTACGTATAGATATGAGTAGGCTAAACTCAGTCGCTGACTATACAAACGAATGCACTAGGAAGTTAAATTACTTAACTAAGTTCAAGTAGGCGCTTCGATCCAGTCGGATCAATGTCAGCATTTCGCTGCTGCCCCCCATATAATCGACAGTATCTATTTTATTGAGATCGTATTAACACAATTTTAACGATTATGTAGTGAATAAACATTAAGTAATAAGCTATCAAGCTTATTACTAACATTCTAAATATGGTCCGTATGAAATCCATACAGAATACTAGAAAAGTTTTCATCAAAAACCGACAGCGGAATTTACCATTTTTAAATGAAAAAAATATTTTGGTCACAAAAATTTTGTTGCGAAGTTCATTGCGAGGACTGTACATTATATATATGTATATATATTCATTATATTGTACTTTTATTCTTTAACATGTTTTTTTTCCTCCGTACACGTTTAAAGTTCAAGTTTAAAGGTTATTGTTAATATATTGAACATATATTAACAATAACGTAACCTTATTTCCGGACCGATACGACCTTCAAGCCTTCAAGAAAAGAGCGTACTCCTACCTAAAAGGCAGGCAACGCACTTGTGGCTCTTCAGTTGCGGGTGTCCATGGGCGGCGGTAGTCACTTACATTCAGGTGACCCGTCTGCTCGTTTGCCCCCTATCGCATAAAAAAACAACAATGTACATTTTATATATTACATGTGAGATTTTGTACAATTAAATGCAAATAAGGCACACCGGGGTGGTTTTTAATCGGTAAGAGTCCGACAGACCCCTTGGACATCCATGGGGATCTTCCACAACGTAAACAAAAAAACAAAAAAAAAGGCGAAGGACCGGGTGCTTTGGTTTTGGATAGTTATTGGAGAAGACCTTTGTCCAGTGGACTTTAGCAGGCTAATTGATAGACTAATTGATTGTATATTTTTTGAATATACTATAATAGTAGGTATTAGTAGTTTCGTAACTACCTTACATGTTATATCTCTTGATGGCTGTATACTGCACATGACACGGAGAGTATATAGGTCAGGTCGTGATAGACTCTATTTAGACAAAACAAAACAAAACAAAACTTAATCAATATTTGGCATATGTATGTATGTTGTAATGCAAATGTTTGAAATACTCTCAAATTGTCGATGTGTACCTCTATCAGGATTATGCTTCGTACATTCAAACTCTATACAAAATACTTTCCATTTGAATTCACAAACTAAATTCACAAGTTTTGCATACCCTGAATATTTGCGTCGCGTTCATTGAACAGAATCGAACTGGCGACCGATGAATCGACAGTAAATTAATAATCATATTACTTTTTCAGTGGAATGCAAATATTTGATGATTGCGCTGTGGCGAGACGAGCTGTGAGTGTCGATACGGGGCTGACGTAGATTGTTAAATATACTGGAAGTATTTTAACTTGGTCTGTCTCCGTGGCTTGATTTTGTTGATAATGAAAATAATAAAATGTCTATTAACTTCCTCTCTTTTTTAGTGACACCCGAAATGTAATGAACTATCACTCCCTCTATTAAAACGTTTCAAATGACACATATTGAAATACATCAATGCAGGCAGGACAAAGAAACTTCATGCATGAATGCCTTCCTTCTTGTGAAGTTGGGTAATAATCAGCCTTTAAATAAGTAGACAAACGACTTCAATGCGTGTATCATAAAATTTAAGACTAATGTGGTTTTCTCATGGATGGCATCGTCACAACTGTACCAAACTCTCATCTAACTACCCTTGAAGTACATAATTTCCAATAAAAAATAATAATAGAAATTGGTTGGCGTGAAATTGAGTTATTCGTCCATTTGTCACGCACATGGTTAATGCAAATTTAAGACTTATATGATTTTCTCATTGACGCCATTGTCAGAACTGGACCAATTAAAATGGGACCACATTACAAGTACCAGCTTTCAAATAAAAAAAAACATCGAAATCGGTTCACGCAGTCCAAAGTTCTGAGGTAACAAACATTAAAGAAGAAAAAAAAAATACAGTTGAGAACCTCCTCCTTTTTAAAGTCGGTTAAAAAAAGAGATTGTAATACGTAGCTAATGTATTTACCTTGGGATATCGGCATTATTGCGGAAAATACATATAGTTTTCACCACTATAAAAAGTTTATATGTATATCCTATCTCTTATTATTAGACATATCAAAATATTATTAGATATTGGAAAAACGATAATATAAATCGATGGAGGCGAAGGCGTCACAAACACCTACTTTTTTTTTGCTCCATCAAGCGATGTCGATAAAAACCAAGTTCTGTACAGTAAACACTTAAACTACAAAAATGCATTCATTATTATTATCTAAGAGCGTACGGTAACAGAATAGTGAAGTGAACTCCGAGTCAGGCAAGGAAAGGAGGAGGATTACATCTTACCATCCATATTCTAGTTCCACTTACGTTACAGGGGCAAGTCTTTTGCTTAATGTATATATAATGTGTGACAGTAAACAGCGAAATCCCTTGTTATATTTAATGTGGGAGAGTCATGCTTCGGCACGTATGGGCCTGCTCTACCGGCGTATTACAACGGCCTCACAGAAAACCGGCTGTTATATAATTAAAATATTTTAGTATAAAAACGAGATAAAAAGTGCTAGATTATAGGGCCCGGCTGTAGCCAGTTTAAGTACGAGAGCTATGGTACACTTCCCAATCTATCTGTGTACGCATTATGCTATTCTTTACCTTGATTCTTACTATTTCCTTTCCCCAATTTCCTGTCTTCAATTCCTAAAGTGCCCAGTCGACGGCAATAGGATTGTCACCCTTTAATGTTTTCATTTGAATTTCAATTGACAAAAGTTATTCTTTACTATACCTCTGGATAGAACCCCGAGTTTTGATAAGAAAGTATTAAAGCTACAATATAGTTTCATATATCGCTTCATATCACCTGTCTTATTTCACAATCCAGTAAACTGCTCTTATTCCCTTCAACTCCATAAGTCATAATAATATGTTCTTTATTCAACCGTTCAACATTTATATAAAAGTCTGTTAAAAAGACCGTTAGCTGGAGGTGTTGGGCCGTGTGAATTGCACTAAATTATTCCCTACGGCCCGCCGCGGGTGGGTTAATGAATTTATAATCAAATTACAACACTGCTCGGCCCCGTGAGAAATTTCACAGATAAATCTTTACAATGTTATTGTTTTATTTGTTCGAGTACTGACCCCGGGTTACTTTGTTGTTTTTAAGTGTACGGCTATATTCATTTTGGTTTTTATTGTTTTTGCTAATAATATATGCTAAAGTAACGGCAGTACCGAGTACGAGGTTGATATTACGAATTTCAGAACAAAGGAGGTTATCGTTAAAAATAAATTAATATAAGATATGAATAGTCTTCATCTTCTCGATCCATTCATATAAGCTGTACACCTTATTCTTACCCTTTTACTTTTAATATAATACTAGTTTGTCGATTTGAATTTTATATAGATTGCCAGTAAACTATCTTTTTTCATTTTTTTAAAAACTATCGCTATGTCGGTTGGGACTTTACAAACGTTCAATCAACGGCCACAAAGAACACCCAGACTCAGGATAACTATTTGTGGAATACACAAATTTTTGTCCCGTGTGGAAATCGAACCCACGATCTAAGGTTCAGCAGTTAGGGTCTCATTAAACAAACGGGACAACTAAATATTAATTAATATTTACTGCAAAGCGGCTATAACAGGATCAATACCCTTTCTTTTAATTTTTTATATCCTCCCTATACTTTAAATATACTCCAAATTTTTACGCCTTATTTCCAAAATGTTGCCCTCCAATTACTTAAATGGGACTAAATTATAATCGGCAAAATATGGGCGTCAATTACGCCTCTGAATACCCCTTCAGTGATACAGGCGAGAGTGAGAGTAACGATGTAAACAAATCCCGGAAGTAAACTTCAGCCTAACATCAAATATAAGTCGTCATGGCTATTGGAACTTTTTAATGGCCAAAAGTGTCAAGTTTCGGTTCATACGATTCGTTTTGTCAAGTCCAAAAGATTTACCTTGGTATTGATGGTCGAATGATGTCAGTAGGTGGATAGTGGAACTTCTTAATTGTTACTAGAAACCCCGAGATTAGGTTAATTTGGCCCCTTAAAACAAGTCGATAGCATGTGTGTAGTGTGTGTTTTAGTTTTTTAACTATGAATAGGTAATCTAACATAGGTTTTTGTCGCACCTGTTTTATTTTTTAAGATGATGCATTCCATAATATGGATGTCGAAAACGATAAACATAAGGGTATCAAAACTTCAACGATCTGTATCCTGTACTCAAGCCTAGACGTTATTTCCAATTAATGCATTTTTATTAAAATATTTTTGACATAATAATACTTAATATGACATGAAGATTTTCTATACTTATTTCTATATCTCAATAGGAATTTCATTACAAATAAGCAAGTATTGAGCCTACTGTATCTTTATAAGTTCTGGTCGATACGCAAGCGGCACGTTATTTATTATCTAACATGTGAGAAGGAGCCGTTTAGAGAAAATATTAAATAAAGACTGCGGAGTGTGGCTCTCAGATTATGGCTACGAAAAACGCGATACCAATCAGTTTCACAGCCTTTTATGGCGGAGCTATTACATAAAAAAAAATACATTTTAGTTATTTTAGTTTATCACGATTTGCAAACGATAACAATGATAATTCTATTATCGATAGAGTTTAGATTCTACTTTTGTATAGTACGATATTTGATACGATTTATTTCATTTGTTTAGTAATTATTTAAGTAATTTTGTTTAACACAATACAATTGTTTTTATGATAAATAATATAAAAGTCCATGTGTTACATTTAGCATGTTTCTAAGGATTTATAGAGAATGTACTTGATAATATGATTCTGCCATTTCATTAGCTCTTGTTAAGTTAACTTTATATAAATATTTATTTATTTTTTTACTATGCAACTCAGAACAAAATTAGTGCCATCAACTTTAGATCACATAGCTTTAAGCACAGATTACATCATCATAACAGTTGCTTACCTTAAAGATTGATGAACCTGTTATAGAAGAAACCATGGTCTTCAAATACAAAGTCAAAATCTATTACCAATAACATTTATTTCAGGGTTATTTATAGTTTCTTTGCCGAAGCAGTGGCCACAACAAAGCATACTTCTGGATAAAACAAACCTAGTCAGATTGAAATGTTTCGACAAACACTAAACGTGTAATGAGATCGTGCTCTTAAGATATTGTTCAAGCATTTCACTCATCGCCTTCTAAAACAGATCCGTTTCGAAATAAAATACGATTATTCGATTCCAATTAACAAAACTTAGACGTTTTCTAGAAGCATGAATACAACGTAATCCCTTTTTTAAATGTACATTGATGGAAGCCCTTCTAGACTTTTTCATTCTGCCAGGATGGTAGGCATTTCCCCTATTACGTAAATGGAACTAAAATATGGTTGAAAAAATGTGAACATTTTAGGCGGCTCTGTGTACCCCTTCAGGGATACAGTCATGACAACAATACTGAAAGACACAATACAGTACGTATTGTGTTTTTCTGTATTGTACACACATAACAAGTTATAACTGTCATTCAGTTCAATACTAATCACATGTTCACTTGTACTATCAACATTTGTCACCTTATCAACCCTACAAACTTCTCATCCTACAAATACTTAATAAACTCGTGGACCTTAACAAAATAAATCCAAATTTATAATTAATTTCACCAACTTTATTACACTCGGTAAGGCTGTAAGCCGAAAATATTGAAAAAAAAAAAGATCCGATCACCTTTTTACGACATCGTAAGCGGCTTCATTATAGGGGTCACTTGATATGGGATTTCAATGTGAAACTCGTCATTGCGCGGATAATATTTTGGGCCGTAACACTAAAATAAAAATGGTTGTAAGTCTATGTACAAAATCATAACGTGGAAGGCTATAAAACTATGCAGTTATGTTTAATCAAACTTTGGTGGAGCGGACATTGAGTTAAAAGTTTTTAGTTTGAATTTAGAACATTGTAAAGTGCTGTAACAAACATACGTTCAGGTTTGAATAGAAAGTAGAGTGTTGCTAGGGAACGGCACTACCTTGGCTAACATTTCTATGTTACACAGTTTTCTAATCATGTTCTATATTCTTTGTTTTCAACCTAGTAAATTCAGTTTTTATTTCGTTTCTTATAGTCAATTGTTTTTTTTTTCTAAAATAAGACTGACACTTTTTGCAGTGGTAAATCATTATTAATTATATTATCTGTTTCCCCGTTTGCTGTGATCATTCTATTTTTTTAACCATATATGAATAATACTAAAGGACCTCTTTTGTGTCAATGCAAACTCTTTTAAATTTTTGCACTCACTAACAGGATTATTTTTAATCCCTCGCTACCTCGTCCTAAAAACAGAGAGTATCAAAATCGAACATCTAACAAAAAAACCGTTAACGTTAAAAGTGTGTGCCCCATAAAATATTGTTCGTTTGACGTAGGGCTGTCCCAATCGTATTGCTTATTGACAAACAAAAGGATTCGGAATATTGTAGGTTTAAAATGTACTGTCTGTAATATTTTTCCTTCTAAGTTAGTCATTCGAATGAGAATGGTAATCTTAGATGAACTTGTCTAATACACATTTCATATGTATGTTGAACATATAATATTTTAACAGAACATTAAAACTGATATACTAATAATCAGACCGCCACACTAATTCCGTAAAACACAACACAAATCCGACAAAGCCAACGCACATAGCAAGGTAACAGAGCCGACAGTGGCAATCGCCACCCCTAGCCCTGGCATCACACCCGCGAGCGATACGCAATGGCGCGTGATCTCGCATGAAACGAACGGATTTGAGAACCGCCTGAAACGCTCCAATCCTAACGCAAACGTTTGCCCAAGTTTTGCACTCAAAAGAATATGCTATATTGGTGTTTGAGAGTGATATGGGCGTTTTTCGAATTCTACTCTAATAACTTCAGGTTTTCAGGCGTATAATTCTGAACTGAATATTTTTGGTATGGCTACTCTTTGGTAGTATCTAGTGTGTAGTGTATAACCACAAAGTGTTTAGTATTTTCATGAAAGGGTTACATTAAGGCAATTGATATTAAAAAGCTTAGAATATGATTTTCTTTTTTCTCTCTATTTTAAGATTATGCTTAGACTAAATAAATTGTACATTGCACATATAATACAATGCAGAAATAAAAACTGTAATTTTATAATAACACTCGAAGTAATAATCAACAAAATCCAGCGATTCTATGGTTATCTGTATACATCCATATTTTAAGTTTAGTCTATTACGGAAAGTCAATTTTAACGAACATCTTTAAAATACTTTAAATAATAAATTTAACAGACTTTTTTTAATCACACATAAAAACACTTGTTAACCATATTTTACTTTTTTTTTTAATAATACCTAACAAGTGTTGCCGCAAATAATTTTCTAAAATCTAATTCTCTAATTTTAATTTTTAAAAGAGCATGCGCAATGGGTTACATTCAAGGAACAGCTGCTACGTTGTATCCTGTTCTGTCACACGGACTTCGGACGCTCTACTTACTGTCTAGCATATATTTAATTGCTCCGTTTCCCAAAACTTCAAAGTGTGGATATAATAGTCCATGAACTGATTTTTGCCACCTGGCATACAGGTGTAAACAAATAAGTCAAACTTAACAGTAGCCATGAACTGAAATAAGTAGGCGAGTCTACTCAGGCATATTCTCCATGTCTATACTATATTTAGAGACAATTTTTTTTCGGTAATTAAAAGAGTAAAGGTAAATTAAATTGATTTAATTAAAATTAGCCATGAACATTTTTCGAATAGCAAGATATCATAGGTGTGTTAATAAGTCAATAAATTTCACAAAAAATATGTCTCATCTGGTTATTAGATGGGTGAAGTTCGGCCTCCCACGGTCTCGTCTACTATCCCAATTCCATTTGTTCGTTTCGTTTAAGTGGTAAGCTCACCACTACGCTGCGCTGCTACGACACTTTAAAAAAAAAACTATGTAATAAATTGTCTATGTGTCCGTTATTTTAATGTTTTTAAAGTTCCCCACGATACAGGAATGAATCCTAGAGCGGACGTTGTCTTTTTATAGAGAGAGAGAATCATTATATCTAATTATTTGTAATAAAATATATACTATAAATATATAATATATTGCCGAAAACATCATATGTTTATTCAGTTTAAAGACACATTAAAACGTATACAAATCGGTGTAGCAGAAATATTATTTGCTTTGATAGATACATCAAAGTACGACAGGAACCAAATTCATAAATGTTATTTACTAACTGAAATTGTATGTACTACTGAATATGTACTTTGTTAGTACTGATTATACGTCCTTAATATTGTAAGTACTTACGAAATCTGTAATTGTAGGTTTATACTTGAATCTAGTTATAAAGATTGTAATAGAAATATGTATGTGGTTATGTTAACATCATTGTAATATTATCAACCTACGTTAAAAATAAAGAAATAAAGTTATAGTTTTAACGATATTTCAATAGCTTAAAGTAAACGAGTATGTTCAATTTATCAAGGAGATAAAAACTATGTGTCTTCAAAGGGCATTCTTTAAGGGCGACCATTAATCATCTAGTTGATAAGAATTTTCATCACGTACCTAAAAGCAACAGGCGGTGTCCAGGTGAAGGTGTTTAACTTTGAAGTTGTCTGTTTGCTTTATTATTTCATGATTTATTACGTTAAGGCCTAGAATACCTTTCTTTTTACATTCCAACTTTAGTACTTAGATTTCTTCCAAAAAAAAAGCCACCCAACCAGTAACGTGCATTCTAGAATATCGTTTAGTTGTAATTCGTATTTATTATGAATTACAATAGTTATCAAAGAGATTTAGATAAGTACATTTATGTGACAGCTTTGACAACGCATTCTCTTGAAAGGATTGAATATAGGAACAACATACAGATAAATAGAGAAGTCATTTAGATTTTTAGAATCGATTTATTGTATTGTAATTCTCTTTGTTCGATTACAAATACATAGGTTTTTTTTACAAATATTAAAACAGTAATTAAAATAGTAAAAGTAGTGAAAAATAGTGCAGTAGTGGTGGCTGGCTCACAATACGTTTCGAATGAAGAAGGACTGCCTTCTTTTTATTATTGATTTTGTTGTTAAGATCTTTGTCTCAGAGATAATAATTTATTAAGATAACCATTAACTGTACTTATAACATTGGCTAACTCCAATGTACTAAACAATTACAGTACTTATTCAGCTGACTTAACTAGATAACTCTAGTTTTGTCAGTTGAATAAGTACTGTAATTGCTTAGTTCTAGTAAGTAATTAATTACATTTTTTTACACAGGAAATAGTGTGCAGGAATAAGTTTTAGGGTTCATTTATGTACGTAAGCTATTTTAATTTCTATTAGTAACTTGTAATTCCCTGAATAGATTTGTGTGTATCATCTAGAGTGACAATCGCAATGCCACATATGAAAACTATGATCAAGTGGCCACTGTATCACGTGTAATTAGTTATTTCAGAATACTTGTGTTATTAGTTTACTTTGTTAGTGTTGTAGTTTTGTCTTATTAGTAACTCGAATATGAAATATGTAGTATAAGAAGCACTCGGACCATATATTATTTACTTTATCCTTATTTCTATTTACAAACATTCGTTATAAAAAATCCTCCGCATCGTCGCCTACTGGTATCGTTCCTAGTAGACTGATGTTGAGGGCCCACGTTGAATGGCAATATTTATTCTATATAATTTTACAGGGGTCGGACTGTTACCAATCAGACAGCATATTTGCAGTCCTACAGTGCCCGCACGATGGCAACAAACTTAGTACTTAAGCCGGGTTTTAAAAAACGTATACTTTTTGATTATGGTTATCAAAAAGTATACGTTTTTTAGACGCATTGGACCATTCTTTAGATATAAATATATACTTGTATATGCTTTCAATTCTAAACCTCCAATCAACAAGGACATCAAACGTTCTTGGTTCGCTGGCTCTAGTCAGTTATAAATAAATTTATATGGTAAAACGACACGTTACTTCAAACATATTGACAGAGGCCTATGTATTGCGTCGATAGCGATCCTCTCGCTTGCAGCCGATATTAAATGTTTACATTTCAACGTACCCAAGGTAAACGTAAACAATTCTATATACATACAAATGTTGGAGTTTGGACCAATATCACATAATCTGAAGGTATCTTCATGCTTAAAATGTATGACTACGTCATACATCCAGGGTGAGTTATACGAAATAAATGTTCGTGGCTTCGTATGAAACCAGCGTTTTATTTTTGCTACACTGTATTCCGTTATTCCGACCGACCAGTAGTTTTGTTATTTCTTTTGCTGACTCAAAGTGAATATGACTGCTAGTGGCACCGATATGGAGTATTAGATCCTTAAATAGTACAAAAAGGAGTCTCTTTGAGCGTCTGTATTTTATTTTTTCGAAATCTATGGACGCATTATTTTAAAAAATATAGTTTTTATATATTTTAAAATGTAATGTCGTGAAAATCGTGATACAATAACTTTACGTATAAGCATTCACACAAATTCAATAAATATGAAGTAATTCTACTTAGACCGTAGTTAGTCCCTCATAGAGCTTTGAGTTTTGTAATAAGGTCACTGTGGGACCAACTAAGAGAATTTACCACGTCAATATTGTTTTCACAACTTGCCTTAAACACTATCTGTCCAAACAGCTATGTTAATCTGTTGTTCAACAATCCTTATCTATAGCGACCGCGATTTTAAGCATCAATAAACATTGATAATTGACGGATCCTCTATTAATATTGACTTACCACGAGTACGGGACGCTTTGTCTTACAAAATGTCGGTTGGCATTAATGCTAGCATGAAAGTTTGTATAATTTTCCACCCTGTTCAATTAACCCGGGGCTTAGCGATATAACATGGCGAATGTTAACACTAAAGTTACTTTTGTCGAGTTAAATTGTGTGTGATTTAGATTGGTCCCACACTATGCTCGTACGATAAATCTCGTGCAAATTTTCACTGGGCAAAACCGAAGGTGTAAATTTTACTGTTTTTCTTTTTGTATATGTCTCCAATACAGTTTCCTTTTGTAAATTGGTAGTGGTGATAAAATTATTACCTGGTGCCGTGTGTCTTGGGAAATGGTTCAGCCGAGTTCACTTTTCATTGGCTTGTTTTTTAATTCAACTGTTTCTTAAAATAAGGTATAATTTATTATTATTTGTCTGTTTTATGATTATGCTTGCTCGTGTTTTTGTCAGTTTGTCCTGTGTGATTTATTAGTTCTGTATTTCATTAATTTGGCTTAAGATGTAACTAAATCACAAACCCGCAAGATAACTAAACAGATCATATAATTTTATCACTTTTCATCCCACATACTAAAGACTAATGTTAGTCTGAAGAGACTAGACTATAAAGGTAGATAATTAATTATTTTCCTTTATATACTATATATATCTATTTTTAATATTCTGTTTCGCGTCTTCAGAATTTAATAGAAATTATATTGAACATAAAATACGCAACTCCTGTCTTTCTATGTCAAGTCTTACCCAACTCATGTATTGTCACTAGTCGTCGATTTTTCTTAACAAGTTATATTTGAACAAGACCAAATAATTCCGATTTAGCAGATATATGTATTTTTTCTTCAGAGTATGATTTCACCAAATACGTTGCTGAATGTTCGTGTAATAAAGTCATAGTGCTCAGAGTTTACTTTTAAAAATATCCGACTAATCCGAGCTCTGCCGTTAATTGTAACGGTTATAGACGAGAACAAAGCTTTGAGTTGTCCTGGCGACTGCTCCGAAGTCGTTGCACCCATTGACCTTAAGATGCGCTTCGGATTCTCACAATCGTCTTGCAAGTAATGCAAGGAATGAGAGAGGGCGAGTTTTCGGGGGAAAATTATTTCTTTATATTCTACACAGCTAGCGAGTTGAGATCTATTTTTCTCTTTTAGTAGCCTTTTTAATTAGCTACATTTCAGTGCTAGATGAGATGAGAGTTTACTAGTTTTATTTTAATCGTCCATTCTGTTCTACATATCACACTGATTGATCATTTTTGGTTCGAAAATTATTAATAAGCATCAAGGATCATCAAAGCATCCGCACCTTAGGGGGTAATGTTAGAAGTAAGGTAGAAAGAGGGACAAGGATGATTAAACTGTTTAAATACCCTCTTTATGATTTATCAAAATCCCTATTCGAAAAAAGGAGAAACAGTTTTTTTTTTTAATTAAACAGGTATTCTCTAATCGCTTTTGATTTATACCAAGATATAAGCGACACTGTAATACTGTATGTCGAAATTCACAGTCTGTAGTACAGTACAGCTATTTGTGAAAACCTTTGAACTTCAAGCATTTTACTAATCGAATAGCTACTTGTCTTGGAAATTTCTAATAAGCGTCCGTTGCCCGTAGCAACTTGTGTTTATCGCGGGAGTAAGATTGTGGTCGTATTTATTGACTTGTTATTTTATGAGTTTGCCTATCTAAAGTTAAAGATAATCTAGTTGTATTACCAAACTTCAAATAAAAAAAAATCGCCACTGTAAACAAACAACATTTTATTAATAAGTGAATAAATAAATAATAACATAATGATAAAGCTAATAAAACTGCAATGAAATGTACAGAAAAGCTAATATAACACCCCAAACATGAAAATACCATGTTAGACCAAATATCTCATATGTTTAAATTTAACACTAGAATAAACAAATGAAGTTTGCTACAGAAACATGAAATGGTGTCAACTTCAATTAAAGCTATAAAAAACGGTGTTATATAACTAATAACAAATTCGTGTTGAATTCTTAATACTAACCCTTCAACGTATAAGCACGAACAGCACGAAAACACAAAACAAAAATGTTACTTAGCGCCTACAGTTTGTGGTTTACTTTAATATGTCGTTTTGTACAGGCGGCGAAAATAATGTTAGTACTCGTTGTAATTACCTATTTTGATATATTTATTTGTTGTTATTACTTTTATGGGAGCTTTTATGATATATACTCATCTTAAGCATAATACATATTTATTTTGAATTGTTTTTATGTTAATCTAAAAGTTTGGGCAAAAATATACCTTTAATAGATATCCCCTCCTTCAACGATTCTATTTCGAAAACATCTTTATTGAAATAAAAATATTTTTACAATTATAACAGCGATTACTTGGTAAAGCGAAACCGGTCGGACATTCGTGTCAAATGCACGGCACCGCTCAATTAAAAACATAATTGAGTATTTGGGCGCTTCGAGCCCACTGAGGGGTGGGAGTTAAAAATAAAATGACACTTGTATTCTTGAAGTTTAATTATTTATTGCCCAACAGACGAATATGGCAGAATGTTGAAGTTATGATTTATTTTAAAAAGCGTACTGTACCCGACTTAACCGCTTTTTATGTTATAAAGGGGAAACCAACAGACGGTGTAAGTGGCTACCAACCCTTTAACACTTAAATATACCAATAAAATATACCACTAAAATATACCAATATTGTATAGTTAGTAAGCAATAAATGTTTTGACTATGACTTGACTTGACTTTGACACTTGTAACTCAGGAGGTGTGTGTTGCACGTTTCAGGTCCATTTATCTAGGATACTAAGCCTAGTTTGTTAACCTTAAAGGTACTCTTATCTCGTAACATGTGAATTAGAGCTTATTTTTAGAATATTCATAACATATATCTTATATATATGCTCAAAAGCGATCACTTCTGATTGAACTTGGATTCCAGAATACCGCTTTGCACCATTTTTGTAGAAAGCAAAGGGATTCTACAACTTTGTGAAATCTGTTTTGCCTGACTTAAGGTATGGTCAATTTATCGGGAGCACTAGATTTAAAGTCATTATCATCTAAAGCAGTTTTAAAGTAATAAATATTATACTGTAATTTAAAGCTACTAAGCGCTTGTTAGAACACACAGAACTTTACCAGCCTCCATTAAACTCAGAAATGTACACTGTGATGTTTACCTGTACAAATAAATCTTTGATATCACAAACAGAACTGTTTTTGCTTATTCTACCCAGAGAATTGATTTGAATTCTCTTAATTATATTAAATCTTGGCTAAATATTATCTCAGCGTTTTGTTTAACTTAACGAGTTCTGTTTAAACTTGATTGAATCTTAAAATCATAATATTTTTGGATTTTCATTGGTTTTAACTTTATACTTAATAATCATAAAAGTGCCTCCTTCATTCCTAAAGACCAAATTAAGAGTGAGTGTTAGTATTAGAGAGTAGTCAAGATAAGGCAGGTAAATAAGCGGAATAGCTTTTCAGAAAAAAAAGAGATGCGTCATGAGGACATGATCTCTACTATAGCTCATAGCACCGTGCATCTCCTGAAATTAAGTATAACGCAACGTGTGTTTTCAATCACGTGGGTTCTATAATGACAGTATTTATAATTAGGCATTCATACGGCACCCCATATGGTCTGCACTTAACTAAGCATATAGAATACTTTAACTCATGAAATTTTGACACTCACTTGCAGAAGAAAGAAATACATACAACATTAGTGTAATCAGTGTGTATTTTTTTTTTTTTTTTCTTTTTATACTATAGGGGGACAGACGAACAGACGGGTCACCTGATGGTAAGTGACATCGCCGTCCATGGACACTTGCAACTCAAGTGCGCTGCCCGCCTTTGAGGGTGATAAGGGATGGGGAATGCAGGGAGTGGAAAGAGAGGAGGGATGAGGAAATGGTAAAAAGGAGAAAGGAGAAGAGGGGAGAGAAAAGGGGGGAGGGGGAATTGGGCCTCCGGAAACCTCACTCAATTCGGGGAAATGCAACGCAAGCGTTACTTCACAACCGGTTTTCTGTGAGGCCGTGGTATCGCACCGGTCGAGCCGGCCCATTCGTGCCTAAGCATAGCTCTACCACCGCAGAGTGTGTATATAATACACACATTGTTTTGTTAGGGTTGTTAGATACTTTTTGGATACTTTTCCAGGCAGACTGTTCAAAAACAAATTATAAAGTTTATCCATGTAATATAAATTGTAAAAACAGTTAACAAAATATTTTTACTAAATTGAAAATGTTATGGGCGCTGAATAAATAAGTCCTATTTCTTTATTGTAGTGATAGAGTAGAAATAAACTTTATTGTACACCAAAAGAAATTGTTCAGAAAATATAAAGCAGAATACAAACAGCAGCCATTTTGCTAAAACGATTTCTTACAGGCAACCTTTGGATGGACAAAGACAACAGTAGTTAGATGTAATTAAGGGTAGTTTTGGTGTCTACTAATATAAGGTGAGATATGAACAATATGTTATAAGAACTAAGAGTACTATTACATATATGCAGTGATCCCTAACAATACCATATTATGAAAGCTATTCTATATTCAATATAATAGATAAGTTTAGGTTTCTTGTTTCAAAGAGCCATGTCTTACTGAACAGTTTTTTAAACTTTAGCTACGTACGATAATTAATAGAGAATACCCTGCTTTTTTATACTACAGGGGGCAAACGAGCAGATGGGTCACCTGACGATAAGTAGACTTTCACCGCCCAAGGGCACATGACATCATATAGACATGGCAATTCAAAAGTCACAAATGCGTTGGCGGCCTTTGAGGTCGTATCGGTCTAGAAATACCGCAGGCGACAATTTGAAAACTTTTTCGCAAGTAAAAACTTGAAAAAAATACAAGCCCTTTATTGTATCTAAATCATTATGAATTGTAGTATGCCTTGTTTTTATAGCTTAATTTTACCATAAATAGTGGCCCTTTAGAAAATTAACCATTACTTAAAATCAAAACGGGACCAACCTTCAGCGTAACTCTAATGATTAAAATAATGATTGTTATCGGTCCACAAATTATATCTCATAATAAACACTAAAACAATACGTTTAGACGAATTGAAAATCTTCCAAGTCGATTGAAAATAATTTATTAATAAATTGATTTAATTCTGTTTTTGATTGACAGTCGCTTTATATTCTCATATATGTATATATGTATGTATATGTATCTATGTAAATACGTATCCATGTTAACATAAAATTGTGTAATTCGGTTATGGTCCTGGGTGAGGGTGGTATCATTAATAGATTTTCTAAAATTCGCAGTTGCAGTAAAAGAGGTTCTAAACGTTCTAATAGGTGGTAATTAGTTTTGCCCTTATTTTGTGTTCGTTATTTTTGCTGTCTGATGTGTCATGGTGTCTGTGCATAGTAACACACGAAACACTATCAGTTTGTTGTTGTATCAGGTTGTTTTTAGAAGAAAAGAAGAAGTTGTTGAAACACAACTATGAGCCGTGAAATCAGACCATTTCGCTTAACCAATGAGGCTTAATTTTAATATACAAGAGACTAAAATCAAACAGTGACAGCCAGTAAATATCAGGATACAAGCGCAGTGCGCAGCGGGTTTCTATGCAAATTTCATTTAACCGTAATCCACTCAGCGAGATTGGTACTGATTGATAGGCGCAAATTGGAAATAGGCTGTAGCCGAACACCCGCCGCTGGCGGCGTGACAATCGGTTTGCGTGGAAAAAGCGACAGTGTTATTAAGTTACCTACTGGACATGCATTATTTTTTTTCTAAAGACTAAAATCAGTGTTTTTCAATAAGATAAGAAAGAAATTAACGTCACTAATATTGATCTGGATTTTGAATTGAAATGAAAGCATCAAAAAGAAATGCAGGAAAGGAGGAATTTGGACTGAATGTGTTTGAAGGGTAAATGCATAGTATCAAAATCAGGAATCATTAATATCTACAATATTGACCTACAGCAAAATAGCAATATTCGCATATGAACAATTTTAATTAAAATTAATAGCATAGGAAATTATGTTTACATTGGAACGCAATTTAGGCTGCTTAATTAAAATTCTCTCTAATAATGCCGTTAACGCAGAAGCTTTTTGTATGAGCTACTATAATTTTGTATATAGGTTGGTTCATTTTGTTTGTCACATGGTCGCCCCCAGCTTTTCAGCCTTGCTTGTTCTTGCTTGACCAGCAGTGTTAGATTCACATATTTTTTTATACAAAAAATTTGCTATTTGTTATTTTGCTCCACTCACTCTGCTAAATTTCAGAGTAAGCTTTTTAAATAATTGTTTGTTAAATCTTGTTTTACACAAATGCCTCAATCTGTAGAAAACAATCTCTTCGAAATAACTAATCACCCAGATATTACACACGTATTCCATTATTTGTTTCTCTTTACCACTAAGAAAGGCAACTGGTATGCTGGCTGCTAACAAAACCTTAATACAACATGAAATAGACATATAGATGCAATCTAAATTGGAAAACCAAATAATTATTTTAAATATCTGAAACCTAAAACAACAAATCAATCGCATAGCAACGACCAACAAAACTTTCCCGATAACAATAAAAATAAAACGGGGAAAGTTCTCAATACATTGGACCGGGAATATACAAATCGTATGTTCTGTTCCGCACGGCTGGTTTCGTACACGCTTGACACCTGTACCTGTCACTATCGAATTGGGGGAAGACGTATGGACCTGCCCGTTCTGTTCAGTTCAGGTCCAGACAAGATTCGATGAGAGGAATTGTTGAGCTAATAATAATAAAATTTATGTTTTCTTGTAATTTTATTCAAGATTTGTAGTATCTTTTTGATGATGAATTTGTATCAAAAATATATTTACAAAATAATACATTATAATGAATTATTGATTTTTTTTTGTTTGATTTAAAATGTTTTTATTCAAGATTAAATAGTATGTACTGTATAAATATCTAATAAAAAATTTAGTCTATTGAAAAATTAAAAAATAAAAAAAACACCCTTCCATTGTACACTTGGTTTATCTAGCGGTAACAATATTGAAAAATATAAATAGTAATCTTCTTTTCATAAAGCAAATCATACTAATCATCACCTTTTCGATAGGCTAGTTGACGAAATTGCTATATCGATATCATAAAACTTCCCTTTGATAAAAATATTACTCATTATAACTTTTGCGTACACAAAACTCTCTTGGGAGTCAATAGTATCACATGAACGAACTTGGAATAGATGTGAAAATTGCCCACCTTATTACAAACCTTAATTCGTTTTGCACCTGAGTTGACATCAAAACTTATAATCAGGAGGTAATTACCGATATAATTACACCAACATTTTGATAGAAATTTTAAGACGATCATTTTTAACATCCCTAAAAACGGTCTCCGTTTGAAACGTGATAAGTCGTGTGCTGTTTAATTGGACCCACTATGAATGACGACGCTTTGATAATTTTCATATCAAAAGAGGGATTACTATATTTCGTTATTCAATACAGAGTAATCATTAAAGATGTATATTTAGATGGAGTAAATTAAAATTGTGTAAAGTTGATTTAGAATAAAGTGGTAATTTACATCACATCTTTCACTTGATAAGAATTTGAATAGAAATGAATATTTTATTCAGTTTGTGAAATGGATTTTAGATCGCAAGCCTATTTACCTAAAATGTTGAAAAAAATCTCTTAGACACTAAGAAAGTCTTAAAGGAATATAAAAGAGCAGACTCGATACAGAGAGAAAGTTAATCCTATAGATAAAGAATTAATAGTGAAAGCAATAATAATATGGATTCAACAGAGTAAATTATTATCAAGTGGTGCAGAATATTTTAAACATCTGGAAAATGTTTTGTTTGAACAATCCTGTTAGTGAACGGCTTAGGCAATCAATTGCAAAAGCAGTTTTCTTTGTCTGCTGACATAGAAATCTTGCAAATGTTCATTTTGAATTCTTGATCTTGCTTTTTACTTATATTAAGGAAGGTTTTTGTTTGTATATTAAAATTACATTATTTACTAAAGTTAAGACAAAATGGATGCTTGTAATAATACACAAAATGACAGTAACATATAAATGGAGTAAGATTTTAGATATCACACTTTTCAAGTTCTATGTAGACTTATTTTTGAAATAGCTTAAATGAAAATAGACATTAAGATAAATACTAAAATGCTAAGTAATATGATTCAAGTCAACATACAAAAGGCTTTATAAATTATGATATCAGCCCTGGTAATAATATTACAAAGAAATCCATTGAACTCTCCTTGTCGAGTATAGGAACAAAATCTTCTTTCAAAAACTTTCTCATGATACGCGGAAAAAATATCTCGTTCCCATGGTATTACGCAGACGCTCTAACATCCAACTTTTCACAAATTCCCAAAACTTGTAAGACAAACGCTGCTCCTTTAACATTCGCACAATTACCTGCTACAAGTTGGCAAATGCAAATTTCTGCCATATTTATTTTAGCCTCCCTTCTGTTCAGAACTTTCTTATAAATAACTTAATCAGGGTCAATCCATCAACCTGTCGTTATTTAGAGAAATACTTTTCTGTTACTGTAACACCTTTATTCAATAACAAATTTTCAATATAAAAAATAAAGCTACGAATGGGTCTGCTACTTACTGTTGCTCATTTGGAGCTGCCAAAAACATCTATCGTGACCCTGCTTACATACAACAATTAGAACAGTAATAAGAAAATTTGCTGTTCAAATTCCATAACACGATTTTGTGCCGATATTATGTATATATTAAAAGCCCAATGTAGAAGTAAGGATTTTGTTGGTATAGTAATGTAAATGTATTGATATTTAGCACTAAAACGTTTTTAAAATATAAAATAAAACAGTCAATTATAATGTATCCTACGTACGTATTATTAATCTAATGGAAAAAATATATAAACCCCTACGCGACGTCATGACTCTGTAGACTGTTTGATTTTGATGCTATTTTAGCTAGCTGGCCGAATAAAGTCAATTTTTAAATATACCACATCTCTGATTTCACATCATACACAGGATAGAGAATTACATATTAAATCCAAATGCTCGCAAAATGTTCTCTCGACAGAAACTTTTTACATAACCACGTTTGGGTTTTAGTTCAGTATGCTTAGGTTGTGATCATGAACGAATTCACAGGATATCTTAAATAATATTCATCCAAGTGCGGTAAGCCAGCCACAAATTCAAATACTTCAACGATAAAAACATTTTTGATCTCGATTTTTGTTGAGATCTATAAAATTTCATATTTGTGATGTTAGTTACGTTGGAGATAAGATAATGATAAGATAAGATTATAGATTTATTTGATTCAATCAGAGAGCTTGTGAGGGCTGTTAGGGGTTCTGAACTAACAACTGTTCTTTATCCACTCCATCTGAGTTCGAATGCCGCCCAAACGGATTAGATTACCTTTACGTACTTTATCGGACTTTTTCTCTTCAATATTGGATAGCTCTATATCTATTTTTGAACAGGAAAGGACACCTCTTTTGGTGTCCATCGTGCTATAGTTAATATAGAATTATAGCTAAAAATAACATTCAAAATAGAAATAAAAAAGTTAGATATGTTTCCAAAATTGAAATATCCTGAATAGAATAAAGAAGAATCTTTAGTAACACTAAATTAAACTACTAAACTGACTGGAACCGAGTACAAATTTTAAGATCACGTGCCCCTATCCAATTTAAGAACAAAAGGTTTAAGAGAATAGTTTAGTTGCAGCTACGGATATTGTGAGCAGGCAGCCAGTATCCTTTATGCCTTTTATATCCCTCCCGTCACAAACATTTAACACTGACTTGCAGACAGTAATATCGAGGCTTGGACAGATAAAATCTTGTGAGTTTGAAAGAGGTTTTCATTTATTTGTGAGGGCAAACGGACAATTGCATGAAAAGTATAGGTGCAGCCATGAGGTTCTGTTCAGAAGTTTTCGATCTAGATGAGTTTGTAATAAAGGTAGAGACCATTTTATTTTATAATTTTTCGGAGTTTCTTGCAGCTTAAGCTTTCAACATAAAATAAAATGTATCTAAAACTAAAATTGGATTTCGTTCTTTTATTTTCATTAGATACACACATTGCTCAGACAAATTTAGTGAGATTTCGACGATTGGAAATATCGTAAGGAAGGCAGACATCAATGTGCATGTCAGACTCTAAACTTGACCAGCTTAATCTGTGCGATCATTGTTCATATAATTAATTAGCCTCAATGGACAATAAAATTGAAAAAATACATAATTAATCATTATAAAAACATAATATTTATATTTTTAAAACCTATATTACATTTTACAATTTTCGGACGTGATTATGATACTTTGGATTTAAATTTAAGGAAAACACTGGTTACATGAAGCTTAAATAGCCGTGATCCGGAAGAAAATAAATATTATTATAATTAAAACTAATTCTAGTTTAAATTTTATCCGTTTGATTATCTGTAAAAAGGCAGTAATATTGGTTTAGGTAAGTTTTGATTTCTAAGCGATAGCATATTTATAATTTTACACATATTCCGTTGTATTTAAATAGATATAAGGTAAATGTAGTATTAATTTCTTAAATTTCTGTAAACAATTATAACAGAAGTCCTAATGCAAGTAGGGAATCCTATATCTCATATATTTAGTTTAGGATATAATTCCAACTTTAGCCTCCCCGAGGTGTTAACTGCGAGCCAAATAAATGGATACGATACATTAATATAACCTATAAATTCTATTAATTCTGAAACCATACAGGATTAGGTAGATCCCTTAGGAACAGGACAATGTTAGAGAAAGGTCTTATTTAGAGAGCAAACCCACGTGTTGAGTAAATCTAGTATAGTTTTGTACATAGTACTTGAGTAGGCAAAAAAAAAGTAATATTTATAGAATATTGCTGTTAAATTCATAATTGGAAGTAGTCAATATGCATGTTATATTAGAGTTAATTCAATTGCGCCCAAATTCATAATAATTTGTTGGGGAACACAGATAACTTTGCAAATACATTTTTTCGTATTTTCAATTAAAATGAGAGTATCAATCACAAATCTTAGAACAAATCAATTAAGAGTAAAATTATTTCAGCTTATAAGTAACAAACAACAAACAAGCGACTATATCCATAAACTATAGAAATATATTACCAAAATAAAAAAAACTAAAAGGTCAAAAATACAGCATTGGTCAATTTATTATCCACAAATATTCATTTTCCACCTAATATTGAGGTTTGTTCTGCGCATACTAAATTATTTCCAGCAGACACAAGTACGAAAATAAACAATTGCGAAAAACAGGGCATACATATAACCGTAACTTATAAATATAACCTCCTGAGTGTTTCACACACGACAAGAACATCGGCTCGTGTATCGAGTTGGCTCGAGTTCGCAAAATTCCTGCCGCGTAAAGCATGTCGCACCTAACTTAATTAAATTCTATTATACTACCAGCAAAGATAAATAACTCCCACCCGTAAGACTCCCCGAACAACTTGGAGAGTTGAAATTTAGAAAGAATGAAGCAATTTCTTTTGTTGAAGACGCAGTTCAACGTGAAGCGAACGTAATTGTTGCTGGTTCTAAAACTGGAATGTTGATGGTGTTGACGCTAGTTTTCTTTTGATCTTTTGGTGATTTCAAATGGAGTTCTATGTTTTTGTATATAAGAGAGATTTTAGTAGTAATATTAGTGGTGTAACATGTAAGCCGTCGGCCGTCCATTGAAAAATAGTTTCTAGGTTATTTAAGCCTTCAAGATTATATAAAAGTTTATAAGATTATACTCATAGTTAATACACGATATCGCAAACAAAACTTTTATAAAAGGTTTCCATTTCAGTCCAGTACTTACTTAAAAATTTTAAGCTACTACTTTTAGGCTAAAATAAATTTTAAGACAGCTTCAAGGCCACTCCTAAATACATACATTCATTAACGAAAGAAAGAAAGATGAGTAATTAACGCCCATATTTTGCGGTTGTAATTAAGTTCCATTTACGTAATAGGGGGCAAGCCTATTGACATCATCCGGGCATTTCTGGAAATTAATTGAACATTCGGAATATACTTATAGAAAAGGGATAGAAAATGAAAAAACGAGGTATTGCTTATGATGATGGATATGGAAGTCCAAGCAATAGCTCTAGTGAATCAGATTTCCAAATCTATATCTCAAACTGGCTGGTGCCGTGAAGTCTAACACCTCTAACTAAAGTATTAGTTAATATTCATTAAGTACCATCAAACTACATTACAAAAGCATAAGTGGTTTTATCGTAGTGTATGTTCATAAATACCAAGACTCATAAATACTAGCAGCTATATTTTTAGGAATTGCCAACCAAGAAATCAAACTTAGGAGCTGATAAACATGCATTAATACCTTCGTACGTATGACGTGAAAAAAATGTGTATGATGTTGCTTAGACATAAAAAGTCTTTATATTGTCAAAAACTCTCTATGAAAAAGAGTTCCAACAAAGTCTCTCTCACTTTAATCACAGTCTGATCGAATTTCCTGTCCGCAAAGTTTCAACAGGAAGCAGGAACTTTTACGCTTTTCATTGCTGTGTACATAAGGTACTTAGTGCTTAAGAGACAATGTCTGCTATCCGATACAGTAATGTATTATAAATAAGTAATATGAATACTATGTTGAGATAGCGGATTACAATTTAATACAGTAATATTTATAGATCAGTACTAAATAAATAACGGTAAAATCTTTATACCGTTAACCTTTATATGTTCAGTTTGTTTTATTTACCTATTAAAATAATATAACAAGTAAGAAAGCAATAGAGTCGACTTAGATTTTATTCTAAATTAATTTGAAGAACTAATTTATCTGGTACTTTATGGTATTTGGCACCCGTAGCCGACGAAGTCAGCGCGTATGAAGGATGGATGAAGGTGGTAACTTCTGCGTCACTGCCTACCCTGGACAGGAATAAGTCGTGAGCATATGTATGTATTAAAAAAATATCCAAATCTATACAACCTTATTTATTCATATAATATGTACACAATTTTGAAAATCACTATTGCGCGACCTATTTATTCAAACGACCAAATTTGCTTCCAAGACACGATTGCTGTACGAACATTACAAGTGAATGAATGAATGAGTAAGTAATTGTTTTCTAACACCTTCACATTTGAACTGAGGATGCAAGTCAACCGTTGGATGTGCGACGGTGTAAACACGCGTATGTACTAACATGATTAGATACACCTCCCCCACTTCGTTCACTCATTCATTCCCCCCTTTCATCGCCCGTAGCGCCCCGGACATGAAACCGCGCTAATAAGGAACACTCCTCTTGTAATTTCCTATTTGTTTCTATTTACATGTTGAAGTGTTGTTTTCGTATTATATTTTTGAAATGATTACTGGGTATATGTGATTACGAAATTTCAGTATAGAGGCAGTATTCAGGCTTTCATTATATTTGGATGCGGAATATTGTTTTCGTGTTTTGTGTTATGTAATTAAGAATCATTTGCGTCTGTAAAGTGAATTTTATTTATGCCTTGATTTGTATTAACAATTTTTAATTTTCTTTTTTATTTCCTTGTTTCTCTCGATTAACTGTATGTATGTATAAATGTATTTTCCTGAATTGATTTATACAATAATGGTAAAAGGGGCACTAGGTTCATCTCCACAGGCAAAGAGCAGAGTTTTATTAAAGCTCGAGTGACAACAATCTGAGTTACAAATTATTAATATAGGCACTGTTTACTTCTAGTATAAATTTGCTTAGTTCTATGAAGAAATGTGAGGTAACCCTTATAGATAGGTCTACTACAAAGCTTGTATTTGTTCACTATAGTATATGTATATATGTATAGGTTTACCATGCCACACCTATCCTAAAGTCGATATCGCGACGCGATTATGTGTCTTATCAATGAGAATGTTTGACAGGCACAGTAGGTTCATTGAATTGGAGGTGTTGTAGGATATCATAGATTAATTATATATTAACGCACTATGTATTGTAGTGTGCAGAATCTCTTTATTTAAATTCTAAACTTACAACTACTGAATGAAGTTGCACAAGTAACTTGTAACTGTAACTGACTACTGAGGTCTACTTACGTCTAACTGTAACTGAAAAAACATATAGACTTTCTTTTGTATATAAATAGATGAAAAGGTGAGAAAACTGGTTGGTTCAAAGCAGAAAAAGCCTCTAAAATATTTAAACAAAGTATAACAAACATTTAATATGCTAAAAACGTTTCTAATATAAATTTGAAATAAAAAAGAGAAAGAAATAAGAGACAGAGAGGTAAACAACAAAAAAACTCCGATACCATGCACTATTTTAGACCATAAAGAAAATCTGTACACTTAGAAATGGGTCAAACCTGCCCAAAAATCATAGACAAAGACCACTATTGAAACACTAAATGGTTTTGGCAGTAAACGGCAGGCTTTGAAAGAGGTCCCGACTCTCGATTCTAACGTTCTTAAGCTATACGGAACCGCATCACGTAGGTAAGGTACCGGCGATAAATGATTATTGCTATGGCAAAGGCTTCAAACCACTGTAACCTTACGGACCTATTTGGTGGACGCGAGTTGGATTTTGTCGAGTTACTTTGTCGATAAGGTTAGCATGTTATTTTACCATTTGGTTTTTTAGTATTAGTTATTTTTAATTAGTTATTTTGTTTGTAACAAATGTTTGTATTTGTTTTGTTTTTTTTTTTTTTTTTTTTATTGCTGTGAACTAATGATTGGGCAATTGAATCGAACTGACTTGATTTGAAATCATACAGCCATGTGTTAGACGTCTGAAATTATTATTATCTTTAATATCTTCAACATTCAAAATTCAAAGTTTCTACGATTGTTCTACAAATATAATGTTCACGCAAAAATATTTTTTTGTAGTTCTCACATAATACAAAATATTCAAATCGTAATAGTTAAATAAGAATAATAAAGTATAGGAACTACTTCACCCCTGCATATGAAGACAATCGAACTTTGAAACATAAATAAGGAATAACTTTACCTGTTACCGCTCCCATCAAGTGGAATGGATGAGTAAGAGGCGATTAACGAAAAGGGTTTATCGAGTGAATGTGGGTAGAAATGCTAGAGGGGACCTAAAAGGGCCGAAGCTGACCATTATCGGTAATTTGTAAAGCGATCATGTGTAATGTGAAAGAAGAATTGAGAGGTTAAGATATGTATGGATACGATGATAGAATAGTATGATGGACAGACACAGAAGAAGAAGAAAAAATGAAAGTGATCCGGATACTTTAAGGTACGTTTCAAAATCACAATTTATTGATTAATAAATAAAATAAGCCTTCAAAGACAAAATGTGTTTATGCAAAATAATCGTGTTTTTAATTATATATTATTTTTATATCTGTACACGGCTTCGCAAAAAAGCTTTATGTGGTTTTCCAGGGATAAAAGCATCCACATACCAAATTCAATCAGAATCAGTTCAGCCGTTCAGCCAGATAGGAAACATAGATAGATAGATGGCATTACTGATGCATTTATAATGTAAATAAGATGTATATATGTATTAAAGAAAAAACATTCTTGCTGTTTAATAATAATAATTGAATTTCTTCTGTTTAGGATATATTGTATTTATGTTTGATTATGAGCCAAATATCCTCCAAATAACTTAACACGTTATTTTTGTTCAAAACATATCAAGGTTTTTTAAAACTAATACTTAAAAATATAAAGGCACAACAAATAAAGCATCCGCCTATTACGGTAGCAAGCGTGGTCGTACTCAAGTTTTATCAGCTGTGAATTTCTCTCATAAATATTCGATTGGGAGCCGTGCCCCGGGCTCGGAGCCTCCCCCTTCGTAATATTGAGATTCATAATTTGACCCGCAACTAACTTAGCGATCCACTGAATTTGTGAAACACTAATAAGCCAGTATAAATAGGCATCTGAAAGACTTTTTAAGTTTTGATTTGTTTGAATTCGAACCCTTTATTATAAGTATTTCAACTAGAAAAAAAAACTGAGCACAAGTCTGGCCTGACTGCTAGGCCAAAGGTTGCGGTTCGATTCCCACCCAGGACATTTTTTTTATGTGATGAGCATAACGGTTGTGACGTCACTAGAGATACACGTCACTGGCACGAGCTAGGTTGACAGTTCCGGCGCTGAACTGTCGTGGCGTGGCATGGCGTTAGGTTGACTTGGCTTGGCTTGGCTTGGCTGCGCTGGACTTGGCATAGTTCGGCATAGCCGTGGCGTATAAATTACCTAATGCTACCTAAATATAGTGAAATGTGTCTTGTACTTTTAATACTGTAAACCAGATACTGTAACCACTTTTCTGCAAATAAATATTATTATTATTATTATTATTATATTATTATAACATTTTTAAATATAAAAACAAAATATATTTCAATATATAAAAAATAGTAGACCACCAACATCGGGTACCAAGGTACCGGGGGAATGGAATTCATTTAGAGGAACCTCCTGACAATGCGGGTCGTGTCGAGAAGAACTGCCTTCTGCATCAGTCCCTTGATCCAGCCATCTAACGTGAGGTTCTTTAGGTGTTGATCTATTATTATTATTTATAGATCTGTGTTAATATCAAATAGTATGTGTAATTGGAGGTTTTGAGGTTTCTTTTTTTATCTATTTCTAAGATTTAGAGAAGATGTGAAACGGCCAATTTTAATATATTTTTATTGTACCTTATTTTGAATAAGTTTTAAAGTCTATGTTAAAAAATAAGAATAAAAATAAGTAAAAATAAGATTTTTATTTTGTGTAAATTCTCTAGTTTGTGTAATAACTAGTAAATAACAGAATAGAAGTTTGAAGTCGGTAAAGTATAGTTTACAAAATAAATCACCATTCTGGTTTCAACGTGCTCAGACAATTCTAAACCAAGCTTCAACAGGAGTAAGTAAAAAACAAGAAAGCCTTTACGAACTACATATGTTCAAGCAACACTGACTCCTTTAATTTTGAATTCTTTTGCCCTTACTCCACCACTCTTTCATTTCAAGCCTTTTTCAGTTTTTTCCAAGGTTTTAAGTCAGTGTTTTTTAAGAATTCTACAAAATTATTCTAGTCGTCAACGAACGGGAATTATAGGGAAATGTTAACCTTTTGATTGGAACCGTCCAAGGACTCAAATTAAAAAAAGCTTTTTATTAAATCTGATTCAAAAATGTTCCGTGAGATGGGAATGCTATGTGTTTTAAGTGTATTTATTTTAAAATGTTATTTTTCAACTTACCTAAAGATTGTAAATTGCTGGTATTTGTATATTTCAATCTATTTATTTTTTACTGTTTTAGCTGTTCTACGTGTTATATTAATGTATTTATTTAGTCACTTAACCCCTATTAAACACTTATTACGTGTATGATAGTGAGTGGATTTAGATAGATATATATCAATGTATGTGTGTTTTGAAATTGTATTTGGTGATGGATTTTGATATGTGAGGTACAAATTAAACCGCCTAATAATGGGAATGGCATAGATAGAGTACAGAATTTCGAAATACCGTCAGCAAAAAGAGATGGGAAGTTAGTAATGCAGCAATCGTGCTTTAATTATATTAATAATTTCACTAGAACCCAGAGTCACAAATAACACCAAAAGTTCTATTTATAATATATATATATTTATAGACAGAATATTAGCAACGTGGGTCACACATTACTAGTATTCTTGTTAACCCCCCAAATAAGCTAAATGCTTGTGTTAGGGGTGGGTATACGACGGTAGTGTACTAGGCGGGGTTTAAACCTGCAACCACTTGAGTCCCACGCCTCAGCAAAACACGCTATCGCCACTTTTAATATATTTCAAATTCAATATGTTGCACTTCCCTTGAGATATTATAACTATTATAAATTAAAATCGCCGTGCTTTATAAATGTAAATTTGTTTCTCTGATAAGCATATTATTATATTAGATATCTATATAGGATGCCGTAACATACCTGTCGTTCCCATGAACTCAATAAAAGTTCGTCGTAAAATTGTTCACAGGAATGAGGTATTCGTAATGCATGAGCTCGCGTCATTCTCACCTCAACGTGATCTAACACCAAGGCTGTTGGTATTATATTAGAAGTCGTTTCTAATTAAATGTTGAAGGATAAATTAGTGTAAACAGAAAGCCATAAACTAAGAAAAAATATTACTTTTTTTTTTTAAATCTTCATGCACCTATTGTACAAGGGCTTATTAGAAGCGGCGGTAGCGTGATGGCGTGATGGTTTAAACCCCGCTCAGTACACTACCGTCGTAAACCCACCTCTAACACAAGCATTTGGCTTAGCTGGGGGATTTAACAAGAATACTAGTAATTTGTGACCCACATTGCCAATATTCTTAAAAAAAAAATAGGTGGAATTAATGCCTAAGCCATTCTCTGCCAGTCAGTAGGTATTCCAGTGGTAGGTGCTAAGACGTGTAAGAGATAGAAAAGAGAAACGGAGAGATAAATAAAATGTGACGGTAAAAAATTTAAGAGTTTTAAAAAGAGTTTGTTAATTTGCAATGAGTGATATGCTGATAATTATATACATTAATATATTTATAAATACACATATAGGGACCTTGATATATGTGATTAAATACATATTGCTATGAGTCAAATATATATGCACAACAAATACTTAATATAATATTTAGACAGTATTAAAAATATATATAATACAACTGGTTCTCTTGTGTACACCATCATCTTCTTATATATTTTTTTTTACTTAATGAACATCGGTGCTGTCATTCAACTTTCTAAAATATATTTTGCTCAACGTGTAGGTTGGATTTTATCATATTATTATGATACATATTTTTATCAGTATATTAATTCTAGGTGGTTTGCCATATATAGGAAAACATACATATGCACACAAACAGTAACATACATGTTTGTGTTTTAGACCCAAATTTGCCGTCACAAAAAAAAGATGAAATAAATTTCTATTAAAACTTTATTCCGCATAACTACAATGTTTCACGCAATTGGCTTTTCAAAATTATCTCACAACATTCTGGGTTTGGACAGTAAGGGAGACGTACTTAACAAGTAGTTTCACGAGTCAAAAGGTTGTTGGGTAATGAACTCAATTATATTATACATACCTGAAACTGGCTTAGCTAAATCACTTAGAGATGAGTGGTAGGAGGAACGCAAACTTCAACATGGCATTTATACTTAAATTTATCTCTAATGACACATCTAACATAATAAACATTTTGTTTTAAATTAAGCCATACAGAATAGGAGCATTCGGAATAGTTCCATTGTATCGCGGCGGCTTTACAAACGACATTCAATCAACACAAAGAACACCCAGATTCGGGAAAACTATTTGTGGATCACACAAAATTTTTGTCCCGTGTGGGAATCGAACTCACGAGCTCCGGTTCAGTAGTCCCGGATACTAACCACTAGACCAACAATATAAATATGGCTTAATACAAGAGATTAACATAATATTCAGCATACTTTTATAGTAGTCTCGTTAATTTAACAAATAAAACACATTTACATTTACAGATATATGTAACAAAAGGTAGACCAATACAAAACGAAATGCTGATTATGTTTAATAGATTAAATCTAGTATATAGTTCTTTGTGTCATATGATTATTTTGTACACTCTAGAAACAATAACACATTACTCCAACTTCTCTTGTGTAATCAAAACTCAAAACTATATAATAAAGCAACACAAAACAAACGATAAACAATGACCACGACCAACATTTGTCAAGCGATAAAAAAAAGTAAAACCATTGAAAGTGGCGAGAATAACCACCACCTAGGAGGCGTGACCGGCCAATTTGGTAGAGGAGCCTCGAGGGCCCAAGAGTAATGCCTCTGACGTCCACATAAGCACCATGATATTTATCGACCCTACGTGCCGGACGACCAAAATAAAAACAAACTTGCCAAGTGTCAAAGTTCGTTTTACCCACCACCGGCAGCTTTTATATTCAATTACCAAGGGTGTGAAAACATTTTTGGGGATGTACCAGATTTGTGTATTGTTAACTATAGATATAAATATGTTTTGTGTAAGTTGGAATTTTGGAACCTTAAATATATTTGCGTTTATATTCGATTTGTTAAGGAGGTCAAGTTTATTGATTCGGTCAAAAAACATACAATCTGTAAAATTATTCAAGTCATTTGGTCATGTATACAAAAAGCAGAAGAAATGTTAATAATAAATGATAAGTATAAAAATATTAATTGATGCCAACGGTTATTAAAAGAGCTAAAGGATTTGATATTTTAAGACCCAGATCTAAAAATATCAAATCGCAGTACTATATATATAACTACTTTTTACAAAAAATTGGTTTTAACTATTTTTTATATATATTATGCTAATTATAAGTGATTATAGGAACACTCGTTTTTGTTACGATTTTGACTTTCATAAATAATGTAATATGATATGAAAAATAATCAAAATATGAAGAGGTGACTATTTATGATGCGTATACGTGTGTCACACATGAAGATTTTAGAATAGGCCAGTAAGAAAAGCAGCCGATAAAAAAAAAATATTTCGAATAACGAACTCTTTGGGAATATGTAAATTTGTAAAAAATTCATATGTCATTTGTTTTAACAAATATGCGTCATTTTGAAAAGTGTCTGTCGTGCATCGAAATGGATTTGACTAGAAATTTTTTTTTTGCTCAATGATTTATTGCGACTTTCGGTGCGGTCTTACACAATATAATGTTACGATAGACTTCGATTAGCACTACATTACGAAGCCCAGTCTCGTGCCACTGTTTACAACTGGTTTAATGAGTTTAAGCATTGTCAAAGCAAACTTGCTGATGATTCCTTCTACGGCGACTACTGAAGATATCGTGCGTGCTGTGCGGCTATTGATATAAGCTGATAGACAAGTGATATATCAACAGATTCGGGATTCAGAACTTTTAGTGGCATGAGTTAAGCACAAAAAGTCGTACATAAACAATTAGGCGTCAGAAAGCTTTGTACTAGGTGGACACCTAATAATTTCAAAGACGCGATAAGAATATAAAAACGCGTTCACATTGGTGCCGAGCTCAATGCTTTAAAAATTATGACGGAGGTGACTTGCTGTATATAACATCGTCACAGGTGACGAAAGCTAGACGAATTACTACGAAATCGAAACCAAAATACAATATGTGCATTACAGTCATATTTGTTTTTGCTATACTTTTTTTATTGATACCTTTAACAGTGCCAGAAATAAAATTCTCTAACTCGCGAAAAATAAAAAGCTAAAATACTAATATGTAAATCACCTTTGATATATTCATTCGTACAAGCAAAGTCATAAGCATAATGACTCTGAATTTCCATTTAGAACATATCGAAAGTAATCCAGCGTAACGTGCAATAAAAGTTCCATTATCACCCCGCTATCGAACCTAAATTTTTTTATAAGCGTTATCCATGGCCTTATTATTTACTGCTTCTTATGGAACGTCACTTTTCATTCCAGCAATGTTCAGTAAACAGCGTATTGCTTCGCTTATGAAAGTTTTCATATCGGCTTTTATCGAGACATACAATTTTATATGGCAGGCGTATTACACATCCACTAATATGACGTGGGCTATAAAATGTTTTAGGCTTTGTTTATTTCTTTGTAAGTATCGTTGTCTGTTATCAGAACCAGTTGAGGAAGGAAAGGAGGCTTTTAAATACGAATTATGTCAGACTATGCATATGATATTTGCATTTTAATTAAATCCTGTAATTTTTACCTATCTTTTGCAAATATAATTATAATTTTAAATAACATCGTGACGTGAATTTAAATAAGAGGGGGAAGGTAAATAGATTCATAAAAATTTATAATATTTCCTTTAATTTTTAACTTATGTAGAAAGTGGCTAATTTAAAAACAATAGAGTTATGAGTTACATTATTTTAAGAACATCTATACATATAATACACTAGAGCGTTAGTGGGACCCAATTCAAAATGACAACCTCTTAGGGGTTGCAGGCGTATACCTGTATATGTACTTATATGTGGTTTTGACCTAAGTATTGTTACATTTACTTACAGATAAAGAATTAGTACCTGGGTAACCGAGCTTTGCTCGATATTTTTTGGTAAATCGTGTAAAACAACGAAAAAAAAAGTTAAATAAAATAATCATCAGGACTCGAACCGGTGTAATCTGGTTACGGGACCGCCTTATTTTCCACCTGACCTATTACAACCTTATAGATGGTGGCGAAATTTACCTTCGTATACTAATAATATTGTAGCAGTTTTCCATTGCCTGAAAAAACGGATAAAACGATTTTTTCTAAAACTGAAACCTAGCTAGATCGATTTATCGCCCCCGAAACCCCCTATTTTTTATTTTTATTTGATACATACCACTAAATTTCATGAAAATCGTTGGAGCCGATTCCGAGATTCCGAATATATATATACAAGAATTTCTCATTTAAAGATATAAGATATACCTTAACGTTCGTTCTACTATTTGAATATCTGAAATTAATTCCTAAAGAAATTTTCTAAACGGCTACATACGGAAAAATATTTGACTCAATATATTTTATTATTTCTAAAAGCCGGGACGTCCGCGCCCCGGGAACTTGGCATCACTACCGTCCGCCCCGCACTTTTATCGTCGGATAATTGAATTTCCGCACTCCGCTACAAACAGGAAGTTCAGCTGGTTTACTCTCGGCTCTGAATATTGCATCTATCGTTGATGGAGTTATTATTTTCAATATGACTATTAACCGAACTCTTGGTTGATAGTTAAGATAATTAAACTCAGTACTTTGTTGGAGAACGTTCTCCGGTTAAGTTAGTATGTCATCTACAAAATCTTATTCTTTTTCAATCAAGGTATGATATCTGTTGTACAACTCAGTTACTCACTCACACTTGACACTAAATATATTCTAAGGTTGTCTGGTAGGACCGCACATTGTACAATACGCTAATGTTTCATTATATTTTTTTTTGTAATTTCTATAGTGGAGTAAGTATCTATAAGGAGGTAGTACAATAAATAATTTCTTACCCGAAATGTGGCATTACTGTTGTTTATATTGTAAAGAAGGGATATCGAAGAAAATAAATAGACTATTGCTTCGCTAAATACCATTATCTATGTAAGATAGCTGTCTAAAGTACAGCGTACATCTGTACAAGTCGCCTTCAGTATTAAAAACCCCGTATCCTAATAGTTAATTTTTTATATAAATTTTTTCTTAAAAATTATGTCTTTTGGGAATTAAATATTATCACGAAGACATCAACATTGAAACTGAACACTGAAGCATTATCTGAGTAGGCACATTTATTTATTTGAGACACTTCCTGCATAATACAATGCACGAGATGGACTCAATGCCACATGGCATTATCTACCAGTCAACCTTTGGGTGGTTCAGTGAGGGACATGGCAGGTGTATAAAAATGAAATATTGAAAAATTTACACTCACATACAAATGCACAAATACATTCAACAATAAAAAGGCAAATATAGACTTTGACGAGCTATGCAAAGTCGTCCACTCGTAATATGACATACACATTTCTAGAATATTCTTCCATGTGATGTTACAGGTACCTTGTGACATCACAGGAGCCCCGTGCCAATTGCCTCTGAAGCCTCTTTAAATAGTTTTTGAAGGCTTTATTCACCGGGCTTCCTGCTCGTGACTGGTCCCCCCTTGGTCCTCCTCTTACCTCCTCAGGCCTCCTAAAGCTTCCGCTCTTATTTACACAGGGCGAACCGTCAAAGTCCCAAGTTGTTTGGCACTTTCCGCAAAGCTCGTCTTTTCAATTTTACAAGAAAGTAACTAAAAAAAATACGATATTTTTCGAACCGTTGCTTTTAGAAATGAATTTAGATTATGTGGTTTATTTCACAAATAATTGTAATGAATATTTGGAATATCATCAAGCATATTTCTAATTTGAATGTAATGAAGCCGCGTTATCGTGCATTGCTATTGTCAAAATATGAGCTGCTTTAATCTTTTTATAAACAAAAAATGTTACGATGATGAAACTAGTTTCAGACGTCATCGTCAATGCACGTATGATATAAGTTAGATATTCATGAATTTCTCGTTCTTTAACATAACCAATCGATACATCTCGTAAAGAAATTTCCTATCCTATACGACGTATTTAAACTGGGTCCATTCACATTTGCGTCAAACTTTCTTCATGTATCCTTCAACTTCATATAACCGGTTTTACACTAAGACATCACCTACTCTTGTTCGCTGCGTTCCGTTTTCCCTTGAGGAGCTTTTCGAACTATTTGCGAAAACTAGCAAATAAAGCTTTGTCAGTGATAGGCGAAGTCGAGTGTCGTGCTTGACAATACGCTTCTATTCATTTCCGCTGAAACCTACTTTGAGGGTTACAGGTTTGTTAGGACACACCAACTTTCAACACAGCTCGGCATTGTTTAATTCTTCTACGTTTTTTTTCCTTTTAATGTCCTTTTGTCTTGTTATATTGAAAGACTGTGTTTAAGAACTATTTTACAGTAGAAAACGGTACACTTTTAATTTAATACGTACATATTTAGCAAATCTATGCGTTGCTAATACTACATATTGTATAACTGCAAATAATATTCATAGTTTTATCCAATTAGTCATGAGAAGGTAATCCAATTATGACAAACATGTATTTACCCAAAAATTTCTTCCACATAACTGAAATGTGACCCATTTCCCACATTAATATAATTACGTCATAGATGTAATTAGATTTATATATTTAGACGACAAAGCCGAGCTGTATCAAAGGAGCCCTTTGACTATTCAGTTGTGCCCTCCCGAATGCGAGGTAGTATAATCTGACCGAATGTCTGACTGCATTTACCGGTGAACCTATCAAAAAGTTCCAGTCGTGGCATTATTCGACTTTGACCAATGTCGCGTGCGAGCTTGGGCGGTCCACCTCTCACCCCCTTTTATCCACCCGTGGTGATACAAGTAGGCGAAGTGAAATGTTAAACATGAATACAACGTTTATGTAGATGACCTATAATTAAGATTCTTAATTTACTAGACTCTTAAATCTGCATGAAAGGTATCCACTTATTTCGTACATTATTAACCCACCTAATTTTGTGTGATTTTTTATCTTTATTAACATCTTTTTGGACTTTATAGCTTATATCAAAGCCTCTTTGGGTCTCCAGCACATCTCAGCAGTTACACGACAAACATTTTTTGGAAAGTGACACAGATTATCAAAGGGTTTCAAGTATGTTTCAGCAGTTGTAATTTGACAACTCTACTGCGAATAACTTTTTGTTGTTATTTTTTAACACTCTACATTTTTTTAAATGCTTATTAGATTTCTATTGTATTGTGTTCCATGCAAGGCAAATAAATTACAGAACTTTCATTGTCTTTTTTCTCTTAAAGTCAATGAAATGAAGATATTAGTTTATAACGTTAACCTAAATTTACTTTAAGGTTATTATGAATTAGTTTTTTTTTTGTCATGGATCTATCATGCTATTATATAAAAACATTTATCAAATAAAAATAAAAAAAATACTTTATGAGAACTTTTCCCTAATTTTACATCTTATTGTTAATTCCTAAATATTCACGACTCATCTATTCTTTCTTGAATACACAACATACTTTAAAGTTTCCTGTTTATCAATTAAAATTTCGCCTTTCAACCTCCCTATACACCTAAAGGGTTAAAGCTGAGCTGTTTTCCAACTAGCAGACACGCGAGTTAATAATTCTCTTTATAGTGGAGTAAGTTGCTTACAAGCTCTGCGGTGTCTAAGTAACTTCGGTATGGCACACATTAGCTGGTCTCTTTAAATATTTGCACGGAGGATTGAAATTATTTTAACATCACATGAAACGCAATTTAGGTTTAACATTAAATCATTGCTTTGATAATGTGTAATGAACACGTTTAGAAGCAATGATGTAATTAGATCTCCTTTTTAATATTATTTAGTTTTAGATGAGTATACACTAAACTATACACATATTTTCAGTGGTAGAGCCATGCTTAGGCACGAATGGGCCGGCTCGACCGGTGCGATACCACGGCCTCACAGAAAACCGGTTGTGAAGTAACGCTTGCGTTGCATTTCCCCGAATTGAGTGAGGTTTCCGGAGGCCCAATTCCCCCGCCCCCCTTTTCTCTCTCCTCATCTCCTTTGTCCTTTTTCCATCTCCTCATCCCTCCTCTCTTCTTTCCGCTCCCTGCATCCCCTATCCCTCATCACCCTCAAAGGCGGGCAGCGCACTTGCGACTCTTGAGTTGCAAGTGTCCATGGACGGCGGTGTCACTTACCATCAGGTGACCCGTCTGTTCGTCTGTCCCCCTATATTATAAAAAAAAAAAAAAAAATATTTAAATTATTAATTTTTATCACTTATTATCTGATTTCCAGATCACATTTTAAAGGGCACTTGTTAAACAAAAAGTAGAAATGGAATTGTAGATAGATCTCCTTATTGTACAAAAAACAAAATACATAATAATAGAAAAGTTTGTACACATTGCTATAAGTCTTATGAGCTAAAGTAAGAAAGGTGAAATAAATAAAATGCAATATATAAGTTGTACAGTTGGGTGCTTTATCGCGGTTAGCGATCTCTTCCAGGCAACCACTGGATGGATAGGGACATTAATAATGAGATGAGGGAAGTTGCAATTTGCACATCGAAGTTAACTGAGTTTGAAGTAATTAGGACTATTGTTAGATACGAACACATAAATAAACATACTAAAAATATATGTAAATATATTATTACACGTATACACATCATATAAAATATAAAAATATAATATGAGAGATAGGTAAATACAAGATTCCGGGCATCAGTCCTTAGCAGTCAGAAATTTAGGAAATGCTCCTTCAGTATTTTTTTAAAACTAGTTATTTTTTTTAATAAAGATGATAAAAAAGATACTGACAAAGACAAAACAACTTCAGTAAGATTTCCTTACAATGCAGGACAAATGGAGCGTTTGTAATCCACAATTACACATAGACATCAGTAAGAGATTCAGAAAAAAATACATAATCCTCCGAGCGCGAGGCAAAGCCGGCCGCTCAGTGCAACAGCGGTAAATAGATAGGTAAAAGGTTATTGAAGATTTTGTGTATATGAGAATGAGAAAATATTGAGTATGTGCAATAATTTCACTTAAACTTACAAAACTACTGCAATACTTTGGTTATACGCTGGTTTACAGATTCTTGTTCTGTATTGCCTTCATTCGTTGCGTACGTTTTATAATAATATATAACAATATATTCTTTATTGTACACCAAACAAATACACAGAAACAGATATTTTAACAGAAAAAGAAACGCACAATGGGCGGCCTTATTGCTAAGAAGCAATATTATACAGGCAACCTTAGGATGGACAGGAGCGTGATGATATACGTGGGTTTTGGTGTTAAAATATAAAGTGGAGCTTCATTTCTAACTTTTGTGCATGGATTGCATCAATATAAATACGTTTTTATATTGAGGTGTATTACAAGTATTAAAAGTACTTATACAAACACACTTAAACATTTACATAGATTACTTAATTACATATATAATAAATAAAAAATTTACATATGACTGATGTGCTAGGCGTTATATTTCATTTATAAAATTTAAATTTTCTTAACTACTGATTTAAATATAATATCTTAAGATTTGATGCAGATCTTAGGAGATATAAAATGGAACATTACTATACATATATATAAGAGCAAACTACCCAATATTGTAGAGTCAGTTTTGTTAGCACATTTTATATGAAACATTATACAGACCTCGCTGACCACTATGACAATAAATTGTAATGTAGTTATTTTTGCTTGAAAAGTTATAGTACTATGGAGGGGGAAACAGGATATTCTTTCCTAATCGGATTTTTATTTATCTTGCTATAATTTTTACTTATTTTTAACCAGCTTTAACAAGGAACACATACTCAATAAGATTTTTTTTGTATGTATTTCTATTTATTGATATCTTCGGCATATTTGTGAACCGATGTTAATGATTTAAACTTATTTTGGGTTTTACTTCAGGTATGTCCCATTTCATTTCAAAATCCATTAAACTTCTTATTTGCAAAAACAGGGGTGGATAATAGATTCTCAAAAACTATTAAACAATAAAAAAAATATTATTAACAATGTTTTTAAAATATTTTTATAATCATCTAAACATAGTAGTCTAATGACCGAATTTGTGACAATAGGCATAAGATTCTATATTAAAACAAGAACTGAAAGAGAACTGAGTAACCAATTATCTTAAATGAATATATAACTATAACTGACAAGTTATTTTTACAAGGATCTCATTTGTGCATTTTTAATGCAGTAGTAAGTGGACATCGGTTCTTATTGGCGCTGGATCCGGACCTTTTGGCAAAACTCGAACGAACACTCGTGGGAATTCGGCCGAACTCGGATTTACTCCGCTCAAGCATCGCGGACCTTTGAAAGTACAATCGCTTACTACATTTGTTGTAAACATTAACTACATAAAATATAGCATATAATATTCATTAGCCTTTGAGGCGGCAACAAGATTACGTAAATCGGACTAAAGTATAGTGGCAATATTTGAACAATTATGATATATATACAAACACTGCGTTTGTACGTATGTCACAATTGGATAGAAGGTTCAGACCTCCCCGCTAGAGCCCATTCGAGTCACAGGTATGCGACCCCGATGTCCTCCAGCTATTTCCTCCCCTTCCCTACCCATATAAGCAATATACCTTCCCATTCCCAGCCTTTATCTTGTTCATACCTTTTCTATATTATCCCTTAAACTTAAAACAAATCGCATCTTTTATGCCTAAAATCTTGTCTAAAGTATTTTAATAATAATATAATATAATAATAATAATGTTAGTGCCTTCCTCTGCCGACCCCTTCAGGGCTCCAGAGGTTAGTGTATGTATAGGTATGTAACTAAAACATATCTTGTCCAAAAATCAGTATCCTAGTCAACAATATGATCAATAATTTAGCAAGTAGACATTTATTGATTGTTATGAAAGAAACAGCCCTAAAGGCTATTTTTTTTTAAGTGTTCACTAAATGGGCATGTTTCAAGTAATGTTGAGCAGTTGCATGAAATAAAGATATTGATTGATTTGGATTAGAATATAAAAATTGTTATTTGTCTTCATAAAAATAAATAAATATACTTTTGGCGATATTTAAAGCACTTGTAAGACTAGGCTCAACATTATACATGTTTTTTTCTAAATTACTCCTACATAAAAAAAAAGTTTTAAACTTTAACAGCAATCAACCACAATATTTAATTTATTTCTTTAACTGACTCAATATAAACAACTTGTAAATATCCACATCATACAAACCTCATATAATACAATTAACTTACATAACTCTTATATCTCTTATAAATATTGTGATGACACTATGCAGAGTAATAAAAAAAAATACAAAGGCATTTTTCTAGAAGTAGAAACTAAAAATGGATATCGTTTTAACTAAAATATTAAGTCACCATCCGACGAACAAGTTGAGCAATAATATAAATGTTTATATGGAACAGATCGCTTCCGTCCACGACTGTACGACGACATTGTTACTGGCAACTCGTAGAACTAAAGATCCACTTCTATTTTCCGATAGGGCGGGCATAGTATCATTCAACTTTTTTATTATCTCCGAACAGGTCAGCGGACGGTACATTCTGCTTTTATCGATTTGTCCAGTAAAATAATATGGGTACATATATAAGATACGAGAAGGCTCTTTTACGGCTGTTACAAAAAAAATATTTGAGAATTTCTTTGTCTGTTGGTATTGATAGGCAAACACGACCTGCAAAGTCTTAAGTTTCATAACTTAATTTGTATACATTTCTTTATCCTTTAAATAATTAGGCTCACACGTGTCATTAGTCTAGATCAAGCTACGGATAATGAGGTGTATCTATACATATATTATGGAATAGGTCAGTGTGTGCCTTGGAGAAGAGCTCTTAAATTGAAGGTCCTTACATACTTTAATATACCTACCTATGACATTCGATATTGGGAAGTCAGTGCCCTCAAATATCCTGAAAACTTGTTCAAGTACCAAATTTAGTTAGCCCTCCGGTTTATGGAGGTCAGATGCAAGTCGCTCCGTAGAAAAACAGATATTCAGGCAATAACTGGTAGGACTAGAAGCCTACTCCAATAGACAGGGGAATAATAAGGCTATGCAGAAGAAGAATATTTAGTATCAATATCTAAATTTTATAAACAAATGTAATTCACAGAAACCTCATCAGAAACCAAACACATTCTTGATTTAAGAGTGTTACCCACTATTTCTGCTTCTGTTTGCGCGTATACCCACTATTTACAATAACCTAATCGAACACTAAACCAATTAGGGGGTCCCGAGACTTTGACGTGCGCGATTCAAATTCAATTTTCCAACATTTCGCCACACTTAATCTGAATAATGAATCCAGCTAATTTTAATCCTGTCCATCGGCGCGCTGCTGAAGAAAATCTCGTGATGCCAAATTGGATTTTTTGTAATGAAAATTGAGTTTTATGGGACATTAGGGCTAAACTCATTCTTTGAGAAAGGATCGAAATTTTATCATTCGAATAGCTTTTGATAGAAATTCTTGACTCATTATATTATAATGATATACAATGCATTACAGATCCACCGCGTCCCTTATTTAAAAGATAGAGAGAGGCAGAAGGCATGCACATATGCACAAGCATATGTTGCTTTATTTATTAGTGTTTATCGTGGTGTTGTCTTTGAAATATTTGACGAAAACAATGATGGGTACTTGTAATTCTTACAGGTAAACAATCTCTTCATAACCATGTCCTTTGACATTACTATGCTATGCAATGACATCAGATTTTCGACTTGTATTCTTATTAGTAATTATTATCTGTTATACATATATACGTGTATACCTGTAAGTGTTCATATATCAGTTTTATAACTCCAAAACCAGATTCACAACAATTCTAATTTTAACAGAATTACAAGGTGTCTGTTCCTACAACACACTCCTATGAATGATTAACATTGGCAGAAGTTCCAACATCGGCAACCATAGACAAAAATATAATAAAATGTAGGTAAAAATATTTTTAGTTTTGTAGTCCTGCATTTGAATGTATTACTAATTAAACTACTTATTAAAGAGCTTGTCTAATTAACAGCTGACTAATAAGATAAATGTCCTTTGAGTAATGAAATTGTCAGTCAGTTGAAAATCGGCATATTACGTAATAGGTAGAAGATGAGTTTGATTGGACACGATTAGTATCGACGTTTGTGTGTTACACACACAATAGTAATGACTAAACTGCAGTCTTTGACGTCCACCAATGTCATGGGTTACGGTGTGTTACGGTCAAGTGAACGCGTAAAGCTGATTTGAAGTGTCTCGTGTGTTAGTTAATATTAGGATGTGACTCGACTGGGGTAGCTGGAGTAATTGTGAAATTTTGCATTAAGCACGTGGACAAATGTATAACTTGTGTAGAAAGTATATGAATCTTCTAATCGCAGCTGCTTAGATAAGAACATGGATTTTTATAATAAAAAAACTATTATTATTTATGACTTATCTGTTGGTCTAGTGTTAAGTAACCTTGACTGCTGAGACAAAAACAAAAAAATAAAAATTTTAATTGTGAACCTATTTGTTTATAAGAAGTTCTCGATCGAGTTCTGAGAAGACAAACTCTTGTGTCGTGGGGGACTTTGAGGATTACACAAAGTGTTGTCCCGAGGGGGGATCGAACCCCCAACACTCGGCGCGGCAGTGTAGTGGCGAGATCACCACTTAAACCGCTACGCTATCCATGCAGTGCTATCTGCTATCTGAAATCTGCTTTAAAAAAAATTAAAGACAAACTAGTGGCGCGCATCATAATGTAAATCAAATTAAAAAGCCGCTCAGGCAGTGCTAGCGGCTACATAGGGGAGACTTCGAATTCTGCCTCTAATTAGAGAGAAGGTCGCGTTTCTGGACGCTCTTTGCTGTTTGGTACATATTAGAAGAGCTTTAGACGTAATATTTTAATATACTAGTTATTTTTGTCTCAAGTATAAACTTGTATGAAGAGACATTAAACACACGCCTGAGTGCGCAACAAAAAAAATCACATGAAAATAAAGCCCAAGGGGTCAACAGTTTCATTTTGGGTATTTTTTATCGTCTACGATTCTAATTTAGCCACTATGATTGTGTGAATTGGTCAGAAAACTTTATTATCCATTTTGGTAACTAGACAGATAGTTTGCTATATAGATATTACATACATTTTAATTCCCGGTTAATTCTCAGTAGGATAATTTTATTATATGTCATAGAACGTGAAAGTTTAAAAGTTAGTTTAGCTTGACTGACTTATTGCGACTGACGCCTACTCCTGACAGTTCAAAGTTGCCTGGAATTGGTCTAATTGTTATTTTACCTTAAAGAGTGTATCTATAACTGGGATTTTTCGGTGGGAACCACTCTCCAAAAAATTGAGACTGAACTTATTTCAAATAATAAATGCAGGTTAGTAATAAAGTTTTTGTTTAGCTAAAACTGAATACATTAAAAAAAATTAAACGTAAGAAAGTTTTACAAAAATGTTATATATACATATGTACAGACTAGTAATACAAATATTGTGAGGGTTATGCAACTTACGTATCTCATAAACTGCAACCACACTTAAATCTAACCACACAATGCCTTACAAAAATCGCTCTTTAAACGCCGCATGCACCACAAGCTAGCCTTAAGGCTCACTGCCCCCACTACCGTGCAGCAAAAGGATTACTAAAGTAAACAAAAGCTATATATAAACTCAATCCCCTGAGTTTATTATTCGACAAATTTGTATGATATTATACCCGAGTTTGGGCTACAAATTGTAGCGTCGATCACTACAGCTTCAGGAAAATTGTTATGCTAATACAAAATACCCGAAACATTGTGCTTATGTATAAAATAAGTTACTTAGGTCTATTATTGATATCAATTAATTTATACAAAATTCTATATAAACATATATCGCAGGGAAGAGAAAGAAGTGAAGATGGCTCCAGAAGTAGTGAAGATACTCGTATAATCAAAACTTTATTTTGTTTTAAGATGGTGTCATTTCTTAAAGAATGTTAATATAATTATTTTTCTTATGCGTTAGGGGACAAAGGAGCAGGCGGGTCACCTGATGGTAAGTGACTACCGCCACCCATGGACACCCGCAACTCAAGAGTCACAAGTGCGTTGCCGGCCTTTTAGGTAGGAGTACGCTCTTTTCTTGAAAGTTTGAAGGTCGTATCGATCCGGGAATACGGCAGGCGACCATTTGTTCCATAGGCTGGTTGTGCGAGGCAAAAAGCTTCTGGAGAAGGACACAGCTGTGGAGTGCCAATCGTCCAGGTGATGGGGATAGAAATTTTGTCGCGTAGGACGATGGCCGAAACCTGCAGCCGGTATAAGTCCGAACAATTCCTCTGAACACTGCCCATGATACAAGCGATAGAGGTTGCAGAATGAAGCTACATCTCTACGCAACGTCAAGGTTATTGCTATGCTAAATAAATTGTGATGACAAAATCTAATAATAAACCAAAATAATATATGAAACGACTAACGGGATCTCTGTACAAGATACTCAGAGAGAAAGTACATAGTTTCGAACGACCTGAAACTTCTTGTTTTTTTTATTATCCAAATACCAAACTACCCCAATATTATAAATACATCAAATCAAAACCTAATTACTCTCGGTTACATAACATGGTAACGAAAACACAAAATTATTGACCCTCTACAACATTCAGAGGCCTCTATAATATTGTTTTCCCATCAATTTCGTACATAAACACATCACGACATCAATATTCATGAATACCCACAAGTCATTACAGGCGGTTTATACGTATATTAACGTTGCGACTATTTCTATGTTATAAATGATTAGGTTTAGTTGTTCATGGGTATTACCACATTTATACAACATACCAAAATTTTATGATAGACGCATTGAAGTCGGTTGTTTACTTTTTAAAAGTCCGATTATTAGTATAATATAGTGGACAAACAACCAGACCATGAGGGGGGGTAAGAGGAAAGAGAAGAGGGAGAGTTGGGCCTTCGGTAACCTTAGTGATTTCGGTGAAATGTTACTTTTAATAGAGTAGTTTTATTTTAAGAGGTCTTATTTGGAATAGAAAAACTTTTATTTGGGTATAAAAAATAGAAATGATAAAACTGAGTAGGATATTGTGTTTGTTTAACTAGCATTAAAAAAAAAAACAAAAGTCGTCTAAGACTGGTTTTTAATCGCTTACTTAAAACAAAATATAATAACCGTTATTAAATATAAGGTGAAATTCCTAACATTTTGTCATTAGCTTCATCTCGAAATTCTCAGACTTTAAATTCTAAATAACAGAGGTGTGCAAAGAAAACGGTTTTAATCCACTTAAGCATCGTTCTAGTTTTTTTCACTATTTAATTAGATCGGCTATTGGTCGCACCTGAGGCTGTCTTTGTTAGAACGTTCCCGCGAACGGTGTCTTCCTCGCTTAATGGAGAAACGAATTTACACCGTTGTGTAATTTAAATAAATTGAAAGAGTTAGCAATTCAGCCCTTAGCTACATTATGTTCTCCTACATTGGGAGCAGAGAAAAATAATGATGTTTTGCTTTTTTTGTGTTAATGTATTGAAGTTTAGAGAAATGGAGTGACATAATATTATTGTCTTAAATATGTAGGACTAGTTTGTAATATGTTATTTGTGTCCAACTCAACTCTTATCCGCTTGTGTATTAAGGACGATTTGTGTAGTCTTTTCTTGAGAACAGCTATTTGTTTTATTTTATGACGAGTCGTATTAAAAAGCTATATACAAAAATAAGTGGATATGCAAAAATATTAGACAATTTTCATCAATCCATTTTAATTTTATTTAAATTGTGAGATAATATTTACACTTACTACTTCGGTATGTGTATACTTTAATTTTTTTATTGGTAATTGGCGTAGGCATTTGTTTTCCAACTCATCTGGACGAAATGAACACGAAGAACAATATGATTCGTGTATCCTCAAATAATAGACAACGTATTTCCTTATTTGTTATGGCATGTCAAGGTCCAATAAACTTGATTTCAGTATACATTACAGTACAGTGTGACGATTCACAATTTTCACGGTTAATGGAAGTGCGGGGGGACTATAGCGAGCCGATGTTCCGCGCAATGCACTCGATGAAAGGAGACTTCTCGAATTACCCGACATAACTCTGTGTTTAGTCGAGCGTGCATCGCTTGGTGTTCGGTGTAATTGGTGCCTTAGTGGCAATTTGCCGAAGACAAGTAACATATTGCACGCTGATGTATATAATTTAATTTATGGGCTGGTTAGGTAGGCGCACTCAGCATAGGTTTCAGTTTTGTAGGTTATCTGTATTTATTTCTCTAAGAGTTTTATCTCTAGAAACTGGGATGATAGATCAGGTTTAATTAAAAATATTTGGTCAATCTGTTTTAATCATCATAAGTTTGAGTTAAAAACTTTGGTGTTTTGTAGGGAGAAATAAAAAAATAATTATAAATTTTACTTGCTCGGGATTATAATGACATTCTGCTAAACGTTCCCACTTTCTTTTTAAAATAATCTATGTTATAAGTTTAGACACAGTCTTGAAATGAAAAACAAACCCGTTTTTCATATTCAAGTAATGTATAGCTGACCATACTATAGTCTTTATTATCCGAGCTGTGTTTTGAATTGAATGGCCTTAGTACTTAAACAACTCGATCACATTAACGGAGCCACCAATGGAAACCTATTTAAATCTCAAGAGTAGAATGCAGCGGGTATTGTATGGGACAATGGTTCCGACTAATGCTGCGAAACGAATTGAGAACGGGAGAAGTTCGTTGTGACTTGAACATAAATAAGCATTTGCAAGAAGAGCCTTACGCTGCGGTGTTAGCGATGACCGTTGGCGGAAGCGAAAATTGTGAATGTGATCTTGATTTTTATTTCATACTTACTAGTATACAAAATAACAGTTGGACTAGTTTTGAAGCGTGTTACTTGGAGGATAGCAGACTAGTAGACTTACCTGAAAAGAAAAAGACAAATAATTATATTATTTAGGAAAATAAAAAGTAATTATGTTTTTAACAACCAAGTATAGTACGAAATAGTTTTCATTTTAGTTTCAAATATCGGCATTATTTTTGGGAAACGTCTTAATACTAATTTTCTTCAATGCTGATTCGCTGTATTCCATCGATTGCACCTCCCTTAAAAGACAAAGAAAATCATCCCAAGAATTAAGATAGCTGCGCCATGATTTATTATTGTGAGAAGTAAGTTCATGGTAAATCGTAAACAATTATAAACAACGTTCTCACAAAGTCAGACATAAGAGGTGGGCTTTTGGATGGCATTCCATAACGCTAATAAATATATGTAGATGACAGAAGTCTTTTTTCTTACTATTATTTGCATGTCTGTTTATTCGTTTGTGGAATGTAATAAGAATAATTAGTAAAGTCATGTTTAAGTAAATTGACATAATATTAATAACTTACAATATCTATAAAAAAAATTGCGACTACTTTCTATTACAGGCACGAGATTTTATTTACTTCGGACTTTGCTTACGTTAAAAGTGCGACAAACTTCGCAGCTTATTTCTTACAGTGACACGCACAGTAACGTAATTCCAATATAAAGTATGAATTTATCCAGATCTCCCGTGGGTTCGCAATAAATACATATTTCATGAAGTGCCATTGAATAACAATTGTACGAGCTGAGTGAGGCTGAGGCGAGCCGTGGCAAGCTGAACGCCGCTGTGACACATATTAAAATGGACTGGCTTTAAGTGTATTACATTTTTAGGCGAAGTGCGTCCTGGGTAGATTGTTTTGAAGTATGAATTAGTGTGTGTGTTTGTGTGAAGTGTTTTGAAATAATTCCCCGAAATTAGTAAGGTTTCCAGGGGCCCAACTCCCCCTCTCCTCTTTCTCCTACACACATCCTCCCATCCCTCATCACCCACCGAGTGCTCTTACTGAGTTTTGAGTTGCAGATGTCCATGGACGGCGGTTGTAACTTACCATCAAGTGACCCGTCTATTCGTCTGTCCCCCTATATTATAAAAAAGAAGTATAAATTAGGTAAAAAAATACATACTTTATCCGTTAAAGTAAAAACTGTCAATGAATGTTTTTGATTTTTCAAATGTTACAAAAAACTTACAGTTTAGTATGATTAGTTTAGATATGTTAACTGTGTGGTGAAAATTAAATAGCGTTTACGAAAAACAATAAAAACTTCACTTAAATTGAAGCAGCCTAATCTTAAAAGTTTACTAGGAATTTATGACAATGTCTTCTTGCTATTACTTACTAACTTACTACTTAAAACAGGAAGCTTAAAACATTCCCAAGAAGAGGTTGAATGTACACATAGTACACTGCAATGGTGAATAATCATAGCACTATAGACATAAGGTATCATAGCGCTATAGACATAAGGTTTTTTTTTTTTAACAGCAAACTTTCAGACCACATGATATTCTCAATTCGATTATTTTTTTAGAGTAAATTTGTAATTTTTCTAAAAATATTACAAAATTCAAAATTGTACTTCACTGTTAATATCGAATTATTTTAAATTCTATACTATTTTAAATTCACGTATCAAATTTTCCTGTTATATTGGGAAAACGGGCAGACCTACCTTACCTTACCTAATGATAAAAGACCGTTCATGGATACCTGCAACTCAATTTTTTTTATAAATCTATAATAAAATGGGAATACCTTCCTGTTTTCAATTTTAATATAAATATTGTTATAAGAATAACAATATGTTTACAATATGGACATATTCATCTAATGACTCATAAAATAATTCATTAAAAACATTCCTTTGTAATAAAATATACATTTTAGAGTCCGAAACACCAAATTTTAGTAACCAAAAAGTTTTGCTCGTCAAAGAAAACAGACCGTTGCCATTTTCATAAATAACAGAGATCCTTTTATGCTCCGATTCAACCTGTGGTGGGATATTTACATATTTTTTTGAGATTACCAGAGTGATAAAAAAAACCATGAAAATGAATTTAAACGTTTATTTTATATAAAAGTCCGTTTATTTTATATAAAAGTCTCGACTGCATTTTTCAAAAGTCCTAAAATAACGATGTGATTGGTTTTGATGAACTTAAAACTTAGTAAATAATGAATTAAATATACGGTTTAACTCACGTGTATATTTCGGGGATGCCCTACTAGTTTCGGTCCCGACAGGAGACCTTTCTCAAGGAGTAAGTCGTCCAGCAGCGGTGGTACTGGACATCACATTCACAGTATATGGTATGGATATTTATAAAATCGGTATAATATCCATATAAATCTTCAAAAATCTTTTATAATACATGCAGCTCGACTCTGGAATGCAATGCCTGAATCCATAAGAGGTACTTAGTTGCTCCCAAATTTATATTATATTCTGGTATTATATACATATATATAGTAGTATTTACATGTGTATATAAGTAAGGCATGTATAGATATGTTTATATACAAAGTTTTTTTACTTTTATAATTATATAACTTCTTATCTAAACTTGTAGGTGCTACTGCCCAATATACGAATCGCTTGCATCTGTCTTTCTAAAGGTTGTCTGTAGGAGATCGCAACCAGCTATAAGATCGCTATTTGTATCATTATATGTTTGAAATACTGTAAAAATAAAGAATATTGTTTTGTATTACTGTGTTGTCTAGTCTGTTAGAACAATAAGTGACCTATTATGATTTAAATATATTTCAGGGTTTAAGATGAAAGTTTGAAGGCAAATTATGCCTTTGAGCTTAGGACTTTTTGTAACGTGAACAGAAAGTAAATTCTTGTGTCGCTGAATACAAAAATACTACTTGGATTATATTAGGTGTATAATTTTTTTTTTTTGGTACTGGATGACGCCACTGAGTAATATCCTAGAATAATACTTTTTCTTTGATTTCCGATGTGGTCCATAAAATATGTACGATTTTATCAAGAAAACTTCTGCGCTATGAAGTAAATATGACCTCTTAGCATATTTCTTTCACTACACCAATTGCCCATTTCCACGCACCACCTTTGTACACCGATATTCACATAAAGATCGCAAAGTTATCGGCGGTATATCACACGATATTACCCGTTATTGTGTTACCTTTTATTGTGGCTGGTCCGGCTTGGTATCTAGGTTCAACTGCTTTCATTACTGCTTGAGTTATTGTATAGAAGTAATGGTCTGGGTGTGGGTAAAAGAATATATTTAGATTAGTTGCATATGGTGTGATGATTTCTGATTATTCTTAATGAAGCAAGGATTAGGAGTCACAAATCTGCCAAATTTATAAAAGATATACTTTGTGATGTCAGTCGAAACTGAGTTGCGTCGTCAGAAGAGAAAACGGTGTTTGGATCCTTTGTGTAAAATCCTTTGGTTTGGTCCCTCTAACCAATTTAATATCTTTTATCTGAGCTGTATGCTTGTTTGTCAAATTAATGTTATAAAACAAGAACGTTACTTCTCATTTACTTTGGTCTTGTGATGCCGTGAGAAGGCCATACAACGGCTGGTAATGGTGGAAAAGGTGGAAAATGTCAGCTCGTTGGTGAGCTCCGATGCGCTGGACGAACCAGAGAAAAGCCCTGATTCAACTAGTTATCAACGAAAACCCCTATCTAGCATTAAAAGAGACTGTAGGCGAGCTTTAGTGCTGCACACCTCAGAACAACATGCGTCACCATGCGGCTTTGACAAGCATACGAAGAAGAAGAACAAAAATACTGAAGTTAAGATTTCAGTAATACGACCTTTTCGTAACTGAACGCCTAAAGTTAAGTGCATGATGGTCTGACTCAGCTCTAAATACGATCTCTACTAGATCTTAATGTAACAGACAGACAGGAATGTATCTACAGACAAGCAAAGTAATAATAGGCAGACGTTTCCTCTGTTGCAAATGTTTGAAGGAAATTATTGAAAGAGAACTTTATTTACAGATATTTTTTTTTATAGATAAAAAGCTCTCATCGGGCAATAAATCAATTAAACCATCAACCTTCAGTAATATTAAACAGAATTCAATTAAGAGAAAAAAAAATACGTTATTAAAAAAGTGGAATCGATTTAAAATGGCGACACCACAACTAATCAGGATGCGGAGCGCGTGATTTATTTCGCGTCAAAGTTGAAAATTAATTCACAACACCGCTAGAGGCGGTCGCCGTGAGTGTGCGGCCATGACACAAGCGTTAGCCATAGCGACTGGAGAGAAGTTGAGAGGTAGCTTCATTTCACCTATACAATTTAATAACAATATCAAATGAGAGGATTCTTTTTCAGTATATCTCCAATAGAAGGAAGTTTGCCTTTTTTAAAAGTATATACACTACGAACCATTTTTTGATGACTAGCCTATGGATCAAGTAACCACGATTCTGGCTCATCAGTTAGCATCACTAGTGAGTCTGAGTCAAAGTCGTGGGTTCGGTATGAAAAAATTGTAAGCCACAAATGTTTGACCCAAGTACTTTGTGTGCGTTCTTTGTATGTTTGTGATGTCCCCCGAGTTACAGGAATAAGTTCTAAAGCGGAGTTGTCATTTCCCTTTGTATAAACGAAACCATCATGTGTTTTCTTTTATTTGATAATAATAAACGTAAAATTAAAAATATCAAGGTCAACCTATTCTGTACGTAAAATAAAAATGCATTTATAACTTTCCTTTCGCTTGCTTAATAACCCGACCGTACACGCCGGTGACAGAAACTCCGGTCTTAACAGCGCAGCCAACGAGCGACAAGCGAAACAAAGCGGTTGCCACGAACCGCATTCAGGTAATTCAAACTCAAAACATTCATTACATTTAAACATAACCCAATTTGTACAGAAATAATCGTTGGAAGAGCACTTTTAATAGAAACTTTACTACTTCCATTTTTCCCTGTGTAATATGGTTCAGGAAATTGCACCTGATTTTCATATTAGTGTGACATTGCTTATGTTTTGAAGTATCAAGTAATTAAAAGATCCAGACCCTTTTACATATTAGGTTGGCCACTAATGAACCCGCCATCTTTGTACACACATTTATTTAATTTTTTAAGTATACAAAATCAAATTATTTCTCAACTATATAAGCACCGTCGTTGTCTATCACCTATCGCCAATGCGCTGGAAGAGACTTAATGCCTTTCTCGTATAAGTTTTTAGGCTTTTGCTCAAAAAAGGTAGTAAGGTCACTTTTAAGCTGGTCTTCATTATTAATTTTTTTATTTGCTAAGTAGTGAGCTAGAGAACGAAATAAATGATAATCTGAGGGTATAATGTCTGGAGAGTACGGTGGGTGAGGAAGGACAGCCCAGCCAAGCGAAAGTAATTTTTCACGAGTCGCTTTTGCTACATGTGGTCGAGCATTATCATGCAAAAAGTATACCTTATTTTGATTTTTAGGTAATCTCGCAACTACTTTATCCAGTTGGCTACAATAAATATTCGCCGTGATTGTAGTGTTACATGGCAACAGCTCCCAGTATATAATTCCGTTTATTCCCCACCACACACTTAAAATAACTTTTTTACTCGTGTCAGATTTTGGCGTTACTCCTGCTTTTCCAGATCCAAGGCACTAGCGCTTACGAGAAAAAAAAATGTACATAACCCACTTTTCACCCCGTAATTACATCCTTCAGCCACTCATTGGTACGATGTAACTAAGTAGTTCCATGCACACGTTAGCTCTCTTCTGAAGTTGAAACGGCGTCAACTCATGTGGCAATAAACCTGAATATTTCCAGGTCTTTTCTAAAGCGTGGAGTTGTTTTTCTACTGCAGTATTAGTACACTGAAGCTGCTCTGCCAGACAACGTGAAGTGAACCTGGGATCCATTTCTATGAGTCTTTTTAACTCATCTACATTTATTGTAGGAGGTCGTCCTGGATGAGGTTCATCAGATAGGTTATAATTTCTATCCTTAAATCTTCTGAACCAATGTTTGGTGGTATCGTAAGAGAGCACGCTTTCGCCCATCGTTGCACATATATTGCGCACTGCTTAAGTCGCTTTTCGACCTAAGCGAAAATCGTGAAGTAAAAGTAGCCGAAGTTCGTTACTATTCGAGATTCAGTTGTCAACTGATCTGACATACAACTCTTGCTTTATTTATATACTACTCCAAGAAATTCGAGATAGTTCTATAACGTTTTAGAAACTTATCGAAAAAAGGGGCGGGTTTATTAGTTGCCAACCTAATATAATTTAAAACGTGGAATAGCCATGCTTTGTCACGTATGGGCCGGCTCGACCAGAGTATTCTCACGTCACAGAAAACTGGCTGTTAAACATTGCTGGCATTGTGTGACTGAGTGAGTGAGGTGACCGGTGGCCCACCTCTTACCCTCTTTTCAGTTCTCACTATCTCCTACTCTAACGTTTTTCTCCCTATGCCACAAAAGAAATCTTATTCTTAAAGTTTTTTTTAAACGGTTTTCAAAGCAGACTATTATTTTAAGGATGAATGAAATGATTTCCTTTACGAATCCAGTCTAATATAATTAAACGAAGTCAAACATATTTATTGCTGAATAATAAAGGATTTAAAACATCACGCTATAGTCTTAAGGTCTACTGCTCCTGTGAGTATGAACATAGATTAAACTCTCATATATACATATATATATAAACATATATATCTACTTATTGAAATAAACAAGGAAGTCCGAATCGACATTTGTTTAGTTAGTATGTCAAGTAGTGTTTAGTTAGTGCAATAGCAGTATGTCAAGTTTTAACTATAATTACCAGAGCTTTATGTCAATAATAGATAGATTTAATTGAAATACATCAAAGCTTAGTCTTTCTCAAGTATACTCATATGAAGTGTACACCGTTTAAGACCGAATTCTAATTGGCCATTAAATAATTGATTCATAGCTTTAGAAAGTTTGTGAAAAACTTTGTGACTATAAAATTCGTGGGTTTGCTTCGATCCCTCTGGGATCCCATCTCTTTTTGTGTTGGCAAAAGTACTCTTACTAACAAAAACATTAATGAAAATCATAAATACTTAACCAGAAAAACATACATACAATCGAGTACAGAACCACCTTCTATTTGAAGTCGGTCTTATAAAACGTTTATGGATATACCTACTCCACATGGTATTACGAGTATAAATAGAATGGAGTGTGTTACGGCCGCGCAACAGTATTCCGTCACGTCGGGTTGACGTGCTGACATGCTGACAAGTGCCGATTTTAGGATTATGCTCTACAGCTGTGTATTGGTTTATACTGTCGCAAATTATATTTTTAAAAATAAAGAAAGCATTTCTAAAGTCCTCGATTAAAAAAAAACTGTAAGTGAAAATTATCGACGACGGGTAGACGGGCCACTTGATGGTAAGTGACAACCGCAGTCCATGGACACCTGCAACTCAAGAGTCGTAAGTGCGCTGCCCGTCTTTGAGGGTGATGAGGGATAGGGGGATGCAGGTAGGGGAAAAGAGAGGGGGATTAGGAGATAGAAAAGAGGAGAGGGGGAATGAGGGGAGAGGATATAAAAATTATAAAAACATGAGTTTTTTTACCGAAATGCGCAAAAATTAAGATGTAGGAATGTGGACACCCCTATCTTAATATTTTCATGTTACCAGTTTGCACGCATTTCAATAACAAACCTTCAATTAAATAAAATGCTGTAACACCTATTATCTTGATTGAAACAAAACAGCTATATCGCGTGTTACACTTTTCTTCTGAAGTAGCGTAACAATTCAAATTACCCTGATGAGTTGAAGCACTTAAAATACTCAAAAATTTTCATATTCGATAAATACTAATTTTAAGGGTATTTTATTTAAAATATTATTTTAAATCTATTAATAATTGCACACAAATACTCACGGGTATATCCCCGAAGCTATAGGCAGTGGTGTCTCAAACGCCTACCATATTCTACTTCACCAACTACAGCATTTAGTTTAATTATATTGGTTATAAACGACAAATTGAGGTAAGATATGATGGAGAAGTAGGAGAATTGAGGATGGAATATATAATGGTGGCTGGGATCAGACCAGAGTGGAAAGAGGAAACGTGGTCTTACTTACAAAGATTAAAAATGAATCGAATTCAGTTATTCAGAAGACGGTCATATTTATATTGAGAATGTGCATTTAGGTAATCCAAAATGAAGATAATCAAGGTTTGACTCAACATGGTTTTGGTCTTAGGTCTGAGAAAGTTCTTGAGACGATATACTGCCCGCAGTGTTCTTGTAACTCTTTGGCTGCAACCTCGATATGCCAGTCAAGGTTGGTATCAATAAACAGGCCTATAAGCTTAACAAGGGGGTTAAAAAGAATCGTTGATCAGTTATAAGTTACAAGTGGCAATCTTTTCAGATCCAGCCTTCCGGACTGACTGCCTACAATGATGGCCTGTCATTTGCATGGGTTAATTGCTAAGCCAAATTTTACAGGTCAACGACTGGTATCTTCCAGTTCACGATTTACCATCAGAATTATCTCAGAGATGCTATCAACAAATAATGGAAGAGAAGTGAAATGGAGCTTAATGTCATCTAAATCAAAATTCTTAGCAAGATTGCATTGTTTTGCATTGTTTTTTGATTTCTCTATAGCTAGCGTAAGAAGAAACTTCTAGATGTTAGAGGCAGAGTAGGAATTAATATTATTATTAATTTAGCATTACACATTTATCCATCTAATTTCCAAAATTGCCCTGATGACGGCAATAGGCTTACATCCGATTATGTAAATGGGACTAAATTATATTTGGAAAAATGAGGGCTTTATTTACGTCTCTGCCTATCCCTCCGGGAATGTAGACGTGAGTGTATGTATGTATGTATCTAAATTCATACCGTAATAGGTAACTAAGGTAAATAGGTGAAGGTTTTAGAACTGCGTTGACTTTGTTGACCAACAACTTTTCCTATTAAATATGTGAAACTATCCAACTAAATAAATATTAAGTTTAGATTGCAATGAGTTCGCTTAGATCGTATTTCTGTTTAACTAACATACAGTACATATTCATACCCATGAAAACGTTGTCTTTCTAAATCAAAGAAGTAGTAAATATAAGAGATAAATAAATTTTATACTTAAAGTTTAATAAATCACTGTTTGATGAACTACGAATATTCTGCCACTATTTAGTATCTTGAGAATCGATTCTCTGATACGAAACTTAATACTCCCTGAAACCTCTTGGGTACAAAGTAGTAAAACTAACTGAATTTGCTTACGTACTTATTACCTGCGTTTAGTTCTTTGTTAATGGCTATGATCAGTCTTAGTTTTTCTTATTAGTTTTACTTATCGTGTGGTTCTTTATAGTATGTTTAAGTTATGTATTTTTGTTTATAACTTATTGGTATTCGTATTGGTATAGGGCTCTGATTCCAAATTTTGATTCTAGAATGGTCCATTATGCGTACAGAAGTGCAAAAGCCACAATTTATAGGCTTCTAGGACCGTCCTCGCATCTGCAATGATACTACCTCGTTGTGCTGCCACTCCCTTGTATTCCAGGATTATGTGCTGTCTGCCACGTTGATGGTGAATAGGTGTAGATTTAAGGCCATAGGTTCCTTAATCGTTTCTAACACTATGCGTGTGTATTGTTGGTTACAGCTGAGCCATGTAAAGGTTAACCGTGAAAAACAAGTCATTGCCATTTTTGATTGCGTGCAGCCCGGTGTATTGGTCCATAGCCCATTGTGTGCATTTCTAGTCCGTTGCCTGACCCAGTAACGAAATTGGTTAAATGGTAGAGGTAGTAGTGAAGTGGACCTGCCACATGAGACGTAGATCCCTGCATCGTTAGCTCATCGGCAGCATCATTTCAGAGTGATTTTCTAAGCCCTTTGAGCCACTGTAAGATAACCCCATTAGCTACAGCTAAACGCTCCAGCACTTGGTGGCATTCATATATTAGGAGTTCATGGTATTGCCCGGTGGGGCTTTTAATAAGGCCATACTGTCAGAAGTATACGGATGTTGTACTCTGAAAAGTCCGTGTAGATGCGGACTTCATTTATGCCAGATTGATTTCGGTAATCGTATAATTGTACTTTGTATCTTTTTCGAAGATATGTTCTTTTGGGATTCTGTCGCATGGGGTTGCTATTAGTGGCTGGTACTATAGTAATTACGGTTGTACTAGAGGTTCCAGTAGGTCTAGACCTAGCGTCACTTTACTTTACCCTAAGGCAGCGATGGGAGGTATCCCCAGGCAACCTGCTACAGCGGAGCATGCAAGTCCTTGAAATTGTTGCAGCTGGTTTTTGACGGTGCTTTACTCGGTTCTTTGCCAATTCTCTGCCAATAGCACATTAATGTAATAATTGGTCTTATTACCGTTTTGTACAGCTACAGGGTAGTTTTGGTGAAAGCTCCCAGCTTTTGTCAAGGGCTTTTAACATTGGCTAAATTTGTTTATAACCTAATTAATGGATCTAAATCATGGAGTCGGTAGAGTAGAATATGGCCATTTCTTCCAGTGGGTGACAAGAAAAGCGACTAAGGGATTGGACCGTCATCTTTCCGATAGTATGTATTGAGTTTATGAAGGGCCCGCATGATGACCATGTTCGTACGGATATACATATATTATGGTATTACGTAAGTAGGAATAAATTATGGTTGGAAAAAATGTTTGAAACGCCTCTGCTTATCCCTTCGGGGATATATGTATTCATGTATGTTTTAGTTGTGATGAAAGAAGAAACAGACATATGACAAGAGACGTATGACATACAATACTGATGCATTCACACACGTTTTGCATCGCAATATTTCCACTACATTTTGTACATAACAAATCATCTTTCTGGCTTTTTAATGTAAAGCCCGTGCAATTGTTTGAGCCATAAATAAAAATTGTTGCGAAAACACCTCAGCAGTTTTAATATTTTAATCCCCGCTGGGAGGGAACATAAATTTTGTTTTGCTATTATTTGATCACGAAGACTGCAGGAAATACGAATATTTTGATTGCAGTAAGCATATTTTTAGATTTTTTTTTTCAACCTAAAATCAAGGCAAATTTTTTGTTTAAATAGTAATTAATTTATACCTGGAAAACAACTGAACCAAGTTTATTTAAAATCCTTCTCTACTCGTTCTCCTCCTATCATCGCCCCTCTTTTCCCTCCCCTCAACCCCCCTGTTCACTTATGACTCTTGAGTGTCCATGGGTGGCAGTTCTCACTTACCATCAGATGACCTGACTATCTCCCTATATCTTTATATATTATGTAACAAAATCGTATTGGTTTAAGATATGTTAATTTTAACATGTGTAGTACAAAAAATCTAATTTATTTTTTGAATAAAGGGTTTTAGTCGAAGGTTAGTAGATTAACAATAGACCTTTTTATGTGCGTAACGAAATTATACCTAAAACTAACTCCTGACCACTTTTTTCCAATCACCAAAACAATAGTTGCTAATGTCAATAGATTTCAACAATGCTTTGTTACCGAATTGCGCGTGTTTTCAAGCCTCGTTGACGATGAAATGCGATGGTTTTATCCGCGCTGCCGATTCTGGCGCTAATAAATCAAGGCAGTTTTGTCAGGTGTTACAATTTGTATCGCCTGTGGTTCGGTCTGAGAAGATATTCCTTTTTTTCCGCGCCACCCTGTTCACAAATCATCGCAGTTGTGGATAAGTAATTGTTTTTGTGGTATAGGCGGGAACCTACGAGATTTATGTGATTGTATACCTTGATGTTCGCAAATGTCATTGACAGTTATATTGACGTGCCGTTTATCAAGACTTGGTTCAATATTGAAACATAAAACAAGAATTCAGAATTTGTATTATTGTTGGTGAAGCGTTTGGTTAAGGCGCCTCAGGAAATGAAAGCTTTTCTACCAGACTTGCGTAAGAAGGAGGGTTATGTTTCTGGAATATACATGTGCAATGTTTTTTTATCACACTCTACAGCCTGATTAACTTCGAGGTGTGAGATGTGATTTAAATTGCCTTAACAGGGGGACTAACATACACTACATGATTTCGACATGACGTCATCAAAAAACAGGGAGTTTATTATGTAGTTGGGTTTTACATTGTTTAAATACAAACATTAGATATAATTATAATTATGTGTGAAAACGATGAACCCAGAACAAAATCTCTATACTGAAATAGGTAAAAATAATTAAAGCGTAGCAACGACAGATAAATTAATTTTATGATAGATATATGGTTCCCACACATTTACAAACATAGTTAAAGTAAGTGTACGATTGACACAGAATATTAACAAGTAATAAGTCAGTGTGTGAGTTACAACAATCACTGCGTGTAAATCAATGTCATAAAAATATAATTCCATATACAATACAATTAGCAACTAGTTTGATTTAGTCTAGACTCTTAATTGTTCTATGGAGCAGGATCAGCATGTTTCTAAACATTCTTATCTTGGATATAGTCGTCTAATTTGTAATAAGCTTGTTTACAAAGTGTACTTTTAATATGGGTTTTAAATTTCATTTCCTTTATTACCACTTACTACATTGACTCTGTTAGATGCCTATAGATAAACTCTTGTAAATCTGTTATAAATTTGCATGAGTCAAGGATAAATATGTTGCTTTTTCGTTCTTAGTATTCATCAAAGCATTACAAACACAATTTGCAATTAATAAGAGTTACATGAACAGAAAATATCTTAAAACGGCATACTAAGTACAACTCAACTGACAGACGGTACGAGAGTCAAAGCGTAGACTAACGTGTTTGAGCAGTAGCACACGACAGCAAATATTTAAAGTTACATAGAAATTGTGTATTAGCTGTGCAGTAACCATCCCCACACCTTTATTAGCATTAATGTGATCAAGAGTCCCGCGTTAGTCCAATTAACATTTTTATCCTCTTTCTGAAACCTTCTGAAACCAGTTTAGACGACCACCATATAAAAGGAGTAATGGTTTCAGGGTTCATATATGTATGTATATATGAATGTATTTGAGCTTCTTTCTTCCACTACAATTTCTTAATGCCTGATTAATTTACATACACAAAGTATCTTTAGAATCCTAACATCATTCCTAGTGACACTGGATATAAACGATGAATAAAAAACATATATTTGACATTGAAACATGATAAATATATATTTGACCGTGGAGAGAGCCAAATTTAAGCACGAGAGGGTCGACTCGACCGAAGTCTTAACATAGCCCCACAGAAAACGGTTGTGAAATAACGCCTATTTTCCGAGTGAGTACCCTTACTCAGACAGACAGAGGAGTTTGGGCTTCCAGTTCCCTTACTGGACTTTCATTCATTGAAACAGTATCAAAATAAAACTAAAGCGTACCAGAAACAAAATGATAGAGTCTACAAAATAAAAGCGGACCGTTCTATTTCTTCCAAATATACTCTAATATATTGAAAGGCTTTAATATTTGTCACAGGAAACTGCCTTTATTTACACCATAGGCGTACATCCGGCGGAGGGCTGTCTCATTGATTCCTACGAGTACTTGGACTTGATATTTGTACCACTTGGAAATATAATGTTCTACTTCATATTTAACCCGGGTACGGAAATAAAATATTTGTTCTCGTAGATTGTTATGGTTTGTATGATTTTTTTGTTATTATAAATTAATTTACCATTTTATGAGTTAAATAATTATACATACATACTCTCGCTCCTATATAAACCGAAGGGGTAGACAGTGGTGTAACTTATAGCTTTAAATTTATAAAAGTTCATGAAAAACTATAAGCAAAGCAGTGTTATGGTTGCAAAAACAATAATATCTTCTTATTCAACGGACTTCAAAGGGAAGGAGGTTCTCAATTCGATTGTATTTTTTTTTTCTGTTTTTTACCTCACTCCCATTTTAATTTGGTCCAGTAGCCAACCGATTTCGATGATTCTTTTATATTGGAAAGGATGTACTTAGAGGGTAGTTAATTGAGAGTTTGGTCCAGTTGTGACAATGGCATCCATGAGATAAACATATTAGTCTTAAATTTTATGATAGACGCATTAAAGACGGTTGTCTACTTTTTTAAACTGAATTATTTGTACAATGTTTATAAAATTCGCAGAGTTATTGATATTTTATTGCATCATTGTTCTGTTGGGGCTGGCGAGGAGGACCCGCTATCTAGTAGAAACTGGCCTTAGACGATGATCAGTGTGACGGTGTCTGATCTGGAACGGGGTAAGGCCCACAATGCTCCACGGTGTGTTCGCCTGCTAATCGGGTGCCCAAGGTCTGCACTGGTTCTCGGAGATTGCATTCGCAGGATATCCTGGGACTGCTACAATTGACCTACTTGTGAACGAACACCGAGTAAAATCAAATAAAAAATAAAATTGTTACAGACTTGAAAACAAATTTTATTGCTATTTTGTTTCTTAAATTTAATATACATACGAACATTATTAAATTTTTACTTAGAGGACTCGTACTTCCCGGCACCAGCCAGTTCGAGTTATAAGTATGCAAACCTGCGTTTTTTTTATACTATACGAGGACAGACGAACAGACGGGGAGAGAACTGAGGGGATGGGGGGATACGGGGAGGGGAAAGAAGAGACTGGAGATGAAGAGATAGGAAACAGGAGGGGGGTGGGGTAGAGGAAAGGAGATAGGAGGAGTTGGGCCTTCTGTGAGGCCGTGATATCGCACCGGTCGAGCCTGCACATTCACGCCTAAGCATGGCTCTTTCACTGTTGCCTTGCTTCAGCTATTGCTTACACTCCTCAAACTATCTGTACAAGCAATATCCCTTTCATTTCCTTTCTATCCTCTCTTTCCTAAAAGTGCCCGAATGACGTCAATAGACTTGGCCCAATTACGTAAATGGCACTAAATTGTAATCGGCAAAATTTGGGCTTTAATTACGCCTTAGCCTACCCCTTTGGGGATACAGACGTGAGTGTAATTATGTGTTATTAATTTATATCAAGTAAATATACCTTCAGTGCTGAAACTTATTGTAAAACTTCGGAAGAATGCACGCACCTCCTAAAATTGTGAAATATTTAAAATGTCGCTGTGACGGACGGTCCAATAGCCTTCTCTGGCTTTCAGGAATTCATTACGATGACAAAAATTTGTGTGCGATATGAAATTCTTAAGACTCCTTCGCTATTTCCAAACAATTCACATTATAACAGTGACCAGGTTTTTGTATGAAGTATTTTATTTGTGTTTTATAATATGTGACATTGTTCCTTGTTAAAAAAATATATTGCTTCATTTTTCGTTCACCATTCTTCCAAGAATTATCAAAATAATATGTTATGCTACGTTCACCGTCGTATTGCCTTTTAGGCAAGCATTGTTTATTAACTCCAGTTCGATTTCAGACAAATTACTTGTTGGCTTTTTTATAATGTTTGAAAGGACGGGCCACCTGATGGCAAGTGATAACCACCGTAACACAAACACAACACAAGAGTTGTAAGTGAGCTACACGCCAGAGGGTTATGAAAGGGGGAGGAGAGGTAAGCGGAATGAATTAAAATAATACAATGAAAGTTTTATTTGTCTACCGGTTTGTTGTGAGAACCGGTTTGTTGTGTATTACTCCGGTCGAGCCGGCCCATTTGTGGCAAGTATGGCTCTATCACGGTGCTTTAAAATTTTATTTTCAATCATTAGTAGTAGGTACAAATTTTTTATTCATCTAACTGCAAACCGAATTAGATACACTAATCATGATTACTATATATGTAGGTCTCTTTCGATAAATGTATGTACATACATAATAAAATTACCTACTGCAGTCTACTGCTGGCATAGACTACCCACCCCCTCAAATATTCGACATAGCGCCCGATCCTCCACGTTCCACTACTTCATCTTTTAACCTTACCTAAACCTTAGGCTACCTGAAAGATAATCCTTCCCTGCTATAAAGCTTTTTTTTTAATTATATTATTTAGTTATTCAGGTTCCGTACCCAAATGGTTAAACGGGATCCTATTACTGAGACTCCGCTGTCCATCTGTCCGTCTGTCACCAGTCTGTATCTTATGAACTTATTTCTATTGCCGCTATAATATAAAAAACCAACAAATAATATAAAAAAATGAATTAAATAAATATTCTTTACTCTACTACTCTCGTGATTTTTTTTTGCTCGATATTGATAACGGAGACAGGTAGACGCTTGAAATATTCACAGAATATTTAGGTATATATTCACTTTAAAAATAAATAACTAAATTAAAATAAAATAAATATTTAAGGGGGGCTCCCATACAAAAAAAAAAATTTTTTTTCGCCGTTTTTATAGATAATGGTACGGACTCCTTCGTGCGCAAGTCCGACTCGCACTTGGCCGGTTTTCATTTATTTATTTTAGGAAAGGACTTGTAGCAATGCAAACAGCTGAGTAACACATAAATTACTATTATATAATCCTATTTCATAATATTGCTTATTATACAATAAATGTTAACTAACTTAAGACACATCACAATTGTCCATCCAAAACAATGAAATAATAAAAATCACTTCATTGTATTCAAATAAAAAATGTCCGGCTGAGCGTTTTAATTAATCTGGACGAAGCGGTTCGAGCCGGTTCAATTGTGTCGTACCGTTATACATATATTCTTGACTTCAAATGTTGCTAGGTAAATTTAAATATTTTACACTTCAAAAGAGTCGTCGAACCTCCTTCGTTTTAATGGCCTGGAACAATGTTTGGTAGTGTCGATATTTATAAAATCAATTTATCGAAGTTAGATATATTTAAAAAAAAGTATTTACACTTAAAATTCATTTAAAGTTTAAACTGATATAGTTGATATTCCATTTTGGCATGCAAACATACTCTTTTAATTCAGATTCTATAATGGTCTGGTATAGTCTGAACTAGTGTAAATTTCGACAAATTTGACTGCATAGATGGCGTCAGCGGTTTAAGTGGTCAACTCGCGAAAACGCTGCAACGCCGAGTGTTGTGGGTTCTATCCCAGCACGAGACAACACTTTGTGTAAATTGTTATTCTGAGACTGGATGTTCTTTGTGCCCGTTGTTTGAATGATTGTAAATTCTCCCGCAACACAGAAATTAATCCTAGTGCGGAAGTTGTATTAAAAAAAATAAGAATTTTGACAACTTGCTTCAAAATGTAGTAGAATTATTTATTTAGAATGTGTAGGCGGGCCAGATTCAAATAAAAAAAATGTACTGAATTAGTATAACATTTTATTTATTTAATTTTCAACCGACTCATACACTCATACACTCATAATATATGTATATACATACATTCATACACATATACATGCATATATATCGACTACTTCACATTCACACATTATTCAGATGATTTTACTAATAGGTCTGTGTAGAGCTGTCGTACTTTGCTTTGATTTATTATCAGCTCTTGTTTATCAAACGAATATAAAGCTGTTACTGCTATGTTAACTAACCACAGACGAAATAGTATACATAAATCTATCAACCTATAATAACATACATACATATGTACATATGTACATACAGACACTCAAGCCTGCATCCCCGAAGGGGTGATAGACGCCTAATTAACGCCCACATTCTTCTGATTTAAATTTGGTCACCTTTTACGTAATAAAGGGCAGAAAATTAAGAGGAAGGAAAAGAATATTGCTTATAGAGATGGAGAGAGAGCTTAAGTAATAAATTGCTCAAGCAAGTCAGCGTCGCTTACCTATAACTCGAACTGGCTCGTGCCAGAAAGTGTTTCTCTAACGTGACTTGTTTCTCCAATTTCTTTAAACCTACGACCAATCTACCTTTTTCATACCGTTGTCCGTATGTCTGTGTGTCAAAACCGCACATCGAAAAAAAAATCCGTAAGGCGTGCAGTTCAATAAACCAAGTAGTTGAAATTGACATAAAATATAAATGTCAACGCTACCAAAAGATACGTATTTTTTTTGCAGTCTCAAACAACGGTAATTTATACGAGAGATTTGCAAAGTTAAATTTGTCTTGTATATACGGTTGTAAAAATCGAAATCGATTTCCAAATTAGCGGAACTATTTAGAAACAGAAGTTCGTTTGCTGACGGAACCCTCGGTACTCGAGTAAGACTCACACTTTTAAAATCCCAACATCGATATCTCGCTACATCCCTATCTCCATTACTTCAACTTCAATTAGATATTATCTGACATTTATAGTTCTTTATGCATTCAAGTAGCAAGATTATGCTCTCCAGGGGTGAAATAATGTCATTTTAACGTAGGTCCAATCATTATTCCCTTGACACTTGGTAATGAAATTTTGTAAAGGTTTTACGATCGTCCAAGAGTACCTTAATGAGCTATCTTCGAAGGTACGTTAAAGAAGGTACGTTTTTGGAGGAAAATAAATTTTGTTATGTACGTTCTTTTAAATTAGGTAATTTGTATAAATTTTATTTTTATGGTAAAATGGTCGTTGTGTTAGAAAACATTTGGTTATATTTATTTATTTCTAATTCACTTTTAAAAAGTAGACAACTGACTTCAATGCGTCTATCATAAAATTTAGGATTTATATGGTTTTCTCGTAGATGCTATTGTCAGAATTGAACCAAATTGAAATGGGACCACACGGTTTCAAATAAAAAAAAAAAACATCAAAATTGGTTCACCCAGCCGAAAGTTCATTTTGAAATGGCCCAGTTCTGACAATGGAAAACGATATAAGTCTTAAATTTGTATTAAGCATGTGCGCGACAAATGGACGAATATATTAATATCACGCCAATCGATTTCGATGATTCTGATTTTTATTTTAAAGTATGTACTTCTAGGGTAGTTAGATGAGAGTTTGGTCCAGTTGTGACAATGGCATCTATGAGAAAACCACATAAGTCTTAAATTTTATGATAGACACATTGAAGTCGGTTGTCTACTTTTTAAGTCATCTTGTTGATGTCAGTTGAAAATTGACTGTTATCTATTTCATAGTATATAATATAATACAGCCTCTGCCTACCCCTTCGGGGATATAGGCGTTAGTGTAAAATCAAATCATAATTAGGTCATTTTTTTATTAGTTTTTTACAAAGCACACAAACTTTTTGATAATTAGCGGTTACGTTAAATATTAAAGGATCTAACAAAAGCTTTTCAAAACCTCTATACCTCATAATGGTTGTAAGACTACAACAATTCAATTAGAAATATAATATTTATTAGTAATGCTGTTTGCATTGTAACATTGAATCAAGAAGTTGTATAAGTGTATTGACTATTTCTTCACTAGATCTACGGAAGTCATTTCTACTATTCATCATTTCCATCCAACATCAAATTTGAGATTTCCTCCACTAAAACTTTTATGCTAATGAATTCGTCAACATTTATCAATCAATCTGAAATTACCACCCGCAAAAAATAGAATAAAAATGGTGTCTTAGTACAATACCATAAGACACAAAGTTGCTTGTAAGAAATACGCTATAAATTGCAAATACACCATTCCGCAGATCGTAAACGTCGTAACTTGTACGTCACATAAACAATACTACTATAGGGAATCGTTTGGTATACAACATAGAACATGAGCGATTTTTGTCTTCGCAATGGGTCGATAATACGCCACATACCAGGAATTCTGTTATAGGGTTAGGACTCGTGATTTGCCTCTATGCGAGGCATCCTCAGGAAAGTTGGCAATAAATGAGAGTCTGTTGGGCGGACGGACTATTTTTTTAACATTAAGGGCCTGTTTCACCATCTTCTAGTAAAGTGCCGAGTAGGCTACTTGCCGGTTAAAGTGGCTAGTAACTTAAAATGTCAATTTCACGACCTTCAAGTAGCGTTAATCATAGGATTAACCGACCGTTAACTTACTTGCCACATCATCTGCCAAGTAGTGTCATTACTTGAAGGATTATTATATACCACGTTGTCATTTAGTGGGTGTCTACGAGAATAAAATCCTAAAGAAATAATTAAAAATGGATTTATTTGATTTGATTGATCATCAATTAGATGAACTAGAGAGTTCATCTACGTAACGGATGCCGAGGATTCGTGTATTTAAATTTCGTGTTGATTATTTAACGGATCTAGATGAAACGGATTTCTTTGCTAGATTTCGTCTGTGGAAGTCTGCAGTAACCCTAGTGCAGATAACTTTATTAAACACACAATATCACCTAAAACGTAATTCACTTATTGCAACTTAAGTTTAAAAAAAAAATCACACGCTCAAGCTGTTCCCGGCAAAGGCAAAATAAAATAACACGAAAATGACAACAGATGACGTTGCACGAATGACATTTGACGTAAATTTGAACGATTGAAATGTATGCTTTGTTAGATCATTCACTTAACCGGCAAGTTGTTACTTGAAGCTCTATTTTCGTTTGTGAAATTGACAGCAGCTACTTGTTACTTTTACTGGCCAAGTAACATTAACTGGCAATTAACTAATCAACACTTTACTTGAAGATGGTGAACGAGGCCCTTAGTCTCCACTCTCTCCACCACTCTCCACCATCGGAAAACAAATCTATCACTGTGTTACTTACAAGAAAATAAATTAAGCTTTGGAGGTTCTTGCTACGCCTGCTTATCTATCTGCTTAAAAACATAAATCTATCTGTGCATGTGCAAAACTCACTCCTGTTTTCTCGATATATAACAGTAACATAAAGGAAAATAATAGATTAACCTACTAATGTGTTAGCCACATATCAGGAGAGGACATGAGTAAACGAACATACTCAAAATAGAGCAGAACAGGAACAGAATATATATAAAAATCAATCTCTAAGCCGAATCACTGTACCTTATGGCTTGTACCAGCTTTACGCGAATCAATCAACTATCCACTATCCTCTATCATTTACTTATTCAGATTTTATGTGTCGCCGGCATCGGACCGAAACTTTATGTACCATCAGCTGAACGTTTATAGAACATACACACAGAAATGTTACTCGTTTTTGAGACAAAACACCATTTTGGGTACCTATAAAATGATAGGGGTTTTCTTAGTGTGCTAGAATTTTTATTGGGTTTTACTTATTCTTAGTTATGAAAACAAGCTAAAATATTTCTAATAGCTACGAATTACTTTTATGTACATATGGGTTAATAAAATACTGGGGTTGAGAATGATGTATATGTATGAATATTGAAATACGCACAGAATTTATATTTTGAATTTGAATATCCACAATGTTAATCAGAGGATTATTCCTGTAGATGGTGGCTAAAATATGAGAGGTATATTGACAGATACGTCTGTACCTGATACAATATGGGATGTATACTATGAAACTACTATTTTAATAAGTTGCCATCACCCTGATCATAAGTTAAATATGATCATAATATCACCTGAAAACCAGAGTAGAATGACAAAAGCTTGAAAATTTTCATGAACTTGAATTTAGGAAATATTGTTTATTTCCCAAAATATTTAAATTATGTAACACGCCAATTTTCGCCATTCATCCAAGCAGACGTTGCGACATGCGAAAATTCAAAGCCAAAAATAAGCATCAAAGGGCGTGAACATGCCCTATTTATGATTAGGTCGTGGTACTACTTGGCGCATACCAATGAGCGCACGTTACTCGTCATCCGTCATACGTGTTCCGACAATCATGGAGAATCAACGCGTAATGTATTTGAACAACTCCATGAACTGCAGCAATAAGTATACACATGTTTACTTCAAAATAACCACCGAGTAAAGTCTACCTTATTTTGTTTGATGTTTTTTAATATTATCGATTTACTCATTCATCACTAATTCTTTTAAGAATAAAATTTACTCCAGCTTAAGCGTCACCTTATTAAAATCACAATTAATTTTCAAAATTCCAACAATTTTCATAAACGCTCAGATATTTTACAGCATTCGAGAATTTGCGTCGTAAAAACCATGGGACACTTCAGGGGGCGTTTAGTGTTTTATATGCCAAAGGGATTTATGTTATTACCGTCTATATTTCTGCGGACTGAAGCCGCTGAGAGGTCACGAAATCTTGCCGAAAGGTGTATTCGTGTCTATCAAATAGGTTCGTCCCTCTCGCTCTTTGGTGTTGCTTTAAAGCGATGAATATGAGAAGTTGTATTCTGATCACGTAGGGTGCGCGGCGTGCGCGGTGCTCATGAACTGCCATGCCAAACCTCACCAGATACAGAGTTAACAATGAAAAAATTCTCTTCTTGCCAGCCAAGGTAGAAGAGTTGCGATGACAAGTCCCAACAAACTTGGTAATCAGTTGTAACAAATTTATGTGTCGTGCGTGAGAGAATACAGTTTCGCTTTCTGTTACAATTGTTATTTGTTAGCAGAATGTTGCGGACGGTAATTGTCAGTTGGATGTTCTTGTTTTATCATAATTATATATTAAAACTTTCTGAGCACTACTTTCTGGAGTTAAAGTTTGAAATGGAGGCTTTTGTAACGGATTAAAGCTAATTTCAAAATTGTCTGCTTACTTCAAAAGACATTCAAACTACAATTATGAAAACATTACTGTAATACTTAACACTAATCTAAAATAAAACTAATGATTATCGTAAATAAAGCTTACAGCTAAAGAAATTTAAACGTTATTGACTAAATTCTTAAGCCATTTAGTATTTTTTTACATTTTATTATAATATTGTATTGTAGTATCAAATTAACAAACTGTCAACCAACGAGTGCTAATTTTTTGACTAATTAACTACTGACGTTTTTAGCAAAGCAAAAATATACAAATTTGTTATCTAAATCTGCTGCATTCTTTAAAGAAAGTCTTCCTATCAGAAGACCCTAAAAGTTTCACACCTTTCTTGTATCTGGTAGTGGTTGGTTTTAATCATCAATATAATCATAAGAAATAAAAACAGCTTTAAAAAACATCTCTCGAAGAACTGTTCTGCTCGCATAACTTTTTCTGTACTAGCATAACGACTTCATTCTTCTCAACTTTTACATATTATCACAAACTATTTAACAATCTGAAATTTATTCCCTAATGATGACAGAGTATTCGTTCTGAGACATTCTTTTTACTTTCGTATATCTGGCAGATTAAGTGAAATTTAAATATTTTGATACCGTACCGTACTAATAAAAAATTAAGATGGTATGGTGAAGTTGGAAAACTATAATATTTTTTAATGCAACGCAAACTGTCTCTTATAAAAGTATGTTTCCGAAAAAAATAAAACGATTTTTACGTTTCTCTAAAGGTTAATTATATAAGTTTTAACTACATATCCTTTTCTTCTAATTTGATTCTGCTTCTCATTGATTTGTAAAAAAGTTATCATCGTATTGCTTATATCAGATATGAAGATATGCCGTTCGCATTCTAATCCGGTGATGCCATATGTCAGCTGCTTAATATATTAGGTAATATTATCGTTATAACAAAACAATAATTAGAATTAAGATTATTCTAATGTGCACGTGTAAAGAAAGTGAAATTCTTCTTGTAAATTATTCTAGAGAAAAAAAATAGTGGTGAACAGATCTAAATATGGTGAAACATCTGGCTTCATTTACTTTTACTATAATTTAAAATTCATGTGTAAGTAATTTCGTATAAGTGTAGTAACAAGTTAATTAAGATTTGATTGTTAAATACAGGCATTTCTTTGCACATTGAATATTTGTCATTAACCTCTTTAAATAAGGAGGTATAATACGACAGATTGTGTTGAGCACATTATATTATTTTATATTGTAATATATTAAATTATATAATCATATAAGTTTAGAAATATATCAAAATTAATAATAAATGGAACAACATTGTATCAGGACGTTCAGTAGAAAGAGACTACAAATTACTTAAATTCTATCCGTATTCAAGTCGCGAAAAGATTTTAAAACCGGCAAACGGGTAAACTCATGCAAAACAAAGTTGATACTGAACTCTTTAGAACGCTATTCTGCTTAGTTTTCGTATTTCTTAATACAAGATAACATTTTGATTTGGGTTATGCGCGGTGGCGGAAAGCGATACGCAAATGATTACCTGTATTTACCCGACCTTAAATAAGAAGAGATTCTCAATTTAAAAGATTTTTTTTGCATGTATGTTAAGTAATATTTTCGTCATATGTGAACCAATGTAATTTTTCTTTTTAATTGAAAGATTTAGACACATTTTCATTTGAAGAAACTCTTTTACTAGTAAGTAAAAAGAAGGTTGCATAATATAATAAACTGAATTGGATGAACCCAAGTTTGTCTAGCTTTAATTTGACGAAAATATTCCACTTCCAAAGTGAAACTATATTAGTAATTTAGTTAATTATTTAAAGGTCTTCTTATAATATAACGTATCACAAAAATTATGACGTATTTATTCAATCGAAAATAAGAAAATATTGTGAAATTGGGACTAAAATTGGCAGTAAAGTGTGACTAAATGGTGTATATATATATATTAATTTATCAATATATATATATATATATATATATATATATATATATATATAATATATATATATATATATATATACTCATTTGTCAATAAATATATGCTATGTAATAAATATTATGATGGTTATGTATATGGTTGTAGTTATGTCAATTTTAGTTAGTAGTATTATAATTTTTATTTTATAAGACAATTTCGCATTAGGAATAATTCCTGTGTGGTGGGGGACCTTTACAAACATTTATACAACGGGCACAAAAAACACCCAGACCCGGGCCAACTAATTAAGCATCACACAAATTCTTGTACCGGAGTCGAACTCTACATTCAGGGTCACTAATCACTAGACCAACAGGCCAGTCAGAATTTAATTTTTAGTACCGTGTGGGTCTCGGTGCAGTATAATAAGGCCACGCCGTTTGCTTTTGTTTGGGTGTCGTACAAGGCGATTAAGTGAGAGTTTATCTATCAGAGAGTAATAAAGTGCCCGACTGACTGCAATAGGTTGTCCCCTATAACGTTAGGGGGGTCAAATTCTTATTGGTAAAATGTTGATGTTTTACACGTGTACCTACCCTTTGAGAGATACAAATATGAGCATAGTATGTGTGTACTATTCATTGTACGTTTTACCGAGTTCGAATTTAAAAGTAAATAAAAATAATGTTTAGCCCCGCTACAGTTAGCAATCTTAGTGCCTGCCTACATGTCCTTTAAAAAAAAAAACTGTGTTTTCAGATGTCAGATTATAGGAAATTTTAATGCTCAATTACAAACTTTATGTCCAAAATCCTTGGATTACAGATGAATTAGTTATTGAATGACTAACCCGCGCACGCTCATAGATCCCACCACAACATAAGCTGAGCTCAGATGAAAGAAACTGCACCTAAAGCGAATACGTGAAGTCAATTTGTGAATAAACTTTCTCAGTTGGTTTGGCACTCCGATACTGCTAGACTACTTTACTAGATTTAACATTGTGCTTAATGTGTGTACGTGGCGACAACTTGCTTACTCTAACTGAGCAGTTTTGTTGGCAAACATTTTTGAATTTGCATGTGTGTTTTACTTGTCAGCACGTAATTATACGATACAGTAATATGGCTTATATTGTATTTAATTGGTATGTATCAATTTTTTACATACACATATGTACATACATACACTAAGGTTTAATTAATGCTCATATTTTACTAACTATAATTTGGTAGTGAGGCCTAAAATAATCTATTCACTATCTAATCTATTGCCGTCATTCAAATCAGTCGTCATTCAATTGCTCATACGGTGTAAAAGCAATAGGTCAAGCCAGTTAGGGTCGCGTTCCTATAACTTAAACTGGTGCGCTGAACATTCTAACATTGATAAAATGAATATGATTTTAGTAATTCACTTTCTGATTTCGTACATCTGACTAATCTGTCCCAGAAATAACTGGTAATCCGTCCTATCCGTCCATCTAGGTTGTCTCTAAAATCTCATTCGCAAGCCCTGATCTAGCGTGCCGTGTTCCTGACTGGCGAGTCCTGGAGGAGGTGGAAACATTGTCCGACCACCGATATTTTCGGTTTGGAGTCTCCACCCTGACCTTTGATAGGTCGGTTGAAACGGTTCCACATAGTCGGCATTGGGCGCTAAAGCGTTTAGATCGGGAGCTCCTCCTGGAAGCCTCCATCGTACAGGCCTGGATTTCTACACCGGACAGGCCTGTCGATGTTGACTTAGAGGCAAATTGGTTCCGGGAGGCTATGATGCATATATGTGTCGCGGAGATGCCTAGGGTTAAGGCCAGGACTGCCAGACGCCAGGTGTACTGATGGTCACCAGAAATCGCGCGCCGTCGCCAGTACTCATGGTTTCGCAGGAAACGTCGCCGCTTACAGGATGTGGCAGCTCAGGAGGCAGATCTTCTGTTTGGTTACAGGGCTGCCAAGAGGTGGCAGGGTGAGGTTTCAGGTGGCGATCAAGCGGGTCAATTCATAGGCCCGATGTGAGTTGTTGGAGAATCTGGAAATAAGTCCATGGGGACGCCCCTACCTTATGATAAGAGGAAAATTACGTCCTGGGCTCCGCCTGTGACTCAAAGTCTCCAACTTGAAGGAGCTGTTAGATCGCCGTTTCCAAGGCGTGCACACACACCACACACCTCCATCGACGGCTCAACCTCAGTCATCCTACGCTGAAGACGATGACTCCCCCGAAGTTACTTGGTTGGAACTGAGGGTGGTGATTCAGCGGCTTAAAGCCAAAAGCACCGCTCTAGGACCTGACGGTATTCCAGGCCGTGCATGGGTTCTGGCCCTCAAGGCTCTTGGGCCTCGACTAAGAAGGCTCTCTAGCGCATGCTTAGAACGTGGCCAGTTTCCGAAGCTGTGGAAAATCGGGAAACTGGTTCTCATCCAGAAGGCGGGACGTCCGAAAGACTCTCGGTCGGCCTACCAGCCCATTGTATTGCGCGACGAGGTCTCTTTGAACGAGTCATTGCAGACCGCCTCGTCGCAGTACTCACGGTTCACGTGCGGGAAATATCTCTCTGGAGACCATGGTTCTGTCCATAGTCCAAAGCGAGAATGCGTCGGACTACGCTTCCTCGTTTTGCGAACGATGTTCGGCCTCCATGAGCACTGGCCTGGGGGCAACGAGTGGCGCTGCCCGTTACCCTAGCAGAAGCAGGCCTGAGACGGTGGCGCGACGTGTGCTGCGCGTGCCTCTTTATTGAAAATGACAGGGGGTGAGGCCCCCGCACTTCACGGTGTAGCCGCCTCTTGCAAAAGAGGTGGGCCAAAATCTGCAGGGTTTCCTGGAGCATCCCTCGTAGGGTATTCCCAGGTCCCTAGCAATAGACCCAGTTATGACGGAAAACCGTGTGTCTTTAGTCGGTTCGAGTCCGACATACCACCCCACTGTCAGCTTCGGTGGGGTGATGATCTGTGGGGGTTTCCACATGCGAAAAAATCGCCTATTGTACCGTTAATTGTTTTACTCTTAATATTATTAAATGTTTTATAGTATAATATCGAATTCTATAGGAGGCACACCTGTTAGCGATTTTGAATTATACTCGTAATCTTTCCATTTGAGTGTGATTATTGTTTTGTTTTGTATGTTTTGGTGTCTATGACATTACATAATGTTTCGAAGGCTATGTTTGACGTTTATTTAAATTATTTAAACTCTACACCTTATCTTGTATGTGGAGGATAATTATATGCTTTCAACCTTATTTTTATCTCCTAGATGCATTACTCTAAATATATTAGTTTCTAAAACAAAGGTACAGGAAGAAATATATGATTTATGATACATATACAACAGCAGCCTTCCCTGTATTTTTAAAAAGCTTTGCTAGTACACAATAACGATGACGGATGAGCAGAATGGTGTTTGGATGTATTTTGCTTAAATAAGTATTGATTTGATTAACATACATATTATGTGTCTTTAAAACAAAGACGATTGATTATCGATGTCGACACAAAAACAGTTACGCATTATATTGTCGTATATTATCTGATGGATTATAGTTCTCATGTGAATATCTGAAAAGAAATCAAAAGAAAATCCTTTCTTTAAATAAGATTGTATCCCAAGATATCTTTTCTTTATCCGACTATTTAAGACAACTCTTTTTTAAGACAACTCTCGTATTAGAAATAATTCCTGTATCGGGGGGGACTTCACAAACACAAACAATTTGTGTCCGTTGTGTACATACAACGGACACAAATAACACTCAGACCCGGGACAACCATTGGTGAAGCAACTCTTGCATTGCATTTCCCCGAAATTAGTGAGGTTTCCGAAGGTCCAACTTCTCCTTTCCTCCATCCTCCCATTCATACCCCCTCTCCTCTTTCTCCTTCCTGCATTCCTCAAAGGCTGGCAGTGCACTTAGGACTCTTGAGTTGCAGGTGTCCATGGATGGAGGTTGTCACTTACCACCAGGAGACAGGTCTGTTCGTCTGTCCCCTATATTATAAAAAAAAAATATGTTGTACCATGTAGGAACCGAACTCCGGCTCAGCAGTCAGGGTCACTAACCACTAGGAAAGTAGACTAGTCCAATCAAAAATGTTTGTTACGCTTTCATTTATTATCTACTGAAAGGATCATACCAGGCTCTTAATAGAAATAAGATACGTCTCATCCAGAAACTGTACTGTTCTGAGGGATAGATTTTTGTTTGACATTACGTTAGCACAGCATACATTTTAAAATAGAAGGCTTAAAATTGTGTTTCAATAGGTAATACTTAACTACTTAACTACTATTACTTAATTAAGCCTTAATATAGACGCACTTGCGTGTTGAAGCAATATTCAATTTAACTTTAAAATATCAATATATTTAAAAATAAAGAGTCTAGCCTATTGGTCTAGTGACCCTGGTCATAGAGTCATAGGTCGTTGGTTCGATTTCCGCTAAGTCAAAAATTTGTGTATTCTACAGATATTGTTTCGACTTTAAGGTTTACTGTTTCATGTGTATTTTTTAAAACACAAAATAAATAAAATATTTGTGTAATATCAATAAAAGTTCATATTATAGATACATACATACATATATACATACAGACTGGCCTGTTGGTCTAGTGGTTGGTGACCCTGACTGCCAAACCAGAGGTCGTGGGTTTGATTCCCACCCAGGACAAATATTTGTATGATGAGCATGATCATTTGTTCTGTGTCTGGTTGTAATTTATCTATAATACGTATGTATATAGAAGTATATAAGTGTGTTTATCAGCTGGTTACTATAATACAAGTTCTGCTTAGTTTGGGCTCAGACGGCTGCGTGTGAAATATGTCAAGTTATTATTATTATTAGTTATTATTATTATACATACATTCACGCCTGTCTCCCCAAAGGAGTAAACAAGGGCGTAATTAACGCCCTAAATTTGTTGATAATAATATATTCCAATTTACATAATAGGGGGCAAGGTTATTGCCGTCATAACGTCACTTTTGTAGTAGCCGGATGATAAGATGGGAAAATTTGGGGTAGATTAACAGGAATGGGAGGATAGAAAAGGAATGAAAGGGATATTGTTTAAATAAATAGATTGGGGAGTATAAACAATAGGTGAACCAAGTCAAACTGCCTGTTGCCGGAAAATCCAACTCGTCTAACTAAATTATAAGTCTAAAATATTAGAATAAATATATTAAAAGAATCAATTGCTTATAAGAGCTTTGTCTGTAGTTTAACTATGTAACCAAATTTTGTTGGACGAATCTAAACACATTTTAACTATCATTCCGATTTTCAACTATATAATACCAATGAAGTAGCTGATCTAATGATCAAATCAGATAGTGGAACCCTTCAATGGTTACTAGGCAACCTTTTGAAGTTATTCTTATTTGGTTAGTTTTAAAGAGACATGAACATTACACCCTTGACAAAGTAAGGGGCCAACCGAATAGACTAGAACCACACAGTATTCCATCACCGGGTCGTATAGTCGAGGCTTCGGATGTTCCCTAGAAAGAAAGTTGCTATTAGTCCCGGCAAATAATTATTTAACCGGTTTTTAATTTTAGTTACTTTTTAAATTATTACCTTTTTTAAAGCTATTAATTTTTATATAAAAATTATTTATATAAATTAATTCATATTCATTTTATGTTTAAAGTTAAATACAGCTCCTTTTTGTTTTGAGTCGATAAAGTTTGGAATGAACTGCCTGCGTCTATTTATTCGCGGCACTACAATCCTGGATCCTTCAAAAGTAGAGTGAATTTCTCTTGGTTAGGCGTGTACGCCTTCAACGTCACTTCATATTAGGTGAATTGGAAGACAAATGAAATTAAGATAAACGATAAAAAGTAATAATATGAATATTCCGAAAATAACTTTAACCAGTGGCACGATGTTTGACGCACACTGACACGTAACCCGGTAATATTTTCATGAATATTAATGTACCGTCACTTTATTTGCTAATTTATTAGCACCAACAACGATAATAGGATGGTTTAACGTGACGTGTTTACTATTTATATTAAATTTCATCTGAATAAAATCAGAACTTCATGAGCCTTTTCTGTCTGATAGGCATATAAATACATACACTCTTATATTATCGAAGAGGTAAGCAGATGCATCCCACACGCCTAAATTTTGTACACCATAACTTAGTCCCACTTACGAAATAATCGTAACGGCTAAGGAGTCGGGCTTGCGATCAAGTGGTTGCTGGTTCGAAGCCCACCAAGTTCACTACCATCGTGATAATTAACTTAGCTGGGGCGTTGCCAAGATACTAGCAATGTGTGACCCACGTTGCTAGCATTTTTAAAAAATAAAAAATTACCGGGTACTGCATAACTGTATGTGTATATTCTGTCTGATAGATATATATAGATCCCTAAGTTGCTTTTTACGACATCCAAGGGTATAGCCCATCTGGTCCACAGAAGTATGGCAAATATGACAAATGATTGGTCTCCAATTACTATTTTTATACCCTATTTTGCCACCTTGTAGGTTTATTTTTGGAACAGAAGTAGCCTACATCCTTTTTCAAGGTAGTGTTTATCTTACACCCCGATTTTGATCAGTGGCCATGAAAACCTAACAGACAGACAAACATAATTAAGTTCGCCTTCCTAATATTATTATAGATGTAACTTATATTGTCTCTGTCGAGAATACCTATATGGGCCTTTTTAAAATTTTCCCAATTAAAATAACATATATAGTAACAAGATAAAACTATTCCAAATAACAATTTCTCACCCTGTCATAATATATACAATCGAATAAAGTAGCTAAAATAATTTTTATTTTATATTATAATGACTAAATTCAACACACAATTATATTTAGTCATACTTTATATAGTTATTAGTTTAAACAAAACAAAATAAATTATTGCAAAACAAAATAATTTTATTCTATTTAACTCAATTATATATAAATATCAAAATTATATTAAATAGTAAATAAGATTATGTAATATATTATGATTAATGGCAATTATGTTTCAAAATTCTCTAAATCGTGTCAAAATTCTCAAAATCGTGTCAAAATAGTAAAGATTAACAAGTAATTTACTTGTTAATCTTTACTATCAAAGTTCCTACTTGATAGTTTTAAGCTTATAGCTTCATTCAATAAGTCGTTTATATCATAGTAATATGGCATTATCATTTTTTCAATAAGTAGTTTATATCATAGTAATATCGCAGATCATATTAAATTTGTTATCAAATTCTATACTTTTATTTTCATTTGGTAATTGAAAATAAAAGTATAAAAAAGAACACAAATGAAAAGCAGCCTTTAGTGAAATGAGATCTTAAATTTCTTTGCTGTGGGCGTTGTTTTTTTTATTGTATTAAAAATACTAGCCGTTCATTCACTAGCTATTACAGTCATTGCTTCGCTCTTAAGAGGCGTTGCAAATAGCCTTTCCATATTCATTGCAAGTTAGGCTATGGCAAGTGTCTTCAAATTCACTAGTATAAAAAAAAGAGCGTCACTATGTACAATAGCTAGTGCGAGAGAGGTTCAGATCGTGTGTGTTGCCAGGCTCTCTATATAATTATAAATATTCATTATTATCATGATCATCAGCGTTTCATCGTCCTGTGCTGGACATAGGCCCAAATTTATATTGAGTATAAACATTAAGCAAAACAAATCCAACACATGATAAATCGGTGAACACGAAAATTCAAACAACGGTATAACAAAAGTACGTAGGCATATTTTAGCAATATGTCACATAAAATCAGATGAAAACAATGTTGAACTCGTGACAAGATTAGTTTCAGTTGTGAACACAAACATACGAACTCCATAGCGAAGTTTATCTATTTCGGAAAGTTGACGAAAAAATATTATAAAGTATTTTGGAAGCTACGTGAGACCCTTAAGGCGGGGACGATAGATAGATACTTAGGCGCTAGAAGTGATTAATTTTGTCTTAAAAAATTAAAAAGTACTCATCTAATTTAAAATTGATTGGCTAATCAGTCTAGTGGTTAGTGAGCGTGATTTTTGAGCTAGCTAGATAGTTGTAACCTTGACCACCTAAAACATAGTGTATAGAGTTCAAACGCAAAATCCCAATTATCAAAGTGAACTTCTAACAGAATAAGCTAATACGAGTAATAGAAAAACGAGTTGAGTGTGACACTAAATTGCTTCGTGGAAAGCTACATCAAATAATAGATGGATATACATCCAATCTCAACCCAGTAAAAAAATTATATATAGTACTCATCACAATTTGTATGAAACCACATTATTAGGTACACGTACTACGTAAATTTACTATCTCAAAAAAGAGGGATTACAATGAAACGTTTTTATTACAATTTATAACCCCTTGAATACCTTTTAAAACAAATTGAATAACTTCCATTTCTTTTAATAAATGTTCACTAAATTGAAACTATTAACTGCTCAAAATCCTGTGTTGAGTCCAACTTCATACCGTCCCTTTCACAGGAGGCTTACCCGGCCTCATTATAAATCACTGTCCATTCACCTAACTATACAAAGTTATTAGTTCTAGACTTTGGGCTTTGCTCTCTGGGGAGCCCGTCTATCTCTCTACAATGATTGTCATGCTACTGCTTGATTTATTATTCTTTTATTTATTGTACAAAGGCGGACTTAATGCCTTGGGCTTTCTCTGCCAGTCAATAGGCTTGGGGTGTTGCAGAAATAAAAGTGGTAGCTGAAAAAACATGAAAATAGAGAAAATATATTACTAGCTTAAAAGTAGCAAATATACAAAAAAAAACTGTTTTACACATTATCATATACGTAAAAAAGTAATATATAGTGTCTTTCAAAGTGTATATGTTTCTCTCTACTTTCTACACCTACACTACCCATATGTTCTTTGGCATCTTGTCTTCTGCATTTTGCATTTAGCGATAAGGCCATCCATTGTTATTTTTTTTTTTTGTATGAATATTGTGAATTTTTGTTTCAAGGTGTACAATAAAGTCTATTCTATTCTACCTTCTTTCTTTAGTGTTAATTATATAGGAATTTAATTATAATTGGCAAAATATCACGTACATGGGTATCAATAACGCGTCTGCCTCACCCTTCGGGGATACAGCCGTGAGTATGTATGTATGTAATTCCTTCTAAAGTTACTCCTGTTCTTTTTATTTAATATAATTATTAATGAATTATAATCAAACCTGTTTAATTACTACCATTAAACGGTTAGTGTTCGGATTTCCCAGCTTCAGCCACCAGAAATTCAGCCCTTTAACTAAAATTAATTTACTACTAATACTTTTATGGCCTAATCCTTTAAACGTTTGTCATTTATATACAGGAGCTGTTGTCTAACTACTAAATTAAACAAATACATTGTGTTCCTTGACTTCATATATGTACGTTAAAACTTTATTGAAAGTAAGGTAAACATTTTCAGCTAAGCTATTATGTTTACGACACCCATCAATAGGTATATTGATTCTATGCAAGCACCTGTGGCATAAAACTTGGTAAAGAGGATTTTAACATAATTTGATAAAGTTCTTTCTTCCTACACTTTTTGCTCTTCGTATCTGTACTGACAGATTTTATTTTATAAATTAAAACTTATAATACACTTTTGTGTTTTTTTTTATATGTAACTCTTTGAAGCCTTAAAACAAGTGACTGCCTCGTTAGTGAGGTGATCTTAATCCGTGCTTATGTTTTGCTGTGGTCTGAAGTATGGTTAATATTCAGAATAATTTTAGTAGGACGGACTTTAAACTGAACCAAATAATGATTATTAAGATGATAATTAAGTGATTAGTTCCATTATCTATCTCTGAAAATCTCGGACATACTAAAACTTTTCCTAAAATATATTGAACTAAATATCGAAAATATTTATAGATCTAGAGATATTATCTTTACTAGACGTGTTAGATAACTAAACTTCTTTAATAAATTCTAATTTTAAAATGAATCTCGTAACTAAGAAAACAGTAAACAAGTAAGGCGATATCAGGATGAATCAAACGAGTGCATCGCACAAACAACGTCGGCAAACTGAAATGAAGTCCGTGAAATCAACTTTAAATACATACCAAAAAACAAACGCGCAGGAACGGTGAAGGTAGGAGGGGGAGTTCAAACAGAGAACAACAAACGTAACAGTAAATTACACAGCGATCCAGTTGAAACCGGTTTCAACCGGAACACGCTGGTTATTTGTTCAGATGCAATCTCTTCCCATTCCGAGTATATGATTAAAACAGTGCAGGACACCATTCCTATGGGAAATCATTGGGGCGAATGCATTGCATAATTAGCAGTCGCAAAGGCGATGCTGTAGACGGCGACTATTTTAGTGTTGCACGCTTTTATTAGTGGTCAAGAGATATATTCTTTAAAATTTAAATACGAGAATACCTTAGAGCATCGACATATGTAAATAAATAAAATAAGTATAATTATATATTACACTTTTTGTACCTATTTTATAGTTTAGATCAAGCAGATCGTACACATAGGTGATGTCTTGTAGAATGGCCAGGTCAAAAGTAACCGAAACTTCTATAAAGGTTTAATGGCAATAGGTATATAAGAATAGAAGCAAATGTCGAGTTATTGTCGCTGCCTATCCCGGAAGAAAAAGGCGAGAGCACATATATGTGTGTATGGCCCTTGGCAATATACATTGTTATGCAGACGACAGTACAGTGCACGGGCGATATTTCGGGCATCCTACTGCCAAGCTGGCAGACGTTGAGGAAAAACGACAGGAGCTTGTCGCTGAGCTCGACCGGGTCTTGAGCCGCATTTCCCAATGGGGCTGTGAGAATCTGGTCGAGTTCAGCGCCAAGAAAACACAAGCGTGTGTGTTCTCTACCAAAAAGTCTCCATTCCTTCCCCTTCCTACTCTTCAGAGCACTCAACTGCCACTGCAGGATAGGCTTAGTATTCTGGGTATGGATATTTGCCGGGATCTCAATCCGCGCGATTACATCGAGAGTGTCACTAAGGCGGCCTCGCGTAAGCTCGGCGTTTTGAACAAGGTGAGACGGTTCTTCTCGCCCGAGCAACTGTGCCTTTTATACAAGACCCAGGTTCGCTCCTGCGTGGAGTACTGCTCTCATCTCTGGGACGGCTATGCGCAGTATTTGCTTGACGCTCTCGATCGGTTGCAGCGGCGCGCAGTCCGCATTATCGACTATCCTGAGATCACCCAGTCTCTTGAGCCTCTGCAGTTGCGAAGAGATGTCGCCTCTATGGCAGTCCACTATCGCCTACATCACGGGGAGTGTTCTGATGAGCTCTTCCAATTGGTCCCACCTTCTCCCTTCCTCTACAGGACTACACGTGCTTGCCTGAGGAGTCACCGTTTGTGCGTCGAAAATATACGTACCCGAACTAAACGGTTTGGCTCTTCTTTCCTGTGCCGATCGGTAAAAGCCTGGAACTCTCTACCAGCGCACGTGTTTTCTTCCCACTTTGATCCCGGGTCTTTTAAGCGGGGCGTGAAAAAGCATCTCACCAGGCCGCCATAGTGTGGGTCACCATGCTGCATTGACTAGACATGCAATGAGGATGGTGACCACCACTCTTTGACTCCACCTATTGCTTTCCATCAGGCAAAGTGGAGTCACTATGGTAGGCTAATATAAAAAAAAAAAAAAAAAAAAAAATATTAAGTTTCTTAATTTTTTAACTATTCGTTTTGTCCTTTTTATTAACATAAATAAATAATACGTAGGCTTTACGGTCAAGCATCAGCTGGTGAACATAACGAAAGAGTGTCCAAAACAGTATAATTTCTTTAATGTTATCCGTGTCCTCCTACATTAGTCATGTTTGATGACATTAAGGAATGATTTTACGAAGAGTTGCATCGATGGTGAAAACAGCAATGAGCCAATTCTGTTGCTAGGTGACTTCAATACAATAGTAGGCCGCGACCATGAGTCATGACCAAGACTTCCGGCTGGTCATGGCAATCTGAATAATAATGACCAGTTTCTTCTTAATTTTTGTGCACAAGTTGTTTTGTCTCCGTCTTACAAGAAGTGCAGTGAAAACAAAGCCTACGTGTCTAAACGTGGAAAGGACGTTGGAGAATGCACTTCTATCTGCAAACAACGAGAGTGGTCATATTGATGCGGATTGGGTAACTCTATCTTCTCATATTTCAAATACCACGACGGCATTTCTAGGTATATAGACGGGTTTGATAAAATGAGAATGATGGAATTATAAGCGAGGCTATCGATAATCACCGGTCCTTCTTCAACGTCGGGTGTGAGTGCTGTGGAATTACGAAAAGTGACCTAGAGCTCCGGAGACTCCTACAATCCGGGAAATCTAAATCTTTGGTGGAACTAAAAAGATTAATACATACAATAGCTTACTGATACTAACCAGCTCGGAGACTTTTATGGTGAGGTTCAGATGATAGAGGGCGCATCTTCATTGGAATGTACCTCTTAAACCACCCACGGTGAAGGTCTCTTGCGGACAAGATCCGCTACCTAGAAAGCACGCTAACATCTAAGTTCGACCTTGATGCTAAAGTATATAGCAGGATCTCAGCTGCTACTAAAGCATTTGGTAAGCTGAACTACGAATGTTTCCTTTTCACATGAACTTAAACATGTCACAAACTTCGTTGTCCATATCTGTATGGTTGAACAGTTCCACCACAGATGCTATAGGAAAATTTTAAACATCCAGTGGTCAGATCGCGTTGCAAATGTGTATGGGATTTAAGCCAACCTGAAGCTAAGACAGTTACGATGGTGCAGTCACGTCTCGTATGGCGGAGCAACGTGTGGCTTAGCACATCTTCTAGTTGGAAGTAGCGGAAACTCCTAAGGTCCAAGACGTCTAAAAGCGGCACTTCAAAAAGTGTGACATGGATCCCTTGCTTTGAGAGACGCAGGCTGCGGGTAGACCCAAATGGAGATCTTGGGTCCAATCCAAAGTGCAGTGCCAGTGCCACGCATTTTAGGTGAAGCGTCGTGCTGACCTCGCGCCAGCGGCGATCACGTATGATTACTATAGTGATCACCAATAAGATTGGATATATAAGCCATATGAGAGCCCACGAACGTTGGTCGTAGGTTGTGCGGAGTGTAATGGCGAGTGCAAACCGGTCGGGAGGATCATCATCAACATTGAATGATAAAAAAATACATTGTTATAATAGTTACACAGATTACTACATTTTATAATGTTTAAAAATGTGGTATATCTTAGTTTATAAATGGAAATAACTTAAAATAGAAAGTGATGAGATATCGAGGACTTCGTTAATATGCGACCCAGCGGCAAGAATAGAAGCGTTTGTGCAAATGTTCCGAGTGGACATTCCACATAAATAAGTTCAGTAGCAAAGGGAAACGGAAATAAAACTTTACATATTCCTTGTTTGCACTTTTATTTCAATTATAATGTCTGTCCAGCTTCAATTTCTACTTTTATTCATTTTTAAAATTTTAAAATGAATACGAATTTCTGTTTGAGAATTCTACCGTTTATGAATTTGTTTGACAAAGACTCTTTAGCTCTTTTTCTATGTCATTAAATATTCAGCAACTGTTGCGCAATATTTGCAGAAACATATTTTATCGTGTTCGAAGTTTAATAATGCAGTTATTTGTTTTTTTTTTTTTGCACGGTCTAGAGCTTAAATGGCTTATTAGATTTTGACATATGAAGTACCATTAGCATCATCTATATAGTGAGAGTGATAGTTACTTCAATCTGCTTTCTTTAGTTCATTTATTTCTAATCATATTTCATATTCTTTATTTTACGCATATTATACAGAAATAACAAATTATACATAAGAAGGAAAATAGTATGTACAAAGGCGAGCTTAATCCAAAGTTGAGTTTTCTTCCAGCAAACCTTGGGAGTGAAGAGAGAATAGTAATGAAGAGTCGAAGTGTGTACATAGTAACATGTAATAAGTAATATATATATACACATATGTATATATAATCTAATTTCTAATCATGGCTAATAACCGAAAAGCATTTAATAGGTATGAAATAATTGTAGTTCCTGATTGGAAAAGCTGTTTCCTGTAGGATTGAGTACCATTCTTTTGTATCAAATAAGATGCCAAACAAAAAATAATATTCCTTTAAACTTCAAAATTCAGAAGCAATACAAGTGAAGCACTAATTCAACTTAAACCCTTTACTTTATTCACTCTATTACGCTAGAGCTTAGTTAGAAACAGTAGAATTGATCTGTCTCTACCACACCCAACGTTAGCGGATGAAAGGGTACAAAATTACGAGGTGTCAACAGATACGATTAAAAACCCAAGGCTTATGACAATAACAATGCCATTAGCGGCAGACATTCGCGTAAGTCATTGAAAGCTGGCGATACGAAAAGATATCGTGTCGTAGTCGTAGTTAACCATGATATCATGTGAGAACCATTCTTAGGCACGAATGGGCCTGCTCATCCGGAGCAATACCACGAAAAATTGCGTCGTAGGAGGCTTCACAAATATTCACGCAACGGACACAAAGAACACCCAGATTTGGACCAACTATTTCTCTAAAGAAATGCTTGTTCTCTGTATTAATCGAACTCACTTACCTTTGATCAGTAGTCAGTAAAAATAACCAAAAGAACAATAACGCTTAACTTTGCTTATTGTTTAACGAATACGCATTTAAAAAAATCACCTCTGTAGTCTTGAAGAGCGATAATTGGTAAATTTTCCATCGAATACTTGATCCGTAGAGTACATTTAATATTGTTGAAGATATTTACAGCCAAAGCACAAATACGTGGTCTACTTTACTAATATAAATATTTATATATATATACTCACGCCTGTGACCCCGAAGTCTTAGGCGAAGGGTTAATTAACTAAATTTTGCGGGGCAAGCATTTTCAGAATAAGTTTGGAACAGTGGTAGAGCCATGCTTAGGCACGACCAGTGCGATACCACGGCCTCACAGAAATGTCTGAAACTGAACTTCCCCGAAATTTGTGAGGTTTCCGGAGGTCCAACTCCCACTCCCCTTTTCCCATCTCCTCATCCCCCTCTCTTCTTTCACCTCCCCTCATCCCTCATCACCGTCAAATGTGGACAGCGCTTACGTCTCTTGAGATGCAGGTGTCCACGGGCGGCGGTTGTCACTTACCATCAGGTGACCCGTCTGTTCGTCTGTCCCCCTATAACATAAAAAAATGGGGTTTGTTGGCAGGAAAGGGAGGACAGATTTTTTTATGTTATTTTTTGATTTGTATATTTGTTTTGTTCAATTATAAACGTTTTTGATAATATCGCAAAGTGTAATAACTGTTACTCAATAGCATATAACTAACTAAATAAACAAACATGCGAATTTAATCACATCAGATATGATGGTAGTCACGCGGCGCTGTCAGGCGGCCAATTATAAAAAAGAAAACCTTACCAACTTCCATGATTGATGATGGCAGACAATTTCATTTATCATAGTTAATTTTATTGAAGTGTCGTATGTGATGAATTAACCTAACTGTGTTTTTTTTTTCTAATGAAACGTGTTCGTTAGCGGTAATGGAGGTAATTTGCGGAGCGTTTCATTGTGAGGTTATGTCGTCGCTTGTCGCTGTATAAGTGTTTTTCATGTAGTAGGGGTAGAATTTGTTGAAATTTCTTTATAGTACTTAAAAATTAAAGATTCTAGTCGATTTAGTTTAAGTCTGAATTAGATTAATGTGTTAATAATATAATTATGTACTACAATATATTAATACAATAAATACACTATACGATATAATACAGTAAAAGCAATACTACAAATAATGTACAGTGGTAGAGCCATGCTTAGAGACAAGCCGGCTCGACCGGTGCAATACCACGGCCTTACAGAAAACCGGGTGCCCACATCCTCATTCCTAATCACTCTCAAAGGCGGGCAGCGCATTTACAACTCTTAAGTTGTAGGTTTCCATGGACGGAGGTTGTCACTTACCATCAGATGACCCGTCTTCTATATACATAAGTGTCTTTAAAAGTGATAATATTTTTTATCTAAAATCCATAAGAGTTAACTGTTTTAGGTGAAAGGTTGTGCTTTTTGAGGGTAAATATATATATGACGTTTCTTTATCACGACATAGACCCTAGACAACTTGATAGATTGTGACACGTTATGTATATTTTGAATTGTTTTAATATTGTGAGTCGATGTGTGTCATTTCGAGATAGGTTAACAAAAAAAAAAGTTGTTAATAACGCAGTTAGGTTTAATATGTTTTTAATATGCATGATGGATTTAAATGACCCACATACGAATGTAGTATAAACTTAGTAGATATCTTTGTCAGTTTCTATAAAACCCTCCGAACCTCACCACATCATACTCCCACTTTGCTTCCTCTATTACTTCCCAATAAATAATCCAACAGATAGGTCACGAGATTAACGTTTAAACAAATAAACAAAAATCCTCAACTTTATTGATGTATATTTATTTGTAGGTTCCATGTTGATGGATGGGCCCATAATTTCCTTTTTTGGAACACATATTAAACATAAATTACTGTTGTGAATAGTCTCGTTCAGTTTAGAACTATCGAGGGAGCTTTATCTGATTGATGATGAAGGAAATGATACAGAGAAATAGGAACTTGTTGCTAGATCCTCACAATATTATTATTACGTTACTTTTCTAATTTACATACGCTCACGCCTTTACCTCCCAAGGTTGGCAGAGGTGTGTTAAACGCCCCCCCCCCGTAATTTTTTCCTGGTAATTCATTAATACTGTTATAATTTTTAAGTTTTCTTAGGGTGAAGTAATATAAAAAAAAATCAAAATGTTAGACAAGATTGGTATTTTTTGTGTAACATTTTGTATGTCTTATTATACTATTTGGAAATTTACTTGTAATATATATTACTTTAATAGTGATTTTTAATTTAGATGACTAATAATTATAATTAATACAATTAGCAAAACCCTCTAGGGACAAATGAAACTTTTCGCATATCGACCACGATACTTAGTGCGTAACTGCCAATTATAGAGATATGTAGAGGTCGTACACAGTACAACAAAAGTACCTAGTTGGACCAAAAGCTCGGACTATGTTTATCATTTTTATTAATCCTTCGCTCTGATTTCGTAACTGTCACTTGATCAGAGTAATTGTATCGCCGGCGACGGTAGAATGATATCTCGTATTATTCGCGTAACTCGCGTGACTTTTATATTGTAATTAATTTTAAGAACAAAAACCTATATACGGCCCATTTAAAAGGGTTTTTCTGTAATTGACAAGGGAATGCTGTAAGAAGTAGTCATTATAAGCACATAAATTAATATTCTGTCTGTTATAAAAGTTCCATCATCGATAAGGAATACAGTTGTTTAATGAATATATATTGTCATACAAGTGAGCTATGTAAATAACACACACACACACACACAAATATGTATATATATGTGCACTATGTCTATATTTGAGAATTTAATCACATTGATGGAGTCAAATTGTTTTTTTTTATATTATTTTAGACCGATTTTGTTTTGATTGTTATACCCGACTTTTTGTGGTAGGGACAACAGACGGGTCATCTAATGGTAAGTGACTATTGCCGACCATAGACACCTGCAACTCAAGAATCGCAAATGCGCTGCCCGCCTTTGAAGGTAGTCAAAACATGGGAGAGGGAAAGAGAAAGAGGACAAGGGGATTGGACCTTCGGTTACCTCACTAACACACTGAAGTGAAGAAGTTTCAACTCACTTGTTATTGCTTAGCAACTGGTTTTTTTGTGACGAAGTGGTAATCATGGACTCCGTTCGAGACGATAAAGTTACGCTTTAATATAAGTGGACCATTGAAATAGAATCTAGGATCTTAACTAACCGCATAATAATGGTATTTACTACGTAATTTCCCATACCACTATGGCAGTATCATCTATAAAAGTCACTTTTAACTATAGTTTAATTTAATCAACACATGATGCGCACAATTTTACCTAGAATCGCTGCTAAATGATCCATAACAAAACTTTGACATACCTCTTGCACCAATTTGCATATCTGATACGTGCAAGAGAAGTACTAAACTTCGTTAACTCAGATCAAGGCAGAGACAAGTCTGTCAAATTTATAACTACCGCGATTAAAATATAGTAAATATGTATATACAATGTGTTACGTGTTATAACAGGACATTATAATTAATTTATCACTTTAGCGATCCTTGAGCTACGTATATGTTAGTAGTTTCGATTATAGTAAACAAATAAAAAATATATAAACGATGTTCTTACAGAACCGAAGAAAGAGTGGAATATTCTTTATTAGTAGTTTTAAATTATATATTTTTAGCGTGCTTGAGTCTTTATAAGTATCATATGAACATCAGCATTGCCACTTATTATCAATATGTGCAGCATTATGCTGAGATAGTCCTTTCACGACCGCAGGTTCAAATATTGTTATCATTAATTATTATTTAAATCATTTTTTATTATGATTATAACATTAATTCTTACTTATTAATTTGTCTTTTGTTACAGACAAATGAATTTTCTTTTTTATTTCTTGTCAGAAGGTATAAAACCATGTTGCCATGTTTTGTTTCTTATTATATTCATGCCTATATCACAATTTACTGGCTCATTTTTGATTCCAGAGTAATGGTTGGTGAGTCCTTTGACATTTAGACGAAATAACTAATAATATTTTTTTAGTTTCAGTATTTGAACTCAGGATCTCATGATCTCACGAACATGTGCCATCAGACCAACTGATTTTATATTTTATATCTCCTGTAACCTTTTTAATTTGTACCACAATGTAAATTACTTTTTAAGATTTTGACTTCGGTTAATATATTCTTTCAAGTTATTGTGAAACACCTTACACCTTACAAGTTATGAAAATCTAAATCAAACTATTGGATAATAGTCTCAGACTTTCTGGCAAAAGAAGTAAAAATGTTGTAGTTGCAAACTTTCTAAAACTGGCGGGGTACAATACTGCTACTCAAATACTTAATATCAGAAATTAGGATAAAGACCCTAATTTCTATAATAAAAATGAACTTCATGGGAAAAAAATAATTTCCAATTTAAGTGTCAAATTCTGTAACTGTATGTTTGGTTTTAATAGAAAGTAGACGAGTTTTGGTTCAGTTTCACATATCAAATTACAGGTATAATTCTGTTCTGAATAAAAAAAAATAAATGAAATATACTTTATGTATACAAGAAAATAAATATGTTGTTTAACAAAATAGCAAGAACATCCAACATTTTAAATTAACTTCGTCTCAGAATCTGGATCGGTCTAAGGCGTCTGTTGCATACGTCGGGAATAAATCAGGCGAGGTTTAGATAGATGCACCTAAAATCCAGCAGTGATCCGGCATTAAACGGCAATTTGAACGTGAGAACTCCAGGCTATTATTCCGGGAATAGAATACGACAGACATGATTGTGTTTTCAGGGTTCTATTAGGAACAGTTTAGATTTTAGTGTACCGTGTACCATGTCATAAGAGATAAAGGAGATAAGGAGTCTCATTCAAGATGCTTGCGTTTTACTGCCGAGTGACTGTGGGTACCGGAGTCCAAACACAGAGGGTGTTGCCACTCCTTCAACTGTAATGACTTTCGTGAATGAAAAAACATTTTTATTCATTTAAGGCTGCAGCCTTGAAGTATAACCAGATCTCTCTGAAACACTATATACATGCATGTATACAGTGTTTCAGAGAGATCTGGTTATACTTCAGGGTCGTATCAGTTAATCCCGTGAATAACGTAAACCGACAATAGTTGTTGGGAAATTCTAGATATTTAATATGGCAGTTCTACTTTACAATATCCCTTAAAATTTATCTATAAGGCGTTTATTTCGTAAGAGGGCTGAACTGTAAAAAAAATTGTAAGTATTTTATATCAAAAATATTGATGTTAAATCGGATTTTTTAAAATGTATGCAAAAAAACTAAAATTAAATTAAATGCCATAAAAATTAAAAGAAAATCAGGAAAATTAATTTTTAAAACATTTTTTTTATTTGAACACTTTTCTGGATCTTCTCCAGTATCAGGGCGACATTTAAAAGAAGACCCTACTAATCTCTACTAATCCCTACCCTAACCCTACTGATTTCTTTAAGTGTTTGCTATCACAGTGTACTAACTAACTAACTACAAATATTTTCCGGTATGACGATGAAGACAATAGACTTGCCCTCTATTAGTGGCAATTATTAAGACGCTTCTGCGTTACGTTCAAAGATATAAGCGTATCTTTGTAATACTAGAAAAAAATACTCTCTTAAATTAGCTTGTATCCATGGGCGGCAATAGTCACTTATCATTAGGTGATCCGTCTGCTCGGGTGCGCCTATCTCATAAAAAAACAACATATGCCGCAAGTGATTTACGAAGAACGCCTTTCACGTATTGAATAAGTGACTAAGCTCTGTCAGATATTGATGACAATATATTTATGGATAAATCTACTTTTTACTTCAGGACTCTTGTGTAAAATCTTGGATTAGCTTTTTGGTCAAAAAATTTGAACAAGTTACGAAGAATTTCTATAGGTTCTTTTCTTACAATGCCTTCTTACAACGTTTCAAAAATATTACAACGCTTTCTTGAACAAAATTAAGTAAAATTCATAACACATGTGCGCTTTTGTAAAGCTAACCGAGGCACGATCGTTTGTAAGAAAGATTCCCTAATGAAGAGGGGGTGCAACACCCTTTTGTTTAACAGTGAGCCTGTGTTTTAGAGCTTTAAGGGCTCATTAAATTAAAAGATGAGATTTACACTCGTTACGACTACAGTTTTTGTTAGACGACGTACATTTAGAAGGGTATTGTAAATGAAATTTAAGGGTACCGTGTTGCACTGTAATGTCGCTTTATATTCAGTTATGATTGTGAATATGTGTGTGGTACCTCTGTGATTGGTAAAACTCTGCCAATATTTAGCAGCATCATTTTTTTTTGTGTGGAAACCCCCACGGGTCAGCACCTTACCGGGGCTAATGGGTAAGGTGGTATGTCGGACTCGAACCGACTAAAACCACACAGTGTTCCGTCAACGGGTCTTATGGCCGGGCGGGCTAGCGGCGAATATTATTATATTTAGTAGCATCATATAACATAATATAATTTCTATATCTTGGTACTAAAAGACGCTCGCTATTGGATCTGCTTTAGTACATAACATTATATTTCTTTAATACAACATTTGGGTATAGATATCATTGTAAATTTGGATTTACATAGATTGAATAAATTAGGATTTCAATTAGGATCGACTGCACGGATGGCGTAGCGCTTTAAGTGATCACCTCGCCACTACGCTGCCGCGCCGAGTGTTGTGGGTTCGATATGTGATAAACAATAAAAGTACATTTCCACATTTAAAAATATAAAAGAAATTATTTATATTTTTTTAATATTTAGTTATTACATGCATTCATACACACTCACCCCTGTATATATAGAATAAGTAGAGGCGTATTAAACTCCCATAATTTGTGTACTATAATTTAGTCCAACTTATGTACTTGTTTGAGATAAGCCTAAAACTGACAGGTTTGGACATTAAATGGATAAATAGGAGTATATCGGAATATAAAGGAAGAACAAAGAAATGAAAAGTTATAGACTTATACTGACAGATTGCGGAGTATAGGAATAGCTCTACATTTTATTGACTTACTCGAATTTTAAAAATCTTCGTTGTAGATTTAGAAGACAACTTACCTGTAAAGGGAGAACAAAATTAATTTTAGAATGAGAACAACGTTAGGGTTGAATTCTTAAGGCTTAACTGAACTGTTTTTAGTATATTAAGTATCTTTTAGATAATTTTAGTCATTACAATATTTTAAAATTAGCGTTATAAAATATATTTATATTATTTTTTAAATCTTGCAGACTTCTATACATTCAGAATATATATACACATATAGAGACTATCAAATGACTTCATTTTGCCATTGACATTTTTTTATGAGATAACATTATAATCCCTCAATCGCGTCTTCCGAGACCCGTGTGAAAAAATGGAAAAGCACAATACATAATATATTTATGTGAAACGTAAACGCCAAAAAAAAAAAAAGAAACCTCATACTTTTAGTCTATTGCCGATCACCATTGTAAGATGAGCGCGCATAGGAAAACTGATAAAATTTTTCCCGCCATTGCGAAAATTTTCTCACAACTCGTTTTCACTGTTGAAATTATAGTGAAAATGAATTATGCTGTACATCGTCTGATATAAGATGTGAAGCCCTTAACGTTATGGAAAGCTTACTACCTGAAAACTCCAAGGAAAAATATCTATTAGCGTACCAAAATTTCATACAATGGCAAGACAACAAGAATACGCAGCTTTTTTCAGAAAATGTGTTCATGGCGTACTTTAAAGAATTTTTTTTTTTGCCTACCATAGTGACTCCACCTTGCCTGATGGAAAGCAATAGGTGGAGTCAAAGAGTGGTGGTCACCATCCTCATTGCATGTCTAGTCAATGCAGCATGGTGAAGGCAAAGGATCTCACTAGGCCGCCATAGTGTGGGTCACCACCCACACTATGGCGGCCTAGTGAGATCCTTTTTCACGCCCCGCTTAAAAGACCCGGGATCAAAGTGGGAAGGAAATACGTGCGCTGGTAGAGAATTCCAAGCTTTTACCGATCGGCACAGGAAAGAAAAGCCAAACCGTTTAGTTCGGGTACGTATATTTTCGACGCTCAAACGGTGACTCTTCAGGCCAGCACGTGTAGTCCTGTAGAGGAAGGGAGAAGGTGGGACCAATTGGAAGAGCTCATCAGAACAGTCCCCGTGATGTAGGCGATAGAGGACTGCCATAGAGGCGACATCTCTTCGCAACTGCAGAGGCTCAATAGACTGGGTGATCTCAGGACAGTCGATAAAGCGGACTGCGCGCCGTTGCAACCGATCGAGAGCGTCAAGCAAATACTGCGCATAGCCGTCCCAGAGATGAGAGCAGTACTCCACGCAGGAGCGAACCTGGGTCTTGTATAAAAGACACAGTTGCTCGGGCGAGAAGAACCGTCTCACCTTTTTCAAAACGCCGAGATTTCGTGAGGCCGCCTTGGTGACACTCTCGATGTAATCGCGCGGATTGAGATCCCGGCAAATATCCATACCCAGTATACTAAGCCTATCCAAGTATCCTATCCTCTTCTTAGTACAAATCTAGCTCTTTGTGGTGTATATACTCACTGTCAAAAAGTACAGTCCGAACAAAGAATAGAGTAGACTTAAAAACATACTCTAATTTGTCAGCTTATCTGAAGAGATTATCCGATGGACTTAGAAGCAAAAAGTCAAAGGTTTCCCAATCCTCTGACGATATTGAAAAATTTATAAAAGATGCTCCAGATAACGAATATCTAGCTACTACCTTAGTAAAAATCATTTTAAATATCTATATCAGTTAAAATAATTTTAAATATCTACACGACTTCAGCCTGTGTTATGTATTGAACTTATTGTTTCTTTCTTCCAGGTTGCTTTAATATTTGGTGTAACTGGTGCTTGTAGGATACAAGAACAAACAAATATAACTGTAAAAGACGTAGAGAACCATGGCCAGATACTTTTAGTGAAGATACCTATCACGAAAAATAAAATACCGAGGTCGTTTACTATACACGGTCCATTGAAAGTTTGCGTTCATTAAAAGCAAAAAATGACCGTTTCTTTCTGAATTAGCAGAATGGTAAATGCAGATGCTTAGAGCTACACTTGACATAGTTTCATAAGAACTTCAGCTACATTGCTGGCTAGGTTAGACGGGTCAGACATTCCGGCAACAGCCAGTTCTAGTTACAATTCTAGCTGGTACACCTGACTCTCTGAGTGTACCCTGACTTTCTTGAACTATTGCTTTTACAATAAGCAATATCCTTTCCTTCTGGGAGGGGAAGGAAAGGATATTGCTTATTGTAAAAGCAATAGTTCAAGAAAGTCAGGGTACACTCTCTCTTTCCTTTCATAATATACTAAAAATGTTCCTATCCAATTACAAAAAGTGCCCGGACTGACTTTTACGAAAATGGAACTAAAAATCAGAACAATATGGTCGCTTCTGTAAACCCCTTCGAGGATACAGGCGTGAATATATGTATATATGCATGATTTTGAATTTGTAATTTTAAGTATACTTTGTCTGTTACGCTCCAACTAGTCAATTGACTGACCTGCAGTCTAGTGACTGAATGACTGCTAAGCCAGATGTCGTTGGTTTGATTTCTATAAAGTAAAGGGACAAAAATTTTGTCTGTCTGGCTGAATTTCTGTGAGTTCATCATATGAATGAATGAATTACATGAATTACTGTAGTGCGGGAATTATCTAATAAAAAAATACATTAATCATCACCATTTTTAACACACATATCGTCAATAGTACTTGAAAAGTCATAGGGTAGCTTTTATAAAATAAAAAAAATATTCCAACGGGATAAAAAAAATGTATTTGCATTAAAAACTTGCGAGGTTACTTGACACCACAGTATAGTTCATATTCAATTGAGAAATAAACTGTGACGTAACTACATATGTAGGTACATGAACAAACAGCTATTACGACCGGTCACTATGTAAGCTCATTGAATACGTTACTTAGAGAGCTGTAATACTCTTAACACACCAACCTGATGTACTGTACTAAACACTGTTACATCGAAGCTCCAACTTGTAATACGATTATATATTTTCACACGTCGGACTTACAGCGGTACTGTGTTAAGTAAATAAGTCGGTCATGTTTTGGTTAAATAATAAACCTGTAGTTTGTAGTTATGGTGTGAGAGTTATTATTGATTATAATGTTATGTAGTATTTTGAGTTAAGGCTCTTATTTTTCGACACCAGCCAGTTCGACTTATAGGTATACGACCCTGACTTACTTTAGCTACTGCTTATACTCCCCAATCTATCTGTAAAAGCAATATCCCTTTCCTTCATTTTCTATCCTCTAATTTCAATGAATATACTCCAAATTTCAAAGTGCCCTGCTGACGGCAATGGGCTTGCTCCCTATTACGTAATTGGAACTAAATTATAATCGGTCAATGCGCGTTGATTACGCCGCTACCTTCTCCTTCGAGGATTCGGGCGTGAGTGTAAGGAAGTAGTAGTTTTATGGTGGAATATAACGTGTATTAACGGTAAAGTAGTCTGTTGGTATCGGAGAGACTAAAAGTAGGTATCGTAGAGACATTCGGTGTTTGTGCACCGCTATATAAGTATAACCTACAAGGTTTTTTAAAAAGAGGGCTTTTGGACAACTATAGTACTCCCGAATGAGTGGTGACTATAGTCAGTCAGATAATTTACAGTTACTTGAAATATTACGCAACAAATTATTAATAATTTCAACATTAATGTGCTACGATATCGTAGCCCTACAGACATACACGTAGCAGCTACGGCATAGCCTTTTCTTCACTAAGGATCAGATCAGAACCATTAGTATGAAATAATTAATTAGTATTTTTTTATTATTTAAAGATGTAAATCATCATGAGAGAGAAATGGGGATTTAACTTAAAAACTTAGGTGATCGATGAATTTGCAAAACAATCTTATAGCATCATTCTATCACCAAATCATCATAATCGCTGACCAATATTATATACGTAAACCTTACAACTGACATCTTGAAAGGACAAACTGTGAAGCGTTCGTTCGACCAAAGCTGTGCTACGACGTCGTTATTCAATTTACATGCAAATGGTGGGTGGGGGTGCTACGAGGGCTGGAAAAGGGAGGGGGTGTTACCGTGCCAATAGTACGCTGATGTATCGCATCAGAACGTGTCCTGTGGATACGGTGTATGGTCTGATGTAGGAGTGACGGCGAGTTTTGAGTTTGGTAGACTAAACTTCGGTGGGATGTAAAGTAGTAATTTTTAATTCTTGTGAACATGAATTGCTGGCATGCATTATTGAGGTATGTTTACATTATATTATTTATATTAAAATTTACCTCCATTTAGTCGTGCAATTCTTGGTGGAAGGCCACACCATCTATTCCCATGGTTGTCATAAAAGATGCCTAAAATATGTATTGGACTATTATCTATAAGACAGTATATGTATGTACCTACAGTCAATGCCCGGTTGTCGACAATAGGCTTGCCCCCTGTGTCGTAACGTTTGTTCAGTGCGTCTCATACTCGTACTCATATATTGATCCTCTTCTGCCTACCCCTTCACAGGCGGGAATGTATGTATGTATATAGTACATCAAGTTTCTGTTCAAAATAGAAATATGAGAGTAGGGAAGGAGTATCAGAGAAGGAGAAGTAACCAAAGGAGTAAGAGTAGTTATCTAGATTAAAATATATTGACATAAATAATCGGACTTTAAAAAAGTAGACAACTGACTTTAATGCGTCTAGCATAAAATTAAGACAAATATGGTTTTCTCATGGATGCCAATGTCAGAACTAGACCAAATTAAAATGGTACCACACGGGAATCGCCAGCTTTCTTTTATAACTCCACTTTTATAAAACCAGTTAAGTCTCCCTTTGAGTAGCGCACTCCCTTCAACCTTGTTTAAATTAAACGTTACTTCGCAACAACTCATGCGAATGTAATAGTAAAAACAAATGGTTTAAATCGGTTAACGCAGTCGAAAGTTCTGCGGTTACAAACAATAAAAAAAAAACAGTCGAATTGAGAACCTCCTTTTTGATGTCGGTGGAAAAGAGTGTTATCATGGCACAAGAGGAGTAGTATTTGTGTTGTAATGATAGTGAGAAGACACTAGAAATGAGTTCAGGACAATAATGTTTGTATTGTACAATACTTACCCTCCCCCCTTTCCCTTTCTCCTCCTATCATGACCCCTCTCCTATTTTACCTTCTATAGGCTAATAATAATATAGACTATAAAGCACCACGCTGTGGGTAAAGAACGGAGCAGTGAGCATAAATGAGCGTCAGTGAACTTGGTAGATTCGGCTAATCATTAATACATTCCACAATTTAAATAGAATCATACTTCTATACATATTAAAAATAAGCTGTTCCTCTTTCTCTTACAACTTAAAATCCTATCGCAACGCTTACGAAATATGACGCCACGGTGGATGTCCACGATATTGATAGGTCACAACGGATGGGCCAAGGTTTTTAATAATATTTTTGTTATCTACATATTTTTTATCCAAAAATATGAAAATATATTGGTATCGTTTCGTGCATTGAGCTATATAAAAGAGAGAAGCTAGCTAGTTGATGTATGTTAATGTAATGGAATTGTATATGTAATTAAATTAGTTAATAGACATCATTATGACAAGCTACACCGGAAGCGCCACGTCATTGGTCCGCCTGCAAAGAGACGGAATGATGGGGCGAGAAGACGAGACGTACCTTCTAATTTCTTAAATGGTCACTTTGAGTTCGGATCATGTTACGACCAACATAACGGTTATTATTATTTAGTGAATTCCATATTTTATATACCTATCTAGTGAGCTATATTCATCTTGTTGTTTCCTTACATTTAAAATAATAATAATAACTTCATACATCTTACACGTGACCATCTAATCCCAAACGAAGCAAAGCATGTACGTTAATAACTAAACAACTGACAAACATACTTACATGATTTGAAAAACATAGATACAGTAGATAAATTAAACCAAGGCATAGATCAAATGAAATCGTTATCATGGGAATCAAACCACGACCTTTAGCTTGGCAGTCACGATCACTAAACAATATTTTAATTATAAAGTTGTTTACTTTTTACGTTACCATGCCTTAATTACTCAAAAGTTTAAATAGATTCTAACACTCCTGACCTGATAAAAATAAGACCACTGCAAGAGTAAACTCTTTCAAACCACGTGGACTAATGTGGGAAAGCCATACTTCGGCACGAATGGGCCGGCTCGACTGGAATATTACCATGGCTTCACAGAAAACCGGTTGTTAAAGAATGCTTGCATTACTTGACTGCGTGAGTGAGGTAACTGTAGACCCAAACCCTTTGCCTTATATATAATTTCCACCCTTTCCCTTCCTCTCTTTTCTCTCCTCCCTTCCCCTACCCCAAAAGGTGGATAGCACCGAAGGAGTTGCAAGAGTAACTCTTGAGTTACAAGTGTTCGAGGGCCATGGAAGTCACTAACCATCATTTTTCGTCCGCTTTTTTGTGCCCCCATACTATAGAAGAAAACTCAAGAAATACATAAGAAAAAAGCTGTGAGACACAAACAGGCAATCATGTCTAAAGCCCTATACAATACGTTTTTATATATACGTAATATAGCAATAGCAACCTACGCTGAAACAAGAAGTCATTTCATCGTATCCGACCGGAAATTTACATACACATTCAATAAGGCTTTGGCGCAGAACATCATTACAGACAAATTAAGGGATAAAACAGTTGTGGTTGACCGTGAGCTTGTGGCTAGCGAAGGATTGCTTGTGGTTGCCGCGGAAATAGCAGGCGGTGACGCCGATCACCCTGCTGTGTTGTGCGGTAGCTTGTGAAATTGATTTACACTGTGTGTACCAGTTTTATATATCCACGATTGTATGTAAGAATATTTTGTCAATTTTATTATTAGTGTAATTATTAGTAATTTAGTGACAATTAAAAAAAAAACTCTGACTATTCCTTATCCCGCAATCGAGCTACAGACTGGAACAAACGACAAACTTGCACCACTGAAAAACAAAAACCTTCACTTTTTTCACTATACGTACTAATAAGTAATAACAAAACCTTATAAGATTTTCAATTTATAATAAACGTTTTTGTTTCAATAATAATATTTTTATCAATCATTGTTTGTTTACCAATATATTTCTAAGCTAAGTTGCATGCCAATTGCGAAACACTATATCAGTTTGACAGTCTTCTTCTTATTTAAAACCCATAGTCAAGGTATAATTATATAGTTTATAAAAACATAATTTGATTAGTGTCCTTATTTTAATATTTATTTATCAAAAAGATAACTCTTGACTTATAGGATATTAGTCTTGTCCCTGTACAGAAATTGTTGAGAAATCATGCCTTGATATGAGGAGATTTCTGTTTTGAATAACAACAAGTAACGACACTACTGATATGAAAATACTTCCTACTACTTCAAACATTCACCTTAGAAGTAACGCGTTCAGAGAATGTTAATAATAAACATGTAGCCTGCTATATTGTTAGCAATACAAAGTAAAAATAAAGAATAATTAAAAATCAATTACTCTTGTTTAATAACTAGAATGTGTTACTTTCTCTTAGCACATGTCATGAGTATAGTGATTAATGGTAATTGAAAAGGAGTAGCCATGAGTTTGCAGAAAGCTGCCAGGTTCGTATTTAGCATGCTTGGATTCCTGCTACATAATTATGTTCTGCTTCTGAGTCATGCACTCTTGTCAGAATGGTCGTAGTTGGTAGATGTCATGTCGTATAGTCAAGTCAGGATTTTTTTTAACATGATATTTTAATTTACTTGTTAAGTTGTTTTCAAATAACATGAATATGATCACGATAAAATCAGGAGGTTTATATTGTAACTATTTACGGGTGCTAGAAAAGTTTGGGCTCATTTGATTAATTTTAACAGATTGAGAACATATGTATGTTACACTTGACAGAAATTGCTTTTTTTCGTGTTTGAAAATATGTTAAGTATTTCACAGTTTCTTCAAGAGCATATCATATGATTAAACACTGACAAGATGTCAAGTCGTGGATCACAGTCGATTAGAATAGGGCCACTCCGTTCCTTCCTGTGAGTGACTAAGCGATCCAACTGTTTTCTATTATACAATACAGTCATACAGTACAATTTAGCTAACAGAAATAGGCTTTACGCCTGTTACATTAGTGGGACCAAATTCTAATTGGGTATTTTAGACATCCGTGCTGCAGTAAATGTATAACCTCATATTTAACAACTATAATCTAAAAGAACAGATATCTGCACCATAAATAAGGAAGAAAGCAATCCGAATCTATAAAGACACCATTTCATAGCAAACCGTCCCCCAATTTTAATTACGGACCCCACAAGGCCCTGTAGGTAAAATAAGACACAGTCACAGTCACGATACATTAAACGCACACAGTATACTAAACCAATTTTAGGTGATACTATCATCTTTCTGTCTCTTTCTAACTATTTATTTTCTACTGACTCTCTCACTTACACATAAAACAAACTACAGCTCTAAAAGCCAGGAGTTGCCTCAACGGTCTTCGTATATTCTGAGCATAATACATTGGTTTAACGGCAAACGTCTTTATTCCAAGAGCAGCTGTTGGACGCGACTTGGACATAAAAATAAAATTTAAGCATTATGACCGCGATCTTGTTTGTTCTATGATTGTTTTCTGAGTGTTTGGAGATATTTAGGTAAAAAAATTAAGTTCGACAACAGAATTTGACTATAAAAGCAGCTGCGTAGTAATACCGTAAATATAAACTTAAGTTTAATGTTAAAAATTAACCATATTCTGAAATAGATTTTTTTATTCGATTTATTTCCCTTCACTCACTTTTAGTAAGAGTGGAATTTGTATAACAGAGTTTTTTTTATTTTTCTATCCATATTTATATGTATCTACCTTTTTTACAAACTTTTTTGGAAGCAAAAATTTATGCATAATTTTTTTGATTATTTTCTTATAACATGAAATCTGGGTAAAACACGACATTTTAAGTGTACTAAATTGAAGATCCCTAAAGCAATTTAGAAACTATTAAAAATATTTTACAATTAATAATTATTTCTATATACTAAACTATTAAATTAAAATATGTTAAGGTTAACTTTCATTTTTATATTTATATGTTAATAAAAAAATATATATTGCCTTCAATACTGAGAAAAATTTGAATCCTTAAGTATCTCTTTAAATTTGTCGGCGTAGGGGATTATTCTCTTACCTATATAAAAATTAGAGTGAACCGTCAATATAATGGTTATCATTATAGACTAGTACATACATTCTACGATTAGCACCTAAACGAAACACTCTTGTCCTGGGTAGCTTTGAATAAAAAAAAAAAAATTTACGAAACTGTCTTCTATTGTATACTGTGAACGGGTTCTATCTAAAAAGGTCTTTAATTCTTTTTCCTTTCATCACATCTACATCATAGTTGATTAATTGGTAACTATATTAACTTCTTCATGAGTTCCATATAAAGCTAACTAGATCATCCTGAACGTACTTCGGAGAAATGTGAACCAGTTACCAAGATATTTATTCCTCAGTAAGGTTCTTTTTAGCGTGCACTACCAAACAAAGAAAGGTTTTTGCAAATGGTGTGTGAAGTGATTTAATCAAATTTATGTCCGTCTTTGCTCCGTTTGTCTTTATGGCTGTGGCTTTCTCGGAAATAGATATTTTTAAGTTGTTTAAGACCTCTCTTAAGACTTCAGGTCGGTTGAACAGTAAATTTGTATTACGTATCTTGGCTTGTGTTCATATGGGAGAACTTATTGTTTTAAGCTTTCTTTCTATAATACTGTTTATTGGCGATATGTGAAAGTAGACTTCAGACTCCCTTGCGATAAGTCTATAATATATTTCTTTGTCTGTGATTGACAGATCCCAATTCCATTCCCATTCCGGTATTCAACTAATGAGATTAATTAGGGCAAAGCTCTAGATGAATTGTTACAGTCTTTAAAAAAGACCAAGACTTGATTTTTGAAGTCTCCTGAATTTATGCAAGTATTACATTAACCTGGTTAATTAGTACTACTAGTAAAGTATTGTGTTTCTAGTTAAGTAGTAATACGCAGATTAAATTGAATGAACTAGTGCATTTCTTATTATTCATTGGCATCAGTAACGTGAAGACACAGAAAAATCAAATAATTTGCGCAAACATTATTTGACTTCTCGAAATGATATTTGATTTATTTTTGTGCTGAAAAAGATATCCCATATTAACTTAAATGTAGAACGAAATCCTCCATATTTTATTTATAGCTGAACATTGAAGGCTCGGGTCACAAAATTCCGGTCGACTATTAGCCGTCGAGCGCCCTGTTATAATTGCGTTTCGCAACAAATTACAACTTAGAATGAGGTAGAAACATGGGCCAAGTGGTTCCAAGACTACGGTGTGTACGTTAAGTAATGCTTCGTGTATATACAGGGTGACGTCAGATGTCAGAAAATCATGTGGGGACCTCTAAATAAGGCAGAAACATATCATAACATATCATATAATTTCTTTCATCAACATCAGATCTGTTGACAAACAAATGAATAACATGCAACAATAAAAAACTGTTTCTGTAAACATTTCCATAAATACATCTCTGACTGCAAACATAACACAAATCCTATTTGCACTTCATAATGCTAAACAAACATAATTCGTTTTTCATCCATCATTACCAAAAATATGTTTGAAAAAATGTATTTATTTATGTATGTGTATGTTCATGTAATTTTTTGGTGTTAATTAAATCCTTTACTGGGTGTAAAGTATGAAATGCCATTAGATACGTTTAGTTGTGAGACTATCATAATGTAGTTATTAATTTTAATGATTTTTTTAATCAGGTTTTCGATTTGATATTTATTGGAGTATAGTTTTGTGATCGATAGTAGGTAAAAGTAATAATAATTATTTTATATTATGTTTAACCTTTTTTTCCTGTTTATTTGTTTAATGTTTTTTTTAATATATCAGTTCTTTTTTAATTATTATATAAGGCCAGATCTTTTAACTCTTGAGTTGCTTCTACTATTACCTATTCACATATGGTGGATATTATTATTCTCGGGTGCGTACTAGTAAATAGTTGCCAATATAAGGGGGATGTGGCTGGTTACAGACAAGTAACATGAAGTGAAACAATAAACCATATACACTGATAGATAAAGTTTATACGGAAACTGACACTCTCAAAATTCAAATACCCCAGTCTCCAAAGCGGGTTTCAAAACCTCAGAAGCTCAACAATCCGGCATTTGTGTCAAGTATTCCACACAATAGTATTTACAGATGAGAACATAACATATTTGAGCACATCCTACACGTGTCGTCAGATAATCCGGTACAGCACTATATTGTTGCTGGACAATAGTGTGAAACAATATACTCGGTCTCTGTGCGCTGGGAACAGTCTTACGATACTAAAAAGAATATATTCCTTCCTTTTAAACGTGGCATCGTCTGCTATAACTTTATTTTTGTATCCCTATCAATGTGATATTCATGTAGAATACCACACTTTTTAAAAGAAAATATGAAAAAGGTAAGCAGGTAGTTAATAATATTTTTGTTTCTTGTTTAAAATGACAACCCCTTAACAAACTTTCAATCAACGGACACAAAGAACACCCAGACTCGGTACAACATTTGTGGATCACACAATTGTTTTCCCCTGTCGTAAACGAACCCACGACCTCCAGTTCAACAGTCAGGGTGACTAAATACTCTACCAACAGGCCCGTACTGGGGTTATATATTTTTTTAGGTATTATAATTATTTTATGAATGTAACCTATATCATTAATACACTATTTAAGCACGTTGCGAGCAACGTGCGATCTGTGATGACTGATTGAGTGGGAAACTTGAATAATCTTTTTGGTTTTTTTTTATATCAGGCAGGAATATTTATGATTGAATCACTTTGTAAAGCATAAATATATGGTGAACAGGATACAGCAGTCTGCAGTTCATCAAGTATTGATGCAATACTGAAGATTTATGAAAGCTGTGCAGCCCCGGAAAGGATATACTTCTACCAATATAGGTACCCCACCCCAACTGCATATGTTATGTATTGCAAACACAACATATATTATGCAATTTTTATTATTAAAATTCAATTCCAAAACTAAATATTAGGTTATGGTACAACCTACTTTTATGTGATACCTTTTGTAATGGGGCATCCCAAAACTCATTAGGTAATAGAACCAAACATTTACAGCCAAATAAAAAGAAAAATGAACACATCATGTAGATTTTTTTTTTCGGTTAACCTTCATTTTCTAGATAAAATTCAGATTGTCACCTGTTACCAGATTTCGCAAGAAGGAGGGTTATGTTTTTCAAGTGTGTGTATGTATTTATATATGATGTACCTTTGTATAGTCTATATTCTAAACGGCTTGATAGAAGTGTCATTTAAATAGTCTTTGGCAGTGGGAGTGCAATAGGATATAACACTGCAAGAGAACGTGACAAAAGCAGTGAGAAAGTTAATAATGCAGTTGAAGACCGGCCTGTTAGTCTGGTGATTTAAAGTCGTATTTTTGATTCCCACATGGCACAAAAAATTATGAGATCCACAATTGAATAATGTTATTTATTTAGTAACTTCGTTACCTCGCTCATTTAAAAGCATTTTACTGCCGCATTGTAGAGACTGTTCTGACTAGCAATATTAACAAAGAAATACACAGGTATATATTTTTGTGCAAGTTTCATAAGAACAATCATTATTTACTTCTAAAATCCCATAGCATTAAATACTACAAGTCCACAACAGGGGAGAACAGGGTAAAACTGGTGATATATAGCATGTAGTGATCAAGTAGGCCCCACCTGACCTCCAATATGTTATCGGTTGAAGGCACCAACTCCAATGTACGAGTATTTTATGTACATTCCTTTGCTACTTAAGTCCCGCAACAGTAATCGAAACAAAGTAATGTTTCATAAGTGTTATTAAAAATGATGAACAAGTAAGTAAGCTTTTACCATGATTAGTTAATAAATACTGGTATTTGATAACGAAAAGTACACTCCTTCGTATACGTTAAATTTAGTAACTACATGTTACTGACTGCACGGATGGTGTAGCGGTTTAAGTGGTCATCTCGCCACTACACTGCCGCGCCGAGTGTTGTGGGTTCGATCCCCGCACCGGGCACCACTTTGTGTAATCCTCAAATTGTTGTTCTGAGTCTGGGTGTTCTTTGTATCCGTTGTTTGAATGTTTGTAAAGTCCCCCGCGACACAGGAATTAATCCTTAGTGAGGGAGTTGTCTTTTTAAATAAACAAAAATTTAAAAAAAAATGAAAGTAACTCAAATGATGCCACAAGAATTGACAATGCCTCCGAAATAAAGAACTAATTACTAACTTCAAAAATATTTTTGTACTTTGTAATTTTTTTCAATGCCGAATTAGGAAAAAGATCATGCGTCGCGGGACTTTATAAACATAACTACAAACAATGATCACAAAGAATACCTATACACATGTTATGTATCTACATTTTGTACCACCTTGGGCGATGGACTGCACCTTCGGGAGGTGTAGTCCATCGCCCAAGGTGGGAATCCTATTACCGGCATCCAGGCACTTTTGAGAATTTGATGGGAAAATTTAGTCAGAAAAGAGAGTATAGAGGCTATTGCTTAAACAGATAGATTAGGGAGTACAATCAAGCAAGTCAGAGTTGCAGACTAGTTAATACTATTTGAAGATCACATTTGTTCTTTTTCTTTTTTCTTTATATATTTGCCTACAAAAGTGACTCCACTTTGATTGATGGAAAACAATAAGTGGAGTCAAAGAGTAGTGGTCACCATCCTCATTGAATGTCTAGTCAATGCAGCATGGTGACCCACACTATGGCGGCCTGGTAAGATGCTTTTTCACGCCCCGCTTAAAAGACCCCGGATCAAAGTGGTAAGGAAACACGTGCGCTGGTAGGGAATTCCAGGCTTTCACCGATCGGCACAGGAAAGAAGAGCCAAACCGTTTAGTTCGGGTACGTATATTTTCGTATATCGGAAATGAAACCACGACCTCTGGATCGGCAGGCAGGATTACTACAATAGGCCATCGCAGCTTTTTTTTGTCCATTCTCTTCAATAGATCATTGTAGTATATGGTATTGGTTAAAGGTTGCTCTGAGTTGATCACCGATCGAATCTAACAAGCGACCTTTTCGACATTATAGTCAAATTCTTTATAGACACATAAATATATATAAATGGATACTTATATATTTTTATTTAATTATCCTATTGTGATACATAATACTATAACACTACATATTTAAACCAAAAAAAAAGTCTTCTTTCTTAACTAGCAATATCCGATAACACATATAATATGTATCATATAACATTTTTTTAACTATTATTATCATACAACGCGACGACATAAGCGTTTATTATTAAAGTCTCATTAACACTATTACAGCGATGTAAATTGAGAATATTAGTGTAACAATTTATGCTAAATATTCACTTTTTTTTAGTAACATAACATAATTAGTTACTTATTCAATAACGGGATACCAGACAATTCGCATTCCTAATTTAAAAACGGCCAGTTCAATTTAGAGGGCGTCCTAATTAATTGATCTGGAGATTCGCGGAAATTGCGCCCTCTCTCCCCGCTTCATCTTACAACCCCGTCCGTGTATCTTTGGCTTTAATTTAGAATTGTTAGCGCAAAGGGAATGCAATTTACGTAAAATAATTGTTTGATTTCAAATATTCGTACCCTTCTACTGTAATTCGGTTTATGAAAAAGGTTCCGCGATCAGTTTTGGGGCAGGCCCCAAATGTAATGAGGTCAGCTTGGACATTTATTACATACGACGTACATTATTAAATTATTTGGTGGAAAACGAAGAAAATATGTTATAGAGCACCTTTGCCTAAATAACGAAGTAGGTATATGATGCAGCGTAAACAGAATTAAGTGCGAAACTAGTTTTGTAACACGGAAAAAACAATTATGTAATTTTTCAATAAAAAAAATCCAAGCTAACTGTATTTCAGTTCAGCTCTTAGATATTTGTACTATATACATATATGTATATACCTACATCCATAAGTGATTTTCACTTATAGGTTTCAGGAAACGTCTACGTTAAATCTTTATATATATAATTCTTCTGTAAGTGTGTATGTCACTGAACTACTCTCAAACGACTGGACGGATTTTGATGAAATTTTTTGTGTGTGTTCAAGGGGATCTGGGAATAGTTTAGATTCACAAATCAGCCCGGCAGATGGCGCTGCAGGCGGTATCTAGGTTATTTATCTATATTGATCCTAATCGCTTGAAATATCATGCAGGACAACGTCTGTCGGGTCCGCTAGTCTTATGTAATCCTGAATAGTGAGAAAATTATTTTTATTTGTATTTAAAACTCGAACCTCAGTCTGATTGTAAGAGATAATCCAAAAAAAAAATATGTTAATACGTTGTTTTTTCTTTTAAATACATTTTGTACGGACCAAAAACACCACCAACATACAATACCAGTCTATTGTGAGTAATATCAAAAACAAATAGTATATGACTAGCCAAGGATTGCAAATATTGCACATTCGATCATACACCTTAAGAATTAAGATATTTACCATTTGAATTCTGTTACTATTTCCACTCTGGAGATACAAACACGCATACATAGTGCAGACGAAGCACCTGAGATGATAATGTATGCAAATTACCGTTAACTTGGCGCGAGCGTGGCTGTATCAAACTTGTTATTTGTGTGTTTTAAGTTGCCATGATTTACGTGCGCCGGATTTTGAGGCGTGTATGGTACGGTTGGTTGGCCAACTTGTTGGGCGTATGTTATTTATTGTTTCCCTTAGTAGGTATAGCATAATATTGAGTTGTAAATTGACGAAAACCAATTGAGGAAAGCAGAGATTTACGTGTGAAGTAATATACACTCAAAGAGGCGTTGAAAGGAATTTTTTGAGTTGTTATAAGTTCACTTCAAATGTTCTGTACATAAATAATACGAGTACATCAGTGTCTGATCAAAGTTCAGCATTACTCAGACACTGTTAGCGCTCAGACTATAGATGTCACCCTTAAATTATAAAAGCCAACATTTGTGAATGGATTACTGAGGTTCGAAGAATGACTTATAACTACGTATTAAGTAGAGCATAAGAACCCCAAAAGTTTTGTTTCTGAGAAGATCCACCTGTTTAACAGGCCGCTTAAGTTTCTTAGACTTTACCCAAATATGGAAGACCGTTTATTTTTAAATCGGAATAGAATACAAATATAAAAACACGAGTTATCACAAGATTTAAACTTCCTTGTTCGTCATACCACACGTCCGTATGTATCACGCGTTAGTGAAGCAGTGTTACTGTAATTGGTTCTGACTGTAGCAGGTGTTGGACCGTGACTTACGGTGTTTTGTGCGGTGAGCGAAACTCGCAACTTGTTGTAACACGATTATGTCGCGATTGTTGTAGTTTTAAATTATCTTGACGTTTGCTTAAGCTCTTTTGAATATTTATAGTGAATTTTAATTACACTTGAAAGGCGGTTTTTGTTTCGTAATGGAAAAGTCGTTGAGCATGCCATTTGAGATTGTGCTGGTATTATTATTATTTAATTCTGGGATACATGCATGTTAGAATTCATTTTATAATCCTACTATAAACTGATATGGATACTTTTTATTGCTAGAAATGATTTCTTTGGATATAAATAGTGAGTATCTATCAACTCAATCAGCTTCTGATTGTTTCTTAACACATACGCTGAAACTTACTACTAATACGCTTTAACAAATAAAAACATACAATACAAAATGCATTATCAAAAACAAAATCCTTTAGGGAAAAAATAATATGAATTACTACTACTATACTGTTCTACTAACAGTATTTTAAGATCTTTATCTTTTTATTTTTTTTCAAGGGTTATCCAGTACTTTGCCAGCTACAGTCAGGTGTACTGTAAGATTTTTATTTTACTAACATAGTTGTTTTTATTCAATGCATGTTGATGTATGTATTTGCGTGGTATATTTTGCATCAAATGATTCATGATAATATTGAAGGTATACGAATCAATTTAACAAAAGAGTATAAGGTTTAAATAATCAATACAAAAATGGAATAACTATTATATTGTTTAGCAATATTAATTAATACAATAATTACAATTTTTAAATTCGACAAATAAATTAAATAAATTTGACATACAGAACTGTGAAGGAAACCATGTTACAAAGACAGCAGACTTAGTCTTTTAGAAGATAAAACCTTGTTAGTTAAAAAAATATTATACTATTCAAGTCTTAGAGAAAGAGTAAAAAGTTAGAAAAAGTAAAGGTTCTTTAAAAACTTCAGCATAGTTCATATTTTAAAATTGTATTACACCTTATAGTAACATATACATTATAGTAACTTATAGACGAAAAATCAAAGTAAAATAAAAAAAAAAACAATAAAATTTTATATTTAACACCTTCTAATAGAAATAAAAAAAAACAACAAAGCTACTGCCAATACTCTGAATAACACAAAGATCATCAACAACATCAATAACATCGGACATTCTACAGATAATAATGATAGAGGCTGACCACACTATAGCGGATTCTCTAGGCCCGACGTCAGTGTCAGCCGTCCGTGTCGAATTTAATGAATGCTTAGCGATAAATAATAGAGTTCGTTAGATGAATTAATCAGATTTTGGGTGGCTATTGTGACATTGATTACTGCGCTACAGGCCTCGTGTTTTGCGACCGAAAATAACAGTGAGGCTTGATTTATTTGTACTGAAATGTTGTTTTTGTGCACTTGTTTACTTACATTTAAAGAAAGCAGAAATTATTGAAATGATAAAAGCTCAAAACAGTTCATAATTTAATATCTACCACCTTTATCGCTGTTTATAACCACTGTTTATATATCTTTGAGAAAATATAAGATCGAAGAAAAATTTGCTTCGAATTTTGTATACAAATTCTTGACATTTTTTGTTTCAAATTTTAATTACATTTAAAAATAATACATATGTCATTTTGTTCGCTAACTTGTTGCCATCTTATAGGTAGTGATATAATCCTGTCCCTGCAGAAATCTTGGGGATTTGATAAAACACCTTCTTTAGACATCTACAACTCAGGAGTCGCTAGTGCACTGCCCGCTTGAAGGTGATGAGGGATGGGGGTTGCGGGGAGGAGAAAAGTAAGAGGAGGGATTAGGAGATGGGAAAGAGAAGAGGAGGATGATGGGAGAGGAAAGAGGTAAGTATAGCTCTATCAATGTTATATATAGTTCATGTTATATGGTAATACTATAAAGTACGACATGCTTAGCATTTTCGTGGATAAGACCTCTTTAGTCAAAGCAGTGACACAATCAATCACGTATAAAAAAACACATGAAATGTTTAAAGGTACACTGTTATAGTTACTCTGAATTACTAAAATGACAAGTCAATTATAATGCGCATGTATTTTTTTTCCACTTCTTGTTTTGGTGTTCTCCTCATAGAATAAAATTGACAGCAGCAATAACATCGCGTAAGAAGAACATCGCGATTTTTGCAACTGTTCTTTACGAAAATTTCAGCTTACGTAACGTTATTATCTCGAGAATAGGGCGCTCCGCTTTGAACGGCGTACAATACTCGTTTTACTATAGCACTACCTTATACATAGTACAGAAAGGTTGCAATGCACTACATCCAACCGTCTGGTGTACGCTCCCCTTGACCGGTCTAACTTAATAATAAAACCTCTTCGGTCGCTGTGACGTCTCGTTTACAGAGTTCAGTTTCATTAAAAAAAACGTAATTTTCCTTTCAAAAATATTAGCACTACTACTACTAAGTAAATAGTATTTTGCACTGAAAATTGTTGTTTTTATGATTAGCTATCGTATTCTATGATGCAACATTGTATGCAGCTTGTAAAATAAAACTTTATACCGCAGCTACTACGTACTAAATTGGAGCACAGCAGCCCAATTTCATTTCAAAAAAGACCGAAAAATATCTAGATGTTTTTCGGACTACAGAACCACTCCATTACCAAGAAAACATTCGCCATCCATTTTTTCCCTACTCCAGTTCCGCGCGTCTCTTGAAACGGAAAATGTTCCTTCCTTCCTTATTTGTCTAAAACTGACGTGGACTCCAGAGGGGTATCGGAGTAACTTTATTTAGTTTTCTATTCCAATGTGTACCTACATCGTGTAAATGAAAAGGGACGAAACCGGTGCATTTGTCATGTGTACGGATATTTTCTTTTTTGTGGTAGATTTATAGACCAGCGACTTGTGTGAATAGGTTATTCTGTCATCAATAAAGGTTTTCTTGGATTTATTTATTTCTTAGTTTGGGTGGTTGAAGGCTTCCTGGTAATGGAAATATGTTGAAAAATTGATGCGTGATATATATCTCTCAGTTCATTTATTCAATATGGTGAACTTATTTTCTGTATACAGTTTAGTGAGAAACTCTTTCTATTGCTAAAACCCACCCATCCATAGATTGGGTATGAATAACATTTCTTACTATTATTATATAAAATACGCATAATAACAACATTGGCGACAAGTGTTATTATGCCGTTGTTATTTTAAATTACAAGGTCATGTGTCCGAACTGATAGTCAATCAAATATTACAGACACTGAAATAAACATATGTTTTATTATGTTTTCTTATATTAAAATTATTTAATACTTGCTCCGTTGTTCCAAGTGATTTTTTTTTTAATTTGTTAGGAGCACTTATTATTTTAGAGTACGACAACATACTATACACTATACTAAACGTACGGTAAATACTAGTATGGAAGATTAGTTTATAGGCAGGGTGTACCTCTGTGCTTGTGATTTAGTAAATACTGCAATGAGTTAAAAGACAGTATGAAACATATATTCGGTATAATTAGGTGCGGTAGAACTCAGATCCGTTACGTTGATTAAAAATTTACATAACACGTTTTCACTGCGAGGTTTCGATTTCAATTCAGTGAAGGCTTCCTTCGAATTTTATTTCTCATAATATTTTTTTCCCGTAAAAAATCTGATATTTTCATTTAGCTGGTTGTTATGTAAGATAATTGGTTTATTTTGTTTTGTTGTACAGTTTTGGCTTCATTTTGGACCATCAACAGTGGGTAGTATTATTTTCAGTTGATTAACAAAATATTATATAATACGAACGTCATTTATAATGAATAATACAGGGTTATATATTATATATATATACAGTTACTTTTACATAATTATAAAATAGTTATCTAATCTTTAACTTGTGCTTCTCATGGCAGTATTCAAACGCCACGAGAAAAAAAACATAATGACTTGCTCAGAAATAGGACCACATCACTTTAGAATATAATAAAATCATAATACTACAACAAAACATTATTTGTCCAAAATAAGAAATTCAACATTTAAACGTCGGAGATAATGTGTATGTGGAAAACGACAACATATCATTTCTTAGTTTTAAGGTACGTGTTTGGAAATAGATTATTGTAAATTAGTTATGTACCTATAGGTTCTGTAGTGTTAACAATAAAAAACTTTGTTTTCAGAGCAAGGAAAGTTTATTTCATTTAGTAGTATATAATTCAAGACCCTAGACTTATATATCTATATAAAAGCAGTACTGCACTCAGTTTACAGACAAGTCCTTTACGTTGCAAGCGGTTAGACTATGAAACAACTTGTCTGTTACTATCCGACAAGCCAAAACAAGTTAAGGTTATTAATTAAGTTAAGGGCTATTACTTATCCCTATAATTACTGATCTATATTATTGTATTTATATAAACATATGCATATATTTACATATAATTATTTATGTATATATATATATATACATATATATATATATATATGTGTGTGTTATGTATGTATTAGGTATATATGTATTTAGTATAAGTAACTTAGTTTGTTTTTTATTAGTACACCACAGGCTACTCCAATACCTTATAACAATATCCGCATCAACGTTGTCTGTAAGAGATCGCCGTGTGTTACATGTTTTCTGTATATATATGTATAATATAAAAGGTGTACAATAAACAATTAAATAAAGAAATGAAATACATTGACATAAGCTTATCATAGATAGTAAGAAGACTCGGACCCGGCACCAGCCAGTTTCAGTTATAGGTATGCAAACTTGACTTGCTTATTTTGCTAATACTCCCCAATCCATCTGTATAAGCAAAATCCCTTTCCTTCTCTTTCTCCCTTTCCTGTCAATGTACCCCAAATTTTAACATCTTATTACCAAAAGTTCCCGGATGACGGGAGCAATAGGCTTGCTCCCTATTACGTATTTTTTTTTTTTAAGACTCCAGCACTAGGATTAATTCCTTTGTCGCGGGGGACTTTACAAATATTTGAACAACGGATACAAAGAACACCTAGACTTAGAAAAACAATTTGAGGATTACACAAAGTGTTGTCTCCTGCCGGGATCGAACCCACAACACTTGGCTCGGCAGTGTAGTGGCGAGTTGACCACTTAAATCGCTACGCCATCCTTGCAGTCGTAAATAGGACTAAATTGTTATCAGCAAAATGTGGACGTTAATTACGCCTCTGATTACCCCTTCGGGGTACAGACGAGATTTTATAAACTTATATAATGTATAAGCACGTATGTATAAGCACAGAACCTAGCTTTAAAACCTTTATCACACATCATTCACACAATTTATAATATAAAAGTGTATTCTGTGGAAAAACTCAATAACCGTCAAATGTTTCAATAAAGTCTGACAGGGATAGCATGAGAATCTGGCGAACAAACCAAGCAGATTGTATATTGGGCCAACTATAGTACCTTGCGAGTGTCTGACCGTTTATACTACGTTTCTCCATCTGTCGCAGCCGACGCGTAATGCACATTTAATCTCCCAACCACTTCAAAATCTGCCAAAATGCTTTATTGCTCTTGAACAAGTTCTCAAGCTGGCTCTCGGCGCTCAAGATAAAACTTTACAGGCATAATGAATCTTAATCGCGCCGCCAATTCCCAAAATTGTTCGAGAGTTTTGTTTTAAAATAAAACTTGAATTTATCTCGTTTGCTTGGAATTAATTTTGCCTTTTGTTGTTGCGAAATCATCGTTTACCTGTCTCTTTAGACGTGCTGTTGCAATGTAGAATCTTAATAGAAGGTAAGAATTATAAAATAAAAGTAATAAGTGATTTTAACTCTTTTTTTATTCTATAGGGGTACAGACGAATAGCGAGGCACCTGATGGTAATTGACAACTGCAGTCAATGGACACCTGCAACTCGAGAGTCGCAATTGCGCTGCCGATGGGGGTTGCGGGGACGGGAAAAAGAGAGGTGGGATGAGGAGATTTTAAAGAGGAGAGGGGATGAGGGGAGAGTAAAGAGGAGAGGAGAAGTTGAGCCTCCGAAAACCTCACTCGCCCGGTCGAGTCGGCCCATTCGTGCCTAAGCATGGCTCTACCACTGTTAAAACTCTAAATAATAAAGGCTTGAAGGATACGAAATAATATAGTTTAATATACACTTTTGCTTTCAACCTTTTCTAATGATGCTGAGCTTTACTAATTTAATTCCCCACTACTACACTCACACAAAAAACTATAAAGACAAAATATCGAGTAGTGTAGAATCTTAGATCCCTAGATTTGGTCCATCTAACTCGGTGGCACAAACCGGCTGTCTCAATGGATCAGAGCTAGGAAAACTTTTAATCCCTAATATCCTTTCCTAGGAAATGAAGTTTAAACTCCCTACATGCGCAGCGTTGTGAATGAAATCGGACTTAAATCTTTTGGGAACAGAGGGTTTTTGAACCAAAATAGAATGTTCAGTTTTGTGTTTGACAACATGTTTAGTTTTATTCATCTACTGCACATGCTTTTCGCTTACAATCCCGTTAAATGCATTTAGTCCTTAAACGGGAACTTTGAATTACTTTTGTGTGTAAAAAATGAACTAAAAGAGGAATTTAGAATTGGTTCCCAAGTTACAGGGTGCCGTGTGATTCACATGCGAGTAGAATAGGGCCACCCTATCTCTACCCAGTGGTGTCGTAAATGGCCTCTAATGGATCGGAAATAGCCATTCTGCAATAGTCTTGCAACCATCTGCTCTTGATATCAATTAGTGTGTTGTTTGCTCTTGTAATTTTGCTCATATTGTGATATGTTTAGCACAAGTTGTTTTGTTGGCATCTTCTATTTTAAAATTCTTTATAACAGTTAATGATAGCAATGCATCGCTTTTTTTTTTCAAAAACTAAATATTAAGTTCTTACTAAGTTAACATAACTATTACTTACTAGTTTTTTATAAATAACCCGCATACAAATATATAAGTTATACTCCCTTCCATAAGCGCACAGGAAGGACCCAAAGCAGTGCAAGTTTGTGTGCGGGGTTACTCAATAAGACCCTAATAGGGATTTAGCTGAACTCATTTCATTAGTTTGATTGCATGAATCTGCAACCGAATTGCTACAGTGACATAGTTGTAGGAAAATTAATTTGCTTGCTATAAACTAGAGTACATTACTACTCAAGTTATTTGATAAATTCAAGCGATTAGAATTTTCTTTAGGAAAATCAGTCATCTAATATAATAAATAATAAATATTATGGATCAGCAACTATTGTTATCATTTACCTTAATAGAATTGTAATAAAACATTTAAGATTTAACCTTTCCGAATTCATGAAAATTCCTTATAAATTCTGTTGGTTATGCAATACCTCGCAAGCTGAAAGTTAGTTACTCAAATTTGTTTACAAGAAAACTATCGTATTCAGGTATTATGTAACCGTGCTTTTAAAGAAGTGCTTGTAGTATTTCTAACACAAAAGGGTGTTTAATACGCTTTTTCGTCTTAACAACAGAAGTAATTATCATGAAATTGGGAATATACTTTTACCAAGGGTTTTTTGTGCTTTAATGAGACAAATCAATTTCTAGATGACGATGATGTATTAAAAATTTCTTGACTTTTTGACCGACAATATGATCAAACGTGGATTGGTGCCAAATGATTGCGTAACGTTATATAGGAGAATGCGTTTTGAAATAAAATTTTCTACATGTCTAAAAAGGTAACGCTGACTCTCAGGACAATTGAGACAGACTTAAGTAATTAAAATCGGGTAACATTGCTTTCGAAAGAGATTTTATATTACATTACAGTCTACTTCACAATACAAGTTTTGGTAAATCGATACCATTTGTATTGTACTCTGTTACAATCCCATTCAGATTTTAATTAATTGTCAGAAACTGCGGACCGTTTGATTGAAACACTTCGAAGAACTTGTTTGACATTGTTTGGACAGGTTTCTGGAACAATCCGTGTCTATTCGGATTACAAGCTTCTTATAAGTATTTTGGATTAATCAGACGATGATTTGTCATAAAAGTTAGATTTGTCTGCTCCTAACTCGGTCTGTACATTAATTTTGTTAAGCTCATAATCAGATACCCTCGTTCTGAAATTGATTATTTCTAATATATATGTAACTTTCGATCGTTTTTCCATTTAACATACTTGTAGTAATAATTCGTTATTAGATGGAACTTTAATTTTGACTTTTCGAAACTGATAATATCAACCAATGTATAATTTGAACCAATGATTTAAACTGTGTTAAATATTATTTGAATGCATTCTTACAGAGATCTCTGGATAACAATGTCTGTCACAGGCAGAAATACGAATTTCAACAAATCCAAATAAGATCCAGTTATTTCGGTAGTAAATTTCAAAGGGATTATAATAGATGTAACAGCACTTTGAAGTTCCGACGCACTGAGAGGGCCGATTTATATGTGTCCGCAAACAATCTAATTTGCATGAACAAGGCAGACGGATGGTGTAATTTTCTCTATCTCATATTGTGTAAGAAGCTTATTCTGGTCTTATTAGGCGTTAGTTGATCGTCTTGAGGCGTTATTATCTAATGATGTTATGCAAAAGGGCTGGCGATGAATTGTTGTTTCAAACTTTTAGGGTTGTAATTTTTTTTTGTCTGCGATATAAAAAATGTTAAAGTGAACTTATGGGCTGAAATAATAGCAACACAATTAAGCAGTTGTGTAAAATAACATCTTAATCACTTTTATATGTGTGTAGTAATTTAGATAACTATTGTTGAGCTACGTGGAGTAATTAGACATTAGACTCGTTTGATGAAATCAGATTAACTAAAGTGTTCTAAGGTTACTCGTCGCTGCAGAAAGCTATTAACATAATTACGATAAATAGAGCTCATAATAGCTTAAAGTGATATGGTAGACCTATACACGAGATAAAAGTATATATATATACATATACTAGCACACCTGTTGAAACCCCTGCAACACCCCTTGTGAGTGGAATTTCGTAAAATCCGTTCTTAACTGACCTCTACTCGGCGAAAGAAATTATCCTACCAAATTTCAAGTCTCTAAGCCTTATGGTTCCAGAGATATCGTGATGAGTCAATATATCAGTGGAAATCTCTGATACATCTTTATATATATAATTCTTCTGTGAGTGTGTATGTCGCTGAACTACTCTCAAACGACTGGACGGATTTTGATGAAATCAGCCCGGCAGATGGCGCTGCAGTCGGTATCTAGGTTATTTATCTATATTGATCCTAATCGCTTGAAATATCATGCAGGACAACGTCTGTCGGGTTCGCTAGTATATATATATATTTTAAATTGAATTTTACGGTCTTTGTTAAAACTACTTATTACAAATCAAATACTCTTTGAAATATCGTTACATAACTTTATAGAACTCATGGTAAACAAATTACAAGGCTGAAGGTAAAAACAAATGACGTCACCCATGGCTTACATCTACAGACATTTCTGTGTGTATTATATTTCCATACCTAGTGGCACATACCTAGTTAATGTCTTGTTTTAAATAAAATGTCTTATCTTATACTAACATCGAACTAAATGAATAAAATAACAAATTCTGACTTTTTTAGAAGACTTCAATCTGATGACGTGACGTAAATGTAGCTTCGCATTTTGGACGTAAATAAATACGCGTAACATTTAACAAATCTTGTTACGCATCCCCATCTATTTCACCGGGATTTTCATTTCAACATAATGTCATTTATATACCTGATTTTGCCAGCCGTCATGTACGCGCGAGCGAGACGCTGTCACGTCGGCACGTGTGATGGAGCGGGACAGATTGACTAACTTCACGAATGCAAGTTTCTAAGTTCAAATTTAGCACATAGTAAATTGACTTGGATGAAAATTTAAAGCATACTTTTGCTAATGAACTTTGGATTTTAATATTTAGTGTTTACCGGTTAAGTATTGTTTTGGATGTGGGTCTATGGACGCTGAAAGCTAACTGGCGTGCGGCGAGTACGGCAGCAACAGGCTGTCGAGTGGGCGGAGCCTTAGCCTTAGCCTTCTGCGCATGCTATCTTCCGTTGCTATGACGACGCCTCTTTGAATGTTTGTGATTACGTGAAACTCCCGGAGGTTTTCGAATGAAAGTTTCAGTACTGATTGACGCGTAATCATCGTAATTGTGTTCGCCTGTTGGCGGGCATTTTAAGGCTGTATGTGTAACTAATCTATGGCTTCAGCTATAAATTTGCTTCAGTAGAATTGAAATTCTTGAGTAAAGAAAAAAAAAGAAGTTAAATGATTAAAATATATATTTTACAATATTTTTCTGTTATGTAGGTGTTGAAATGTTGTCAATTAAGTACTATCTTTATAATATTGCCAAAATATCTTGTATTTAAATTTAATTAGGATATATAAAGGGTACCTCCGCAGTGTAGAAGACTGTAAACTGCGTACTATCATTTTAATTTTTCTGTTTGTTTGTTTACCACCTTTGTTAAATGAAAAAGATTCCCACTAAATAATCTATACTTTTAAACTTATATCTTATTTTTCTACCTATTTTTATTCTCAATCAGTCACTCAAGACTCTTTCCACAAAAGTTATAGGTAGATAGATAGGTAGATATAGAGATAATGCTTTCAGTGAGAGCGAAACAAAACTTTATGCCGTGGTGCTCTTAGAGGCGGGCAGTAAGCTATAACCCGAAGTGGTTCCACTTTCTAAGCGGCATTGACCTGTGTTCATGATAAGACATAGTGAAAAATCTACTTACGTGAGGTTGCTTGGGTAAAATAGAAGTTCAACGCATATGTATATAGATGATAGATGTAAAAGATCCGAGTCCTTGTTTGTTTTACGCTTTTAAATATTCTTAAGATATCATATTTGAGTTTTGGTAACCTAATGTTGTAAACCTAACTCTCTCAAGAAGAATTCCGACTAAATAAAAAATCCCTACTATAAAGATAAAACATTAGACGGCTCTAAAAGGATTTAAATCCCTCTAATGTTTATCTTTAGCTTAATTTTATTTCCAATGAAACAACAAATATTTTTCGTGACCGCTCCTCTCCGATCCAAGAAAACTTTTTACCTTTCCAAGAGACAACAATTAGTGATCGTTACCGTCTAAATCTGATACGGACATGATAGCAATTAATTAAATACGTTAATCCTTACTCGGATTACAAAAACACCTGCTGAGACCCGGAGCCTGTATTTTTTTCCAATTAAAGTCACGACATCCGACTTTGTTTGCGTAGATTATTCACTCAGAGATAAGATTTGAAATCTGGTTTTATTTTGTTTACTGTATTTTTTTGTGTACTTATAAGTTAATACACAAGAATGTATAATAGTGGATAATTAACCCTACTCAGAGTAGATTTGCGACTTTTTATAGTATAGTTAGGTTGCCTAAAACCCTAACTTTTTTAAATTTTAATATGAAGGAAATGAGTCTTACTAAAAGTAAATGTTTGTTCCATTCAGGACACTGAAACCACTGATGGCTTTCGTTTGAACAGCTTTCTTATTTTTTTAATCATAAAAAAATAAAAAAATAATAATCACAATTTATGGACTACCAGTATCTACACATGTATGTATTTACGTAAAAAACAAAGATTTCAGTATTTTCGTTTTCAAAAGATACGATTTTTCGATAAATCGAACTAATACCACTATTTCTACGAAAATGTTCTACTAAACTGACATGTCAACATTTTAAATTACGTTTGTTGTTATGCGCTTATGACGCTTGATATTTTCTTAATCCTTTTCTAATTGATATAATCTATTCGGCGGTGTGGGTGTATGCGTAAGCAAACAATATTCTTTTTCTCAATTGTAGTCAATCTGTATCAAGAAAACACTGCCTCAGGTAGTTGTTACATCAGAATAATCCAAGCCCAAGAGACAGCAACATAATATTATGAAATATAATTATAGAATGGATTATACAACGTTAGGTCAGTACAATTAACAATTTAATTTCTCTTCTTTGTTGATATTGCTTCTGTAGACCTCGTTGTTGGAGTCTCTTGATGAGGAGTTGGTTCCGCATATGTAAGTTTGTTGATCTAATATTTACGATTTTTTAGGCTATTTAAGTATTTAATGAAAAACATCATAGTCATGGTTCATTTTGTTTCAGTTAACGTCAACTGATCTGTTATGACATAATTGTTGGACTGGAGCAATAAAGAGTTATACCTCAATATACGCCATCTAAATTAATTCAACTCCTTTTATAACTTAAAATGAAGCATTAGACACCAAATCTGTCCAAACTAAAAAAGGAACATCAAGTATTGTTGACCCAGTTATACCACACCAGGTAGCAAACAGTAAAAGCAGAATCTTAAACGGCGTCATATATGTCAAATTATATCAGCAAGTTTTTACTTTATTTTGTTTACATAATTATTAGTAACAATGAAAGTGCTATAGAAGCCATACAACAATATTGTTGGGACTGCTGTAGCGTGTTGTGCCCATGTTATGACCATTTTTTGGTTCTTGGGCTGGGCAAGATTTCAATGTAATAGAAATCTGGGGGATTTCTATATCTATTATCTCTATTCCTATATCTATAACCTTAATCATATTTATATTATTTAATTCTGGGCTGTGTATATATACAAACAAGTAAAGCTTTCTTCATTCTAAATAAGACATACATTTATGTTTTTTAAATGTTTATTAAAAGTGGCGAGCTTTAATAAAATCTTATAAGTGAAAGAAAATAAAACTTATTATATTTGTCATGTTCTTATATGAACGCAGTTTAATAATAAATTCTTATATTTTTTAAAAATGACATAAATCAGATTCTATCATAGATTATTTCTGTTAATATTTTACTAAGAATGTGACGCTGCGAGATTTTTTTACTCCTCTTTTAAAATAAGTTGACTGTAAGAAGTTGACAAAAACAACAACGGAGAAACAAAATTAATTAGATAGTATATAATTAATTAGGTAGTATATTCATAGTAATATTTAATTGAACGATTCATTAATAATAAAAATAACTCATTACATTTGTTAAAGAAGACGTCATTATTAAAGTAAAATCAAATTAATTCCAACACATTACATTCCATTTTCAAATCAAATCCATTTTTGGAAACAATACCTACCTTCTTAAACATAAACAAGAAGAAGATTAGATTTAATTTTCTCTTAGTTAATGGCGAGAAAAGAAATCGTATTCAATCGTGGTTCATAGCATGGTTACAGTATATAATGTCATTATACTAATGATGAAAAAGAATGAAAATGCTATAAGCCTGGAAGATAGGCACTAAACCACTGTGCGCTTCTCCAGAAGCTTTTTGCCTCGAACAACCAGCCTATGGAACAAATTATCGCCTGCCGTATTTCCGGGCCGATACGACCTTCAACCTTCAAGAAAGGAGCGTACTCCTACCTCAAAGGACGGCAACGCAATTGTGACTGTTGAGGTGCGGGTGTCCATGGGCGACGGTAGTCACTTACCATCAGGTGACCAGGTTTGCCCCCTGTCGCATAAAAAAAAGTTATTGTTAAAAACAAAAGAAAACTACACTTGCACTTACATCTCAAACATTGAAAACAAACTTATTAATATGTGTTTGTGTGTGCATAAATAAACTCATTTACTGATTCCAATATAAACTTAAAACATCAAAGTTTTATTTATTGATATGTTAATATTACTTGTGCAATGTTCACTACACGTTTCGTTAGACTTTTTATAACGCAACTTCTGCTATTACTGTCGAAGTACACGTTCCTAATGACAGGGGATGGAGACATCGCGAAATTATGACCAGTTTTGTATGCGTTCATAAAATGTTATTTTTCTTAACAATACGCGTAAATTTCTTACCAAATAGTCTTTGAAAGTACTTAAATTCGTATTCTTAATATTACAAGGAACATTAAGTCAATTTTTAACTGACTTAGCAAAAGAAGGAGGTTCTATATTTTTATTATTTGTGCTGAGGAAATGGGAATGCGCATTTTCTATTTATATATAATTATATATATTCAATTTTTTTTTCAAGTGGAAAACCCTATTTCCAATTTGTAAAATATTTTCTATTATTAGTTTTCTTTATTTAAGTATAAGCTACTCTATCGCAACAGATATCATTCTTGTAGTGGTAGATGCAAGCATGAGTGAATAAATAATAAAGTTCTCTTAGTTATCCCGTGTCTAGCGGGAATCAAACCTTCGACCTCTGGCTATGCAGTCAGAATCACTAACTACTACACCTACTGGTAAGTCCAAGTTTGACTTCTCTCTACGCTCTCAAACTTCAAATGCAGCTTTTTAAATCGCAATTACTACTTATTCACGTTCAATAGATATGCACATTTCCAAGATAATGTAATCGAATAAATAAGTGTTCCCAATTATATTAATTAATAACAATCATTCCCCTTCTTCAGCCATTAGAGTAACATACTCGTAACTTTAATTACTTTTTCATTCGTAGACAACATACAACCGTCCAACTCCGTGACTACGAACGATACAAACAACTCATCCGATCCCTTAGGGATGCCATTCTCTGATAAGCACGAACACGCAAGACTAAGTAAACAAAACCTAACCAACTATATTAACTTAAAGTTAAAAAATCTTATAACTTGTTCGAAGTTGTTTTTAAGACAGTATCATTACCAGTAACCCGGGGATACGGCACAGGTAAGATTGCTGAGCTAGGTACCTCACCGAAGAAGTTTCTTCATGGCCGATAAATTACTGAGTCACTTTTACAGCTCAAGAGAACATACGGCTAAACTTTCACGTATGCTGTCCAAGTTATAACAAGATAGCGTGTCGACATGTTAAAGTATTTCGATAGTGAGAATTTTTGTTATATTAGATAGAAGGCTTAGTTCAAACTTGAATACAAGTTTAAAACCGAAAAAAATAGTATGTGAATAAAGCAAATACATTTTCCATTTTTTTTTATTGAAATGGTATATAGTATACTAACGTGTAGAAAAAGGTCCTACTTACGACGATTATTTTATTTACTTCTTTCATATTAGATACCAATTGATCTTAGAAAACTTATTGGTATCTAATACCTAATTGGTATCAAATTTATATTTGACTTGGTAATATAACAGTTAATGGTAATTGAAAGAGTTATACATTTAGTATACATTTGGGTTGAAATAAAATTTAAAAAAAAAATATCATTCCAACCTAAATGTAATCAGTATTCATCACTGCAACATTGTTATTTCTGATCGGTTAATATTATCGGTTCTTATTTTAGTACTCGCTATCGCTTCCAATAAAGACCACAAGATAAGCCCCAGTTGCATTAAGTGGATAATCCCTGGGTTCATACTTTCATCTGTTTAATGGATGCACCGACAGCCATTTATTGCCGTTAGGCGCTTTTTACGCGCACTCCTGGTGACGCTATTGAGTTGAGAGACAAGCGTTTTGTTATTACGGAAATCGTTTCGAGGATTAACTTTCAAGCTTCATCAGCCAAAAGGGTAATAAAGAAGAGTGGATCTTTCAATGACCAGATTATAAGTTTTTTTTGTTCAATGCCTTATTTTATTTGAGTAATTGTTGTCTCATGCGTTAATAGTAGCATAATAGGGTGTAATTGTAAATAACAAAATTGTAGTTGGCGTGGAAATTGACAAAAACGTAGCGTAATGGTTACTATACTAAGCAGTCAGATTAGTGGTTTTATTTACCTTAACTGTAAGATTTAGCAAAAATCCAGGTAATGTTTGATCCACATTTCTAGTACCATTTAAAGAAAAACATAAAGAAAGAAATGTATCTTTCTCCTTCGTTTATGATAATCTAATATAATATTTATTTTTAAAAATACATATAGGACAAAATAAGGATTACAGCTTCTTATATATTGCGCTTTAAACGTTTTTAATTTCAAGACAGATATAAATTTCACATATAATACACATACATGTTTAATCGTCAATAAACATTTTAAAATATTTTCAAATGGCACATTCCCGAACAAATTCTGAAGTAAGTTGAGAATAACTTGCTCTGCTTTGCTTACACTTATATGTGTAGTTACAACATACAAGATACAACATAGTTTTCAAAATGTACAGGAGACACATTTGCTATAATTTATCATAGAGGATTTGTGGATCCGGTATGTCATAATGTAACGTTGCATCCTAAGGCTGACTGACGTCTGAACATACGTAAATTATATATGAATGAAAGTCTCTTCTTACTTTTAAAGTTTAGTCTACTTACTTTTACACTTTCGATCACGAGAAACTTTTACACTTTCGATTACGAAAAGGTTAATACTGCAATACTTTTGTGCTTAAATGTGTAATGTAAATTTTACGATTAACACACATTTTTTTAACACATCGACACAATTTTCTGCAGCAAAGTCATAGGCTGTGGTAATGATAGTGTTTTAAAGTCATTTAGGGTTCTAAATATTGAATAAAAAAGAGCAAAAATGTTACAGTATGAGGTTGGGTTAATCTAAAATTAATTTATTATAAACTATAATTTGAAACTTACAAAGAGTGTTTCTGCAAAATTTTGAGTTACAGAATCGTGACAGTGAACTACTATAAGTTTTGCACCGCAGCAAGATTTTTATACTGTGTAATCGAGAGTATTTTAGAAGCTTCACTGTACTTCTTGTTGATAATATCTTTTAAGTGCCATTAAGTTTCGGAGGACTTACCTGAAACAAGGAAACATGAAACAATTAAATGAAATTGTTGATCTAAAACAAAAAACGTAAGATATTGTTATTTATTTTGCCGTTCGTTTAAATTGCCCGTGTTTTTATTTTCTGAAAGGTTTTTGATCAACATAAAATTTTCTTTAATTTGATTTGTTGGTAAATGTACGGCTTTATGTTGAAGAAAATATAAAATGGGCCTTCTGTTTCCTGTTGTCCGTAATATACAATCTTAATTTACCTTTTATGTTTATTAAAAAGAAAGTCACGACACTACTTTCTCGTTGATTAAATTCTAAGAAACACGAAGAAAAAATTCATTATATGAATTTAAATTAGGAACACGTTTTTACACCCGTGGTCGTTCTGTGCATTACAGTCTCCTTTATGCACCTAACCAGTGGAAGTAAAACAATTTTAAGGGTATTCAAGGTGATTTCGTGAAACTGCAACATTTTAACGAGCATTTGGCGATTAAAATTGACCAATGCACGGTGGTATATGTAGAAATTTAATTCAAAACAATTCACAAGAGTACCCGCTATAAGCACCGTCAAGATCATGATCATATTGGTATAGATATGGCATACGAGTTTAGTGGTCTATATGGCTTAACTTTCCTGGCCTTCATGTCATTTCTTTCCTGTCAATATAATGCTTTCCCATTGAATCCCCAAAAGTGCCCTGACGATGGCAATAGACTTGTCCCCTATTAAAATGAAATATGGGAGTTAATTCTGCATCTGCAACACTCGCCTGTATTACTGAAGGGGTAGCCTTTAGTAATACAGGCGAGTGTTAGTATGTATTACTATTGTATAAAAGCCGTCTACAAGCTGTAATTGGAAATCACTCGTGTTGTGCCAATATGGTTTTATGACCATGTCTTCTGACAAATAATTAATTCTAGATTAGACTACACTTCTTTTTAATATGTGGAAACTCCTACGGGTCATCAGATCACCGGAGCCAACAGTGAATTGGTATCTCTAACTCAAAAACAGTGTTCCGTATGGGTCTATTAAAGGAGACCCGGGTAAATCCCTGGCATGAAGCTTTCGAGAACCCCATCAGACTTTAGTCACCTAATCAGTAGATGACTACACCGTAGAGTGCAATGTCTAATTTAGAGTATGACACTGCAGAACATATTAGTTTATCATCGGTCCCTAATATTAGCTACACGATTAAAAGGTACAGAAAATGCCAGGTACTTTTCGAGATAGAGCAACTCAATTACCTTACCCTCAAATTTCACCTTAAAATATGTATAGTAGTTCTAAGGCAGTGACTTCATAAGGCAAACAAATAATAATTATTATAACAATCCACAGCAGCGCACGGTGAATATTTTGCTCCGGCGAGTCATTTGTTACAAGCTTATTAGTGCTACCCTCCGGGAGAGCTCGAGATACGTTGTCTAGGGAAACTGGAGTAGATATATAGTTACTAGACGTGTCGCAATGTTAAAAAGTTCAAGTTCAGTGTGATAATGAACAGTTTTATTGCATATAATTCTTAACGTTTGCGTCTTATAAGTTTAGTTCTGTAGCTTAATGGTTTTATGAGAATATAAACCGTCCTATACCCGTCATATATATTTATATATACATATACATATATATATATATTTATATATATGTACACATAATTGTTACATTCCTATTAATTATTCTCTGCACTTATGTACATATCACTTTTGTCTATAAAATACAATGAAATATATACAATTATTGAAAAAATATAATTTAAATAATCAAAAATGTTATGAACATTATCAGTGAATTAGGGGCCCCATCCAGTAAGATATGCATCTCCTCTAGCTTTTAAATTAGTCTCTCCGTGATTGTAAGCAGTTTGCATGTCGTTGTAATTGGTCAGGATGGATGGATGGATACCTGCCAAGCAAAATAATTGGTCGGCTTCTGTAATGTTCTATTTCATTGATGAAAAGCAAAAAAAGTGAAAAAAAGTTCTTCATAACTACTCCATTGAATAATACGTAGCTTTGTAGCAAAGCTAACAGCCTACTACTACCTACAGTAAAGTGTTGACATTGTTCATATCGGCAGTTCGTGCCGTGTGTTCATATCATCTTATGTCATGGCGATACATCACATTACTTGAAGATTGATACAAAACACAACTTGTAGATTTCTACGAAGAGTTATGTCCCTTGTAGATCAAAATTACGATCGGATAGATAAAGGTCTCATCCTTTAGTAGCCTTTCACGATAGCCACGGGAAAAGATGGAGTTGCCATAGTCTACACCTCCGATGGGGGGGTCTGGATGTTTTAATAAAGCTGTTCCCGGATTCCTCCTTTTTCAAGCGCAGCATGGCACACCGTGTGGTTTGAGTCGGTTCGATTCCGACACACCGTTCGAGGGAGTTTCCACACGAGAAAAAAAAAAGTCTACTCCTCCGAGAACCATATGACAATATAACAGCATCCTCATGGACCAACTATGTATGCACAACTAGTTGTGCGATCCCGAAAGGTGTTCCTAATGAACGAATCAACAGTGTTACTTTTTAAATATCATTAATATTATGTATCATGTATAATATACCATATTAAATAATTACGATAACCATAACGATTAATCTTTGTACACAGATTGTAATTCCTTGGGTATCTAGGAACTAATATAATATTCATTGAAAATTGCTTAGTTTTACTGATGGAATGATTTAAAATAAATATCCCTTAGGACAGAACTAGTTCAGCGTACATACATATTCTTGGCTTTACTTACTCTCCATGTTTGGAAGGATATTTGTCTAAATATATACAGATATTAACGTCTACAACTAATAATAAGCAGGCACATCAAACGTCCACATTTGGCAAACATGACTTCTTTGAAGGTTGTTAAGTGTGTTCTTTACAAGTCATTCGAATTTAGAAAACCTTTTCAAAACTCTCTACTTTTCTTCGGCGATTGAAGTATAGCCAGTAGTATACCTCCTGGATGTAGTTCGCAACATTTTGATAAGAAGTCTTACGTCGAAGTTTACGTCTTAACAGCATCAGATCAAGAAACTCGCTATTTTACTTTAGCCGTATGAAATGTAACTTAGAAGTTAAAGATTGTAACCGAGTGAAATAACAATGGTTTAAGTCTGGTTTAGCCCTGTGAGGCACGGGCCGACTTGAACGGATTAATACCACGGCCTTGCGTTGTGTTTCACCGAGTGAATGAGGTTACAGAAGGCGCAATACCCCGCCTCTCCTCTTTCTCATCTTCACCCCAAGGAGGGAGGGGTACCCTAAAAGACAGACGTCGCGCTCGTAACTTTTGAGTTAGGTTGAGTGGGCGGCGACAGTCACTTAAAATCAGGTGAACCCTTGGCTCGTTTCACATAAAAAATCACCTTTTAAACTTATCTCTTTTATTATTTGACAAGAGGATGATGGTAAATTATCCAGATGAATACATCGGATATAGTCAAAGTTCACTGGCCGCAATTCACCATCCAGTTATCTTCGAATTCTGTTAAGGAATTCTCTGGATTCGATAAAGGAGTATCGATAAATTACGTTTTATTTGGTTGTTCAGATATATTTTTATACAGTAACCTCAATTTATTTTGGTGCCCGTTCTGGTGATTTGTATTCTCGTATGCATTACAGTTTTGTGAATTTATGTTTTAGCAATGTGTGGAACTTTTTTCAAAACAGAATTTAACTAGCAACTTCTGTTTTGAAAAAAGTTTCGAGTTATATTATCCGTTTCATTTAAATAACCAAAATTATATGTGTTTATTATATGTGTCTATAAAAAGTAATGAATCAAAAGTGAAGGAAACGGAGCTAAAGAAAAGTAAAGTTTTCGTATGGATTTTCATTAAAAACTCCGTAATATCAACACCATATCAATAACACTGGTCTACAAAGTTCTAAAAGGTTTCTTGAGTGAAGTCAGTTGAAGCGTATTTAGAATTGATCCCTGTTACGTACAACTGTACAAGGATGATCCCAATTTCATATTAGTATAGCAGACAAATAATATCTCAATGTAATTATGTAACTGGTGTAATTCGGAGTTAGAATTATCGCAATTTACACGACTGTTACTAAATATGAGAGTATAATCAGGGATTTTAGAACTCGAGTACGTCTGCCTGTTACGTTATTTATTCTGATGCGTTATATATTGGAGCCTTGCAGATTTGTTTTAATAAAATAAATTTTAAATGAAGAACAGATTTGGATGTATTCAATATCTTTACAATCTATTCATTCATCTACACTACCACAGATTCTACTTAAAATTAAAGTAAGAATGAGCTAAATAAAATTTGTTAACAGACATTTGTCAAGCTAGCCACGAGAAAATTTCTGATAGTTAAATGTATCCACAAGCATAAATAATATTGATTACATTGTCTCTTCATAGAATGTTTAGATTAAGAAAAATGTCTCTAAGATATTATAGCTACGTAGTTATGTACTGATTAGGTAACAAATATCAATTGCATCTAATTTCTTCCCAGTATGGGGTTACTGATGAGTTATTGATTGTATAGACGGAGTAACGAGGAGCAAAAATAGAGGTAATTGGATTAAGAAAATTGTTTGTTGACAAGAATGTTTGAAAACCTAATTTGTTATCGACTAGCTGTAAATCTTACACGTTTGAATACAAATAGACAATATTTTAGTTTTCTCAAAAGGTTAATAAGTTGAATGAAACGTTTGCAATCACATACTAATATCCTACCAGGTATTACATGTTTACAAGATTTCTTATTCAAACACACGAATTCGTTTTGTATTATTTTTGTTATTTTTTATATACTATTGTATTTTTTTTTATTCTATAGGGAGACAGACGAACAGACGGGTCACCTGATGGTAAATGACAGCCGCCGTCCATGGACACCTTCAAGTCGAGAGTCGTTAGTGCGTAAGCGGGGTGTGAAAAAGCATCTCACAAGGCCACCATAGTGTGGGTCACCATGCTGCATTGATCACTTTTGGACTGCACTAATTGTTTTCCATCAGGGAGAGTGGAATCTATGTGGTAAGTTTACATATAAAAAAACACGTTGTTATATCACGTATAGCGTGATATAACAACGAGGCAATTTATTGATATAATAAACTGACTATCTAAGGTAAAAAGAGTGTTAGAAGTTACAAACCTGATTATATAGTAATTGAAATTTACAACATGGCACCTAAATATATTTATTTAAATAATTTTGTAGTAGGTATTGCTATTTATTTTAATGCGCAATTAACATTAAATCAAGTTGAAAGGTATGTCCGAAAATTAAGCCAAACGATGGCTTTTAAAATCTAAACCAGCAATGCTTTACCATTCACCAGCGAAGACGTATAGCAAGCTTCCATTCCAGCGTCTTTGAATCTGTTTTATGGTGGAAACGTGAGTCCAAGGCGATACTTAGCCGATCGTAAATCTAGCCAGACGATATACCTACTTTATGTACTTAAACTCCGTTATTTATATACATTTGTGTGCGTATAGTATTAACGGACGTGGCATTTTATTACCATTACTTAAGGGTGCTTGCCCAATATGTGCAACTATCTAACTATACAAAAACTTTGTTAAAATACATGCATTGCTGCTTTTAGTGATAAAATGTTTTAATCTAGTATTGAAATAAAATTAACACCTGTAACGAACGTACTTTTAACGTCTACTAATTATATTTATATTAATATTTTATTACACAATATTGTTTTGATAGTGAAGAGATAAGAATTTATAAATAATAAAATCAATGCTAAGCTGAATATTCAATCAACAGTAGGAACTTGTTTGTGAGAGAGCCTACAGAAACGACTTCTCTTTTGTATGTTGTTTGCCTAAATTTAGGCCTACACTGTAAGAGAAATTTACTGTAAGTAAATAAATACACATACTCATGCCTATATGTCCGAAATGGTAGGTAAGGTTTACCCAACAAAAATATTAGTCTCAAACCCCCATAATGATAATACAATTAAGAAAAGGCTAATATTGACTTCTTAGATATGTTAACATGGTTATGAGTAAACGTATAGGCGCGCTAAACATAAGTTCATATAATATTATCCCAGTCTCCATCACTAACAATTATTTTGATTTCCATCTCATCCCAAACCGTTTCCACTGAAATGAAATTCGCTACAAACTCAATAAAATTTACAGCTACACTTTCCAATAATGTTAACAAAAATAAATTGACCTCCCTGCAAAAGTGGAATCGGGTTTTAAAATTGGTACATTCTGCCTACCCAGCACTGAAACGGGGCGGTGTGAAAAAATTGCAGGTACCGTTCAAAGCCGACGGGTTCAATTTTATTCATCTTTTTGCAGAAATCGACTGTGGCGCGGTTATTATTGTGTTTTATAGAGGAAAAAGTAATAATGCTGAAGAGAGCGAAAAGGGAGGTAGATTTTCGAAGGGATATTTAATTTTGTGAGGGAAGTTGTCAGTTTAATAGTTCGCGTTCAACGTCAAGAGTGGAACCGCTACTCAAGTCGATATCTACAGTAGAAAGAAATTATAGCTTAAGATGGGTTAATATAGTTAATGTTTTATGTATCTTAAATGGTAATTCGGTATGAAAGGTCAGTAGATGCAAATCGGTCACGTGAACATTCCTTGATGTTCCTGTTATGTACGTATATTTTACTGATGTTTAATAACCTAACTAATCAACTAAAATAAATAAAAGACATATTTATACTTATATGTACGAAAAAGTAATACAAGTTTCCAATACGACTATATTATTTGTTTCTTAGAGATCGACAATCTTAAACAAGGTCGCCGTATTTTATAAAACGTTGCTGACGTTTCTTCTCTATACTTCGCTTACGCATTCAACAAATAAACATTTTCACCTTACACTTGTAGAATTAAAAAATATAGAACCACTTAAAAGGGTAAATAGTAATATATAAGGTACCTTATACATTACTATAGACCTTTTTTACTAGTATAGGGCGCAGACGGGTTACCTGACGGCAACTGCCTACCGACGCAAATGGACACCTGCAACTCAAGAGCTTCAAGTGCGGTGCCGACCTCCAGTAACCTCACTACTTCAAAACCATTTTCTGGTCGTCGAGCCAGCCTATTCGCAATGGATGAATGGATCGACCAGAATGTACCTTTGATTATTTTCAACAGTTTTTTTCGTTAAATTTCATTTAGACTATTCTATAAGCCTTTTTTTACAAATATAGAATAATGTCTCTATCTATTTGTCTTGATATTCCTTAGGGGTAATAAAGAAAGTACTAAAACTATAATACAATAGTGTCTCTAAAAGCACTTAGTTGATTCTTTCAAATTAAGAAAAAGGACTCAAGTGTCTGGGCTCTTCATTGACTTAAATGTAATTGTTCGTATCCCAAGAGATCAAAAACGATTGAATGGCTTGATGGTTACTAAAGAAATTTATTTGTCGTCCTATGTGCAATAGAAATACCTTTTTTTAAATACGAAATAATAATTTAATATATCCGCATATCTGCATATATATCTGGATAGTCGATAGTAGTCAGTGGGATTTACAACTTATCATAATAATGAGTACTCTAGTTACTGAAGGAAAACAATAGTAATTATATATAATTATGTGTCCCTCCTAGACCTCCCGTGAAAATACCTAAGTAAAAGTACACATATTTATAATTTTAAATTAATTTGATAATGATTTAAATTTCAAATGAAATTCGATTATTTGGAAATAAAAAGGCTTATTTGCTTACTTCCTAGACCTCCCAGACTTTGTAGTTTGGATTTTTTTCTAGGTATACATATGTATAGTACAGACTTCTGTAAAGTTAACATAACATATATACAATAAACAACGGAATCAATGCATATATAATAATAATATATAGTATATATAATATGAGCGATTTGTTTAGAATAATCTAAACAAAATAAAAATACAGACAGAGCATAAGCTCTGCAATTTGATGACGGATAACCTATCGTCTAAAACAATAAATGTCGGTTGCGTAATATAGTTTGTTCTATATCGTGTAACCATCAGTCATAACTTATGCAATTGAGTGACGCTTGCATGAGCGTGTAATTGACGTCATAGATCCGTATTATAACTACGAGCGCATTGCAATATGTTTTTATAATCGCATTCGTAATTCTAATCTTATCTTTACTTACATTTCAACTATTCCTGACATTTATAAAACGATTAATGATGATTAAGTAAGATGTTATACAGGAGTAATATTCTAATATGGATGGCACTGTGACGTCAGCTCCTGGCCGATCCGACACAGGAACTTGCCGAAGCAACTGTGTCCGGAAAGCACTGCGTCATCCGGAAGATGAGAACACCGTGTTTCCGTGCCTTGCTCCCACTCCGCCTACAAGATCTGGCGGAGCACTGCTGTGTGTGCCTCTACTTCTCGAGGCACTGGCAGCTCACGGCGATCCAGAGCATCAATGCGACAACGACACTGTACCGCAAGGAGTACTGCATCTAGATCACAGGGCGCAGATATGGCTAACTGTCCGTACCTTATTCTATCTAAATTTACCTTAGGTATCTATAGTTTCAAAGTTCAGATTATCATATGAAACCATTGGTAGTAGAGAAAATGTAATTAGTTGCTTCCAAGTGCAATACTATAGTTTTTCACATTATTTCTTCAATAGTAGTATTACAGCTTATGCAAAGGTGTTGTTATAATTCTCTTTTTAGCAACATGTGTTAGGTATTTGTTGTTGGGACTCGGTCAGTTTCAAAGCTTGTGGTGACTTGTTTGTTTGCTTATTACAAAATATTGGCATAACGATTAGGATGTCGAAAAATATATCTCACATTATCACTATAACTCTAGCAGCGCCACTATCTAAAGAAATATGAATGTAGTCTTTGGCTGCCTTGTGTGGTAGCTCTCTACCACTTTAACCAAATCGTCGGTAATACATTGTCCCTATAGCTGTCATTATTAAGATTGATGTATTAGAAAACAAAATGATATCAAATTCTAATAGCAAATCTTATATCCGAAAAGCTATAACAGTTTGTGGTCTGACCTCATTAAACTACCCACACGTAGGTTCCCTGTAAACTCGCGGCATAAAATTTTTCATAATGCTACTGGCAGCTGATACAATATTAAATTTTAAATATCGAACGCTTGTGTCACCCGACATTCAATTTGGCGGGAAATCTCTGCTCAAAGCTGGGGAACATACAGGATAGTAAAATAACCGATTTGATGGCGTCTGCAGTGGCTGATTTAAGATATCGTTATATGGTTAATGTCAATATGAGTTGGGGTTATGGGACAGTTGTAGTAAATGCGACACGTGTTATAAGTAGTTCAGAATTTATGTCACACGCAACACTTGAATGTACTTCAATTAAACATTCAAATTAAATCATAGATGTAGACGAACTAACGGGTTACCTGATGGAATGTGTCAACCGCCGTCCACCTACAACTCGAGAGTCGTAAGTGCGCTGCCCGTCTTTGAAAGTGATGAGGGATTAGGGTGTGTGAGGAGGGGAAAGAGAGGGGGATGAGGAGAAGAAAAAAAGGGCGAAGGGGAGTTGATTAAGTTCGGAAACCTCACTAATTTAATGGAAATGCAACGCAATGCCTAAGCATGGCTCTACCACTGTTAAATTGTTGTGTAATTTAAAATAAAAGAGCTGTATTATTTTAAACCTAAAATATATCATATGCCATAATAATACATTACTTGAAGTGAATATTTAGAACTTTGTTAGAAAAAATATTGAAGATTATAAGAAATAGAATTTGTCTACGTTCAAGATCAATTGATTCGTATCTTAGTGTAGATTTAAAAAACTTATCAATCTTATCTTCTGTAGTTTCTTTATTAGAAAGAGGCCCAAAACAGCGCCTGAGTACATTTATAAATATTGTTATATATTATAGAAAAGAAGTTGGGATAAGGTTACTAAACCAGAGACAAACCACAAATTGTAAGTATTTACTAGCATTTGGCGGTTTGCTTGTTTGAAATCTTAGTTGAATAAAAAGATGGGAAAGCCATCTGTAAAAAGAAAATCATTCAAGTATTTTTTTATATAATTTTATTCTCGCTTACTTCTTAAAGAATAAGAAAAACTTTTGAGAATCAAAAAGATATTTAAATCAAATTTTCAATAAAAATATAAAGCCCTGTTTCTAACATTGACTAAAAAAAAATTAATATAATATTCGGTAACAATTCATTCGATCGATCCGCAAGTTGTTGTGAAATCCCTAAAGTTTTCAATACCACAAATCAAAGAGCATTTTCCTGTGGCTCACATAAAAGAAAGTTCTAATCGAAATTCAAAAGAATTTTCCTATAACAGAGATATTGTAGAAATATCCCATATTAAAATGTAATAAAATTCCCGATCGCTATTATGATTCTATGGCGTGGACCGAGCCTAACGCATGTAGTACATACGTCACTTAATTCGCTTTTCATTAAATATTTTTTACTTGTTATTTTATTGTTCAATTAATGAGAAAATTAATAATTAGTGATACAGATGTAGAGGTGATGTTAGTGTGAAGTCGGGAGTAATTCTTTTTTTGTTAGGGGTAACTGCTAGGTAGTGAACTATTCACAGTAGCCAAGATTATTGACAACACAATATCGGTGTCCACCTTACTAGGAGCTTAGCTAATGGTGTACTTCCTTTATTTCTACCCTTTAAAAGTAAAGCGTACTTACTTAGAATTCCATACCCTAAATAATCCTAAAGTTTCATAAATAGTATGTCAAACTTTTTTTTTTTTTTTTTTATAAAAAGACAACTCCCGCACTAGGATTAATTCCTGTGTTGCGGGGGACTTTACAAACATTCAAGCAACGGACACAAAGAACACCCAGACTCAGAACAACAATTTGAAGATTACACAAAGTGTTGTCCCGTGCGGGGATCGAACCCACAACACTCGGCGTGGCAGCGTAGTGGCGAGGTGACCGCTTAAACTGCTACGCCATCCGTGCAGTCAAAACAAACTTTAACAACTACTAAACTCACTCAGTTATTCAATAAGAGCTAATATTACATCTCTGTTTTTTAAAACAAAACCATCATAAAACAATATCCCGAGTGCCCTCGATCTGTGTCAACAAATTAACACTGTGTCGTCGGGCACGTACTCAATAAAGCTCCCTGTGTACACATAAAACTCCAGTCCAAACCGTGCACGGCGCCACTGTCGACCAATCGATAGAACCCGTTGCCTAGCAACGATCATGTTGCAAAATAAACAATCAGATTCGAGCCCCGTCTAGAACAAATTTACTTAGTTATTTTATTACTTGTGTCAATATTTTAGATCGATATTATTAGATTATTTAATTGTCGTGGTATGGTTTTTTGATCTATTTTTTAATCACAATGGTTTTGTTGCCGCCGTGTACTATTCAGCAGTGCGGGAAAGATTTTCGGAATTCATTGAAGAAACCAAGCCCCAACTATCCTTATGGATATAAGACGAAGAAAGCGCGGGTGGTACCCGCATTTACCATTCAAGGTACTATAACATTTACATCATTATGCACGATTTCTTTGATTAGAAATTACCAGATACGTGGTAAATATTTGTTTATGCTTATCTGTAATGTATTTTTAAATCGCTAATGCTATCCTTTGAAAGTACAAATGAGTTGAAATTGTTTTTTAAACTAGCGCTTATTTGACATATAGTAATTGTTCCTCGTTATCTACATGTCTTGCAGTATATAAGCTATCACTTGCTCGTTAAAAACAAGTATACCATGTGTTCTGTCACATAAATCTTGCAGTTAGAACTCTTAATCTCTAAAGAAACTTGAGTCCTCATTATATTATTTAAGATTTTTGTAATCAAGAAGAATAGTAAGGTCGACCTTTATTGAGACCAGACATTCATTATCATCAACACAGAAACTTATCATTACTGACTAACGATTGATATCAGAATAAGCTACCGTAAAACATCAACAGGCATTGCTTGCCGGTGCACTGCATGCACTTTATAAAGTGACCTTAAACTGGACTTGATTCCGTCGCCTTATTTTTTTCTTTTTGTTTTAAAATATTTTATTGTAATACAACAAATTTGTTACTCGAGTTTAATTTAAGTAGTTTTTCATTATATCAGTTTAAGCTTCCTCATCCTCAACTGTTGTTCAAAATTATGAACCTAATTATGACTGAACAATTATTACACATTAATATGCGGTAACCAATCTTTGTATATAAAATCTTTTAATTTTTTAATTTTTTTCCCGCAATACTTCAATCGTAAAAACGTGCAAATTAATAACTTAACATTCATTAATTCCCGTCATTGCCCTGGCATCCCATGAAAAGTCTTGATTTGGTTTTAATGAGATATATAACCGCTGCAAAAAAAAAAAACGTTCAAAAATCTCGGGAAATCTCGGTTAACATACATATAATACATACAGTCGAATATAGAATCTCCTCCTTTTTGAAGTCAGTTAAAAATGGAAGAATTGGTATCATTAAACTAAAATAAGTTATATTTTTCTCTATCATATAAAAACAAAACCAAATTGTTGGCATTTAATACCGACACACCTTTAATAAATTTTCCTATTTGCAATCCTATGGCAGAATCTTATTAAGTCACAAATAATATAAGGCCTATCTCACAAAAAGAGGCATTGGTATCTGAGCGTTTATAAAACAAATATAACTAGCTCGTCACCATCCATTTCAACTCCTAAAAGTGAAATCAAAATAATTTTGAAGCAGTCTCACAACCAGTATCTGATTAGGCAAAAGAGATATATACATATACATATCTTGCGCTTCAAAAGAGATATCCCCAAGTATTTTTACAAGAAAACCTTTTCGACACGATACCATCTGCCTTTATTCAAGTAAAGGGGTAAACTCGATATTATTTTTTATTTCAGAATGTAATTTGTGATCGAAAAAATTATATCAATATAGGCATTATTGAAATTGTTATTTTGTACTTTCCAGGAGGTTTGAATCATTCAAATATTTATTTTATCTATTCCTACCTACCTTGTAATTTAATATAAGCCAAGATAGCACCATTATCAAAAGGAACAAGGTTATGCAGTAAATATACATTCCCACATATATATTTACATACATACATACATACATACATACATACATACATACATCCATCCATCCATCTCACTCATGCCTGTATCTCCGAGGTAGTGTGGTAGGCAGTAGACAGATTAAATAACGCCCATACTTTGACTGGATTATAATTTAATCTAATTTAAGCAATAGGCAAGCCTATATCCGTCATCAGGCATTTTCTGTAATAAGATGGGTAAATTTAGAATATATTGACAGGAAATTGAGGATAAAAGGAGAAGGAAAGGGTATACCGCTTATAGATGATTGGGATGGGAGTATAAGAAATAGCTCAAGTAAGTCTATAACTGAAAGTCCGAGCCCTATAACTTAACATAAATATAAATGAAAATACGGGTAAAATGATAACCTGATCGTTGTAAGATATTTATGCCAGAACAAATAATATATATAATATTGTCCAATAAAAAAAAAAACAAAAAAGCACATCGCACCTTCGAACAAGGGCTTATTGAAGTTTTTCCATTTTTACAGGAGACCCATTTCAACATATTTTTTGAATTCAATATCTTCTTGGTCTGTTAATATTGCACTAAAGTAGTTCTTCTCTGCATGACATAACCCGTACACTATATTATTTTTAGGCATTTATTCACCTTCTATATGAGAAATATAATTATTTAATGTTTTGTTATAGCGATGCAAAAGAATACGATAGTAATTCCGCCTCCAAAGTGTGGTGTATTCGATCCTCTTCCATTGAAGCCGTCTATGTTCAGGAAGTGCTATCAACGAGGCGAGTTCCCCGTAGGCGTCGAGTTTACCAACTGTGGAAAGAGACTATCTTGGAAGGTGATCAATCTCACACCAATATGAACTCATCACCTGTTACAGTAAGATCATTTTTGAATAGCATGGGGAATTATTAAAGAAAATGGTGTGGTTTATGTGTATGTGTTAAAAAACGTGGGCTCGACCGGCCTCACACAAAACCGGTTGTGAAGCAACGCTTGCGTAATGTTATAGGTCGGTATCTAAGTACACCATAACAAAATACAATTTGATAGCGGAATTCGATCGATCTGCAAGAAAAAAGTTGGGTAAAAAAGTTTTTTCTTATAATGTATGTTTAAAATTGAAGAATAATCCCTTTTGTTTGTATGTGGCTGGTTTTTTATAAATATAGTATATTAAGCCCCCGCCCCGAACAAACATATCTTTGGCCACTCAGCAAAAATTGAGAGAGCTTGATTGGGAAGTGTTCATCCACATCCATTCACCATGTAGACCTGACCTTCCACCATCTGATTCACCTGTTTCGGTCTCTTAAGGTTAACATTAAGATAGGGTTATCAAAACTACTTGTCGCATTTCCTTGATCAAAAATCCCAAGATTTCTACAGCGACGGGGTAATCGAAGAAAAATGCACTTATATTATAAATAAATGTAATTAAGCTTTATAAATGTTTTTACTTGAATTTGTATATAAAATACGAAGGAACTTTTTCGCCGACCTTATATAAAGCTATACCCTGTGCTAAGCCTATTAGAGCGTACAAGCAACAAATATGTTTTTATTATGAACTAGAAAATCGCTTTCTGTGTATAAAAGTATACAACTTAGTAGATACCAATTGGGACTAATTAGGATTTTTAAACAGAAATGTTTTTTTTCTTTGCTTTGTTTCTGTTCTTGTTTTTTGTTTTTTTACCATCCTTGAGAGCTAAACAATTATAATGGATAAGAGATGATTCTAAACATAAAGTATTAATTACGTGTTGCTTACCCCAAGAGCACTGGAAAAAAATAGAAACGTATTTTTAACAAACAAGCTTTATATTTCTTTTTACTTTTACTATTTATTTCTCAGAAAATTTTAAACAATTCCTGAACAATTTTACCGCAGGCATCTAGTTGGGATTAATTTCATTGACATAAATAGAGTAAATCCAATGTCGTTTTAAATCTAAACAAACTCGTATTGAGACTTTATCTTAAGCTTTTACTTTTTATTATAATTTCAGAATATTTAATATGTCTTACAAACACATACATGTTTTCCAACATAGAGATATGTTATTCCAATGTTATACCAATGTAATTTATTTGACAAGTAGCAAAACATTTATTCATTTATCAGTATCTCTATCAATACATATAAGACTTACCTTATACAGGTGCCGATAGAAAAACTTGACTTCCATCACTACCTCCCAATGTTCTTCGATGGTCTTTCTGAATTTGACTACCCTTACAACTTCATTGTTGAAAAGGGTATCAACGATCTTATCATTAAGGGATCGTACAAGGTGTTACCTGTGGTGCCGCAACTGATTATTCCTATTAAAAGTAAGTATAACGATTTACTGCTCATTTTTGAAATAATTTGGAAGAAGAAAAATAAGTTATTTACCAAGTTAATGTTTTTTGTTTTTATATTTAGGGAGACTGATCACACCTGTCGCGCCCGTACGTACCTAAGCATGGCTCCACGATAAGAAAATGTTTTTTTTTTATAATATAGGGGGACAGACGAACAGACCTGACGGTAAGTGACAACCGACATGGTCCTTGGACACCTGTAGCTGAAAAGTCGTAAGTGCGCTGCCCGCCTTTGAGGGTGATGAGGGATATGAGGGTATGCTAGGAGGGGAAAGATGAGGATATGGGAAAAGGACTTGACTTCCGGAAGCCTCACTAATTTTGGGGATAGCACCGCAAGCGTTGCTTCACAACCGGTTTTCTGTGAGGCCGTTGCATCGCACTGGTCGAACCGGCCCATTTGTGCCTAAGCATGGCTCTACCATGTTTTCTTTAATCATGTTTGATATTTTTCAGTATTAGGGCAGAAATTTATAGACCGAAGGATCCATACGATCCCGAAATATATATATGCATTTTTTACCCACGACGGTATATGCGTTTGGGGTGAGAGGATGTTTGTTTTTTGCAAATCTGTGTTGCTATTTTTCTCGAAAACTACTAGTCCAATTTTGATGCAGTTTTCAGTTATGGGTTTGGGTTTGATTAGTGCATATTCTTAGATAGTAAACATTTGTTTGCGCAAAACCAAAACTACTAGTCCGGTTTTGATTCAGTTTCTGGTTGATTTGTGAGGGCTCTTAAATAGATTTTATCTTTTTACAATAACTTTCTAACCTTCGTGGATTCTTTCAAAATTTTGCTTTTCTTGTGTGATGATATCAAAGTGTGAGGAGTTAATCCTCTTTGCTTCAACTATAATTTATTTATCTATTGTACTAGTAATCCTTTACGTTCTGTAGCATAAAAGCTTACTAGTTAATAACGCACTAAAGTATTTGCATCGTCATAAAGAGCTTCACTACCAACAACCGCAGGAGAAATTTCCAGAGCTTCTTCATACGATACACCAACGATGACATAACATTTTTCATATTGCATTTTGTAGTCTGCATTAACTCTTAATATCTCGTTGCTAGGGCTTATTTAATCAGTTATGGTTCTATTTTATCAAAGCTTATTTTTCTTTACATCAAAGGGATTTCTGACGTCTGATATTAAATGCATGTTTCTACTTAGTTACAAATCTGTTTACTTTGTGAAAGCAGCCTTTTAAGCGCTAAATATTATATGATTTTGAACAAATTGAAATGTTTCCGAATAATATTATAAACCTTTACTGGTAGATAGATGTACACGGATTATAATGATTAAATTGCATTTCATCATCCCAAGTGTCGTTTTGTGAATTCGAATTTTTAATGAGATTGGATACCTTGAATAATTGTCTCTTGTAACAGCTATATTTTAATTAGTATTCCAAATATTTAATGTAATGGTTTAGTTGTCACGTCACCCACTTCCATACAGGTTGTGCTTGTTTTCGACTAAACTCGAAAAAGTTATAGTCTAAAAGTACGTCCATTCCATCGTCAATACCATTACTCTTTTAAAGAGACAACACCTGCACTAGGAATGATTCATGTATGTCCATTGTTTGTATATTTGTAAAGATACAAACATACGAATAACAGATACATCAAAAATTCATACTGAGAACAACCATTTGTCTATCACACTTATTTTTGTTCCGTGTGGAAATTGAACCCATGACCTCCGGTTCAGGAGTCTGGGTCACTAACCACTAGACCAATAGGCCACTTGCATCATTTTGTTTCCCACTTGAAGCCACAAAACAAACACAGTTTATACATACGTATATTATATGGGGGTTACATCTATTACCAAAAATATTTACAGTATTACTTGGGGAAAACTCGACTAATATAACGCAAAACCCGAAAATCTTTGATAAATTCAAATTCTCAACTCAAAACTTAAACTCTTGTGTCTGACACAAGAAGATCTTAACCGTAGGTATGGTTTTAGTAATCGATTATGACGTTTGATTTTGACGTTTGTTGCGAAAACCGTTATCCTCTACGAAATTATTTAATACTGATTCCCAATGGCAATTTTTATTTTACTACTTTATAAAAAATGCTGCAAATTCCTTACTTAAGTATTCAATTCTGTAGCCCTGGGTCAGATTTCAGGATGAGTAACAGCACTTAGTCTGAAAACAACCTATTAGGGGGGACAAAAGTTCCCAAAATGAGAATATAAAATTTACATATGTTCAGTTGATGGTTAAAATAACAGATGCTACAGATATATCTATGTAATATCTCTTTTTTTTTAAATTGCTTAATAGTAATTTAACCTTCATCGACAGATGCATTAGCAACAAAACATCCGCATGTCCTCTGCCATGCACTCAAGTGCATCCAGATGTTAGTCTCCGGATGTGACCGCGTCGGTGAAGCCCTTGTACCGTACTACAGGCAGATACTGCCAACACTTAATCTTTTTAAAGGCAAAAACCGTAAGTTTTCATGTTTTATCACTTTATAATTACAGAACAATATTTACATTACATTTATTTATATTACATTTATTAATGATAAATATAACAATAAGGAAACATTTTGCTTATTACATGGCAGGAATATCAAATTTGTTATTAATGATGTTTAAAATACGTTCTTGCTTGTAAAAATGTTCAGTGTTATTTACATGAACTCTCAAGCAAGAACACTTCAGGCTTCGATTTATTTTATATCTTTGTTCCAAGTATTATGTATTGAATGCAATTATGCTTTCGTAGATTAATACAGGATTAAATCCGTAGCTCAAGTCACTCTGGTCTCGTTTTAATTACTTTGTTGTCGTTATAACAAATAAATTTAACATCCACCAAAATAGTGTTTATAACACCACTCTAAAATAAAACAACACCAAATTAACATCCAATTAAAATACCCGTGCACATAACCTAAACGTTTAGACAATATTACAACAAAGCAGAGGAAACCACAATTTGAACCTTTTTGCTCATATATTTGTCGAAACCAGGGGGACTACGATAATGACGAACAATTTACAAAACATTAGCCTCAGGTAGACAGCGAGACACAAAACGACACGCCTCAGCCACAACTATTTGCTGACGAGAGGAAAGTTGACGAACAAACTCGCGATTTAATTATCGTTGCTACTTCAATTACGCACGAGAAAATATCGTAAGTTATAAATTATTCCGGAAAGACATATTCATTTTAGTTTTTAATTGTAGATCATGAAAAAGCATATACAGACTAAAGTCTATCAGATACTTTTCAGTATAAATATCGTTGTATTTCCATATAATTATGATTATGCCATTATTAACACATCCTGATCCATCCTGTGAACGCAAATCCGAAACGTAGTCGCCGGTGTGAAACGGTAACAAAAAGCCTGTGAGGAACTCAGTAACAATGCGGTGTTGGTGTCAACTGGCGGTGAGCCCGGCCGTCACACGCGAACACCCGTACACCCGAAAACAGACGAAATTTCACGCCACATGTAATTAATCTACTCGGATGCCCCGACAAGTCTATTAGGTTGAAAACAATATCTTCCTCGCTCGCACTTCACGTGTCAATTAGGTGAGCATGATTGATGACGCAACTGATGACGCAAATCTGGTGTAGCCTCCGTTGTAAAATTAGGTTTTGAATTTTCAGAGAAAAAATGAATTTTGTTTACATTAAAGGGTATGAAGAAAATATGTTTATTGTTTTGTGTTGTTTATTTTATATATATTGAGTATCATTTTTCATAAAATTGACTGACTATACTACTGACTGACTAATCAACTGGAAGCCTTCCAACTTAAGGGCGAGATTTAGAGTTTTGGGACAAATGCCTTTTATGATAAAGGCAACCGATAACAAAGGATCTTTGTCAATTCCACTCTGAAGCGGGTTAAAATGGCAACGTCTATGGGAAAACATGATTCCTTGGGATCAATTTACAGTGTCTAGTTGACAATTAAAGTAAAACGTCAATAATGCGACAGTAAAACGAAAATTGATATCAGTTCTAAAACAAGAAAGAATCCTGTGTGCTAACTAACTATGTATATAGCAGTTATTCCGGCCGCTTTGGATGTCCAGAAAAGTAAATTAAAGAATTGAAATTCGAAATCAACATCCCAAATTCTGAAGTAAAAAGTTTGTAATTTGTTTAATGTTTAATTATTGTGTGGTTAAATAATAAAACGCGTTTTGTCCATTCTAAATGCAAAATTGGTAAATAATAAAAAATACGTTTTTGGCTATAGGTTTTTCAGTTAGCACTACAGTTTGTATGTACATATGTTGTTACAAAAATATAGAAAAAAAATATAGATTAATCAAACTACAAAATCAAAATGTCAATTCTTGATTTAAATATAATATTGAAACGACCGGTACGTTTTAACTCAAGACCACTTTTCGTGTATTGATCCACTTCAGTCTTGTTTATAGTCTAGGTTTAGGTTAGATCATCGAATAATGAAATAAAGATATACATATTATTATTAGTTTTTGAAATATTTGACAGGTAATCTTGGCGCTGGCATCGATCACACGGCTTCTCGTGGTGAAAACGTGGCCGATCTTATAGAAGAGACTTTGCAAATGCTGGAGAGATTTGGCGGGCCCGATGCATTCATCAATATCAAATACATGATACCAACATACGAATCATGTGTACTCAACTAGCCGCTCAGAAATGTATTGACTTTTATCTTAATTCTACATATGTTTTAATATGATGAATATTGTGTAAGATTCGAATCTCATATCGTTGGCTTAGCTATTAGAACGCGTAACTCTACTAAGCCAAATTCTAATGCCGAGGTTTTTTTTTTCATATTTAAGTAAATAGCTAAATTAGATTAATGTATTAACATAAGTGAGTCAAGAATCTGATTGTTTTCCTTTTTAAGATTCTTTAAGGATTACTCTTTTACGACGTTTACTTTACGAAGTTTTATAAGAGGACCGACGAAATCATTTTAAAATGAACTGATTTAACAATAATCAGATGAACTCATAAAAACACGAACAGTGCATTATATTTTTAGCTTTATTCAATTAGTCTCGCTTTTTATTAGATAATTTTTCATTTTTTTTTAGACTTTCTGAAAGATACTACAATGTTGCAATTCATGTGATTATGATATTATAGAACAAATTTTAAGTTTTATGAGATACTTGACTTTGGTATGATATTAAATATACAAGATATTAACAGAATGTTTGTGGATTTTTTAACTGTTACTATGTGTATAATGCATAAAATGTAGTGCGCGGCTAAAGGCTTAGAAGTAATTTTTAACTATTACTAGTAGCAATATATAAAATTCAAGTGTAATTGTGACTTACACCCAGAACCCCACAAGCTATTAATTTAAAATAAGTAAACGTGGTTAGAAGACAAAGTACTATGCCACGAATGAATTAAAATACCTCCCATTCCAATTAATGGTGAACACAATTCAACTTCAGCATAAACATTTTTCAACTGTCTGTCTTAATATTGGTGTCTATTGTATTAAGTCTTAAAATATGTTAAACTGCCTAATAAAAATAATTATTTATTTATTCATTAATATGTTTGAAACTATTCTACTGAATCTTGTTGGACTCGGTATGTTTGTATTTTGTTATTTTGTTACGTTTAATAAATTATTAGCTTTCTGTGATAATCGTCTTTCATTTTATTACTATTATTTGAATTTCAATAAATTTACATAGCTATTTATTTAAAAGATCTAAATAGTATTCCATTTTGTATTTTTGAATAAAAACATGTTTTAATTCAGAATATAAACAAGTTCTCAGCCTCAGGAGTAGAATAATATAGATTTAGATGGAAGCAGTCGGTCTCTAATCATTATTATTGTCATGATCAACCAAGCATTGTCCACTGCTGGACATAGGTCTCTTTTAATGAATGCCACTGAGCTCAATCGTCAGCTCTTCTCATCAAATTTTTCATCATTACACCTCTTTTTTTTTTCCGTGTGGGAGCCCCCTGGGGCCGTCATCCTGCCGGGATCTGCGGTAGGATGATGTGTTAGAATCGGACCAACTGAAACAACATGGTGAACGCTTTATTAAGACGTCCGGATCCATCCAGGCACGTGCCCGCAAAAGTACTGACCCCACCTTCTTAAAACTCTCAATTAAGCGGTGTCTAGGCACACAAGACGTCGTCGTCGAAGATGGAAAGGAGAACCTGTCCCGACCACTCGTGACCACACTCAGACCGGCATAAGGCCCTGGAAAGCGCGTCTCTTTGGATCCGAGTGGAGGTCATCCTCCCAGTCTTCCTTCTGCGAGATGAGATCCTCAGAATAGTTGGCGACTGCCGTAAATCTTTTGTAATTGCCAGCCATGGAGCATATGATGGCCGGTAACGAGAGATCCTCTCCGATGACTGCTATGAGGGCCTAACGCTGTGACGCCCAAGCGGGACAAATCGCGAGGGGACGTATAAATAAAACGTCCCAGGCCCTTGATGAGCTTGAAAGTTTTCTCGCGAGGGAAGGAAGGTCATCTCGAAGGGTCCAGTCATACCCCATATACTCCAGGTGCTGTGGCACCCAGCGTTGGCGGAGAACTTTCCTAATGCAGCTAAATGGACTATTGAATGCGTTGGCAATGTCCAACGACACCGCCACTAGCTCGCTGCCACAACTCACTGCTTATTCAGTCACGGACCTATGACGCAACACAGCACCGGTCATTGAACGAACAGCTCGGAAACCGAATTAGACGTCCGAAAAATCAGGGCCGACCTCGTCCAGGTGCCGGTCGATGCGGGCAGAGAGTACCCTCTCAAACAGTTCACCCATCTCGTCCAGCAGCACTTTGGATCTATAGAACGCGACCGGATCAGTAGACCCTTTCCCCTTACTTAAAAGGACCAGCTTCCCGCTTTTTCAACAGTCAGGAAAGCGTCTGCCATATGGAAAGCATCATTCCAACAGGCCCAAGGTATTTAACACTAAGTTTTACTAGATGCTTTATTAGATCTCTACTCCATGACTCATCTTCCTCAGCGGGTATTGTATATCTCAGTAATAGGAACAGCATACCAATCCCATTTAATTGTTCCTCGATTTTGGAAGTTTCGTCACCATATAAAAGTCGCAGCACTATTAGCATAATTTTAAATCTGTTTATTAAGCCGGTTGTCTAGTGTGTTTCACTTTCATTATCATTTCAGCCATAGCACGTCCACCCTTGTACATAGAACTCCCTCAATGACTTCCAAGAATACTGGTTGGTAGCGGCTTGCATTCACTCACGACCTGCAATTTTTATACGGTCATCTATATACTTAGTTGTTGCCATTCTACGTTGCGCTTCTTTGTCTATTATATGATGGTATCATATGTACCTGTATGCAGAACAAACTATCTGTATAAATAAAAAAATTGCCATTTACTAAGTTGGTATGCCTATAAATAAATAAATATCCCCAATAATACAAATATTCATAAAAAATTTAATACATCGGCAACATATTAATAATATAATATAACACAGTTTTCACTAGAAACATTTCAGCAATAATTATACATCGATGAAGTTGTGCCGCTAGGGAGGTCACAGTCAATATTTAGATCAGCCAGGCCGAAGCAATTTACAATGTGCGAACCATACGCAGAGGGTGCTATGTATTCATGCAATTTGCATGTACTGCCTCAGTTTGGAGTGAAACATACATGTGATGCAAGATTATATGTATATAGTTGATTTGAATTTGATGGGCTTGGATTTTGATGTGATGTTGTGACTGGTTATGTTACAAACCAGTTAGGTTGTTATTGCGGAAAATGGGTATACCTTTTATATTAATCCTAAAATGGTAACATTATCAGTAAAAGAAGAACCAGAAAAACCAGTTCGACAATACTTATCTTTTGACCTATGGAAGAGACATTTGTAAAGCATAGATGATGATGTAACGTAATTTTAATACTATATGTAAATGTTATAAACTCACACAAAATGAAAGTAATGCATATATGTACGTTCTCCACATATAACAATTACATTTGAAACAAAAATAACGACATATTTACATTATATATATTTTTTATAATATTTTATATTTCTAGTCACTTTAACAACCCTATAACATAAAGATTATATATTACTATTTATATGTCCATAACTAGCGTTAGTCTCACAACATATGTACATACATACATATATAGGCCTAATAATAGGTCAACATCTCAGTTGGTTACCTCATATTGAATATGTCTCTAATAATCTAAGATTTAGTAGGGCATATAAACAACCCTTTAATACATTGAGAATAATGTATATAACGCTTTAATATGTAAAACTAACATAATCATGTGTACAGAGGCTGCAGAGCATCCTTAACAGTATTAATTACACCTAAAAATTTATATCTAAGGATATTGATAGCGACTTGTTTAGACAATGTCGAGTTGTATCTGTATTTGATGGAATCGCTCTGCAAATAGTATTACGACCCAGCCATATTGATCCCATACTGATTAACCCCAGCCTACTGATCCCTAAATGCAGAAATGGTAACCTGTAAAAACTGTGAAAGTAAGTTGCGATTGTACTCCCAAATTACGTTCATCAATCAACGCTGACGTGGGAGTACATGTTTTATACATTTAGAAATATACCAGTAAATAGTCTGAAGACATTATAAATGTAAGTGTACTAAATATTGTCTCAGATGACAGTACAAAAATAGTTTTAAGTCAAACAAGACCTATTTACTCGAAAATACTAATTTACTACAAAGCACTCAACCCAAAAGGGTCTCGAATAAAATGTTGAAAATAAATACAAGATGAAGCAACTCTGCAATATCGGGTAAGGCCATATGAGATACGTGACGTCAAAGCTACATAGGACACTTTTGGTGCTCTTGTAGCGATATGACGAGGACTGGCGCTCTTACCCTTTACTAACTCACGCTTTGAGTTCTAAGCGTTATGAAACTGTTCCTTGATATTATGAAATTTGTATGGCTTGTTCAGTTATGAAGAAAAAATTGCTTGGCAACGCAGGCTTTCACTTGTCGAGTTTTTTATTTGGAACAATAGTGCATTTCAAAAAAAAATAATTAAGTGCTGTTTGATTTTTTTCAAGATTTTTATTACTTTTTAAATATTCCCACGGTACGACGACTAAGTGGAAAGCTATAAAGGGGGGCGTTTAGTTTTTTAAACAATCAAAAGCATTATGAAAACATTAATTAATTCTTATACAAGTTAAAGCAAGTAATAAGAAGGGTTGTTCTCGTATCTGAACATGCCATCCGGATACAGCAGTAACTTTTCACTCATTCCGTCAATTAAACTTATTTTTGATTGTTAAAGTGTTGTGCTAAATGTACATATTTCAAATTCAAATTCAGAATCACCGAATCACATAAATTTTTGCACCGTATTGAAGTTTCTGAAGGGTGAACTGACTAGACGCAGCTTGACTAGACACCACCTAACTCCTAAAACATCTGAACCTCACAGAAAACTGTAGGTAATGACCGATCCTTGCCAGTAATATTATTATGCCGAATGTTATTGCCGAAACTTTAAAACCCTAAAGAGATTCGCGACATCATAAACGATGTGTAAGATAAAAAACTTGTAATTATATAAAAAGCTCATTTTCTGTACAATAATTAAACACTGAAAACTAGTAAAATAGTTTTGGAGCGCAGTCTTCACGAAAATTACCCCTTGATTGCTGCGAAGATAAATTATTCGTGTCTGTAGATACTTGTGTTAAAGACACTGGCTTGCTGGATGAGATAACACTATTCAGCCAATAAACACAATTTACTAAATTCATAACTTTTCTAATTCTTTTAAGATGTTAACCATAACCTGTCATAATCCAATATACATTTTTAATTTCGTGAGCATTTACTAATAATTATTTGAGGAAAGAATTGGCAACAACAAAAAATAAGTAATGACAATGTATGCTTACACATAAATACTTTAACTACTTTTCACAGTACGGCTAAATGTGGTACATTTAACTAAAGTCACATCCAGTGTATAAGGATCTGTGTGCCTCTGTTATAAATGTTAAGGGGCTAAAAAGGTGTCGCCGTGAATCCAGACCGCGTCTGCAGCGAACTGATAAATATACTCCTAAGACGGTCGGTCTTTGTCCCATTTATATCAATATACGTTTACTTATACGCGAGAATTCTGATGGAACTTATCATTCATAACGTTGACGTTAACGTTTTGTTTCAAAATTGAGTTATTGGAGTCTGTAATTTTAAGGTTAAATATTTACTGTATCAATTTTGTTTATTAAATCCTTCTGGTTTTCATAAAAATTAAAATACAGTACATAAATATTCTATCCTATTGTGACCAGCTTACACCATCATATACAGACATACAGCATATCTAAAAAGTAGAAGGACTTTTTATAAATACATACGTTAACACCGAATATTAATAAATTTGTCAAACTTTGTAACTTATCGGCGCACTAGCGTATAGTTTGTTGTTTTAACAAATCGGGAAACCGGTTGCTTAAAATAGAATAGAATATACCAAACTTTACTGTACACCATTAATATATAGCATATAGTAAGTATGTACTATATACAAAAATGATTAATGCAAAGAGCAATTATGCTTCATTGCAATCTCTGCCAGACAACCTTAGAATGGACGACATTTTTATGATGTAAAAAAAGCCATGGATAGTTTTGGTGTGAGAATAAAATAATAATCATAATATAATGATAATAAAGATATATAGTATTTCATTCAAGCGAAAGCTTTAACTAGGTACATTATACATACCCTTAAATATTACTGATAATACAAGCAGATACATTTCATAACATAGCCGCTAGCAAAGCCTTAACGAAATTAAGCAATTTTATTCTTAATATTGTATTCTAAAATACTGCAAGGTAGTACAAATTCAAGAACCATTTGAATTAAAAACCGATCCCAATGTCACAATTAAGCAGCATTAACTATTAAATATTGAAAGATAAATTCTTATTAGACTCACGTATTGGCCTTAAGAATAAAGATCCTGAAGAAGAATATAACATTCCAAAGAATGCATTGTTTATTTAATTGACATAAAGTGTATGCAGATGTTTAATTAAGATCACCTTTCAATGTTGTTCTTTTGCAAATGTGTCAATTAGACTATACCGGTTGCCATATAAAGTGAGAAAATATATACATATGTATATCCCTTTAGTAATCTCTCGATTCAGAAGCTTTTCAGAGCAGTAAAATAAAAATGGTTTTAAAAATCTTACCTTTTGCACATACAGATAAAACAAATTTAAAGTCCAGACAGAATTATCTCTTTTTTCATGATCCGATTTCGTACCGGTGTCCTTTAATGAGGACATAATGATGAAGAATATGATGCTGCAGTCGCTCCCTGATATTAATCGGCGCAATTTTTCTCCAGGCGCCTTTTAGCGACGGCTGGAACATTTTGTTACTTTCTTTCCTTTGGCTCTGACTGTTTGGTTCAGTGAGCTCAGTTATAAGAATGCTACTGTGATATTATTTCATTATTATCTTATTGCTTAAACAAAAAAAAACTACAGAGAGAATAATAATATAATGAGAAACTAAATATGGATATTGACTGTTGATTTCATTAAAACTTCTAAATTAAAGTTAAACAGCGGGTGCCATATAAACATCCTCTATATACACTGAATAGTAAGTAATTGATTTTTTAAGATACGCCGTTGATAAACGAACTGATTCTAAGAAACTTAATTTTCTAGAATCAAATCATAAAGTTTGTACCTAAAATAGCTTGGCTTACACGTGGACAATGCTTACCTAAGCGTTGCACGCTAGCTAGATATAGTATCCATTTTTGTTGTGATAAATTAATTTTAAAATACCCTATGGGTAGGTAGGTAGGTAACCTATAAATTTAGCTCACGTTAAAACATGATCCCATTGTTGAAAGATTGAAGAAATGCGTTCAACCGAAATGCATGCAAAAATACCAACACAAATTATTCCGGAAAAATCTCCTGAACACACTCCAATCAAATTATGATACTCGAATTTCAACGCTTGAATTCATTCAATTTGATATGTTGCGAGAAAATAAATACGAAAACCACGTTTTACGTTCGTTGTGGATACACTACAGTTAGATTGAAATGTAAATATTAAAGGTTTATTAAAATCCAAAGAGCTGTCACGTTGTTGCAATTGTTTACTTTTAATCACAGTTACAAATTATATCATTATTATATATTTATAGTGGGAGAGCCATGCTTAAGCACGAATAGGCCGGCCTGAGTCCCAACTCCCACTCTCTTCTAATCTACCCATTATATTTTTTCAACTATCGTGTTTCTCTCTTCTATCTATGTAAATAGTTTTTTTTTGTATTTTACGACCAGATGGGTCACTTGATGGTAAATGACTACTACTATTACCCCGCTCACGGATACTTGCAACTTAGGAGTTACAAGTGTATTGCCGAATTTTGACTTCTAACTAATCCATGATAACTTTACTTATTCCGTTACCATAGCAAATCAACTACATTAATCCTTCGCAGCGTGTGGAACTTCATCAACCACTTCAAGTGTGATTTGATTGTGATGATCAATTTACATTAATATATTGTAATGCTTAGATTCTACTCCACCGTGAATCACACGGCACCAATTAATTTAATGACATTATTACGAATCCAAAAAAAAAAAAAAACGAACAACACCTTTTAGAGTAGAAAAAATAATTAAGAAACTGCCTCAGATGTTTACCATCAATTTGGTATTTTTCTATCGAGTTTTCTGCGCTACGTAAACAAATTTGCAGGTTTTAATCTTGTTTCTTTTTAGGGTACCATAAGCTTTATTTGCTTCTTTGAAGAATTATTTTGTTTGGTTTTGACGTTGAAATGATTGGAACTGTATTGAAGTGGCGTTTAAATTAAAAATTGAAGTAAATAAAGGTAGAGTAATGTGGCTTTGGCTTCGTTTGTTATATTCTACAAAGCCAAGTTATGTACTTGAATCTAAATTTCCTAATAGTTTAGAATTCAGTAAGGAGTTATATAAGCCATAAATCTTGGACAGTAACTATCTGTGTTATAAATATCCAGAAAATCAGGATTAATGTGTTTTTGTATAATCTACGTTTATCTTAACTTTGAGCACTTTGTATCTAAACTATATATATATTTATTTCAATATTACAGGAGGACAGACGAGCAGTCGGGTCACATGATGGTAAGTGACAACCTCCGTCTACGGATACTTGCAACTCAAGAGTCGTAAGTGTGCTGACCGCCTTTGAGGGCAATGAGAAAAAAAAAAGAGAAGAGGAGAAAGGGGAGAGAGGGAGTTGGCCCTCCGAATACCTCACAAATTTTAACACTGGTTTTCGTAATGCACCGGTTGAACAGGTGAATTCATACCTAAGCATGGCTCTACGACGATAGTATATTATTTATTTTATTTTTATTTCAAACTTTATGCACAAGATGTTATAGGCATTCTCTGTCAGTCTACCTTTGGGTGATGCAGAAATGTATGACGTAGGAGCGAAATGTTTAGATTAAAATAATTCTAAACACGGTATTACCCCTACAGATCACCACTTCACCGGAGCTAAAAGTGAATGCATAAGTCAGTCAGACTTAAACCAAAGAGAACCACACGGAGTTCCATCTCAAGTTGTGTAAACCCAGGATAACCCTGAAGACCATGGCCGTCTGATCATCAGGTGGCTGTAGAGTTGGGGAGTTATTATACCGTTCCAAATCGGAAATGCCTGCTTCTGCAAGGGTAAACGGTGGCTCAATCTATTAAGTCAAGATTGGCGATCATACTAGTAGAAGACGGAGATCACTCTACACCCTCTAACACCCATTGCTTTTCTGCGGAACTATGTCCTCACCCAGTCACGTTATACGGCCTTTTTGGTTCAGTAAACATGAAATAATTGTTAAAAAATGTATAAAACCCGACTGCATTACATAAAAAGCCACCACCACACATGTCGACATTCATCATACCGTCTAGGTTCTAGGGCCAAAGAAATATACATATATACACTCAAAAACATAACGATCTTTGCACAGTCGGGTAAAAAATTAATTAAATTACGATACATCTCTGATATATTATTTGTACGGAACTTTCACAAATAGCAGTTTATATATTTTTATTATAAGAAAGCAGAACTGAATGCCTCGCTAATTGAATTGCTATGCGAGTGCACAATTTTCTTTTGATAAATCTTTTATAAGCGTGTGCATTGAATATTTGTTCCTAGGACCGACCGACGACGGGCGCGGTTGATAATGTGTCTTCTTTTTTATATAATGCATTCCTTGAAAATTAGTAACGAGTTTTTGTTCATTAGGTAATTGCTTTTTTTTTTCATTTTATTTAACTTAAGATTACGAAACCTGAGATTTAATTATTTCAATGCGTTTAACGTAAGTATATGATAAGGTCCTTTTCAAATCTAAGTAGGTATTAGTCGCTTATGTACAGTGGCGACACAAATTGGTAAATTTGAATATTGTAAAATCATAGAAAAAATAAATATATTATTGGATTTACTTACAACAATGTTCATAACTAAGAAACCCTACGCAAAGGATTTTTATTGTTAATCAAAAATTAGCTATAGAATTCTAGACTAAAGCCTTTAGTTAACCATGAAACCCTTTTATATTGAGATTATCATTAGTTAAAATAAAACAGAAAATCCAGGGACGTTTTAACAAGCACGGCAATAAAGGCCGGTGCAACATGGCTACAAATAAATCGTGGCGGCACCAAGGTATCTGCCACTTAAAGTGGCCGCCTGTTACAATGTATCGTGTTGCAATGAGCGTTCGTTCCTGTAATGGTTGGTATTAACTTTGATATGTGTCTTTATTACGTTTTAGAGTTTATAAAATAGCTCGTGGGCTTGGTTTTACAAAGTTTCGTTGATATTGCCCGGCTAAGGTTAAATACAAAATTATTACATTGATAATAATCTAGAGGAAACTGCTCTCTCGCCACGTAGATAAATGTTAGAGCTTTTCTATATTTTTCATATGAAACTATACACATAACATTAAAACAGCTTCGTTATTTGTGGCATGGATCCTAGTGATCATCATGGTCAATTAATTGATATGATAATACAAATAAACTAGCCATAGGTATAAAAAATATATTAATATTTAAATTTTGCCAATTTTGTGAGATGAATAATAATTATTAAAGAATAAAATTCTATTTACAAGTTGTAGTGAATACAGTTTACAATTACAGTTGAATATTTGTTACAATTCGGTGTAAAGGTCTACCACTTTTAGACTATTTTACAGCATCGCCTAGACAAATTTCAGAGTGAGATAAGAAAGAAACAGGACAAAGGCGGCATTACTGCGGTTTGTGGCTCTTAATGCGGATTATGGAGGGAACGAATGACGGGGTCGATGTGACCGCGCTTAGTCGCGAGATAATAGAGATTAAACAAATTTTGTGGCTACGGTGTGATTGCGGTTTTAGAGTTTTAGCTTCTTTAAAATGTGCTGCTTTTGGAAAATTTGTTTTCAGTTATAGTTTAATACTTGCATAATTGGTTTATTAGTACACATCAACAATATGTATTTATACAATACAGTGAGTTTATAAAAAAGGTTTTATTATTTCAATGGAAATCTAATGGAACCACCACATTGGATGAGTGTAGAACTACAGGGCACAGCTTATATATTGTACTTCGTAATCGTTACACCATAAAAACTCCGTGTATCAAGTTACAACAATAAGAAGATACCACTGACAAGACTGTTGAGTTTGATACAAAACAATATTTTGGACTTTTCATGCTTTTACCGAAACGCTCAAAGCATAATTTCCCCATTTCGTCATACATACCATTACTCTCAAGAAACAGCCTTAACAACTAAAATCAAACGCACGGAAGGGTAAAAGCACCGTTTATCGTCCGTGTTTAATTATTGTACATTGCGCCCTGTCACCGTGACTTGTCTATTGATTTACTGTCAAACACATGATCGGTTACCGTCCGCATTAGTTGTTTCGTCGCTTTGTGCTCGCTGTATCGTAGTAATTCTCTAATAATTGCTATGGGATATATAATTGTGTAGTAGCGTCTAAAATTTGCATTCATCACCATATACAGTAGTAGCATCACGCTAAACATTTTCTCTACAGAACTTGAAGAGATACAAAATAGTATTCATAATGGCAAATTCTCGCGCAAATTATTTCCACTAAATATCGCTATTTTATCTATCTTCCGTCTGCAAAGGCAAGGGAGTGTGGATAGGAGGGGTTGGGCCTCTGTAACCTCAATCACGCGGTGTAACAGAACGCAAGCATGGACCATCGGTTGTTAAACCGGTTTTCTGTGAGACCGTGGTATTACGATAGTCGAGCTGGCCCATGTCTCTCCCACGTCAACATATTTATAGATTGTTGAACATACAACGTGAACATGTTCGTTTAATCTATTTACACGTACCCGTGTAGTCTAATTGTATAGAAGTATATTTGTTTTTGCTTCGCTCATATTCGAGCAAGTACTTTAGATATCATTATAACCTCAATTTTCACTTTTTGAAATCCATTCAATTCAATCCATTTTTGACCAAAAGATCATACAAGCCAGGAGTGGGTGTACGCTCTTAGAAACGGTATGAAAGTGACGTCACAGCAGCATCATACGCCTTATTAAAAATGTAATATATCCGAAAGCATATTACTTATCAAAAAATAATTTCACACAATTTTTTTTTTCTTAAAATAGGATGTACTTTCCTATACGCCTTTGCCGGAATGTTCTTTTTCTTTCAATATTATACAGTATTCTTTTTCATCCTCATACTCCCACTTGTCTTAAGGAACGTATTGAGTTCCTCAACAACTCACATTACAGGGGCCTGAGATCATCACAAAATTTACAGCAAAAAATCCCGCAGCACTCCACTCAGTTTCCAGACAAGTCTTTTACGTTGCAATCGGTTAGACTATGGAACAACTTGCCTGTTACTATCCGACAAGCCAAAGCTTCTGACGTATTAAAAAAAACAAGTTAAAAACTATTCGTTATCTCTATAATGACTGATCTATATTATTGTGTTTATATATATATGTGTGTGGGTGTGTGTGTATGTTAATACATACACACGCTTTTACTTATATTGTAACTTATAATAAATACATATATACCTACCTAAGGTATATATGTATTTATTATAAGTAACCTTATTTGTTATTTATATTAGTACACCACAGGCTACCCCAATACTTTATAACAATATCTACGGATATTATAATACAGTAATAAGAAGCAAGGTTGTCTGTAAGAGATCGCCGTGTGTGATAAGACCGCTTATTGTTATACCTAACTGTTTGTGACATGTTTTCTATATATGTATAAAAGCGGTACAATTAAGAATTAAATGAATAAATAAATACTATAAAGTAAAAATATAAAATTAGTAATACTGTCAATTATGAGAGACGGCTTCTCTATCAAGTATCTTGCGATATTATAGCAATAAATAATAATATCTGATTATATATTTTTAAGCAGCTGCACTCAGAAATGATTAAGGGCTCTTTAATTATATACCTATAGTACAGAGTATCTAATAGGCGACCAGGTCTGCCGGGGTGCACAGGGACTTCCTTTCAAGGGTACACCTGCGACAAGGCAAAAACTATGTGATGGAAAACCGTGTGGTTTTAGTCGGTTCGAGTCCGACATACCGTCCTACTGTTCTTGGTGATTACCCCTGGGGGTTTACACACGTTAAAAATAAATGTAAATACTATCTATATATAATGTACCCGTGCATACAAAAATAACTATAACGTTTTTCTTCTCAATCTTACATTATTTAACTCCCATATGGGTAAAGTCCCACACGTGTCGAGGCTGTGTTTCCGCCGCTGAGCAGAGCCTCAAGATGAACGAATCCCCACTACTCATATCGCGTGGAAAACACAACGTGACGTAAGATCTATTTATTTTTTCTTTTCAGTTTTATATCTAAAGTGAAATTATTATAAGTTGAAAGGTTTGGTAAAGATTTTCTCCGTTTGAAAAAAAAAGAAATATTTATATGGAATATAAAAATACAGTACAAACAGATATAATTTTTAGGGCAAGTTTACTACAAGTAATAGATTACGTTTTATGACATAGTGTCTTAACAATCTATACGAAGTTGAAAATTAAACAACTTTGATCGATAAGTAAAGACGAACCAAATTTCGTTTTAAAAAAAGTAGACTTGTAACGGTCATTTACAGCAATAAACTTTTTAATTATAAGTAAAGTAGTCAATCCAGTTTCTTGTTATGTTAATATTTTTATGCTATTCAGTTTTTCATAATGAAAACCTTAGGTTGTCAATTGAAGAAAGAATATAATGGAGATTGATTGAGAGCTTCCAATACTTCTGTAGTTGGTAGGAACTTAAACACGCCAGTAAATCTTTGAGATTGATCTCAAGAAGAATGTTGTGTTGAAATGTTTTAACGAAATTCATCTCGACATTCATTTGATTTCCTATTTCCTAAAGTCCATATCTAAAAAATAAAGGAACTGACACAAGCCGTTTACAGTCAATAAACATAGGTACAATCTTTCCAATAAAATTTCAAATCTTATTCCATCGCTGCGATGCAATTTTCAGTCTTAACACCTCAGTACGTTTCGTCGATACAATTACCTAGAAAAGGCAAGTTGAAATTGTTAGTGACATCTAAGTTGGTTCCAATATTTTCTTTAGCATCGCAGGATCGATGACATCGCTTCAGTGGAACTAAGTAATGATAGCTAGAAAATAACTGTTGCAGTTTGCGATTTGTTACTACGAGTTCACATGATCTCAAATAAATTTAATTGTCCCTTTTAAATCTTTGGATTTGCAAGCTTTGGGCGTATCATCATTATACTTTTTACTATTAATTTTTATGTATGATTACGTATGTGTATGTAGGTAATTAAATATGTATATTTTTGTATGTGTATTTTTTTATATTAGTCTACTAAAGTGACTCCACTTTTCCTGATGGAAAACAATAAGTGGAGTCACAGAGTGTTCGTCACCATCCTCATTGCATGTCTAGTCAATGCAGCATGGTGACCCACACTATGGCGGCCTGGTGTATAACTCTTATATCGACTCCTAATATTGTACACCTCCTGTTTCTGTTTGTGTTTCTATTTTATAAAGTTCAAAGAAGAGGAAGAGGCCTATGTCCAGCAGTGGACTATTACAAGCTGATGATGATCATGATGATAATGATGAAACAAAGAGACATGTTAATTGAGTCAATATATACTAGGTTTTTTCGAGGCATAGAATTGTTTGGAAAATCCACAAATTCAGTACCTAAAAACCTTAAAACTTAGAAATTCCTCTGTATCCTGCGTTGATCCGTAGAGTAATTTACCATAACATCATCAAATTTACTTCTGGTAAAGTAAATTTGATCACTATGTAATAATTGAATCGTCGAGAACCATTACTTCTATTTAATAGAAATGTTTTCAATGCTCCGTAGTTCGCTGTGTAGTTCGACTTTTATTCTAAAATATAAAGTAAAGTTTATAAAAGATTTAACAAGCCGTCCGTGGATATGCCTGAAAACTTTAACTAAGCACTAGTGAGCAAGTACGTGTCGATGGATATCGATGTTACAGATTGTTTACTTTGATAGCTTACAGAATATTGTAAATATCAGTATGTAGAGGGAAAAGAGTTTTTATTAGGTTTGTTTAACGTTTTAAAAGATTTTAATGAACATTACACCACATGCATTGTATAAATATAATGTTCTAGAATATTAAAATAGTTCCGAAGTTTTGAAGAAATAGTCGTAGAAACAATCGATGATCAGTCAGACCCCTTACAAGAAAATATTAATTAAACAGAGAAACAACTGAGGCTTTATATTATAAATACAGGAACTATAGCATTTCTTGAGCCAGTGGAGATTGTTTAGATATTCACACAAACCACCAGCGGTGCAGATAATTGGTGCCAGATACCAATCAAACGTTCGATACCTAGAACTGACCGAGCTAACCATTTGTCATATTGATCAGATCCGGATTTTGAAGCTTCTAATTATTCGCTTTCGTATCTCTGTTGTAACTATGTGTTGAAAGTCTTCGCTCCAATTTTTAATGAAATTAAAAATTACAAAATAGTTTATAGGAAGAAAGAAATATACATTTATAATCTCAAAATATGGGTACTCTTTTCGGGCACTTACGGTTTAATCGTATTTTTTATATCAATATTATAAATATAATAAGGACCTGCAAGTGTAACCCCTTTGTGAGTAATTACAATGCTTTAATTGTTTAATGACGAACGAACTATGTACATACTTGTGAATCACACAAATATTTGTGCCGTGTTTGAATCGAAGCCATAACAAGCAGTCAGTAACACTAAGTACTAGGCGAACATCTGTAATAGTTTTAAATCATTCAACGTGATAAAGCCAATAACAATTTTTATAAAAAAGAGGAATTCACTCACATACAAACAGTGACTGTAATAGCAAATACTAATTATAATACAAGATATCTTCAAATATTAGATACAGATACTATACCTGTACTCGCTAATATTATGGACACAAACAGCATAAGCACACTTTAACAGTTATAAACAATTCCAGGACAAACTATAGGCGCTATCTAGGACATGGTAAGGTCAACCGGGAATGAGGTCAGCAGGTTATTCAGGCTATCTGTAGATAACTTAGTTCATGTTGTTGCAGTGTATACGTGCCTACGTCTATTTCACTTGTTGGAACTGTGTTGGTTGGGTATATTATCGATGATCACGTACTTACATATACTAACGCCTTATTTTCTGAAGAGGTAGGCAGATGCACATCATACGGCCATATTTTGTCAACCATTACAAATCAGTCAAATATAGTAATAAGTCAAGGCTATTGCCGTGTACCGGGGACTGTATAAAGTGTATATGTATTAAATCAGATAGTAACAGTCAAACATGAATGACGATATACGCCACTCTCGGTGTCAATTGTTCGTTGGCAGCGTTATATTTTCAAAATGGAACTCTGGTCATGCTTTCCCTTATAGACATGATATTCCGATAAAACATAATTTTAAATTAAATATAGTTCAAGCAATGATGTAAAAATAACTTAGTTAAATAGTAGCCAAATAGATCAACATATCTGCTTTTAATTTATATTAGTGATACTTTAATTTTTAATTTTGACGAGTTTTGACGAGTTTGAACACAGTCAATATATTGTTAAGATAACCTAGAACTAAGAGAATCGATTGTAATTATTCTATCTCAAATCGATACGCGTGAATAAACATAGCGAGTATTGAACGTAAATCGCGGCTTGAGCTCCCTTACTGGGAAGTGAGATAAGACCGGTTCAATGAACCTTATATCTGGTTTTTTTTCCTACTACTGTACATACATTTTATGAAACCAGACTCCTTATCTCATTCTACACAGTTGACGTATTGGGAAGATGAATGCACTAGGTTTGTTGATTCGACTTCTCTACTGGATAAGTACAAATGATAGAGTTGATACTTTGATACTGGATTTTCTTGGTAACACAATCTTATATTTAGCTTTTGGTGACCGTAAAACAGTCGTGTAGTTAAAATTGAATGTTTTCTAGCAAGTTTATTTTATTATTGGCGTGTTCAAATCTCACAAGCATTTTATTGCACAAAGGCAAATTAAGTTTGAAATTTTAAACATCTATATATTGCGTTGTTCCTTTTGAACATGCCTACTGTACCCAATACAAAGTACACGGTCAGTGTATTTAGGTCAGGGGAACTAAAGTTTCTCTTATTTATGTGCTCCTGGTACAAACATGCGTCACCGCTATACAAATTAATTTTTCAAATGTCGCGCGCTGGATGACCTAATTTATGCTCAGGTTACCTGCATATATGGACCAATAGCATTCAAGTGTCTGTCAATTGGTTAACTATATTAACCAATGGTAAGGTTAGGCGTGGCTCGGCATTTTGCCAACGACCTCCTGCATCTTTCTGCCTACTTGTTGATACTGCGGCACATTTTCTACGGTTGGGCGGAGAGTCTTACTAATGGTTGGCAGGCATTGTCTGTTGCTATTGAATCCTACTAAATATTTGGCTATTTAAAACGATTACTGAACATTGAATGGTAGAAGCGGTTTGGCTGTGGTTTCGTGAACTTTTCCAGTGCCGGACTGTTGTTTACATGAAATATTTGTGTTTTAGTGTGTGACAATTCAGTTATTAATACCACTAATGATTCCAAATGTCCGATGGACACGCTAAAACACAAATAGTTCATGTAAAAATGGGGGGCCCTATTCAGTATAATAGGGCCACCCCATTTCTTCCCGTGGGTGTCCATAAAAAGGTGGACTGTTGTCAATCAGACATTATACCATACAGTGTCAGATTGATGGCAATAGCCTTGCCCTTATTACGTAAGTGAAGTAAGTGCGTTTGATATATTTCTGCGTTCCCCTTCACTAATCTGTATTAACGTGGGAGAGCCATGCTTCGGCACGTATGGGCCGGCTCGACCGGAGTATTACCACGACCTGACAGAAAACCGGCTGTTAAACAATGCTTGCATTGTGTGACCGAGTGAGTGAGGTTACCAGAGGCCCAACCCCCTTTCCCTTCTCCTCCTTCCTTTACTTCCCCTCTTTCCCCTCCTCCCTTTTCTTGAGTTGCGAGAGTTCATGGGCGGTGGAAGTCGCTTACCATCAGATGACCCATCAGCCCGTTTGTCCCCTAAACATAAAAAAAAGAGTTAAGGCTAGTCTTGGTTGTAACATTAACGGCTTCATATTAAAAGCTATGGATACGAAGCTAATGGTACAGTGAACTGTGCTATTAAAACTATATTAAATATATATTTACGTACGTAAATACCCGACTAGTTTCGGTCCCGACTGGGAACCTTTATCAAGGAGCAATCGTCCAGCCGAAACGGTACTGGATGTCACAGTATAAGTGATATGCGAGTGACTTCCGGTACCTTCTAGTTTATACCCAAACCAAAATATTCTACATCGAATTATGTAGAATATTTTATGAAAAACCGTTGCTAAGCAACCACTGACAGCGGGTGTTAATACTATTATTGATGAGGTTCATTACTAAGGTTAGTTTTTGCCCGCTCTTTTCTCCGTCTCATTTAAATTTTTAGTGTCGTGTGTAGTGCAAATTTATTTTATAATAAGATCAAGATTATTTGAAATAATTTTAAATATTCAGTAAATTAATAAGTTCCTAATCATTGTTAAAAATAAAAAACGCGACTGTCATAAGTTGACTGTTATCTCTTAATAATTATGATAATACCCTAACAATATATAAATAGATAAAAATAAAAAAATATCACTTAAAGTATGGTTTTTAGTATACTCGTAGTACTTGTGTTACGCACGAAAGCCGGTAAACAAGTGAAGATATAAAGTAGGCCATTGTTTTTTTTTAAGGTTGAGTAAACGTTTCAATTACTTTTAAAGATTGTTTTTTCGATAATTAAAAATATTAAAACAGTTTTTTTATTAATTAAATTACTATATTTCGTAGAAAGCGGACGAAAAAATTCAATATAAGTTACTTAAAAGATATTAATCAAACACTTCGTAAAATAAAAATATATTATTTTCGCATTCTACGAAAATTACTACGTAGCGTTATTAATTAAAATACAAATAATTATCTGGATATTAAAAGAAGCTCATAATATTTTTTTATTGGAGTCAAGTTATTCCTTTCTTTTCATCAAAAAACCTTTATGGATGACACATGTATACTTTTTTAGTTTTAGGAATATAGACTTGTTTCTGAATATTTATTGTACGTAAATTCACAAAGAATGACTATACAAATACTATTACTGACGAAATAAACTTATTTACAGGTAACAATTATAAAAATAAATGTGTAACAGTTTCTTTGTTTATGATATAGGTGGCACAAACGAACATACAGGCCAGGTAGTACTCTATTCGATAAATCGAGCTTCCCCGAAATTTACAAGTAAGTAAAACCGTTTATTATAATAAATATGAATGTAACTCACGAAAGTTTTTATTCTGATATTATATATTTTCTTAAATTTTCTTTAGTTTTTTGTGTATATAAGAAGGTAAGTCAATATTTATGAATTTAATTTCATTCAACTGATAGGTCGTTCATTTTCTTAATTTTAGAACCAGGATTCTAGGAATTCTAACAAGACGACTGCACAACTTTTTAACAATTTAAACTCTAACGCTGTTCATAAATTGAAGCCTACCAAATACAGAACTCAATTTCCCAACAACTCAAAAACATACTCAGTTTAAAAACAAAACTAATTTCAAACAGAGAAAACAGCAGAGTAGAATCACATTACAAACTTAGGATAACTACATTTTAATTTCAGCTGAACGTCGAACCCGATGCCTCTTGACTCAACTCTGTGCTAAATTAAAATTCAACTTAACTTGGCACGAATTTATATGATATCCTCGAAGATGCTGTTATGCGATACCTTTTCTCTGTAATCGGTATTTGTTTTTTTTTTAGGACTGGAAAACGGTTTAATATTGATTGAGATTTCGTTTGAGAAGTTCTTACAAAAAGTAGTAAAAAATAATTAACATCATCATCTTCAGATGATGAGACTTCAGTCTGCTGCTGAATACGGTCCTCGTTCAAATACTGCAGTTCTGTTACATACATACAGCCCAGTTAGTTAGACATTATTTCTCCTGACCATGTTTCTAATTTGACCTGTTGGTCTGCGTAGTGATCCTAATTGCCTTTTAAAGCACCCCTCCCCACCCCGTGAAACAGTACCACCTCCCCGCATCTCTACATCCCTCATCAGTCATCAACCTCAAAGGCGAGCAGCGCACTTACGACCTTTCAGTTTTAGGTGTTTTCTTTTTATACTATAGGGAGACAAACGAACAGATGGGTCACCTGATGGTAAGTCAACCGCCGTCCTTGGCCACCTGCAACTCGAAGAGTCGTAGGTGCGCTGCCTGCCTTTGAGGGTGATGAGGGATGGGGGATGCGGGAAGGGTAAAGAAGAGTGGGGGGTTGGGGAGATGGAAAATAGTAGAGGGGGATGAGGTAGTGGAAAGGGGGCAGGGGGAGTTGGGCCTCCGGAAACCTAACTCATGTCGGGGAAATGCTACGTAAGCGTTACTTCACAAGCAGGTTTCTGTGAGGCCGTGGTATCGCACCAGTCGAGGCGACCCATTGGTGCCTAAGCATGGCTCTACCACTGTTAAAATTAATGTGTAATCCATCCATCAATCCGTTCATTGACGGCGGTTGTCACTTAACATCAGGTGATCCGTCTCTCCCACCTGCCCCGTATATTATAAAAAAAAAATATTGGAATAATAACAAAGAATTAAAACATTTCAAAATAAAATTGCACTAAAAGAAAAAAAAAAGGCTTCAAATGCCAAGTAATATCAGTGTAGACATGAACATTCATAAAACACCGTGATATTCAACAATCTTGTTTACTGAGATAATTTTCAAGACATATCATGCATAGACAAATTACTTATGTAGTAGTTACACTTATATATGGGTGGTTCGGCTTTGTACTGCGGGCAAGAAGTGCAATCTACCGCGACATTCTTTTACATAAACACTAATAGATGGTGCAAGTGATAGGAGCACCCGTGAGCAAAAGCGGAAGCTTTTTCCAACATTCATAACCTTTTTTTTGTATTTTTTTTCTAATTAACGGGAACAAATACGAACAAACAACAGCTGCATCCCTGAAGCGGTACACAGATTCGTATTAAAAGCCCATACTTTGCCATATATAATTTAGTCGTCCGGGTACTTTGGGAATAAAACAAGAAATTTGTGAGTACATTGAAAGTAAAATCGATGTTAAAAAGGGAATGCATATCCCTTATATTGCTTATATAGATAAATTGAGAATTGTAAGCAATAGCTCAAGCAGGCCAGAATCACATACCGTGTATATCGATCTGGCTGATGCCGGGAAGTCTGAGACCTCTAACCGTATCGAATCGACCATAAACAAATACACTCAATATTCAAACAATTTATTTTAATTCGAGTTTCACACTAGCTGAGCAGCTCAGAGTCATTGAGTCATACTAAGTACGTACATGAAACTGCGTACTGATTAACCCGCGTACCTCTCGAAACTAAAGAGAGGGCCAGGCCCCCTACACGGTGTGGCCAAGGCCTGTTCAGGTGGCCAAGGTTCCTGGAGGCTTCCTTGTTAGGGTATTCCCGGTTCCCTTGCAATAGACCCTTTGTGACGGAACACCGTGTGGTTTTAGTCGGTTCGAGACCGACATAAAAAGGTGCGTTGTTATTTTAGTCAGTAGTGTTAGTTATTTTAGTTATAATAAACTCCAAGTCATTTGAGAAAAAATGATTTATGAAATATTGTATTATGATATAATAATATAATGAAATATCGAAATCCAGTGATTTGAGTTACGTGATTACTCTTGAAATTTTTGTATGTTCATGTAATGGAAAAATAACAGTTATTATGTAAATGATTAAGAAGATTCGTTTTTATTGAGTAATGTCTAAAGAGTGAAGCACATAATATATGACGATAATATAAAATTAAATATGTTTTTATCATGCTTCTCGATCAATACTTGTACCACACATAAGGATCTCATGCAAGCCATTTGTTGGGGAAAAGCTATGGGGTTACACTTTTTATTCTGAAGCTTGAGCTTCGCTGCATCGTCCTAACTAATGTTCCTTTTTTTACATTCCCGTTTGTTCATTACTTACATCAGATATTACACGTTAAATTGTGTAGTTCCAAGTCTTTTAAGAATAACATCTTTAAAAAGTATTCGGTAATCTTTTCATAAAGAATTTTTTTAACACTTTTACACTTATAAATTTTCAAAACTTACTAAACCAGAGGTCCTAACAACAATGATTTAAGTGTCATTAGAAAAGTAAATTTCATAAGATTATTTTTAATAGGCATATGAAGAAACATAAGATTTGTGTACCAACTCTTGTCATAGTAAATTTTAAAGATTTTTTTTTCTAACAAATTCCTGCATTTTAATCTATCATGCCTACTAGGTTATTATGCAAATACTATCTAACTGCTTGCCGAGTATGACTAAATGTTTACTAAAGTTATCAGATTACTAATACACATAAATCAATGATGAATAAATTAAATGTGTACACGCTTTAAATTTAACAGATTATATGAGAGTTGTTGTCTACGAATGTTTCTTTCTTATAAGCTACATATTGTATCAAAAAGGGTTATAACATGTAATCAAAAATTTTAAGTAAACTACACCTGAATTTATTACATACGAGCGAATATAACGAGCAATATAAGTATGAAAATAAAAAATTCTAACTAAATAGACACTACAAGATTTCACACGTAACATGACACTTCTTTGTTTCAATATCTAGAGGTACGGTTCCCAGTACCAACTTCTCCATATAAGATCTCAAACAAGCCCATATCGAGTCTCCAATTCGACATGCTTGATGGAGCACACAATTAATATGGGCAACGAAACGACTGAGCAATGCGGAAAATGGAAACTTGTATTTATATCTTCGAAACCATTGCTGAGAATTACAAGCGTTGGAACCGTGTCGAGTGAAGCGTGCCCCAGGTCGATATTAAGATACTTCTGTAATTTTAATTCCATTGCGATTGAGACTGTTTAGTGTTTATTACGGGGTTAATATGACGAATTAGTTGTTTTATTTGTTCATTTTTAACGGGAATAGTAAAACACTGAACAATTAGATCCCAAACTCAATTACTTTGGAGTAAGTAACCAGTCTTAGAAACGTGCGAGCATCACTTGGTGTTTCGGCTGTACATACATACGTATCGATCTTAATAGTAATCGACTGATATCAAGCACGTGTACATAATATACTTTGCATACTTCACTTAAGTATTGAAACAAAATGATACATATATACATATGTACATGCACTCACACAGGTGTCCCCGAAAGGATAGGCAGAGGTGTTATTAACGACCACATTTTGACGATAATAATTAAGTCCCATTTACGTAATAAGGGCAAATCTATTGCCGTCATTTGGACACTGGTAATAATTATAAAAAAATGAATGCAATGAAGTCCAAGAAGCCTTTGCATTAGGTTCATTACCAAAGTTTTGGACCACTGGCGTAACTCACTTACTCTACAAATCTGGTAGTGACATAGATCCCAAGAATTATAGACCTATAACACCTACAACATTACCAACTATCTATAAGCTTCTTACATCTATTCTGAGAGTAAAAATTACAACTCACTGAAATGAAAAGGAGCACCTTATCACAGATATGCGCAACAAGTACGTCCTAACCGCATTAATCTGGCGACATGTTGGATAGACTATAGGAAAGTCTATGACTCGTTTCCACATTCATGGCTTTTGTGGGTGTTGGAGTTGTATAAAATTGATATACAACTCTATTCACTTTCTTGAAGTAGTGTATAGAGCAATGGACAGCGAGTCACGCGGACAGCAACTCGAGAGTCACAAGTGCCGTCCTGAAAGGAATCTGAAGGAGTTGAAATTTCAGGTTCAACTAATCTTAGATCTCTTTCTGCTACTGAAAACCTACAAGTATCTGGATATATCACAGTCATTGGGATAAACTGGGAATGAGTCTAGTGTGAAACAGGCGTTGCAGGATCGCTTCTATCTTATTCGATTTTGTCAATTCGATTAAAACTTTCGTCAGGTGGTAATAAGATACGCGAGCTCCACGGTCGGTTCTATCGGGGCCTAAATGGGCTTGATGTAGACGTAGAAGCTTCTACATTCAGGCTACGGTGTGGTGATCTTTTTGAAGCAACTTAATATTTTGGCTTTGTAATTATGGACGATGTTGTTATGACTAATAACTATCGGAAATTTATTCTGAAAGACGGGACGGTTGACATATCCGGTCTTCCACCGTCCCGGTAAATTTATTTGGCATTTTATTTCAGCTTGTTCTAGTCTTGCAAATGGTAAGTATTTTGCATATGCATAACTAAGTGGCCAGCATAGTATAATACACCAACTTGCCTTCAAACACAATCTTGTGCATTTAGAGGTGCAATATTACAGGTATGTGCTCGACCCAGTTTACGAAAATGGTCGAGTTACATTGTAATGGGATCGATCTATCATTACTGACAGGACTATTGTTGCCAATAAGCCTGATATTGTGGCGATAGACCGATTAGGGAGCCATGCAATGATTGTCGATATTGCTGTTCCTCATGAGATAATTTCTTGAAAGTTGAAAATTAAATATTTGGATTTGTCCCACGAGATTTACGATTTGTGGAATATCGATTCGGCGATCATTGTTCTTATAGTCTATATCTGCTCACGGAATAATAGGTATGGAATAACTCGATCAATACCTTAGAAGTTCTCGTTAGATGGTTTGATCAAGCGACTCACGCACAAATGGCATTTCTCCTCGACACGGCCCGCATTGTCAGGAGGTTCCTATCTTTAGAACCCTAACCCCCGGTATCTTGGTCCGTGTACCCGATGTTTGTCGTTTGTTATTTTAAATGTATTTTGTTCTTATATGCCATATTTAAAAATGTAATTTATATGAAGGTACATATGTATTAATTTATATAAAAGGAAAGAATAATAGTTTCTTCACACATCTTAGACGGCAGTCTGATTCCAAACTTATCAGAGCTTGCATTATGACTACTGATAAACAGAATATTGATTATTAAGATTATGTATATAATAATTGGGATTAAGATTGGAAAATTTGGCACATATTACATACAAAGGAAGGATAGAAAAGGAAAATGCTTATACAGATAGATTGGGGAGTATGTGCAATAGCTCAAGTAAGTCAGGGTTGTCATGCCTTTAACTCGAGGTGGCTGGTGCCCTGGTGTCAGAGTCCTCTAACTATAAGAATCGAAATAATTTAGAGAAAAATTTATATTGGAATGTTTTTGATAATTTTAGTCTTCAAACATAACCTGACCTATTTGCTCAGAATTGCTGTACATCAAATCAACCACCAATTCAATCAGCTACATACATTTTATTTCCAACTCATTTCCTTTCTAACGTGATTTAGGATAGCGTCTCAAGTGGCGATGTTATTGTAAAATATTTCAAATAATATGGAAAATGAATCCGGTTTTATTGGATAAAAGCTTTTGAGTCTGAGTTGTTGAGTTAAAGTGGGTGAGGTATATGGAGGGGTGCTGGCTAGAAAACCTCCACGTGGTGCACCCTGGGCAACGTCGGCCTTGACGCCACCTCCTCTGCTTTCGAGGAGGGCGTCATCGCCAACGGCTAATCTTCTGGCTAGAAGAGGTGGCCATCTTTCTTCGGCCACTCGGTCGAGGCTTGGCCCAACAGAGCGGGCTTGTATGCACATCCCGCTGTTGGCTCTTCGCTCCTCGGAGCTGTGAGGAAGGCAACCTCAATAAAAAATCACCAAAGTGGGACCCGTTCACGGGTCGGTGTTTCTCCACTGACTACAGTGGGGAAAGAGGACGGGCTCGGCGTGCACTCGCACTGCCACCGAGCAGGCATCTGGAGATTTATCTCGATGCCACCGTCGGCATATCGTAATCCCGAAAGGAGTGTCGTGGTTAAGTCTCGCGGCTCTGATCGGGGACGAGGGTCTTGGCTTAACCGCCCGGACCGCGAGGAAGAATACCTCTATAAAAAATTACCCCGAATCTCGTGTTCTGGTGCGTGACCATGGGATGCATGGCTGATGGGTGGTTCAGTCGCAAGCGCACTCCCAGCCGGGGTAACTGCGGACCCCTCGGTTGGGCATAAATCTACGCTTGCCCGGGTATTGGGGGATCTCTGCCCGGGTGGACCTTTAGTTCTCCCCCACTCGTGGGTCTAATTATGAATTGCAGCCAATTAAACAAAAATAGAGGAAGAGGAGAAGGGGAAGGAAAGGAAAAGTTAAGCGAGGCAGATGTCGCTTCGTCTTATGTCGAGGGTGTTCTATTAGGAACGCCTACCTCGCAGGAGCTCCCAGAAGTCAATTTGTCTTCTGGGAGCAGAAGAATTTCGGAGCGAGTGCGCTCCAGCGCCGCGAGCATAGCGGCTAGTACAACGGCTGACTCAGGCGAAGAAATGGAGTTGGAGCCTCGCGACACCGAGAGTCGCAAGCGCGGGCGCTCTAAAGACTCTGATGGCGACACGTCGGTGGATATGTTGCCACCCAAGGTTCCCAGCAGCCAGCGAGGCAGGTCGCGGACGCCGATCTCGGCCCAGACAAGCTCCCCCTTCTCTCGGAGAGGAGCTCAAGTCCGTGCTAGAGAGGAGGGCGAAAACTTAGCGGAGGAGGAGATTGCAGATCTCCTGCAAAAAATTCGTGAGCCTGAGGTGGGGGATTCAGCTCCTCAAACACCATTAATTATGCAGGAGAGAGCGAACGCAGCGGTGGCCATCATTCACAAAGTGGCCACCAAATCCAAAAATCTTAAGGGTACTTTTGTTAAGGCCCTTAAGGACTCCTCCTCCGCCGTCTCTGGGGTCGTTGGGACCTTAATTACAGACGTCGCGCGGCTTCAAGCGGCAAACGACCGTCTGACCCAGCAGGTGGCCGAACTCAGCACACAGTTTGCCCAATTTCGAGTGAGGTCGGACGGTCCTGAGCGCCAAATCCCAGTTGCGCGGCCGGCTCCCATCCCACCAACCCCCGGGGTGCCTGATGTCACGGATTCCCACCTGCGCGAAATCATTGCCGCAGTATGGAGGATGATGGACGGGCGCCTCGCGGGCCTGGAGGCTAGGCTGCCTCCAGCGCCCATCGTTCGGCCGCCGCTCGCTGCGGATAAGTTAAGGGGCGCGACGACTCCGATCCCGCGCCAGGTCTCGGGTGGCCGCGTTGTTTCGTACGCTGCAGCGGCGTCTGCACCGGCACCTATGACCACACCGAGGACCAAGCGGCCGGCTAAGGCCAGGACAGGGGCAATAACGAAGTTCCCTCCGCTCCCCTCTCCATCGCTGCGAGATACGAGTGCCCCTTGTGCTGCTGCTGAAGCTGTCCCTCCCTCCTCGTCCTCCCCCTCCAATGATGGGTGGCAAAAGGTTGAGGGAGGCAAGAAGAAGAGGTCCCGAAACAGGAACAAGAAGGCCAAAAATGGAGTCTCTCCACCTCAGACGTCCTCAATGGCAGCGTCCTCCACAAACAAGAAGGCAAGGAAACTGGAGGCGCCCAAAACGGCGGCTGTGGTGGTCACCTTATCGACGGAGGCGGCAAGCGGAGGGCTATCTTACGCGACCGTTTTTAAGAAGGTCCGGGATAGCCTCGGCACTCAATTCGGGGCCTCAGGCGTGAAGCTACGCCTCGCCCAGACGGGGGCTCGAGTCTTAGAGTTCCCCGGGGCCGAAGGTGCAAACACGGCGGATGTCCTAGCGGAGAAGCTGCGGGAAGTATTTGCTGGGACGGATGGTGTAAAGGTTGCCAGGCCCACAAAGAGCGCGGAGCTGCGCATTTCGGGCCTGGACGACTCCGTTACAGTCGATGATGTCCGGGTTGCAATTCGCGAAAAGACGGGGTGCAACGCGGACAACATTAGGGTTGGCACCATCCGACCCGGTCCAGGCGGTCTTGGCGCGGTGTGGGCAAGTTGTCCCATAGCGTCGGCCAAAATCTTGGGCGACGCCGGCAAGGTCCTCATCGGTTTTGTGAACGCCAGAGTCACAGTCCTGGCGGCAAGACCGATGAGATGTTTTAAATGCCTAGGATCGGGGCACACCCGCGCCAAGTGCGGCAGCTGCTTTGACTGCAGCGGACTCTGTTTCCGCTGTGGTCGACCGGGGCACAAAGCGGCGGAATGTTCCGCCCCCCCTCACTGCCCAGCGTGTGCGGCGGGTAATTTGCCCGCCAATCACCAGATGGGACAGGGGGGCTGCAAGCCTCCCCGGACTTCTCCGCAAACATCGGTGGCTAGCCAGTCGGCTCGGGCTGCCTCCGATGCCAATCGAACACTATCGCCGTCGCCCATGGAGGAGGCTGTAGAGACGATCCAATAATGGACCACGTCTCCAGCCTCCTTGTCCAGACGAACCTGAACCACTGTGCCGGTGCGCAGGATCTCTTCCTGCAAACCATGGCAGAGTGGTCTATTGGTGTGGCCGTAGCCGCGGAGCCCTATTATGTTCCTCCCCGTCCAAACTGGCTAGGTGATCGGGACGGTTCCGTGGCAGTCATCGGCTCTACGGCGGCTCATTCCCCGCCCTTGTCGTTAAGAGACAAGGGTACTGGATATGTTGCCGCTGAGTGGGGGGGGATTACCATTTATGGTGTCTACTTCTCCCCCAACCAGAGTCTGAGTGATTTCGAGGTTTTCCTCAATAACCTGGAGACCTCGATGCGGCGACTAGCGTCTGGGCACGTTCTAGTGCTGGGGGACTTTAACGCCAAGTCCGTTGCGTGGGGTTCCCCCAGGACGGACGCACGGGGCGACGCTGTAGAGGAGTGGGCAGCATCGGTGGGCCTCTGTCTCCTAAACAGAGGTTCCACCAACACGTGTGTGCGACAGCAGGGGGGGTCGATAGTGGACCTTTCGTTCGCTACCCCTGCTCTCGTTACACGTGTAAGGAACTGGCGTGTCCTGGTAGAGGTTGAGACGCTCTCGGATCATCTCTACATCCGATTTGAGCTCTCCCGGACCCAGGACCCCAGAAGGGGTCACACGGCGCGGCTTTCATCCCGCTTTCCGCGGTGGGCTGTATCTAAATTAGATAGGGATCTACTAGAGGAGGCAGCCATCGTTTACTCTTGGCTGTCTCCGCAGCCTCCGACCGAGGAGGTAGACATGGGGGCGGGTCGTTTTCGCAATGCGATTACGCAGATATGCGATGCGGCCATGCCCCGCATTAAAGGTCGTCGGCCTCCAAGGAAGGAGGTCTACTGGTGGTCCCAGGAGTTGGCGGACCTCCGCGCGGCCTGCATTCGTGCCCGGAGGTCCTACACCCGCAGTCGTCGGCGTCACCGCCAAGAGCGGGAAGAGGACCGGCTTCATGAAGTGTACCGAGAGGCACGGAGTACTCTGAAGCTGGCCATTAGCCGTGCCAAAGAAGTAAAGAGAAAGGAGATGCTGGAGGGTCTAGATCGTGACCCCCGGGGTCGCCCTTATCGTGCGGTGCAACAAAAGCTCCGCGCGTTGGCCCCCCCCCTTACTGAGACTCTCCAGCCCAGCTTCCTGCAGGAAGTGGTTGAGGGCCTTTTCCCGCAACGGGTGGAGTACTCACCCCCGTCGATGGCCGCCTTGGCCGGAGACGACGGGGAGTTCGAGGAAGAGGATTTTCCACCCGTCACCGAGGCGGAGATAGGGGCGGCTGTTCTACGGATCCGCTCCAAAAACACCGCCCCTGGGCCAGACGGGATCCCTCCCCGAGTCTTGGCCCTGGCCCTTGACCATTTGGTAGACCGCCTCAGGGAGGTGTTCGACGCTAGCTTGGTGTCCGGACGCTTTCCTGATTGCTGGAAAAGCGGGAAGCTGGTACTTTTAAGGAAGCCGGGACGGCCTGCCGATTCGGTAGCGGCCTACAGACCCATTGTGCTGCTGGATGAGGCTGGTAAACTGTTTGAGAGAGTACTCTCTGCCCGCATCGTCCAGCACCTGGACGAGGTCGGCCCCGATTTGTCGGACGCCCAATTCGGTTTCCGAACGGGTCGTTCAACAGTTGGGGCTGTGTTGCGTCTGCGGGCCGTGACTGAAGAGGCGGTGAGCTGTGGCGGCGTGCTGTTGGCGGTGTCTTTGGACATCGCCAACGCATTCAATAGCCTGCCATTCAGCTGCATCAGGGAAGCGCTCCGCTATCACGGGGTGCCACAGTACCTGAGGCGGCTAGTGGCAGACTATTTAGAGGAGCGTACCGTCATGTACGAGGACCGAGAGGGAAATCTGAGACGTCGGCCCATGTCGTGCGGTGTTCCACAGGGGTCTGTTCTTGGACCCCTCCTGTGGAACATGGGATATGACTGGGTCCTCCGAGATGACTTCCCCCCAGGGCTGGGCGTAATTTGTTACGCTGATGACACTTTGGTCACAGCTCGGGGGGTGAACTTTCAAGAGGCTGTGCACCTGGCCACCAGAGGAGCCTCAATGGTGGTCAGGCGCATCGAGGCGCTGGGCTTACGGGTGGCCCTGGACAAGACGGAGGCCCTTTTATTTCATGGGCCCCGTCGTGGTCCGCCCCCTGGCGCTTCAATCATGGTCAACTCGGTCCTTGTACCGGTTCGGGCCCACATTAAATATCTGGGCCTGATCCTTGACGGGAGGTGGCTCTTCGACGAGCACTTTCGGCAGCTTGCTCCAAAGCTGGTCAGCGCTGCGTCCGCTCTTGGGCGCCTTTTACCCAACTTGGGTGGACCCAGCGTCGCTACAAGACGGCTGTACACGGGGGTTGTCCGGTCAATGGCACTGTACGGTGCACCGGTGTGGGCGGAGGCTCTAACCGCCCAGAATAGGGCACGCCTTTGGCGCCCTCAGAGGGTTATGGCGGTTAGAGCCATACGTGGTTATCGCACCGTGTCGACGGAGGCGGCGTGCGCGTTGGCCGGAACTCCCCCGTGGGATTTGGAGGCGGAAGTGCTCGCCGAAGTTTATCGGCGGACGGCTGAGTTCCGGGCGGGTAGCGGCAGACGGCCCCCGCCCGAAGAGGTACGCGAGTGGCGTGAAGCCGCTCGTCGAGCCACGATGGCTCACTGGTCGTCCCGGCTGGAGGCTCCACGTGCTGGCTTTGCCGCTGTGGAGGCGCTCCAGCCGGTCATCGTCGAATGGGCAGAGCGGCAGCACGGGACTCTTTCTTTCCGCCTAACGCAGGTTCTTTCCGGGCACGGCTGCTTCGGAAAGTACCTGCACTCGGTCGCTAGGAGAGAATTATGTCCCGCCTGCCACCACTGCGACTGCAGTGAGGACTCGGCTCAACATACGCTCGCAGACTGCCCCGCTTGGGCGGCGCAGCGTCGGGTCCTCACTGCAGTTATCGGAGAGGATCTCTCGCTACCGGCCGTCATACGCTCCATGGCCGGTAGCGACAGGAATTTCACCGCGGTCGCAACCTTCTGTGAGGAGGTTATCTCGCAGAAGGAGGCGGCGGAGCGGGCCCGGGAGGACGATCTCCACTCGGACCCAACTCGCCGCCGGCGAACCGGGCGGCGTAGGCGCGCTTACCAGCGCCTCATGCCGCCCTGAGTGTGGCCGCGGGTGGTCGGGACGGGTTTTCCCCTCCATCCGCCATATGGCCAGCCGCGAGGAGGCGACGTCCTGGTGTGTCTGGACGTTGCCTAATTGAGAGTTACCAGAAGGTGGTGCCCGCACTGTTGCGGGCAACAGGCGCTAGGAGGGGTCCGGATGTCTTACCAAAGCTGTTCCCGGATTCCTCCTATTTTAGGCGCAGGATGGCACACCGTGTGGTTTTAGTCGGTCCGATTCCGACACACCGTTCCACCGAAAACCCCGGTGGGATGACGGCCCGAGGGGGTTTCCACACGTAAAAAAAAAAAAAAAAAAAAAAAAAAAAAAAAAAAAAAAAAAAAAAAAAAGGGTGAGGTATATGGAGAGTGGGTGAGTTACATGTACTCTTGAGCCTATTTATGTAGGAACACATTATCTCCTTAAAAAGGGTAGGCTCATCAGTTAATAAACCAACAGAGAGATATTGAGATATTGGCAATGATTATAACACAAAATAAACTGGTATCAAGTACTCAAGAGCCATCATAGTTAGCAATGAATTTCTTTTACTTGCATGTAGCATCTACATCGTACTGTTTAACACTACATACAGGTTTTAATATTTAAGTTTAGTAAATTAAGCATGGCCTGGCTGGCCAAATATAGGTCTGAGTGAATTTTATTTCAAAGTACCTTTTTTGCTATCTTAAAAACCTCAGCTTCAGATAATTGGCGAGCGTATTTCAGCTTTACTTATCAAATTATTGTGTAAGTGTCAATTTTTTTTATATAGTAATAGAATAACCTCCTTAGCTTACTTTGTATATCTACAAACTGTCCTATGTATTAATCCATGGCATGTACTAGTTGCCATTACAAAGGTTGTCTGGAAGAAATCCCAACTAGCGAAAAAACCACCGATTGTACCAGCAATCTGTATGTTATTTATTTTTATGTTTTTTTGTGGTGTCCAATAAAGAGAATTGTATTGTATTGTATTGCATACTTTTGAAACTATTAAATTCTCAGCAAAAGAAATTTGTTAAGATCTTATATTACAATGAAATGTCGAAACCCAGTAATTTTTGTTACATGATTACTTTTTAACCATCTTTGTGTGTTCATATAATGGAAAAATATCAGTTTATTACCAGAGGCTCACGTTACACAGCTTCTTGATACGGCACGTATTGTGAGGAGGTTCCTGTATCTGGAGCCCTAACCACCTTACCTTGGCCCCTGTACCCGATATCTGGGAATCTATTTTTTATATTTTTAAATATATTTTGTTTTTAATTTATAATTAAAATTAAAATTTGTATGTGTATTAATGTGAAATTCATTGCTAAACTATAAAGAGAATGATAGTAATTATTATTTATTTCTCTTCCACAAAATTAAACTGATTAGTTTATATTCAATTGAATGTCTGAGGAGTAAGGCAGTTAAATATATCGTTTTATTAGGTACCACCAGAACCAACAGCGTTCTGTCTAAAGTTTGCATTCCGAATATTCGATTATTAAGCCAAATTGGTCCAGACATTCATATTCTTCAGGTTTGATATCTAATGAAGTAGCCTCATTTTAATATTTTTTTTGCGATTTTAATGTTAAACTTAATAACTTTTGTAAAACCATTAGCAATTATTTATTATTTTAGCAACAATGCATGCTTAGCTATAGCTATAGAGCTATAGCATTCCTCGACAGTATTCGTTTCAATTAACTGTGAACTGAATGGACGGACAAAAGACAGTCGGATGTCCACTCTAGGGTGGTAAATGAACCTTTAACAGCACCGACACGACTACGACACTAATATTGGCAACAACGACTACTCAAGAACTTAGTAAATAAGCGCTATGTTTTTCATGACACGTGACGATATTCGTATTGTTCGTTTGTCACACCTTAAAGCTTAAATGGTTTGATGGATTGTGTTGTTTGAATCACATTTTATTGAGAGTCACATAGGGTATGGGACAATAAGATTATCAGATAATTTAAGAAAAAAGTATAATTTATTTAGCAGTCGGTCAGTTGATAGTGATGTAAACTTTTGTAAATGTAATTGTAATATTTTTTTTTTATAATATAGGGGGACAGACCAGCAGACGGGTCACCTGATGGTAAGTGACCACCGCCGTCCATGGAGACCTGCAACTCAAGATTCATAAGTGCGCTGCCCGCCTTTGAATGTGAGAAGGGATGGGGAATTTGGGGAGGGAAAAGAAGAGAGGGGGTTGAGAGGAGAGGAAAGAAGAGAGCTTTACTCTCCCCTCTCCTCTTTCCTCTTGGGACTCCGGAAACTGAACTAATTTTATGGAAATGCAACACAACCATTGCTTCACAACCTATTTTCTATGAGGCCGTGGTATCACACCGGTCGAGCTGGCCCATTCGTGCCTAAGCATGACTCTACAATTATTTTCTAAAGTTATATCCATATATAGAAAAATTATATCTTAATTACTTATAAGTACAAAGCTTTAACTCTACAAACCATTTATAAAATTGGTACTTGTATTATTGACGGCCAGGCCACCCTTCTAAACCCTTTTCACCTGATATATCTTGCAGTGCAAACGTCCTTTAGGTTAAATTATTCGGGATTCAGTAGCGGGGCGTCAGTGCCATTGACAAAGGTCATTCATATTGTGCTTCACGCTCTGCCAGCCGCACTAATTCCGATTATGTCTATTTGTGTTTATAGTTGCCTGTAGGTGTGCGTATAGCCTACAATACTGTGTTGTGTTGTGTAGCTGGAATACGGATATTGAATGACGTACCTCTGATAGAAGTATTAAAATTTCAATAGTGTTGTTAATAGTCAATTCTTTAGTATTAAATTAAATGCGTTTCTATAAGTCATTTTACTAAATTTTAATAATTAATAACATTAATTCTTATAAAATGTTATACATTTATACCGTTTAAACTAGATCAATCCAATTGAAATATGTGCGTCGTAACATTGTACAGGGCAAATAGTACTTATAATATAACAAATTTACAGACATTACAGGTACACTACAGAACTACAATATAACAAATTTACAGACATTACAGGTACACTACAGAACTACAATATAACAAATTTACAGACATTACAGGTACACTACAGAACTACAATATAACAGATTTACAGACATTACAGGTACACTACAGAACTACAATATAACAAATTTACAGACATTACAGGTACACTACAGAACTACAATATAACAAATTTACAGACATTACAGATACACTACAGAACTACAATATAACAAATTTACAGACATTACAGGTACACTACAGAACTACAATATAACAAATTTACAGACATTACAGGTACACTACAGAACTACAATATAACAGATTTACAGACATTACATAGAGCAACAAGGCGGCCAATTAAATAAACCGCTATTGTTATTTGTTTTTTTTTTTTGTTTTCGTCCATTTGATTTTTACTGACGTACAATAAAAATGAATATTATTATTATTATAAAACTTTGTAACTGGAAGGGAACTGGTGCCTTAGGTTTTCCTTTTTAAGCACCAGCCACACTATCAAATGATCATGTAGCCCACGCTATATTTTGTAAAAATATTTGTAATACAATAAACAAATTACTATTATTCTTCTTATTTAAGTCAACAAACATATAAATTACATTTTTAAATACAAAAGAAAAACAAAATATATATGAAAATGAAAAATGTGTCGCACCGGCAATTATCTAGGGGCACGGCAGTGCCCCCGTCAAGTCCAGCAAAAAACGGCATTATTATTACCAGCTATCGCAAAACAAAATTCAAAATATTAAAGACTTCCCCCACTGCATCACTTTACTCACTCACTTACTTACTATTTATGGTAAAAGATAAAATAAGTCAAATTACCATGTAGATGCAAATATAGATACAATAGGCAATCTGATTGTATATATACAGATTTTCGGAAAGCGTTTGATTGAATAGATCATAGAATAGTTCTGGAATAACTTGTTTTTAACTAGATTCCCGTAAATTTTTGCTGGATTTTTTATTATATAGGGGGGGACAGACGAACAGACGCGTCACCTAATTCTAAGTGACAACCACCGTTCGTCGTAAGTGCTGTCCACCTTTGAGGGTGATGAGGTATGGGGGTACGCGGTGAGGGTAAACAGGAGGGGGGAATGAGGATATGGGAAAAATGAGAGGGGGGTTGAGGGGAAAGGAATAAGGAGAGGGGGAGTTGGGCCTCCGGAAACAACACTAATTTCGGGGAAATGCAACGCATTGCTCTACCACGATATACTGCTTACTATACGTTTTAAGTCTTACCTATCAAACAGAACACAAAAAGTGGTCATCAATGGATATAGTGTCGTCGTCTGTCACCTGGTGTTCCACAAGGAAATATGTCCTTGTTCACCTATTATTCATTTTGTTTATCAATGATATATGTACATAATTGCTTTCAGAATTTTAATTTTTAAATACATGCAGACGATCTAAAAATGTGGTATACTATAGAAAATTCTAATGATCACCGTGAGTTCCAAGAGGACCTGAATAGCATAACAAACTACAGCTAAGTCTTGATAAATGTTAAAAATCTTGATAAAAGTTATTATATTTACTAGAAATCGAGCGTTTAGTACAAATAGGTATTCTATAGGTGGCTACAATCTTAACATACTATCCGTCATCTTTGATAATAAAGTAACACTTGACAATTCCTCTACTAGGATTAATTTTTGTGTCGCGGGGGACTTTATAAACATTCAAAGAACGGCCACATAGACTCAGAACACTCAGACTCAGAACAACAATTTGAGCATTACACAAAGTGTTGTGCGGGGGTCGAACTCACAACACTCGGTGCGGTAGTTTAGTGGCAAGGTGACCACTTAATCCGCTACGCCATCCGTGCAGTCAAACATGTTTATATTTAATGTAGGACATGCAAAAAAAAGCAAGCAAGCAATACTGTGGAGTTAACTCGTGAGTCTTATAAAGACAAGCAAGTAAATAAAGTGAACTGAATTATGTGTAGTAAAGCTTATAAAATGATGGTCTTGTACTGCGAGCTAGTAATAAATTCGTAAGTCCTAGTACATATCTAAAAATACTCAGATAGCATAGAAAGAGCGAATGCACTATAAATGCTGTCATAACTATCAATCAAACCATCAACCATAAAATATATTTAAAAAAAATATAATCTCTTAGATTTAAAGTCTAAGAGAATACAAATACAAGCCATGCTTTTGTATGACATTTGATGTAAAAGGCTGTATTGATATTGTCAATAAAATTAACTATAGTTCGAGGACTCGATACAGGTCAGCTCAAGTTACAGGTTTGCGACCCTGGCTTGCTTGAGCTATTGCTTATACTCCCCAATCTGACAGCAATAGGGCTGCCCCCTACTACGCGAATGTGACTCAATTATAATCGGCAAAATATGGACATAATTACGCCTCTGCCTGCACCTTCAGTGATAAAGATGCGAGTGTATGTAATTATATGTGCATAGAGTGCCAACTAGGTCGTACTCGCGAGTCTGTCATTCGATACATCTATTTGCCATATAAACATAACGCAGGCATGCGTGCACCTATTCGTCGTACACAAAATTCTTACAACTGCAACTTCAGTCATATTGATATTTTTGTAAATACTTGTAACCTTTACAGCAACTTAGTAATTAAGAAACTGCATGACACTACACACTACAGCACAATAGGGAAAAATGTGCAGATGTATAATTCTCGTACTCTCAACCGGTGAAACAATGTGTTTGTCATTTTCGTGCTAAACGATGTGGATGTCGCAATTGTCAATAATATATAGCTTAATAATATTGTCAAATCAAATTTCCTTTTGTAAAAATATTTTCCAATATTTATATACATATATATATATGTGTGTATATTTTTTATCTGGTATCTTATTACCTGGTATCTTATTATATATTGGCACAAAATAAACTATATACAAACAGATTGTACATAAGTTACATACTGTGATATCAAAATAAATATTATTGTTTTTTTCAAATTTGTAACTAACACAATTATTATGTGTGAATGACTCTGGACATTGAAGCACAAGTGTATTTTAAAGGCATAATTAGCTTAGCTGAAGGTGTTTAGGCTGTCATTTAAAGCATAGACCATTTGGAAAATGGCGGCCACATCGATTCCTTTCTCGCTGCACCAAACCTACAGCTCTCTAGCCAAAATGTATAGATTATATCACTAACCACTATTTGTTCGAAGGAGGTCAGCAGAAATTGCAACACAAGATAGCACAATGCATGTGTTACCGCACGTGCATGGTCACTAATTGGCTTACCAGGATTGTAATTGGCATAACAGTAGCATAAGGATTGCTTAGGTACGTACTGAACCTATGATATGAAATACATACTAACGATAGATGTATACGCAAAAACAACTTTGTCTGTGTCTGTCTGTCTATCTATCTATAACACTTTCACGGCTGATCGGCAAAAGCAATCATTGTAAAATTTGGTGTTGAGATAATCAAAAATTTTTGTTTTGTAGTGTAAATAAACCATAAAGGTGACAAGGTAGATGAAGATAAAGTGTACAGAGCAGAACTGTGCACACACGGCTTGGTTATACAGAGTCGTTGAAAAGCTTCTTGATCACAAAAGGGTTAAAATAGATCAGATTTAGATACCATCTTATTGGTGTTAAATATTTACATTTCACATGTTTACGCATAATTTAAATTATAAAGCAGAAAAAGACGAAATCAAGCATGATGTGATTAATGTTTTTTTAATTTATGGAAATCTCTATTCATAACACATGCATATTTTAGCTTTTGCAGCATTTTGTAAGGTGATTTTCTTATCAACACGGAAATAGAGACAATAATGTAAGGCTTAGCATTATATTACATATACACACGCACATATACAAAATATAAGTTTTTCATACAAACTTATTAGCTCAACTACAGTCAAACACCTTTATATATATATATATAAATATACATATATATGTATATATGTATAAAAAACTATTTATATACAAGTATTAAAGAAAATATTACTATTATAAATGTGTGATAAAGTGCAGATGTACACAGTTGAATCAGGTAATTCTGTAATGATAATGATATGAAATAAACAAATGTGTATACGAGTATAATAATGACAGTTCGCAAAGATTACATTAATGACATGTATAAAGGTTTTAAACAAACATGACCAAAATAAAATGATACAGTTTTTTTTTTGTTTTATATCACAATTAAAATATAAATTACACAACTATTTAAACCCGTCAACAGCTCATTACCAAAATATTTAACATGAATAAATCATAGACATATTCATGTCATATTACGTCTCACTAATCGCATTACCTGATACTTGTGTGTTTGTACCAATATATTTCAGTGAGTGTGTGTGTGTCCATGAAAGTGTACGTAAATGGTAAATGCATGTATGTGTGCGATGACGTTGATGACAGAGCATTGTGGTGGCTTAATCATATCAAGAACTCATTAATTATTCCCGTGGGGTGTGCATGCCGATTCAATGTTGATGAATAGGTTGTTGTTATTTATGAATTTCTAAGGTGGTTAGGTGCTATTGTTTTTGGACGTACTATTTAAAGGTTCGAAGTCATGTCAGTCAGTCATCTACCAATATACATACATATATGTGAGGACTTTAAAAGAAGGCTGTAATTAAATTGAAGTTACAACAATATTGATTGAACTGTTTGCATCCTCTTTTGTTTTTTATCTCTTGGACCCTATTATTCCCTTTGTGGAGCTCTGACGTGGTGTAAGAGCTTCACGAAGAAGATTTTTCAAAGCGCCGATAATTTCAGAGATTCTAGAGTACGTTCAACCAATAATACTACTATATACTATTCAACTGTCTATTACTTACTCATAACTGCAATTAAGCTGACTGCTTTCAACTCGCTTTTCGAGGTAGTTATTGAGGAGTCTGTAGCTTACTGTTAATTCGTTTTAAACTTACCTGAAACAAAAAATAAAAAATAACAAATTGCAATCAAAATTAAATAAGCAAAACACAAACCAAATAATCCACAGTTCAAATACTTTCTGTATTTTAACTATGGATTATTTGGTTTGTGTTTTGCTTTTTGCACACTACTTCTTCGTTGAATCTCTCTTTGAAACAAGGCCAGAAATTATTCTCAAATATACTTAAAACCTTCATAAACAAATATGAATATGTATGTTAATGCTATCAAAAAGGCAACCAGAGCCAACTGAATAGCGAGAATGTTATAAACGGCACACTCATTCTCGTTAATTAGCTACGTCTCAAGTTCTGAAATATATTTAGTGGGTAATGTTGCGTAGGAGGTGAATTTAAATTATATTGAATTTCGAAGTTTATCTTTATTTATTATTCTGTAGCTGATTTAACCCAAACATTGATTATATATTTACACTGCACCATATGAACCGCCCATATTTTGTCAATTATAATTCGACCCGTAATGGAAGATATAAGAATATCAGAATTGCATCCCTAGTAACTTGAACTGGGTGATGCTGGGAATGTGTACTCGTTGATATTGTTAATTTAATGATTATCTTGCCACTTAAAATCCGAAGAAAATGGAAAGTTGCTCCACTAACTACTCAACTGATTCATGCGATCGAATTAAGAATAAGTGCATATTTTAGTTTTAACACTAGGAATAAATTTAAAACTTAAAATTAACAGTAAAGCAGTTGTGCAGCTTAACTTTGAAATTTTAATATTTGCAAACTTAAATTATTTTGTTAGTGATCATAATCTTACAAGAGATTTTACATTGGAAAGAAGAAGCTTTATTAAAAAACCCTAATTGTACAGAATTAGCAACTAGTCAATTTCTGTAGCAAAGTGCCTCTACAACACTGCATAGTGAAGTTATTGTTTTTGGCATTCTGTCATATTACACACAGTTTTTTTATTCTATACTAATAACTGAAAATCTAAACAGGTTTGGATGTATGAAGTGAAGGATCGTTGGAATCCTTACATAATCCAGAGTAGTACTAGTTATATATATATAGCCCAATCCGGTAAATAGAGTTTTTTTTAAACTTTTCAACCGATTCAAAAAAGGTTCTCAATTAGACTGTATTTTTTTTTACGTTGTTACCTCAAAACTTTCGACTGGGTGAACCGATTTTGATGATTTTATTTTATTTGACAGCTTGTGCTTCCCGTGTAGTCCCATTTCTATTAGGTCCAGTTCTGACAATAGCATCCATGAGAAGTCCATGTAAGTCTTAAATTTTATGATAGACGCATTTAAGTCGTGTGTCTACTTTTTTAAAGTTGATTACATTGCTTTCAACCTAGCCCCGTATTGAAGCGAATACTACATTTTTTTATTAAAATCAATTATGCCATTAATGACTTTTAATGAGACAAACTAAACAAAAAAACATTTTTGTATGTAAGTCAAGATATTTCAACCATTTATGCTATTTAATTTTCTTCTGATCTTGTGGTCTGATCCTTAAAAAGGAAAACTTCTATAGGATCACTTGGTTGTCCATCTATCAACATAACTAGACTATTTTTAATTGGGACGTATGTATGTAGTTATTAAATTGAAATTAATATCAAATATTTAAGCCTAAGAACAAGAAAATAATAAATTAAAAAAGTATAGAATGAACTTCAATATCACGATAAGTAATAGTAAGCTGTATTCTTCGTCCCATTATCCACTTTAGATTTGATATATTTTCTTCCTATTTAAATATTATTAAATAGGAAGAAAATATATCATATCATATCATATAATATCATATCTTTTATCTTCTTGATAAAAACATAGAAGTTTGTTTTCATACGAAACTAGTCTAAGGCTCTCAATTCTCTATTTCGTTTCGTTTACCTTTCGCATAAATATTTTTACGACAATAGAAATATTGTATCCTCGTGTGTAATATATCTTGTTAAAAAATCCCAGTATTACTCACCTATCCATTACCGAAAGGATAAAATATCGTATCACGTTCTATAGAATTTAACTAACAATGTCTGTCTAATGACAGAATTAGATACTTAGGTATCAAGTTACTTAGACAAAAGGGCTATTGGTGTTTATTACAATCTCTAAAAGAAAAATATACTGTGTATTGCCCTTAAGCCTTTCAAAGAATATAGTTTGTCTAAATTTTTGCTCTTCAAAAGAACCCTCATAGGATCAGATTGATGAATTAGTACATAACTAAAATATATTAAAATAAATAACAAGTAAGCATAATGGCAAGTGTGTCTGTGAAGCACTCTCTGTTTTGCCACACAGGATCCAGGGTGATACAAAAATATTTGTAAGTTTACTATCTGTTACACTGCAGAATAGCAATAAATATTAAGTATTGAATATTTTTACTTTCAAATGTCGATAATGCTGTTGAAAAGCCCGTATTAACAATACATAAATCAAATTAAATAAATCAAAAGTTACCGACTGCTACCAATAAAAAACTAGAATGTGAGGAGGAGAGAATAACAGATTTTAAAACCAAAATCTATTAAACTTTGCAAAGAACAGTTCAATAATTTATCACCAAAAGGTTTTAAATCGCCAGGCCACATTTTTACTAGATTTGTGTTCTCAGACATTGCATTTTGGCTAAAATACCATTTATTAAAGTCAAATGCGTCGTTTCACTTCAAACTGCACTGCTACGATTCTTGAGTAAAATGAATATCTTGCACTATTATTACTTTTTAGAAATTAAGAAATATTGGATGTCTTGGAAGTTAAAAGTATTTTGAGCTAGCAAAATAAGAATGCAATTAGGTATAAAGCGCAGTTTCTAAACATGACTCCATTGATGCAACAACAGGTAAAAAAAAAATAAGCTTAGAGCGACTAGAACAGCCTCACGACAAACAATAACCAATTTTTTGAACTTATTAAATTCATTGAATGTTGTGTCAAATTTTCACGAGACCCGACTGACTTTTTTTGGCCATGAAATCATGCTATTGATATAAATGTGTTATGGGTAAATGAAAATATTTTATATTTATGTGAATACACGCCTTTATATATTGACTTTAAAACATGAACATAAGACAAAGAACGCATTTCAACACAAAACTACCTAACTTAATTTAAAACTATGGTGTTTGTCTTCCAAAAAGTGATCGTAAAATGAAGGGGGTCAGGGAGACCCCACCTCATTCAGGTTTGTAATAGAGTGTCATTTTGACGTAATAAATGATCACGCTCAGACCCCCGTAGGTGGAACTTACCGCAAGCGTGTTTTTGTTCTCTCTACATCAGATTACGACGGGAGCTATAATACGAATGGAATAGGTACGATTTTAAGACGTTTACATTGCTCTCTTTCTTTTTGTTTACTAGTATAGAAATGTTATCTCTTTATGTCTCACCGCTAAGTTTATTTTCTTGATAAAGAATAATTAAATATATATTAGGTGTGATCACATTTGCCTTCACTTAGGTCTTTTCTTCATCTTAGTGCCGGCTTGAAGTTTTATTAATACGAAAACTCAATACACTGCCATCATTTTCCTAGAAGCCAAAGGTTATATTTAGTTAAAGAAGAATCTATAAAATGTTCTTTTGATATTATTATTTTTTTCTGCCAATCCTCAAACTGTTATAATACATATTAACACTATTTTTAACCTAAACCATTTGCTTAAAATGTTGAGGTTATAAAAACTCTTTGTCTGTATCATGATGTCTTTGTTCTTATCTAAGTATATTTATATAAGCATCTATTAAATACTTTCTCAAGAAGTGATGCCACGGTTCCCTGCTTATTGTACACAAAACTAAACCATCAGATGGTATGCAGTTATTGACACCATAGTAACGCGAAATAATATCCCCAACCTCAATAAGCACAAATCAGATAAATTAATAACTTAAAGAGTCTATATTAATATCCTAAATCTGTAGAGACTTCTCCGTACAATTTTAATTGCTCTACCCACAAGATTGAACCACATTTATATTGTAAAACCTAATTAAAATTCACTACCGAATTATGAAATGACTTTTCATTTCCTCAAACAAAATTCTGTTTTCCGATTAACTAGAAAATTAAACCAGAAAACAAACAGAACCTTTACAAAACAAACGTTATTAGGTACATCAAAAACATACAACAAAATGTTAAAATCTATTCGTAATATTCTCGCAGAAGGGTATGGCACAGGATGGAACTACAAAGAGCAGGAAATTGCCTATCACAAGTTGGCAGTAATCAAACCTGTGCGCCAATCTAACTTGTCTGTGGACGGTATATTCAGCTCTTAAATAATATAATTTTAATAGGAAGGGTGAGGGATTGGACATAGCTTTGGGTGGATAGCGCCGTGTATATTTTTGTCGTTTTGATTGTGTCTAGGATAAACAAATCCTAGACTTCGCGTATTCGGTTACAAGGAAAATATTTTAACAATAGAATATTAAAAAAAATAGTAATTTATGACATGAATATTTATCCTACTTATTTCTAAATATTGTAACGTAATGTTTTGTTAAAAGTTACTATTATTAGACTTCTACATAAAATAACATTAATAAAAAAGATGAAGATGCCAAAATATCCTAACATTTCCTGCAAACGGATTTGCAATGCATCAAAGTTTGTTCCTCACAAGTCCATATCATTATATAGCCTATAAAATAGCCTATCAACTCAGCAGTAATCAAACCTGTCTTCCAATCTAACTTTTCGGTGGACGGCATTCAGTTTAATGAGATATTTCCAGAAAGTGCCCGAGCATGGAATAAAATCGGTACGTTGTGACATCGTTCAAGTTTTAGATTTTAGTCCTTTTTTGAGTATATACTATATAAAGTTATAAGCAGTTTTATATTCTGTTAAGTATAATTCTTAATAAGTTTCAAACCTCACCTATAAAATGTCAAGTCTATCGATTGTGTAACGTTTTTTTTTTTTCAAGTTTAAAAAGGTCATAAAAACAAATAGGCAATAACTAACACTAGTGCTTATCAAAATGTTTTAAATAGATATAATAACACCGATAAAAATATTATATTTATAACAATACTACTATATAGCATCATGTAATACTATATAGCATCTGTTTTATCACCTTATCAACCCACGTTAGCAATTCTAAAAAGCTGCATCTTCGTCTATTTACCTACCAATACTCAATGTCACTTCCAGCTGTATCATCTCTCTAAGCCAGAACCCTTCAAATATTGACAAACTTTTCCCAAGTGAGGCGTACTCCGCGCCAACTTTTAAGTGTCTTAGATAAATTAAGATCTTAGTTTAGTGTGTTTTATAATACTTTTACGATCGACAACCGATCGCTGAAGTATTTTTTTTGTGTTGTTTTTTTTATACTCGTATCTCAGCTTTAGCTTGATATATTGTTTGTCTTAAGTTAAATCATGATTATGTAGTAAATATGTAGGATCAATATTAATATTAAAAATCTATGTATCAGTGATTCCTGTGTCACGGGGGACTTTACAAATATCGAAACAACTGACACAACGAAACCATGGACTTATGACAACTATTTATTAATCACATAATTTTTTGTCTCGTGTGGGAATTGAACCCTCTGGCCTTGCAATTAGAACCTCTAACCGCTAGACCAACACACCTAACTTTGTGCTAATACCTAGCAAGAAAATTCACATTTTTTAACTGACCTCTATCAAATATACGATAATTATACTTTTATGTTTTAGCCACACAGAAGCTTGCCTACATTTTAATATTAATATTAAGAAATATTTTCGTATAGGTATATGTCATTAGCACTTTATCGCATCTCTTTTCTACAATAGGTTACTAAAATTTACTAAAAAAATCAGTTTCATAATACATAGCAAATTTCTACACATCTTTCAAAATGATTACGGAGCACCGCCACAGTTTTTGCATGTTGGAAAATATAGTGAAATAGTTTCACCGAATATTACTGGTCGCATAATGGTTAGGAATGCTTTTGTCCCCATGGCAGCCACGCGATGACATATTGGTGAACGTATAGCTGGATCATGTACTCAAAGTAGCGGTACCTACCATGAGTTACTCTATTTCTATTTGCTGTTAGATATATTTTTTAAATATTAATTGGCTCTTATTTCTATTCTTGCCATTATATATTGTCTTTACACCATATCTTTTTTAAATTTTCAGTGGAATAATTCCTTTGTGTTTTTGTAGTTTCCATGAATATTTTATACTGCTATACCTACTGTTTTTTTTTTGTTAACTAGGGTTGACAAAAAACAAACAACAAAATCAAAATCATTTATTAAAAAAAGAGAGAGATAGTTTTTAGAGAGTTAGATAATTTTTAATTCAGTCAGACTATCAAAAATGAACTTCATAAGTAATAACACAGTTCTCACTTAAACAACTCAAAAAATCGAAATAATTCAAAAAACACATATTACATTAGGTACACTTACATTGACAAGCGTCCCTAAAATTTGCTGAAACTTCCTGATAGATTCAAAGTACAATAAGAAATATATACTACAATGTCATTCAACACATCCAATCATTAAGAATAAACATATGCATCAACTTTTATATCAGTAGTACAGGTTATTTCCAAATAAATGGTTTATGGACTGGACATGGCAGATTGCTTTGTTTTACAGGATCATGAAAAATAAAAACAGAATACAGCCGGCATTGTCTCCATGCCCCGAGCACTCAATATCGACTTACATTCGAAAATCCTTAGTAATACTACGGCTGGAATATTCAAATACTTTGCCATATCCGATAATACCGCTCTCATGCAAAATGCATACAATATCATTCTTTACTTCATACGCGAATGCTTCCCTAGTGTAATTCATGTAAAACTGGCTTTATTTGAATTTTATGCGTCCAAATTTTTGGTTTATTTTCTCTTTTAAATGATATACTTCGGTTATTGGGTACTTCCCCTTATTAATGTTCCGATTCGTTGTCATATATGAATAGTATGTCTACAATATTGGATGCTTAGGTTGTGTTCATAGCTTTTGTTTGATATTCAAACGAATTTGAAAATAATATTGAATTTAATATGATTTATTTGAATGTTACCAATGTACGATGATGAGATTTTTCTGCACGTGCTTATGTATATAATCCTTTTGTAATAAAGGTAGTATGCAAAACCTAGTCAAATATGCAAGAATTTTAGGAATGAATGTTGCACCGTTACCACCACATCTCCTAAACAATAGAAGAATCCATGAGAAGATAATTTAATTTTTGATTTGAAAAAAAATTGGTAGTTCTAAAATTATATTATTATACAATTCTAAACCTCTAAATTTGCTCCCTGTTATTACTTTATAGTTACGCAAATCATATCAAACAGCCTTAACAGGGATGTGTTATAACCCTTAACAGGGATGTGTTATTTAACAATTTTATTATCCACCCTTAAACATCAGCCCCACACTCAAGGAATTACGAGAATGGGTTCATTAATGGATTCCGAGGACTTTTCAAATAGAACAGATTACTCTTTATCGTAAATAGATTCTGAATAAGAGAAAGCTTCTTAACGGTCAAATTTAATAAAAGACGAGAGATTAATCAATTAAAAAAAAATGCAATCAAATAGTACAAGTCAGTATTGTAGCGCAGACGTCTTAATTTAAATAGCAGATTTGTTGACTTGAATTCGACTATTACTTGGTCGTTTTAGAGAGTAGATGATGAGTAGTTGATGACGTATGCTAATTAGAGATACAATACGAAGCCAGTCATGCATGCTTGGTGTATTGTGGGTGGTACATTTTTGCATAATTAATTCGGTCTACGGTCGGGTAATGAGTTGTTCAATGAGTGACTAAGGTCTACCAAGAGTTAAAGGGATACATTATAACTTAGTATACTCAGTGCTCTCTGCAACGGAACCACGGATTGCGGAAACGTGTCATGCTTCAAGGCAAACGCTTTAAATTTATCGTGGGATTGATGATTTAATGCTTGGGTACGAATGGCCGGCTCAACTGGAGTATTATCACGGCCTAACAAAAAACCCGTAGACAAACAATGATTGCATTGTATTGCCGATTTAGTGAGGGCATTGGAGGCCCAACTTCCACCATCTCCTTTTTCCCTTAAAGGCTGACAGTGCACTTACGACTCGAGTTGTAGGTTTCCATGGGCGGCAGTTGCCACTTACTTTCAGGTGACCCGTCTGTTCGTAAGTCCACCTTTATATAAAATATCAATAAATGTTGAGTAATGATTAAATCTACAGATTTTGGAATTGACCGGAATAGACGATTTGAATTTTCTTCGCTACATATTATTTTCTCATTTTAAAATACCTAATGGTAATTTAGTTACAGTCAGAGTTCCCTTCACACCACTTTACAAAATTAAAATTAGAAATCCAATCTTACATAATCCGAATTCTGATCAACACTCAAATAAGCCGTTACTCAATCTAACCAAACCAATCACGACCCAATCTATACATCAACTACAATTCCCAAAGGCGATGCTTACGTTTCAAGACGACGATCACACTTCGTAGTATATTATAGTTATCTTTATTCCACTATGAGAGCTATTAAACACGGAAGTGTTAAGGTAATTATTTTAATATTTTTTATATTGTAGTGTTTGCATAAAAAACATACTATGGACCTAACCGGATACCTAGTATCCATATAAACGAAGAACAGCAGTGGTATTACGAGTAGTATTATGACATGACGGTTGCGAAAAACATCCGGATTATCCCAGTTAACAGCAGACGGTGCAATGTTACTAATTCCTATGTTAAATTGAGGTGCTAGTTACCTAATTAGGAAGGTAATCACACAGTGTACCTATAGGTTTCCAAGGCTCTTATAAACTCTTGACCCCTTGCCTGAGTAAAACAAAAGGTTCACTATGGTATGGTACTTCGGCTGTTACAATTTATGCAAAAAATACGCCGACCTTTTAAAGAAACAACTACATATGTATGTAGTGTGAGGAAGCGTTGTGTATACTTAAAAGCTTTTGTTCAGCTAACTCATACCTACCCGAGAAACCTTTAAAACTAAGGCCTTAATTCGTCAAACTTCCCAATTAAAGTCATACAACTTCACAGTTGACTGGTTATTCGCAAATTCGTAGCATAGTTGTCTGAGTTAAGGCTCGGTTATTCAATTTATTCGTTATAAGGCCGTCAGTTCATAAAGACTGAGTGGGGAGGGGTTACCATAGATACAGGGGGCTGTTGCTATTGGTGACTCCAGTTGCCTTGGCATCCACCGAGCTCCTGGTGTACGGTGCAAGTGATTTAGGTGAGCTTCAATATATTATTATTTTTTATTTAATGGATAAATTGTATCGTATACTATTTTAATATATGTACGAGTAAGTGCAACACTTTAGATTGTTGTACTAGATGGTGCGTTTTCTTATTTTTATAGATTCAGATAAAAAAAAATTACATTATGAAAGAACTGTTGTTAAATTTCTGTATCAAGTATAAACATTTTGAAAACAAAAGAAATATGAAGGAGGACATCTACTTTAAGCAAAGCAGTTGTCAAGTAAGCAGGTTTCCAGATTATTTGCGATTTCTCAGAGGACTGTGACCGAAGGGTGATGGTTACAGCGGGCGACGGGACCCGTCTTGACGGGGTCAGACGGGTCAGTGCCGGTCGGACACAGCGGAAGAATGCAACGGTGATTCGCGTTCCCCCGATAATAGGCCAGTAGAGGATAACACCGGGGTAGTTTTAGTTTAGTCGCGACTCAAATATCATAGGTAATATGTAAATAGCTTCAGTTGATATAATACCCGAATTATAGACCTACAAGTCCACATGATGATGAATAGTTTCATGTTAATTTTACCAAAGTCATAACTTACATAGCTATAAGTGTTTGTAAGCAGCAGGTATAGCCAATATCGCTGGTTTTCTTCTTTGATAACTTTGTATGAAACTGTTATCTTTTCGTTTGTACCAAGCACCATGATCTCAAAGTCCTCATTACAAGTTGAATAACGAATAAACATTGCTATCGCTGTTTATTGGATATTATTTATCGAGATCTTCATTGCCGTAGGCTCCTTTTTCTTGTTGTGCCTATTCAATGATCATATTTTTTGTATGGCTGCGCAGTATTTTAAATTGTGCTGAGATGTTTTATTTATTTAGTTGTTTGGTTATGAAAGCTTTCAGCTGGAGCACATATTGTATAAAGGTGAACTTAATGCCTAAGGCATTCTTTGAATATATATTTTTTTTCATTCTCTTCTTAGCTTAATGGGTCGACCCATATTTTTAGAGGTCATTATAGTCTCTATCTCATAATTATATACATTTTATGCACATCTAGCATATTAGAGGACTTAGTGCTTTAAGCATTCTCAATCAGTTAACCATTGAGTAATACACAGATCGTTTATTTGTCGATTAATCTATTTGTTAAAAAAATTATCTATTTGTTAGTCTGTCCAAGTTTACTGTTATAGTGAGAAGGTACATATGTAGAGTATACAAGAAGAGGAATTACCTAATATGTTACGCTACTTTTTATAACATACATATGTAACAATAACTCACTACTCGATTCTATTCTCTTTGCAAATTGTTATTAATTTCATCTCTAATAATGTACCTTCACCCTACAACCTTTATGTCGACGAATTGTAAATATACACTCATGCACATGTCAATGTGTTGTAGACCGATTGCGATTAACTCTGTTTTAAATCTTGTATTTGCTGTTGACTCAAGATCAATACTGTTTAAATTCAAATTTGCATTATTGGGAGTCCTTTATTGTCTGCTAATATAAAGTAGTCAATTTGCTCCCGCTTCTATTTTTAAACTTTATATACAACGGATTTTTTATTGATAGCTCCTTATTATATTGAGGTCCTTAACTTCAGGAGGTGAGTCGTAAAGTCTTTGCCACAGCGGGATCTCTTCAAAGGTTATGAAATATTCTTCCGACCGCTACTAAGATAATACTTGCCTTGCACTTTGTTTAATCCACTAACTCTTCGTTACCTCAAAGAACGCTTTAAGTACCTTAATGACACACATTAAAAATGCCAAGTCATCAGAAAACTATTCCAGCAATTTTTATGATAAATCATTCACTGATGAAGCCGTTCGTTTATGGAATGCATTACCTACAGCTATCAGACGAGCACAAGCTTGGTATAATAAGTAAGTATATTTATTGATTTAAAAATGTATTTAGTATGTAATAGACGAGCTTTTTCTTATGTGCAAACGATGATCACCAGTCTATTTAAAATTCCAGCTCATCCTAAGACTGCCTGGAAGAAATTGCATTAAACGATAAGACCGCCCTTTGTTCATGATTGACATGATATATTATTTATAGATTCCTACTTCACATTTATATTATTCTCTGTTAAACCATATACCGTATCAATAAAGTGTAATCTATCTGTCTATCTTCTTACTTACTAATACAATTATAGATTCCTACTTCACATTTATATTATTCTCTGTTAAACCATATACCGTATCAATAAAGTGTAATCTATCTGTCTATCTTCTTACTTACTAATACAAATTGAGGGTTACGGTTTTGGCCACCTTTGAGGGCGATGAGGGATGGGGGATGTAGGGAGGGGAAAGAAGAGAGGGGGATGAGGAGATAGGAAAAAGGAGGAGGAGGGGAGGTCAGCCTCCGGATACCTTACTCATTTTGGAGTAATGCAACACAAGCGTTGCTTCACAACCAGTTTTCTATGAGGCCGTGGTATCGCACCAGTCGAGCCGACCCATTCGTGCATAAGCGTGACTTTACCACTGTTAAAATTCACTGTAAAGGTATATCTGTTTGTTTCTTTAAAGAGTAAATTAATTAATAAATAGCAATTGGTATATAATTTGAAAATATAATGATGAATATGATGAAGTTTATAAATGCACTATTAAGTTTTAAAATGAAGGGTCGGCGTGCGTTACTTTAATCTTAAAAAATAGTTACTTATTACGGCATGTTGGTAAATTGGAGTTGTAGATAATGGATAAAACAAAGTCGCCGACTATAATTAAGTCCCAATTTTGTAATAAAGGACAAGCCTATTGCCGTCAATCGGGCGCATTTGGCAGTAAACGTAAAAGGTTTCCCCTTCAATATATGTACGCCCAATTTTTTTTAGAGGTCATTAAGGAAGGTAAGTTATTTTGTTGATATGGATTGATTGAGTCATAGTTCAAAGAGATCAAGGTAGCACATGACAGCGATACGCCAGCATTTCTATCCATCACAATGAATACACGCACTAAATATAACTTCGTTTGTTTTACTAGCATAAAACTAGCTAGATAGCACAAAAACTGCCTTAAGTTTTACAGTGCAAAGGTCTTTATAAGTTACCTCACGAAGGATCTTTTAAAAGGTTATAGCAAGTATAACTTCTTCTCGGATTCCTCCTATTTTAAGCGCAGCATGGCACACCGTGTGGTTTTAGTCGTTCGATTCCGACACAGCGTTCCACCAAAAACCCCGGTGGAATGACGGTCTGAGGAGGTCACCACTCGAAAAAAAAAAGTATAACGTCTTTTACATCACAAAAAGAAACACCCATATAACAATACTTAAAATATAGCTTAATATTTAATACCAATGTATTAATGGATTTTAAACCTCTTTTAATTATTTATTTTACACGAATTAAATTTATTTAATATTATTAACCGTTATTCTAGTACAGAGAGATGGCGCTGTAATTAAGACGTGATTGTGAAGTTTATATAATGCAATAAATTTTAAAATTTAATTACAAAAAATCATATTATTTTAATATATTTACACGATTATTAGAATAAGTGATAGATTGGTTTTTAAAATCAGTTTTTGAATAATAACCTAAGTACCGTTGCGTGTTGTTTTTTTTAAATCCAATACAAAAAAATATTTTTGAATCCCACTGGCAGTTAGAGATTAGCCATTTTATACAGACAAATAAAAACTCTAGTAGTTATACTTACTATAGTACGTGTAAGCAATCATAGAAATATACATGGAACATCTACAGACTGCAGACTGCAGTTACTAATCTTACATACATATATAGTATCACTCTAACTATATCTATACACTCAAACCTATATCCTCAAAGGGGCAGGTAGAGACCAAATTTATGCCCACATTTTGCCGACTGCAATAAATTACAGCAGGATTAAAGTCCCATTAAAAACATAAAATTGCGTGAACTATCTCTCCAGTCTTTTCTTCGCTGGCGTTGTGTCTGTTAAGACGATGTAAACGAATGAATAAATATGCGTGACAAAGAAACCTTTTATATATATACATAACCGTATACATTAATCAAATTATTATTATTGGTAACCGGGTAGCTCAACACATTTCAAAGTTAAATAATGCTAGCCATGTTACTCTTATCATGGGTGACCATTCTTAACACATTGAGACCGCTCCGTCGCAAATCAATTTAAGGCGTCTGTCTCGGTTGCCATACAAACATCTGTAACATTTGTTGCTTGTAGTTGGAGAGAAAAAATCAACCTGGTCTAAGTCTAGGTCTTAAGAACTTCAATATCGGCTAGTACTTGGGTTGTGGAGGTCTGATGGCAGTCGCTTCTCGTGAAATATCGAAGTTCAGCTGTTTCGTGATTGGACTGAAAGCCGACCCCAACTTAGTTGAGAAAGTCTCCGAGGACGATGACGATACATTATGACACTTGAAAAACATAACCTACTTTCTGCCGCAGGTCTATAAAAAGTAAGCATTATAATAAGAGTAACAGTATTAATAATAATAAACAAACATAAAAAATGCATATATTAATGCAATTTCAAAATAGTTTTTGAAACACATGGTAAGCGCCATCTTACGGTAGCTACTTGCAACTCTAACGTAGGGTGCGACGCGTAGGATGAGCGAGCTTTGTGATGACGGTCGACAGCCATAGGTGTCGCTGCTATGAAGTTAGATTCTAAGTTAGCCTAATGAGTCCCTGTAGACTACAATTTCAAAGAGATGGCGCCCTAAGGTGGAAGTAAAAGTATTTCACCTATGTATACATACACACAACTATATGTAGTGATATCTAAAAATAAAAAAAAAACATGAAATATACAAGCTCCATATAAATGGCTAATAATGCAAAAGGACTTACATTTTTGGCTTTTTGTTATAAAACAATTTGAAATTATGAGAAATTTGTAGTGTATTGTCAGAATATAAAATAAAGAGTGCGTATTACGCCAGACTTTGAAAATAAGATATTATTTTACTTGCTCCAGAGATACTTTGTAGTACAGTATTATCTTTGAAAAAGGCCTTAACGAGTTTCCTTTATAAAGATTTTTCTTTCAACTTGTGTGTAATATTACAATAGAAAATCTGAATACATTGTCTCGGAAATTCTTGAGGACCACCTTTGAGAGAATAGCTGTAGAAAATATCCTTAAATTATCTCGGTAGTTGAATTAATCATGACATTACTGTAATGTTTTAATTTTATTTAAGGATGTTGCATATTATTTATTCATATTGCAATGTATTTTATTGTTGCGTAGGTAGACGCTGAGATAGATCAAGATGACATAGACATCATTTGACTATTAGGTATATAAAATATATTTAATATATAAAGATAATTTGAATTTTGCATTAAAAAAGAGAAATTAATACATTTTAGCACAAATATTAAACTCGAAGCTACAATACTATTTGCTGACTTGATTTAAAATATTGAACCCTATGTCAATCCTTATCTTATAGCATTAACCAAGCAGTGTTGGTTTAATGTTCTAAGCTTCCAATATTAAGATGATTTAAATGGTATGGCACATATCGAAACCCATCAAGCCGTCTAGGCTAAGCTATGACAAAAAAAACATCATATCAACAAAAATACATAAATCTCTACTTAGAGGTATCAAAATGACTTAAAAAATATTATAAACATATATTTATCATCACATTATTAGGTGTCACTAAAATCATACTTCATATAGCCTAAGGCTTTGCTTGCAATTGCACGCCTATAGTGTCAGAGATTATCAAAAAACGAACGGGACATCCCCTAGAGCAGAAGTCCCTCGGCTACGATGTCACGGACTGCGGTGTCATGGTGTCGGACACTATTTTCCAACACTTTTGTACTGTTTATTTTGTTATTGGGTTTCGAAATTTCGTGTCGTGCTGAATGTAAATTTGTTCGAGGTTCATGTGGCGGGTTGGAAAATACAAGGCTTGAAATTTAAATGTTAAATGCTAAAAGGTGATATTTCTAAAACCGATATACTTTTAGTATTAGACGAACTATAAAAAGCTTATAGTTTGACTTTAGACTTTGAAACAATTTTGATTACACTGACTGTGACTGGCCCATTAGTCTAGTAGATAGTGATCCTGACTGCAAAGTCGTGGGTTCAACTTCCAATCAGGACAAATAATAGTAAATCTTAATATTTTATAAAAAAAAGAGGTAACCTTGTACCTCTTTCGTTTTATAACAAACAATTGTGCGATGAGCAAGATCATCTGTTGTGTCTAGGTGTAATTATAATTACTAATGTAAGTATAGCTCTGCTTATTTAAGATTCATAAGACCAAGTATGAGATGTATGAAAGTTATTATTTTAAAAATATACAATGAAAGTCTCAAGCATAGTCACTAACCATCGGGTGACCCATCAGGTCGTTGTTCCCGATGACATAAAAATAAATCTAGCTCCTGAGTTCAATATTGGGTCAAAGCACTCTTTATAGAGCCTCATTTTGGCCTTCTATACATATGCACATAATAAATAAATTCATTCATCAATTACATTTGTCAATTAAATAGATCTGACTGCAAACAATAGTTACCTGTTCTAATTATAAGTTGCTCATATCAAATTAGTGTTAGTTCAGTATTCATCTATTGTACAACATACCTTCATAAGTTCTGTCTTAAAAATGTTTTAATTGATCATTCTCAAGAGAGATTTTGGAACTTAATAACAAAATACAAAATCAAACAAAAATAACACAATATATTTATTAAAAAAAACGTGTAGATGTTTTATACATATTACACCACGGGTCAAAGTTCTGTAAGATTGTGATTACGGATTCAGATTGCATGAACAAACATTGTAATGCTTTAAAAACTCAACGCAAGAATTCCATGAACCACTGTACTAATGTTTTCTTAGAAGAAATGGTTTTGACTAATGTAAAAGGCTTTTTACGAGGACTTAATTTTAATGTACACACCTACTTTTATGTCTACATCAGATAACACAAATGAGATTGGTGACTTGATATAAATTATTATACTTGATACAGATGCATGTGTGCATTTTAATGTTTTGTTACCTCAGAACTTTCAACTTCGTGAACCGATTTCGACGATTTTTATTTAAAAGCTGGTGCTTCCCGTGTGGTCCCATTTAGTTTGGTCCAGCTCTGACAATGGCATCCATGAGAAAACCATATAAGTCTTAAATTTGTATTAAGCATGTGCGCGACAAATGAACGAATAACTCGATATCACGCAAACTGATTTCGATGATTCTTTTTTTATTGGAAAGGAGGATTACTTCAAGGTTAGTTACATGAGAGTTTGGGGTCCAGTTGTGACAATGGCATCCATGATAAAACAATATTAGTCTTAAATTTTATGATAGACGCATTGAAGTCGGTTGTCTACTTTTTTAAGGTCCGATTATGTTTTATCTACTTGCAACTACATAAGAAAACACTGCTCTTCACTGTTAGACCTTGACTTCATCTTAATTGTATTTAGATAATAATATAATATTTATATATATTATATTATTTATATATATATATATTTTATTATATATATATATTATATATATATTATATATTTATATATATTATATTATTTGTTAAGTTAAAGGGCTCTGACTCTTCGGCAGCAGCTGTCCATCTGTTAAAGGGACATCCTTCTCCTTCACTTTTTTACAAATTTTCCCATATACTTCCCAAAAGTGTATTACATCAACTACATTATGATCTGCAAAATGTGGGCGTTCATTTCACCTCTACTTAATCCTTTGGGGATACAGTTCGTTTTATATCTACATACATAACTGTTAGTTACATCTTTATACACATACATATAGACGAATGTATGTATGTAGATATAGAACGAACTAAGAATTGCCAGATTGCCCATTAAAACATGCTACGAAGTTGGCATTCCATAGCTTAATGGTATTTAGATAGTGTCAATATGAACTTTGTTTAAACAGCAAATGTCAGAAGTTAATTACTGTTTAGTTCCTACAGCCCCGCCCTTTGTCAACACGAAGCTATGTGGAGTGTTAAATTAAATGTCACCACGTGTTGGATACGTTAATGACTCTTTCAGTAGTCTGAATTTTAGTAAGCGTATTTTTTTTATGATAACAGTAATATTGTATGATTGTACATACTTATTTTAAATTAATGATTTATTATTATATATTAACGAATTACTTATCTTAAATGCACTATCAAAAGAACACCGATCTACTGATCTCCGATCAAAACCCATTTAATATATATTTATTGTAACTAGTAGCAGTTTGTACGAATTTGATTCAGGGATCAAGTTCATTAATAGCAGTGGAAAAATTCTCGTTAGTATTGAATCCTAGATGTTGATAAAATGCGATTAACTCTCAATATCTATTCTTAGTGTATTCTAAAACTACTTTTGGCCTATAGCTCTCTGGTAACTCTTCCAAATTTAAGAAATCGCTCCTGAAAAATAATTTAATACATCTGTAGGTTGCTATCACTTGCAATAAATGGTTAGCCCTTAAATACAAAAATCTGAGAGGTATCTTACGAAACGATAACGTCTTTGAACATGTCTATTTAGATAACATTAGTCCCTTAACTCACAAACCATTCGCTCCCTCAACTGAAGATCAGTACCAAATTAAATATTTAAAAAGACTACCCTAAATCAATTGTACATACACAAGCGTACCTACATACATATTTAAAACGTTTTGTTTATTAAGGCACTTTCAATAAGGTTCAACTTAAACGTTGTTAAAAAGGAAATGTTCCAAAAGGTATTTCAATGACCTTTTCAAGTGCGGCTTTTATAACATTTGATTGGTTCGGCTGAATTTATTTAATTGATTTGATTGCTTTCTTTTCTTCAGTTTAGGTATCACAGGCTTTGAAAGTCGTCATATTATAGACTTATTACGCACTGTCTCTACTGACTGGTCGTCGCAGACTTGTTCGATAGCAACTGTCTTTCTATAGTTTAAATAGGTGTTTACGCACTAGGTCGCCTTATACTGTACATTTTTATTTTGTAATACTCATTTAAAGTTATATGTATTATTAAACTAAAGTTACTTCTGTTAGGGGATGTAGGTATAAAGAATGAGATATAAAAAACGAACATGTAAAATCTAAAACTCATTTACTTGCAACTAACAGTTTTACAGTTTTTAAAGTAAACAGAATGTCCGTCTTTATTTTAATGAAATATAATACGAAGAAACCTTTCAAATTAATTTACAATATAGAACGAAATCGAAGACCAAAAAATTAAGTAATGGACACATTTGAAAATACTAATCGGCGAAAGAACACTAATGCTAGCAACTCGGCCGCGTTCGACCTCATACGGACGCTTTCGGGCAGTTTTGGACGCGGATTTATGTCGGCGAGACACGCTCGGAATTTCGGCGAACAGACAGCAAGGAAAAACCGTCTCGCGATAAGTGCGGGCCCGACGCTAGTTTGCATAAGGTTTTTTGGCTCTCTTTATAGGTTAGTGTCAAGGATTGAATTTTATTATATACGATGTGTGGCTGGCTGATAAGGAATGTGATTTAAGTACAGAACTTGGAATATTACATTTGGTAGTAGTAAGTTGAGTTTGTTTAGCTGATATCGTTCGTTGGCATCTTAATGTAATTTATTCAGACTTGTTTAAATTGTGTTTTGTCTCTTATTTTATTTACAAAGATATTGTCTGCTGCCAAATGTATACATACATACAAACATTCACTCATTTGCATACGCAAGGGGTAAGTACAGATCATTAAATACGTAGTAATGATACTATATGTATGTATATATTAAATTTTTAGAACATTACAATTTAAAATAATTAATGAGCAGTTTAAAAAAATTGAATTTGAATTTTATAGACTAAACTAGTACTAAGAAACGTGCTAGATATCATTTTATATTGGTATCTGTAAAAAAAGTCTTTGAATTGACCTAAATTATATATCTTTATACACCTGTTAGTTGTAGTGTTAAGCTTAGGTTTCATCAATCCGATTCGTAACAAGTACATAACATTATTAAAAATTACACAAAACTCGACTGCATTACTTAAATAGTTTCTTGTTTTTATTACTTCTCTCCCAAATGCTCAGTGGTTTTGTTGGCAGGCAAGCACTTACTCGCAATTTTTGTTTAGGACGTCATCTTGAAATATATAGCCCATCACATTACCACTATTAAAATATAAAAGTTATAAAAATAAAACCGACTTCAAAACCACAAATAGACAATCAATAGCGAAAAATAAATTAATATAATTGTTTAAATATTTATACTAACTAATTTTTGGATTTTGTAAATAATTTATTTTACTCTTTTTAGTGCAAAATAAGTTTCTATTAAATAAAATAAGACCTAATATAGAAGATCAGCTATGTCCACTACCGATACGGATTACCGCTACCAAGTACTATTGTATAGTTATTCTGTGCCGCTACATCGCTGTCCCCGTTAGGAGGAACGCTACCCAAACGGGCAGACTTACCATCATATCACCTCAATAGTACCTGATTATTGCATTGTTACTTAACTTACATAAGTATGAAAAATTTCAGCTCAATCGGAAACCGGGAAGTCGGTCAAAATTGACTTCTAAGATTTTATTACATTGTTAGTTAGTTAGTTTTCCTCGATTTTCTTGAGATTCCATCAGATCCTGATTTCATGATAATGGGACCACCTCTGTACCACCTTTCGAACTAAACAAGATTTTTTTAAACCGGTTCACAATTGGCAGAAATATCGATGAACATACACAACAAAAAAAAATACACACGAACAAATATAGACCTGCCTCTTTTTTGAAGTCGGTTTAAAATACAAATGACACCTCACATGTCAAAATCCAATAAGTGTTTAAGCTCTAGGTCTACATCATAAAACATTCATACTCTAAAAAAAAAACCAAGAAAAAATTGTCGGTACTCGAAGTCAAACCCAAAACTTAAGATACAAGCAAAATAGGAAAACTATGCCACAAGACCAATAAGGCTGACTTGAAATATAATTGTACGCTTTATACCAGAGCGTCTGTAATAAAATGGAGTAGTAAAATACCAGACTAGCAATCTGTGTATGTGACAGTACTAAAATGCCAAAAGCCAGTTAGAAAATGCCAAACGGTAGACACGGGGCAAACATTTGTCCTCTTTCCCATACCTCTTTTGTTACCCCCATTGTTGAAGGTACGCTGACTTGGCAATTTTCTTTATTCAATCAGGACCGAACACCTTTTATACCGACAATAGCTGAGAATACTTCGTTGGGCAATTTCTGTGTAGTTGTAATTGCCTGAAGAGGTTAAGTTTGAATCTGTGGTAAAAGGTTTTTTTTTTATATTAGTATTTATTTATGTTATCTTTACCTGATAAATTAAAAGTATGTAAATAAAACCGTCATTATTTTATTTAATATCGGTACATCAAAGGTTACTCTAATTATATATTAGAAAAAATATCCAAATTAAGATTGCCTGTACAAGATCTGTATGATAAGACCACCGATTGTTAAACCTAAGTTTGAAATATGTAGCAAGTCCATCGATGACCACTATCACAAAAACAAAAAAAGCATTAAAAAATATATTAGGCACAATTTGCTTTTAACTTAAATATATAACTTAACTTAAGTACATAGTCTTGCAGTAAATATTGTTACAAGGATTTTTCTCTCACTTCAAAATGATCTTCATTGGCTGTAGTACAGTCCTTTAAACGTTGAGGCCAGTTATCAATTGAAACACGCACTCTCTCCGTATGAAGTTGCACTGCTAATCTTATGAATTATTTTATTAACTCGAAATTATCATGTCATTTAGAGCATGCCATACTCTCTAAAACTGATGACATCTCATAATCTAATTGATTAAGATCGGGACTAGATGACGGCCAGCCTTCAGCTCTGATGAGGTCAGAAACGTTTGTTTCTAACCACAGTTGGGTTGATCGAGCTTTTTGACCCGATTCTGAGTCGTGCTGAAATGACCATTCTTGCTTATGGAACATGGTGTCGTTTAGAATATTAACAATATTCTCAAGAATCGTATCTTTATACACTTATGCCGATGTTTTGACAAAAATATGGCTTAGTCACTCCTTGATAGCTAACATCCCACCAAAACATATAATGATAATGCACACGTTGTACTATGCTGAGTAATTGAGAAGCTTCTATAGAGCTTTGAGCATAAATTCGGACATTCTACTTTTTTAAATATTGCTCAATAGTAAAACATTTCTAGTCAGTAAAAGTCTTCCTACCACTTTAGAAATTGTTTTGATTTAACCACCCTATTAACTTTTAAATTATCAGTGAAATAATGACCAGTACATCTCTTATCGGTTGCAAGTCCTAAGTCATTTTTTAAAATACATGGACTGGTTCTAGGTGCTATATTCCTTTCTCGAGATAAAATCTTTTGCTTGCCGACAGATTTTTTTCGAGTTCTTTCATTCACTGCTTTGATCACCTTTTTGGTACGAATATTATATAGACAGCCAGATCTTTTACTGTCACAAACATGGTATGGAGAATTTCAAAAAAATCACATTGCTCCATACCTACTTTGTGTAATGCTATCACACGCAATTCGGTTCTCTTTATCACCCCACAACATTTTAATATCGCAAATATTTAACACTGAATGGCGCGAAAATGATAAAATATTATAATATAAAATATTCATGTAAGAATGACAGATTCCAAATTCAAATGGATATGTTTTTTTATGGTTTTATAGACTAAGTATAAGGATACATAACTATTGTAAAACTTACATTACAGCAAAATAACTCTTGTGGGCATGATATGAGGTCAGATTTTTTATGTTAGTATTGTAACTAGAATAAGCAAACCGTATTTCCCAAATAACTAGCTGTAAAAAATTAAAAAGAAAGAATATTCCTAGCACAAAATGCCAAAGGAAAGGTGGAGAGGCAAAAGAGCTTTTATGGAGCAACTTTACCGTACAGTGTCGTTGTAAGAGCGTTTACTAGGTATATTTGAGGTTAGGAACAAGTGCCAGCGGTTCAGATAGTTCAGGTAAGGTCTTAATTTACAGTAGAGAATTGGACAGTTTTGTTTGGAAGCGGGGATTTAGGCCAAGAGGCTTCAAGTATTTAAATCTATTTGTAGTGTAAAAGTATACTAAAATTAACGCGTATTGTTGAATCCATTATGTACTTTGCAAGTTGATCAATACATACAGACATACTCACCTTATATCCCCAAAGGGGTAGGGTGAGTACTCATTTTTTTCTATTGTTAGTATGTTAATGCTCTTTCTGTAGCTCATCTGAGCAGCAATGCTCATCTGAGGCTAACTTCTGATCACAAAATAAAGCAATACAACAAAAACATCCTTAAATAAGGTATACAATTTAAAACTTAATACTATCGTCATTACAAGGTTTTAAAAGTTTTTAAATTGCATCAACGGCCTCATGTTTAAATTTCTATCCGCCAAAACTCCTACTCTATATTATAGAAAAAAAAAAAAAAGAAAAACTGCGCGTCGGGAGCAAAACATCGTGGACAAACACCGTCTCCGTCTGCGAACGATCTCCGCAGATATGCAAAACACAGTCCTTTGTAACATGATCTTATTGTGCTCGCGAATCCACGTAGCCGCAGAGAATACGAAACGACTTATGTCGATTTAGAAATTTATTAGAATGCCACGAGGTTTTGTCATGCGAATCGTGAACTGGCGACGTGCGGCACGACGAGTTATTGTTGCATTATACCTTGCATTCTGAGGGGGCGGTTCGGTTGGAACGATATGAATCGCTTGTGTAACATATCAACATATCTACGACTAATCTTTCGACAGATAATCTAAAATAGCTTTTGAGCTTATTGAAGTAGAAAGTTATAGAATTCATTAGATTTTTTTTTATCCCATATACGCCTTATAAAACATATTTAAGCTTGTAAGTTTATTTCGTACCTTTTTTACGTATATTATAGGAGGCTACAGCTCCAGATCTATTTATAATTGTTAGTACGTTTATTAATTGTTCCGAGTCTTGCTATGGTAGTAGGCTAATTGTTTATCTATTTAGTAAAAAAGATGACTTAAACATCATGTACTTGTGTTATCTTAGTTATAAAAAAGTCATTCCATAAAGAAAAAATGTCAAATACAATATTGAAAATTCGTAATTATGTGGAACTAAATATCTAATAAATATAGAATATGCCGTATTATTGACATCAACGACCAACCAAACCTTTCGTATCCTCATGACGAAACTCATAAATATTCAGCAACCCTTATAGCATAATTCAACTGACCAGAAATAATGGGACTGGCCACAATAACAGGGTGTAGGGACCGCAAGCCGATAGTGATTCCCATGTCAATCGCGAACCTGAACATTGACAATGACAAGTTGAAGATTGCAATGGTTGCAAATCCCCCGGGCACCGTACAGAAATTGATCGGAGTAATTTGCCAGCGTTCAGGCTGCTACAGTCCGACCATTCGTCTTGGTAACGTTTTAAGTTTCAAGAACATAGCGACAAGTAGTTAAATCTTTTAAAAACCTTTTGATTAGATAACTATAACCTCAGAAATATTAACAAGCTAAATGCTATACTTTTACTGTAGTTCTTGGGAGTACTAAAGCAATCAAAAGTTCAATAAGCAGATGTAGTATGAAAATGAGAGCTACATATATTATTGCTATCTGGTAACGGTCATTAACGATTTCAATATCTTTCTTATCTTTAGAAAATGATAGTGATTTATCTGTTTGGCGTTTTGAGTACTAGTATCAATAATATGGGTCTAAACTACACGTATTCAAAGTCTTCAACAGTACACAGATATCACCTTAGAATTTGATTAATTCTTTTTAAACAAAGACTTAAAATTAAGATATTAAAACAATATGACACTTAACTTGCGGCACTTTCTGAAGCCCGCTTTCCGCTCCGCTCAATACTTACACAACTTCTTTCCCGAATACAATTGCCAATGATCCATAAAACACATAATTCAAGACAGACACAGAATCGTCACACGTCCTCAATAAAAATATACCAATTTCTTCTGGAACGCAGCGAGAAGATACTTCGTGCAGTCAAATGCTTTAACGTATTCGCACTTTTGTTTTATGTATTTTTATCATATCTTAACTATTTTAGGATATAACATACCTCTATTAAAATGAGAAGTTATTATTATTATTTTCTGTTAGATGTATAATTTCAACATTTTTGTTTTAAATAAAATGCTGAATAAATTTTCTTTCATGAGTACGCAGTTTTTTATTAGGTAAAGTTCTAGTTTTCTTAGGTCATCGCTATAAATAGTTAACATAAATAAGCTGATGGAAAGTCAGTTTTACCCTTAGCGTATATATACTCAAATTATTAAAGAATCATCATAATCATCATCATTTCAGTCATACGCCCACTGCTAGACATAGGCCTCCCTTAATAACTTCCCAGTAGACAGGTTAAAGGATTTTATAATTAAAAATATAAAAATATGACTTTAAAATATGAACTGTGAACCTTCTTTGCTATTAGAAACTTTACATAATAGTAAAACAAAATATTTTATGCCAATTATACAATAAAAAAAAGAACCAATTTAATTAACAAAACCAATTTCCTACAGAATATCAAGATAATTATAACCTCAAAATCCGGCCGTACTACGTAAAACCCATTAACAGTTTTCACGAAAGTAAAAAAGTTTAAGCCAACCTTATGAAAACGATGGCGGATTTAAAAAAAAATCTATTAAACGACTGGCGCGCAGCTAGAATAGACTTGAGAGTTGAAACGTCAATTTTCCGGAAGATTTCGCATAATACAGCTTCTATACTGGCTGCGGAGAAAGCTAGGCCTGTGGATTTGCTTGCATTTTAAATGACATATTTTAAGCGTCATTTTGTATTGAAATATGAATAGTAAAAATAATTATACACACATACTTATACTCACGCTTGTAAGCAGCCTCCTGGGAAAGCAGAGGAGTAAGTAACTAATACCTAAATTTTGCTGATTATAATTTAGTTGCATTAACGTAGTAAACCCATGGCCCCATCATTCTATTTCTTTAGTAATAATATGGCAAGTATATTTACAAGAAAGAGAAGTAACAGGATATCGCTTCTACAAATGGACTTGGGTATATAAGCAATAGCTTCGCATACCTTTAATTCGATCTGGCCGGTGTCAGGAAGCCCGACCCCTTTAACTAATAAATAATCATCTATTGTATTTAATTGTCTTCATAATACACACATAATCACAATAAAAATAAATTTAATCTTAAATTCAAATTAAAAAGTGAGCCTGACATCGCTATGTCGACGGGCTCCTGTAATAAGGTTACTCGGTTTACAGGCAGGCAGCACAGGCAAGGCAGGCAGGCAGGCAAGGCTTAGCATTGCCGGAGCATTGGCCTATGGTTTTGATAAAGACTCTTTGTTAAGTCAACATAATCTTAACTAATGATTAATAATATTTTGTTTACTTACATACATTCGCTCAGTTCTGTGCCCCTAAAAGGGGAAGGCAGAAGTATATAAAATACCCATTTTAATTAGATTATAATTAGATTAAGAAAGTTAAGTTCATGTTACGCTTTAAACATTTGTTATTTTTACACAAGTATTTTGTTTATATCATTTATAATTTTACTTAAGACATCGTTAATATTCATACTTTTTTTATGCTATCTTCCTTTTAAAATTAAATCCTTCCTCATTATGCTAAAGCTTAATTTTTGAAATTGCTTATATTTTTCCTAATGAATTCTACATTACAAAGACTGAAGGCTCTTTCCATCATAGTTATCGTGAAAGCGTCTCATTTCGGTCGGTTTAAATGTTAAAAACATTTTATACGTAGTAAGAAAAATTGTAGTAAATTGACTCTGCTGGATTAAAGTACAAAGTACTAAAACAAATGAATAAAAATATTTTATTTCTATTAATTTGTTTTAGTAAAATTACACCTCGTTCTTGTTAGTTAACATTTAACGTAAACTTACTTTCCAGAAATCTATGTTTTTAGTTAAATTAACAAGAAAAAATCATTGCTATTAGAATTCCCGTAACTAAACAATGAATATAATAACAAATATCTAGCTAGAAAAAAATGGTGGGTATCATTAATTAATCTCTTTTACTATATGAGTTATTAGGGCAGCCAGCTCCGACATTTTATCATAGAAGATATAATCCCGCCTGGTAATCCCTCCGCCGCTCACAGATAGCGATACCATACGATATTTCAGACAGGCGAGGATGGAGATTAAATGGAAGATATAGTCAAACCTAATAGATAAGATCTTTATAAGTAATATCGTTATAATAGTTATTTTAGATATATAGCTGTTTTATTAGGTAATAATAAATGTTTTTATTTTAGTGCTAAGAGTTAATAGTCATTTTGAGTGTGAATTATTGTGTAGTATTTTCTGAAAGAAGAGTCAACGATCGTGCATGCATGATGGACTATGTTGTAGTTAAACAAACCTAAACACCTATATTATTGTGAACAGCATCGAAAAATGCAAAGAAACACCTTTATTTAAAAGAAATCTAAGGATGAATGGGTAGTTTTTTTACTAAAGCTATAAGATATAATATAACAATTCATATAAAAATAAATCGAACATCGTCAGAAGACGGTCGATTATAAATATCATTAAAAGACAGTTCGTGTGAACACGTAAGCCCTGTTTACTCACACATTGAAATACTGGCAGACACCGTAAAATTCTTAACACATCCAGTACGCATTTAAATCCAGGCTTGCCCCTATCAAACGCTCGTTTGCACAAAGTATATACTCCAAGTATATCTAGAATGGTTGCGAACACTGAACTGAATGGTTTTCGGAACACTTTTTCCCAATTTCCGTAGGAATAAAAAGGAGTCAAAGAGAACTTCATGACTTCTGTTATACTATAGAGTTTTTAATATTGTGAAACGTAGCGAGGCAAGTCTGAATCTTTTTGTTCGCTGTTTTTAAGTGTCGTATCGAATCGTATCGAATATATAATGAAGGCTCTTTATGGGACAGTCGGTAGATTAATATCAGTATGTGGTACTCGACGGAGTAGTGGTTTAAACAGTGGTAGAGCCATGCTTAGGTACGAATGGTCCGGCTCGACAAGTACAATACCACGGCCTCACAGAAAACTGGTTGTGAAGCAACACTTGCGTTGCATTACCCCGAAATGAGTAAGGTTTTCAGGGGTCAGACTGCCCCTCTCCTCTTTCCTCTTACCTTATTCCCTCCTTCTCTTGCCCCTTTCCTTATCCCCTCTCTATTCTTCCCCTCCCAGCATTACCCGCCCCTCGTCACCCTCAAAGGCGGCAGCGACTCTTTGTTTTGCAGGTATCCATGAACGGAAGTTGTCACTTACCATCAGATGACCCGCCTGTTAATGCGGTGAAAGGCGCTTCAGGGATTAGACTGTTATCGATCAGATAGTATATACAGAGTCCCAAAGTATCCGAATGACGGCAAAAAGCTTCTCATAAAATTATTAAAATATAGTTAGCAAAAAAGCGCTTATTCGAAACGCCACTGCCTTTCACTTTGGGGATACAGAGTAAGTGTAGATATACTACCTCACTGATTTTGTCAAACATAGAAAAATCTCTTCATTTTCATTCATTCTCTATCTTAAAATAATATATTATAATGTAAAGTAAAGTTAATAATAAAGTTAGCCGATAATATTTTTTTATTAAATACGTTGTTTTTGATAGCATTTCTTAAATAAGGAGTAAACCACCATTTCTTAAAGAGGAGTAACTAGGGTATAAAAATTATTAGGATAGGTACATACAATGGTATATCACGGTAATAGCCAGAAGTGGTTCCGTGGCCTATGTGGTACTGGCTCCTTGGTTTTTGCAAGCTGCTGCAGTCTCGTTTCGTTGTATCTAACTACATAACTATTTAACTGCCCTTGAACACATACACCCTTTCCAATAAAAAATAATCATCGACGTCGGTTGCCGTGATATTGAGTTACTCGTCCATTTGACGCGCACATGCTTAATGCAAATTTAAGAGTTATATGGTTTTCTCATGGATGCCATTGTCAAAACTGTACCAAATTGAAAATGAGACCCCTCGGAAAGCACCAGCTTTAAAATTCGAAAAAATCGTCGAAATCGGTTCACGCAGTCGAAAGTTCTGAGGTAATAAACATGAAAAAAAATGCCCTCCGGGAGTGCCGACAGCAGTGAAAACTTATTTTGGCACGTTACACATTTTTTAGGTCTAGGTAGTAGGGTTATTGGGTTATTGGGTAATGAATTGCATTTTATTTATGAATTGTATTTTATTAAATATTAGAAACTTTAATGTGCACCTGCATAGAGATGAGAACAGTATTCAATGTGTGGCCGAACCTGCGCCTTATAAAGTTGCAGGCGGTGGGCCGGGGTAGTGACCGCGAAACTGGACTTCGCTTGATATATCGACGCCAAGGATTCCGATACTGGCTGATGCAGTTAGAGAAGTGCTCTCAAATTGAGGTGATACGACCAATGACATCTTTTTAGCGGTGAACGCGCAAACCTGTGCCTTCGTAGGGTTAAACTGGACTAGGTTAAGTCGACCCCAATCTGAAACTTTTCATAAAGAAGTTTCGATTTCAGACACAAGTTTGGATCGGCTTTCGATGATGTTTACCCGAGAAATGTTAGCGCGGCAGGTGTAAAGGGCATCACTCGTGCTATCGTCTGCATAGCAATAGATGCTGCTAATCTGCAGCATGTCATTGATATGCAGAAGAAACAGCGTGGGTGATAGCACACAGCCTTGTGGGACACCAGAATTAACAGACTTGGAGTCGGAGCATGCACCGTCAACAACAACCTTGATGCTTCTGTCTGTGAGAAAACTGGTGAGCCAATCGCACAGTTTCTCGGGAATCCCATGGGAAGGAAGTTATTTGGCGTTCTATATTTAATATCACAGTTATACTTCATAAAAAAAAGAAAATACCTTTGGTTAGAGAGCCGAGTGTAAGCTAGTTGTACTTACAAGGCATGTGACCTTGACTTTCTCGAGCTTACATTTCCCAATTCATTTGTATCAGTGATATCCCTTTCGTTGAAGTCTATCCATAGACTTGCGACTCCCAATTAACAAAGTAGAACTAGAGTAATGTTTAAGCCTCCTTATTAAAAGGGTGTCATTAATACTCGTATTAGTAGTTCACATATAAGTACTTATTTCAAGATATAATAAATATTTCCATACTATTAATCATTGTGGAAAATTATTTACAAAATTTATAACATTTATGGTTTGTGGACTATACATACATAAATATGTACACTATGTAGATTCGTATGAGCAATTGAAATTACCTTTATAATCCTGTAAACCGACCATTTTATATTGTTTCAGTCCAAATCGTTTCATAGTTATTTGAACGAATTGTATTTTGGCGTTCATGTTTACTCAACGTTAAAATATTCTGTTTGTGTATTTGCGGTTCACGATATCATATTGATAATTTGAACAGCAGGTCTTTTGTTAGTCAATTTGATATGCAATCATTGTTTAACTAAACATTTTTTTATTATATTAAAGCAATAGGTACCTAAAAGGACGAGAGCCGACGATAGTTTTAAAAATGTCAGTGCAAACATGTATACGATAAATATATTCATAAAATTTTAGTATACCAAGTTTATTAATAAAATTATATATACCAAGTACATGGTAAAGATGCCCTTTGATGACCCCTTCATGGAAATTTGTTAAACTTAATGGCGATAACAAAAAAACATGGTCATTATTCTTTTATCAAATGTCGGCGTTTAATGTGCCTATGCCTATCCTTTCGGGGATATAGGCTTGACTATGTATATACATAGTTAGAAGACACCAGCCAGTTCGAGTTATAGGTATGCGACCCTGACTTTCTTGAGCTATAGCTTGTACTCCCGAGTCCATCTGAATTACCAATATCCCTTTCATTCAATCCTTTATTTTCCTTTCAATATACTCCTTATTATACCATCTCATTCCCAAAGTGCCCAAAAGATGGCAATTGGCTTGCCCTTCTACTTATGTAGGAATAAATTTTATGGATGCAAGGCTGAGTGTATGTATATGTATGAATGTGTGTATGAAACGGAACAATTAGTTAACACAATGATATATAACTATATATGTCCATAATTATACTTATCACTAAAAATTTAATACTGCCATTCTAGACTAAACTTCTTTTTAACAGTTCAATAAATACAAATATGAATAATAATTGTACAAATGAAGGAACTACTTCGTTTCTGTCTTGAAGAATTCATCTTTGAATAAGATATATGTTTGGATAATTAGGCTGATTCATTTGTAGAAGGAATTTTAATATTTAGAAGGAATATAATTGCGTCATAAAACATGACCGTTACGTTGTCGTTCAAAACATTCTTTCTAAAAGCTTATCTCAAAACATTATACATACATAAATCTCGTACTTGTCACCACATTTTAAATCACAATTCCAAGCTAAGTATTTTAAACCAAGTTTAAAGCTACGAAGCTGATTTAACAAAAGCTTAACGTCCGATAAGGTGCTTGAAATCAATTAGCTGTCCATTGATTGGACAATTTGTCGTCAGCTAATCCCCTACAGGGCAATCGATATTAACTAAATTATCTCATCAGGTGAGCCACCCGATAAACGGCTTAATCGCTTTTTAGAAATAGCTTTTGCATAGTTTTTTTAATGGCCGGATAATGACTTACCAATTTTTTACCCAACTGCGCAAGAAGGAAGGTATTTGTTTTCAAGTAAACGATTATATATGTATGATTTTATATGTTACACCTAGATGTGTTATTGTATTTCGACATGACTTGTCATTTGAATCGTATAAGTAGTTGGAGTGTCATAGGGATATTTGCAAATCACGTGGGCTAAAAAGAAGGATAGTTAACAATATATTAATTATGTACACTTACATTCTTTCTGTTATCTCTATTTTCCAAATATAGTCTTACATCAGTTATAAATGTTTAAGTAAAACATATGAGTTTGTTTTATGTTCAATAATATAAATTTCATTGGCCCTGTTGTTCTTGGTAATAGAGTATATACAATATATGTATATAATACCATCGCTTCCCGTGGGTTTCGTTAATTGCGACTCAAGGATCGGACTGTTACAGACAGACAGTATACAGACATAGTGCATGGATGACGCCAACCTGTTTGCCCTTTATTATGTAAGCGGGAAGGAATACATTAAATTATGATTGGCACAAGGGGGAATCGGAGACCTTTGCTTACCTACCTATGTAACAATATCGAACTAATATTTATAGAAATTAATGCAATAGGAGAACTCAAATCACTTCAATCTTATATGTATATATATATATATATAAATATATGTAAGTAGTAAAACCAAGTACAAGTTTGAATTTAAGAGTTCAACCAATTTCTCGATGCAATAATAATAGAAAGCTTTATTAAACGCTTACCCTCAATGCTTTGTTATAATTTAACTACTAATTGCCTTTAATATGGCATTCGATATTAAGGTAATTGCCGCTGCAGGTGGCTCAATTAAGGGTTTGATGACTTGCCGCGTCTCAAACGACCCGTGTTTTGCATACATTAGTTTTTGTAATGAAAGCATTTCTGTCTGTGGAGAAAGGCTGATGAGCGTTTCGTGAAAAGTTTTCTTTATATAATTGAAAACGGGTTTGGTTGCAAATAAAACATGGTAATTTGTAGCCTGGCTAAAGCCAAATCAACTGTCTAGAAATACATGAAGTTGTAGATTTAACTAAAATAATCAATAGCGAAGTTTACACCATCCAAAAGATTATTGTCAATAATCAACGAAATATCTATTTTTTTTTTCTTTTTTTTTATGCGATAGGGGGCAAAAGAGCAGACGGGTCCCCTGATGGTAAATGACACCCGCAACTCAAGAGTCACAAGTGCGTTGCCGGCCTTTTAGGTAGGAGTACGCTCTTTTCTTGAATGTTTGAAGGTCGTATCGGTTCGGAAATACGGCAGGCGACAATTTGTTCCATAAGCAAATCTATGCCGACATAGGGTCACGATCACAGTACCTTTTCAACATTCACTGTACTTTGATACACACGTGTATAACCTGCATTGCGTCTGAAGGTTTGAAGGTCACTCCTCCCACTTATACAGAGGTAAACCTTTAATAAGAAGTAGCTATAAGAATGTATTTGAATTATATGCTGTGAAAAAAGGAAGTTTTATGTAAGATAATGATTTACATAATGTTTTAAAAATAATCTAGGTTAATGATGTAGGTATGCGGTAAGACTCAGGGTTCAAGTAACTGTCACTATAAGTGTCTCAAAACTAATGGTATTACTTTAGTCTCAGGTGCCTTTTTCCATATACTTATGTAGGCTTAAGGTTTTTTTTTTTTATTTTAATTCGTAGACTCAAATTCTAACAAAAATCTGTCGTACCCTACTATTAAAAAACAAATCATAAAAGGCTTGAATTTGGTTTTAAGTACTTGAATGAATATAAAATTCGCTGCATTATGAATAGGATTTAAATTTTACCTAACGCTCACATTTCATTTCCTTTCAATTGAGAAGAAAATTTGAGCTGTAAAATTTTGAATAAAATTCCGGGGCCTCGTAGCACCCAATACGTTAACGTGATAAAAATGAACTAAAAATTAAATGGCATTCATATTTTTTAAGAAAAATAAATTGGAGTATTATCATACATCTTGCTTTAATACTTTCCGTAGTCACGGAGATCGAATACTATTCCGAATGTTTATCTGGCGACTGTTTTTAAAGCATCGTTACAGTTTTTTGTCTTGCTTATATCCCTTCAGTTACACTCGTAATTAAGAATATCACTTCGAACAGCATAGGTTCAAAACCAATTGTTACAAATATGTTCAGAATCTCTTTTAGGTGTATTTTTAAAAAGATGAATTTGTACCTAATAGATTTTAATGATATGAAATCAATCTTACCCAAACTTTTAATTGTTGTCAACCATATCACTTTAGCTTAAACGACTTCTTGTATATATAACTGAAATGTCAACTATGAACTAAACATAGCCAGACAAGTTATCACTTAATAGGTCAGTTACTAAGGTTACGATAACCCTTGTAACCTCAGATTAGCAAAGGTGACCTTGACCCTCAGTAGCTTTCTCCTTGAAACTTAAATCAAAAGACTAAATGGAAATTCTTCGTTTTGATTACAAATTAAAACGCTTGAGTGAAGAGAATAATTCGAGGCTTGGACTTGGATTTCAAAATACGTAATTAAATATTCTTTTTTCGGTTTCGATTCGGGGTGTAGAAATTAAATTACCTACATTTGCTCTGTTAGCAAAATAGGTAAGAAAGATGTGCTCTTACCTTCTCAATAATGTACCGCTTAAGAGTCTAACCTATGTACATATATATGTCCTAATTACATGGCTATACATGTGACTAATTAAGACTGGTTTGGACTGGTATTGCATCATTGATGGTTTTTGATGTTTAGCATACTTCTGGTTAGAAGGATAAAGGCGGGGATGAAGGACCTTTTCAGATCAGCCTATCTAGAGTGTATTAGCATCGATTGTTATTGTCCACCGATTGTTGAACCAATAAGACTTCCGATTTCATTTAGGACTCAACATTTGGTACGAGGTAGGTACTTTCTTAAACTGTCGTGTCCTTCGACGAGATAATTGGATGATTTATGTGATATTTCATAGTTTGCTATTGGCGTCGTAAACTTGACCTCTATTTACAAATTGTAGAATTCAACAACATTTTTCAACACAATGTGTATAATTAAGTCTTTAATATGAACTAATTTCTTGGTGGCAAAGTAGGAGGGAGATCATTTACTCATTGTGAGCTTCATGATTAAGGCGAGAAGTAATATAACATACAGCACAGTTCTTGGGCTAACACATTCTCGTCGTAAGAAAATTGGTTTTATTATGCATTACTAGGCTTTGTACACATCACTCTCTGACGTTTATCTGTATTAAAACCTTATTCAGAGCCCGATAGTGATATAATCGAAGTCATTTGTACCGCTTGTAACTAATCATAAAATTTATTTGTTTGTTCAACAACCCAAAGTTAAAATTTATACAATTCCATAACTGATGTTCACTTTTGTACCACTCAAACCAATAAAAAAATTATAATTCAAGGATTTATTGGTTCCCCTTTCAAATTAATCTTGAGCGGTAAATATTGGAGCCATGCTTTTTTTTTTTATGCGATAGGGGGCAAACGAGCAGACGGGTCACCTGATGGTAAGTGACTACCGCCGCCCATGGACACCCGCAACTCAAGAGTCACAAGTGCGTTGCCGGCCTTTTAGGTAAAGGTACGCTCTCTTCTTGAAGGTTTAAAGGTCGTATCGGTTCGGAAATACGGCAGGCGACAATTTGTTCCATAAGCTGGTTGTGCGAGGCAAAAAGCTTCTGGAGAAGCGCACAGTGGTGGAGTGCCAATCGTCCAGGTGATGGGGATGGATATTTTGTCGCGTAGGACGATGGCGGAAACCAGCAGCCGGTATAAGTCCGAACAATTCCTCTGAACACTCCCCATGATACAAGCGATAGAGGATGCAGAGTGAAGCTACATCTCTACGCAACGCCAAGGTGTCAAGTCGATCAGAAATATCTTGGCAGTCGATGATGCGAGTCGCTCTCCGTTGAATGCGGTCAAGAGGCAGAAGTTGGTACTGGGGTGCACCTGCATAGAGATGAGAACAGTATTCCATGTGCGGCCGAACCTGCGCCTTATAAAGTTGCAGGCGGTGGGCCGGAGTAAAATACTGTCTCGATCTGTTTAGCTTCTTCGAGGCTAATATGGCCTTACTCTTTAAGTGACCGCGAAACTGGACTTCGCTTGATATATCGACGCCAAGGATTCCGATACTGGCTGATGCAGTTAGGGAAGTGCTCTCAAATTGAGGTGATACGACCAATGGCATCTTTTTAGCGGTGAACGCGCAAACCTGTGCCTTCGTGGGGTTAAATTGGACTAGGTTAAGTCGACCCCAATCTGAAACTTTTGATAAAGAAGTTTCGATTTCAGACACAAGTTTGGATCGGCTTTCGATGACGTTTACCCGAGAAATGTTAGCGCGGCCGGTGTACAGGGCATCACTCGTGCTATCGTCTGCATAGCAATGGATGCTGCTAATCTGTAGCATGTCGTTGATATGCAGAAGAAACAGCGTGGGTGATAGCACACAGCCTTGTAGGACACCAGAATTAACAGACTTGGAGTCGGAGCATGCACCGTCAACAACGACCTTGATGCTTCTGTCTGTAAGAAAACTGGTGAGCCAATTGCACAGTTTCTCAGGAAGCCCATAGGAAGGAAGCTTCGCTAGGAGCGCTTTGTGCCAGACCCGATCGAAGGCCTTCGCCACGTCCAAACTGACGGCCAACGCTTCCCCCTTGGTCTCAATCGCCTGTGCCCACCGGTGAGTCAAGTATACGAGAAGATCACCAGCTGAACGACCCTGACGGAAGCCGTATTTTCGATCATTGAGGAGCTGGTGGTCTTCTAAGTACTGGAGGAGCTGGCAGTTAACAATGGATTCCATTATCTTGGAGAACAAGGAGGTGATGGCTATGGGTCTGTAGTTGGACGGATCCGAGCGATCTCCTTTTTTAGGGATTGGGTGCACTAGAGCTGTCTTCCATGAGTTCGGGACTACACCAAGAGCATAGAAAAGCCGATAAAGGCGGGTTAAAACCGGTGCTAACTCTGGAGCACACGTCTTTAGCACGATAGGAGAGATTCTATCGGGCCCACTCGACTTATGAACGTCGAGGGAAAGAAGCGCTTTACGCACTGCCCTTTGTGTAAACCGGACTTCCGGCATGCGGGTCTCGCACTGCGGTATGGTCAGCGGTGCGTTTCCCCCATCGTCCAGGGTCGAGTTAGATGCAAAGAGTTTGCCCAGAAGATCGGCTTTTTCTTTAGCGTCGTGGGCCAACGAATTATCTCCTATGCGCAGAGGTGGAAGGGATGGCTTACAAAAGTTCCCCTGGACAGCTTTGGCAAGAGACCAGAATGCACGAGTTCCGGAGGGGAGACTCACTAGTCTCTCGCCAATTCTGCCGATGTGAGCCGACTTCACCGCAGCAATTACTCTTTTGAGGGACCTGGAGGCAAAGTTAAATTGCTTCTTTAATGTGCTGGTCTTTACACCCCGTGCTGTCGCTGCATTAGCCCATGCTTGGTAACATTCCTGCTTTCGGCGGGACGCCGCTTTGCAGGTTCGACCAAACCAAGGCTGGGACTTGCCACCTGTGGGAATCAGGCAGAATGGAATGAATAGTTCCATACCCTGAAGCACAACATCCGCGACAGAGTCAGCAACGACATTGGGATCATCCGGCGAGAAGCAAACCTGCCTCCATGGGTAGGATGCAAAGAATGTTCTCATTCCATCCCAGTCTGCTGACCTATAGTGCCATACGCGGCGACTGCCTGTAACTCGCGGCCGCAGCGATTGAACGAGTGGCACCATACTCCTAATCAGGCAATGGTCCGAAGAGCCAAGAGGGGCCTCAACGGATACTTTGTAGCCGTCAGGATGTGAGGTCAGCAGAAGATCCAACAGTGAAGGCACGTGGCTTTCTGCATCTAGGATTCGCGTAGGCGTTGCTACCAGCTGCGTCAAGCCATATGCCAAGGCAAAATCGTGAACAGATCTTCCCGCATGATAGGTTTTGCGCGAACCAAGCCATTCGGCGTGATGGGCGTTAAAGTCGCCAAGAATCACGATCTCTGCGGATGGGACCTGCTGGAGCACTGAGTCTGTAGCCATTTGGACGTGGTCGATGAGTCGGTCCGTTTCGGCATCACCGCTATGGGACCTGTAGAGGCATAGGTAGATGCGGGGATGGTCGTCGCAGTCTACACGTAGCCATAAGATAGAGAGGTCCCTACCTTCAAGATTGCCGAGGCGGCGAGAAGTGATATCATCTCTAACGTACACGCATACACCAGCCTTAGGAACAAAGGAGTGTTCCAGTCCGTACACAGGGTAGCAGAGGTAGGATGTGTCCGCTGGAGATGATATCTGCGTCTCGGTTAAAAAGAGCAAGGCCGGCTTTGCTGTCTCAAGGTGGTGGTGGACAGTGTCGAGGTTCGAATGTAAGCCCCTGATGTTACAAAAATCCACGGTAAACGTGACAGGGGGTGCTATGGTATGCCTTCTCTTGCCCCGAGCAGATTTTGAGAGCGCAGTTGAGCCCCCCCCAGAGTACGAGGGGCAGCCTGGGCGTCCACGCTCAGGCATAATCCGTACTGAGGGTGGACGTCCAGGGGGGGGATTCTCCAACGCTAGCGCTGGTACCCCCCTGGGGTATCCTTTTCGTTAACAGCGCTATCATTAGGGGGGTGGGGGATTTTGGGCCTCCGGAGACCTCACTCATTTCGGGGAAATGCAACGCAAGCGTTACCGAACAACCGGTTTTCTGTGAGGCCGTGGTATCGCACCGGTCGAGCCGGCCCATTCGTGCTTAAGCATGGCTCTACCACTATAAAATAGTGGTAAAGCCGGACCATTCGTGCTTAGGCACGGCTGGCACAATGGTCCGGCTTGACCGATGCGATACCACGGCCTCACAGAAAACCGGTTGTGAAGCATTTCCCTGAAATTAGTGAGGTTTCCGGAGGCCCATCTCCCCTCTCCTTATTCTTCTCCTCTGATTTCCCGCCCTTTTTCCAATCTCCTCATCCCCATCTCTTTCCTCTCCCCGCATAACCTTATCCCTCTTCACCCTCAAAGGCGGGCAAAGCACTTACGACTCTCCAGTTGCAGGTGTCCATGGACGGCGGTTGTCACTTACCATAAAGTGACCCGTCACACACCCGACACCCACATGGGAGGCGTAGAAAAGGGCCACCCCATCTCTTCCCCTGGGTTTCCTAAAAGGCGACAGACAGACAGAATATATACAGTCCTATAGTTCCCGGATGACGGCAATAGGCTATATTACGTAAGTGGCATTAAATTGTTTTTGGCTAAAAGTAGTGGTCTCTGGCTTTTCAAGGAGGAGTGATAAGATGATGTATAAGCGTAAGCACACGTATGTATGTATATGTAGGTGATATAAAATAGTATAACAATTTTACATCAGTACTTTTTTCACAGTACATTTTTCTCTATCACCAAGGCGGTTCTTAGAACTAGATTCGACTGCAAAATTCTAAGTTTACTGCGAAATGCAATCTTGTTTGAAAGTATCAGTCAGCGACTTTAATACCTTTCAGCTTGTAAAAAACTGGTAATTTGGCAAGATTTTAGAGAGTAAAGAAAACGCTCTCTTCGAAATTTGGATATCATGCCATAAATGTAAGGTTCATTCCAAAATTAAATTTCAATTTTAATTTGAATTGTTTTTTTTTTTAATGTGATAGGGGGCTAACAAACAGATGGACCACCTGATGGTATGTGACTACCTCCACTCATGGACACCCGCAACTCAAGAGACACAGTGTCGTATCGGTCCGGAAATACGGCGACAATTTGTTTTATATCGTTTTGATATTATCAAAGACCTAACCTTTTAGATAGAGGTCATTATTGTATCGGTACATACACTCTTTTTAATAAAATATCTGTCCAGTCCCGAAAGCCATAAAACAGGGAATATCTCAATAAATCAATATTCTGAACGTAATAAGAAAAATAAAAATGCACTTAAGAAAATATGTTATAGCATATTTGTAGTCATCAATTTTATAGGACAGTAAAAAAGCAAATTCGTTTTGACCGTGGAAAATCCTGAAGGTAAGTTAAGACCCTTATAAGACCCAAATAATCTACTAACAGTGGATTTTGTCCGTAGTGAACAGGCCTAAGTAAACTCGAGGGATGAAACAATTTGTGCACCCTAATCAAATAAGTGTAAAAGGAAAATTTAAAACTTCTACCCAGAATTTGCATAATGACCCAAGCGTTGGAATAATGACTAAATCTAGAGACATTATTATTGTACATGATATATAATAATTTTAAAGGCCTAAGCTAAAGATCGGGGGTTCGAATCAGACACAGACCACATTGTTTGTGTGTTTGTCAAGTCCCAATGCAGAAATTATTTTTCGCGCGGGTTGCCTTGTCTAAAACAAACAGAAGAAAATAATTTTATGAACTTAGTCACAGACTCAACACTGACAAGAAACGAAAACTGCAGCTCAAGTAATAAGTACAAGATAACGTATGCATTATTTTTAAATATTACTCGTTGATAACACTTGTGCACTTGACTGTATGAATGAAATATTTGTGAGAAGAACAGGTGATTTTTTTATTTTATACTATAGGGAGACAGACGAACAGACGGGCTACCTGATGGAAAGTGACTACCGTCGTCCATGGTAACATGCAACTCAAGAGTCGTAAGTGCGCTGCCCGCCTTTGATGGTGATGAGAAATGGGGGATGCGGGGAAGGGAAAGAAGAGAGGGGGTATGAGGAGAGAGGAAAGGGTATAGGGGGAGTTGGGCCTCCGGAAACCTCACTCATTTCCGTGAGGTTTTCTGTGAGGCCGTGGTATAACATCCGTTGAGCAGGCCCATTCGTGCCTAAGCATGGCTCTACCATTGTCAGTAATATAATAAATATAATAAATAAATTAAGTAATTTAGTGTTTAGTTATAGACGTAAAGTGTAGTAATTAACTCGTCAACACCCGTGTATGGTGCTAGTCGCTTACCAGAGTTTTTCTCTTTTGGTAACAACAATGTGTCTGTTTGAGATGAGTAGATACAAAATATTCAGACTCTTGAGTTGGAAGTGTCCATGAGCGGAGTTTGCCACTTACCATCAGGTGACCCGTCTACTCATCTGTCCGCCTATACCATTTAAAAAATAAGAAAAAGCTATATTTTGCTTTGTGTTATTTTTCGTACTCCAAAAATATTACTTATTATAATATGTAGTTATAAATCTATACTTATATTATTTAAAGAAATAAAATTGTTTGTAGGGGGTAATCTCTGGATTCCCAGATCCGATTCTAAATTATTAAGTGTATAATACTAAAATATAAATAAAATCTTTTACTGAGGCTGAGCTAGACTCTTTCTGGGTAACATAGACTAGATTTTATTATGATACTTAGCTTATTTCAGTGTACATTTTATTTGAAACCAAGTCATAGAAAAATTAACCAGTAATACGCTTTATAAGCGTGCAAATGGTTCCAGAAGAAGGAATACAGATTATGAGAAAGATATTAGTATTTAGTAGAACTACAATATAGTCCGCGAGCCCATATATCTGACTGTTATATTGAACAGAGAATATTACATTATGCTGTCTGCCGAACCGTGGTTCGATTCCCAAACGGGACAAAAGATTGTGTGATCCACAAACAGTTGTTCCAGGTCTGGGTGTGATTTGTGTCCGTTGTATAAATATTTAAGGGGAGGGGACAGAGAGAGCTCGATAAAAGATATAATCCTAATGCGGGAATCGTCCTTTATTAAAAAAAAATTGTAATTTCTGTACTTAAATTATCGAACCAAAAATATCCGAGCGTGTTCCTTTATGTAAAAAGTTCAAAAATATCAAATATCTCTTATTCATTTGCTATCCAAATAGCTGTAAGACATAAATATAAATTTTGTATACTTAGCCCCTAAGCAATGAACCGTAATTTTCATTCAATTATGAGTTACTTACGCAAGCGTAACATAAATTTGAATGGAAATCATTTCCCGTGATGCATAGCTGACTGGATAAATGATGAAAATTATAAATCAATTTGATGGTAATACATTGTTGGTAACATGAACTTGACGCAGGATGTGGCGGTCCATCCTGACGTGAAGTACAGCTGTGCAAATGGTGATAAATATGTTAAATAGTAGCATATACAATATATTTAGGTAAATTTATTAATCCTAATATATGATATCAAACTACCTACTTTGTTACTTAACAACACAAATAAAAGGAATCAAGACTTTATTAGTTTTGAATCCCTTATGTATACGTGTATTTTAAAAATACAAAAAAAATAAAATCTAACTTACTTACTAAAAAATATCACACAATATTTAATTATTCAGGAAAAAGTAAATATAATTTTGAAACAAGTTTTTTAATATTTCTTTGTTGTTGTTTAATACAAAGGCAGTATAAACTTTTAAAAGGCAACTTTTTCTTTCACATTTTACCCCGTTGCTGTTAAAATTTTTATAAAAATTCAAAATTATTTTTGTACCTTATTTATTTCACAGCACTGTGGTTCACGAGGCACAAACATTAAAATAGAGGCGCATCAGGTAAATTTTACGCATTTATTGTCCCCACAGAATTTTAACCCATGAACTGGTTAATTCATAAAGAAAATTTGGAGCTTAAAAGGAGGTCCGGTAACAACATGACAAATTTAAAGGTTTTTCGTTAACTTTGAATTAGTAAGAAAGTTGCGACTAGGAAGTTACTACACGCTTGATTCTGTGCCGGATTGATCGATATAAAGGTGATTTTCGAGTGAGTTTAAAAACAATTTATTTCTTATAATTTACCTGCCAATAACAACCACAAAAGGTGTATCTTATGTACTTGTACTGTATCATAAATATTTTTGTTATATTTTACATTTTAAAAACAAGGTTAATGATAAGTGTTGCTTAATGTTAAATTATAGAATAATAATTATAAAAATATAAAAGTATTAATACATTTTAAGCATTCACTTGTCAAATCCCTTCAGATATTTATGAAGTATTACTTGGTAGAGCCATGTTTAGGCACGAATGGACCAGTTCGACCGGTGGGATACCACGGCCTAACAGAAAACCGGTTGTGAAGCAACACTTGCGTTGCAATTTCCCGAAATTAGTGAGATTTTCAGAGTCCCAATTCCCCCTCTTCTTCTTTCTCCCCCCTGAACCCTCGGCCCTGTTGCCATCTTCACATCCCCCTCTCTTTCCACTCCCCGCATACCTCCATTCCTCATTACCCTTAAAGGCGGGCAGAGCACTTACTACTCTTGAGTTGCAGGTGTCCATAGACGAAGATTGTCACTTACCATCAAGTGACCTGTATGTTCGTCTCTGTCCCCCTATATTAAAAAAAGGCAAAAAAAAGAAGTAAGCCCCTAGAGCCCTTGTTCGTTTTTTCTCTACAGTATATGCAGCAATAAGCTCCTCATCTGACTGAAAGCTATTCCGATTAATTCATAAATTTAATCGGTTCCTCATCATCATCATTTTAATCAGCCTATCGGCGTCCACTGCTAGACATAGGCCTCTCCCATTGCTCGCCACTTCAATCTATTTTCGGCTTCTCCACTCAAGAACTCGGTTGATCGGTTCAATGGAAATAAAACATTTTGATATATTAAATAATGAAGCTATCTGGCTTTAAATATAGTAAAAACATGTACACGATTAACTAGATAATTCTAGTACTTTATTACCTTCTATTACTATATTATTAAAAAATACGAATTAACGGTAGCAATATTACGTTTTACGGTAAGACCTCACTTTGGGGTTTAAGAAAGTGATAACTAAGTGACTTAATATTTTAGTAGTGGACAAACACTTGGTGGAATTATTACCACTCGCAATGTTTGCTTCGGTTTAAAGTTTAAATAATTTTGTAGACCACTTTAAGTAAATACACTCGGAGGCACCAAAAAACAGACCGGCTCACCTATATACTCTTAACTTCGAAAATTATGAAGTTTTAAATATTTTTGTACCAAGAAAATTGCGAGACAAAATATTAGGCGAGGTAAATTTATGTTTTTGTTTATTATATAAATGGAAGTTGAGAAAAAGTTTCTTCTTGTTACTTACTGAAGGCATATTTTACGTGTACTGCAAACTTGGTTATGATTTTGCCCGCAATAACTTACCTGAAATAAAGAAAGGGCTTAATTAATACACTTGTTAATATGAAAACTTACGTAAGGTTAGTATGAAAATAAATTTATGCCGTCATATAATTTTCAAAAGTTATTCATGTCTTTGTACACTTTTATAAAAAAAAATTGTGCATATCTAATCGAGTTGCCAGGTCTAACAATACGTTAATAGCATCTGCGATATAATAGCCATATATATCACGTTAGTGTCTTCATCCAAGTATACTCGTATTAAATAAGCCGTGTACCTAATGTTTTCAGGATGATGTATATGTACTTATGTATGCATGTGAGGTATCTCATGCTACTACAACGTCTTGGCTATATGGCTACTCACCATTGCGTAACTGTTTTCCTTTTCGTAGAGTTGTTTATTTTTTAATAGTAACTTGTTAACCTATAACATACTTAAAAGACGACAAGTCACATTTGAAACATTTAAAAAAAAAACTTTACAAATTAGAGCCAAATTCGCAAAAATATGATTAACCCCTACACTACTACTTTGGTCTAGTGGTTAGGGCCGCGTGCTTCACGGTTATTTAGAACAGGGCCACCCCATCTCTTCCCGGTGGTGACGTAATAGGTGACAAAGGGATCGGACTGTTATCTATCAGACAGTATATATACAGTCATACAGTGCCAGGTTGACCGGCAATAGGTAGGTTGTTGATACACCTCTGCCTACCAGTTAGACTGCGAAGCTAAAAGGTTTTTTATTTAAAAATATATTCCTGTGGTGATTCCCTTTGTAACAAAATCAGGATTTTATCGTGGGTACTAGGAAAATTATAAAGATTTATTTAAATTGTACGTCGTTGTTACGATTGATAGTATGGAGCAAACTAATTAAGAAGGTGTACTGAAGGAGGTTATATTTTTTTTCTTAAGAAGTCAATTATCAGCAGGCTATTTAGTTAAATATACGGTTTTACTCACGTGTGTATTTTGGGGATACAAGAGTAGTTGCGACGGTACTGGACCCGGTATCGTCGCGGCTGGACGCCTTACTTCTTGAAAAGGGTCCTCTTTGGAAGGGTCCGGATATTTTCACATAAAATATACGGCCTTATCACAATAATCAATACCTTACAGGCAACCTTTGGATGGATAGGATTTTAATGATCTCGTATGGGTGGCTGTGGTGTACAGTCATGTAATGTGTGCTAGTTTAAACGCAAATATATATAAATACCTAATATAAGTACATAGATATAAATACATATATATATACATATATATATACATATAGAAACATACATACATATGTATACCTACACATACAAGTAAAGATATATCTATAGTTATCGTAGACTTTACCTTGCAAATAGTAGTCTTTTAACATTTTTTGTAGGATCCTAATAATCGAGCTCGTCTGATAGATAAAGGTAGGGCATTCCAGAGCCGTGCTGCTTCAACTGTGTATGATTTGTCATAACTTTGTCGAATGCACTGGTATTTGCAGGTTTAAGTTTTAATTAAGAATTCACGGAGGATATTGGAGGTTTCCAAATAATTGGTTTAGAGGTAATATTAATTATATCATATGATAACTTAGGAAACGTGGGCATTATAATAAATTAAAGAGAAATAACAGGTAACGTGTTTTCATTACATTTTTTTTGTCAATTTAGAGCATCAGTAACCCTTTGTGAAACTTAAGTAAACGACAGAGGAATGACTTAAGAACCCTAGTCCTATTTAAAAAGGTGTCGAGAACCCCGCCAGACCTAGGCCAGCTCTTGAACAGGCAGCCACGACATCGATGTGGACAGCTTGCATGTGCTAACAGATCAGATCAGAACTATAGAAAACTTCCTACCACATTCACAGAGCTGAGTTTATATAACAACATGGTAGCAATTGTAAATTTAATGTTATATAATATTGATATTTCAATGCAGTATATTCAAATTCACACATTAGTTATATAAACTTGGACTATACTTTTGACTTTTAATGTTATTGTGTTATATAATACAACTATTATACTTATATATACTCTATCTTTTATAACACAGTTTTAGTCCTTTGTAATTATACCATCTGTTCTGTTTAAGTAGTAATAAAACGAGAAATTAAAATGGAACTTAGTAATAAATGATTATTTATTACAGAAATAATGAAAATTCTTCCTTCCATTATTTCTTTAAAGACAATTTAGTTATTTTTTCATTTTTTTAAAGCAAACTACTAGACCGTGTTTGCATGAAATGCGACTTCAATAACCATTCATATTCTTATAACATCGGAAATAATTTAAAACAATATTTATGAGATACAATTCAAAGTTACAATGACATTGTTTGAAAAAGCGTAATATAAATAGTGTTCGTATCATTCCTAAAAAACATATGAATAGGTTTAAGAACATTATATGATCAACTATTTAACTGTATAGCTTTAGTACCTAAAAATCGTTGCTCAAGAAATTAGTACCAGACCATAATTACCTTCCAACGCTGTGTAAAAAATTACATTTATAGAAAATATCACAGGCATTGTGTCTTAATCAATATATAGCCATTTTTTATTATATAGGTGGACATACGAACAAACGGGTCACCTAATGGTAACTGACAACCGCCGTCCATGGACACCTGCAACTCGGGAGTTGTGGATGATGAGGGATGGGTGAAAGAAGAGAGAAGGAAGGGGAGAGGGGGAGTTGAGCCTCCGCAAACCTTACTAATTTCAGAGAGATGCAACGTAAGTGTTGCTTTATCATATAGATCCTATAATCCACAAAAAATATTATAAGACTGAAGCTACCACACTACCAGACTAACCCTCTATTACACAGCGAAAAACAAACGCAATTTACGTTCGACATACTAAATTGGCGGGTACGGACGTTATTACAGCTTTAGCCACAATTACAGTGTAATTGAAAACGGAGTGGTCGTTACAACGCCGTGTGACGTGCCTGTTATGCAACTGTGAAATAGAATGGCATACTTTTAGACAGTTGTTATTTGTTAGAATTGTTTTAGTGTCGACTGGCAAAGAGATAAAACACACTGATTGATGGTTTTTGGCTCCCTATTAGAAACTGTACTCCCATATCATAGAAATATTTCTTATTGAAAAAGAGGTTTGGTCCTCAGTACAGTGAATGTAAACCAGAGACAAAAGACTAAAGAAAAAAATGAAATAATAAAAACTGTAGCTTTTAAACTAGAATGTGTAAGAAAGTAGTGACAAGTTGATTGAATAAAATAACCTATTATTTGTATAATGTCATACATATGTGGAAAGATATGTGGCTATTATATTTCATGCTGGCCTATTCCTTCCCTGTTGATTTCTTTAAGAAAGTATAATAATATATCATTATGGTTGTCTGGAAGAGATCGCCGTGAGCGATAAGACCGCCTATTGTAACATTTGCATATTTTGTAACTCATCCTTTGTTTTTCTCTTTGTAATTTTGTATGTATACAATAAAGATAAATAAATAAATAAATAAATAATAGCATTAGAGTTAATTTTTAGATATATATGTATTTTTTCATGATACCTACATGTAAAACAAATTGGTATATATATGTATATATTTTATATTAGTATTATTACTTATTCGTATGATTCATTTCCTCCTACAGAAATCTTCTATTAGACATCACAACTTGCGTAAAAGCTGTTCTCAATCGACGATGAACGGAAGACGTTCGGTTACTAAAACATTTGGCTACTATGACACAAGTGAAGCGAAGTTAAAAATGCAGTAATATTGTAAATGTAGGTACGGTACGGTAGTGGCATAACATGAGATGGAAAGTATGTAATTAAACATAACATTATATCATTCTTCAAGAAAATCAACAACCGTAAACAATTCGTATTATTTCTGAGACCGGTTTCCTAAATTTGTGTGCAAGTGTGTACCATCGTCCGCTCGACTGATGAGTGCTCAACTCGAGAAGTGAGGGAAGAGCTGTATTTAGCGAATGTTCATTGCTGGCGCTTCTAGTCTTTGTGGTGGCACTATTTGTAAGCGAACAAAAGGTTTTATTTTTACTGATTTTCTAAAAAAAATACCCAATATATCTAACCAAGGGATAAGTTTTTTGGATCCGATGTAGCGGTCCAAAGATTTTTTTTAAACACGTTTCTTAGCTCTGTATAAAAAAATAGCCTAAACTAAAATCATGAATGGTTGCAACCTGCTACTCAAAAGTCGTAAGTGCGCTGAGGATGATGAGTGATGGGGGATGCGGGGAGGGAAAAGAGGAGAAGGGGATAAGGAGATGGGAAAGAGGAGAAAAGGATGAGGAGAGGGGTACGAGGAGGGGGAGATTTGGGCCTCCGGAAACCTCATTAATTTCGGGGAAGTGTAACGCAAGCGTTTGCATTGCTTCACAACCGGTTTTCTGTAAGGCCGTGAAATTGCACCGGTTGAGCTGGTCCCCTCGGGCCTGAGCATGGCTCTATCATAATATAATATAATACATGTAAAGTAATTATATATGCATATACAACAATTGCCCTGCCTATGCAGAAATAATACGTGATTAGTTGTTGATGTCCTTAAATTTTGAATGTAGCTGTTTAGTGATATTATTTACCTTTACACCTAGATAATTTATTACAGCTTTCCCAGTTAAATATGATAACAGGGTAATTTAAGACTGAGATAACAATCGTAGGTTATATATCTGCCTTTGCCGAGGTCATGATGCGGCAGTTGTGATTACGACTTAAGTAATTACAGCTTATATAGCTTTCAATATATCATAGCCGCCTCCTCCCATTACTTAGATCACCTAGTTCGGCTACAAAGGAGACGGATGCAGCCGTTCCCCCACAAACTTTCCCTGGAACAAGCGAAGGGTTTAATTGTTTTCCTGCACCACGAGAAGCTGAGAAAACGCGAGTAAAACGCGTTTGAAACGTAGTGAGCTTGTTCCACTTTTCCCGAGCTCCTTTTGTTTGAAGTACTCTAATTTTTAATTGAATGTACAGGTCGGAGATTGCTTAAAAACTACAGCCTGGGATTTGTAAGTTGGATTAAATTTGACGTACGGTATGTAAACTTAGCTGTTTATTTTGGCAGACTAGTTTTCCGTTGATGATGGTATTGTAACGATAAACATAAGCATTAAGAGTTGGTTGAGTAAGCAAATGTGTAGTTTAATGTCTGATTAAACATAAATATGAAATAGTATTCTAAGATCGTATAACGTAATTAAAGGTTGTAGAAGTTTAATTAATCAAATTACAGAATTTCTATAAACTACACGCTATCTGATAAATGACAAACTTCTAATTTTTACTTTCAGTTTCTCAGGTTATAGTTCTCATTAATCACAGGGAGCGTTGGGAATTTAATCAACACATATGTTTTTGTTATCTCTGCTTCTCTATGTAAATGTATAAATAATGTTACACCTAATTAAACTACTTAAAACATGCAGTATACTCTAAGTGAATTTTGCAGGTTGAGTGCACTAAACGTATGTAAATATTAATTATACATGAGTTCGTACAAAGTTTTAAAATTGTTTCGTTGTTGAAAACATCTCAACTTCAAAAGAGGTAAGTTGCTTTTAGCTTAAGATTTTTAATATAGATTATTATTTTCGCATATATTAAAAGTTTCTGTCTGTACTACAAGTTATACTAAAAGGAAACACGGTACTACGTACTTATTATTAGAAATTTTATATATAAGTAAACTTCTGCGATACACAATTTTTATTTATGTAACCATATAAAAATAAATGTTTTTATATCTCAGAATATTCAACACATCCATTTTCTTTATTCGTGTTCTTTAGCACTTTTTCATTCGTCTCCCCATCAAATTTATTATTAAAAATAAAGTTAAAAATTCCAACTTATCTTACCCCAGGACTCTTGTTAAAGTGAGTGACTCTTTAAAACAGCGCCATAAATTGTAGTAGACGACGTATCTTGAAATTGTGTTCGGGAAAGTGACTTTTAACGGGCAACGAACCCAGCAGCGGCAGGCGCGTTGACGCCCGCTAAGCCCCTTTTTTGTTACCAGATTAATGCAGGCCCCCAGTATTTGCAGCTTCACAGCGAAAATTTTTACGAAATTCAAAGTGTGGGATATTTGAAATTAATTTTATGTACGTTGTATGTTTTTGCGAATGAAAAAATCAGTTTCATAGTTCACCAGTTTTTGTCCGCTTTTATAATGTTCAGCAACCTATTTCTCGTGAGCATGACTTTTTCTTGTTAAGAGATACTTTTTTACCTCTATCAGCAAATATGAAAACTCTCTGATCGATTAACAAATATACAAGAAATATACAAACATTTAAATATATAGAATGTTTAAATCGATCAAGGGAAATTGTACCTTACTTGAACATAACACATAATTTACGAACACATCCCCTGCAATTCCATTTAACATATCACAAGACAAACTATGGGAAGCAGATTATAATTAATAAAGTTTAACAATGAATCATGTTTCTCTGGAGAAGTATCAACTGTTTTACTTGGTAATTTAGTTACCCGAGATGTTATCAGAATGTAAGTTAATTCAATTCTTGTAAGACTTCATGTGCAGTATATTACAATTATAGTTTTGTAAGCAATGACAAAATTTGGGCTAATTGGTTTCACTTAAAGGATATAAACTAGATTACAAAAAAGTAAATTGTCTGATGGACCTTTTGTGATGAAGTGACACTTAATGAATACTATACCTTTCTATAAATTCACAAGTTAGATTTTCGAATTTTGCAATAAATTAAATTAATAGTCTCTGACATATTGCAGAGCCAGACAAAAACAAAAGAAAAAGGTAAAAACCAAACATTGTTACATTTTCTTGTAAAAATACAAGTTGGCGATTTAAGTGGTGATTAAAATGAAACGTCTGGTGGAGAGCCATCGATCAATGTAGACGATGCTTGCAGCGCTGAGGACACAGTCATCAATTCAGTTGCTGCTAATAAAACAACAAAGAACAAGGACAAAAACTATTTTGTACAAATACATATGATCAATAGACTACGTAGATTGTTATAGGCTGGATGTGAATGAGCTTTGATAATTTCTAGTGTAATGTAAACAAGATACGTCTTTGTTTTTACAACATTACTAAACAAATAAGTTTACGGTGAAATCATTATCTCTCTTAATTTTTAACGTAGGAGAGCCCTCTTTCTCCACCTTCTTTTCCTCTACCCTAAAAGGCGTACAACACTCCTGTGATTTTTGAGTTGCAAGTGTTCATGGGTGGCGGAACTCACCAACAGGTTACTCGTCTGCTCGTTTGTACCCCTATTCAATAAAAACACATTTAAATACGTATTCTTTTTTTCTTTTACTTGACGTTATCTGTTACTTCAGAGATAAATACATGTTATATAAATACTATATTTCTATTCTCAGTTACAAAGCAACGTAGATAAGTAAGTAATTTAAATGTTTTGGTACTGAGATCACATATTGAATATTCGTGTTTTTACATGTATAATCTTATTTTCAAAACTGTATATTTGACTTTATAAGTTCGCGTAATTTTGTAGGAGATTACTTATCACTGAAAATATAGCATTTTTTATGACAACGTGCAAACAAAATGTAAGAATCAAAAATGTATCTATTGATGTAAAACATTGTTGATAGAGGTCGTTATATAAATATTTATATATACATGTACATATACTCAGACGCCGAAAGTACCGCATTCGTCAACTCTTATATCTTTATCATACGACATACAAAGCGTTCTACTCGAGTGCGCCGTGCCAACAAATGAAATTTTCGATCGAAACGAATGACTATGCATTACTCTTTTTATATGCTTCGACAACAATGCTGCTTTTGAACAACGAGTCCTGTATTGTGAAAAAGGCGTAATAATAGTCTATAATGTCACCGGTAACCAAGGAGTTTAACTGTTTGTCCTAGATTGTTGTAAGAAATAGAATGAAACAGTTCTCGTTCTTACTTTGCATTGTAAATTGTTCAAGCCAACAAAGTAAAAACAAAATTACTTGAACTATTTTGGAAAGACGCTTTTCATATGTTATATTTAATGGTGATTGGAAAAGTTTTGGTTTATATGTTTCCTGTTATCAATGAAAATAAATGTACCTAAGATCTGAGTCAACATCAGAGAAAGACATTCATTCATAAAGGTTTAACGTACATTCAGTAAAAAAATATACCACGCTGATTTTAATAATTGTTTTAAAGAGTGGGGTTATCACAACTACGAATTAAAATGATGTGTTGTGGTTACGCCAAACGTCGTATCACATTTAAAAAAAAATCATATTTAACTTATAAACACAAAGGTTAGCTTTCGTACTTATATATGTATATAATTTATAAATATTATTTGATATTGAAACAGCCAGATTAGTTTACATTTCTTATTTTCATAGTATATTGTCTTATGATATTTTACTGTGGGGCAGTGCCACTGATATTCAGTCTGTCTTTGTGCTGCAGAAGAAGACTCTCTGAGCAATTTATAATTTGGATAATCGTTATACGCTGAGGCAGAAATTCATAGAGGCAAACATAATGACTGTGGCATGTCAGTATATCTATGAAGACTCATTTGACTTTCATAAAAATAAAGATCAGATTATTAAACGTAATAAACATAAATTTATTGTACCTGCCTCCAGGCTACAAAAAAAAACGAACAAGTCATTTCTAGGTCAATGTGTGCAATTTTATAATAAAATCCCCGATAGTTTACAAACTTTAAGTCTATATAAATTTACGTCCAATGTAAACCAGGAGTTGTGCTCTAAAGTTGTTTAGTAATACTTAGTGGTGGATTACAGGGAACGTAGAAGCGCTTGGGATTGAATTGTTAAAGATTTACAGGCTATTTCAAATAATCAGTACAATGTAATGTGAGGTAACATGTTTCTCATTTTCTATCTCCTTTTATTATATTTCTTTCTTCTTCCTTCGGAAACTGCTTTTTCCCTGCCTTACAGTAAGGTACCTTATTTTATAGCCTTTTTTTTCTTATGGAAACCCCCACGGGTCATCACCTAACCGGAGCTGAAGGTGAAGTATTATGATTGACTCGAACCGACTAAAACCACGCGGTGTTCCGTCACAAGTGGGTCTATTCCAAGGGACCTGGGTATAAACTAGGAGGGATGTTTCCAGGAACCCTGCAGACCTTGGCCATCTCTTCTGCCAGAGGCACCACCGCCATTGAATATGAGGGGCTCCCCCCTCCAGTTTGAGAGGCGAGCGTGGAACCCTTGCCACCACCGTCTCAGGCCTGCTTCTACTAGGGTAAGGCCAGACCTTATTTTATAGGCTTATTTAAGTTTGTTTAATTTAAGCAACATGATAACGCACTTTAACATAGTATTGTTTTGTAGTTATTGAATAGTATATGTTTTACACTAAATCTTGAAATACCTATCTGGCGATTAAGGAGAGAGGCCATGAGTTTATTTGCCCGATTTCTTTCCATAGGAACCATTTAAACACCTAGAAATGGGCGGTTCTAGCTCAACACAATTATTTCTTTTACTATAAATTTCACATTTGACAAGGCAAACTCTACGTGTTGTGACGCTGTCTGTGTTGATATATAACTTTGTTTATTTTTTAAATGAGACGATTTTAAATAATTATTATTATTATTATAAAATTTCACTAAAGAAATTTCTTAAAAAACCCAACTGCATTATTAACTCCTGCCGTTTTTGCTGACGTTATTTTGAAATGTTATATCTATGTCACTACCGCCAGTAAGAAGATTCAAACGACACTTAACATGTCGAAATCTATCAAGCAGTTTATGCTCTAGGCCATGACACACAAAAATCATACATATATATGTACATATATACTTCTGAAAAACATAACTCTTCTTTTTGCGTGATCGGGTAAACAGGAATGGCTGTGGATGGATTAGTTACTTTAATATAAGTAATAAATTAAAGTTAACGTCCATTTATCTACTAAATTTTACTACAACAACATGACTGTTATAAGTTTTTAATTATTATTTTTTTTCCACTTTGTATAATGTATTCTCGTTTCTAGAATGTTCAAACATCTTCTTAACACAACAAGAATAACCAGAATTGTGGCGCACACAAATGTAGTCCGGTCGGCAATCGAACCTACGACCCCTAGCTCAACACTCAGGGTCACTAACCACTAGATCAATAGGCTTTCAACCTAGTAGAACATACTTAGTCGCAAAAAATTAAATGATACATGTATGGAATAGATGTGAAAGTAGAAATGTGAATATGAAAATCAAAAACAAATTCGTATTAGCATAGAGATGGAATCTTCTAGACAGAATTTCGCAGATGTATGGACTCGCACGTATTTGAAACTGAATTGATTTAGCGAGGCGATAGGACGCGTCACATTTTATTTTCCCTTTTTTGTTATTTACCAGGCTGTGGTACCGTGATGCGTGTCATGGAACTCATAGTACAAGCTATTCTTAGTATGGTTCTAGACACCGTTTTGTTATATTTTTAACATACATTTTTCACATACCTTCTTCCCCGCCCTGACTCCCATACCACCACGCTTGCAACCCAGAAAAGCTAGGCAGGCCTAATGCCGTCTTCCGGGTAATTTTGGGAAGCGGGTGGGAAAATCAGGAGTATATTGACAGGAAAGAGAGCTCAAGTAAGTCAGGGTCGCATACCTACAGCTCCAACTGGCTGGGATCGAGAAATCCGAATCTTCGAATTCTATTTAATCTTTTTATTTTATAAAATTTTATGGAATTCTTTAGCATGTTGGCCGAGTAAATTAAGATTCAATTATTCCTATTTTGTTGCATCGTCAAATGCTTTTCGTTATATAAATTTTGAGCCAAGTTTTATAACAAGATTATGTTCTGTCTTTTTGAACTTATAAGTCTTCGTAAATTGTATGTTAATTTACTCAGCCGAGACTCTGTAAGATATTCAGAAGGGACAATGTTGTCAGAATATTCTCGGTCCGTTGCGACATCTTGGACAACTCGCAAACTTGATTATTAAGGGGGTTGGGAGGGGTGAGGAGGATACTCCGATGAAATGTATCGAGTTTTATTATAAATTCTAGATTGAGTTATTTACATACATACATATATATATATAATCCATATGAAAGATCCATTTATTCCATCAGATTTGTTAAAATAGATTTTTTTTAAGTTAATTTTGTATTTTTATTTCGTTATGTTAAACGTTTGTTTAGGAGGACCTGACGGAGGTTTAGCTGGACGGTATTTGGACGTACTGACATTCAATTGGAAATTTGGTATGCTGTTCTTCTGTCTTCGTATATCTGTCCATCTACTGATTAAAGTATATCTATATACGAACCAATAGTGTTAGAACAGATAAAATGAGGAGTATACATAGGTTCAAAGATGGATGAATGGCGATTAACGGCGAATAAAAATGAATAGCCGAAGGTTAAGGATAATTATGTGTCTTTTGTTTTACAACTACAAAATATATATCCATTTTTAAATTATACGGAAAAGTGAGTGAGTAAGAGAGAAGGCTTTTTTGTCATTAGGTACATCATCCTTGCGAAGCCCGGGCGTGCAGCTAGTTCATAATACTCATCAAGATTTCAAAATTATATATAAAGTACAGTGTATAGTAATATATACATAACCAATTATAAAGTCTATAAAAAAGTAGAAGTTAATGAAAATCTCTATTTTTATCTTAAAAAAAGTTTATTAATCCGGAACCTTACTACCTTAATAAATAAGGTACACAACTTACATTTTGTAAAATACCTTGAAAGCTAATCAAGAATTTCATAATTTTTACTAGTAATTATCTGCAATCTTTATTCCTTGTAGCCTACATTTATATATCACACGTTACCGTCTGTTTTATATATAAGACAGCCAATAGACGATCAGACTCATCACAAAATTATTGTGATGGGTCTTGGTACTGGTCTTCTAAGTCGAACCCACTAACTCTAGCTTAACAGTCAGGTTTATTATCCAGTAGGCTAACATGCCAAGGCAGGCAAAACTAGCAGTAGAAAAAAACAACACAAAGATGAACAAACCTACAAATACGTCTATAAAAATACATCAGATTTATTCAACTCAACGTTACTGTAATACAAGTTAATGTAAAACTTTTACAAAGAGAGTAAAACCCTGCATATTAAAATTATGAGGGTTTTTAAAGAAAAAAAGACACAGTTGACATTTTATCCACGGCCGTCGCTCAGCCACTTCACTAATGAATGCAAATTTCATCAAGCCATAACACACGCCCCTCATAATAAAATATTTAATTTAAAAATATATACCGGCTAAAGAAGAATGTGAATGTGAATGTGATTTAATAATGTGTATTAAATCACTCAATTGTATTTTATCAACATTTTATATAAGTGTTGTTTAGTAATGATTGGATGTTTATTAAATATACAAGATTATAATTACATGTTTATTTAGTATTAGTAGTTCATTTAAAAAAATATCTACAATTAACAAAGAAAAGAATATTCGCAAGTAAACCAGAAATGCTATTAATACCGATATTGTATTTGTGGTATGTTCAAATTACTAACATATGCGATTACCATACTCTTAACCGTGTGTTTCTCGGTGGAGTAGAATTGGGCCATACCATCTCTTCCCGTGGGTGTGGTAAAAGGCAACCAAGGGGTTTGGACTGTTGGAACGAAGTTCCTAATGGGGCGTTGCGGAGGGGTACCTTAGCTAGCAAAAAACGTCCGTAACGTGAAACAAAAAAAGCGGAAGATTTTTTTATTTATTGATAATACTGCCATCTAGTGTTTCTATTATGAACTGCCAAGAAGTTTATTGATTTTTGTTTTAATACAAAATATGGTGTTACATCGCCATCTAGTAAAAGTATTACAAACAACGGAAACTTGAACCTTTCCTTATGATAACGAACTTCGTTCCTATCTTGTATCCACAGAGTTTTTCATCTATTAGACAGTATATATACAGTCATACAGTGACCGGGAATGGGCTTGCCCATATTACGTATAAGTGGGGCTAACTGATTTTTGCGTAAAATTAGGGCGGTTGAGAAGCCTCTGCCAAGTCCATGGGGGATTTATTATGAGTGTATATATGCATGTATATACAAAATTAAAATATTAAATTTTAGAACGAAGTTTTGAGTACTATTAAGTGTATTGGAGAATTGTTCGTAAACTTATATATGACATGGTAAATATAGCGCCCCATGACTATGTCGAAAAACTCATATAAAGTAGATTTTGACTAACATTGCTCATTCATAACTTATTGATGGCATTTTTTTATTATATTTAATATATAGTTTTATTATATAACTGAGTTTCTTACGGTAACGCATTATTTATATATAAAATCTCGAAATCATTTTTTATTTAAAATATATCATAACCTGCCTTGGAATACATTTGACAGAATATTAAGAAACTCCTAAGCTAAAGGCTAGTTTCGTCTTAGGCTAGGCTAGTCGACAGTGATAGAGCCTAGGCACAGCCTAGGTAGAGCTCGAGCACGAATAGGCCAGTCCGACCGGTACTACACTATGGTATACGGCTACGCAGAAAACCGGTTGTAAAGCAGCCGTTGCATTGTATTTCCCCGAAATTAGTGAGGTTTTTGCAGGCCCGAAACCGCCTGTCCTCTTTGCTCTCTTCTCACCAGCTCTCCTTATTCCCTCTCTCTTCTTTTCCCTCCCCGAATCCCCCCATGCACCATCTTCAAAGGTGGGCAACGCACTTACGATCGACTTACTGTCGATGGACGGCGATTGTCACTTACTATCAGATGATCCGTCTGTTTTCTGTCCCTCTATAAATATATATATCTATAATACAGTGGAGAAGTACCAATATATATATTGGTACTTATTGGTACTATAATATATAGGTACTTCTCCACTGTGCGCTGCTCCATAAGCTTTTTATTTTTTTTTGCTGAGGCACAAACTGTTACCTTGCCTTGCCGTGCTTGCATTGGGTGTCCATGGGCGGCGGTAGTCACTTACTATCAGGTGACCCGTCTGCTCGTTCGCCCCTTATCCCATGAAAAAAAAGAAAAGCCCTAACAAAAACAGTAACAGATATACTAAATATCCGTTTATATGCTCTACTCTTATCATTAAACATGAGTACTCCACACTCCGTTAGCAACAATATACATTTGAATGCACCTGTATTCCCAAACCGCGCCATTAGTATCTAACTACTACGAATATACATTAATGACGATAATTATTTTAGCAAGTATCTCAACAAAACTTCTACGTACTTGCTAATGTGTAAATTGACATTAATGGTTTCGAGCGTGGGGTGTTTCGTTATATAAATAATTTATATATTAAGTGGTGGAAAAGGTGCGTTACCATAGTTACGTACATATGGTCATATGTAAGAGGTGATACACCCATTGTCACTTATTTAGAGTATTTTTAAACAAGCACTGTAGGTTCACTCGTTTCATTAGCACCATTATTTGGCTTTTCAATGTCAAAGAAAGGTATCGTTAACTTTTACAATCAAACAAAGAATCGAAATACAAATCATAGCATTAATTTCATGTCCATTTATAAAGATAATTTAGTTTACTAATGAACAATTACTACTATTACTATTTACTGAATGTCGTCAAATATATCTATTAATATAAGAAGTATTGGTGATGGTAAGCAAAAGAATAATTATAGAAAGTATGTAACAGTATACACGGTTGATGTAATAGGGGACAAGCCTAATGTCGACAACCAGGCACTGCATATTTACTATCTGATTACATTCTAATCACTTAGTTGCCTTTTAAATCCTCTACGGAAAGACATTGGATTATTATAACCACACCGAGAACCACAAATACGGAGTAATGACCAGTCACCTGCTAGTAAGTGACTACCTCGGCTCATTGCACCTTTTTTTTTTTTTTTTTTTTTTTTTTTTTTTTTTTTTTTTTTTTTTTTTTTTTTTTTTACTATAGGGGGACAGACGAACAGACGGGTCACCTGATGGTAAGTGACAACCGCCGTCCATAGACACCTGCAAGTCAAGAGTCTTCAGTGTACCGCCACTGTGGAGAAGGGAAGAGAAGTGGAGAGACGGTAGAGGAGGGTAGGTAAAAGAAGACCGGTACACTCACTCACTTGATGATACGAAACGCAAACATTGTTTGACAACCGGTTTTCTGTGAGGTTGTATTATTACTCCGATCGAGCCAGCTAAAGCATGGCAAAGAGCCGTTGCACTCTGGTATTGATAGTAAAGCTCATTTGAATGTATTTTTTTTAATAGACTCATTTTTTTCTTTCTTCTCAATAACCTAACAAAAAGTATCAATATGTTAAGTTAAAATTAAAATAAAACTAAAAAGCTCATCAATCGTACAAACCGTATATCATACGACTTAGAAACAGCATCAAGCTAAAACCTAAGTAAGAAGAGGAAAGCTGATTCGGATTAAACTTTGAATATGTAGGAGCAACTTTAGCTGAGTCACGGTGTCGCGTGTCGTCTGTTCAGGCTCTGTTGGCGATCAGCTGTGTTGAATAATTTCTATTACGTCTGATGGAATGATTTTCTTGCTCCTTACTTACAGTTTGGCTGATTTGATGCGTTAGAGATTTGAATGTTTTCAGGTTCTGATGTTTTCTTTTAATATTACCTTCATATCAAGGTTGGTCAAACTATATTTTGGATGTAATGATGAATGAAAATTTTCAAGTCAGACCACTGGTGGATGGTCATAACCACATCCTCGTTAAGTGGTGCTTAAAAAGTGATTGCCTCTTTGCAAGCAGATACGAGGTATTGGGTTTGTATTAAAATAAGTTCAAGTTTTTGATCGGTTAAGATGAAATACGGTTGATCGTTTAACCTAAGATGGTCAAATGTTTTTATAGATACACACTAACAGAACTAAAGATTTAACCACCATTAATAGAAAAAAAAACATACAAAAAAAATAATTTCATGTACAGAACAGGTGAAGCAAGAAACCATTTAGTATCATAATTCATAATAATTTGACAAAAATCTTTAAAGAACATATTCTTACAAAATAATCCAAACAGTGTCATTTATAACCGTCAGTTGAAAACCCAGCGTGTTCCTTTTAGCCTCTAGGCTGGAGCATGTACCATTGTAGCCGAATAATGCCTTTTGTAAAACTTTAAACTTGTACACACAGTATATTAAAGTGTTTCGTACTCACTGAGTTTGCAGACAGTCAGATGAAATTGAATTAAACCATTTTAGGAGCTCTAGAGGCTACTATGCCCAGAAAAGCAAGGTATTTTAGGTGAAGCTAAGTAAATTTTCTGTATGTTATGATAATTTCATAATAACTTTGAGAACTTTTGCAGATTAGATTTGTATAATCTTTGTTTTTAAAATTAAAATTAAACTAATATCCAACAAAAATCTGAGAACAAAAACATAACAGTATAGTATTCGTGTGACTATTTTTGTATCTATATTTTACAACAGCTGTGTTACAGCATCCGCATAAGCTAATTTATTTATGTAAAGTTTAATTTCTCTTGCACAAAATTTACTACAATATATGGTTCTTAATACTAATTAATCAATAAAGACCTTTGTGAAAGATGAACCCTGAGAGAAACCCTGTTACACAGTACCCAATATAAAAGTCACATAGTCAAGCGATTGACAGTATTTATTGAATGATTTTTTTTACAATAAAATAAAAATGAATTAGTAATTTTGTGCAGTACACTTGTGTATGTGTGTAGTGTGTGTCTACATATTTGTATGCGTGTGGTAATGTCAGTCTATATTTTGGGATAGTTAATAATTTTTTCATTAGAGTTATTTATAGTTATTTTGTTTCTAAGTTGTAACTCCATTAAACTTAAATTTTGTTAAAGCATAGAGCAATTTTATTTGTATTCTGAACCTCAGTATTCAAGTGCTTGTCTTTAAAACACATAGAGAATTTTATAGACTGTTTAGTCGATTGCAATGGCAAGTAAATATTAATAAAATTAGTCGAAACGAGCGTTGACAACCCTATCGTCTTTAAGCCGCCAGGCTATTTTAGCCATACTTACCGGACCACGAGCACAAAAGGCACAAGCTGAAAAAAAAAACATTAAGCTTAGCATTTGATCATAAAATTCTCTTATTCTTTAATGAATATTTAAAACGTTCCTGGTGTAATGTTGTACCTAAGTATCTCCTCTTATTTTTATAGGCCATTTAGAGATTAATTTAATATAGTGAGAATATAATTAGACATTATTATCTGTATTTGATAAGAATTGATTGATAAGAAATAATAAGTCACTCGTTTTCATGATACTTTTTAGTCTTACGTTAAAAGAAAAACAAATACATTCCATTTTAGACGAAAATAAAATTGGTAGGACCTATTAGATATATTCTTCATTTCCAACCGCAAGTATGTATCACTTTTTGACTTCATTTTATTGTATCTTGATGTTTATATTTTCATCCTCAAAAATACAAACAAAATATCACGATATCATTATACAAAGAAAACAAGAAATCTGGTAGCAAAGACGTCTTGAATTGCTAGTTTCTTGGCGCATTACTCCACAATCTTGAGCCCTCGAGCTTGAAAATACATAATACATATCGCAGAGCAACAATAAATAATTCTGACGTATATTCTGCCCCTTATAATGACTGGCAAGTCAGCAAATTTCCTGTGGGGACTATCAGCCATCTTTAAAATTAATTGAAACGTTTTGGATGTAATCTCTTGTAATAATTTTATAGTAAAAGGCCCCGTCTTGAAGATTAACTCATATAAATAAATAATAACTTCTTAATAGCTTTGTCAGTTGTTTAATAACAAATATGGTTACAGTGCTGAATAAAGGTCATTTTGGGAAATTTAATCCGTTGTTATTACTCACTTAATATAACGTCTGCGCTAATCCATGGGGATTATTTAAACTTTGGTATTATTTAGAACTAGCGCCGCTCACGGAAATGTTATTTTGTGTATCGCTCTCAAAACATTTCTCTTTATAAAAACTACAATATCGTTTTCTGTAAGCCTGGTTTACATCTGTAATCAATTTTAGAAGTTAAGACATGAAAGCCTTATCGAAGAGTTATAAAAAATAGTTTAGAATGATACATCGGTCACCTTCATCGAAAAATTGAAGGCGGAAAGAGCAGTGACACGAATAATCCTAAGTCAAGTATAACCGGCTTAAACATTTTATTAAAAAGTTTAAAATACAGAGTAAAGCAATTTTGCCAGTACAGAGTTTTGTATTCCTGCCGATGAGAAGTCACCAGACAGCCACTAACACAACAAGCGTTGCAAACTCCTAACCGTTTCAGTGGATCATCATGTTTATGTTATAGTAATTCAAAAAAAAAAAAAAAAATATGACAGATTTCAATGAGCATTCAAAAATCAACTAAAGACAATTAAAACTTACTATCAAAAAGTAATACATCACCAATAAACTAACAATAGATGCAGCATTCCGATTCGGTGAAAAAAATGAAGGATATTACATGAAAGCTATTTTCACGGCATTTAGCTCGCAATTCTATTACGTCATTACATATTCACACAGTCATGCTGCCATGGAATGTTGGGGTGGTATTACATCAAAGAGAGTATTCGATAATAGCGGGTTGTGTATTTTTTTTCTTTTTGGTTCATTTACCACGAGCCATACGCTCGCTTCGCCTTGTTGTAGGGGTGGTTCAAGTTTTAGATATTAGCTTATTCGCAATGGTGTCGACGTATAATATATAATATCCCTATCCTGAACTCCGGTACTTCAACTTAGCATTAAGAAGAACAGAATGTCATCGTATGTGGGTATAGAACAAAGTATTTAACACGACACTACACACTTTTTAACGAGAGTTACTTAGGACTAAATTCTTTCACCTAAATATGGACTTATGGATGTAACTGTTCAATTTAAATCAATAAGTCCAGGTTTAATAATAAAAATAAGTTAAATTTAAATTAAAGTCTTATTATATATTTAAAGAATAATCCATCGGTCCTCTGCTCCAAAATAAATTGCGATTAAATTTTTATTGGCAAAAACTTTTCCCATTATTGAAAACTTAACGAAACTTAAAAAGATCAATCAATCGCTTTAGCTTTTATCTCGAACCAGCCCGCTAATGTACGGTTTATGTAAATATTATGAGAGTTTAACTATTCACTTATTCACTTAGCGTCAGCTCTCTTGGGCTGTCTTTTTGTATCGGAATACCTCCCTTCATTTCTTTCTTCAGAGTTAAAATTGTTTTTGTCGTGCCATCCAACTTTCCTAAGTCGATTTAAAATGTACTTAAAACGATTAATTTGAATGAAGTTAGGGGTTTGTGTGACAGTGACAGTGGAATTTATTTCAAAGTGGATATTTTTGTTTCTTAATTTTGTTGCAAGCGCTGTTTGGTTTTCATATCTTTTTGTTTTTATACAAATAAAGGTAAAGACTCAGAATAAAATAGTACGGTTACGGTTTAAACTGACTAAGTCTTTGCTATCACGATTGAAAAAAGCATGACACAAATGTCATGCTTTTTTCATGATCTTATATTACGAGTATCTGCGGCAATCAGAAGTCAATAATAGAATTATAGAGAAAACAACAATTACTAATTATTTATACATTTATAATGAATTGTATATCTCTTAAAAAAGTATCAAGGTATGATTAAGTGTTCTTCACTTAATAACACTTTGAATTATTATTAAGGCATAGCAGTTGGGACTGAAGAAATAAATTAAAAAAAAAAACATTATTTATAAATATTAAAAAAAAAACGTACTATGAAAAATAGTAATACCATGCTAAATCAAAATTTTCTAAACATTAGAGGCTCAATGGAGGTACAGGAAATAAAACAAAGACTCACAAACGCAATTATTGACATTCAAACGTAGTCTGCAATCTAGTTACCAAACAACGCGTTAAAGACTAAGCAACTAGACAAGGTAGAACGAATTAAGTTCGGGGGCCATTAAAACAGTTTCTAAACTTTTTAAGTTATAAATAGAAAGATCAAAGAAGGATTTGCAAAATACTTTTCCCACTCTTCATTTCTAAATATGTACTTATGAAATAATTTGATCAACCTACACAAATAACAATAAAAGAGCTTCTTTTTTTTTCTAGACTTCTAACACATTACAATTCTAAGCCCGTATTCGTTAGCTCTCTTTAGTCTCGCGAACTTCGAAGCCCCACTCAAATAAAATTCAACACACGTCCGTCCACATAGTGTGTCCACCTTGCGACGCTCGCTTTCTTACCCGGATTAACTCGAATTAAGATCCTACGTATCTTTGTGTTTGCCAGACGTTGCAACAGATCTTGTGCAGGAACGTTGAGCGAATTTCAATGTTTGTAAAATCTTAGTGTATCTAAATTATATACCATAGGTTACGATAGCATATTTGTAATTTTTAAAATCATTTATTTTATTAGTGTTTGTCGTGATCACAGAGTTAAATGTTACTTTTGTTTATAGATTCCGTCCTTACTATAAGAGCTAGGTTGGTGTAAGGTTCCGTCTTTGACTTTCTTGACATTTATGAAATTATCAACACCATGTAGCATCTATCACAATTTCCTTCTAAAACGAAAAAATAAATACCATTCAAAAACCACCATTCAAAGGCTTGTAAAAGCTGCCAGTACAAATGCCTATGTGGGCCAGCTTATACAGAGAGTTGATGCGGATATTTATAAGCCTACATTCACATCGAAAATAATGTTCAGTCAACTATATAAGACATGGTATATCTCTCTCTTTTACTCTTTCTATCAGTCTCAAAGTTTACTCTTAGTCGCACAACAAGAACTACGCAAAATGGAATACATGCCTTCCAATTTCAAATATTTCAATGTTGTTGCAGTGACAGGTAATTTGTGTGAGGCAACTGAAGAAAGAGTAATTATGTGTGGAAGTGTGCATACCACAATAACCTTTTTTCCTTTGTGTAGTTTTGGATATGTGTTGGTAACTAATACTGAAAGTAGTTTTCTTTAATATGTAACGTAATTGGCATTCACTCCATAAGACAAATAATCTGCTCGTTTGCCCCCTATCGCATAAAAAAAAACTGTCTTAACTATGTAATCAAGTACAATTTTGATAAATATATGTATGTATTGGTTATTTAAGATTTTTTTATGATTCGATAAATTGTTCTAAAAATTCTACGTAAAGGTAAATAAAAAAAATAATTAATCATTTATTTTTAACTGTTCTTTTTTTTAATAAGCTGTTTTTGATAATTACATTATTTTTTTGCTTAATTAAAAAAAAAAATACAAAGATCATACAGTTCAAATTTATCAATAGAACCAGTCCTTCAGAACAAAACAATTACACTTATTTAAAATAATCATTACAGTTGCGAGTGTCACGCCTGGCTACATATTCAGTTGGCTGTCAGTTGCAGGGCATTTTGGACGAGTTACTAGAGTGCCGGTTATGTACTGTTAGTAACTATTTCATGATTTTATTTTTGCACATTAAGGCATAAAAATCTAAAAGTAAGTATATTAACACTTACATTTTTTTTTCTCTTATATAGGGGGACAGACGAACAGACGGGTCATCTGATGGTAAGTGACAACCTCGATCCAGGGACACCTACAACTCAAGAGTCGTAACTGCGCTGCCTGACTTTTAGGGTGAGAAGGTATGCGGGATGCGAGGAGAGGAAAGAGAAGAGGGGCGATGAGGGGAGAGGATAGAGTAAAGGGAGCCGGAAATCTCACTTCGGGGAAACGGAAAGCAAGTGTTGCTTCACAACCGGTTTTCTGAAAGGTCGTGGTATCTGCAACGGTCGAGCTGGCACATTCATGCCTAAGCATGACTCTACCACTGCGAATTACCACTGCGAATACAGTTTACGTCACTGTAAGTACCAAAAGTTTTGCCTAAATTATTGTTAACATAGTTAATCATTAATCGTTATATATCAATAATAATTTCCTTATAAAATGTAAATGACGACTAAACGCACAGTGATTATAGGATAGAGTAGATTTAAATTGCACTACTACGCCACACGCTAAATATGCCACACTTAAGAGTTCTTCCCAATTTGGCAACTTTAATTTAGGTGTACCTACATGTATCTCTACCTACGTATGTGTAAATACACTGTTTTTATTTTAACACTTTGTTGCTTATAGGTTTTATAACGGCCTATTACTGCTTGCGTTTGCGACCAGCGTCTGTACATAGTGTTATTCATATTCGATATTTAATTTATATTTATATTGACGATTAATTAAATGCCTATCCACCTATTTGAGAAATATGTGAAATCAACAGTAGTAATTCCACATCCCAAATGAACTAACTGACGAACTTAACTTACACTGCACTGGCTGTTTGAATAATTTGCTAGCAAACATTTTGTGTAATGGCCGAGCGCTGTTTATGCCCTGATAGTGTATTCCTACTGTTCTGTACTGAATATGATGATTACATTGTAGCTAGCGATGATTGTGTGCAAGTAAATGTAAATTTGAATCGGTATTATTTTTGTAGTATTGTCTGACCTTTTCATTAATATCTATCTGTATATAGCTTTTGTTTCATAAACACGTTTTTGCTGTTGTCGATAAAGCTTATAAGACACTGGGATTTGTGATTAGAGCATCTTAGAACTTTAAAAAGATGAAAACAATAAAAATACTGTACTGTGCGTATGTTCGTAGTCACCTAGAATACGCGTATCAGGTATAGAACCCATGTTATGGTGTCTACACGGATTGTAATGAAAAAAATCAAAGGAAATTTACCCGTTTTTTAACTTTTAAATTTAAGTTACCATATATATACTACACAGTGTTGTAAAAAACTTCATTTATTGCCGCTGCATCTTAGACGGGAAATTTCTGATGTTAGCTTTGTAATGAGGATCGCGCAGGGTATTGTCGCCAGTCCGGATCTCCTCGGCAAGATTACTCTTACAACTCCCACATGAAGGCTAAGGAAACCAACACTTCTACACATCCCACAAAGCCACACTCAATATAGAAAATATTGTTTCTTCCCGCGCTGTTGGTATAGATTTAATAACCTTAATTTGGACAACCGTTCTGACTTATTCGTAGGTAGTATAAAGGCCACTAAGAGTGCACTCATAAGAGACTTCATGAACAGCTGAACGATTTTAATTTTAAACTGGGGATATCTATCTATATTGTGTATACTTTAGACGAGTAGCTTAGGCATTTCATTTTAAATGTGGAAGGTTGTAATTGGGATCTGCTACTACATATTTCAATGCAATACTGTTTAAACTTTTACTTTGGACGTAAGACCCTTCGAAGGCGCAAGGGATCGTAGTGAGCTGCCTATGGTTTAATATAGTTTAATTTGGAATAAACAGGCTAGTGTTTCTTTCTTATTTTATGACAATTGTAAATAAAATTGTTGGTTCAAGTAAGAGGCTGCCGCTCTGAAGGGGGAGACAGTGCTGCATCTGAACTAATTCTTAGCTACGAATGTCTTCTTCTATCTGCACATGTTTTTCTTACTATCTCTCCTGAATAATAAGTTGGAGAAGTCTGTATTTGTCATTTCTCATGTCTGAGTTACTTTTACATTATTGCTCCAAACGTCTTAAAAAAAAAACTTTTATTTAGAAAATTTTATATTCTTAACTTAATAGTTAAAAAATCAAGTTCAATACATTTCTAACAGGAGGAGACATCTGAAACAGAAATCACCACAGTCTTACACTTGTGATAACGAGATCATTATTTAAACTCCGCGCATAGCTGTATTCGTTGGAAAAACTTGGGAAAAAATCAACTAAAAACAGGGCGATGCTTGGAGAAATGCGGTCGGTCTGCGGCTGAGCGAAAAAATAAAATCGCGTTGCTAACACCTGTAGGGATGTGGTATGTTCTCACAGTATTTCCTTGCACGAGTGCAGACGAAAATACGTAACACTATGTACAAGCGTCTGTGTCCTATCTACTTTACACTGAAAGGAAACCGCGTGTATTTAACTGATATTGTAGGTTTAGAACACTAGACTAAGTCTTTGAGCGTTGAACGTTTTGTTTGACTTTTTATTAATGAAGCCATATGTTGACTTATATTATCTACTAATCAACAGGAATACAAAACTACACTACCACTGTTTACAAACTTTATATAGCTATCACTGACCAATTAAAGCCTGTAAATGCTTAATTATCCCAACAAATTACCCTGATACAATTTTAATTCATCCAATAAATGTCATCATAAATCCGTTGGTCTTGCCTGAGACGCGTCTACCGCAACTCGGTATGCGAGAGACAGCTATAAATCTACTGCACGTAGTACGCGGCATAAGTGACTGCTACCCATCACACCGTAGCGTAAGCATGTTCGATGGAACCTAGAGTCCTTGGATAGTACGCAAGGGACTGGATAGTTAATCTGTTGTCAAACGTCGTGGCGAATGGCTGCTACGTGGTTGATCAACAGGACTCGTAATTAATGGTATGGTTTTAGCTACAGAAGTATCCTTAAGGGTCATGGTAAGATTAATTTGCCATTATCGACTTATAAGAAATTCTTGGACTTTACTTTCTTTACAAGAAGAACAATATTAACAGTTTAAGAGATCGATAAGATAAGTGGGCTTATTGAACTCTTTAGATTTCGATTAGATATAGAGAGATTAGATTAGATATAGAAGATTGACTATAAATTAATTAGCCACTCATATCATAAATATATAAATATGGTATACACACATATGAATATATATTTCTTATATTTGGCACTTGGAAACTAGGAAATGAAATGTTGACGTCAAAAAATGTAAGTTTTGGGAACGATGAAATAGCAATTTTTTTTTTTTTGTAAAATGGCTAATTATAATAGAATATTCCATTTTGCTGCCTTTGATTTGGAAGAAAGTAAGCACTACTTTTTTTATTGATTATGTGAGATGAGAGTTTGGCTCATTCTTTAGGCCTACTTAGGAACCATGAAGTCACCTGTTTAGATTTTCAATTCTAAATTGATAATTTACATAAATCATAATGCATCAAACGGTTTTTTTTTTCACTTATGATCAACATTTTCATAACTTTACTGCGACTCAAAAGATTCTGTTGTAAAAGAAGCCGACTATGTCTTTTACTTCTTTTTTTGAATTTTTAAAAGTAGGTCATGTCGGAAATTCTCATAAATTAAGAAAAAAAATCATAACTCGAAAACTATGAAAAGTCGACGGACATACATGGGAGTGATTCGGATACGAAGTATGTGATTCTTTTTACGTTTTTTACGTTGTTTTGTACGTGAAAATTATTATATTATAATATATCAATATTATTATATTATAATATAATAATTTTGACGTAATAGCATACTATGCATTATATGGCTGACAGTAAGTTTCCGTAAATGTGTTCCGTTTGAGAACCAACCAGTAAACGGATTCAAAATTAATATGTGCAAATGGACATACCACAAAATGTAACATAACTAAACAGTTGTGTATTTTTTTAATGATCTAGGGGGACATAAAAAAAGAAAAGATTTGAAAGAGGAGGGGGGAATCAGGCCTCCGGAAAGCTAACTAATTTCGGTGGAACACAACACAACCGTTGCTTCTTAACCAGTAAGGCGGTGGTGCCGTACCGGTCGAGTCGCTCCATTTGTGCCTAAGCAAGGCTCTACCACGATAAATATTCCATCTTTTATCCATGCTATGCCTCTATTTTCTCGATATAATGAGTATAATAGTCGTATTATTAATAAATTACAACCATTACACTTATTTCAAATTGGTTATATTACCATAATTTCGAATATCAACCATACGATTAATGATACAACCTTCCTGAATTTTACCATCCATATATTAACTTCCCGAACTAAAAGTGTACCTATATAAGATGTAATATTAGTAACTTTCTCTTACACGAACTGAGACACATGTACTAGCCACAGCCCACAGGGTAGACGCCATAAATCTTCGGAGCCACGTGCAGCGCTCGGCGTACGTCACATGAGCTACCGTGTTATACGATATTATTTAGGATGCATCAAATACCGCTGAAGATATTTCATAATGTGAAAAATATAACAGACGTATTTTGGAAAAGGAAAACAAGGGGTCTTTTGACATATTCTTAAAAATGCAAAAACATTTTACTTCTAACTTAGACGATGACAAAAAACGTAACGTAAATACATGACGTAATTTGTTATAATGCACCTTGAAATGTGTATAAATGAACTTTGTTTACACACATTTAAAGAAGCTACACCACTGACAACAGTACTGATAAGACACGAAAACTGGTCTTACTTTTTTAGAATACGTAATTTATTACACACTCGTAAAGATAAGATAATTATCATATTACATACACAATTTGATAATATGTAAGTTTCTCGTGCATTAATAAATCATCTAGATGTCATGGTTTTATCATTGTCTTTGAGACTAAGCTTATATATCCTCCTGAAGGAAGCAGTTATCATTGCACTATAACCCTGTAAAAATCCTTTTTTTGGCGCATGGATGTGGAAAACGCGATTTATGTTTTGATGTAAGTGAATGTATTACTTTTGCTTAGACGCTTTCGCGTCGACCCATAAAGCCAGAAACTAAATCCCACCCATGCGTTACACTATAGTAGAATAGCACAGTGTGCGTCTAGACCGTCAGTGGAGGCGTGCATCGCTGATGTCCTGTTGCGACATGACAAACGACTCAATGCACACATGGATACCCCTCAAGTAGCCGTTCTGGCCGTGAAATATTGTTGGCTGATGTTAGGACATCTGTGGTTGAATTTGTGTTGCTGTTCTAAAATGAATGTTGCTTGTCTGGGAAAGAAATTGGTGCCGTGGCTCCTTAGTACTACGAGATAAATGGATAAATAGATGATTGTGTTAGACTTTATGAGATAAATATAAATATCAGTAATCTAAATTCATTGCTCAATTTTAAATTTAGTGCTTTTTTTAAATTACCATCAGGTGATAAGTATGCACGTTTGCTCCTTATATAAATAAAAATAATCACTTAAAAGAAACGGACAAGAAATAGGCGAGGAAACCTAAAAAAAAGAGCATTTTCGTTAAGGAAACACCAAAACGTAAAATCAATCTGAGCTTGATGTTACTTTTACTAACCAATCTAAAACTACTGCACGGCCATAAACACTAGTATTTACAAGAGTGTCATAAATGTTAGTGGGCACTTAACTAGCATCCTGTCTTAGTACACCAATCTATATTCAGGGTTATGCAGCTTTCCATTAGCATACATAAACACGTGCGTGCTTTGCATGTGTGGGTAGTCTGAGATGCAATTGTAGGCATGTAGAGTCGGTTTTAGATACAGTTTGCAGAAATGGTGATATAAATTCAAAATTAGAAGATGCATTTCTTAGTTCTTCTTATGACATGCTTCGTTAGTATGAATGAGTAACTATTCGTGTTGTATTTAATAATAATTCCTTAGTGTATGGTGAATTATTAACGATGTCTAAGAATTTCACTAAAAAACACATTATGCAGTGTATAAGTCCCTGAGAGTCACCCATCACCAAAGAGAGATAGTAAATTTTTCAATGTGTAAATCCTACGGAGACTTCAATTGAAAGCTGAAAATAATTACTGAATCAATATATAGCGGTATAGGAGGAGAATTACACGTAGCTTTAACTTCTAAAGTCATCTCAAGTACGGACGATGACAGCACTGATTGCTAAGTCTTTAACAATTGACTTTCAAATAAAGTAGATAACTGTCCTCGGAGAGCCTATGTTGATAAATCGTGGAACGTGTAATTTAGAGACTTTTTCATAACGTTATTTAAATAAGTATACCCTAAATTTTAATCGTTAAGGATTTGTACCTCCAACCATCAGTAGACAAGATGCAAATATCTTGATAGATTTAGAAAGTAAATAAAAAAAACAGTCTTACGACCTATTACATTTGAGGGTTACTCCCTGTTTTCCTGGGATTCAATCATTTAATCTGGACATGGTTACAATCGGCCCACTACACAAAAGAGTATACTCAACCAAACAAAATTGATTAGAGTATTTAGACAGAAAACTTGTGTCTATTAAATTTTCTCATATCATTTTATTTGCTGACCTTACAATATATATATAATGCGTAGGTGACAGGGTGCGCCTAATTACCTTTCCGGCCATGCGATTGATTGAAATTATATAATGCTTGATTGATAATCTGATGAGGTATCAATTGCTCGCACGGGATTTAGTTACATACTGCTGCACAAAATTAATATAAGGTTAGAATTATGTTATTAGATCGGAATTGTAAAGATAATAGAGTTATAAAGGGACTAATTTAGACTTTGAGTGATTATAAGATAATGATTTGTTTTGATAAAATACTACACACGTACGGTGGCTGGTAGTTCTATACTCTACGACAAAGTGTAATCTTTTTAGTAAGTTATTTTATTTACTTAAACAATTTTTATTGAACTCCCTTTAAGTCAAATAAAAACATTGAGAAGTATTTCTACAGAAACCAAACCAAGCATAATAAAAGGACATCTAAAAAGCCACTTGAAACAAAAACTGGAGCGACATGCTGATAAAGCGAATGGTGGCTAATGCGAAATCGATTGGACTATAGTTGACGACTTGATGAATGTTCTTTTTTTTACGAAATAGGAAAGCCAGCGATCAGACGGGTCACCTGATAGTAAGTGACAACCGCCATCCATGGACACCTGCAACTCGAGTCGTAAGTACACTGTCCGCGTTTGAGGGTGATGGGGAAGGGGGGATGCGGGGAGGGAAAAGAGGAGAGAGAGGTGATAGGAGGGGAAAGTGGCGGGGAGTTCGGCCTCCGGAAACCTCACTGCTTCACAATCGGTTTTCTGGTGGTATCGCATCAGAGCCTGGCCCATTCGTGTCTAAGCATAGGTCTGCCATGCTAGATCGCATGAATATGCTACTTATCAATTACCAATTGTGCTAAGTTAGGTGAGAAGTTGATTCCTTATTATTGTAAACAAATAGTAAGTAGTAATATAAAAAACCGGCCAAGTGCGAGTCGGACTCGCGCACCGAGGGTTCCGTACAAACCTGTAGGTATATAAGTTAAAGTTATGGTGTTTTTATTGCTAAATAAACTCCATGATTGCAATTTAATACCTCTTCGCGTTTATGAGAAAAGAGGTAGTAAGTTTATAATTATTAAACATATTTTTATTATATGTAACTAAAAATTTATGCTTTCAAAATTTTTCCTTTATCTGTACTAAAAGACGTTGCAACGTACCAAATTTCAAGATTCTGAGTTCACGGGAAGTACCCTTTAGATTTTGATTCCCTTGCGAGTGTCGAAAATTTGCAGCAAAAACGGCTGTATCTTTTGATTGCGTTAGCTTAGAAGTATAATTTTTTCACAGCTCTAAGGGACAGTAGACCTGAGTATTTGATATGAATTTCAGCTTGATACCTCCACGCGTTCAAAAAGAGTTTTGAGAGAGACGGACAAAAAAGTGATCCTATAAGGGTTCTGTTTTTTCCTTTGCAGTACGGAACCCTAAAAAAGTAATAAATATAAAAAGTAGTAAATAAAAAGGAGATCGTCTGCTGATACAAAATCTTTGACGGCATCTCTTGTTAAGATGTATTTTTTCTGTTCTTTAAAATATTTTTCTATTCCTTACAATCAACCTGAAAGAAATCCCATGTCAAATAAACGTAGGCATACTTTTTTTATGCAATACCTGATATCGTTACGTTTGTTAGTTTAAAATTTTATCTTTACTTTCGCAGTCGCCTGTCAGGAAATTATCTATCTCCCAGACTAATCTATTTCTGCTTGCTAGTAGTTATTCCGCCATACATCAGTCTTCATGGTTTTGTCTTCATAGCTTCAATTACGTTTTGCAACGTAACAGCAACTATTACCGCTACCTAGTAAAAGCTTTTACCCTTAAATACTTGTAGTTAGCTTAAAACTGATTGTCTTATCTAGCCCGTTGGTCTAGTGGTTAGTGAGCATTACTGAGCCAGAGGTTGTGCGTCGGATTCCCATACGAGATATAAAATTATGTGATTCATAAATTGCTGTCCCAAGTGTAGGTGTTCTCAAGAAACACCATTGCTTGTATGTTCGTAAAGTCTCCTGCGAAACAGGAATCAATCCTAGTGCGTTTTTTTAGAGTTGTCTTTTTATTAGAAAATCAACTGATGATATGGTACCCGTAATACTCGTATGTCTCTGAAAGACTTGATCGACATAATTTATATATCAGGATGATGATGTATAGTTCTAGGTACTACTAGGTACCCGTAATTATGTTTTCAATTGTAACACATCTAAAGGAGCAGTAACTGATATTTTGAATATAAAAACGTATCTAGAAAATGTATGAATTCAATATCTATTAACAGAAATATGTGAATACATAAAACACATTCGGCTTTAATGTCAAATAAAAGTCAGATCACACATTTTCAGCACAGAAATGCTAAGTTCTAGTTCCTTTCTCAACGTATCAAGAAATCTTGGAAGTACCCTAAACCAATTGCTATGTTATGTTAAATTGTGTAACGAATAGGGACAAGTTACATCCAGACTTAAATTTGGAACTACAAAATCCGTAATATTTTATGTACTTTCGATGAGTTATCTAACTTTACTTAGTGTAATAATATTATATATTGAACGCTTTATCTTATTGTTATCCACAAACCCTTTTAGCTGCCATCAGCGAGTGCCAACAATACAACAGTCCGGTAACTGGGAATCAATAGCAGCGTGACAAATGATGCAGCCACCATTTCTGACGTGACATGGAGGCGTGTCAGCGTGATGGATACATACAGATTACGGCACAGATAATAGTAGTATTAGAGATGTACAAATTGTACTTGTAGCCAGAGTCTCCTATTAGACGACTGACGTAGAATAGTATTTGAAAAAGGAAAATAAAAATAATGGGTATAATTCAATCACTATACTACTACTAATAAAAAAAATGTGAATGTAGAGACAGTTTTGAAACTTCAAAAAATCACTGCTTGAAGTTTCTAAATTCTTCTTTTTCACAACATTCAGGAATTCTAGGGAAGGTGGATGACCGGGTGCTAAAGCGTTCATTGGGAGAGGCCTATGTCCAGAAGTGGACTACAGTAATCCAATTGATTAATTGACGTATTTCAACAATCAAATTAGTAACTACCTTCTTATTCTTCTTGATGTCATAATCAACTGTAGTTTTTTTGACCCTTAAAAAAACTACAGTTGATTTATTTAAGTTTATGATTGAGCTATTGGTTATACTCCCCACTCCATCCTTATTAGTAACATCTGGTTCCTTCCCTAATTGATATTGAAAGGAAAAGGGAGGCTTCTCTTTCTCTTTCATTATAATTCAAAATTTTATAGAAAGTGATTGGCTGACGCTAATAGGCTTGCCACTATTACATAATTGAGATTGATAAGTCGGTACAAAGTGTTTTATACGTTTCGAGTGAGTTTATGTTGATCACCAACACGATTTTGATCACCAGTGAATATGACAATTAGTTTTAGTTATTTCTTGAAGGGTTTCTTAAATAGGTTCCAGACATAGGGGACGTCTGAAAAAAAAATAAAAATCCGTCTATAGATGACATATTAATCTGTTATGCAGTCCTGTTAAAACATCAAAATCAGATTATTATTTTCCTATGAACCGCTTCTTTTCCATTCGTGGGTATTAAGATTGGTCTAAATAACCACGAGTTGAGTACAAAACATTCTCAAACATACATACAGCATTAAAGTTGAGAGTGAGTGTGCACAATTCACCCGTGTTTCGAACTCGTGCGTGAAATAGAAACAAACACTTCCTTTAGGCTCGGGTTATGCTTTATTGTCTTGTTAGTAAACTTTGTGGCAGGGACGTCATTTCAGGTTAAGGTTGGGCCTTAAAAAACGCAAAACGCTCTAGTTATGTAAAAAATAGTCTCAAAATAAAATTAACAAATAAAGAGTTGTTGGCAAATCATGAAAAAAGACATCTGTTTTGTTTGAATATTTGACTAAATGAAAGAAGCGTGGAGTATATGGACCATATTACTTGTGTTTATTTACTTTATACATATACATTCCTCATGTTATAAATAGTCAACGGCGTTCAACCGCTCCAAAGCCAAGGTTACCGCTTTCTCACTGCACTGGCCGTATACTCGTTTACCTTCTTATAGTTAAATCTGAAAGTATTTATCAGTAAAAACAACTTTTTTCTGTTGTATGTAAATGCGGATAAATTTATATAAACCTGAACTAAAAATACAATTAGCTAACAAATTATTAAGTTATAAATAACTCGACTAAGTACATGTCACAAACATCCCTGATGAATGTAGACTAAACAAATATATTTCGGGGCCCCACTTGTACGGTTTCCACTGAGTGAATAAGCGAACCCTCTTTATAGCAAGCCTTTAGCCTTGTATATCATTGTGATGTCTATGAAATAAGTTTTTATAGAGCTCAGCCCGTCATTTCGGGTACATTAAGAAAAGGAGTATATCAAGAAAAAGTTACATAATATACTGCTGCGACCTCCACATACAGTAGAAATATACATCAAAACCTACTAGCTACTCTAATGTATTGTAAGTTCTTGAATCGTAATATAGGAATTCTCACGTCGATTAATAAATATACAACTTCGCAACATCAGCCGCTGGCCTACGGCCCACCAAGCATGATCACCTCGCCTGTTGAGAATCGTCCTTTTAAGTTGGAGGGCCATAGCATCTATCTACTCCTATACAATACCCTAATATCACAAGTAGGCATATTTGTTTTAAATTATTTAAATATTTATGTTGATGACCCATATTTAGCTATATCACAGCTGTGGTATGTCAGTAAAACTTTGTACTTACCAACTGACAATTCGATTTCACAATTGTAGCAGTAGAATTGTAAACCTGGTCAAAGATTATTCTTTGATGGATTACAGTATTATACAACAAAGAAAAATACAACAAAAACATTTTTAAAAAATTTTAATATTATAGGGGGGCAGACGAACAGGCAGGTCACCAGGGACACCTGCAACTGGAGAGTCATAAGTGTGCTGCTCACCCTTAAGGGTGAAAAGGGATAAGGATATGCAGGGAGGGTAAAGAGACGGGTATGAGGAGACGGGAAATGAGAATGGGTGGGAGGTCAGGGGAGAGCAATAAGGAGAGAGGAGCTGGGCCCCGGAAACCTCACTCATTTCGGGAAAATGCAACGCAAATGTTGCTTCACAACCGGTTTTCTGTTAGGCCGTGGTATCACACCGGTCGAACTGGTCCATTCGTGCCTAAACATGGCTCTACCACGTAATATTTCATAAATATCTGAAGGGATTTGACAAGTGAATGCTTAAAATGTATTAATACTTTTATATTTTTATAATTATTATTCTATAATTTAACATTAAGCAACACTTATCATTAACCTTGTTTTTAAAATGTAAAATATAACAAAAATATTTATGATACAGTACATGAGTGAGACCATGGTATCGCACCGGTCGAACCGGCCCATTTGTGCCTAAGCATGGCTCTACCACTTTAAAAAAGGTTAATAGAGCCACCTCATTTCTACCCATGGGTGTCGTAAAAGGTGAATAGGCGATCGGACTGTTATCTATTAGAAAGGTTATTACCGATAATCTTCCACTTTTTTACTGTATACAGTTAAAAAACGGAAGATTGTCGGCATTAATGAATGTCGGCTTACCCCTTATTACATTGGTGGTGGGAACTGGTGTTTTTGGGAGACTTTAATGCCCACCATGACCTCTGGCTGGGATCTTCCAGAACGGACCACGCTGGTCGAACTGCCCACGCATTCGCTCTCACGCATGACCTTACCCAACTGGTACTCCAGCCCACCAGGATACCAGACATATCGGGTCAAGCGCCCTCTTTGCTAGACCTTCTGCTGACGAGTCACCCAGCGCAGTACAGTGTAACGGTTCACGCCCCTCTGGGATCCTCCGACCACTGCCTGGTGTCCACCTCGGTGCCTCTTGTTGCCCCACCACGGCCTTTGGTAACAAGGCGACGGTTATGGTACTACTCGTCAGCAGACTGGGATGGAATGCGGAATTATTTTGCATCCATCCCGTGGGCTCAACGCTGCTTTAAAGACAGGGATCTGTCGCAAAGTACGTCTGCCGTGGCTGACGAAATCACTGTCGGTATGGAGTACTATATCCCCTACAGTGAAGTCGCCAGCACAAAGACCCGTCCCTGGTTCAATCGCGAGTGTACCCGTGCTGTCGCTCAAAAGCAGTCAGCCTACCGCACATGGATCAGGGCCCGCGCTCATTGTGACCCAGACGTTGATCGCCTAAAAGCAGTGTTTAACAAAGCCACTAAGGAATGCAAGAGGGCTTACATCAGAGCTGATGCCCAGCGCATTGCACCGTTTGGTCAAGAACTCGTCGCATACCCTACGGGTAGCCGTAAGTTTTGGCGATTGGCCAAAGCCGTGCAGTCCAACTACTGCCAGCCTTCGCTGCCACCGCTGAAGTACCCTGACGGATCACTGGCCCGCGAGCCGCAAGAGAAAGTGAAACTACTTGCTGACCTCTTTGCGGCTAACTCCCGAATCGACGACCGTGGCGCTCACCCGCCCACCATTGCATCTTGCGACTCCGCAATGCGGGATATTCGCATCCGGCAGAGGGATGTCCGTGCGGAGCTTCGGTCACTCGATGTTCGGAAAGCCAGTGGACCCGACGGTATTCCGGCGGTGGTTCTTAAAAACTGTGCACCAGAGTTGTCTCCTGTACTGACGCGCCTGTATCGCCTGTCCTATTCCTCGGGAATTGTTCCGGAGGCCTGGAGAGAGGCGAACGTCCAACCCATTCCCAAAAAAGGCGACCGCTCCGATCCAGCTAATTACCGTCCTATAGCCGTCACCTCCATACTCTGTAAGGTGCTCGAGCGGATAATCAACACCCAATTAATCCGCCACCTAGAGGATCACTCCTTGTTAAATGATCGGCAATATGGTTTTAGGCCGAACCGATCCACGGGTGATCTTCTAGCGTACGTCACACACCTTTGGGGTGAGGCTATGGATAGGCATGGGGAGTCCTTGGCCATCAGCCTCGACATTGCCAAGGTCTTCGATAGGGTCTGGCATCGCTCGCTTCTCTCCAAACTTCCTGCATTTGGTCTGCCATCTCAGCTATACAACTGGGTTGCTGCCTTCCTCCACAAGCGCCGCATTAGGGTTCTCTGTGACGGCGCGGCCTCTGACTTCCAGAAGGTTAGCGCTGGTGTACCTCAGGGCTCCGTCCTATCGCCCACGCTGTTCCTTCTGCATATCAATGATATGTTGGCTCTTGGCAACATACATTGTTTTGCAGACGACAGCACAGTACACGGGCGATACTTTGGACATCCTGCTGCCAAGCTAGCAGACGTTGAGGGAAAACGACAGGAGCTTGTTGCTGAGCTCGACCGGGTCCTGAGCCGCATCTCTCAATGGGGTTGTGAGAATCTGGTCGAGTTCAGCGCCAAGAAAACACAGGCGTGCGCGTTTTCAAACAAAAAGTCTCCATTCCTTCCCCTTCCTACTCTTCAGAACACTCAACTGCCACTACAGGATAGGCTTAGTATACTGGGTATGGACATCTGTCGGGATCTCAATCCGCGTGATTACATCGAGAGCGTCACTAAGGCGGCCTCGCGGAAGCTCGGTGTATTGAACAAGGTGAGACGGTTCTTCTCGCCCGAGCATCTGTGTCTTTTATATAAGACCCAGGTTCGCTCCTGCGTGGAGTACTGCTCTCATCTTTGGGATAGCTATGCGCAGTATCTGCTTGACGCTCTCGATCGGTTGCAGCGACGCGCAGTCCGTATTATAGACTGTCCTGAGGTCACCCAGTCTCTTGAGCCCCTGCAGTTGCGAAGAGATGTCGCCTCTATGGCAGTTCTCTATCGCCTACATCACGGGGAGTGTTCTGACGAGCTCTTCCAATTGGTCCCACCTTCTCCCTTCCTCTACAGGACTACACGTGCTGGCCTGAGGAGTCACCGTTTGCGAGTCGAAGATATGCGATCCCGAACGAAACGGTTAGGCTCTTCTTTCCTGTGCCGATCAGTGAAAGCCTGGAATTCCCTACCAGCGCACGTGTTTCCTTCCCAATTTGATCCCGGGTCTTTTAAGCGGGGCGTGAAAAAGCATCTCACCAGGCCGCCATAGTGTGGATCACCATGCTGCATTGACTAGACATGCAATGAGGATGGTGACCACCACTCTTGGACTCCATTTATTGCTTACCATCAGGCAAAGTGGAGTCATTATGGTAGGCTTACGAATAAAAAAAAAAAAAAAAAAAATTGGTCGGACCAAATTCTTATTGGCAAATTGTACATAGGTGTTTTATACACCTCTTAATACCTTGGGGGATGCGGGCGTGAGCGTATGTATGTATGTAAAGACTATAAACATCATCATCATCATCATCATCATCAACAGCCTATCGCAGTCCACTGTTGTACATAGGCCTCTTCCATTGCACGCCACTTCGGCTCTATTTTCAGCTTCTCGCATCCAGCTCCTGCCAGCCAACTGGCCTGTGGGTGTCCTACGCTATTGCCGAGACGCGGTCTCCACTCAAGAACTCGTTTTCCCAAACGGTGGTCGGTTCTGTGACTAATATGACCAGCCCACTGCCACTTCAGCCTGCTGATCCGGTGGGCTATGTCGATTACTCTGGTTTTCTGCCGGATCACCTCATTCTATAAACAGCATGTTAGAATTCATAATTCCAACAGTCCAAGTACAAATTTCTCCGATATGATAATGATAAAAATTCCAAAGTTAAAACAAAATACCTTGTATAAGAATCTACTTACGACACTGCGGTTACCACAAAATATGTCGGAACGATCCAAGTTTTCGGTTTAGTAACTATAACAAGTACATAACACGACTTGTTACTATAATTACGAAATTATCGCTCTTAGCACGCAATGTAACTAAAATACTTCAGAGGTAACTGTTTTTTTTTTGTTTTTTTTTTTTACGCAATAGGGGGCAAACGAGCAGACGGGTCTCCTGATGGTAAGTGACTACCGCCGCCCATGGACACCCGCAACTCAAGAGTCACAAGAGCGTTGCCGGCCTTTTAGGTAGGATTACGCTCTTTTCTTGACGGTTTGAAGGTCGTATCGGTTCGGAAATACGGCAGGCGACAGTTTGTTCCATAAGCTGGTTGTGCGAAGCAAGAAGGTTATGGAGAAGCGCACAGTGGTGGAGTGCCAATCGTCCAGGTTTTGGGAAATGGATATTTTGTCGCGTAGGACGATGGCGGAAACCTGCAGCCGGTATAAGTCCGAACAATTCCTATGAACACTCCCCATGATACAAGCGATAGAGGATGCAGAGTGAAGCTACATCTCTACGCAACGCCAAGGTGTCAAGCCGATCAGAAATATCTTGGCAGTCTATGATGCGAGTCGCTCTCCGTTGAATGCGGTCAAGAGGAAGAAGCTGGTACTGGGGTGCACCTGCATAGAGATGAGAACAGTGTTCAGTTATAAAGTTGCAGGCGGTGGGCCGGAGTAAAATACTGTCTCGATCTGTTTAGCACACCAAGCTTCTTCGAGGCCTTACTCTCTAAGTGACAGCGAAACTGGACTTCGCTTGATATATATTTAGAAGTAAAGTGAATTTTTTTTTTAAACTAAAAAAGAAATAAAGTAGTGTGCCTTTTGTATGTTGATAATAATTAATTAATGTGTAGTCAATTAAATTCTTTCTTTATTTGACTTCCTAAAATAACTTGTGACATTTACTGTATGAGTTTATGCCCAAACAATGTTTTAGGATATCATACATATTTTTATTTTATTTTAAAGAATCCATTCCTGTATAGGGGGGGAATTTCAAATATTCCAATAAAGGACACAAGAAGACTCAGAACAACAATTTTAAGTATTATACAAAATGTTGTTGGCAGCAAAGTGGATAGATGACCACTTCAGCTACTGTGCAGTCATATTGCCTTGTTTCCCAAATTATTTAATTCAAATCAAAACGAAATCAATATTATTTCTTCAATTTTTATTACGTATTACAACGGGGGGGGGCCAAAGAAGAAACGGTTTACCAGATACTGAGTGACTATCGCCGCTTATGGACATCTACAACTCAAGAGTCACAAGCTATTAAAAAAAAAAAAAACAAAAAATGACATTGTTTATATACGCAAATACAATAAATTGTATAGCTGAACTTGAGTGGAATAAAGCAAGAACTATTCTTGTCTCATCCATTCTCAATAGCAGTGTCGGAAGAGTTAGCGATGTTTCACGTCGACCGGACGGAATTTGGTCACTGGCCTATTTCAAGCGAAACCCTGAGATGGATAGACGGTTATATTTTGCTATTCGTGATACCTTATAATACTGAACTAACGAGCTAACGTACTAATGCATAACCTCATGGGAATTACTCAAGAGTCGCAAGTGCGTTGCCGCCCTTTGAAGTCCCCCTTAAATAGATTAGACTGATGATAGTCGTACTCACTAGCCAAAACGCAACGCAATATTCTTTAACAACAAGTTTCTACGAGACCGTGGTGTTGCAAGCACATATTGGCCACGTTCGATTTATTTGAATGAAATGTGAAAAAATTATTTAAATCTTATTTATTAGTAACATTATTAGTATTCTTGTTAACCCCAGACCTACAAGTCACATTACGACTTACGCTTCCAAAATTCCACTACCACTCCCACGAATGTGTATTACAAATGAACGCAAACACTATCAAAACATTATATTTGCTGTCACCTACTTAATATTATTTCAACATCATTATCATGTTTTCTTCACTTTCTTATATAAAATATTAGAAAACAACCAAACCACCGTATTTATGAGACTATGAGTCCATTTTGTGAAGTGTCCTACAAAGTCCTGCTGTATTGTTTTTAGGTCGTATTTTATGCAGAATTGTTCCTGTGTGTGGCGTTTTGCACAGTGGGTACGTAGGTCTCTTTTATCATAATGTTGTTTAAAAAATTGTAGAAATATTTTGTTTGAGTCCAGTTGCTGGCGCGTGTAGAGTACTTTATTTTAATGCTGAGGTTTGTTTCTGACTGCGTAACGAGATATACTGGTTCGTGTGAACAAATAGGAAAAAGACGACGTGTAGCGTAGAGCGAAAATATCTAGTTACATAAAAATCCATAAAATATCCCTCACTAACAACACACAGTTCATACTACTGAATACGAGGAGACACCTGTAAATATGTATGTCTATTATTATTTTATATATAATTTAAATACAAGTTATGTTTAGTAGACATATCATATTCACTGTAACTCGTGGTATTCATATTTATTTAAATATACGGTTTAACTCATTGTGTATTTCGGGGATGCCCGACTAGTTTCGGTCTCGACATTACTTTTTGACGGAGACCATTTAAAGTCTGGCACCGTCGCAGCTGGCCGACTTACTCCTTGAAAAAGGTCTCCTATCGAGACCGAAACTAGTCGGGCATTCCTGAAATACAAACGTGAGTAAAACCGTATATTTAAATAAATATGAATGTTATTCTTGGTATTCAGTTAAAAATACAGTCACACACAGTTAGAGTCTCCAGTGTCCGGTGTTGTATCCGGGTAACAAGCGGATAGCAAGCGCTTATGCAACTATGTCATTTATTTACTTACTAAAGCAACCTGTATGTCAACAGTAATGATCACGTAACAATCAGTACCTTATTGTAATGAAAATTATATAAAATTGAAATTATTAAGCTTTGCCCCTTATTACGTTAGTGATTCCAGATTTCAATGAACTAAATGTGGGTGTATTATACAATCTGGGAGAACTTCAGGGACTGTCTATACGTATGTATTAATTATAATAAATACATATAATTTTGATGACGAATGGTAACAATTACTTTCTAAAACCCACAAAGATCTTATGGCTAATCGAATATTAATAATCCAATTAATACCTCGATCCCCTTGATATATACCCTAACACTAAGTGATTATCTCACGGATATAAATAGTTTGTCATTAGCTTTGACTTTGATTAGCAATTAGGTGAATTTTCTTAGGTTCCTCATTAGTATATCGTATATGCGATATGCTATAGGGGGCAAACGAGCAGACGGGTCACCAGATGGTAAGTGACTACCGCCGCCCATGGACACCCGCAACTCAAGGGTCACAAGAACGTTGCCGGCCTTTTAGGTAGGATAAAAAAAAATATAAATGTAAGTAGATAATATCAGGTAATTTTGATTATAAATGAAATAATGATTAATGATAAATAAAACCCAACCCCCTTCCCCCTCCCTGTCCGCCCTCATAACTCTCAAATGTGTGCAGCGCAGGTATAATAAGCTTTTTAAACTTTGAAATAGTTACAAGAACAATTGTATAACTACTAGGTCTTTTATAACAAAAAGTGTAGGCATTATCCGCCACAGGAAAGCTACTGACCATCCATCCGGCTGTAGGAAACTCTGTGCTATATTGTTTCAACTAGACACCGAGGTCGTCCTTTCAGTGTGTTTGTTGCTTGTGTGGAGAAGTTAACACTACACAGATGTAAGTGGACAGCAGTGACTTGAACGTATAAAGATATTTAAAACTAAAGTTTCTATAATAATGAACGTTACTATAATAAATAGATGGACTGGACCGGAGATTTCGAGTAAGTTTTAAAAGCGTGACGAGTAGAAAAGCATAGTTTTAATTTGTCTAAAATAGATACGTCTAGGTAGTGGGCTCCGATCTGATACGAGACCCCAACGTCCAGAAGCTAAGGCTCACACATCCCAATCTATTCGTATTTGTAATATTCCTTTACTTTTATTGCCTTGCCCCATTCTTAACTTTCCCTTCCAATACACTTACTCTCAATGTTCCCATATTCACTTCCTAAAAGTACGATTGGCGGCATTAGGCTTGCCTTGTTTTACGTTAGTAGGACCAAATTATTATTGATAAAACGTGGGTGTTTCCTGCACTTCTGCCTTTACCTTTCGGAGATATGGACGTTGACATATAGATATACTTATATAAATATATAAATTAGATATACGTGCAAAGTACGATAAAGAAAATTTACACCAAAACAATTCAATTTACAAGATATTTTACATTTATTAAAAAGATCACCATAACGTATTTATTAATTTAGCTATGTTACTTTTAAATATTATTCGTTCCATTCGTAAATGTTAGATTTTCATTTCATTTCCTTTCAGTTTTAGTACTAAAGCAATCCCACACTCATCTCACTTTGACTATCTTGTGTCTTGTTTTAACTATCTTTACAGACTTCGAAATTACTTCAAATAAACCTTTAAAAGAAGAACCTTTATTTTTACCGCACAGACTCACTAAACAATAATCCTAAAATTTCATAGCAGCTTTTTAAAAATTGCGTTTGAGTAAGGCAGCTATGATAGGTAATGAGCCAATGCTACCCATTTAGTGGTCGAGCAGTTTCTTCTAACGGTTATTGCACACGATAATAGTGAGTAACTGTATGGATACTTCAAAAGTAATACGGAAGATTGAAGATTGTATTGTTAAATAAAAACTTACAGTGAAAAGGGGTTTCGTTTTACTTTCTATATAGTTCAGTAATTAAATTGTATTATATTCTTCAAAACTAAGAATTGTAGCATTGGGCGATTCACTAGCGCTGCTATAAACCTTTAACAGGTTTCAAGCGCTTTTATTGCATAAGCAAAATAATGTAATTATTTTGAATAAAATAAAAAAAAAAAGTTAAGCAGTCGTGAGAAGTACGCGAGTTGACTTGGAAACTAGACATGACGTAATCATAAGAGATTTTTAGATTAAACGACTTCATTATTCACCAATTAGTTTTACCGTGATTTGTTTATATAGATTTTGAACACAGTACTGTAATAAATAACGTTGTTTAGTATAAACAGCAGAAGTTAGATTTCCATTATTTTATAATGCATTATATATTTGTATTTATCAAATTCACTTTACTGTACACCAGTACACGAAAATTTAAAACAGATATATTACGTTTTACAGATATAATTTGACAATTGGGTGGGGCCTATCTCTTGCAGACAAACTTTATGCGAATATTAACAAATATAAATTCAAACAAGGTACTTTGTGTGTGTGTGTACAGATAGTAAGTGACAACCGCCGGACATTGACATCTACAACTTAAGAGTCGTGAGAAAGAAAAAAGAGAAAGGAGATTGGAAAGAGAAGGGAGTTGGGCCTTCGGAAACCTCACTATTTTTGGGGAAATGGTTCGGTATGTGCAATGAGCATGGCTTTACAAATGTTAAAAGATTTTACTAACTTTAGTTTGACGAACATAAATATTTTGGACAAAACATTTACCATATTTATCCAGTAGTATCAGTAGCGAATATCTATTGTAGCTATTATGATATCGAAATCTGAATGAAATGAATCTGACTCCCTGTTCAGAAACACCCAATATGGGTAATAAAACGCATATTTGATAAACTTTTGGTCAATAACATTATGATATAAACATAGATGGTCCTGCTAAAACACCATTATATAATAGGTTCACTCTTTTCCAAATATAATACTTGTTATATATTCTAAAGTTTATTTACGTTTTAACTACGAAACTTACTATCATAATACTTGTCATACACTTTACCAAGTGTTAAGAAACTACGTAAGATACGTTTCATCAAAAAGAAATTCTGTTTTAGGTTTTTTTTTTGCATCAAACAAATTAAAGGTTAGTTTAGTCAATAAAATTAAGAAGAGCACTAATATGTATATTCATACAATATTAAATTTCTCTAACCTCTTAAAGTTTCCCTTTTACTATCAGTAGCTATCTCCAGTGTCTCGTGTATTGCACACAAATTCACAGTGAGTGCAGAATCGACGAATTTCATACAACAACTTTAGCGCTTGGAACTAATGACGCGTAAACTTTGCTAACTGACATTAATATTGAACGTTCGCATTCAAACATACATATATACTCGTATATATGTATGTAACTAACTATTTGGTATTGAGTACAGTTGGGTTTTATTTATAATTATGTATATGATATTTTGATAAATTCGTTTTGAGACATTAAGGTCTGATTTAGGGATTATTTCATGACAGTTAATAATAAAATAATACAAACTAATATCAGTGAACTATTTTCATTTGCTTTCAGTGACTGACTGCTAAGACAGCGCTAGTGAGTTCAATTCCCACCCAGGACAAAGGATTATGCGATTAACATGATTATTTTTTCTGTGTCTCAATGTAATCTTTATATATATAATTCTTCTGTCAGTGTGTATGTCACTGAACTACTCTCAAACGACTGGACGGATTTTGATGAAATTTTTTGTGTGTGTTCAAGGGGATCTGGGAATGGTTTAGATTCACAAATCAGCCCGGCAGATGGCGCTGCAGTCGGTATCTAGGTTATTTATCTATACTGCAACTTCAGGACAACGTGTGTATTTAGAAATACAGAAGTATGAATGTCAGCAATTTGGTAACCAAAGTACAACATTTGCTTATTTTAGGATTAGATGGATGTGTGAGATGTCTAAAGTTTTTAAAAAATATTTTTTTTAATAGGTATTAGCATTTTTTTTAACAATAAAAAAATGCTAATACCTATTAAAAAAAATCTTTTTCCATAAGCCAAATACAAATTTGGCCTATGGAAAAGCTAAAGATTTGACAGAAAATCAAAATATACAAATATCGACAGGTTTCAAACATAATATGTGATGAAACATATAATAGCTTTTTTTTTAATGGCTACTGGCGTATGGTACTGGAACTACCGTCTAATGGCTTTCTACTCGCTTGTTGTTTGTTAGATGCCAACTTGAGAAGTAAAACAACACAAATCAATGGCACAGTATTTGATAAATATAAGCACAAAAAATAAGTATAAATTAATTAATAACATAATCTTGACACTGAGTTGGAATTGGTCAACTAGTAACTATAAGTATACAGTATTAAGACATTCAAGTTTTTTTCAAGTAGTCAGAAAGTCGAAACTATAATATACTGTTGCAGTTGATATAAAATTCATATAAAAAGAATCATTTTAATATTATATATCTATGAGCGACTCATCATCAAAACCTTTCCCAAAACAGGGTCGCAGTCACTTTCTTCCCATTTATGTATGTTAACAGATGCGATGAGTAGTTGCAGGGATGGACACCTTGTCCATAGTAATACACATATGTATATCTGTCGTGAAATTATAGGTACAAAAATGACACACTGTAAATTTTAGGGAAAAGTGTGGAAAATTACGGATACAAGAGTGAAGACGTCGACATAAAGAAAAATTTAATAGAATGATTGAAAGAGGATACAACTATGAGACGGAGTAATCAGTTAAATAAGAGGAATGGATGAAGAAAACTCGTTGCACCAAACCCAAATAAAATTGGGAAAAAGTTATGAAGATGGTTAGGACCGACATTTATTTTGTCTGATAGCATTAGCACAATTTAGAATTTAATATATACATGACTTGAAAGCAAGCGTATTTTTCTCAAGCAGGTGTATCACTGATAGAAAGCGACTAAATTAATAATATATAATAATTTATAATCCCACGTAACACATACAGGTGACGTGACCAGATATGTATTCCAGCACTGTATTGTACTTTTTGTTATTGCCAGATTATTTTTTTGCCAGAGTAACACAATTATTAATTGCCCGTTCTAGGAAAAGATGAACTAGGATCTCACAGCAAATAAAAATTGCACAGTTTCGTATGTCGTAGAAACAACGTAAGAACGAAATAATCCTATACAAGCAAACGATACAGTTCAAACATATCCTATATAATGTATGGACATATTCATGCGACATATACTTAATATAATTTATTGTGAAACCTATCTTTGCTCACGTTTCCGATAGTCAGAAAAAGTCATAAAATATTCTTATATGATATCGCTATGAAACCGTCTTCCTATCTGCGAGTATGTTTTGTTTGATTAAACAACTGGAATGTATAAAGTTTTATTGTCCGGCCACTTTTATTGCAGCGACCAGTCCTTATCCGCTGCTTCCATGCAGGTCCATTATTACTAAACCTTAGATAGAAAACTCCAATAGGAGTTTTATGAATTTGGATATTGGAATTGAAAAATTGTCGGTTTCAAATATTTTAAAAAGGGAATCAACCATAAAATATAGTACAAGGCAATAAAAATCAAATCATTTATTTTCGAATGGTCAAGAGAGGAAGTCAGTCAGACTAAATAAGTCGTGAAGTTAGTTGCTGTTCTAATACGTAGATCCTATAAAGAAAAACAGGCAAGAAACTCTAAAGACACTCTTTTTCAGATATTTACACAACTTTCTTGTTACACAGTTCAATAGTGCGCATAAAATAAAATAAAATGTGAAGACAACGCCTTATCAAATAATGTTTATGGTAAAGACTACTCTATGTTAAGTATTTATATAATAATTTACAAATATTAATAGGCCATGGAACCAACGGCACTCGGTCATGCAAAGTATACATAAATAATTGTTTTCACATGTACAACTCAACAATTTATGCCATTAATAAAATACCTACAATGTATTCACAACTTCAGTCCATATTGTATAAAAGTATACATATGTCAGTAATTATAATAATAAAAAAATGAAAACATCAACAAATAATATAAAATAAAAATTGAATACACCGGTGAAATTTCTTTTGCACAATGATGCTCTGGATCATGATCCAGCAAGTTGCCAAGCATTTCTGTTAGCCAAATAATCAACTACTTTGTAATATGCTTGTTAACAAACCAATTTTTAAATTTATTTTCATCAAGTTGAAGAATATCAGAAAGTATTTTATTATATAATATAAAAAAATGTTTGTACTTTTGCTAATCTAGAGTTTGGTTGAAATAATTTATTTCGTTTTCTAGTACTATAATTATTGCTTCCACATCGTTCTGTAAATATATTCATATTAGTTCTTACTTATATAATGTTTTCATAAATATACCGACAAGGCTCTGTCAGGATGCTAATTGCCTTTAATCCGTCCCTAAGGTATTCGCGACCACGTAGATTATTAGTAAATGCACTAATAGCTTTCTTTTGCATAATGAAAATTGGTTCTATATAAATCACGATATCATATCATATATTCACGCGCACACTGTTTGAATCGTGCCCCTGCGGAGAGGCGATCAATTAAGACAAATCGGTGGTACACCTTAGTTTTCTAGAATGAAAATCTTTGACAAGGCAGTAAACTAGTTATGTTTATCCTTCCTTGTATGTACATATGAAGTTTTGTAGGTAATAAGCGGTATCAACGGCATACTGAAAGGTCGTGTTTTGTACTATTTGGACTATGACTAAAAGATTTTTTGCTAATTATACGTGTTTATATTCACAAACCTTCAAGGGACTGCCTTAAAAACTCATTGAATTGATGTAAATGTATTAGCAGTCTCATGTGTCACTAATTTAACGTAATAAATCGGAGGTATACAGTTGGTCTTGCAAAAAGACACTAGAATTCTAGGTCGTGAGGAATGTAAGATAGGAGTGGGAACAGGCTATTGTCACTGCGCCCATTTCTACATTCATAAACGCCCAGGGGAAAAGTTTATGAATGTAGAAATCTTGCTTTCTTAAGACTACACACGCTCTATATTGGAACAAATAACTCAAAAGCTCAGGTAATTCGTAAGCGAGGGTTGAGCTCACAACACTAAGGTGTCAGTTGGTAAAGTGATCTCAGGACTACAGTATTATTAGTGCAGTCATACGACTTAATTGGCATTCTGAATATACTGAAAATTCGTTGAACGAAATCAAATTACATTGAACGCTTATACTAGAAAAAATACATAATAGTCTGCCATTTGCTTTAAAAACAGTAGAACTACTTTCCAAAAAAGTTTTAATAATATTAAAACTCGAATAGTTAATTGTACTCGTATTAAAACCGCTTATATGATCCATTTTTTTACTAGCAGCTATAAACGAAAAACATTCTCCTACTATGAAAATCTGAAAGATGATACCGAAAATCAAATCCTATCACAGCCTAATACATGAAGGACAAAGTTAACTGAATCGTGGGCTACTCGAGTCTATTCATTACCGTCTATGGAGTCCGCAACTAAATCCGTTCGGATATCGGGTTTGATTCCCCGTTTAAAGTCGAATAGGCCGGAAATCGATTGCTTTCGAAGCTTTACGTTCGAATTGTAGGCGAAAATTGCATCGATGTGATATTATTGGATTCGGTATCTATGAATAAATATTCAGAGGTGAGAAATATGGTAAGTTTTTGCACTTTTTCAAGACATTTGGATTCTTTAGAATAGGTAGCTTGTGTTTTCAATCGTAATCAATTAAATGATGATAATGTATTCTTATGAGTGATTAAGAAGCGCAACACTACATGATATTGTTGCATTCAGCCAGCTCGTAGTCAATCAGAACGTTTTTTTTTAATTATAGTCTCTAGAGTCCCTTGATCGATTTATTACTTAAACTAACATTATTTTTACTGGTTGTAAAGGATAAATGTGTAACAGTCCTGAAACAGTAGACTATTTATAATATATTAAGGGTTTTCACAATCTAAAATGAACACATACAATTATCATAGTTTCTGCAGGTAATACCCTATCCAAATTTCCATTCATTTTTAAAGCTCCATGATTGGTCTCTGTGAACGGAAATAACGCGCTTAATAGATTCGCTTCGGCTCACAAGTGCGCTGACAACTGTATAATCTATTTATGAGGAAAACTGGCCGCTACCACTGTTTCAACGCGCACCGAGTTTGTATGCGAATGCACCAATACGCCGCATTGCATTGAATCAGTTTTATGCTTTACTGGCGTTTTATATATATTTTGCGTTAAACTCTACCATATGATATTCATTGGAAGGATAATTACACACTGCTCTGATTACGGCTGTGTGTATAAAAGGTAGAAATACTTATACATAATACGTTGATTTCAAAAGTTTTCCCTTTAGAAATGAGTGAGCTGATGCTAATCTTAAAACATCAGTATTCCTTGTGCAATGCTATACGTTCAACGCTTACTTGGTTTACTAACTTTAGCCGCGATGACAAAAAAGAGTTCTATAAGTTTGATGTGTCTGCTTGTGTGCCTGTTTGTAAAACTGTAGCTCCCAAACAGCTAAACCGATTTTGATGCAGTTTTTTTAGTTTCAAAGGTAATTAAGTCGAGATAGTTCTTAGCTATATTTGATCGAAACCGATTCAGCATTTTACATGATTTAGGATACGATCATACATACCCAACTAGATGTATTAAATAAAAGGGCATGATATGTACATTACAAAACTAAGTTATATGAAGGTCGGTTAAACTGTCTGAAAGTTGTGGGAAGTGCAACTGATAATGACTGACCTACTGTAAACAAACATTGTGATTTTTTTCGACAGGTTACTGATAACGTCACTCACTTTTAGCTCTTTTTGAAAAAAAAAAACCGTTGACCCGTATAAGATCTTCAACTCTTTTCTAATCGTTCAAGAGTCCCCGAAAAAACCAACAATTCTTGGCTGCCTTTTGCCGAGCAAAACAGAACACGAGGGGATATGTCCTTTCTTAATGGTGTCGGAAATAGCTGGTATGTTTCTGCTGTAGAGCGAAATACTTCTAGTATGGGCCCATCTTCATTTCGTCGCCACTTTCATGTTGTTTAACTATTTGTAAAATAATTTATTTACAAGTAAATTGTACGCTAAAGTAAAATAAATATTGAATAATACGTAACATTAATACGATACGCAGTTTAACGTTACAATTTAAAGTCGTATATGAACTTGTTTCGTTAATACGAGGCTTATACGCTCTACTCGCGATGTGTCTTGGAAGCTTAAAGGGAGAGAGATTCCAGAGTGGTCACTGCGTCCCTCTACCTTATTTGAAATTTTAAACTAGGAGGATGTTTTTATTTACCTAAATTTGGTTCAATCAAGAGCAAAGGATTAATCACAAGTATTCCACAGTCCATGTATGAATGTTTATCCTTTGATATCGTCATCTTTCAAGTAATGAAGTTCTAACATGAATTTAATTTCACAGAATATCTTTAAGCAAGCAGATTCATCTACTTATTTCCAAACTAATGTTATTATTGGCACACACTCGTATTTGAAACCAGCATTTAGGATATAATTTATGTTAGACCATAATGACGGTAACTGATACGGTTATTGAAATACATTTTGTTTGCAAATGGATTCGCAGTTTGCAAAACCGTAACTTTTAGTCCATTTAGAATAGATAATTTAGATTGCGCACTAAACAGTTTTAGATAATGATATGTTTAATGGTTCAGTTAGTTTGTGTATAAATTGGTATTAAATGAATTAATATCCTAAAACTATCGCATGCAGTGAGGTTTATAAGGTTTATACTTATTCTTCTTAATTTGATTTTTACAAAAAAAAAGGGTAAGTAGTATAGTATCCAAGTATATCTTTCTTGTATTTCTTATTCGCCTTATGATACATTAATATACACAATATTAGATAACGATCCAGTTTATATTTATAAAGTTATATACATAACAATATTTATAGTATTACATAATTATACTTATGGGAAAACAAACACGAACTAATGCTTTTTTGATATCACTTTAGCAAACTGGACTGATAAATCATTTATAACGCACCATTTGTGAGATAAAACTTCCTGTAAGTAATTCACGTTAGCAAATATAAACTTATATCTCCATATAACAGCAACAATACATCAGCATGATTAATTAAACAGCACTTACGAAACTCCAAATGTACAGGCGAAAGCACTTACCTGAAAAAAAGAGAAGTGTGAATTAAAAACTCACTCAATCATCAATCAGTTAATGGTGCTCCAGTATTACGTCCAATAAGACGCATTTACATTGTATATTTAGTTTGGTCCAACCAACAATTCTTTATGTTAATACATTATAATAACATTTTTAGCTAAATATGTCCATGTTTCACAAATTATGTAACAAAAAAAAAAAGATTAAGACTAAGAGATTAAAACTGATTTGTGCTTGTTTAACGAATCAAAGTGGATATCAACAAGGTCACTGCAGCTATTTACTAACTTGCAGCACCTAGAACTGTTCTCCTTAATGGTTGACACAGCGAGTCTGCGAGGACGCCACGAGGGTACAGCCTTGAAAATTAAGAAGTGTCCACTCCTTCCTACGGTTGCCTGGAAGAAATTGAGAAAAATTCCCTACTTCATATTCTCTGTAAACCATTTTGTTCAAATAAATTGTAATCTATCTATTTACGTAATGGGGAAAAATCAGTTGTGTGTGTAATTATGTGTGATTTGATGTGATGGGATTGCGTGATTGTGTGATTCTTAATGTAAAAAAAAACTTGCAAATCAAATATGTGCACAATGGTTTTTCATAAAGTTCCTTATATTTCTGAGACGAAAACATTTAAGAATAACGCACGGGTTTAAAGGAAATTTAAATAAAAAGTTTCCTCTATTTTTTCAGTCACATAACAAGCGTAATGAATAAATTGTAGGTGCAAGTTACGTTGGTCTTACACAAAAGCTCTCCACTAACGTAAATGTGTAAATGCGGCTTTACATTATGATGATTTATATCGCTGTTGCAGCCCTTAATAGGTTCATTCGAATGTTTCGACTCCACGTTTTCCGACAATCCAAATTGTGTTGGAATTGCACTTTTATCTCTTAGTGGTAAGAGGTGAGTACCGAGTTTTGTGTGTTGTGTAAACTGGCGATTTTTTGTTACATTTACATAATTTATGGAAGTGACGGCATTCAACTGTACTTGTGCTGGTTTTTAAAACAGCTAAGTTGGTATGAATTGTTATGTAAAGTTTAAAGACAATATTTGGTTCATACTGTTTTCTTTTTAAATTACAAACTCTTTTGAAGAAGAAAAATAAACATAGAAATAATTAAACAGCTCTGAAGTTTCGCATTTATTTAGGAATAAAATGTTTTTCCACCTTAGTACGCCTCGTTTCTTTTGCACTCTTTTCTGAAACATGGCATAACTGAAGCTCTCCGTTTCATTATTACTTTTTAACATACACAATAGTTGTTTTAAGCAAAGTCTTTTGGTTAATGAAGGCTAATGTGTTTTTTAAATATTTGTCCTAATTTAAAATTAAGATTTTTGCTAGTTAGTTTTTGTTTGTTAGTTAGACCCGTCAGAACAACGATCATTTAAACATTGCATTTTAATCGATGATTAAACAGTGTGAAGATTTCACTAGAAAATATTAAAGCTGCAATTCGAAACGGTTGAAGACATTAGCAGTGGCGTGCCCCAAAACAAAAAGGTTTTAACTTTTGAGGTCTTGATTTTTTCTACGTCTAGTTGTTTTGGGTAATGTGAATAAAAGAACGAATTGTTTGTAAGTTGATTTTTTCTCAAGGTATTTGAATGTGGTGCTCTCTTGTGTTTATAGTTTAACTTTTGGTAAGCTTAATGTAAATGTTATTTCTCTATATCTCTTTTAGAAACAAAATATATTTTGAATAACAAGTTTTGAAGATGCCTTCGCTTAGTTGTCTTGTAGTTTAGAGTTTAACTTTTAGGTGACTTACGATAAATATCATTTACAAATACTTCTTTTGGAGACGTAATATATTTCGCAAGTTATTAGATCCTTTTCATATGTTGATCCCCACTACTTATGTTAAGCTGTTTTTTGCTGGTGAGTTTTGACCTTACAGTTCAAGTGACTTCAATGATATTTTGAGCGAGTTTATAAGCAGCATAACAGCTGTTTATTATTTGAACGGCATATATGAAAACTTAGTGTCTGAAGGAGAAGTGTCTCTTTTTCAATATTTATGTGACTTTCAGCGTTAAGTATTATCAAATGAATTGTCAGTTTTAAATAAGGACACATCAATGTCTAAATCATGAATAAGATTTTATCTCGGAGCCATGCTGGTAGCCATGCTTAGGCAGGAATAGGCCGGTTCGACTGGTGCGATAAACGGCGTCACAGAAAACCGGTTGCTTGCATTTCCCCGAAATTAGTTAGATTTCCGGACGCACAACACGTCCATTTCCCGTCCATTCTGTCTCCTCTTTCCCCTCCTTTCATCCCCCTCTCCTCTTTCCCCTTCCCGCATTCCCCATCCCTCATTACTCTCAAAGGCGGGCAGCGCACTTACGACTCTTGAGTTGCAGGTTTTCATGGACGGCCGTTGTCACTTACCATCTGGTGACCAGTCTGTTTGTCTGTTCCCCCATATTATATTTAAAAAAAAAAAATGCGTAAATTTCGCACTCAGCAATCTTGTTTTAATTTTTTTTTTTCATTATTTAATCTATGATTACTTCATATAGCGTATAATATTTTAGAGTTCAAGTATAAATATATGAGAGTTTATTTTTCCACCATAATTTTTAAATGCCTGAACAGACTTGTATGTATCTTGTATCTATGGAATAAAAAAAAATATATATGGCGGCTGTGTGGCTCTTAATTAGTTTTAATAGGCTGTTTGTGGTTCCTAATATTATACTAATGAGCAACTTATTAGTACAAACGTTTGTTCTGGAGAATTTGTTGATCATTAAATAAATTGAATAAGTATTTTATGAATTATACATACATACACTCACACTTGTATCCACGCAGGGTAGGCAGAGGCGTAATTAACGCCCACTTTAGGAGTTTGGCCTACATATGTGTATATATACATATATGATAGTTGAAGTTAACGAATTTTGTAATTATATTTTTAATAGCGAATGGAAGGTTTTACCAATTATAATTTAGTCCACGATATTATTAACTGCATGGAAGTCATTATTTATTTCAATAAAGGTTATAGCAGTCATAACAATCGTATAATGAATGTGATACTACGACTGCGACACAGAGCAATTAAACTGTAATATTGACCCAATTGTTGTCACTTTGGGGCGATTCATACACTCGGTGCGTCCTGTATTTATTAAGTTGAATATTTTTATAACGGTAAAGTTCTAAAAACAAAGCGTCTTCCCATATTTTTTATACAAATTATCCTTATATTTTAAACTCCGACGAGACCGGGGTGTCATAAGTTAGTAGTGTGTAATTTGAGTGAGGCAGTTATAGCTCCTAATCCGAAATTTTGTTTGAAATGTATCTTAATCGAGAGTGTAATCAGCTATATATCTTGAAATAGCATTTATATTTTAAAGTCAATTCAGTCGAATTTTATTTTAAACTTTTATTTTTTATATATTATTATAACATATTCCTCCTAAGGCTAATTGTCATCTTGATTAACTTATTTATATACTCATTTTAAAATATCTTAATATATTTATATCTGTTACCACCTTTTTTTTTCTTTTTCGTGTGGAAACCCCCCAGGGTCATCACCTCACCGGAGCTGAGGGTGAGATGGTATGTCGAACTCGAAGCGACTAGAACCACACGGTGTTCCGTCACATTGGATATATCGCAGAGGACCCGGGATACCCTAACAAGGAAGCCTTCAGGAACCCCTGCAAGCCTTGGCCACCTGATTAGCAGGTGACCACTCTATGGAATATGGGGGACCTTACCCCCTTCCAAATCTAAAAGGCGCGCTCGAAACACGTCAACGCTACCGTCTCAGGCCTCCTTCTGCTAGGGTAACGGTCAGCCAGACCCGTTACCCCCAGGCCAGCTCATGGAGACCGGAGATCATTTTGCGCTCTCCGGCACCTGGTGCGTCCTCTGCGGGACAGAAGAGTACTTGTCCTCTCCCGTTCCGCCGCTTCTTTTGCAAGCATTAGTGTCTCGCAATACAAGGAAGCGGAATCCCACGCACTGAAGCTTTGGACCATAGACATGACCATGGTTTCCAGCGAGAGGCGTCTCTGTTATCGCCTACTTGAACACATCTTTATTAGCCTGACATTAAAGGTCAATAATACATAGTTTAATTATCTTCTAAATTTATCCTTTCACCAATTATTATTCCCAAAAACTACTTATAAATTATAATTAATCACAAATAAAAACGCCCAAAAGCACACCCCTAACTAACAACAACATAAACAGCTAACGTGCCACGAATGCAAATAACTTCACTACTCAGCCTACTAATCATTCTAAATAAACAGTACAAATTCGATAATGAACGAACGAATGGTGGAACGAGTGAATGAACTACAACATGTTCCGAAGAATTGCGTGCTACCCGCTGATGAAGCCGAATTATGTTTTGAGAAATACGATTGCATTAGTTAATGCACGGGCAGATATGAAAACATAACACAGATATAAAGAAAATTATCAACGGTAACCGTAACATCAAAAAGTTTTATGTATGTGTCTTCCTATTAGTAAGAGTATTAGACTTAAACACTCAGTAAAATAAAAAGACGTACATACATTCACTCACGCCTGTATTCTCGAAGGAGTAGGCAGAAGAGAAGTAAGAAGTCGCATTTTGTGGCCTATAAATATAATTCCAATTACGAGATAGGGGCAAGCCTATTACCGTCACCCAAAAACTTTGGGAATTAAATGAGGAAATTAGGAGTCTATTTAAAGGGAAAAGGAGAATAGAAGAGAAAGAATGGGATATTTTAATATTGTTATAAAAATATATGTAAATCATTAACAAAATTTGTTAAAAAAATATATTAGAAGATTCCATGCGCTCTTATTCTGTAACCGGCACATTAGCCACGGCTGAATAATGTTCAGTTTGGGCGAAAATTTTCGGATTTCGTGTAATTGTGATTTAGTGAGGCCAGTTTGATATGCGATATACTTATCGGCCAACTAGCTTTCAAGCTATGCTTACAGCGAGCGAGATAATTCAAATGAATTCTGTTTAATTAATACATACTCATGTTACATACATTTACTTACACAGTTTTAATGATTTCTTTATTTTGAACACAATTGTTATAGAAATAGAAATATACTTTATAGTAGATAAAGGATTTGTTTATAAAGGAGCTATTTCTTACAGGCAATCTTTTTATTGACAAATACAAATAGCAAATAGATGTAATTATGGGTAGTTTTTGATGTTTATCCTGGCGATTTTGAAATATTTTACATCTTTATTTAATGTTATTCGATCGCGCTGTCCGCAATATACTGTGGATGCTTTTCATTCTCAATTAAATTATTTATGCAAAAGTGAGATTTCTTTTTACGCTTCTACGTCCTAAATACTCAGCCAATCCGTGTGATACAGGAAAGGACAAAATATATCGTTTCATACCGATCCCCATTGCATGTTTCTCGAAAAAATGTATTGCAGCGGAGTAGCGGGCGAAAGCTTTTTATATTTTATTTTAAATCTTCCAATATGTGGATATGATATTTTTATGTTGCGGGAAGCCTACGTCTAACAGGATCCATGTCTTGATGAAGCTGTTCCCGGATTTGTTCCTGCTATGTAAAGGGCAGTATGGCACACCAGTGGTTTTTCCTTTGTGGATCTATGTCCAGCAGTGGACGTCCTATGGCTGTAATAATGAAGATTATGAAAATGCGGTTCCTACCTGAGATTATTTTGTTTAAATCCTTACATATTGTTAAACATCGGGTATGTTGCTTTTAAATCCTTAAACATATTAGTTATTTTAGTATTATACCACGTAGTAATTCAAAAGTGTTACTGTGAATAAAAACAAATTCGTTCTGTGATGTAGATGTAAATGAACGCATAAACGCGTGGAGTTATATTACATAAAGAAACGTTATTAATCACAATTAATTTTACCGCTGTAGAATGAACAACGTATTTGGGGACGCTTATCCTTTGCTCGTTGTAAAAAAGTAATTACTTACATAATTTTTTTACACTTCGTTACTCAAATGACATTAAAAAACTCTATTGTTATCTCGGCTCGTTTTTGTTTATTTTTCGATCCTGAAATATTGAAATATGCAGAATGGGACATAACTACAGAAGACTGTAATGCATCATGTTAAAAATGTCATGTGGGTGTGTTACTTGTTGTGGGTTACTGGAGCTGTATGGATGAAGAGAATAGGGTTGACAACGTACAATTTATGTCATTGGTATTGAAGAGCATAATATTAACCAATTTGATATAATCGTTTACACTATATCAAATTAATATTTAGCATGTAATTAATGCTTAAATTAGAACAGTTCAATAGATATTCGTTTGAAAAAAAATGTGTTGAAATCGACCGATAACTATTTTAGTAACTTGATAATATAATAAAGTTTATATGTTCAGTGTAAAAGATTGGTTCAAGATTATGTGGAGCGAATGTGAATATTTTTTGTGCTAAATTAAAAAAAAATTGCTTACCTACACTTCGGTGACTTTGCATAATAAAGGAGTGTGCCTCCGGCGTCTTACAACTAGAACATTTGCTCGTTAGGCTTTGGAGAAAATAAGGAAAAATCGTGTTTCAGAGGAGGACGACTTAGATTAGATGAAAACACATTTATTTAATCAGTTAGATGTGTTTATTTTACCTCGTTGTAAGGAACTAAATAAATTTCTCTGAAAATGAAGTATATATAGGTATTTTTTTTGGAATTGCAATGTTGCTCATTTGTTACCTAAATTACCATCTCTTATAGACAGGTGTTGTATAATTATTACTAAGAGATGTGCGTGTAAATAAAGTTTTGCATACCCTAGTAACTATATCTTACTGAATGAATGCAAACCGAACACCGTAACCTAATTGCCATAGACAGGGAGTATTTCTCTGAATTAATGCAAACCGGACACTCTCAACTATTTGCCATAGACAAAGAATATTTCAATTAAATACAAATATTATACACACAACAAACACAAACAAATATTATATATAATATAAACTAATCAGGACACTCGGACCTTGTTCCTATATCTTTTGCAGTCCTGAAACTGATAACGATAAGCGAACCGAACCTGACTTAGATATATATATATATAATTTCTATTGACTTACAATTCAAAAAATCTAAATACTCCTCGAATTACAAATTGTATATGTATGTTTAAATGTTAAATTAATTCTAAGGACGGCCACTATATTGTGCGGAACGCGATTAAAATATTACGTATTCCTTTAATTTTAATTTACTTTAGGAGACAGCTGACGGCGCGGTGACATTAGAGTTATTTCATGAATAATGTACTGTAATTTCGAATAATATCACCAGCTTTACCTACATATTTTCTGCTTAAAATTTATGTCAATGTATTAAATGAGACTGGCAATGAAATAGACATGATAACGTTATGGATGTTACCGTTGAAATTTTTCATAGAATGTTATAACCTTTTAAAAAGCTTTAACTTGTGAGTGTGAGGGAGAGGTCAAAATTTTACGAATATCATGGAAAAATGAGAGCTGATAACAGACGTCTTGCAGTCAATATAGAAAAGACAAAGAAGAAATCTAAACAAATAAATACCTTCTCTCTCATAACAACAAACAAGTAATAATAATAATAATTCTTATTCTTGCCGAAACCTAAGTCAATACAGCATATTGAACTTCAATATTACATTAGCCATAAAGATCATACTTGAACGACATCACATTGTTGTCCATATTTCATCAAGGAATTACTTGTAAAACAGTTTAGTCAACATCGTAACCCTTTCGAGATGACCTCTTCTGAATATTTTACATTTTACTGCAATATAACACGACTAGACGGCATGTGTGTTTCCGTTGTACTTGAACATTTTTATAACTGAAAACTAAAATTTTGACCTAAGTTTTCATAATAAAAATTGCAACAACATTTTTAGCACTTTTTAAGAATTGTACAAAAACAACTACTAATATATAAGAGAACATGGATATTGTGACAACTGCCAAGTGAAATCGTTATAATACCTATATTAACTATATTACAGACTGGTTCAGTAGAATAGCGCAAAACCTTCTCTTCCCGTATCTCTACGACAGTATATATACAGTCAGTCTCCAATGGATATATGTATACGTACGATTAAATTATAGTTGGCAAATGTTAGTGTTAAATGGACGTATTTAACTGCCTATCCCTTTTGAAGATATACATATGTATGTGTGAGTGTATAAACATGTGTATAAGTTTTTTTGTTTTTTTTTTTTGCCCTTTGTTTCTTACAGTTCTTATTTTTGTATATTGTGTTACTGCAAGTAGTCACTATCACTAGTGTTATTGCACAAGAAAATATATAAATAGTTTTCTCCATCAAAAATTTTCTGTTACGCTGTAACTTCACTGCAGGTAAATAATAGAGTTTCGACGTTTTCAAACGGACATTTTTCGAGCTATTTAACTTTGTTCAATATTGACGCATATGCAACTGGCTTTAAATCATTACATTTCTTTTTTTTTTATACTATAGGGAGAAAGACGAACAGACGGGTCACCTGATGGTAAGTGACACCGCCGTCCATGACACTTGCAACTCAATAGTCGCAACTGCGCTGCCCGCCTTTGAGGGTGATGTGGGATGGGGGATGCAGGGAGCGGAAAGAAGAGAGTAGGTATGAGGAGATGTAAAAAAGGAGATAGGAGATTAGGGGAGAGAAAAGGGGGGAGGGGGAATTGGACCTCCAGAAACTTCACTCAATTCGGGGAAATGCAACGCAAGCGTTACTTCACAACCGGTTTTCTATGAGGCCGTGGTATCGCAACGGTCGAGCCGGCCCATTCGTGCCTAAGCATGGCTCTACCACTTACATGCCACTTTATTCTCATACCTCAAATCATAGGGCCATGGACGCGGTCGCAAATCGTACTGGTCAAATCGACTATAAATGTAGTCAATGTTGACCAAGCGCTTAGTATAGGTACTAAGTTATTATTATTAGTTTATGGACTCTCTTTCGCGTGTAGATGCAAAGCAGAGATTCCAAAAATGTCAAGTATATTGAGAGAAAAAACAGTCATCTAGAAATAATAAATCACTTTAAGCCCCTGCATTACAAAATAATCCTTAAATTGCAGTAATAACACTACATGTGTTTAAAAGTAGATCATGACATCCCGTTCATTGCAACAAGTATTAGATATATCTAATAGACGATAGTATTCTTATCTGAACTTTAGGTGCATACTTTTAAGATTGATATTTAATAGGATGCATTGTAGTCATTTCAATAAAATGCTTGGCACTTAACGGAATTAAAAAGATAGTGTTGAAACACGCAGTAACGTATAGTGAATTGTTTCCACATTACATTTACTGTACGTTACTGTGTATACTGCTATATTGTATGTTTAACTATCACTATAAACACAGTCCTACAGTGCTCGGATGCCGTAGGCATACAAATAGGCTTACTCCCTCTTACGCAAGTGGGACTAAATTATTGTAGGCAAAGTGTAGGCGTTTGAACGTTTCTGCCTTCGCCTTCTAGAATATAAGCGTGGCTGTAGGTATGTTTATATTATGTATTATACTAAACTATTTGAAAATTAATTTAATAATTTATATTAAAAAAAAAAATCTCAGTCAGATGTCTGTTTCCATTACATTAATTTAGTTTCAATATATTAATTGTCAATATACTAAATTCAATAGAAACATCTATAGAATAAAGGCGTAACTATGACGTCATACTTCTGTACTATCACCTTTTATCAGAAAATTTGTTCAGCCATTTTGGTGCCATTTAATAACAAGCTTCACCAAAACTTAAGATTTTATAATAATATTTTATAATAATTTTGATGGAGTTTGTTATTAAATGGCACCAAAACGGCTGACCAAATCTCAATATATTTTGGAACAAAGATATGTGAATTGTAGTCTTCAATGACTTCAGTGGCGGACATGAGCTAGTTGAAAACTAAATAAGGGCATAATAATAATTACAAGCAGATAGTTTAAGCTAAGCCTGTAAAGTCTCAAATAGGTCACTATTCATAGGAAACTTTGTTATCTTGATCAAAATGTTTTGATTAAAAAAAAAACAAATAAGGTTGCATTATAACTTATGCAAAACATTTAAAAATGATACTAGTTCTGACACGAACCTCTTTGTTTTAAAGTGATTGCTTTAGTATGATATGGGGTGACATGTCATACATTTAGTTGACACGCTAATATGTAAATTTAGCTGTGTGTTGTTTAGTTTGTGTGTGTGTGTTCTCGGAGGGGCTGAAGTGGGGCCATTGCATCTCTTGCCGTGAGTTTATTCAAAAGTGAGTAAGGGAATGATGGTAGACTCATGTTAAGGTATGAATTGGCTTTCTCGACCTGTGCGATACCACGGCCCACAGAAAAGCGGTTGTGAAGTAATGCTTGTGTTACATTTTCCCGAAATTAATAAGGTTCCTGGAGGACTAAGGCCTCAAAGGGGGTCAGCGCACTTGCTACTTTTGAGTTGCAGGTATCCATGAACGGTGGTTGTTCCTTCCTATCAAGTGACTCGTCTGTTCATCTGTCCCCCTATATTACTAAAAAAAAACATCTGCTAGTATGTATATAGTTTATACAGTGTCCAGTCTAAAGCAATAGGTTTGACCTCTCTTAAATAAGTAGTAATAGATATTTGAATATCAACAAGTTATGTTTATATCAAAACATTCCTAATATCTTATCATATCAACAAGCTCATACCCTAACGATTATATTCGGCCCAGTTGCCTAGTGGACTATGCTTGACCTGACCTTAAAGCATCTATGTGCACGATAGCCTCTTCTCCAATTAGCCAATTTGATATTAGTAATGTTAAAAATTCACCTTTGATTTTGGAAACAAACTCTCCTAAGGAATCATCAAAAAGTGATAAATGTCATGAAGTAATTTTAGCTTATATAACTTTATCAATATTATTAGAATACTTTCAATACTTTAGTAAAACCCTAAACTGCACTATATAAGCATATCCCTTTTCTTTTCATTCTATCCTTCTTTTTCTGTCAATATACTCCAAACTATCCCATCGAATTCCCGAAAGTGACCGGATTAGCTTATATATTATATTAGCTTCATCATTAGCTTATATATAATATAATAATAGTAAATGGAACCAAATTATAGTCGGCAAAATGCCTACCCCTTCGGGGATAGAGGCGTGAGTCTAGGTTTATATGTCATATAAAGATTTAATAAACTTTGATTATGCTAGGTGCACATATACTAGTTTCACACTTATTGTTAGGAAATAAGATTTAATGTAAAATTTATAAAATAGGAACACACACAAAATCTTAAATTTAGTTAAATTGTAAGTTGTAAATAGGAACTGAAAAAAAATACTATAGTTATCTGTATAGCGTTTATTTATATACAGGAAAATAATACTATCAATTTCAAAAAAAAACTTATTTACATGTATATTTAATATTTGGTACAATCACAGAATTATATGTACATTATATGCGCAGTTACCATTACGATCCACAAACCATACGGCACACCTTAGGTGAGGACGCGGTCTCAAACCTATAACAATTCCAGACGGGCAACAAACCAAGGAGTTGGAGGCCCAACTCCCCCTCTCCTCATCCTTTATCTCGCCTATCCTCTTTCCATCTCCTCATCCCTCTCTTCTTTTCCCTCCCCGCATCCCCCTATTCCTCATCTCCCTCAAAGGCGGGCACCGTACTTACGACTCTTGAGTTGCAGGTATCCATGAACAGCGGTTGTCTGCCTTACCAGGTGAAACGTCGGTTCGTCTGTCCCCCTATAGTTTAAAAAAAACTCGACGTAAAAACTTACAGAATGTCCATAACTACCGCTATTTAGTTCTAGCCACTTCTAGTCCCCTTTAAATGACGTTGACGGCAATAGACTTGCCCTCTATTATGTTAGTGGGACCAAATTCTTTTAGGGAAAATGTGGGTGTTTTATACACCTCCGCCTATCCTTGGTATGAACCCTGTCAAGTTAAAAATGTACCCTTTTTACTGCATGTAACCCAAAAACTAATAAAAAAAATATTATCATTTTAAACCATAATTATCGCTACAAGATGTAGGAGAATCTGAAACAGAATTATCAGCTACCTCTCCTTAACCTGATGGTCCAGTTCCAGCATTTCCTGTTTATCATAAATGTTTTGCCCACATGATATTTTTTTTTATCCACGGGTACATTTCAATGGGAGTAATTTGGGTTCACTTGCAATACTTCAAATTAGTTCTCGTAAGGGTACAAATCAGGAGACCACGCTGCGGTAGCGTGATGGCTGAGGCGTCGGACTTGCGATCAAGTGGTTGCAGGTTCAAACCCCGCCCATTACACTACCGCCGTAAACCCACCCCTAACACTTTACTTTACTTTACTTCACAGCATTTAGCTTAGCTGGGGGGTTAACAAGAATACTAGTAATGTGTAACTCACGTTGCTAATACTCGAGTAAAGTATAAAGAATAAAGTACGATCACAATCATTTAGAAACCATTTTATTATATTGCCATAATATTATATTGCCAAATGTTGTCCAAGACTGCCGTCAAATGCACCTGTTTGGAAAATATGACGGGCAGCCTAAAAAGTTTATATATATATACATATATATATTACATATTATATTACCCAACTTTTTAATTTTATTAAACTCGATAGTATTTTTGCACACCTTGGGTAACAAAAATATGAATGTATTGTTGTGTGTTATAGAACTTTGAGACTAGATGCTCTTAAATATTATGTAGGGTGTGTCAGCAATAAATTAAGTAAAAAAAATATATTGGAAATGTTAAAAAGTTTAAAAATTCCTTTACACTGTTTATCACACAAGAACTTATTTTCATCTTCACTTACACACACCTATAATACAGAAACATAAATATATCTGTCTATGTGTGGCAGCTAGCTTCGCTAGCTATATTGCTAAGTAAACATATGTAGGTGTGACAAGATATAAAATTTAATAAAATATGAGTGAGAAGTGTTAGGCAAGAGACCACTAAGGAGGCAGTGATTCGCTAGATTACTGACCTGATAGTATGTGTACCACCTGGTCTCCAGGCCTGGCAGCACGTCTTGTGTTTCCGAATCCTTTTTCTAGCCGAGATATAGAAATAGTCTATCATGTTCATAATTATATCAATACAGAACAGATTTTCGCAATAATTTAACAGCTGAAGTGAGAGCGGTTAAAATTACGAGCGCGGCGAAACCCCGTCTCATATATTACTGGCGAAATAATAGATACAAGTGGTCGGTGCAGCGCAAGAAAAACAACCACCTACAATTTTAATAAAAGTGACAAAAGTGATAGAGAGGGTTGGCGCCAATAATATCCGCCTCTTAGTCATTGGTTTGTTAGTTAGTTTTGTTAGCTCGGTTTGCTGAAGGTTTAAGATACTATAATGTCAACCCTATTTTAAGTAACCTGTCTCTCTAGATTAGGTAATAATTCAAGACGTGTGTCTACCTTCGAAAGCTATAGAGGAAGGGAAGGGAGAAGGTGGGACCAATTGGAAGAGCTCGTCAGAACACTCCGTGATTTAGGCGATAGAGGATGTGTACAAAAACTGGTATAAATCTTTAAACTCTATTTTATAAAGCTTTCATTCCAAAGCGATTAAGAAAGCCAAACTAAAGTATATAAGATTTGTGAATAATGACTTAACAGAAATATGTTAATATTTATTAGGTAAGTAGGTAGGCATGCAGGTTTTCATACTGTAGTAGGTGACACTTTGAATAACTATAAAACTTTTGTATATAGTCGCAAATAATTAAATCGAACGGAATTTAATATAACTGTACGTAGTGGTCACAGGTAAACATTCAGTCAACGGACACAAAAAACACCCAGATTCGGGACAATAACAAAAAACAACCAGATTGAGGATAACCCATGTGGGAATCGAACCCACGACCTACGGTTCAGTAGTCAGGGTCACTAGCCACTAGACCAACAGGTCCGTACGTCTTTAAAATCTTCCAAATCTAATACGCATTCAAGTCGCAAAATTATTTAAAACCATCTTAAGTAATCCTCTTTAAGTCCATTCTACCCCAGCTAAAGAAAAACTCCATTATTTGATCCATTTCGTTGATGTACTCTGACAAGAGATTACGGTGCACAGTGCAATATACCTACAATACGGAGATGCAACATAAATGAGATAGGAAGCTGTAGCTTTTCTTTGAGCTAAGATGAAGTTGAATCCCCTAGAGCGGGGAACAACGTGAGGACATATTAAATTAGTGAAGATTATGTCCCTATTTGTTTGGAATGTATTCAGTGATTTAGGTATATGATTCTTGAATGAATTGTATATATATATACTAATAGTATTATGTCAATACTTTGAATTTAGTTAGAGGGTTTGGATTTCCCGGCATCACCTAGTTCGACTTATAAGTATGCGACCTTGACTTGCTTGAGCTATTGCTTATACTCCCCAATCCATCTGCCTAAGTATCTAAAACCCCTATTCCTGCCTCTATAGTAATATATGTAAATTTTATAAAATATACAATTACTTGATATATTTGAAGTAGAGAAACTTAAAAAATAAGCATGCTGTTGATCTAATTTTTATTCTGAAGTGCTTTCGAAATAATATAATAAATGTAAAAGGATAGGTGGCAGCACCTATCTACTAAACACATATAAATACATACAAGTATTAGTAGTTTCTTTAATATAAACAAACAGGCTGTTTTTTATTTTATCAGTCCAATACGTTTCGTACAAATCCCAAATTACACCAATAATTTTTCACCTTCCGTTCATTTTATTCATTCCTTTGCGTTTAACAGTCAGATACGCGTTGGTTTTTAAATCGTTGCACAATTAATGTGTTCGCAGGCTGAAATATTATGCCTCAATTAATGGGAAAAAAATTCAAGGGATTTTTGGAATTATTGGTTGTAACCCAACAGTAGCAAGTACGCGCGAAAAGATCAAGAAAATTGTAAACTGGAAAACTTTTGCTTTTAACGTTAACCTCTTTAAGAATCTTACTCTTCTAATTTTAAAATCTTATAAACCTTCAAGAAATTCTTTTTGAATTGCGCTATGATATAATGAAGAGCGCTGAGCGCGTTTTGATATTGTGTTTCAGTAACAACGACTAAACCAATTAGAACAACGAGAACTAACAACTAAACGAATTTTGTTAAAGCGCTCTCGGTGTTAAAACTGCAAAAAATGATCTTACACTCAACATCCTTCCACCAAACAAATTAAAAAAAAAATAAAAAAGGCGCTCTACAAATGAATTTAATTGCAAAATGATGATATCTCGTCTCACAGATTATATAAAAAGTAACAATGCTTAACTCAAAAATTGAACTACAATTACTTCAATGATTAATCATTAAACCAAAAAATGAATTCATTTCATAAAGTAATGTCTGTCTCTATTTTTTAAACAACGAATTTTATTTCAACTCGTAAATGGCGTTTGTATTCGAACGCCAGATGGACGGGATGGATGTACCGATAACTTTTATTCACAGTTGTGCTTTAATAAAAATAATAGCATGCTATTAATATTTTTTTTTTTATATTTGTTGACAAATATCACTTATCAGACAGAATTGGGTATTGATGACGATAGTTTTGAATTTTATCCGTCGGAAATTGTAAGGAATACTTACTAATACTTAAAAATAAATATTTAATTCAATAATAATTGGAATGGAATATGGCGTGCCTTACGGGTAAAGCTGTAAATTAATGGTTACACGGAGAGCGCCATTATCGCCAACAAACTGGTAAATAATGCAGCATGTTTGTTAAAATTGTAGATGAATGAATATGGTGAATTAGATTAAAAAGAAACTCGTGATTCTTTGTCTGAATTCTTACATAAATTATTTAATTCTCCTACGACTTGTTAATCGGATATAGTATAGATTGATAGATAGATAAAGACCACTTTACACTACTGTACTATTATACACCACTTTTAGAGAGAAGTTTCATACAAATACATTTGTCAATTTGATAATGTACAAAGAGCGGCCTTATTACTTAATGCAATCTCTTCCAGGCAACCGTAGGAAGGATCGAAATGACTCGGAGGAGAGGGACAATATAAACTATGAATATGTAGTAAATATAAACATTATGTACATGTAATATACTTATACTATACAAAACTACTAAACGAACGAATATTATGTATCATACACACATATAACTAACAAATACATACATACATACTGGTACCTAGAAACTAAATTTATAGATAATATTCTTAAACCAATTTCATTATGAAACATAATTCCTACATATAAAAGTCAGTAACGCACTTGTGACTCGCTTACCATCAGTTGGCTCATATGCTCGTTTGTCCCCTATCCCATAAAAGAAGAAAAACGCAGTGATCATTATATCTTGCTTACAGAAACAATTACGACGCGCCATCTGGTACCGATAACTCATTCGATGGTGCGCGGTTGGGTCTAGGCTTTCTTTTAGTACAAAATGTTTGCATACAAATCACCCTAAAATATTATGTATAATAACTCTATTGTAGTAATTGGTACCCTCTCAAAACTATTTAATTTGATTGTTTTTCGTCTATTTAATAAAATTGTATTAAGATCACATTTCTGCCACTTTGTAAATCACACAAAATTGACAATTACCATATGTAGATAATTATAATTAATGATTTTACACTTAAACGTAAAGGAAAAATACGCATGTAATTTAATTTTAATTATTTAAATTATAATTAAAGAACTCAATAATTTTAAGCTTCTTTATTACGTAAGCGTCCTAATTCAGAAACCTACAAAAACAGAATTGCAGCGTTTAGTATCTGCGTAACATGATTCAAAAGCTTTATGCGACTTCTTTTTTTTTACATATATTAATTTTATTATGAATTATTATTATAATTATTATATTTTAAATATGAATTATTTGCTTAATATTACACAATGCTAAGTTAATGACTAATTTTGGCTCATGCAGGGGTTCCTTGTTCTTGGCAGTGATAATATTACGTTTCTCTTTACTTGAGCCTTTGTAAGTACTTCTTTTTCGTGTCAATCGTTCTCTCACTGCTAAGGATGCTGACTCCTTTTCATCCTGCCAACCTTCTGTCTTCATCGGTTGCGATCAGTGGCAAGGTGGAGTGCGAAACTTATTGGTATCTCCAGCTTTTCAGATGTTTGGTCTGACCATCTTCTGGGATACTGACTTTGTAATTGCTAAATAAATATATTTTCTTTCTTCGTTTTTTTCTATAATAATGTGACATAGAAATTCGGTGGCACTTTTTAAAAGTTTTAATTGATTATGTAAGTCATAACTAGTTATAGTATAAACTTCAGTATCGTACTTAACGTTACGTTAACGTTATTACCAGTTGTAATACTTACATATATTTAATATAATACTCACGCTTATGTTGTCGAAACCTCTCGAAAGTCTACTTTTTGTCTGTCAGAATTTACTTCCACCTACTTTTTTCTTATATTGTCGGATTGATAACAGTCTGAGCCCTAAGACACCTTTTATGATATCCACGGAAAGAGATCGGATGACTTTACTCCTCCGAAAACCACACGCTAGCTGTAATATATAATATTTGATTGGTATTTTTATGAATACTGAAAATACCAACTAAATTATACCGATAAATTTAAATGGCTTTAAATTAATCTGTTAACCCATTTTGAAAAAGTGTACTCATGAATTATGCTTTAAATAACCACATTTATAATGAGCAATTCTATATCTGATAATTATTACTTAATATTGAACGGCCTGTTGGTCTTGGAACATAAACCGAACAAATTGGTTATGTTCTGAAGAAAAGACAGGTCTGTAAAACTCAAAAGTGTTAGAGCCAAGCCAAAACCCAAGCCTGATTTTGAAACATGTTTAGTCAAAATGAAGTTAGTCATCAGATTTTGATTAGTAGAAGAACAAGTGAAACAAGTGGTTGTCTGTTTTTAAAGCCTACCCCGAATTCATAAATGCGTGAGCTTATGTAATTTTGTATGTAAGTTACTCGTCACAACCTTTTTTTACAAGAGACAATTGGGATAAATTACTGTGTGGCGGCATAAGTTGGCTCGGTATGACATTTTTTAAGTTTTATTCTTGAAGTAGCCTGGTCCGCTCCTAAGAGTCGCACCGTAATGTTTCATAGCCTATGTCACTCTTCATTAAACTAGCTATTTAAAACAAAAAGCATTTTTCAAATCGAATTACTGGTTCTTGAGAATAACACAAACAAGCTCTTCACCTTTATTATATTAGTATAGATTTCGCAGTCTATAAATTTAAGGTTACTTATTAATTTGAACATTTATTACATACCAGCTTTTGAATAAAGTCTAGGATATAATGTTTGTAGATGTAATGTTACATATCATTGATAAATACTTTAATTACTTCTACAAGAATAATATCTTGACAACGACAAAATTCGAATATTTATGATTGTTGTCCTTATTTTTTGTACCATAAAAACCTTATTCAACCTATTTCGTTTATTATAAATAGTTGTACATAAGACATAAAGCCAGTTGTTTCTAATGACAAGACTGTGGAGATTAATGATAAGGAATATAAAAAAAATAACTTAATGCAATACTAATGTTTCTGTACACTTAATGTACATTTTCCGTCATAATACCTCACCAGCAAAACCCTGTTTAAAACAAAATGTTTTATATTATAAATGATATTACACAAAGATTCAGAGAAGAAACTCGTATTTTCGTTCCATCTGAGATCAAAGTGAAGTTGAATGAAACAAATCAACAGTTATAATGTATTTTGTTAAAGTATTCCTATTATATTGCGGGCAAATTTATGAATATCGTCTTATTAATTTTGTATAAGATTTGTTCGATAATTATTTTAATTTTGAATATAATTTATATATATATATATATATATATATATATTTGAAGCAGCGTGGTGGCGTAACGAGGCGTTGTGAGCGATCAAGTGCAACCACTTGATCGCTCCCAACGCCTCGCTCGGTAGTGCACTGGGTTCGTACCCCACACTGTGCACTACCGTCTAGAACCCACCCACCACAAGCATTTTAGCTTAGCCGGGAGGTTATCAAGAATAGTGATGTGTGATCCACGTGGCTAGTATTTAATATATAATATATATATAAATTGGGTTAATTGTAGTTCGACGCATATCCGTCAGGACGATTAACAGGACGATTTAAAGACATACAATGCCACGAGTTATTTTTCTTAAAATTTATTTTTAAACCTGTTTGGAAAGCTTACAGAATAAGCAAGTTTTTTAGTTATTTGTACGATTAATTTCACAGTATTTTTTGGACGAGTTAACATTTTTGTAAGTCTATAATGAAAGTACTGGTAAGATATTATTCTTAAAACGCTAATTATTTTAATTATTTTGTTAACTTAAGTACTTTTAATTATGCTCATTGTCTAATTGAACTGCCAGTTTCAATATTATTTTTGAATGGTGAAAATATCGAAAAGCCCTTATAATTCAAATATCTCGGAAACTATTATTTGAGTCTTCGGGTTCATTTTGTTGCATTTTAATCTCTATTTAAGCTCCTGATACTGAATATATGTACATCAAATTTAAAAGTAACCCTGTATAAAATCGTTTTTTTTATTTCTTAATTGTATAGCTATTAGCTTCATAATAACATAGCCATAGCCTTTATAGTAAATATATTAAATATTAATAGTTTATAGGAAAGTACCTTCGCAAAGCCACTATATATAGTACCAAACTAAATACAAAAAAGGTCGAAATATTTAAAGAACTTTTTCTAATCCAATTAATATTTCTTTGTCAAATCATAACCGGTACCTTTAAACGGCCGCTCGAGGTTTGTGAATAAATGAACATTTGTTGAACAAGTTTTTTCTCACACTAATGAAAATTTGATATTTCGCTGTCGCATTCTGGACCCGTGACAGAATTGTTGTGGGACATACGGTCGTTCAAGTGGTGTAGTGCATTTTCCCTCACAAATTGTTTACTCTTTAAAAGCGTCAGGTATTATACACATTAATCTTTGTGATCAAACTTCATCGCCAATTCACTATGGCCACATTGATCCATGATTAGACGCGTGGTTTTCGGTGGTATAGAACAGGTCCACTCGCTCGCACCCCGTGGGTATCGTGAAACGTGACTAAAGGATTTAAGTATTATCTATTAGACAGTATATATACAATCCCACAGTACCCAAATGACGTCAATAGGCTTGCCATTATTACATACGATGGACTTAATTATTTTTAGCTAAATGTGGGTTTAATACGTATGGGTAATGCGAACCCCTTTTATCAATAAAGAATCTAGATTCCAATCAGTCATAATAACAAAAATATTACCTGCACATTCCTGTTGTCCAAATTAGTCAGCCGTCGATCACGGTGGTTAGCCAAGCGCCCTATTTCTAACACTAAATTATTCATAGCCTTGAAGGCTCTCTCTAAGTATCAACGGCGACGGCAGGGGTATTGAATCTTACCGTGTTATACTCTGGTATCTTATTATTACCATCATTAAAATAGTTTTAACGCGGCCTCATACATAATTCTGATGAAAAATGAGAAGGTTTTCTGACACTTTAAAACTTTGAAAGAGGTCAACTTTAAGAACAAAGAGAACCGTAATAATTGAATTTTACAAAAAAGATTACTGCTTTTGATTGGCATATCATGGTGAATCGTAAAAACCTGCGTTACACAGTATTAGACATACAAGCGCATGTACATCTACTTATTATACTAACTAGATGCCAACAAATGTTAACACGCACACCATCATTACTTCAGCGAGCAAATTGTTCTTCAAACATATTGTGACGTCAGATGCTCAACGCAGGGTTATATTTAACTCTAATTTATCATGCACTATATGCTAACATAGATTGTGCGGTACTTCACTTAGCTAGACATTTTCAGTTGTGACTCTATGGAGACTATATCTGTCAAACTTCTTGAACTTTTTTAAACAAGCCTCAGTCTTAATATTTTTAAACTATTATAATGACTGTATTGTAAGTATACAAAAAATATTTTTTACTTCAAAAGTCTTCGTATTTTAAAGATTATTTATTTGTTTTCTATATTCTTTGTTCTACTTTATATATCGGTAGTAAAGACAACTCATTGTGCAAGTCTAATGAAACAAAAGTCTAGTCTAGCATAGAATACATACATGCAATATATCTAGCAGTGGGCTTTAGAAGGCAAAATTATTGATTGATGCCATAATATATGTCATATATATGCCATATATGCCATAATATACCATAAGCCTATCGCCGTCCACTCTTAGGCGAAGGCCGACCCCAAAGAGCATTTACTATCTCGATCAATGTACTATGCAATGTATTAAAACTTGTTTTAGGAGCGAAGTTCCTTATGGAGCTTTGCGGAGGGGTACCGTAGCCAGCAAAAAACGTCCGTAACGTTAAAAAAAAAGCGTGAGATTTTTTTGTATAGTCTATGCCTGATGACCATACAGTGTCTAATGTATTGTCTACGGGATGACTGTTATTATTATTGCAGTTTGATATTATTATTCCTGTAAATACCTGTTTCTTTGTATATTTATTATTATATAATTTTATAAATCATTGTAAATAAAATAAAATGTTAAGATAATTTTGTAAAGTAGATTTTTTTTAATTTTTCTTCTAGAAACTTCATTCCTATCTGGTGTCCCACGACACCACACGTTTTTTTTATAAATTCCAATTACCTGACCTACCTGACTAACCATAAAAATTGGGAAGTCAGTTCAGATGGATCATGTTCACATGTGAAGTGATAATCAGGAAAAAAAAAGGCATACTTATAGAGATTACGTTAAATATATGGCATTTTTAGTTTTATAACACATAATAAAAGGCTGGATTATTCTTATGGGTAGGTTATTTTCACGTTGAAATCTGTTACCAGTGTACTTAAATATCGTATTCCAGAATATATTTCTAATTATGGAGCTCTTTAAAACTACAACCTTGCAACAAAATTACAACATTACATACATACATATACTTAGTAGAGCACATTACATTTGTATATCGCATCGTGCAGTGCAGCATGTCGTCGTTGCCAACCACTGCATATTGGCGACAACCGGGCACGGACTGTATATATACTGTCTAATAGATAACAGTCCAATCCCTTTGTTATTTTGTACGACAGCCACGTGAAAAGATGCGGTGACCCTATTCTACTCCAACGATAATTGGTACCACACGAACACGCTATAGTTACATTTTCCAATAAAAATCCTGAATATTGCTTATTTGTTTATTAAATATTAATACAATAATTAATGAGCCAACTCGGTTATCATTATTGACTTATCCAAATGATAAATACAAATGCATGCTTAATTTAGAGGTTTTTATCTATTTTAGAGGTTTTTATCTTTTATTTTGCGGGACAAAGATATAATTATGTAAGTCTATTCAAAAACTAATTTCAAAACTTTATTTAAAGATATACATTATTACGAATATATATCACGGTAAGTTATAAAAACTGAGAATATATTTTATAAAGAATACGTTAAAAAAACAATCGGAGTCACGAAGTGGTCTCTGTAGCCAGAAAAACAATTTATCACAACTTTTAAAGTAACGAAACATCATGGTAAATAGTTAAAGTGTACACAGACGTGTTGTTTCTCCACACAAAATGGGTACTTCGCTCATAAAGGGTGCCAGATACCGTGTACGAACGTACTTAAGCCTATTTAACATAAATAAATTATACAGAAAGCAGTTACGCTTGATTTATTTGTCCCGCAGTAATTTTTGTGGAGCCTTAATTGAATAAATAAGTTGGAATACTTTGAAGCTGGACTCTGGAATAAACAATATTGTACAACACAGAAAACTGCAAGAAAGACAGGTTACAATTTCTGGCAATTTTATTGTAACCGTTTTCACTCATCTGATAGCACACAGCTTCCACTCGTGCCATGCAAACTACTTACCTTAGGTTGCTACTCATTCAAGGTACGTTAAAAAGAGTCCAATTGTAGATAAAATCATTTGAATTAATAAATAAATATATATATCAGAAAAATAAATATATATCAGAATTTTTGTCAAGAAATTGATGAACAGCAGTATTAACAAATAAAAAAAATGCAATGGTGCTATGATTACGCTATGATAATGAACCAATTATACAGAAATATTTACAGAAAACAAGATTGTACCTTTTCTAGAGGTAGAATTACACATAATAGATAGAGGAGCCAGTTTGAGAGTGGAAAATATAAGATCTCGAACTAAACGGTTCGGCTCTTTGTTTTTGTGCCGATCGGTTGAAGCCTGGTACTCACTACCAGTGCACGTGTTTCCCTTCCACTTTGATCTCGGGTCTTTTAAGCGGGGTGTGAAAAAGCATCTCACCAGGCCGCCATAGTGTGGGTCACCATGCTACATTGACTACACTTGCAATGAGGATGGTGACCACCACTCTTAGACTCCACTTGTTTTCCACTTTCCATCAGGCAGAGTGGAGTCATTATGGTAGGCTAATATAAAAAAAAAGGTAAAACAAAAAAGAACGAAAGCTTATTTGTCATAAAAATGATGTAATTATACACTTTAAAAATCACTCACTCAACTCAGTTGATTAAAGTGTCAACATAAGTTTGTTGAAAAACTTTCTTCAGACAAGAACTTAATACTGAAATCTAAAATCATAATAAAAAAGACTATCAAATGTAGAGTAGGTAGCTAGGTATATTATTTATACAACATCAAAGACAAAATGACCAGAAGTTGACCATGTAACGCGGACTATAGCCGCCGACAAGCCAACAGGCTAATGGACACAGCTACTTTACAGTTTTTAATGGTCTTTACTCAGAGCTAATGTTACTTTACAAAATGTTCACTCGCAAATGGTTCATAAGTTAAACTCAAAGTAAAATAACATGCCTTTTCAAAAGGTACAAGACTTTACTTAGTTACATGATGCTGTATTGAAACTTGTAGGTTTTTCGTTTATCAAGTTAATCTCTAAAAAGGTGGGCTAAGTGCACACCATTATGAATATCAGGAAACACACCATCACGTTTATAAACTTTTTAGATACAGTTTCAAGGAAAAATAGCCAATGTACGAGTACTATTCTAGATTATAATACAACTTTGTATGAAATGGGTATATTGAACACCTACCTAATTCAGTATTAATATAATACCTATATTCAGTATTAAATACTGACCATAAATTGTATTGTAATTTGTAAGTCAAACAAAAGTTATTAATAACTTTCCACGATACCAGCAGGACATATCAACATTCGCTTTATATTTTTCTCCTAGACAAAAAAAAACTCTCTTTAAGTTTAATGAAAAACCAAAACACTACAAAAATGAAACCAGAATGACTTTAAAAGCCAACTCGAACAGTTTAAAGAATGTCCGAAGACACGTGGCCGTAAGTTATTCGGTAGGCTCAGTAATACTTCGAGAACTTTCTTGTCTCTTTAGATAGGCAAACTTCGATTAGAAACTAAGCTCTACTTTAGAGTTTGACAAGTGGAGTCCGACTTCATGTTGTAAAGAGTAATTGCATGTGACTTTTTAGTTTCGCAGACTTGGAAACATTTTTGGAAGTTTTCGTAGATAGTTTTGGTTGAATAGTGAGAGTAGCTATGAAAGAGTCTGGAAAGAATAAATTCAGTGATTCATTTCAGTTGCGAAGAATTTATAGCTTGCGTTTTGTTATATTGTATAAAAATATTGCATTCCTCAAATTACTTATTGCTAACGTATTTAAGATTACAATTTATTTTGTTTTTGGGTCAGTACAATAAATTTTCTTTAAACGCATCATAATTTAATTAGTGTAGAAAGTTACACTATAGTAAATTAATATTGGTGATTACAAATGTTCTCTATTAAGACACAGTTTTGCGCGTTCACCGCTAAAAAGATGCCATTGGTCGTATCACTTCAATTTGAGAGCATTCGTTTTTTTTATTATTATTATTATAAGTAAAGAGGCAGAAATGCAATTTAGGCAACTGATGTGTGCCCGTAACCCACTACCCACTTATATTATTTCATCAAATAAGATTCTATATTCTAATTCAGTTTCGTAAATATCACAGTTTAGTACAGTTTACACAATGTGGTACTTGAGATAGGTGTTCCTGTAATAAATAACATTAAAATATACAAGCTCCTCGTATACTGAAACCTTGCTTAGGTTTCAGTATACCAGCTGATTAATAGCTAGCCTAGCTCACCTTGGGCTACAGAAATAAAAACAAATATAAACACACAACATTAAACACGCTTTTAATCAATCAAGATTCTTTAATTTGTGCTAGGCAGTTTGTAATATTTAAAAAGAATTTATAATTTAAACACGGAACGTTACATACGTGATCCCAAAAAAAATCCCAAAAAAAGAATATTGTAAACATAAATAAAAAAACCTTGTTATATAAATCTATTTTTGTAATCTGTATTCATATAATTAAGTTAATAAGCATATTTTTGTTTAAACACGTGAATGTCTGGAACTTTTTATTTGTAGTAACAGACAATTCCCGTACTAATACTGTGTGGCAGGACTCTTTACAAACATTTAATTAACGGACACTAAGAACATCTAGACTCTAGTGGGAATTAAACCCAAGACCTCAGACTCAGCAGTCAGGGTCATTTAACACAGACCTACAAGCCAGTCAATATAAAATCATATTTGAATGATATTTTTTGCATCTGATAAAAAAAATATTATTGAATAATATATGCTATAAAAATACGCTGCGACCCTGAAAAGCGGGGAACCACAAACGCTACTAAACTTGGCATGACTTTTAAGAACCAGATTTATACGAAAACAGAATAAGAATACTATTTTATGAAAACTGTTGCAAACAAATTCCAAGTACACCTGGTTAAAATAATATCACTTCCAAATACATTCTACGAAAAATAATTTTATATCCCACAAGGAATACAACGCAAGCAATAAATACATTTCAAGACACCGGAGCACGCTTATTTATTTAGAAACCGAATTGATGTGTTAGCAATCCTTCAACTCGAATATAAATAATGTATTCTAGCAACAAAATAACGAAATGGTAATCGAATGCCATGGTATCGATATGGAATAAATGTGTTTCCAAAGTCGTAAATCTCAATAAGGTGGTAGAGTCTGTTTCGCGCGTTGAACATTAGTGTTGTGCACAAAGCACATCAGTTGAACTACCTTTTGATAGTCATTATTATACATACGATTTCATTGGCGGTAGCGTATTGGCTAAGGCACCTCACTTTGGATCATGTGGCTGCGGATTCGAATACTATCTAGTGCACTAGTGTCATGAACAAACTCCTAACGCCTAGGGGTTTACAAAAATACTGGTAACGTGTGACCCACTTTGCTTTGCTAAAACGTTTCTTTAAAAAAGTCGGTTCTTCGTACTTTTAATAAGTAAGTACATATAACCTTATTGATTTAATGAAAGTCGTAAGTACGGATAAGAGGAGATTCAGCGATTGATGTCTAAAAGGTGAAAAGGGATCTGAACATTTTTAGGTATCTGAAAATATAAATACGAGTTTGGATAAAATTATAAAAAAATGGCTGCTATGCTAAATTCATGATGTAAGATGTATTCATGATGTATGATTGTAGTTCTATTGTATTTGATAAAAAAAATCAATACACTTAGAGATAATATGGCATTAAACAAGGAATATATGAACAACTTCAGCTGCATGTCTCTAAGCATCGATTGTGATATTAGCTCATCTTCTTGAAGAACTCTCTTGCCGGCTAGGTCAGCTTTTGTTCAGAGTTCATTCACTTTCACTGCAATAGTATTTATTATAATGTCGTCTAAGTAGAATATTGAACCACTCCGATTGTACTTGAGATAAAATTAAAAATAGAAGTTTCAGCGTTTCATAATCGTTACATCTCAAGACCCGTTTGGTTGGAATTTATAATGACACTTGGCATAATTTGAGGGCATCGCTCGAGCCGCAGCCTGTTTATAAGGGATATTAGTGTATGTGGTGTCTGTGTTCTGTTTTAAGGTTGTATTCATCTTTCAACTTAAAACATCGAAAAAAATTAAAGAAGCACGATGAACCAGAGTTAAATGTTATCATTTTCACTATAAAGGTATTAAATTTACCAAATATCATCTATGGAAACATTTATATCTTTTGGATTTTCTAAAACTTATAAAGCAATTTAACAGAAAAACACAAACAGACGAGCCAATTTTACAACGTAGTTAATCTGTAATTCTTGATTAAATCCCCGACTCGGTCGATGCGACACCGCGCCTATCTGTTTAAATGGACAGAAAAAGTGGAGGTGTGGCCGATTCGACCGTTGGGAATCGGTTATGTAGTGAGCGGTCAGCGTCGATTGTAAATAACAGCGCGTCTGATCAAGAAAATAAATGTAACCTGAATCTGAACTGAAATGAACCTGCATCACGCACGCACGCAAAAACTATTACATGAAATTGAAGCAGTTTTCATAGATGTATTGCTAGAAGTGTAACTGAAAATATAGGATCTATTTTAGCACGTCTCTATATAAATAAAACTATAGATAATTGATTCTAAATTACACGCGTACATAGTAGCAAGCAAAAGCTAGGCGTCAATAAAATTATTCGATTTAAAAAAATAAAGATTTTATTTTAACAAAGATTTAATGGAAATAAAAAAATGATGGTGAAATTTTAGTTTCTAAATGAGATATTAGCAGTTCCGTTTCACAAGTTTATTTAATCTTACATTATATTTGATACCGAGTATAACATACTAGCATAATACACACGAGTCAATAGAACTAGTTGTCTGACATAAGCGAGCAGAGAAATGCTACGTAAATCATTAGGCGTATTCTCTATTTGTTGGACAATACCACACAAAACCCACGACAATTTGTCGCTTGACATCACACCAGGCCTTATATGTACGTACAGTCAGACTGCACTTTGCGGCGTTAGAAGGACAGAATCCGCCATTGGGGATCCGTAAAGCTAAATTGGACTTGGGGACCGGTCACTTGGTTCGTTCCAATCCACTTGTTTCCTTTGCACTCACGCTAAACAGGAAAATGTTTTAGATTATACGAGAGAAGGAATAACAAAGTAAGCAGATGGGCACCTACATAATACTACATTGTTCAGTATCATTATTTGTTATATATGATTCTATTAACTGTGTTTATCGAGATTAAAGTATTGTTGAAGAAAACTGAACTGAAACAGAAACTGTAAGTATAGCTGTATAGATTGATATTTGCCTTCATTATTTTTTTTTAACAGACGTGTCAACGATAAGTGAATATACATATATATACTCATGGACACCTGCAACTCAAGCGTCCCAAGGGAGATGCCCTACGCAAGCATTGATTAACAACCGGTTCTGTGTGAAGCCATGTAATACTTATAAATACAATACAATAAATACTCCGGTTGATCCGGCCTATGTGTAAGCATGGCTTTCTCACGTTAAAAACTACAACTTCAAACGAATCATATAGTTTGTAGAGTGTTTTTTATTACCTATAATAAGTAATACATGTAGTAGCCATAATAGTTCAATTGCCTTGAGAAGAAGCTGTGACTTTGTTAGGTTCCATTTTGTTGGAACATTTTTGTTGTAGATGGGAGAAAATTTAGCATTGGCATTTTAACACTATTCTTAAATTGGTTACGTTGTTATCCATTTTTGTCTGTCAACGGAGCAAATCAGGATTTAGCAAAGTCGGGCTCAGCAGACGTTAAAGTTGCAACCTAAAACTGTTGATAAAAGAATTTGTTCGCTGGTCGGAGAAACACATTGACAAGAGTAGGAAGAATTTTAAATCTATAAAATCGGTGATACTTTATCAAGTATTACCCTGTCTTGTCAACTTTTTTGTTAAAAAAAAGCATAAAAGCAAACAAACGTGTTTGTATTTGATTTGATTACAGAATACATTGATATTGTATTTTACAATTTGTCAGTGTACAGTAATAACCCAATAACGTTAAAATATTTATTGAAGGTAAGGTGATAATTAATTAATTAAATAAAAGCACAGAGATCCATGACACATTAAATTACCTAGTTAATTGAATGGAGTTATATGTAACTTTTTTTTATGGATAGGGGGTAAGCGAGCAGACCGGTCACCTGATGGTAAGTGACTACCGCCGCCCATGGACACCGACAACTCAAGAGTGACAAGTGCGTTGCCGGCATTAGGTAGGAGTACGCTCTTTTCTCGAAGGTTTGAAGATTTTAGGTGTAGTTAAGGTCAATTTGTTTATTATTATTATTATTATAATCTGTTATTTCTTCTTTATTTATTTTAATTGAAATCATTACCCATTATAATTAACTCTTACATCTAATCATTATCTTAGGCGACGTCTGTAACTGTACAATTAGTGTTGCTTAATTAATTATAAAGCCATAGAACTGAAGGTTCCATATGTAACATTAACTGCAATTTATGTTCATAATTGAAAATAGTCTGTTTTAAAAGTGTTCGATACATACAATTCGAAAAGACAACTCCGCTAAACAAGCACAGCCTCTAGGGGTTAGGCACCGTAACTCTGCGCTCTAGAAAGACTTGCAGATACACATGTACAGACAGCACATTCTAAAATACACTTTTCTTGTTTTACTATCCTACACTGACCGATTTTTCTATCTAATATACCGTTTCGAAGTGAATCTTATTTCTATTTGCAAGCTTTATCTTTTATTAAAATTTCACTTTGAATGATTTTCTGCCGCTCGAGGAATGAATTATTTATTTTTTAATTTTCAGCTTTGTCATGGATGTGTTGACATTTTACCGTTTGCCTATTTATATCATGAATTTCATATGAGTATTGTATCTCAAACCTCTCTCTCATGATATATATGATATAAAAATATTTCAATTTTATATTTGATAAGTGTTTGAATTGTAAATACTTAAAAAAAAGATATTACAGAAAACACATTCGCTCAAACTATAATATTTGTTAGTGAATAAACTATATGTTTTGGTAGACTGTTCGGACCTCCCAGCTAATGTAAGGTCAAGTTATTGGTATGCGATAACGACGTCCTAGAGCTACCCACTCCCAATCCATCGGCATAAGCAATTACCCATTTCCTCCATTACCTTCCCTTCTCGTTTAATATGCTTTTCAAAATGTAGGTGTTTATTCCACCTTTGTGTGTTTAACCCACCTTGAGAAATACGGGCGTGAACGTATATATGAATAAACTGTAGACGATTAATTTTTGTTCTAAAAGATCAAATAAGGCTTAAAGAATATTCAGTAGATAAGTTGGGAGGAAAAAATGATATTGCTTGTATAGCGGTCCTTCTATCGCAGTTCGAACATCTGGGGCCAAGGCGGTAAATTGCACCCGAGGGATGTGTCGATTCAGTTATACTACATTTGTTGCTTACCCCGTTGCGGCATTGAGATAAATAGGATATAGCTTTTTACTCAGTTTTCATGGCATATATTTTGTAAAATTAGGGCATTGTGTTCTTAGGAAAAACTTTTCCTAATATTCTGTTTCAAAGTACTCGAGATATGTGTGCACGAGGTTTGCTTTACGGTGATCAAGGGCTCATTTTTTGTATGCGTGTATGTGTTTTTTCATACTAACGCGGTAAATCTGTACGTCTGAAACTGTATTATTTGATGGACAAGTCCGTCGTAAGAGTTATCTGAAAAATTGTAAAACATTTATTTGAACCACCCACAAACGTTCAGCGTCTCTACGACTCTTGACTTGCAGGTGTCATTTGTATTTCTACTCCCAAGACAAAAATTGTAATTAGACACACATTTTTTTATAAAAGACAACTGCCGGCATCAGAAATAATGCCTTTTTTTTTTTTATTTGTAAGCCTACCATAATGACTCCACTTTGTATGATGGTAAGCAATAAATGGAGTCCAAGAGTGGTGGTCACCATCCTCATTGCATGTCTAGTCAATGCAGCATGGTGACCCACACTATGGCGGCCTGGTGAGATGCTTTTTCACGCCCCGCTTAAAAGACCCGGGATCGAAGGGGGAAGGAAACACGTGCGCTGGTAGGGAATTCCAGGCTTTCACTGATCGGCACAGGAAAGAAGAGCCAAACCGTTTCGTTCGGGATCGCATACCTTCGACTCGCAAACGGTAACTCCTCAGGCCAGCACGTGTAGTCCTGTAGAGGAAGGGAGAAGGTGGGACCAATTGTAAGAGCTCGTCAGAACACTCCCCGTGATGTAAGCGATAGAGAACTGCCATAGAGGCGACATCTCTTCGCAACTGCAGGGGCTCAAGAGATGTAAATAAAAAAAAAGAAGGGGCTGTAATAAATGTAAATAAAAATAAAATCCAGATCCGGGATAACTATTTGTGGATCACACAAATTTGTGTCGCGTGTGGAAACTGAACCCATGACTTGCGGTTCAGTAGACAGGGTCAGTAACCACTGAACCAACGGGACTATCTCTTTTGATTAATCGAATTTATACTATACAATTACAGGATTAAAGTTCCCGGTAAAATACAATAGGCATGTGACCCTAACCTGCTCGAGCTACTGCCTGTACCCCCTCATTCACCTATGTAAGCAATAGCCCTATCCCACCATTCCTTTCAATGTACTTATCTTTTCTTAACTTATTGATAAAACTCCATCTCTGACCAATATTAACAAATCGATTTTGGTTTAGCTTCTTCAACAAAACATAAAATAAGCATCGTATTCAATAATATATTTCATATATTCAAACAAGCTCTACTATATAACAAGATATAAGCCAATAATTCGTCTATTAAAGCAATAAAGATAGCCACAATATTTTACGGTATTTTTACGTTCATCCTCGCAGTCATAATATTAACATTTCATTTTATGATATCGCACAGGTCCGTTGAAGGTGTTTTTATATTTCTATTTTTAAACGGCTGTATAATGTACTGGGGGAATAAAAATTTGAAGAGTTGTTGATATGCAGAAACCCCTTTACTTTTCATTATATGCAAGCTGCTAATAACTTTCTTCCAATTCTTTAACAAATTGTAATTGTAACTTAAATTTATTAACTGCAAACGGGAAAGAAGTAACACTATACAAGCTGTCTGTACCTTCCATAGTCTATTATTATTCTATTAATGTTATTAGCCTCAAATTTTGCTAAACCCAATTTTCTGAATCGAAAACAGTTTTATATTCGTATTTGAACCTCACCCTTTTACACTGAACATTCTCAAAGGTAGGTCCGACGGAATTTACTCGAAGGAACTCAACCGTCCAACGAGATACTGTGCAAGTTTTAACACGTCTATAAAATGCGGTGGCCCACTTCACGCGATCGGTATAGACCTCGATATGCTCGTAAACATTATACCGAAATAAGCTCACCAATATCAATCAGCTGAAGGTGCGGCTGGCTCTTCGTGGACGAAATAGGAAAACAAGTAAATGGCGATTTGCATGAGTTTTAATAATAGGTATACTAAAAAGTCTTTTTAAATAAATTGTTTTATTGGAAGGGTAATCTAGAATATTGTGTTAAAAAAATAAAGTATAAAATACTACCGCAAGCTATTTTCTTTGTTTCGTCTACTTTTTGTTTTTGTACAAAAAAGACAACAAATGTACAATTTTAGTGAATAGTTTTGAAAACTATAGACTGTCTAATCTAGTATAGTCCAGTATAAGTAATTTTCTTGATACAGTCTGTTGTTTGATTTGCAATTATATATGGAGTAAATGGTATGTATATTTGTGTTTCAGAATACACAACTCACCACACAACATCTATGTACATGTGTAACATATTTTGTGGAATTACAAACCCAACACGGACAATACGCTTAATTGAAGAAGTGGATGCGAAAACAATTACTAACAAACACTTGCCACACTTTGATGATACTTCTGACAATATTATAAAATGGAATATTTATTAAAGAAGGTAGGTTTTTTATATGATGTTGGAGATGTAGGAAGACAGATGAACAGACGGGTCAACTGATGGTAAGTGTCAAGTGACTACCGCCGTCCATGGACACCTACACCTGAGAGTCGTAAGTGCGCTGCCCGCCTTTTAGAGTGATGATGGATGGTGGATTCGTAGAGGGGAAAGAAGAGATGGGGATAGGGAGATGGAAAATGGGGAGGGGGGACAGGGGAGAGGAAAAAGTAGAGGGGGAGTCCGACCTCCGTCTGGAGGTCCCGACCTCACTAATTTCGGGCAAATGCAACGGAAGCGTTGCTTCACAATCGGTTTTCTGTGTGGCCCTGGTATCGCACCGGTCGAGCCGGCCCATTCCTGCCTAAGCATGACGCTACCTCTTACCAATATACGAATAAGTTTACATATCCACATATCCACTTCCAATGAATAAAAGTAATTAGATACACAAATAACATTCGTTCCCATATCTACCTTTAATTTCATTTATAGATTACTTCTACATATATAGATAAGCTACTAGGTAATTTGCAAATTGATTCTAGGTGCCGGCTCTTGGCAGTGTTCCGTATTACGTGAGTACCACTGCGCATTTACATAAATTTACTACATATACATTACATACGTCTACCCGTAACCCGATCTATTAATTGATAACAGAAAAGTATACCGTGTACCGTGGGAGAGCCATGCTTAGGCATGAATGGACCAGCTCGACCGCCTGTATTTACTGAGTGAGTGCAGGTACCGGAGGCCCAAAGCACATATCTCTTCTTTCCCCTTGCCTCATACACCTTTTCTCATCACCCTCAAACGCAGACAGCACACTGACAACCAGCGTCAGGTGGCTTGTCAGGGGACCCGTCTAATAATTTTTCATAAAAAAATAACAACAAGTTTGACTTAATAACTTTAGTCAGTAGGTACAGGACCACTATTCAGGTTAACCGAAAAAAAATAGCTTTTTTGTCGTCAGTTTTCTTTCTTGGACTTAACTATATTATTTATATGTTAGTATTTTCTCATATTATTTCTAGGATTGGTATATAAATTAGTGACATATTATTTAATAGCACTACTTTGTCTATATGTTTTTTTACCATAAGGTGATAGAAATTAATTCTTCTATGAACATAACTCTTTATTAAATAATTCACTGTTTATTAATTTTCTTTTATTATCACTTGTGTTATCAGACATTTTAACATTTCAACTCTGAGTCTTAATCTAATCTAGTTTTATAATCAAACATATTGTTCAATCCCAATCAAAAATCAATCCACTATTATCTATACATATAAAATACACTCGTAATTATGCATGTGAATCGTATATACTTCCTGACAAACGCACACATTCATACTCACTTGTTTATAATATTTTATTACAAATCAAATTAATCATTGAGAAATAACATCCACATCACACGTATAAAAGCATTAAAAATATTCTATCAATAAGGCATATTTTATTTCGACTTAGGAAAATATCGATACCGACGCATCAGCACTACTCAGAGCATGTAGCAATTTCAAATTTGATATTTGGTAAAGATATAACATTGCTTCTGTCTTGGATGTCAAACAGTTTTATTGCATTCTTCAAATGTATTCAATATAGCTTTCCTATGCATTCTCGTCTTTATTTCTCAACTACAAAACTTCATAGCTTATCAATTTTCTTAAATTCAATACGAAAACGTTAAACGTTTTTATTCGAAAATCACAAACATCTTGTTTACTGCCTCAACAAAGTGCAAGATCTGCTACAAAATAATGTGAAATAAGTCAAGCGCACCCTTCGTTAAGATCGAGGCTCATTTTCTCGAAAACCAATACCATAGCAATATCAATAATCAATTGGTGCATTCTTGGCATCGGTTCAAGTCTATTACGGAGGCGATATAAGCGGTGCACACGCAAATGTATTGAGATCCTTTTGTGAGTCTTGCATCTGGCCTCTATTCTGATTTTATTTTTTACGTTCGCATGCGATTGTGTTTGGCAATAAATTGTAACGATGGTGAATGTGAAGACCTCATATTCCTGATAGACTTGTAACTTATGATAGCTCCTAAAATTACTTTATGCTCTGTTTACTGTTTTGTTTCGTTACATCACCACAGTCGACTACAACAACTGATTACCTAATATTTTATAAATATGAGGAGAACATGAATGTATTTAATTCTCTTCATTCATTAAAACTTTGATTATTCTTGTCTCCTGTTTCTCGTCTATCAAGTATGACTCAACTCAATCTTATCCCGCGATGTCTTGAACAACAAAATTTTGTAATTTCCACATAAAATAGACAGTTCATAACCTCAAGCGCATTAGTCACCATGACTCATAACGTTTGTTCGTCATAACTTGATGCAAATTGGAATTCTGGCATCCTTTGTTTTATAATGGAGACAACAAAGCTTAATGTAGTACTCGATTAACAGCCATAATTTACGACACCTTTTGTTGAAACCCTTAATCTATTGTTTTTTTTAATGAATAAAGTACTTATTTCAGTAGTTACTAAAATATCTGAGAATAGTAAATAAGCGTGCGCTTTGAAATCATACCAAAATTAAGGGTTGAAGGCATAGAATACACACATGGTTTTGATGTTTAGTTTTAGTATGAAACAAGTTTATTAGGTTATATAACTATTAAAAATATACAGTTTAATTATCGTTTATATGTCGGGGATACACGATTAGTTTTGGACTCGATTGGATCTTTTGCAAGCGGCGATATGTTAAGGTGCCGTTACGGCGAATTATAAGTCGAATTTTTTGTCCTAACTGAATGATGTCCATATGCATAAGATTACATTTAATATAAAACAATGATAAATATATATTACATACTCGTACTCACGCTTATACTCCCGAAGAGAGGGAGAGAGAGATCTTAACAGAAGCGCATTTAGCGCTTGATATGCATCAGAGTTTTACATTAAGACATACAAACATATCACAATATTCACGCTGTTATCAAAAAAAGTTATTTTGTCCGCTTATTTCTTTTCAGATAATACCACATTAATCACTCTCGTTTATAGCGGAAACGTAATAAAAATCCATGTTACAACTCGAAATTATGCACTCATGAACATTACTTCAGATTGTAGCAATACAATTTTAAACCTCGTCCGATACAAATTAATTTCACATTGTACAGGTAGGGTTTAAAGGTTTACGACATACTGAATCACACCTACGAGGTTGACTAAAACTGGGTAGGAGCCAGTCACCTTGACGGTGGCAATACGGTAGATGATGATAAAAATTTACGTGCAATAAATGGTTTATTCTAACTTAGCTCTCTTTATTTTTATAAACACACTACATAAAAGAGGAGAATGTCTATTTGTTTCTTTGCGTCATTTATTAAACGATTTGAAAAAAAAAAATTATAGGTATGCTTTTTTTTGGTGAGATTTTAATAGACAAATAGAAAATATTAGACCTCTTAGGCAATTAAGGGAAAAATAGTACATGTTACCCAATATCTGTATCATTCGTTAATTATATAATTATATATAATCTGTATCATTCGTTAATTATATAATATAATTTAATATATATATGTATATATATATATAATTTTTATTGTAAAAATTATATATATATATATTAAATATATATATAATAGTTTTTTAAAAATTAATTACATAGACTAGATTAGTTCGTGTCCATGTGGGTTAATTACGTACGTTGATATGTACTTATACCACGATTAATTGCTGAGTAAATATTTTCATGAAGCTTTTGTATCACGTTTTTGTCGGCTTTACTAGTAACTAACTAGCTATGTAGACAAATCTTGCAAGTCGATTACCTTCTTTTTATTATAATAAAGTATAATAGTGCGACCATATCTCTTTCCGCAGCTGTAATAAAATTGACTAAAAATCGGACTGTTATCTAGGAGACACTTATGTCAGTCATTTGGCCAGCAAAAGTTTGTGTATAAGACGACTCTCTTCTTATCAAACATGCTTCTTATAATTGCATAACAGTAAATAATATTACAGTAAGCGAAATTATATGTATTTTGTAATTTTCATGCTCTAAAGTCATTTGATCATTGACCCTGTAATTTTATACAAATTAATAGATTTGAATGTTCTTTAACTGTTAAAGAATAATGAAGTTACCGTCACCACCATTTACATGTTATTTCAATTTTAAATAGACAGGTATTGGGTGAGTCAATAGTTACCTGTGGTGTCGGTGAATTCCGCAAGTGGTTTAGGCGACGTGGTGGGTATTGGTGCACAAAATAATTAATTAAAGACTTAATATATGATTATACACTTATCAATAATATAAAATCGCATAATATTTTTGATGCCAGATATATATATATATATATATATATATCTGGCATCAAAAATATATTATATTGTTAAGATGTATAAGCTCTTAAGGGTTTATGGTTACTACTAGCTGTTGTTCGAGACTTCAATTTTCCAGGCAAAAAATATCTCTGTGCCAAATTTCATCTAGATCCTCTCAACTTTTCTGACGTGAATGAGTAACAATTATCCATTAAATCCTTTGCACTTATAATATTAATAGGATTATCTCACATTTTTCGATTGCCAAAGCGACAACAAATTAACCACATCACTACTTATTTGCAAATATAACTTTAAATGGTGTAATAACCGTTATGGACAATTCAACTGGTTGATTAAGTTTTGACTGCCAATTTTGTTTTTTGGAGGGGGAAAGAGGAGAAGAGAACGACCGCCGGTACCCTCACTCAATCGACTTACGGAGAAGGCATAAAATAATAATAATAACTTCAGACATCTCACCTCACCTCTATCAAGTCTCAAACTAAGCAGAGCCTGCACTATTGTAACCAGTCTGCTGTTAAAAATGTTTACCAGGATATCAATTACATAGATTAATAACAAAATACATAAAATTTTAATTTTTTTGACGGCTCGTGTGGAGTAGTACCACTGCCACACAGAAAACTGGTACACAAACAATGCTTGCATTATATTACCGAGTGAGTTACGGTAGCGGAGTCATAACTCCCCCTTTCCTCTTTCCCTTTCCCTCACCATAAAGGACGGAATTGCACTTATGACTGTTGAGTTGCAGGTGTCCATGGATGCACATTGTCATCTACCACTTTTCCAAACCACACAAACAAAATAATAAAGAGTATATTTTTATTATTATTTTCATTATTTATAAAATACTTCATTTCTTTTTCAGTAATGTTTTTTTTTTTTTTTGTGGTGTCTTTTTTATATTCTGCAGCGTGCTGTAATAGCTCCCAAAGGTTAAAGGAAAGCTATAGAATTTATTCCAATACTTTATCAAGTTTGTAGTGTCGTGTCACGCAGGCCATTCCGATTCTTAATAGGTTTATTCCCCAAAGAGGAGCCACGCACGAATCCATTTTGATATTAGTGATCACACACCCAAATTATTAAGTCATTGCTCACGGGAATGCACTGTTTTTAACATCATTAATTTAGTATTGCATAGTTATATATCAAATTTCATATTAGGCTGTGGTTTTGCTTGACTTCAAATTCTTCATTAAAACACAGAACATTTCAAGAGTACCCACAATGGAATTAAATTTCAAACGGCGGTACTGTAATTGCTAAGGCGTCGGACTTGCTATCAGGTGGTTGCGGATTCGAGCCCCACCCAATGCACAGCCGTTGTAAACCCACCCCTGACATAAGCATTTAGCTTAGCGGGACGGGTAAGCTTAGTACTCTTTAAATAAAGAATGATTAGATTTTGTTTTAAATTTGATATTATCTCATTGTTTCAAACACAACCTTCTGCCTATTTGATATCCTAATAACGCTTACTATTCCCCACTTTCAAAATTATCGGCCACGATTACCCAACAATAGCCTCATTAATCGGGGCAAGTAAATATGTACTTGCCTCGATTCAATATTCACGTAACAATCAAATGTAAATATTAGAAATACATTTAGCAGTAACTATTTAATTGAGTTCGTGGAAAATAAGTACTCCTAACACTACGTAAAATCCTACATGTGTAATCATTATTTACAAGCTTGTACGTTTCTCATTCAATTCACCGGTAAAAACGTTAAGTACTCATTCAAAGTTCATACCCCCTATATTCTTGCAGATTTTATCGTAACCAGACTCAACAACGTCGCATCCCGGATACATAATAATTATAATATTACAGTCAGTTGTGAGATCTTCGTCACCGAGGCCCGGATTGTTCCCGGGATCTGTGCGGACTTTTGTTCGTTCCCAGGGTCCTTTGTCGATGGTTCACAATAAAATTTTATCCCGGAAACCTATTCGCAGTTACCTTTTATTATAATGTTGCAGCAGGCATCCGGGGTACTTTTCAGTCAGGGCTATTGTTGTCCGCATAATGGGCCAACCTTTTTATTCCGCTACAGATTTTTGAATGTACTGCCGGCATTAACGCTTGTATGAAATTCGATCGATTGGACGTCTGGAGTGTTCTTTATTCGAGTTTGAGTGGGTTTTGTTTCAACTGAAGTTCGATTTTCAAATAGATTTTTTTTTTATGATGCCATATCGAAGCGGATTTTATCATTTTTGTGTAAAGACTTTACTATTTTTTTATAATAAAGTTTAGCTGTATTCATTCCTTTAGCTTTCCATCTTAATAACGCGTATGTAAATGACATTCGTCAAATAAAATGACGGACTTACAATTTTAAAATACTATGTGGTTGACACATTATTTGTATAGTACTTCGAATTTACGTCTTTTTCAACCTTTACATTTGCCTTGTCTAGTATCTTTGACCTTGCAATAGTTGCGAGTACTGCTAACGTGTACTAATATACATATGTACATACATTTATGCAGTTCATATGCGTTATTCGTTCCACTATCAAAAACATACATACACACACTCACGTCTGTATCCCTCAAGGGGTAAGCAGAGGCGTAATAAACGCCTACATTTTGCTGATTATAAATTAGTCCCATTTACGTAATAGCTTATTACCGTCATTCGGCAAGTTTGACAGGAAAAGGAGGATAGAATGGGAAGGAAAAGGATATTGCTTAAACAGATGGAACCGGTGTAACGAAAAACATAACATTAAAATATACAAATGGACAGTTTTTAACATTCTTAAATACTACAATATACTTATTGAGTATGTTTTCCGGGTAAAACTAAAAGTGTTACATTCATGGTCGTGCTTTTGCGAAACGTTTAACTATAAAAATTAACGGCTATTATAAATGGTTTACTTTATTTTCACCGTAATATTATTAGCATTTTAATGCTTTCGCGTTCACTTGTTAAAATTTAGTTAATAATAGTAACATCACTCATGAATTTTATTATTTTCAAAGATACAGATTTAATTTAAATTTAAAATACAGTATATATGTGTAACAACAGACTTGAATGTAACTATTGCTTTTTTGTAATTGAGTAGGGTTAACAGACTTCTATAGTGCAACATTGTAAGTAATAACTTGTGTTACGACTTCGGCATGCATACACTTTCTGTCTGACTGAGTCTGAGTCTGACTTTGTAAAATACGTGCATACATATTTAATTAAATAAATAAATATAAAAAAATATAGTGAAAGACTCCAGTCTTATTTCATAAATTTCCCATAAGTACTTAACAACAATTAACTGCATCTCACGTTTCTGAGTTTGTCAAATTACCACATTCAGGGTATGACCTTGTATGATTCAAGATAAAAAGAGTAAAAACATTTTTTATAGGAGTAGAATAGGCATCGAAAACACAACATGGATTTCTGTGATATTCAAATTGGCAATTATTTTCGTAATTTATCAACAATTTTAAATGTTAACATTTATGAAAAATATATCGGTATTTTCTGTTGCAAAATTTTCAATTATTTATTTACCATTATTATACCATTGGGAATATACGAGATTAATGATTGGCTTTCATGTAATGTTGTGGCCGCTGTTATTGCGTGAAGTTCAGTAGCTAACGAGAATTTCTGACTGCGTCCAGATTAATCAAATATATTACATTAATAGACAAAATAACGTTATTGGTTTAAAATTCTTCCTTTCTACTAAAAAACCATCTCTTTGTCACAATTCAACACAAGGGCACAACTATATTTGTAAATTTAAATTGACATATATAAGTAATTCTAAATAGTAACTTAACAGTTATCTTACCTTAGTTACATTGACTCTGCAAATGAAAGGATTTTTTCTTGTGAACAAAGATTGCCTGTAAGTGTTAAAAAAAGGACATATAGCACCATATATCCAGAAAAATAAAACTACAATAACATCTACCGCTCTGATGGGTTATATTATACTTCCTTATACCGAAGTGAAACTAAATTTCATCCCCATACTTTAGTACCCATACCATTCCCAGGAGGCCTATGTAAAAGTCCGTCGGCCCCCTCGGCCCGTCGTCTTTAGTCCGTGTGACGTAATGAATAGAGTTGACGTGCCAAGTTCAGGCGGTATAATGGTTTTATTTTGTTAGTCCCAAATATATATTGGTTACGGCATTGGTAAATAAAAATATATTATAAGCAAAATGTATTTGTGGGTTTTTGTATACAGAAGACCGAATACTTAAGGAAAGTGGAAAGCGGATGAAAAGTCGAAATATATAGAAGATATGATAAAAATGTCAGCCATAAAATCTTTAAAATAAATACCTACGTTTTACAGTCTGTTTTCTTCATATAAAAGTAACATCATAGTCGTTTATAAATAAATATGCGACTGTAATAAGTTGTAATCAAGTCATTACCTTCTTAAAAATCAAATAAATCCTATTACTAGTTTTCATTGGAAGCATACATGCAAAAGCGATCTTTTCTACGTTATAAACTTTTCTTTCCTTCACAGTGTCCGACCCGCCAACTACCACTCGATCAATTAACCCTCTGAAAGCCGCAGTCCGCAGCTAATTTTTATACACAAAAAATCCAATTTCCAACGTTGTTGGGTAAGTGCGGATCTAAACAAAACAGGGGCAACCCGTTGGACGTATCAATCAATTACAGAGGCCGACGCCTCGGGCGATATACGGTGTAGATAGCCTGGCCGCACCCGCACCGACTTACGCTGCTGTCCAAGGTAAAAAGTAAGATTAGTCAGAAAGAAAGAAGAAAAAAAATATTTTTTATGTAAAACAACTCAACTGCCAGTGTGTTTCCAAAGAAACAAAACTAAGAAATAAATATACTTATTTTTTTTTAATTGGTAACATCGTATAATGTAATAATAAATTAAATTAAAAAAAGGTAAACTGATCCTACACGTCATATTCCTGTTTTGTTAATTTATAAATTCTGTAATGAAAAAACACATTGTCTAAAGCTATAAGTTCCGGCTTACTAATTTTACACATAAAACAGTTATATTTATAAAAATAGGTGGATCTTCAGTATATACTGTAATGATAGAGGTAGATCCTCAATATATACTGTGCTGATACGAAGTGGATCCTCAGTATTAACCCTTGTGCTGATTTTCAATAATGCCATTTTAGGTGACTAATAAAAAAAATATACTGTTCTGCTTCGAATTATGATTTAAATTCAAATTGGATGAAAATAAACCAAATACTCCACAGTTCTACAGTAGTATAGAACGGTACTTTCCCTGTATACAATAATCACTACCTTATATTTCAGGTCCCTAACAGAAAATAACAAAGAGAATAAAAGCAATCTCCCCCTTCTAACATAAATCATTCAAAAACGCAATATATAGTAGCACACAGCATACACAATACTGGGATTAGATTGCTAATAGTCGTAACATTTGAGGTAAGTAATTTTATTACTCTTGATACTGATATATGTTAAACACTACTAATAAAATGCTAAGTATTGATGATGAGCAGGGTTGCCCAACTTCTAAAGGACAGATAGGATAAAACTTTCTGGTGACAATTGTGGTATTGCGAGCGCATGTACATATATCTGAGACACGAAAGTCTGATTTAGTGTTCGATCACAATCCGATTAGATTTAAAGGCGGCTTTGTCAGCTTTAAGATAAGAATTTTGAAAATATATCGCTCTTTGTTCTACAATTATGAATACGAATTGTAAGCCTCATGCTAGACTTGACAAAACGTTTATCCCCTAAAAGAGAATAATGCAGGATCAGTTTAAGTTAGAAATAGTGAAGATTTAATTCAAGGTCCCCTCGTAATTAAAAATTAACTGTACGGGACTCTCCTTCTTCACTTAATATGTAGTATTATAATTTTATTCCAAATCAAATACCGCTTTATTACAAACACATAAGATTGCACATCAAATTAGCTATCATAAAATGTTATATCAAAAAAATATTTTAACTTTCGATTACCATTCCATTTAAGGCAGATCTTCCAAACAGTTTAAATTTAAATGTCCAATTATCGCTTATCCTATAACTTGTACCACTACAAGATCTTTTGCTCACAACCCTAATCAATATCCACGCGTTATTTGCCAACATGACGTTTTTATTAAATAAAAGGCCTACGCAATTTGTTCACTACTATTGGATCGTACAACATAAAGAAACCTGACGAATTGACAGACAAACAACACTATTATGTTTGGGTGATAGCAATTTGGTGAGATAAATTTTGTATCAAGGTGACTTAGATAAAACATGTTTTTGTTTTAGCCTCTAATATAGTCAAATAATAATTTACATATTGAAAAAGTTTAACAAAGTTGGTTAAACCTTTGGTTCTGGATTCCAAAATTCGTCGTAAATGACAATTTCAAAGTCAATGACATTTTAATCACTGGCGCATGGCAATATAGAATACAAAAAAAACCTTTACGTATTAATTAACTGCAAGGAAACTTAACTAGACACAGGGCATATTTTGGCGATTATAATGTAGTCACTACATAATAGTATGCACTCCTATTGCCATCTATCATTAACTTTAAGAATTAAATGGAAGTATATTGAAACCGAAAGATGCGGTGGGAAGAAAAGAAAAAGATTTTGCTTATACAGATATAGATATATTTGTGTGGGGTCTGGAGTTTAGATTATAAAAATGATTCAGAAATATCATTTAGTAATCACTACTGAATGACGGCACGGATAGCGCAGTGGTTTAAGTGATTATGGGTCGAGGGTCGATCCAAATGAGGGACAATACTTTGTGCAAACTCCAAATCGTCGCTATGAATTTTGGGTATTCTTTATGTTCGTTATTTGAATGTTTATAAAGGTCCCGTATATAGGAAATAAAATTAGTGCTTGAGATGTCTTAAAAAAAAAGAAAACAAACTACCCCAAGGAATAATAGGTAGGCTATTAATGTTTAATCTTTATAATAAAATCAAGTTAATGTCGAAACGTTCATCAGATTAAAGACAAACCCGGTTTTTATACTCTTTAAATAGGATTGACTGTACAAGCGCACTTAACCTGTCTCAAATAATCCTTCCTACAAATACAAGTGGCAAGGGAAAATACTATATATGTACATTTGCATATTAATTTATTTCGCAATTCCAATTTGCATTTTATTACAGTTTCATATTTAGCCAAATTGCAGGAAACGGGTTTCCCTTGTGTATTCATCACTTATCCATTTTCTCTATTGTCAGCTAAGTTCGCAACTCTCGTCAGAGTCTTTACCGTTCCTCTTTACTTTTGTACTCTTTAATCTTGACTTCCACTTTTTTCATTACAAATGTTGTATAGGTATAATACGTATTTAGAAAAGGAATTTAAAATAATATTCTTTATAAAATCATTTAAATTAGCCTGACTGCAGTAAAAAATAATGATAGTTGTAAAACGTTTTGGTAACGAACTTACATTACAAGAGACATATAAAACATTACAGCTCTTTAATATTCAGACTAAAATCTTCTGGTTAAATAATTTCATCCTTTCGTGTATATAGTTATTTAAATACAGAATTTCTGAGTAATAGTCGCAGTAATTCTAAATTTAAATCAACGTCATTTAAAACTTTTATTTAATACTTAATTACATTACTATAATACTAATTACCAGATTTTTGTTGGTTATTCATACTTTTCGGGATTTAATTCTGTAAATATTTAACTCTAAAAAGTGGACGTGGGCAAAGTGTATTATTGAAGAAAATGTAATAGTTAAAACAAGTTAAGATGTTAATACAGCTGAACGTGAGCTGTGTAAATTTGTGATTATATAGTTTGGTTAAAATTTAATTCAAATAACATACAAAAGCAGATATTAAGATTTTTTTAAATACTTCTAAAGATCTCATATTCTAAGTCCTTGACATGACTATTGTATTCACACCATCTTTAGATATTTAGAACCAGCTTATTTTTTTAAATTTCATCTTCCCGACGTTTGAAAGCTTTCGAGGCGTTTATAAAAGGCTCTGGTCACGTCTGAGGAACGTAGACGTCTGGGCATTAATAACCATTTGCTTTAAATCGTTTATTTTACTTATAGCGTAGAGAAGTACGAGTCACGGCTAAACTGTGTAGATTTTCGCCGACTGTTTGTTAGGTTGGTATTATTCTTCTTAAATCTATAGACTGACTGGCTGATAAGATAATTTAAATTTAAAAATAGAACACACATAATGCGAAAGTTACAACAGTAAGATGGTATCTATTTACAGGGGGATTCAGCACGTCTATATAGATTCACACTGTATTCTACATACAAGAATGATAATTAAGTATGTATTTATATGTAGCAATATCCTTTTCTTCCATTACCTACCTCGGCTTACCACGTTAGTTAGATCAAATTTTAATTTTTCAAAATGAGGGTGATTAATACACCTCTGCCTATAACTTTAGGGTTAAGGCGTTAACAGCGTTCCTAACCTTACATTTATATTAATTAAAGAGGTTTTCGAGAAAAATTGTAATGTAAACCACGTTGCTAGTAGTCTTTACGAAATACAAAGCGACACAACAAGATGCCCAAATACATGTATATATGCAACAGAGACAGCTCGTTTCAAAAATCTTAATTAAAATTATGCGGAGGAAGGTAATTAAAAGTTTTAATTAGCTCTAACAACAAAGTAACTACACCCGATGTATGCCAACAGCTTCCCTCAAAACAAAAAGGTAGCTGAGTTATTATCTTTCCTCTGCCGTTATCTGTTATTATATTTTTACTTACAGAACACGCTTCATTCTGTTTTATATCCTGATTTCTCATTATTTCTTTGTGTACGTATATGTTTGTATTTAATTTGTTACACAAAAAAGACAGGTCTAATATGTTCTAATATGTTTTTAGGTAAAATAATTGACTACAAAGATATACAAAGATAGATAACCGACTCAAATGCGAATATAATTGAAACGTGTACTTTAAAGACCCATTAGTAACGTAACGTAATTCAAGAATTCTTTGATAACCCCTAACCGTTAAAGAGGTGTATTTAAACGTGAAAGAGCCATGCTTTGGCACGTATCGGCCAGCTCGACCGAAGTATTACCACGGCCTTACAGAAAACCGGCTGATAAATAATGCTTGCAATATGTGACCTAGTGAGTTACTCGTAAGTTACTGGAGGCCCAACCCCCTTTCCCCTCCTCTCTTTCCCCTCTTCCCCTCTCCCTTCCTTTCTTTATACTTCTCCCTTTCACTTTAATCTGAAGTGACATATCTATATCCATTATAAATAAAAGATTTATATAAATAATATGTAAATGTTTTAACGTCATTAACTACAATAGAATTGACGTCACTGTACATTCATAGTAGATTTTTACTACGTTTAATATTAATCGGTGTTAGTAGTAAGTTTTTATGTAATGTAACTAGGAGTTCTAGTTACATTACATAAAAACTTTATCTAGCTGTAAATTAATTTAGTCAGTATATCACGGTGACGTTACAGAACCATTCTTACCCACGTAGGTATGGGCCGCCTCGAACGTAATTTTACTAGGACCTTCCCAAAATCATTTGGTAAGTAACGCTTGCGGTGTGTTTCAAGGAGTGAGTGATGTTACCAAAGGCCAAGCCTCCTTTATCCTCCTCCCCTTCTATACCTTATATATACCTGTATATATGTATATAAAGATTTACAGAACAATTTACTTTAAACGTATTATACTAATGTATTCGCTAAAGAAGCAACTATTAAACACATATCCTATAACTTCGTACCACCGCTCCCTGGTTTTCTCTACAAATACAGAAATAAATATTTAATATATAGGTATATTAATAAAGACGGTATTGCCATACTGGTATTTCAATGTAAAGAATGAGGGCGCATACCGAGATCACGCCATAACGATGCGACGCCATATTAATAATTTCTATGCTCAGAATACTTATAGGATATTGACTTACTATTATGCTGGCTACTACTGGTTTTGTCAGGATTAAATTGCCCATACGTGAAGGTGCAATGTATGGATTGACTTTAAGTCTAGACTGTAAGAGTTTGATCCCAAACTTCGTGAATAGAGTTAACGAAATTATTTTCATAGAATATATACTTCCTTTGTAACTTTAACTTTGTAATTTAAATTCAATTCAACACCACATCTTCCTTAGTATAAACAATATTTTAAAACTTGTCTCGCCTATACGGTAACCTCACGGTGCAGAGGAGTTTAGCTCAACTTGAATTCAAGAAGAATTCGTACTGTAGCCTCAGTTCTGCTTTTACTACTTTTACTGGTTACCTCAATCATTTTCTTCAAGCTAGTATTTTTTTAAGACGTAAAAAAGAAGAATGCTAGCCCTTGCCCATCGTCGCCACAGCCGCAACGTCAATCACTTCATTCATACTTAGACTGATAATAATCACACTGGTTGGTTCTAACAGATAACATAATAGCAATGACATGGAACATGTATCAAATTGCAATTAAGCCCTAAAATCATCTGCAATAGTTAATAAGTTGGTGGAGCTAGATTTTCTATACAACAAACTATATGATGACCCGCTCGGACTTAGGAGACAGTAGGAGACTCACTTAGTAATATTGTAAAAATGTATTTTTATATATACTTCTTATAAATACTTCAGTCATATAGTTCATAATTCGTCCGCAATAATTATGCCGTCACCAACCTTTTTCAGTTTATTTTGTATTTAATGTGATTAAATTGCACATACATAAAAGTGTAAACAACGTGTTTTAACCAAACATTTTATTTGGAGAGCCGTACCCGCCTACCAAAATTGCAATTAAAGCCAAAGGAACACAGTCTTAGAGAAGCAATGTACCGTGATCTGGAGCATGTAAACGTATTATCGAGTCGTTTGTGAAAAGCGACAGCGGACTTATTTTAATACTTTTGATAAATAAACTTTATGTACAGGAATTTATAACAGATAATTAGATCCGAGAAGGGAAAAGTTTATAAACAAGAATGGGATTAGTTAACTTTGACCCATTGGTCTGATATGTTTGAACATAATGTGTTCATAAAAAATCAAAACAAAAATACTATAAAATTACATAAATATACGATCAAGCTTGTGTCAACGAAACAAACACAGCCATATTAAATGTCCACATTTTATTGACTAACATTTGTGTGATATACGTAACATTAGGAAGTCTATTGCAGACAACCGGGCACTGTACGAATAAAATGCTAAAATGTGGAATTTAATGAAGGAGAAAAGAAGCCAAAAAGGGAAATCACGGAGCGATTGAAATTGTAAACAATAGCTGGAGTGGGTCAGGGTTGTATAATATGTACATATATAAAATAAACACAATCTTGGATTTTGCTATATCGAACTCCACTAGAGCTTATGGTAATAGCGAATTAAAGTAATCACTGACAATAATAGTAGTTTTTAGCAGGCAATCAAGGCTTTAAGTAATTATCGTCTCTATCAAATATACAATTGTTATTTCATTTAAACATTGTAAAATGGAAACTACTATTTTATTTTTGTTTCAAAATTGTAATGTAACGTATGAAAAAGTCATTGAAAAATTGAAATTCGTGAGAAAGTTGCATTTGACTGGGTACAACGGGTAGTTTAAAAAATCATGAGTTGATAAGTAGCGGTATTCGCTTAAAAAGGCCGTAAAAGTTCCATAAAAGTAGAACGTTTAATTTTCAAACGGTTAACCATAATTATATATGACTGTTAACCGTGGTGCTATTAAACCAATTACTTTTATTACATTGATAACTGCATACGATACAAAACTGTTAGTGTTTAATATTATTCTGGTTTGAAAACTATAAAAGACAATCTCGCGGCATTACTGGATATTATTTGGAGTACCTTGTGTAACTCTATAGTGATTACATGACTATAAACTAGTAATATGTTGAAATATTATACACCGTGGTTATAACTTTCTTTATTCTTTCACAATACATTTTCAACAATTATATAAGTATGTATATAATAAACCGCAAAACATGTTCGGCTTGAACTTAAAATAGGGAGTACCTGAGCTATAATACCAGCAACCTTCTAATTACACAATTTTAAATTTCGAAATACATACATATCTGCAAATTATCTTAAATTAATTAAGAAAGATTTCTAACGTGGGAAAGTCATGCTTCGTCACGTACGGCTCAACCGGAGTATTAAATGATATATAGACTGAGTAAGTAAGGTTACCGGAGGCCCAACCCCCTTTCCCTTCTCCTCTTTTCCCTCCTCACTTTCCTTTCCCCTCTTTCCCCTCCTCCCTTTCCCCTTCCCTAAAAGGCGGACAGCACTCTTGTGACTCTTGAGTTGCAAGTGTTCATGGACGGCGGTAGTGACTTACCATCAGGTGACCCATCTGCTCGTTTGTCCCCCTATACTATAAAAAAAAAGTATAGAAAACAATAAATAGTTACATCATAAACTAATAACGTAGGTTAAATAAAACTGTATACTGACACAATGGACTCTGTCTGATATCATTCATTATTATTATATTATTATTATTAAGTGCATTATTACAAATACATTACTATTTAAAATTAGAACCTTCACAGAAAAGGGTGTGTGTGTAACTTAATAGTTTTTGGTCTTGACTGTACCAGCATAGTAGGTACACATATAGAATGTGTTACATAATGGAGATGTTATCATAATTTACTTATTCCTTTTTTAATATCAAAGCTTTGGATGGAACTTCAAACAATATTTTTCAGCAAATAGTAGAATTAAACATTCATTAATGCCAATGAAAATGATTACGGGGGTCACTTGTTCTGCATTGATTTTTTATCTACAAACATCCAGTTAGTAGCTATCTAATAATTAATCTGCTGAGGCTATTTTTAATTTCCATTAAAGTGTCAAGAAACTTATCGCTTACCAAGCCACTGCCAAGCTACGGTTAACATGTGTCGTTTACATAACGTGCACATTGCTTACCCTTTAAATACTTTTGTGGAACTAATCCTTTTTATTTATACCTTTTTTAAAAAATTCGTTATAGCACACATACACTCACACCTTTATTCCTGAAGGCAGAGACATTTTGTAGATTATATTTAAGTCTCATTTACGTAATAGGAGCAGGCCTATTGCCGTCATCCTGCCTTCCCTCTTATTTATGGGTATTAGATTAGAAAATTCGGAGTAAGTTGACAGGAAAGGGAGAATAGAAAGAGATTGAAATTAATATTGCTTAAATAGATGGATTGGGGAGTATAAGAAATAGCTCAAGCATGTCATGGTCGCATATCTACCTGTAACGAACTGGCTGGTGCCGGGAAGTTCGAGCCCTAATTAAAGCATATCGCTAAAACCAGCGAAACAAAATAGGTCATTCTGCAATTTAGTCAACCTTTGAAGGAAATGCCGTTCAAATGGTTTCAGCAACCTTTTTGTGTTTTAAACGTGATAGTAAAGGATCTTTTGGTGTCGATTTGTGTAATGGTAAAGTCACGTGACTAAAAACTTTCCCTTATCGAAAATTATAATATCTCCTATATAGAAGTTAATAGAATTTAAAAAAATTATAAACTTTATTTATATAAATATAAACTTTTTTAGGTATACAAATATAACGCTTGAATTTTATGTATGGACCATGCTCCAAAATAGCATGGTTATAATAATATCTAAATACCTTGTGGCGTATACATCGCTGTATACGATATTCAATAGGCAGGCATTGTGCGGAAGACATATTCAGTAGGTACGTAGTTTAAGTTTTGAAGTACCATTTGTGGAATATTTAGTGCATTTTGAAATGGGAGTAGGATCACTGTTTATTATACCAAGATAACTGCTGAGATTGATTGATTACATGACAACTCATGTCACAATATTAGTCACCAGTAATTTAGTGCTCGACCGCTCTAATACTAAGGCCTCACAGAAAACCGATTGAAAAGCAATGTTTGAATTGTGTTTCACTTAGTGATTGGATTGGATTGGATTGGAGGACCATCTGCGCTTTCCTTCACTTGCGGCTCTTGAGTTTCAATTCAAGTCACTCACCATCATGAGATCTGTCTGCTCGTTTTGCCCTATACCTATCTCATAAAAAATAAGACTAGTAAATAACTCTTATCAGGATGTAGTCTTGATGCTTATGTCTATATTTTCAAAGTAACGATCACGGTAATGTATACACGGGAACCATTTTATTTTAACTAAACTAAGCGTCTCTGCTACTGAGACCATGACTCGGCTAGGAATACTACGCCTGTGTAGATTGGCCACTAGGGGAATTTAGTTTCGATCGTTTAGACATATTGTTTTTTAAGTTAATTTATTATCCCACACAGTTCATCTGGAGTGTAAGTATAATTAAAAAAAATTGTTAGGGTAATACACAGTCCACGTTGGTTAACGTTGGACAAACATGTATATAATACACACAGTATGTTTATATATGATATACATACAATACACTAGTCTCGCATTAGATTGGGTTCGATAGTACTTATATAAAGTAACCCTTCCTCCTTCTTTTAATCAAATGAAACAAATCAGGGAAAAAATAATATCTACAAATATTTATCTGGCCTGTTGTTTTAGTGGTTAGTGACCCTGCCTGTTAAGCTGGAGGTCGTGGGTTCGGTTTCCACACAGGACACGGTTTTCTGTGATCTTGTGTGAAACGGAGTTGTGTGTCATCAAACATTCGGAGTCTGAGTGTTCTTTGTATATTTGTAAGTCCCTCGCGATTTAGTAATAACTACTAGAGCGGGAGTTGTACAAACTAAAACATCTGAGGTCATTACAACAATTGAACTTTAGTTTCATTCTAATAATATAGATTCTGGCGTTTATTATATTCCATCATTACTTGTAATAAAAGTAATAAAAAAAAAACAAAATGCATGACATTCTTTTCAAACCTCAATATAATTAATGTTATAATATACGAATTAATTAATGTAAGTATTTGTGTAATAGATTATAATGAAACAATGTAACTAATTTGTAAAAAAAATTATAAAAAAATGAAATAGTGTAAGATATTGCATGCCGACATGGCTGAACATGGCTGATCAACATTTTGTAAACACTATCTGAATAATGTACCCGTGTTTTGCAATAAAGAATTTGAATTGAATTGAATTGAATAATAATTAAAAATTAATATTTTAGCACAACTAACTATGTACTACTACCTCATAGTAATTCCGACGCGTGTTTGAGACTTGCCCCAAGACATTAAATATAACGACGTTCTTACCCTTTTAGTGAGCACAGTTGTGTATACTAGTGTGATGTAGTGTAAGGGTAGTCGACTACCTATCCTGTCCCATGGGCATCGTGAGTTGGGACAAAAGGACGGAGAAAATAGAAAGTCCTATTAAAATAGGTGTCCAGTACTCTATATGAGTGTAAGGTCCCAAGAGAACAGTTTGTTATGATCTTTTGTACTTTATACAGGTTCGCAAAACATGCTACATATATATTCTGTATTATTACCGTATGACGTATTTATTATTGATGTCATAAAACGATCTCTAAGTAAGTTCATTGGTTTCGCGTCAGCGGTTTCAAGTATGTAAACTGTTAAAATCAACATTGCAAAGAACAAATGTCATTTAGTAATATCCCTAAACAAATTGTATTAAAAATAATTTATATTAGTTAACAACAGTACTTAACAGAAAGACATTTGCTTATTTAATTCGGCTATTGTGATTTTTAGATTTAGTTTTAATTTAAAAACTGATGTAATTAGTTAAAGGTAAAAAAGGGAGTATAGGATTATCAGATCGTGTTGATCTAATCTATCCAATGAAGCTTTCAGGGTACTTATGATCAGTCAAACCACGATTAATATTTTAGTGCGAAACAATAATAAATCCTATACTTAGCAATCTAACTAAAAGTGCCAGGTACTTATGATCGCCTCGTGACTTTATTTAGCGAGTATTCTAGTATAGGAAGGTTTTTTCAATTGGTCTTAATTAAAAGAAAACAAACGTACGTGGTCTAGCTTCGAGAATGCGACTGTGAGCGAGGAACCGTCAAGTTGAGTTACAAGCGCCAGCGATTTATGTGAAACTAGTTTATGCCGGCGATTCTGCATACGGCATAACCGGCGATTCTGCATATAACGAGAACTATGGCTAGTATGACTCTGTAAGTACATACATATGTATATACAAAAAATATTGATCACCCATACAAATTTTATCCTATTGATAGCAAACCTTCAAGTTTTGCTATCGCAGCAATAAGCAGCCTATGTCTTTCTCTAAGATGTTGTTATTTCTATATCAAATTTCTCTGTTTGAATTAGCGGAGCAGCCTTGTAAGCATAACAAACAGACATACTGACTTTTTTTCTTACTTTCTCTTATATATGTGTATATATTGTAAGGAGTAAAGGATATGTGTGAATTGCGTCAAAGGTGGTTTGTGTCAAACTTCACGTCGTTTTGTTTAGATGCGGCTGGGCTCGTCACTTTTGCTCGAGACCTCACCGCGGAAGGACGGGTGCATCACCATACACGTATCGTATTCCTACCCTTTCCTCTTGAATTTATAGATTGTGTAAAGAGCTAAATACTAGAAGTTAATATTTTTATCAGTGTTCTAAGTAAATTAATTTTTGTTTAATTAAATTACTTGTTTTTGTTTATAATATAGATATTTATTTAAATTAAGTTATCACTATATATCAGTGCTTTGCACAATATTCAATTTCATATTCTATTACACATATTCACACAAAATGTAATCGCTACGCTTGTAACTTAATCACTATTTATCTGATTTTCATGTGTTTTTTAGACTATGCTATTTACTTTCATCTTGTACTGTGTCTGGATTAAAACGTTTGCTTGCGCAGTACTTAAGAATTTTTTTTTTATTAAGAAACGTTGAAATAAGAAAAGTGGCTTTCTAGTGTAAATAGGTAATCTTAAGATGAGCTTACAATAAATGTGTTATTATTATTGAACATATAAGACCAGAAACAGATAAATATTGTTTATTTTCGTTGATGTAGAAAAGGTTTCTGTTCGAATTAGGGCTGTCAAATTCAAAACTTGATGATATCAAACATCATCGAATCTTGAAAAGGTTATGTCAAACTTACCTAAAACCAGTACCTAGGCTTATAGATCCTTATATGCCCTGTTTAGTTATTTTGGTCCTACTCAGCATAGCTACAATACAATGTTTTATTAGTAGTTTTGATTTTTATTGTTCAAAGAAAAAATTTTAATCTTTTTAAATCTTTCAGTTCCCTAAAGAGTTAGTTAGTATAAAGAGGGAATTTAAATAGATTTCAATGACTTGATGACCTCAGTTTTATATTACATTAAAATATGCAATGTTCACTGCAATTGTCGTGATTTATAAATATAATATTGTACCACAATAATTCATAATGAGTGATTGCGTAGAAGCACATAAAGTATTTATAAATATAACAAGAAATGGGTTACTCTTAGTTCCAGCGGTCGTTGACCGAGACTCCATTAAGCGAACATTTCCTCGACTTTTATGACTTACATAGCTAAAGATAAGCAGATTTCACGAAGCATTTTGTTTTAAAAGGTAATGTGAGCTATTGCGCATTGTAAATATTTGAGAGGTAGCTCAGCAACGGCTTTTCTTTGTTTTTAAAAACATTTCTTCTACAGGGAATAAACCTATACATACTCTCATGCCTGTATCCCCGGAAGAATAGGCTGAAGAATAGGGTTATTATAATTTAGGCCTTTTTATGTTATATGCCAATAGGTTTGCCCCTAAGCCTAATAGCGTCATCCGCGCACTTTTGGGAAAACTTTAGCAGGAAAGAGAGGACAGGAAATGAAAGAACGTAATATTGCTTATGTAGATGGATTGGGGAGTATAAGCAATAGCTCGAGCAAGTCAGTACAGTGGTATAAATCGAACAGGCTGATGATGGGAACTCCAAGCCTTCTAACTAAATCTATACTAATATAAGAAAGCTAAAATAGTTTTTGTGTGTTTGTTTAAACTGGCTGTTTCTGTATGTAAAAAAAACGCTTGTTAAAAATATCTTGTAGAGTATAGGGCTACCCCAACTCTGCCCGGTTTTGTCGTAAAAGGCGACTAACTAATCGGACTGTTATTTATCTGATAGTATGTATAAATAGTCATACAGGGCCTTCACTGACAGAAATAGGCTTGCCCCCTATTATGTTAGTGGGACCAAATGTTAGTTGGCAAAATGTTGATGTTTGATATACCTCTGCGTGCTCATCGTATGTATTATGTATGTTACATAGCATGTTAACTATAAAACATCGCGGTACGTTTTAAGGCAGGATGTAAGGGATTGGCTAGTAGGGAATAAACTAGCGTTAGTTTTTTAGATTTCTGAGGTTTTGAAGTATTGGGAATGAGCAACACGAGAAACACGATATTATACTTTATCACGCAGGCGTACTGCACGTTGATCAATCTCCTAAGCAATCAATTTAGTCTCTTTATTTACGATATATGTATTGTTAATTATATATGCTATGCTATATGATATACTGATATACCTACGTTATGGAAAATTTTCCTTCTATGACAAAAACATTTGCTTTCTACGGTTTTTTTATGGTATAGGGAACAAACGAGCAGACGGGTCACCTCTCGGGAAGTGACTTTCTCCGCCCATGACCATTTGCAGCTCGAGAGGCATAAGAGTGCTGTCTGCCTTATAGGATAGGGGAAGTGGAGGAGGGGAAGGGAAAAGAAGGAGGGAAATTGGGTTAGGCCTCCGGTAACCTTACTCACTCGGTCACACAATGCAAGCATTGTTTAACAGCCGGTTTTCTGTGAGGTGTGGTAATACTCCGGTCGAGCCGGCCCATACGTGCCGAAGCATGGCTTTCCCACTTTAGTTTTTTATTCCTGTAATCTACTTAAGTAAATTACAAAACCAGCTACCTTGCTTCACAGGGACCACGGCAAAGTGCAGTTGTCCACAAATATGATTATTAACGTCAAGTTTTAAAATTATAATGTACTTTAGTAACCTTCTGTTGAAGAAAACCTGTACTGATAATATACTTAGTTTATATTATTACATATTTATTTTCATAGCAATAACGTATATACTTAAAGAATACTAAATGGAATTCCACTTCATAACTCGTAAACTGTGAGGCCTATGCTTTAACCCATGTCGATGACGTCAATTCTTTGGCAATGCGTGCATATTACAAATCCTTACTAAAATCTTAAATGGAATAAGCCGTTATACAGAAATAAACCCACGCACCTAGCATAGGTGCACCAATAATGATGTATGCCAAGCCACGTGCGATGTAACAAACAACGGTAACAGTTACTCTGTGTAATGCTGGCGGATCGTCAGTAATGCGCGCAAAGCCGCCTGCCGATAGCCACTATTTCTATTTTAATCACGGGCCATGGAGTACAGTCATAAATAATCCGTGGGTTCAATCGACTGTACTGGTAGGGTTAAAAATAGAAAGTATTGCCCGTTTGTTTAGATGAGTTCGAGGGATTTTTGATATCGTTTTTGTGCTTTGTTTTAGCTTTGTATTTGGTGTCGATACCGTGAGATTTTAACGTCGACGAGTAATTTCAATTCTCGAATCGGCTCCGACCCTACATTTTAAAGATGTTGAAGTTCCTGGTTTGAGTCGTTAGTTATAATAATGAATTTTAATGTTGATTTTATTTTTTGATTTATATATTCATATGTAACAATTTTCGTAGGTCTATATAATTTAACACTATCTGACATTTCAATATCCTGTAGCCCCAAAGCTCTAACATTGTTATTATATGCATACTTATAAAAGGGTTGCGCCCCCTTGTGTGGTACTGAATTCAGAACAATGACAGGCAGAGTTAAACTTGTATTGTTTAAATTTGAATTATATTCCTCAATTGTGTAGCACTTATGAAGGTCAGCACTTCAATTTAAAGTCACAGTATTTACTTAACACTCCATTCTAATTTATTTGTCAATTTGCTACACAATCATTATCTATTTTTTTTACGTGTGGATCCCCGCTACCCCCGCTATCCCGGGCCGTTATCCCACCGGGGTTGTCGGTGTGACGGTGTGTCGGAATTGAACCGACTAAAACCACACGGTGCGCCATACTGTGCCTGAAGTAGGAGGGATCCGGGAACGGCTTAAGTGCATCATCCGAATCCCTCCTAGCACCTGCCCGCAAAAGCGCGAGCGGAGCGTAGGAGCGTATGATGGCCGGTAGCGTAAGCTCCTCTCCGATGACTGCAGTGCGGGCCCGACGCTGCGCTTCACAAGCGGGACAAGCCGCAAGCGTGTGACTCAATCATTGCTTACCTTAACAGAGGGTTGACAACAATCACTGTTACAATGGACATGCCACTCTTCATCTAATAATTACCCACTACTTATATCACTTCAGCATCTGATGCCTTCACTAAAGGCGGAATGCATACTAATGATTTAGGAGGGATACAAAATCACGTCTTGGAACGAAGTCGTCAACAAGTGAAATATAAAACCCGACTAAATTATTGACATCCTTTCTCTTTTACTTTTACTAATCTAGAAATGTTATACTCACACTATTAAGACGACTTGAAACATACCTCACATGTCAAAATCTTTCAACCGTCTAGACTCTGAGCCGTCAAAAAGAAATATCAGACAAACACACATATATTATACACTTGAAATAATGTATTACATACATTGTTTTAATATCGGTAGTACTTGTTTTCAGTAAATAAGTTTTTTTTTTCTTTTAATTGAATAGAGAGCATGCCTAAAAAGGTACCATCTAAAATAAATGTACTTTTTTTTCTGCCGTATAATACATTTTATTATAATGTCAGGAAGTTTGTTACGGATTTGGGCTTACACTGGTAATGGTAATAGACATCTCAGTGAAAAATGTTACTCATCTTCTGGGCAATGTTCCAGTATTTGGGCTGGTTCGTAGAATTTAATAACACTGCCCAATTTAGGTACAATGTCTGACTCATGATGAGGGTAATGTCATAGGCACTTTTTTCTTTTTTTATCAACTTTAAAAACAAAATTTCTACTCAAAAAAATTTGCCTTCAGGCGCTTAGCCACCAACTTAAGAAGATAATATGTGAATGAAGATATGATATATTTGTATTAGATTAGAATGTAAGTAATACTTATGTATTTAGCCGTAGTCATTTTGACGCAACCGCGAGATGTTTTCTCCTTAAAAAAATAAAAATCAAACTTCCGTTTTTTTTATTTAAGCTGTACATCTGAAAACCCAAGTGTATTTTTAGAATTAAATAATGAGTGTATCATTCTGTTAGTGTCTTGTTTAGTTGTGCTGGAATAAACGTACATACTATATTTTCTCTTTTTTTTCTATATTACCTGTAAAGACAGATATATTCAGCTAACCTGATCAGACATTCCAAATATATATTTTTAAGGTAGTAGAGCCACGCTGACTTCAGCAGGAATGGGCCGGCTCGACCGGGGCAGTACTACCCTCTCACAGAAAACCAGCCTAAAGCGACAACATTCGTGCTGTCGTCTTTCGCTGGTGAATGAGTGCGCCGGAGGCCAAATGATGCAGGGGTGACAGTTATCGTGGTATGTGTGTGAGCAGTGGAGTGCTCGTAGAATCATTGTGCGGTTGGCGTGGATCGAACCGTCGGCCAGGGAGACCCGTAGAAACGGTGGTGCCGCTGGCCACCCGCGGCATAGAGAGGGGCCCAACCACGGCTAACCACCCTGGGAGGCTGCCCCGTCAGGTCGCGCATAATCCACGGAGTGGCTCGTCGTGCCGGTTGGTGACCGGACGGTGGGACCCGGCGTCCATTTCCGGGAGGGTACGGGGGCCCTTCCGTCCGGCGGTTCGGTCTCCGCCATGCCTCACCGTTACATGATGACACAGTATTTTCAGTCTCAGTTTACACAGTCACGATGACTGTCATGCCTTCTACGCCCCCTTTCCCAACTCGTATCATGGCAGTACAAAGAAAGAAAAATGGTCTAACAGCGGCATCCTCCTCTCCCACCAACCCGCTTTTTGAGGTGGAGTTCACTAACATACGTGGACTCCATGCAAACCTCAGCGCCGTACACCAGCACCTTGAGACGGCTCGGCCGGCCATGCATTTTCTTACGGAGACACAAATACGCCGCCCTGCCGACACGGCATATCTCTACTATCCCGGCTACGTGCTAGAGGAGTGCTTCCTCGCGAGGGCTGGGGTATGTCTTTTCGTCAGGGCGGATGTTTGTTGTCGCCGTCTGCACTGCCTAGAAGACGCATCCTTCTCCATCCTTTGGCTTCACGTGGATTTTGGCTCTATGAGCCGGATCTACGTTTGCCTTTATCGGTCCCATTCCGGAGACTCCGAGACAACTCGACTCTTTGACTACATGAGTCACGCAACGGACAAAGCGCAGGAGCAGTTCCCGACCGCCGAACTGGTGTTTTTGGGAGACTTTAATGCCCACCATGACTTCTGGCTGGGATCTTCTGGTAGAACTGCCCACGCATTCGCTGTCACGCATGACCTTACCCAACTGGTACTCCAGCCCACCAGGATACCAGACATATCGGGTCAAGCGCCCTCTTTGCTAGACCTTCTGCGGACGAGTCACCCAGCGCAGTACAGAGTAACGGTTCACGCCCCTCTGGGATCCTCCGACCACTGCCTGGTGTCCACCTCGGTACCTCTTGTTGCCCCACCACGGCCTGTGGTAACAAGGCGACGGTTATGGCACTACTCGTCAGCAGACTGGGATGGAATGCGGGATTATTTTGCATCCATCCCGTGGGCTCAACGCTGCTTTAAAAACAGGGATCTGTCGCAAAGTGCGTCTGCCGTGGCTGACGAAATCACTGTCGGTATGGAGTACTATATCCCCTACAGTGAAGTCGCCAGCACAAAGACCCGTCCCTGGTTCAATCGCGAGTGCACCCGTGCTGTCGCTCAAAAGCAGTCAGCCTACCGCGCATGGATCAGGGCCCGCGCTCATTGTGACCCAGACGTTGATCACCTAAAAGCAGCGTTTAACAAAGCCACTAAGGAATGCAAGAGGGCTTACATCAGAGCTGATGCCCAGCGCATTGCACGGTTTGGTCAAGAACTCGCCGCATACCCTACGGGTAGCCGTAAGTTTTGGCGAATGGCCAAAGCCGTGCAGTCCAACTACTGCCAGCCTTCGCTGCCACCGCTTCGGTCACTCGATGTTCGGAAAGCCAGTGGACCCGACGGTATTCCGGCGGTGGTTCTTAAAAACTGTGCACCAGAGTTGTCTCCTGTACTGACGCGCCTGAATCGCCTGTCCTATTCCTCGGGAATTGTTCCGGAGGCCAGGAGAGAGGTGAACGTCCAACCCATTCCCAATAAAGGCGACCGCTCCGATCCAGCTAATTACCGTCCTATAGCCGTCACCTCCATACTCTGTAAGGTGCTCGAGCGGATAATCAACACCCAATTAATCCGCCACCTAGAGGATCACTTCTTTGTTAAATGATCGGCAATATGGTTTTAGGCCGAACCGATCCACGGGTGATCTTCTAGCGTACGTCACACACCTTTGGGGTGAGGCTATGGATAGGCATGGGGAGTCCTTGGCCATCAGCCTAGGTCTTGAGCCGCATCTCTCAATGGGGTTGTGAGAATCTGGTCGAGTTCAAGAAAACACAGGCGTGCGCGTTTTCAAACAAAAAGTCTCCATTCCTTCCCCTTCCTACTCTTCAGAACACTCAACTGCCACTACAGGATAGGCTCAGTATACTGGGTATGGACATCTGTCGGGATCTCAATCCGCGTGATTACATCGAGAGCGTCACTAAGGCGGCCTCGCGGAAGCTCGGTGTATTAAACAAGGTGAGACGGTTCTTCTCGCCCGAGCATTTGTGTCTTTTATATAAGACCCAGGTTCGCTCCTGCGTGGAGTACTGCTCTCATCTTTGGGATGGCTATGCGCAGTATCTGCTTGACGCTCTCGATCGGTTGCAGCGACCCGCAGTCCGTATTATAGACTGTCCTGAGGTCACCCAGTCTGTTGAGCCCCTGCAGTTGCGAAGAGATGTCGCCTCTATGGCAGTTCTCTATCGCCTACATCACGGGGAGTGTTCTGACGAGCTCTTCCAATTGGTCCCACCTTCTCCCTTCCTCTAGAGGACTACACGTGCTGGCCTGAGGAGTCACCGTTTGCGAGTCGAAGATATGCGATCCCGAACGAAACGGTTTGGCTCTTCTTTCCTGTGCCGATCAGTGAAAGCCTGGAATTCCCTACCAGCACGTGTTTCCTTCCCCATTTGATTTCGGGTCTTTTAAGCGGGGCGTGAAAAAGCATCTCACCAGGCCGCCATAGTGTAGGTCACCATGCTGCATTGACTAGACATGCAGTGAGGATGGTGACCACCACTCTTGGACTCCATTTATTGCTTACCATCAGGCAAAGTGGAGTCATTATGGTAGGCTTACAAATAAAAAAAAAATATATACATATATAAAAGTCATGTTAATTTAAATCTAAATATATAGTAAAAACTGTTGTGCTCATTTTACACATGAAAATATTTTGAAAACATCATAATACTTTACAGCAAATCTTAACCATTATGCAACCACGTCGCTGACAATTACACACCTTTATATATAAAAGATACATACCACTACTAGTTACTGTGTATGTAGGTGTCTATTACAACTACTACCATATAATACTCCTTGTTTTCGTCAGGAGTTCAAAAAGTTCTTGATACCGTTGATTTCCATTAGATATTAAACAAAATGTAAATGTTTCACCAGTCTATATTTAAATCGAGTATGAAAGCAATTACTAGCCTGATTGGAAAGTATCCTCCCTTCCAATAATAAGCTCACTTTAATTTTCAACCATCATCATACACTGATTATCAGATTTGTGCCACAGATAGTACAATATCGCCTGATAATTGGACAAACAAGTTTGTTTTTAATTTAAAATGTATAATGGTAAGTATTAATACGGAACATTCTTGATAGTTGCGATTTGTGGTAGAAAAGATGTCGTGCAGGGATCTTCTATGTCATGTATAAGTATGTCGATATTTTGTTTACTGTTGAAAAGTGAATTTCACCGCTTTAAATTATAATGTAAGAAAAATGTTAGGAAGACAGGGTTAAGTTAAACTGTGACCACAAGAAGTGCTAGAAATTACTAGATCATATATTAAAAAAAAGGTTTCTGTAACGTGTCCAAAATAAACGAAAAATAAGGAACTTAAACATATATGGACTGTCGACCTGAGGCAGGTGGCTAGGAAGGACCAAATGCGGAAGGCAGTGAACCTGGGTGCTGGGGAGCACGTTGGGAGTGGCCTATATCCAGAAGTGAACTGCAAAAGGTGAAGTGACTTCTAAATTCGTGATAAATTAAAATCGTATCAGAGGGCCAACTTCCCCAAGTTTTACTTCCCCAAAAGGAATTTTCCTCTAGTAAATAGTGATATTGAAAGATACCCAAGTAACCATAGCCTATTTGAAGAGTTTTTTCGATCCCATTACCAGATCCCAACCTGATAGCAACGGGACTGACTAGAAATTATTCCATCGCACCATCTCAAATTTGAAAAATTAAAAAAAATATTTACTTATTAAACCAACACTAAAGTCGGACATATGGCTCGCTTTTTCTAAAACATAAACGATGAACCTGTTATGTATCTGCCTATAGTACTAAGTAATCTTAAAGCTAACACTGAACAAATATATGTTTTAAAATACATAATATTCTGCTTTACGCATGTACTCCTACCTAAAAGGCCCGGCAACGCACTTGTGACTCTTGAGTTGCGGGTGTCCATGGGCGGCGGTAGTCACTTACCGTGACCGGTCTGCTCGTTTGTCCCCAATCGCATAAAAAAAAAAGTGAGCAAAGAACGAAATCAATCGTTTAGTTTTATTCCGTAATTCAATACACAATTCTATTCATTTCTACTACCTGTCTATTTACTGTTCTAACATTTTATACTCTAAAAGCAGACACAATTATTTTTGAAACTTAACAAAAGTGCTTCGCCAATTATTGTTATACAAGCTACAACCGAATTCACAAATCAATCTCGTTCAATCACACAAACACATTCAGATAGAAAAACACATTCCATCTGGCTTCATTCATTCATTAATATGTAAAATAAACTATTCATGTATAGAAAATAATAGTATAGCGCCACGTGGCACATCGCTTCCAATATTATTTATGGCAGTGACTGTATAGCGGCCCTTTCATACTGCACTAGTTGCCGCTGCGGTGCTAATTAAAGAATAACGAATGTTGAACGAAGTGAGTAATGTTAATATTGCGTCAGATTTCTTTTTTGGGTTAACTTTTTGCGTAAATAATGTTGAAATGAAATCCTATACAGCACTGAACAGTAGAAGGAAGTTGAAAAGGTATTGAAACAATTTAATTTAGTATTACATTACACTGATATTGGAGGCAGAACTACAGACACACTATTAATTTTAAAACAGATTTAATTATAACACAACAGAATTAATATTAACACACAAATTAAATTAACACAGATAATAGCTAGTACAGTTTTGTTGAAAAAAAAAAGTACTGGATGATCCGTAATAAGTCACAAATGTCACCTGAAAACAAATGTTACTCATATTAAAAAAATCCAATCTAATAAAAGAAATAAATAATAGAAGTGCATATCAAAACTGTCTCTGGACTCATGACCTGCAACTATCGGGGTACATTAGTTTATTCAAACAACGAGATTCTAAAAAGATTTCAATGAAAAATAATATGCTGTACATCATAGCCAATGCACCGCTGTACATAAACAATGAAAGGATGCACAATGACCTGTACATGAAAACCACCAAACAAGAAAGAGCGTATAGCAGAGTATATAACTAGAATATCATTACATCTTAACACACTTGTTAAGCATCTCATGAGTGATTCCTTTGTTCCTCAAAGATTAAATAAATAGATATCTCGGGCTATTTAAAACAAATCGGGCATGTCAGTGGAGTCGTGTCGCACTGGACTAATAAATCATTACCAACTGATTGCTAAATGTCAAATAGACAGATTTCAAGAAATATAAACATAAAATGAATATATAACTAACTAAAACTAGAATATTGTGACGAATAAAATAAAAATTTAGCAATCATTCAATCATACATACACAGCTTTATAATCCTAAAATATTTTCATCATTTTAAATTGCGCTAGCTGGCCTTTATGTCAAGTGTAATCGATTCCCAAACGGGACAAAAATGTATATGACCCACAAATGGTATTGTCAAATTTGTTCTTTGAGTATTTGTTACGTTCCTGTGTATCGGACACAGGAATCATTTCAAGAGTGGAAGTTATCCCTTTTAAAAAGAAAAAATAAACAGAATTCTTGAAGAAGTGAACTAAAAATTTCGAACTGTATGTGATTGTATGTAAGTCAATATAATAGAAATATAAAAATATGCTTTGTAGCAAGAAACATACAATCCAGGAATAGATAAAAACATCTATAATATTTTTTTTTCCATGTGTGGCAATCTATTCCAGGTCCATCTAAACTATTCGATAATTCTCCTAAAATACTAGGCCATTCTGTGATGTGTAAAATTTGACTGGTAGCTTCAAATAAAAGCGGGATCTATGGAAATTCTTTAGCTAGTACAGATATCCGGAATAAGTTGTCATCGTTAACTGTTCACAATTTACGAAGAGACACGTTCAATTAGCCGTAAGCGTGAATGTTCATTGACCACACAGGTTGACAAAATGATCTTGGCTGTCGACAGTTTGTTGGCACTTTGCCTACTGTCACTGATTTACTCATTTCCTATACTTGACATATGGCTGCGGATTTCATTTGCTAATGGGTTCTACGTAACATTTGTTTATTTTTTGTGTATCATTTTGTGTATGGTTTCTTTGATTTTAATAATTATATTTTACCATGTTTATGTCCCAAAAATATTCGGTATGTGATAAACATATACTTTTATTCATAAATAAAATAAATAAGCTAAATATTTTTTACTAACGAGAACTATTATTTAAATTTTACACTAACGAGATCTATTATTCTCCAATATGTAGAAAACGATTGCAATATTTTACTTCAATTTAATTTGTAAGAATTACATACGAATGTAACAATTTCTAAAACCATGAATTGTAATTTATAAGCTTTTATCCGACGCGGTTCAGTTAACATTAATGGTTCAGTTAAATAGGAAAGATGAGGTTGAGCACTTTGATCTGCAACTATATCATTTAAAAAAAATACCTTAACTAGTATATTTAATTATAGCGAAGGCATCTTCTACAGCATCCTCATTATAACAAGTTATCATACATTTTCCTCACTATTCACTCATTAGAAGCTTATATTTCATACAATGTTTACAAGATATGCTCTCATTAAATGTTTGGTAGACCTCATAAAGTAGGCGTTCACCTCGAAATACATGTCGGCACTAGTTATTGACCTAATAGATGTTTAGAGGTATGTGTTCACTGAGGCGATATTTATGTATTAAATTCGCTTAGGTGTTGGCTTGATGTTCTTAATTTTTATTTTTTGTTTAAACACCACCAACGTAATAGGTCGGAAAAAGTATTTTCGTAATTTGTATTTATAAAATTGAAGAAAAAGGTCTTAGGTTGTACAGCTTGTATCTGGCTGGTCTTAATATCAATAAATATAGGGCATTTAGAAAAAGAAAATTAAAAATTAAAAACATTTTACAGCCATTTTGTAATGGTATTTGTCTGGCAAATGAGTGAAGAAATTCAATAATTAATAACAATGGAAACATGCGATGCGGGCCGCCAAAAATCACGCAACGCACTGCAATATCAGCAAGTAGCATGAAGTTGGTTTGGGAATTAAAATGCAGGTTGATCTGATGCCTTCATAGGAATAAACTCGATGCCATTTTTGAAAAAGGTGAGCAAGATTGGCATATCAGTAGTGACGATATAGCCGCGGACTTAAGGATTGACCAAAAAACAGTTTTGCCCCATTTCAGAAGTCTGGTATTACAAAAAAAAAACTGTGTTTGGGTGCCACACAAGCTCACTGAAAGAAACCTAAGGAATCGTGTACTTATTTGCGTTTTGGTATTGTAACGCAAGTCAGACCACACATATCTTTAGCCTATCAACAAATTAATGACAGAGTTCGGTTGGGAAGAGTTAATGCATCCACCATATAGTCTCAGGACCATAAAACGTGAGGGTACAAGGTCAGCCTTGTAACCTCAAATGTCTCACCTGTTTTGGTCTTAACAGTATTATTTTAATAGTGTTTGCATTTATCACATTTTTTTTATCAAAAAAGAAGATTCCAATAAGATGGCAATAAATTGACGAACAAAATGACACATATACATATACCTCTATTATAATTAAATGTAAATAAACGTTGAAAAACGTCTTGAATTAGAATTAGCATAAGTAATTTGTAAAAGTATTGTAATTTATTTTAATACGAAGAAACTTTTTCGTCGACCTGATATGTTTGGTAAAAGAGTTACACAGATACTCAGTCCATTAATTTATTTATTAAAATTTTGACACATTAATGGAATGTAGGCAAACTAAAGTCAACTTCAACTGTTCTAAGTCCAACAAAGTCAAGACTCTGCTAGTGATAAAGAAAACATGTGCTTTTAATAGAAGATATCGTAGTAGTGGTGACGTATGGAGGCACAATTTTTTGCTTACACTTGCGTACAAATTGTGTATATAGAAAAAAGTACATAAGGAGAAAATAGAAAGAAATAAATCTACCAGTTTTGTTGCTTAAAACTGAGCTTAAAACAGTGGTTTAAAAAATATATTAACTAACTATGTATTTATTAAAAATTAATGATTGTGAGTAAAACATTCACCATAAATAGGATAAGGGTCTTTTATTAAAAAAGACAACACCCGCACTACGATTCATGTATCACGGGGTCCTGCAAAAATATTCAAATAACGGACACAAAGAACACCCAGACTTAAAACAACACTATGAGCATTATATAAAGTGTTGTCCCATGTGGAGATTGAACCCACAACACTCCGCACGCGCCACTTTGTAAATGTACTTCCACGTAATTTATTAACATTATGTCGTCAATCTCCCGCAAGAGCATTTAGATAGATAGATAATATTTATTGTACACGTTAGGTATCAAACAAAGAACATAATAATAGGTGAGTAAAAATGGCGGTCTTATCACAATCTGCGATCTCTTCCAGACAACCTGATGGGCTATACTGCAAAGTATTAGGTAATAGTGGTGCACAAAGAGTACAAAAAGATAAAAGAAAAGGAAATAAAAAATAAAACAATTATAAACAACAATAAGAGATAGAAAAAGAAACTAAGTAAAAACAAACTACAATTAAAAACAGGTAATATATATATATATACATACACATACACAAATACATATACACATACATAAATATATACAATAAACAAGTATTACTGAGATAGGTAGTGATCCTTGACGAGTTTCTGAAAGACAGCTAGTGATTGAGCCCGTCGGATATACAAGACACTAGATTCCATTTTGACTGGCCTGTTGGTATAGTGGTTAGTTACCCTGACTGCTTAGGACCCGCTAAGGTCGTGGGTTCGATTCCCACACGGTAATTACGATAATTTGTGTAATCCAAAAATAGTTGTCCTGAGTTTGGGCGTTCTTTGTGTCAGTAAACTGTTTGTAAAGCCCCCCGTGACAGGAATTGTCCCTAATATGGAAATTGTCTTTAAAAAGAAAAGAAATAGAAAAGTTGTCAAGGGTCTGGGTGTTATTTGTGTCTATTGTATGAATGTTTTTAAAGTCCCCGCATACAGGAATTCCTAGTGCGGGAGTTGTCTTAAAAAATAACAATTATCTGAAATCCAATCGCTGCAGTGTCCACGAATCCTAACAGCCTTTCATAATGGTATAATTAAGGCACAATTAGTCTACGGCTACTGATCAAGCTCAATAACAATTAGAGCCTCGCTTGGGAAACAATGACTCATGCATCTAAACAATGGTAGCTTAGATACAGCCTAAAAGGGTTATGAATGAATTGAAAAGAAAGATGTTTCAGCGAGTTTTCAATTGTGAGAGAAGGTGCGCTTTATCTAGCCGCCTATTCTAATCGCTCACTGTTTTGTGTTTTTATTTTCATTTTAGCGAAATGTTACCTTCGCGTTGGTTTTGAATCATCATTGATCTCAAAAGGCAATAAAGTTGAAAGAAAAGTTTGAATGAATATAGTGTATGTCAATTTGTTTTAATAAATGACCTGGCATTTTAATGTACTATTATGTTATGTTACTTCGTCGTTATAACAGTGTTCTGAAGTCCATCTAATATAATTTTCTCTATATATAATAGGTCTTAAAACAAGCCAAGGTTTTTAATATAAGTATTTCGGCTGAGGTTGATATTTTTCTTACAAAATTGCTAAGACCAAACTTCAGCTCACTTTGATCAGATTATAATATGTTTAATTGGCCTAAAAAAAATATTTAACATTTCGTTGAGTTTATATTTGAGTGTGTTATACGTTAATTAAAAATATATAATCTGAGTATGTCACATACTGGGAACATATAGCACTTCGATGTCATAAAAAGCTTTATTATTATTGCTAAGAGGCCCTTCTCCCACTTTCAGTTGCATTTATTCTCGCAGCGTGATGTTTAACAGCCTATAGCTTTTCTCAATAATCGGACTATGTTAAGCAATAATATTTTTTCTAAAAGAGTCTGTAGCTTCTGAGACGCACGTTCAAACAAACGAACAGACGAGGAGGGATTGCTTGATACCATTTTGACCACTTTACTTGATGTTTGATTGTGCCTTCTCTTATGCTTACCATTTGTGCATGAAACTTAGCAGGTGTTATCACACACGTCTTTCATCAAATATGATAACCCAATTGTATTGAGCGCAGTGTTCTTGAAAAGTAGGTTATGATTACATCAATATCTCTAAAATTACACACCTTCGATACCCAAAATTGTAATAGAGTATGGTAAACCAAACGATTAGTAATATTTACTTTACGTATGTAATCGATTTTACAAAATTTCATAAGTAACTTGGCTTGTTACTTTGTGTTGAAAGTCTATTGCACGATTATTGCAAAACTTGCACAATTTGAAAAATATAACTGAAGTTTCGTTTGTTTGATGGTCTGTTTTAAGATTTTTCTTTCGATTTTGACGAAACACGAATTTCGATCTTCTTTTACGATTTTTTTTTTATCTTCTTTTTACGATTTGACGTTTAATTCTCAGTGGAGTAGAATGAAACCTTCAAGAGAGAATGAGAGATTTCTTCTCGTGTATCACAGTCACAGTCATATAGTGCCCGGATAAGGCTTATGTAGTGGGACTTAATTATGGTTGTCAAAATAGGCGTTTGAGACGCTCTGTCTACCCTTTATATTTAAATACTTAATAGCAGGCAAGCCTATTGAAATTTTGTTCTATTTTGTAATATTTACAAATCGAGAACACTTTTTGTTAATTAAAATAACACTCAATCCTATAAAAGAACATCAGGTTGCTCCTACATCAACAGCAGATTAAATGGTCTGATGGATTTACTAAAACAAATAAACTTTGCATGCATTCCTTTCTATTTCTGTTTATTTTTATTATTTCAATCATTCACACACACTTTCACATCACAAGCCAGCTCAGTAGTGTATTACAGACCACCCATGTTGCTATGTGGTGGGTACTTTATCTTATATAGACCGCTAAAGAGAGATGTGACATGTTAAATCAGGAATAGTTGGTTTCCAATCTTCTATTGTTTTATTTCAATTTACATACTATATAACTAATAAACATTTTTTTTATATTACTGTTTTTATCATTCCATGTATACGCTACAAAATACAATTATCTAAAAAATCACAAAAAAAACGCTATGTTTTTTGTATGTGTGTGTTTATGTACAACATAATTTCTTAAAAAAGTACATATTCGTCTCCAATGCGTCTTTTCGATTCCTTGGCGCAATTCGTTATATCTTAAAAAATACAATTTAAAAACGTATTGGTAATTTCAATGGTAGCAGATGATCAAATCAAGATTTGGTTACAATAGGATTACCGCAAAAGTAAAAAAATACTTTTTTAAATAAAAAAAAAAATCGGTTGACAGTTGGCGGAGATGTCGATTAACATATAGTAGAACACGAATCCAGTATCTTCTCCTTTACTGAAGTCGATTAAAACTAACTTGACAACAGATTTATTATACCTGTTTACGAGTCGTAAGATTTTATACATATGATGTTATAGAGTTATTCTACTAACTCTGTTTTCGGACATTTTTTTATATATAGGTACCATAGTGGCTACACGTTGCCTGATGGAAAACAAAAAGTGGAGTCCAAGAGTACTGGTCACCATCCTCATTGCATGTCTAGTGAATGCAGCATGGTGAACTACACTATGGCGGCCCGGTGAGCTGCTTTTTCATGCTCCACTTAACCCTTAAATGCATGATTTATTCTGACCTCTTGAAAAAAATATATCTTGTAGACTTGTGCATTAGAAAGAAATAAAAATATATATTATTTTTATACTATTTTATTAAAAAACCTTATGTTGTAGATATACAACATCATGCATTTACTTATATTAATTAAATATGGAACTGTTTGGTAGCCGTGTTAGTGGTATGTTGCAGTTTTACGTCAATATGCATTTAAGGGTTAAAAGACCCGGGTTCAAAGTGAGAAGAAAACACGTGCGTTGGTCATAATAGAGAAAATCAATGAGCTCATTCTTAAGTTTTTGGTTCTCACTTCAAACCCACTCTTTTCTGACGAGCGACAGTTATTTGAACTAGAAAATCTTGCTTATTGCTAATGGGAAGAATTGTTTCGTTCAACTTAACACAAGTTGACTCGATAAATTTATCTAAAATCATATGATGAATATATCCAAAGCCCCAATAGCTTTCAATATTGTATAAATCCTATTTTAACAAGAAGATTTCAATACGAAGATGAAATGTTTAAGACATTCCAATCCGTGTTAGATTTAATGGCAACCTCGAAGAAATCCAATTTTAGAAATCTGACAATAAAAACTGTTATGCATATACCTTTTTTGTTATTCTATAGGGGGCAGACGATCAGACGGGTCATCTGATGGAATTCAACGGAAGCGTTGCTTCACAACCGGTTTTCTGTGAGGCCATGGTATCGCTCCGGTCGAGCCAGCCCATTCGTGCCTAAGCATGGCTCTACCACTGTAATATATCAACTCTATTTTTTTTAAATAGGTCGTATATTATAATAATTTCATCAACTGATTTTAGAGGACTCTTATTTCCCAACAGGGTCACATCACATTTTATCCTATTCTTAGCCGTGTGGTTCTTGGTAGAGTAGAGTAGAGCCACCCCTCTCTTCTGACTGAGTGTCGTAAAAATGACTAAGGGATCAGACTGTTTTCTATCAGACAGTATGTGTACAGTCATACAGTGCCCGGTTGACAGCAATAGGCTTGCCCCCTATGTCAGTGGTAACTAATTCTAATAAACAACATAAGATTTTTTAATACACCTCTGCCCTATCCCTTATGATCACGTATCAACAGATGTGAGCGTATGTATGTGTATGTAAAAACATAAAGTATTTCAAAAAAAAAGTTGATGTTGTTGATGTTGAGTATTTAATTGATTTTAAAACAATTTTAAATACATTTTATACTTTTTTAATGTAATTTTGGCTTATAGGTACTTTTTACTATTTCTTAGCCAACCATCGAAATTAGAACGCTATTGTTAGCTTCTAATATTCTGGTATTTACAGTATAATATCATCGCTGTGCTATTCATTTAAAAACTGTTTAGTTCACAAGATTTTACTTCTATTTTTTAGCTTCTCAAATTTAAGAAAACTCACCAAATCATCGTAGTAATTCGCAATATGCGAGTAGATTAACGAGTCGTAATCCATTGTCGCCTGCACACAGACACTGAAACACTTTTTAGTGACAATAACGGCAACGAACACTACACAGGATATCACTTCCAAACTTTATAGGTATTTCCAATAATGCGATGTTAGAATACCAATGTTCCGTGCGTTCCGTCGATATAAGACGCATTGGTGGACTACACTGACGTACAAACGCCTGTAAAGCTAAATTAAGACCAAATTTTAAACACAAATCTTTGATGTTGGCGGTATATATATAGAGCGGTTGTAACCGTTACGCTGTTATACTGATTTATACGCTTTGTTATGAAATGTTACTGTCTTTATATTTTCGGTATTTTTAACAAAACTAACTTTTCGACAAAATAAATCTGCACCAAGAAGTTTCCAGTACGTATAATTGGAAATATTCATATCCTAACATAAACATAAATAAGAATATTTCACTACTTAAAACAGTGAGCAAAGTCAGACTATTATATATAAAATACAATTAAATATTCTTATACATATAGCTAAGAATGAAATAGTATTTATTTCTTCTGACTTATTTACAAAAAATGACAAAATAGGTTTAGTTTAAATGAAATTCTTACAATAACCGCATCTATCATAGTACGTCTCTACAAAGAACAGAATTATCTTCCTTGTCACATTTCGACCACATCTCTAAGTATATACGACAAGAGGAAGCGAGTTAAAGCGTGCTCCCGACATGACTTACTTCAAACATGTTCTGTTTTATAAATTCTATAGAAATTTTTAAATCTGATTCATTCTGGGATGTATTCTAAAGCTGAAATATAGTTAACATACACACCGCATCCTTGCAGCATTGTGTATTGTATGAACAATGTGAGCAGGGCGCTCGAAATTAGTAATTGATCAACAGTATTTGATACATCATCATCTTCTTATCCTAATCCAAATTTTATTTGGGGTCAGTGCAATGTTCTTTTTTCATGTCACTGTTCATTCCTTATAAAAATGAAATACTCTTGATAATTTACATTTTTATCAAAATATGATCCCTTACTAGCTTACCTACCACCTTTTGCCATTTTTCGGGCAACAAATGGATTCCATCATAAAAAACTGATCATCTTTTGAAGCGATCCATTGATCTTCAAGGCTGTGCTGCATAGATTGTAAAAGGTGGTAATCAGAAGGAGCACAATCGGGTGAATATCGGGATGCAGTAACAATTCCCACTGAAGATCTGAAAGTGTATTTCTTACAGCTTTTGCGATGTGTGGGCGAGCATTGTCATGCAGTAAAATTACCTTTCGTTTTCTTTGTGCAATTCTTGGACGTTTTTGGTTCAATGCATGACTCAATTTGATTAATTGATAATAACGCTTAGCTGTGAGAGTTTCATTTGGTTTTAACAATTCATAATAAATAACACCTTTTATATCCCACCTAATGCATAAGAATACCTTATTTACGTTTATATTACGTGAATGTTACGCTTCGGAGTCTATGTGAACGGTTGACCAGGATCTACCCACGATTTCCTAAGTTTTGGATTATCAAAGTAGATCCACTTTTCATCGCCAGTAACATTTTGATACAAAAAAGATTTCTTTTTGTGACGAGACAGTAGTGAAGCACACAAATGGTTATTCGATTATGCATCGCTAATTCTGATAAAACATGTGGAACTAATTTTCCTTGTTTTTGAATTTTACCCATTGCGTGTAAACAATCAGAAATTGTTGATTTATCTACATTGAATTCTTCAGCCAATTTTTCTAGCGCACGCTAGAAGAATTGGCTGGGCAGGGTTTTCGTCCAATGACGCCTGCAATTCACGTCTTCAAACTTTTTTGGCTTTCCACTACGTTATTTATCCTCTACATCAAAATTACCACTTTTAAATCGTCGAAACCAGTATTCACATGTTTTAACAGATGGTGCAGATTCATGATACGTATCTACAATAAGTCTGTGAGCTTCTGCTGTTGTTTTTCTTGAATCGAAAAAGTATAGTAGTAAATGACGAACATGATATTTATCGCGTTCCATATTTAATGACACTAAAATCTTGCGTGCGTTTACTGTAAGTGAGTTACTTCGAATAATTAAAGTGCAAGCTAAAACACGTCGCACCAATATAAGTAACTTGTACCGACGTGTCGCGACAGCTACTTGACACGTTCCCTCAAAACTAACCGGAAGACCTAATATATATAATGCGCTGCGGAATCCTAACTCTACCGTATAATAAATTCTGTTCAACTTTACGGAAATGGTTGACAGACAAAAGCTTTTATTACGTCAATGAATTCTAAAAAAAATTGCCTCTCGCTCCTGCCATTCAGAAAGGCATTATAATGCCTTTTACTTTTTTACTGTGTATATTACACAAATATTCATATTAGTACATTATAATGCATATGCATGCATATAATGCAAGAATAGTATGGCTAAATATGTCTTATGCTCATACTTCATTCGTCCCCCTTTTACCACATTTTAAGCAAATAAAGATATTATTGTTATTAAATATAATCGCCAAACATCATTAGATCCCATTTTTGTAATACATTTGTGATTTACATATGTATGTACATGTATACTCGTATATCTCTATAATCCCTTATTGGTAAATGACAAGTTCACCTTAGGGCTACATTATACGTTCTAAACGTTTAGTTGTACTTTTATAACTTAAATCAAATATATACATATTGGTTTAATTTTTACACAAATAAGAACCTTAAGGGATATATATATGAGTATATAGTATACCTTCACATTATCAGAAACTCCAAATTTTAGCAATAAACGTCGGACGAGAGCTTAAGAACGTTCAGCCGAGCACGACCGGAGTAATACCTCACAAAAAAACCGGTTGTCAAAGCTTGCTATGTATTTTAATGAATGAGAGAGGTTACCGAATGCCCAACCTCCTCACTCTTCCTCCCCCTCGTTCCAGCTGCACTCAGGCAGCGCAGTTGCAGGTCTCCGGGCGGTAGTCACTTACCATGGCCGGTGTGATCTTTTAACCCATTGAAAAAAAACTTATCGACGATCAAAATTTTGTTAAAAAGATCATAAAATGTATGTATAAATCTTTTTTGACTTTCAATATAACTTTCTCCCAAAAGCTTCAATCCTTCTTTTTGATACTCTCTTTTATCTATGTAATTACATTTACACAGATTTATTACATGTTTCTGTATAAACGTTTACAGAATACAGTGTAAAAAACTGTAATACGAGAGAACCACATGTGCAATAAAAATAAATGGCTTCAGTTCGTACCGTGCTATTTACAGATAGCATCTAAACAACACAGTTTTTAAATTAAGCATACGTTACCTCGATGTTTATTGTTTATTATTCAATGGAAAAAAATCAGCAGCTTAAGGTATAGGGTAAATAATTAAAATATTGAGCAAGAGAGCACGATAAAGTAGAATAAGCCGCTAGCAAATTGTTATATTTGTGCAATATATCAAACAACATCTTGACTATCTTTTAAAATTTAGTTTTTTTTTGTGTAATATAGGGGGACAGACAAACAAACGGGTCACATGATGGCAAGTGACATCCACCGTCTATGGAGAGTCGTAAGTGCGCTGCCTGGCTTTGAGTGTAATGAGGTATGGGGGGGGGAAGGAGAGAGGTGGAAGAAATTAGAGGAGGAGTTGGGCCTCTGAAACCCCACTACTTTCGGGGGTTTTCTGTAAGGCTGAGGTATCGCACCGATCGAGCCGGCCCATTCCTACCTAAGCATGGCTGACCACTGTTCGAAGGATAGTCATGCTACAGAGTCTGTAGCGACACTAGAAATAATCCTAGTGTGATATGAGCGTGTTAACACGCAATAGGGGGATGATGTGTGTATGGTGGGATTGGTAGGGCATCGTTCACAATGAGCTACTACCGCTAGCCAAAATGATTCAGATTTGATTTCGATTCATCGATTTGGATCTCTACTGCCAACAAGCAAAAAGAGAGACTTAGACTTAGCAAAAAACTAAATAAAAGCAGCCAGAATTGATGAAACCAAACGCCACGTATCGCCCCGCCTCTCTTTTAACGAGGCTTTATATCGGAAAGAAACGACATTGTTCTACTATTAAAAGTCGTCATTCGATACTTACCTATCCTATCATATACATACAAGAAATATACGTACATATGAACATACATGTAATATTCAGGTAATCTGAATATTTGGTTTATTAATGAATTTAATAATAAGTTTATTCACCTCAATGATATTATTTGGGTCGGCAAAGGGAATGAATTACTGAAGTTAGTTCATCTCGGACTACTAACGAATTTTATAATTCAGAATGTGATTTTATTTGTTTGTTGTAAAATAAATTATATACGAAATAAAGTAGCAGGAGTGCCATGGATCGGACTTGATAGAACGTATAATGTATAGAACAGTACTAGTTCTACATTTAGCCACGGCTTTTGGTGGCTTTTCCTAAATAAAGTTTAATTAAATCTTTTGTATGTACTTTTAAAAAGTGTTTGGAAAAAAGGTTAACCAAAAATGCATAACGTAATCAAGTTACATAACGTAGTTCAATTGGGACTCATTTACGACTGTACGCACTATGAGTTTGGTTCTATATTTAGTTAGAAATAAACATTCATCGTTCCGAAACTTGTGACTCATAGCTGTTGTTACTCTTTTATATGTTTTAGGAATATTGGTTATGTTATTGTTACTGTCATAAGTTATTTTAATAACTATATAAATAAGTCATGCTTATAAGTATAGTGTATAAAAATATGCTTCTAACAATGACTTTAGTTGGTAGACGTAATTTAGCTTTGTACTGTCGTTCTATATTATTTTAATTTGTGATTGTTTATATTTAAATTTTTTGTCACTTAATTAAGTTTAAACTAGCTAAGTAAAGTCACTCATTTTCAAAACTTATAACGCTTCTCTTGTCAATATTGTTGTATCGTTATGCATGAGAGTTAACTTGTAAAAAAGTATTTATTCTACTACTATTTATTTTATTGCTGAGATCCGTTCGAATTTTTCTATACTCGCCTCTCAAAAATTTTGATATTTAATTTACATATTAATATATTTCAACTCAAGAATTTGTTTCTATTCTATTAAATAGACTTACCTAAATATGATATCGTTATTATGTATCTAAAGGCAAATTTATATTAAAAAGTAGTAACAAAAACAATAAAAGTAACTCGTAACGTAAAATTTTCATTAAAAATCTGTTTCGTTTAATTCCAGGCAACAGACAAAACAGATGCGGCATATTACAATGGCATGTGGCATGCAACAAGCAAGACATTGCAATATAAAACGCGCCGCTAAGCTGCCTACATGCCGCATCGTGGAAATTTATCGCTCTGTGATCGCTAGATGCGGTCTGGCAACGCACATTTAACATTGGTTAGAATATAGTGGATGCGTTTTGTATTTGGTAAAGTTTTGTACTTATTTTTTCTCTTTCTTTTAAGAAAAACAAATGACAAGCTGGCATTGCAATATGAAAGCAAACAATAAACTTTTTATGTTATTCATAACTTTGTTATTGAAAGGGTCAGTCTCACTTTAAATACTGTCACTATCAGTTTGTTTGTTTCGTTTGCAGTCAATTACCAAATCGATGATCATGGAATTTTGCATACAGCTTATGGGAGTACAAAAAAATATTTTTATTATTTTAATTAGAGCAATGCCGTTTTGCAGAATCTGGTTTCATATACATTGTATTTCAAACAAATTCGAAAGGCAAGTCATGTATGGCTTTCTGTAACCTTTATATGATGATGTTTGAAATTAAAACATTTAAATGAGAATTTGTGCTTAATGATTCAAAGTTCTCTAACGTTTTAATATACTCATTAGATCAAAAAGTATATACGAAAATGTCCTCTGAAAATTAAATAAAAAGATATATTATGATATTTTCAGCAAAAAACAAATAATATTAATATCTGATTCCTAAGGAATAATAAAAGCGAAATTTCTAAATTCAGATGCGGTTCGCTAACGTGCGACGTCCGGTGAAAATTATATTCTAATTTGCCCCATTTAGTATTTAAATCATCAAGGAAATATTATAACGATTTATTGGACCATAATGATGTTATTTTATTCTTTCTTTTTAATACGTTGCTTCCTGATACTGTCATACGCAAAATAAATAATGGTTATTTGATATTTGATTGATTTGTGTGTGTATTATGTAGCAGTTTATTTTTATTATGACTACTTGAAAATATATTTTAATTAAAGGGTTCGTTTACACCAAAATTATTTATAAAAGAACAATAAGATTTAAACTTTTGATAACTTAAAAGAAATACTCCATAATCAATATTCCAAATTTTAAAATACCGCATTTAGCCCTTCCTAGCTCGACTCAGCACGCATGACCTGTTGCCGTTACAACTGGATCCTTTCCAGTGTTTAAGTGAAATATAGTCAAATAAAAGCATTGTAGTTATCATTTACATTTTTCAATTCCCAGCCTCAGCTTGCCAAGTATGCGTGCAACGAAATCGCAAACTCAAAGTGCTTTTTAAACGAATCTAATTCCTGTTATGGTTGCGGAAAGGAAGTTATGTTTTTTTTTTTTATTAGCCTGTAAACTGTTTTTGTAGCAAATTATTTTAAGGCATAGTTTTACAATACTTGTAGCAGTTGAATTTTAGTTCATAATAAAATATCTTAGGTGTTGCACGTTATGAAACGAAGAAGACCAGAAAGTATCGAAATTTCTCGTACATTTAACAATCTATTAGTAAAATAAGTAATATTATTAGAATATATCCTTATTTCTGGAATCTTTTAAGTTGAGAAGTTTAATGGCAATATTAATTATATATTATATAAAATATACTTTTCATCTTGTACAATAATTATAACATAAAAACGAATCATTTTAATTTACACGCTCTCTAACCAATAGCTATTATGAATCCACCAGCCAAACACCACGTGTATTGAATTCTTAAAGATTTTTTTAAACACTTCTAATACATGTAAGGGGAACACGAATTGTTAGGCTTTTATTCGAAGTTTTATGAGTGAAGTTACAACACGAATATTAAGCTTTGTAAGTGAAATTTTTATTGCACGCCGTCTCGTTATGGCGAGAATGCCGTGATAGTCGTTTGGATATTTTTATTAAGGATTTTGCGTATTTTTCGTGTTGGAATGGGTGCTTGTAGCAAGGTCTTGGAGTGTTAATGACGTATGTATTGTATGTTGTAAAATGTAGAGCTGCAGAGCGAGTTTGTGTTATTACTTAAAGTATTCTTTTATGAAAATTAGACTAAGTGCTTTTTTGTTTTGCGCAATCATATATAATTGATACGATGAACTGTAAAAAATTAAAGATAAAATTCGTTAAAACAAAATCTAAAAGTAAGATGTATCAATTACAGCATACCAAAAGTTTATTAAAAAATAAAAAGTGAAAATGTTTAAAAAATTTAATGAAAAATGAGAATATCCACTTACATTCATTAAAATTGCATATACTGGATAAGCCATTGCATTGGTGGAATATATATGTATACATGCATATAAATAATATAATATATTTAACCGATTATATATGTATATATTTATATTTCTACATAACATATTGTTTGCTTACATTACTAGACCTATTCAAAATTGTGTGTGTACGTTTAACTAATTAACCGAGATACAATAAACTTTCCAAGATTCGAAAATCTGGAATGAAGAACACGAATGAGAAGTGTATTAGTGGGTGTGTGTGTGTTTTGATCTATTTTTCTTGTTTTTGATTCCCAAAATAAAAAATTTTTAAATATATGTCCTTTTAGTTAGTAGTAGGTAGAGGGCTCGAGAGTAACTGCCTGGCACCAGAAAGTTCGAGTTAAAGGCATGCGACCCTGACTTGCTTGAGCTATTGCTTATACTCAGCAATCAATCTGTATAAACAATGTCCCTTTCCTTTTTTACTCCAAATTAACCCTGCTGATTTACAAAGTGCCCAGTCGACAGCAATTTTAGTAAATTACGTTAAAGGAGTTACGTATTAGAATAAAAACTTTCGTAAGTTACTATCATATTTATTTAAATATACGGTTTTACTCACGTATTCGGAGATGCTCGGCTGATACAGGCGTGAGTAAAACCGTATATTTAAATTATCAAAAACTAAATTATGTTTGGCGAAATGCGGGCGATAATTACGCCTCTATGTGTATGTACATATGTTTATTTATTCAGTCGCTTAAGTAAAATGCAATAGTGATCTTTTTTATTATATAGGGGGACAAATGAACAGACGGGTCACCGGATGGTAAGTGAAGTGGGGGGTCAGGGAGGGAAAGAGGATAGGTGGGATGAAGGGAGGTGATATAGGAAAGAGAAAAGGATGTTCCCATATTTCACCTGAGCATGGACTTTACACCATATAGCGTAGATTATTATTTAACTCATATTTTTTCTTGAATTATGCGAAACTAACCAAGAACCCAGCAATCAAAATTTAGTGAACTACCACTGAAACTGTCATCGTTAAATAAAAGCAGCGATTTCGATGCAAATTGGAGTGACTTTCTTAAAATAGTATTTATTTATTGTTTTTTACATGTTTTTTACGTTTTTACATTACGCGACGTCATGGTTATATTTGGAGACCGTTGAATATATAAATACTGCTAAATATATCAATGGGATGTGTACTAGCTACTACTATCTAATAATTAACGAAGCCAACTTCATTTTAATATAGTTGTTTTAAAAGCAATAAGATTAAAGTTCCAAAGAAGTTTCAATATGTTTAATGAGGTTTATTTAAATGCTATTTGTTCATTATTTTATTTTGTCATTTCTACGGGCTACCTCAAAGTAAGATCAAGAGCTTTTGAGTATGACTCCAGTAGCCTCACTCTCTCGGCTAAACGGCAACGCATTGTTTCACAACCAGTTGTTTGTGAGGCCGTGGTATTACTCCGGTTAAACTAGCCCTTAGCTGCCTAAGTACGTACCTTAAACAATAGCATTTTATTGTTATTTTCATTTAAACTCATTCACGCTAATTTCAATACAAGAAACTCTTTATTCTGAATAAACCGCAGGATGTTTAGAGAGCTGCGTATGAGATACAAATAGGAATATACCTACATAGAATAAAATGTAAGATCTGTCAGTTACAAAAACATACAGTGCAGTAATGCAATTACACCAATGACAAACTGCATCTTCCATTAACTCATCACACAAACAACGTACGTCTCTATGTTCATATGATTTCGTAGCCGTCACGTAAGCAAATAGCATATGTATGCGTCGTTCTCGACTCGGTCCCTTGGAGAACGACTCAAATTTACCTATGAAAATATTATACGTACAAACGCGGGGTGAGTTTTTGCCAACTTTTTTTGTCGTGTACTAGAGACGATTTTAGCATGATACAAGCTAGCACTATTATATTTCTAGTAGAAGGTACGTAATTTCATTAAGTTTTTAATATCAAGCGAAGGCAAAATCTTGCACTAATTAGCAGTCAGCACTTTTTTGGTTGAACAAAGAATTCACTCCGTGTACGTTGAGTATCTATTATATAACGATTTGACGAGCATGCTGTAACCAAAAATGTTATCATTAATAAAACTAAAAAAGTAAAGTATAAGCTTTATTTGTGCAATAAAAAAATATTCCTATTTATTTAACATACGGTTTCACTAATGTGTGTATTTCGGGAATGCCCAACTGATGCCATCGTGGAAGGTAGTTTCATTCCTTGAGAAAGGTCCCGAAAATAATCTCGAATCCCCGAAATACACACGTAAGTATAACCTTATCTTCCTTAATAAATATTAATAATAAATAAATATCCTTTATAAACTGTGTAAATATGCTATAACAATTAGTACTTTTAAACCAAAATGAGCAGGCCATTAAAATATTGTCAAATTGTAGCCGTCCCATTGCGAAAGAACTATACAGGTCCTGCAAAATGAACTATCACCGCTTCCTTGAGTTAGTTAGCCTATAAGACTGCAGGCTATATATCATCATGCTCATTACCTATCACTTAGTAGGTAATATACAATAAGCATTCGCTATTGGTCATTGTAAAAAGGCTTTTTGTCAAGCATGTGATAAAAATTGCTAAAATTCTAGGATCAGAAAAGAATTAATAGGTACAGAGAATGACATTAACAGCAGATTTTATTTATGGTTATCCGCAGTTTAACCTGAGATTATAGTCACTGCACCGCTCCCTTGGGCAATAGCATGATGATATATAGCACTATAGTCTTCCTCAATAAACGGGCTATGTAATACAATTTTTGGTTTTCATTAGTAGTTCCTGAGATTCAACTCTCTCGGTTTATAATGTTAATATATGTTTATAGATAGGTAATGCTGGTCAGAGTAAACACTAATATATTTTTTACCAGAACTAGTTGACAGATACTAAACAATTTATAGGAAAACCATGCTCCCCGCGTTAGCCACATTATAAACAGACGGGAAATGTTCAACAAAAAATGTTCATCCCGAAATTTTCTCCATAAATCTTTGTCTGCGGTAAAATTTTATCTCGACGATTTATTTTTGCCTACTTTCGTGTATAGGGAATATTTTTCGCGACAAAAGGTAGGTATATAAAATATGTATATACACAATAATGACTTTTCTGTTTACTTTGGGTAAAAAAGTGAAATATTTACAATATGGAGGAGAGACTGGTTTGTTTGCTACAAAATAATATAGAAGATAGTAGTAAATGGCCATTGAATCGCGCTTGTATAAAATAAAATACTTTCAAATATTTAATTATATTCCTGAACTTAAAACGCTTGTTTGCTTGTGCTCAACGCGTGTTGTTGTAAACGCTGTTATAATTTAACCTGTTTTACATATTAAGAGTAAGATATATTTGCTATACAAACTGCGTCTAAAATACTGATATCCGTATCTGTAACGTATTAGAGTCAAAAAATAATCTCTGTAGCCAAAACCGAAGGTGAGGATCAACATGATAGGATCACCATCATTTGTCTAAATTAAACTTATGAAAGGTGACATATCACGTATTTTTTATTTGGCTTCTTCAAGCGTGGTTTATTATATTGTTGGCTAATAGACATCTTAAACATTATTAAAGAAAATACAAGCCGAAACAATGAAAACATAAAAAAAAAAACTACATAATACAAACCAAAAGCAATTTATAATACGAGCCCCAAAAAAGTTTCATAAAATTCTTTGTTCACTAACGGAAGTGCGGCACACGACAAGAGGATAGAATTGTATGTGTATATGTTGTATGTATGAAGAATAATTACACCACATGTAAAAGGAGATCCCAAATTACGCCGCGTAATATTCGCGGCTCGACTGCACCACGTTTAGTGCATGCTCAAATATGAATATTTCGTACATATTAAATAGTTGCACTCCTTTTTCTGTGATCATCTTTTTCTTTGATGTAGGTGTAGTTAAGTAGGTACTGATTTTACATGGCAAGTTTAAAAAAATGAGAAAAGCTGTACTAACAGTAGGCACTAACAGATTTTAAATTTAGAACCTAAAAATTTCTAAACAAAAGATATTTTCTCAATTAATAAACATATCACCAATTTTCTCCTTTTAAACACCACTACTTGTGATATTTTTATCACAATATCAAAGAAGCCGCATTTTAATAGGTATAAATGCAAAACAAAAATATTGGCCTACTGAAAAGTTTGCTAGATTTCAGAAGCTTAAGATCAAAGAAGTGTTTCTTATGCACTAAGCAGGACTCCAGAATGAAAGTCAGTCATGTTAATTTCAGTCTCGTTTCTTTACGCGTGTTAACTTGAAATATAATATAGGAAAATATATGAATGAGAGGATGGAAACGCAAGCGACCGCACGCGCCCGATGTTTTAACCTCATTATTTATGAAAGCCGTTATGGGTACAAAATTTCTTACAACTGAATTATTTAATTTGCTTTTCCATTACGGTTTCGCTAAAATGACACAATCTGTATTCAGAGCAGACGTTCAAAACTCAGGGTTATGACTTTATGGAAAGATTAGGAATGAGATCAAAAATTAAAATAAGTTACGCTCCCGTATCGTTTGCGTCTCACGTCTTTTTATGATTGCTCGCTTAGAAAATGACTGAATTTAATTTGTTATTTTTAAAGTTGAAGAAATGTGGCTTGTTTAAAGTGACCTAAAATATAATTCAATTATTACCTCTTTAATCCATATGAATCGTAATAGGTATTACCTTAAAATAAATTTTAATGTCACCTTCTTTAATCTATTGGTTTAAGCTCAACGGGTCATTATTGAAGTAGCAAGTTAATCTATAACTTGCTATCTAATTTTTAGTACGAACACACACAGTTTTAAAATCGTAGATACTTAGGCATGTATAGGCCGGCTCGACCGGAGTATTAAAACGGCCTCACAGAAAGCCGGTAGTTAAACAATGCTTGTATGTATTTTTATTTTGTATTTCACCTAGTGAGTGAGGTTACCGGATGCTGAACCACCTTTTCCCTCTTCTCACTCCACTTTTCTCTCTCCGCTTATCCGTTCTTTTCCCTTCCCTCAAAGACGCACAGCGCACTTGCAGCTTTTGAATTGCGTGGGCGGCGGTAGTCACTTACCATTAGGCTACCCATCTGCTCGTCTGCCCCCTATACTATTAATAAAAAGATAATTTGTCATATTACCTTGATATAAACTGAAACTGCCGAATAGTGGAATATTCCCAAAAAGTTAGTCTAATCTATACCGAGCTAGATGCTTCACTGTTAAGTCCAAGTTACCTTAAAGCGCTCTTCGTATGCACGTGTTAATATATATATATATGTATGTATTTTTAATCCATTACAGTGACGAGCAAAAATTGAGAATGCGTAATTCAGCAAAGCTTTTACTTTACATTGGTGGGTTTCCATAAGTTGATACAAGGTGACATACATACGTATTTAATATATTTTTATATGCTGCGACACAAGAGCGTTTGCTTTAGTGAAGTCAATGTTAGATGTAATATTTATCTCAGTTGTTAAAAACTATATTTAGTTATGTAAACTTTAAATTATCATCTGAAACTATATAAATATTTTTGTCTTCTTATTTCTTAATAATACCGTTAAGAATCGTAGTTTTAAATCGATTTAACTCGGACCCGAAAATGTATGTCAAATGTTGCGTATTACATAAGTTGAAAAAATTAAAAAAATGTTGTTTTAATATTGCAATGTCATCCGATTTACATACGTAAGTTGCAATTTTAATTTCAGCTTAATATGATTACAGACAGACATATGTACATGCAACTACATAAAGTTAATAAAAATAATATTGTATTTACAGTACTGAATTTATGTTTTAAGTTTTCTTAATCAACGCCTATAATTGCATGTACCTTTACTTTTTTTAACAACATAACACTACTCTAGTATGTTAGCTTAATTTAATAATCGGACTTTATAAAAGTAGACAACCGACGTCAATGCGTCTATCATAAAATTTAAGACTAATATGCTTTTCTCATGGATGCCATTCTTACAACTGTACAAAACTAACTACCCTTGAAGTACAGGCTTTACAATAAAATAAGAATCATCAAAATCCGTTTGCGTGACATTGAGCTATTCCTCCAGTTGTATGCTTAATAGAAATTTAAGACTTACATGGTTTTCTCATGGATGCCATTATCAGAACTGGACAAATTAAAAGCGGACCACACAGGAAGCACCAGCTTTCCATTAATTTTAAATAAAAAAATCGTCGAAATCGGTTCACGCAGTCGCAAGTTCTCAGGTAACAAACATAAAAAAAATCGCTTCGAAGGACCTTTTGCTTGTGATTCAGTGGTTGTGACTTAAACAGACGTTGTTAATTTGGAAAAGAAAACTTCTGCGTGTCTCCGTGTGTGCTCCAATACTTCTTTCACGTCTACGCACACGATTAGCGCCATTTAATATTTTTCAAGTCACATGACGATTTACCATTTGCCCGTGTGGTTGTCGGTGAAGTAGAACAGGGCCACCCGATCTCTACCCTTGGGTGTCGTCGGAACGGTGCGACTGTTGGTGAGGGTAAGAAGCTTGTCCCCTGCTGCGTGAGTGGGACTGAATGACTGCCTGCCCCTTTGGCCATAAAGGCCTGATTGTATAATAATAATACAAAGATGTACATGCCACAAATACAGTTAATTAACGCCTGTGTATGTATCAAATACACTATATAATAACCGTAATGTACGTCTGAAAATGCATGTAAAACTGGAAGTTTATGAGTTGAGTCATCGCGGTTGCATTCTTAGTGTATCAGCGGCGTATCGGTTATTTGCTACTTCATAAGCTATGGGAAACTTGGCACCAACTATGCATAATTGCAAACTTCACACATACAATGTTATGGCTACAAATTCAAGTATAGAAAGGGTTGTAACGGTTATTAGTGCTCTTATATTATAATTAGAATTGATTGACTTGGTGTAATGTATGTAATAGGATTATGTATTATTTAAAAATTTTAGTGACCCTATAGGAAATTAGTTCAAAAATACGTTTATTGACTCATCATCTTCATCTTAACCTAGTCTCAATTTTATTTGAGGTCGGTACAATATTTTTTATTCTATCATTTTATTCAATCGCTGGTGTCAAAAGTCACGTTCATTTCCTACGCTTTTTAATGGAGATGTCTGATAATAAGTGGTTGTTTTTCTTCTTGTTTTCATAGGTCTATAGAAAAGACTTAGACGTACTAAGAGAATAATAGAAATGTGCTATGCTATATAAAAGAGTATGTTGTAATATTATTTATATACTATCCATTGCTTAAAACTTTATCCATGATTCCAGTGATCTATTTGCGGCTCTACGATGTACAAGTGTGGAATAATTCATAAGGTACTGAAAGCGCGTTAAAACTAAATATGTCCATATTGGAGAAGATCAGTTGGTATACTAATTACAGTACTTAAATTTAATATTGTTTTAATATTAAATAGGAATAAACGGCGTATAGCTTCATATATGTTATAAAACTATCACAACAGATAATAATATATCGGTGTATACATGTTTATCTGACGAGAGAATGTAATTGAGAACTAAAATGAAGTATATAGTCCTGTGAAACAAAATAGTTAAAATGTATTTCATTTACTAGATCAATGCTATTTTATAGTCTTTATTCATGAAAGTCTAGTCTAGATTCATGAAATACTAGACAAGGGCGCCGATACAAGAATGTAGTAATTTTCGTTGTCTGCTGTTAGTCTAGTTAAATTGTATTGATTTAATGTCAAGGCTAGACAGAACAATTTTATTGACTTTAAATATAAGTAGATACTTGAATGCGTCTTTATAATCTCTTTGCGCAATACATCCATCATATGAACGTGTAAGTTTAAAATTTTAAAATTATTAACGCATATAATGATAAATTTTCGAATAGACTCAGTTCTGCAGTTATAAAAAGCGTGAACTGATTGATATTGAAACAGCCCAATTACTTTACTTTTCCTATTTTCATAGTATAATGTCTTATGGCATTTTACTGTAGGGCAATGCCTCTGATATTCAGTCTATCTTTGTGCTGCAGAGGAGGGCTATCCGACCAATGTATAACTTAGACAATCGTTATTCGCTGAGGCAGAAATTCAAAGAAATAAACTTAATGACAGTGGCATGTCGGTATATTTATGAAAACTTAATTTACTTCCATAAAAATAAAGGTATTGTATTTTCTTTATTGTACACAAATTGAATTTATTACTCAGTGGTGGATTACATGAAAGATAGAAGCGCTTGGGTTTGAAATGTTAGAGATTTAAAGGCTCTTTCTGGTAATCAGTACAATGTAATATGAGCTATTATGCTTCTCATTTTCTGTCTTCTTTTATTATATTTCTTTGTTATTCCTTTTTAACTTCTTTTTTCCTGCCTATAGATATATATACATATATACATATAGCAGCACGATGGCTCATTGGTCCTCTCGGTTGGAGGCTCCACGTGCTGGCTTTGCCACCAATGAGGCGCTCCAGCCAATCATCGTCGAATGGGCAGGGCGGCAACACGGGGCTCTTTCCTTCCGACTGACGCAGGTTCTTTCCGGGCACGGCTGCTTCGGAAAGTACCTGCACTCGGTCGCTAGGAGGGAATTGAGTCCCATCTGCCACCACTGCGACTGCAGTGAGGACTCGGCCCAGCATACGCTTGCGTATTGCCCCGCTTGGGAAGCGCAGCGCCGGGCCCTCACTGCAGTCATCGGAGAAGATCTCACGCTACCGGCCATCATTCGCTCCATGGCCGGTAGTGAGAGAAGTTTTACCGCGGTCGCAACCTTCTGCGAGGATGTCATCTCGCAGAAGGAGGCGGCGGAGAGGGCCCGGGAGGACGATCTCCATTCGGACCCAATCCGTTGCAGGCGAACCGGGCGGCGGAGGCGCGCCTCATGCCACCCTGAGTGTGGCCGCGGGTGGTCGGGACGGGTTTTCCCTTCCATCCGCCATATGGCCAGCCGCGAAGGGGTGAGGTCCGCGTGTGTCTAGACGTCACCTTATTGATAGGTGACCCGCAGTTGGTGCCCGCATAGTGCGGGCAGGCGCTAAAAGGGGTCCGGATGACTTACTAAAGCCGTTCCCGGACCCCTTTTACTTCAAGCGCAGTAGGGCACACCGTGTGGTTTTAGTCGGTTCGATTCCGACACACCGTTCCACCGAAAACCCCGGTGGGATGACGCACCGAGGGGGTTTCCACACGTAAAAAAAAAAAAAAGTGGACCTAGATTATGGTTAGCAAGTTGGTGTTTGAGACGCTTATAATATATAGACGTATGTCTATGTGTGTATGTATGACGTATGTATCAGTAAAATATATAGAGTACCTACCTTATGTTTTAATTTTTAAATTTTTGTGAAAGTTCAGTTCAGTTGTTTCAGTGGTAGAGCCATGCTTAGGCACGAATGGGCCGGCTCGACCGGTGCGATACTACGGCCTCACAGAAAACCGGTTGTGAAGTAACGCTTGCGTTGCATTTCCCCGAATCGAGTGAGGTTTCCGGAGGCCCAATTCCCCCTCCCCCCTTTTCTCTCCCCTCATCTCCTTTCTCCTTTTTTCCATCTCCTCATCCCTCCTCTCTTCTTTCCGCTCCCTGCATCCCCCACCCCTTATCACCCTCAAAGGCGGGCAGCGTACTTACGACTCTTGAGTTGCAAGTGTCCATGGACGGCGGTGTCACTTACCATCAGGTGACCCGTCTGTTCGTCTGTCCCCCTATAGTATAAAAAAAAAAAAAATCTATTTTATTCTATATATTATGATTTACCTAACTCACTAAATGTTCACTCCTCTACTAAAAGCGAATTCTCAATTGTGTTATATTGTCAAAGATAACAATAATATTGCTGTAAACGAGCGCTATTAAAGCTAACTAACGTTTATGATACAGTCATTATACAACTGTTTTACTTCCTTATATTAAATTAACTTAATCGAACGAGTCAAGAATACTGAGTGACAGTTAATTTAAGCTTCTTATTTTAAGTGAATCTGTATCAAGATGTGGTTTCGCTGAAAAAACGGCAGCAGATCGGTTTCTGTGTTTGAAAACTTCTTTGAAATTTGTTGATATATATGTATGAATACTTTTATTTCGCAGCAAACAACATAAGCCTGTAGATTAAAGATTGATGTTTTAGACAAGCAGGGCATGAGGGGAGATGAAAGTGGAGAAAGGTGATAAGGATAGGTGAAAGAGGAGTAGGGTATGAACACAGTAAAAAGAGGTGTGGGTAGTAGGACCTTCGGTACGTTCACTCACTCGTCGATACAATGCAAGCATTGTTTGTCTACCGTTTTCCTATGAGGCTGTGGTATTACTCCAGTCAACCCGACCCATTTGTGCCTGAGCATGGCTATCGCTCCTACAATTTAGAGATCTCTTACTGAAAATTTTGACTTCATTAAATTGCATATACTGCAGCTTGTGGTGCACAACAATAACAAATAATATGTTTAAATGATATCTGATTAAATTTGTCTAGAAATATGCGAGGCAAAGAAGTCTATGATTTAAAGAGATTTGAAAATCTAAAGAACGCATATGACAGAGTTTGACTTTGACGTTAATGGCCGAGCGCTGATTGGATATTGTCGTATTGTGTTCGATTTGAAGTCATCGTACTCTTGAGTAACATAAAAACTTTCACGTTTTAATTCTATATGATAGAATATTATACTTATCTTTCTAGGCTATGCAAATTACGACTTGTATCTAGGTTTTCCCTCTTAATTTAACATAAATCTGTCGCAAAGCATATAGGACATAGTTTAGTCTCTCTTTTTACCTTGATTTGAAAAGTTATCGTTTCGGTAAAATCAGTATTTATCTTCATAAACGTGACTTCATGAGATCTCGCCTATGATATGCAATAGAGCTGTTAAAGGTTAGACGTGTCTATTTAGACCTCGTTGCCTACTTTTAGATATTATTTTTAAAAGGATATAACAGCTTTGCTGGAATACATGCATGCAAAATGGTTCAGTTTTATTATATTATTTTGGGCTTAAATTTTATTTTTGCGTATTTTGGGTAGTTGTTTAGGTGATGTAGTTGAACTTAATCATTTTAGGAAAGGAAAAAGTTTGCTAGTAAATCAAAACGTCGGATAAACATAAAACCACGAAGAAGTGTATTAAGCCTAGAAATAATTATCACATGAATGCATTAGACTTTAAATCACTGGCAATTGATATAAAAACTATATCTTACCCCTGGTAGTGTCCGTTTTTCATGGAGGGCCGTCTGAGCGCTCGAAGCACTCTCTGGATTGAAGTAAGTCAGGAATGCACACCCTGTAACAACACAAATGTATTGGTTAAAATACAAGTAAATAGTATGCTTTGTTCTTACTTTATAAAATAAATAAAATAAACTGCACAAAATTTTCTTTAAAAAAGTATGTAATTGATTTCAACATCATGATAAATCTTAAAATTGTTAAATTTGAAAACTCATTCTTAAGGTCAAGTAATTTAAACAATCATCTCCTAACTCTTAACACTTAAGGATTTGTACCTTCCACTATCAAATCAGCAATAGCCTATCTTAATAGCTTCAAAAATTGTTAGTGCCTTGAATCCCGTTATCAAATCCTAATTTAGTGGCAATGGAACTAGCTTATGATTATATTACATTTTCCAAAAAAATACAAACGATCCACAATTAGCCCGAAATATTTGAGCATATTTAAAAAAAAAGTTGTGGTAACCACTTTCGGAGTTGATAAAAAAAATAAAAAAAACATTCTTCTGGACATTATGTTTACAATAATATTATCTCATCTTATTAATTATCTTATATCTGCAATTGACTAAAATACCTTCAAATAAGATGGGTCACTTCAGTTCTAACCTCAAGAGTTTTAGAAGATTTTTTTATCTAATATTCACTATATAGAATAATATAGGACGGTTCCTTAACGTAGGCTTTCCTTATTTTCCGGATGTCTTAATAAAGCTGTTCCCGGATTCCTCCTATTTTAAGCGCACACCTTGTGGTTTTAGTCGGTTCGATTCCGACACAACGTTCCACAGAAAATGAAATGGTGAGATGACGGCCCAAAGAGGTTTTCACACGAAAATGAAAAAAAGATTTTCCTTATTTTACTATAATTTGAAAAAAGTAGAAATCACCCGATCATAATATGTTATTAATTATGTTCATTTACGCGAATTGCGTATTTTGATTGCGATGCGAAGTGTTTTTATCTTCCCCGCTCGACTAAGTTTTGCTGACGTAGCAAGTACCTCAGTGTTTAGATAGATCGATAATCTTTATTGTACTAAAATATAATAATAATAGTTAAGTATGTATACCTAGGTATAAGTCTTATGATCTAAAGATAGACAAGTGAAACAATTAAAATAAATATATATAGCGAATGATGATTGTCTCGAAGTACAAGGCTGGACTTTTGAACGGTGTCTCAAACTTTCCTACTTTATTTCAAAAAACGTGCCTCTTCTCCCGGGTTACCCTTTGTTTCTAATTTTAATCTCCCGCCTTAGTGTCCTATCACGGTAATATTATAAATACGCCCAAAAATCCATGTTCATGTTCAGTTTAATGAAATTTATGTTTAATAAACAATTTTGGTGAACATTGAGTGCTAATTTCCGTCGTCAGACTGTTAGCTTGTACTTCGTTAGGAGGGATATTCAGGTCGATTGACTCGTTATATATTTTCATTATGAAATATTTGTCTCGGTTTTATGACAACTCAACAACACAACTGACGAATAAAGAGCGTTGCTACTGAATTCTGAATTTAAAAAATGCTTAACACCAAACACGTTTTAGATAAAACTGACAACAATATTACATTAATAAGTAAAACTTTGTTGCAATTAGTTTCATATCCCTATTCTATATATATATAAAGAATGTATAAAGATATAGGAATTTATTATTCCACTAAAACTTCTAAATACCTAAACAGATTTCCTTGTAGGTATAGTTAGTATCCTTATATCAACTCAAGTGACAGTGATTAAAATCTTTGAAAACATTTTGACATAGAGGCGCCTTAATATCGATATATATATATGTATATATATTTGGTATAGTATTTGTTTTTGTATACTTTTTTATTAGTAAATAGCTTTTAATATTATTTTAATTGATAGAAAGCTCAAGAACTATATTTGCTAAAAGGAAACAATGACAATTGTATAATAATTTGGCAAACGGAGACGTTCAAATGGGATCGCTCTGTCATGTAGCGCATCCCAACCATTTGTCTCTGTCGCCAGTTTAAAAGGGTGCTATTTGCAGGAGGTCCCGTGAAATGTAGTGTAGTTTGTTTGTTATAAAACCACCTACACTTACCAACAAAATAGTTAAAGTTTTAATGAGTACACTGCATAATTTTTTTCTCAACTACGGAAGGGTTATATAGTACATATATGTTTAAGTAATGATTTTTTGGTCAGTAGAGCTTAGACGGCGTGCTGGACTTTGGCATGTGAATCTTCTAAATAGTAGAATTGACATAGGGTATGAGAGAAATGCAAAGGAAATTAATTTATATTTGTATATTCCTGTAGGGCTTTATACTTTATATATATGTACATATATATTACTTGCAGAGTCCAAAAACGGTAGATATTTATACTAAACTACTTCTGTGGTGGTTAACACACATTGCGCAAAGTATATTTTTAATATAAACTTATTAGAAGTGTATCGATTGTGTATTGAAAGACAGAATTGTAAAGAAAAAAAAGCAATGACATTTGGTCTCCATCGGAAATGGATCCCAGGATATACCGACAAAGATAGTTCTGGCCAGGGCTACCGAGACGGTCATATTACTAAAATTTATCAATTTAATTTTTATAGTGTAGGAGGATATACGAACAGACGAATCACCTGATGTTAAGTGACAACCGCCGTCCATACACATCTGCTACTCAGAAGTCGTAAGTGCGCTGCCCGCCTTTGAGGGTGATGAGGGTCGAGGGGATATAAAACTAATTGAAACAAAATTTTACTTATTTATTTGAAATTGTTGTCAATTTCAACTAAAACGTGATTGATATTAAGAATTACTTTAATTCGGAATTCAGTAGCAATATTCTTTATTCGTCACCTGTATTGTTGAGTTGTCATAAAACCGAAACAAATACTTCATAATAAAATATCTAACGAGTCAATCGACCTGAATATCCCTCCTAACGAAGTACAAGCTAACAGTCTGAGGACCGAAATTAGCACTCAATGTTCACCAAAATTGTTTAATTAAACAGGCAATATCATCATCACGCTTTCTTTACCCAAATAATCCAACCCCGAACCCCAAAACATTATCAAATAAACACAATTAATTTTCCGAAATAATTGCGTCCTGCGACATTTCTTTGCGAAAATATACTGGGGGCTTTAAAAATTATGACTTGGCAACATCCAATGGACCGGAAATGTATAGGCGCAGGAAATGAACCCGTTAGCGCAATCCAAGATGGCGACCGGAATATGGGCACCGATTTATTCGTGTTGCTGGACCATAGCAGATGAAACGCTCGCTATTATGACGTATGGTAATGTACTGCGATTTAAAGAGATAGAAAAGATTTAGAGTACCTTAAACACGATATAGTTAGAAAGTGTTTCTCCGTTCATATTTTAACATGTTCAGACATGTTAGCCACTCTGTCTACTAACTCAGTAGCTATGCATACGCTATATAAGCACGGTCAAAGAAGTGAACAAACAAATTCACTACATTATGTTATATTTCATTTGAAATACAACACTATCCAGACAGTGCCGTCCTTCATGAACGTTTTATAAGAGAACCAAACCTACAGTTGTCCAACAGAGATATAAGAATTACAATCATTTGTATTTGTACTCGTTCAGTACTATTGAGTCGTCTTAGCTCATAGTGTATCATCATTTAATTTCTTGTCTTTGCCGTCGTCTAAAAATAAAATAAAAAAAAACTGAACTCCTTTTACCATACCTCCTTCTTATTGCATAATATATTGTTCAAATTAACAATTCATGTCATTTGCCCGACATAGTCATCAAGATGCTATGCCAATGTGAATACGTTATGTTTGTCCGTTAACAGCACATTTGCTTTTCGAGGCATCTAGAACGTCATACCACCTTTGTATGTTTGTTCTTCTGATATTAAGTAATACTGATGGAGTACTACACACTGTTAAGGCTCCGTTCCTCAAAAGGAAAAAAAGGAACCCAGCTACTTTATATACTGTTAAAGTTAGTTTTTTATTCCAGTAACGACATGCAGAAATGTTAAATTTATTATAAATCGCTTTCTAAGATTGACGAATTGTTTCCAATATAGGTTGGTTTGCCCACGAAACATTCATTGCATGATTGAGATTAGCACCTGTCTGCTTTATTTTTAATGTTTTTGACATAACAGTTAGATCTCGAAATTTCCTGATCACTTACCAGCCGTGATGTGTAAAACTTAGTTATACAAAGGAAATTACAGAGCGACATGGCAAAATCAGGTAACTGTATGACTCTAACAGAAATATTGATAGTTTCAAACATAGAAGTTACTCTATGTAAAATTATGGTACCGTATCTGAATTTATTTTATTACATTGACAGTACTTACTTAGATACTAGTTTCTTATTTTTTAAATTTGACCTTTACTCTCTTAATGTCACCAAAAACACCAGACCATGGGAAAGATTCGCTTAATGAATATTAAGCTTATTTATGACTTATGTTGTTTAACAGTAAGATATAAAAATAGTAAACGTAAACGATAAAGAAAAAATACAATGGAAAAAACTGCAAATGCGCTAGCATTTATGAGATGTTATAAATGAAATCTATTGGACACTCGTAGTGATGCCAGCTGTCAATCAATCTATCACCACACAGCAACACGCAGAACGGAATCAACCTATCAATAACTTGTATACTTGTAGGCGGACTTCGCTTGTGTCTCGGATAACAATGTACTTGATTTTCTAGCAAAATTCTGTGTAAGGAAACCACTCCGATATAGTGTTTATATTAAAAAGTTATCTATCACAGTTGATAGTGAAAATACGCCCGGGCTGAATATATAGTTTTTAAACACCTATGTTTTTTTATAAGAAACCGCCGCCCATGGACACCTGCAATTTAAGAGTTGTGCGTTGCCGATTTTATAGGTAAGAGTAATTATACAATATCTTTCTTGTTGATAATTATGCAGTAAGGTCCAAGGACATAATGGATATATGGACACTATTTCACATAAAATAAGAAATGTTTGATCGATCTTGATTGTAATCGTACTTAATACTGGCCATTTAAATGTAAAAGTCTCTAATATTGTATGAAGAAACTTAGCTTTTTGACTCAATGTTTCCAAGAATATAAATTTCGAACTTCCAGTGCCATGTTGTGCAATGTAAAGAAAAAAGATTGATTAATATTTAAATGAATAATACTATATACAAGTGCTTGGTATTGTAGTATTAATTGGACACCAATCTGTAAATCTAATCAATAACAATGTTACTCATATGTGTAATCTCATTATAAGTCCAAAAGCATCACCGCCCAAAACATTTTAACTTCTCAGTAATTTTCCTTATCCAATACCGTCTTTTCCCGTTAGGAAATTTCTCAATTATCACCCGGATTAGAACCGTATCCGATAAATAGCAGTGGGCTTGGCCGTTATCATATAAGAAGCTTATATCGCAAGCGGATTGTGCTTGTGAAATAGTCTACGTCTGCCTTTATTACGGGATTGCGGATATTTACTTAGTCTTGTGGGCGTGACTATATATTGTCACCTAAATGGAATATTTATTATTACTGCTAAACTATTCCCAAAGTCAACGCGCAATATGGTAGCATACTGCGCGACTTAACTTTGAGAATAGTTTTTTTCTGCGCGTCTATTACTAGGATTATAATTTTATTTTTGATAAAGGTTACATGTACGAGATAAAGAAGACTAAATCATCACATTTGTTGTCTATTTCATAATTAGATATTCTCGAAGAAGATAACGTAATTTATATTAGAAACTATTAAAAAGTATTACAATTTGTATTAAATATACATACACTCATACCTACATATATTCTCAGGGTAGGCGTCTCTAAGGCCTACCTTTTGCCGACCATAATTTAGTCCCAATTACAAAATTGTCTAATTGCCCAATTACAGTTACAGCACGCAAGCACTGTATGACTATACAAAAAGTCTGATAGTTAACAGTCAGATCCCTTAGTCGCATTTTACGACACCTTCAGAAAGGGATAGGAAGGGTCCATTCTACCGAGAATCACACGATTAACACACAAAGTTAATATTCTATTGTATTAAATAATAAATATGCTTTTAAAATAACAGCAAGGGCAAGTAATTACATACTTAAATATATTCAATGTTAAGTCAACAACCTCAACGCTCTCAACTCAACCCTCTGCAATAAAGAAATCCTGTTTCGACTTTATACATAATTTCATAATGTGGAGCATAAACAAATGAGCTTGTATTTTGTTTGATCAAGCACGAAACTTTGGCACTGGTGCCTAGAACTTACAGCCTCATTTTGATACCATTCTTAGTGCTTTAGCGTGCTGAATATAAGACTACTCGTTGGATTCAAATATCAAATTGGATCACCTTTTTTTTGTTCTTATGCGTGGGGAAATTCTCATGGACTATCCTCCGCTGGGATTATCAGCGCAGAGGTGTGCCGGACTTGACCGGCTAAAACCGCCACGGTGTTCCTTCTTCGCATCATCACATCATCATCATCCATTGGACCACCTGGTATCTTCAGCACGTGTCATAATTTCAACAGTAAATCTAAATTCTATATTTCTATTAAATTATCACTAGTATTCAAGTTAATTAAAACATTGGTTTTACCTTAGCGGTTTTATCATATCTCGTATGTTATTACATTTCCTGAAGTAAAATAAACGAGTTGCTTGAAAACAAAACTCTAACTTGTGCGGTAATTCGTATACTTAAGGAATCTCCAAAATGTTTCCAAAGGTAGAATAGTGATATTACTAGAAGGACATTGTGAACTTGTATCGTATTTTGGACTATATCTTGATTCCCGAGAATCTCATGCCTGGAAGCAGGACAGTTAAGTATACTGTACTATAAACAGAACAAAAATCACCAAAATATATTTGAGTCGAAAAATGTTTTGATCAATCTAATCAAATCCATTCACGCCGAAAAACTGTGCATAAACGATAACAGGATTTTATATAAACCGATTGGCGCGTATCGTATAAGCGCTACAGCACGCGATTAGGCACAACACAAATTTACGCTGGCTAGTCGAATTTGCATCGACGCCGACCACAAACCGACCACAGCTCGCTAATTACTAGTTAGCTGGCTTTTATTTCCGAGCCAACCCTATCTAAGCCGTTGTAATCTGCCACTGTAACGCCCAGCCGTGCCTATGCGGTTTAACATATGGTTTCGGCTAGAAAAGTAGCAATTCTTTTAAACACCACTTGAATTATATTGTTAGAAGGTAGAATGTTGAGTGAAACTGGAAGATTAATGATACTATTAAAGTAGTCAGTATAAATGAATGGTTATATAAGCGTATGTTAGTATATACATTATATCTCATAAGAAATTTAATCATAGTGCATTTATTTAACACACTTTTTTATGTTGAATGAAAAACTCAATACCTACCGACCTCCTTATACCATCATGTTCCTGTCGTCAACATCATCATCACCAGCCCATCATCGTCCACTGCTGAACAAAGGCCTTTTCCTATACACGCCACCATTTCTCTATAGAGAAGGAAGTTCAGCCTCCATCAACAGTGCACTCGTATATTTAGAGTTAATATCTTCATTAACTTACTGTCGCTGTACATAAGTTATATGTTACATAATAATACTTATTGGAAAGTAATTACCTTGTAGACATATTATTGACGTTAAACAAAGTTTAGTTTAATGAGAATATTCCAACTTTTAAATTTCCAATCTTTAATGAGAAAAAAAAAGCCGTGAAACCCGAAGTCTATGCTCAGAAAAGTTTCCTTCCTGTGAAAAGATGCAACGCTGCAGGTTCAATACAAAAAAATATTCAATAAAAAATATATTCTAAGTTCGTCGGAGTGTCTATCAAAACGCTGACTTAACCATTTGATTTTAAGAGTTCTTTCATTTCGCCGGTCGACTTGGAATAAAGTCGTTTTTGTCAGGTGATCAAAAGTTTCCTTTTAAGTTTACATTGTTGGGTGAAATTAGTTCCAGCAGAATGTCAGAAGAGATATAAAGTGTATTCTATGTATATAACAGGTCTGTTGCGTGCTGGGTCGGTAGAGTATTTGCATTGAAATGATCGGTCAGGAAGGATGATAAGCCTGTCTGGCTGTATCGCATCATCATTTGTGTACTTTCGGAGTTATTGACTCGCTTTTAATAGTATTTGCACACGCTTTTGAGTGGAATTGTATTCGAAATTACGGCCTACTATTAGAAGGTAATGAAGGGTTATTGGGTTAGGATTGGAGTGCTTGTAAATTAAGTGTGAGCTGTTGTGTTGACTATTAATCTAAATAGAGATTTATAGTGTTGGTTTTAAAAATGAAAACAGTATTTTCTTAGAAGGTGATTTATTAATATGCCCCAACTATTTCTTATTTATATATACTACACAGAGTAGTTAGATAGATATATATACTCTTTACTGTCAATTCCCATATTAGGATTAATTCCTGCATTGCGAGGGAATTTACAAACATTCAAATAGCGAACACAAATAACATATAGACACAGAACAACAATTTAACATTTACACCAAGTGTTCGATTATTGTTGTTTGAATGTTCGAACAACACCACAGTCTGGCAGCGTAGTAGCGAGGTAACCACTTAAACCACTGAACCATCCGTGCAGTTAAATTCTAAAACACTCTTATATACTAAAGTTTAAGCCTAAAACAATAAATCTGGTGTGACAAATAGCGTACAATTAGTGGCTTTATCTCAGGATATATATATTTAGGACAGGAGGAGTTGTATTACTCGATTTACAGATTTAAAGAGGTCATTACTCGATATTTTTAATACCGAGTTGAAAGTTCAACATTTTGGCATGCACCTCATATAAAATATGTAACTATAATAAATAGTGTAAAATCCTCACAATTCATCAAAATCATACCTACCCCTAATTACGTTGGTGTAATTAACCTATCAATACATTCATAATATTACAGACCATTAATTATATGGGTTATTGTTTATTTAGCATTTGTGGTTTAGTCGCTGGACATATAGCTCGAGTTCAGAAAGTACCTTTAGATGTGGTGCGCAGTGGTGGTTTTAATCGTCCGATAGTTTTTCCCTATCGTCGGGTAGGTATTTGATACTTTGGTCGGCTGATTTTAAATTTGATTATGAGAAATATCAGGATTCACCAGTGTTGGTAGATCTTTTGTGTAATTATATTTTTATCGTGGTAGAGCCATGCTCGGCCCGGCTCGACCGGTGCGATGACCGGACTTGAAATGGCTGGTGCCGGAAAGTCGAGTCGTCTCACTAAATGTTGAAGTGCTGTCGTATAGAAATGTGTACCAACAATATAGCAGTGTATAATGTATCACATGTAAGATATTAAGATACTGCGGTCTCGTAAAAAAGATGGATTTTGTCATTCTAGATTTAAATTTTCTACATTTATTAAAATGAATTAAATGAAGAAATAGAAAGGAAATTATTTAACGTTCAAAGAGCGACCAACCTCGAAATGTAAGAGATTTGTTTATGGATCGCTTTTCTTCCTTTTTTACATACCTACTTATAATTTTGCCATTGAATTCCCAAAGGGTTTGGATGACAGTTATAGGTTAAATATTCATCGATTCATCGAACTTTTCTCAATTTTGAATCAATTGAAACAATAATTATTTATTTATTTATCTCTTTATTGTACACCATAAAAGTAATGGAAAAAAATACAGAAATAATTGCATATATTACGGTATAACAATTGGCGGTCTTATCACTCATGGTGATTTCTAGCAGACAACCTAAACTAAACCTAAACTTCACTAAACTAAAACTCAAGCCTGACCTGTGTAAATCCCTTTAATACGGCCCTCAGAATACTTAAAAGTATAAGTTCTAAGTTGTTTCGTAATTCCTTTTACAAAAAAAAGGCCTAGTGCTACGTGACGTTGCTTCTATTGAAACACGAACAGCAAAAAATTGTTAAATTAAAAGGCTCATAATACAGTTTTCGTTTCAAAGTAATTCAATCTATATTTCGAGCCGTTCGTCTTAAGCTTTTACTAAAGGCGCGATGCCTCGGGCGGAATTGCATTATCACCGAGGTTTAATTAGCCCGGCTGAAGACATATGTATAGCTTATATAAAATTTCTTGTATGTTGCAGACGTTTTGTAGCAATTTATTGCTTTTGTGCGACAGGTGAGATGGAACTTTGGATATTTACGTATAGCCGACATGATTAAACATGAAGAAAAAGACTTTTTATCGGTATTTTTACATAAATACCTGTATATAAATATAAAATAGTTATTTTTAGAAACAATCCTGACTTATCATCAATATCGCTAATAGAAGATAACAATAGTTTCATTAATATACTTCCAGCCTAACAAGAAATATTAACTATACTGATCAATATTGAGTTGGGAACGATAGTTGTCATTTAAAAAAAAGAAACTATACAAAAGGCTATTCTACAACTTATTAAATATATTTTAAAATGATCTATAGCTTTGGCAGTCTTTGAACTACAAATAGTCACACCAAAAAGGTAACCGTCATTATCATGACGTCATAATAGCAGAAAAAAACAAAATTTTAAATGTACAGTAAACAGTGACCGACCGTTATTGATTTTACTAAAACTAAAATTGAAATTATCAATAATTTATACATCCTGTACTCGTAAGTAAGTTTTGTTTAAGTAGGTTATGTATTATTTTCTATGCAGGTATAACTCAGTCACTCTAATTTTAAAATCAAACGATGGCTCTCTATCCGTGATATTACTAGGTGTTAGCATAAGACCGGCGCTGCTTCTTACGAAGTAGCACAAAGATGATTTAACGGCCATTTTTGTCTCAAACAGTGATACTTGTTAGCACTAACATTTGGTGACTTTGTTATCCTTGCCTTTGTGTGAGTACAAAATAAAATATATTCCTTCTTTCTTTCAAAATAAAAAAAAAACGAATAATAAAAACCTAAATTATATTTGCCCATTAGCAATATATTTACATTGTTCGCTGTTGTTTTCAAACAAAAGTTGTTTCTGCAATAGTGAGTGCAAGAGCCGTAAGTGCACTGCCCGCCTTTAATGCTGATGAATTAATGGGGAGAGCGGAAAAAGCGGGGAAGGAAAAGAAGAAAGGGGGGGATAAGGAGATGGTAAATAGGAGAGGGGGTGAGGGGAAAGGAAACAGGTGAAACTTCAGTGCACACTGCACCATGCTCTTGAACGAGTACCGCTGGTCATCTCCGGACTGCTATTACTTAGAATAGTAATTACCGTAAACGTTATTTTACAATGACGCATTGCATTGTCCTCACATATCTTATTTTAATTTATGTACAAAATATTTGAAAAAGAGTTTTCTTTTTAGTTTCTTGCTTGTTCTTCTCTATGCGACAGTCCACTGCTGGACATAAGCTTCTCCCATTGCATGCCACTTCAATCTATTTTCGGCTTCTCGCATCCAGCTCCTGCCAGCCAAATCGTCACTCCACCTGGCCTGTGGGCGTCCTACGCTACGTTTGCCGAGACGCGGTCTCCACTCAAGAACTCGTTTACCCCAACGGTCGTCGGTTCTGCGGCTAATATGGCCAGCCCATTGCCACTTCAGGCTGCTGATCCGGTGGGCTATGTCGATTACTCTGGTTTTCTGCCGGATCACCTCATTCCTGATGCGATCCCTTAAAGAAACACCGAGCATAGCCCTTTCCATAGCACGCTGAGCAACTTTAAGCTTGTGGACCAGCCGTACCGTAAGTGTCCACGTTTCGGCTCCGTATGTCATGACGGGTAGGACACACTCATTAAATACTTTCGTCTTTAGGCACTGTGGGATCGACGATGAGAAGACTCGGCGTAACTTCCCAAAGGCTACCCAACCCAGCTGAATTCTTCTGTTCACCTCGTCCTCAAAGTTGTTTCTACCTAACTGCAATGTCTGCCCGAGGTATACATATTTTTGAACAACTTACAGAACGGCCCCGTGTACCGCAATCGGATCCGGTAGTACATGCTTATTGAACATGATCTTGGTTTTTATCCAAGTTCATCCGTAGGCCGATGCGTACAGAAGAGTCAGCTAGGTCATTCAGCATCTGCTGTAGGTCCTGCAGCGTCTCTGCCATGATGACAATATCGTCTGCAAATCGCAAATGAGAAATGTATTCGCCGTTGATGTTGATACCACGCCCTTTCCAGTGCAGCGTCTTGAACATATCCTCCATTGCATTTGTGAACAATTTCGGGGAGATAACATCCCCTTGTCTCACTCCTCGATGCAATGGTATCAGCCTTGTTTGCTGGCTCTGTACTTGGACGGACATGGTGGCCGCTTCTTAGAGACATCTCATCACTTGGATATATCGCCAATCTACTTGGCAACGCTGCAGGGACTCCATAACAGCCCAGATCTCGATCGAGTCAAAGGGCTTTTCATAGTCCACGAATGCTAGACACAGGGGCTGATTATATTCTTCGGTCTTCTGTATAATCTGCCGCACTGTGTGGATGTGGTCTATGGTGCCATATCCTCTCCGAAATCCAGCCTACTCCGGTGGTTGGAATTCGTCGAGTGTTCGCGCAAGACGGTTCGTGATGATTTTTGAAAACAGCTTGTAGACGTGGCTTAGAAGGGAAATTGGTCGATAGTTTTTCAACATTGTCTTGTCACCCTTTTTGAAGAACAAGACGACCACACTCCTACTCCACGCCTCCGGAGTTCTCCCTTCAAACAGGACAGCGTTGAAGAGCTTTTGGAGCTCCCTTATTACAGGTTTACCAGCCTTTAGCAGTTCTGTTGTAACGCCATCCTCTCCAGGGGCTTTTCCATTTTTCAGCTGTCTAAGAGCCATCTCAATTTCGTCGGTACTGACTTCTGGCAGGTCTTCGGTGAAGTGGCGTGTTAATGCGGCTCTGGGGTCCTCATTTACGGGATCCGGTCGAGATGCATGCGAAGCGTATAACCGGCCATAGAAGCTTTCTACTTCCGAAAGGACTGCCGGCTTCGAAGCAACGACTTCTCCGGTTGCTGTAGTCAACTTCGTCAGGTGGCTTCTTCCAAGAGATTGTACGAACACTTTTGACCCCCGATTCTGCTCGATCGCCCTTTCAATCGAGAGAGCGTTAAAGCATCGGAGGTCGTGTCGTACGAGCTTACTAATCTCTCGGTTTCGAGTCCGCTTTGCCAACGAAGTGACTGGTGGGTTTAAACGTCGTTCCTTCATTAACCCTAGGGTCACTTCCGAAAGCTTCGACGAAACTTTCGACTTCGACGGCTTCCTGCCCTTACGCTGCAATTCACAAAATCTCGTACCTTCTTCCCTGAGAACTCGAACCACGTTTTCGAGATTCTGGTTAACGTCTTTTGTGGTTTTCCAGCTTTGCATGGCTTGAAGCAGAGTTGGTCGGAGCCTGGACTTCATCAAACGAACACGTTCAGCCTTAAAGTCGATATTTAGAGAGCCTCGGACAAGTCGGTGGTCACTACCGGTATTAAACCTATTGATCACTGAGACATCTCTGAATATGTGCTTCCTGTCCGACATGATGAAGTCGATCTCATTTTTGGTCATAGCGTCGGGACTTTGCCACGTCCACTTTCTCTGGGACTGTTTCTTGAAAAATGAATTCATCAAGAAGAGCCCCTCCCGTTCGAGGAAGTTAACGAGCATTTGCCCCCTATGATTTCTGCTTCCAAATCCATGGGATCCTACTACCGATTCGCTACAATTCTGTACTCCCACTTTAGCGTTGAAGTCACCCATAACAATGTTGTAGTGGGTCTTAGTGGTACAGTGGAGGGCCCTCGATATGTCATCAAACATATCCTCCACCTCGTCATCCGAGTGTGCCGAGGTCGGTGCGTACACTTGCACAACTTTGAGGCTATACCTCTCGGTAAGCTTGACAATGAGGTACGTACGCTACCCTGCTCGACACACTGGATATTTCCACAACGTTGTCAGAAAGGGACTTATTTACCAGAAACCCAACGCCACCTTGGGATTGTTGGTCCCCCTCGCGGAAGTACATCAGGTGGCCTGACTCGAGGGTTATGGTGTCCTCCCCCTCTCTTTGGACTTCACATAGCCCTAGGATATGCCACCTAATCTTCTCGAGTTCAACCTCAAGTTGCGCCAGATGCGAGTCTAGCGTATACGTAGCCAGGGTCAGTGGGTTTTGGTGGCCTCTCGTAACCCGGAGATTCTTAGCACTCCCCTATGATTGGTTCAGCTGAAATAAACGATTCAGATTTTTGCCCTATTCTACTTAACCAAGAACCAAACAGCTGCCTCAGTCAGATTAGCACATCTTATACAAGTAGCAAAAATTAAGCCAGAAAAAAACAAAAACATTACATCTGATGAAAAACAGCTCTAATAATTTGTATCTTCAAATAGCTGCTAACAATAAATTAAGTTTAGAAGAAGTATGCCCCTCATAGGTGCTAAGTAGTCACCAAATAAATATTAATATCAACGTACCACCGAATAAAAGCATCTAATATTTTAGCACATATTTTTGCTGCTAAAAGAGGCACTCTCGCGACAATTGCGCAGTTGAGAAGCTTATACATAAACTTTATTTAAACTCTTACTACAGTGTTATATTCAAGTGAACGAATTCCATTCCATAACTTAATGTTCGTCGTTATTAAATGATACTAGATAATTTTCTTACTAACGTATTCTTACCGACACATATGCATAGCGTTATCTTGGGAAAAAGTGCTTTCTTTGCTTGTGTTGAATATTTCCCTTTTTTCTTTATATATTATATTGTTAGCCCAGAAATAATTAATGTTGGAAAGGGGGTGACGTGAGAGGTGGCGGCGGCAGGGAGTGAGTCTATATAAGGGGCTGCAACGCTCATTTGAAGAGATCGCGCGCTACAGTCAACTTGTAAAGAGGACACTCTGTCCTCTCTGTCGTTCGTGAAGGAAATCCTAATTAATGTTACCGTTAGATTACTTATTTGATCATATTTGTATATTTGATTTGTGTTTAAAATTTATTTTATAAGTACAAAGTGCTGTTTTACGGTTGTAAATCTTTTTTTTTATTATTTCCACCTCTGTTCTCCTAAGATCAGAAGTGGGATAACATTCTCGCGCGTCCTATCCCGCTTTGCTATCTGGTGTAAGGCAGTCTGGCTAGTAAAAAAAATATTTAAAAGTTAACGAGAGTTTCTTCTTGTTACCCTACAAAATTTTCTTGTTTTCGTTCGCGTGATTGGTGAAGGTGCGGTAAAGTATAACCTGTGTACATCTGGTGAGTACGTTCCAGTTTGTTTATAGTGAAATTTAAAAGCGAACCATTTTAGTCGTTGCTTAAGCATTTTGTCATTTATATAACCCAATATACACATATTGGCCATTTACATTAAGTAAAAGTTCATTAAATTACCACAACTACCCTCTACTTTTTTAATACGACCGTGCATCAATAAAAGAAAAAAAACATGCCTAACGATAGCCGTAAATGTAGAAGGCGTTCTAAAAACCGTGATTCGCGCCCTAGCAATCATACCTCGCGTCCTCTGGACATAGGTTCACATTTTAGTGACCGTCATTTAAGCTCTAGCCGCCGATACTCGCGGAGTCCTACCCGCAAATCATGTAGTCCTAACCATAATATACTAACCGAACAACTGCAAAATATTCTAGATCGAATGACATCACTTGAGGAACGGCGCCATCTGTCTCCACCGCAATCGCGTGAGCGAAGTAGTTGCGCTTTTCCGGGGACACCGCAGCAGTTGCCTCTGACTTCACTAGAGCATCGAAAGTCTACGAAACCAACATCATCAGGGCATTCCAAGAGTGCCAATGGGAACTCTGATGCCAGCGCAACAGATCGTATTGTAGATGCAATGCGATCAATCAGCACGATGGTGAGATCTAACCAAACATATTACATTTCGAATTTTGATCCAAGCGTTAATGATATAGACACTTGGTGTGAAGAGGTTGACCGCGCTAAGTTACTAAATTACTGGAATGATAATGAGTGCCTATCTCGCATTGGAAATTGTCTAAAAGGTGACGGCAGGACCTGGCTTAATGAATGGTTTACCAACGATCGCAGTTGGAGCAACTTTAAAAAGAACTTTAAACCCTTGTCCTAGGACGCCGGATGTTGCGAATATACTATAAGAGGTTATGAGCACTAATTTTGATAAATATCAAACTTACGAAAATGATGCAGGTCTGTCTACCCTTAGGCTACGCATAGTCAAAGGGTTAAGCGATGTACTCACTTCAGCAATAGTAATATGAGGTATAGTAGACCCGCAGATCCGTGCTTCAGCTACTAATTCGAAACTTAAATCGAATGAGTTATTAGTTTCTTTTAAATAAAAAATAAAATAAAAATTAGCAGCTCACGTTATCGTCCTTTTAGGCCCCATCGGGATATAGAAAATCGTAAACGGAGATTTGAGAAATGTAAATGTTTCCTGTGTGGGCAAATCGACCATAGACAATCCAGTTACCCTTCGAAGGGTACTCTAGACTTTGACTGATGCTTGATTTTCAAAAATAAAAATGTTCCTTTGTATCAACTAAAATTGAGTATTTGTGACGTACGATTAGTCAGGGTCAGGTACAGCCGAGCTAACATAAGGTACGAGCCTTAGTAGTCTATTCCAAGTACCGTTAAAGGAGTACGTAAATTCTTAGGTATTGCCAGCTCTTTCCGTCGCTATATCGCTGGGTTTGCTACCTAAACCGCCCTGATAAGTAAATTGACAAAAAAAGGGCGTACCTTTGTCTGGAGTAATGAGCAAGAAGAATCACGGCAAAGTATTATCTCTCAACTTACGAGCGAACCCGTGTAAGCTATCTATGATTCCGATTTACCCATTGAAATTCACACGAGAGATGCACAGATAAAGAGCTTCTGAACGCCGAAGGTAAATCAACATCAGCAAGACGTGTCGACAAATGATGATCGGAGACCCCCTCGAATATTTGAAACAAATTCACTTGTATTTGTTATTAATCAAGCGAAGGCGACTGGAAAACAAGACTTGGGCATGCGCGGGCCATATCATGTGGTCATGTCGCTTCCCTATGGCCGGTATGAGCTACAGCTGCTGGCGGGGTCGCATGGAAAGGCAACCCAAGTTGCGGCTGAATTTATGGTACCCTGGCTAAGGGAGTGGACTCCCGATACGTGCGCCGCCTTCTTCGACGGTAAGCCTGTATTGCACCTGTGTGATAAGCTAACGTCGTGCCTATGTCACTTAAGTGTAGAATATTATGCTAATGTAGTGCCTCTGTCATACTATAAGAAATATGCTAACGTCGTGCCTATGTTTCTTATAAATAGCGATATGCTAACGTCGTGCCTATGTCGCTCTGAAATGTCCTACTGTGAGAAATACGCTAACGTCGTGCCTATGTTTCTTACAAACAGAGATAGCTAACGTCGTGCTTCCTCTCTGGGTGGACACAGTTTCCCCAATTATCTAGTCGTGCCTATATTTCTTAATCCCCTTCTTGTTGGGTTGGATAAACCATTTCTCGCGTGTCCTACTGAGTATGATTGTCGACCCCGTGAGAATATTACATCTGTGATAAGATGTTACACGAGGCTTCACTACGTGGCTATGTATAATGTACGAAACATAATTATTAAGCAAGTTCCGTTTATGTGCAGATCACGATAATGGCCACGAGGAGTCCACGCCTGAGCCAGCTGTCTCGGTCGACGGTATGATTTCCGAGGCGGTACATACGCCGGGTACTTCGGCCGCCGCAGGAGCCCTACCACCTGAAGCATAGGAGTACGAGGACGTCCTCCAGTCAGGAGAGGCCGTGTTAGCCCAGAAATAATTAATGTTGGAAAGGGGGTGACGTGAGAGGTGGCGGCGGCAGGGAGTGAGTCTATATAAGGGGCTGCAACGCTCATTTGAAGAGATCGCGCGCTACAGTCAACTTGTAAAGAGGACACTCTGTCCTCTCTGTCGTTCGTGAAGGAAATCCTAATTAATGTTACCGTTAGATTACTTATTTGATCATATTTGTATATTTGATTTGTGTTTAAAATTTATTTTATAAGTACAAAGTGCTGTTTTACGGTTGTAAATCTTTTTTTTTATTATTTCCACCTCTGTTCTCCTAAGAATATATATTTAAAATAGGCTCAGGCCTCAGGCTCAGGCTCACTAATGATACTTCAAACAACGATATCGACGTACAAACAAAATGACAGTGTGGATGATTTCTGTCTAAGCTACAAAATCAAATATGGTAAACAGTTCATCCATTAAGCGAATAGAAGTTAATATTTATAGTATTAGTCACATTATAGTTTTCTCTCTCCCCATCTTAAGGCTACCTGTACTTTACAGTTTTAAAAGGCCTACAATTATTACAATTCAGTTCTAGGTAATGAGATTTCTTTAGAAGGGTACGTGTACAATAATTTGTGTAATTTTGATGTTGGAGAGGGGAAGCCAGCACGAGCGGAGTAGTAAGTAATGTATTTGTTGTATTCCCTACTAAAAAAATACCTAATAAAAGGGCTGAGCAAAGTAGTCACTTACCATCAGGTGACCTGTTTCTTCATCTTGCTCCTAATACCATAGTCATACACTTTGTTCTGAGTCTGTAGAACAAAGTCCTGTACTTCGTTTCTCAAACTCATACATAGCCAGATTTGAAAGACACGTACGTATACGTATACGTATGTATCTATTTAAGGAATCTAAGTAATGATTTGAAACGATATTATTATTTGTAACAATTTGTCAAAAAAAAATACCTGTAAATACTAATTGCAAACATTCTATACAGTCTCGTAGGTAAGACTAAGAATTTTCTTTCTTTCCTCTAAATAAGTACAACAAGTACCTATTTTGTAATGATTATATACCTGCTTCATGAATAAAATACGTAACAATGCGTGCTTTGTAAGTATTTTTTTCTGATTACTGGAGCGTAATAATAATGTATTCCTTTTGTTATTTGCGGTTATTGTTATAAAGAACTCTATAAGACACAATTTAAATTCGTGACGATAATATACCTGTTACGTACATTGACATTTTTTTTGCTATGTTTCCTAAGGAAACTCACTTTTATTAAAATAATGTTAATTATGCTTCGAGCCAGAACTTTTTTTTATAAAACCAATACTATTCTCCGTAGGTTTAATATTAAAAGTTTTTATATCAATCTTCTCTTACTTTTCTGCCTTTTAGTTTACTTTTATTCTACTGTGTAAAAAGGAGGGTTTCTAAAAGTGTATTTAAGAATGCGTGTAAAAAAATATAAAGAAACATCACCCCTAGAGCGTAGATGGCATAAACGCTAAACATACATATATACAATAGGTAGCTACTACTTACTACAAGCCACTACGGATTATAGTAGAAGTAGTAGATTTAAATATTTATACCAAAGAATTTCATGCTAAAATTGGCATCTTGAATAAATAATAAAAGAATTATTAGTAAGTTACTATTTCTCACGATAAGGGATCTTAATTTCCTGTTTTGTTTTCTATTCCTAGTTGCTTTAAAATTGAGTATGGTAAATCATTTTTAGAGTGATAGTCAAAATTCAATTCTGATTTTGAACGATATTTTTATAATTTCTTTTTAAATAATTATCTTTAATATGATCTTGTTACGCGTACTTTTGAAAGGTAGTTTGGCTACAATTTTCATTCCTAGGAACAAATGTAAGATTTAAAACTTAAATTGCAACTAGTAATTATAAGAACGAAGAATTAAGACACTTAGTTATTAGCACCTTAATTAAAAGAGAATTTGTCTCTGAATTAATTACATTTTCTGGTCCAATGAGATAGCGCAGAAAAGGCTCTGTTATTTATTTGTGAAATAAGATAAAACCGAATAATGTGGTATTATATAGAGGGACTTAAACTGATATTGTATAATATACTGCAAAAGTATAGCGTAACTCCGGCAAATCATATACATAACTTACCATTACTGAAACTTAAAGAATACCGCTTCAATAAACTAAAGGAATTTATATCTCCCAAACAGCACACGTTCGTGACACAATACTGTAAGCCTGTCTGATTTTTAATGTACCTAAAATTTCGTGGCTAGTAGAATATAATCTACAATCTGGCCGATCGGCCGCCACTCGTATGTTCATTTGTTTATTGCTCTGCAACGTCGTACAGCCTAAACTTTTTACTTTGCAAGCAAATTCTTTCTCAGCAATTTGCACATAGCTACCTTGCTTGCGTTTCCTTTCGTTGGCAGATTTGTTACCTTTTTTCCTTCAGTGGCCAACGTTTTTTCTTGTTTAATTACGTAATAATACAGTGGATTCCAGAGCTCGTTCTTTTTAAGTCTTGTTTGGAGGCTTTTTCTTTTCACTGACGTATTTCGACATTGTTTCGGCTAATTTTGTTTCTTTGATCTCGTTAAGATCTAGATGAGCTTTGTTGTACAGTAGTTTGTTACTTTCATTACTTTTACTTAACGTTTGACTGTCTGGAATGTTTCATTTTTCCCACTGAATAGAAGTATTAGCTTAATGTATCTATGATAATCTAATGGTTTGTATATTTGACTATTATATAGATATATTAAGAAAGACAATATATTGCTGCTAAGTATTGTATTAAGGATTTTCTTTATTGTCAACTTTACTGAATATGATTTAAGGTAAAAACAAAAAATGTTTTTGAAAATTGTTATTTTAAAGTTACCAGTGATTGTAAATCCTTGCGTAGCCTTGACTATAAAAATGTACACTAGGTAATATTCTCGCTATGAAAAAAAAATCTCATAAAAGAGTTCGATAAACTACACTTTAGATATAATTTAGAAATTCTTTAAGTTCTCTTGATTTGTAATTTTAAGTTCTCATTTTTTTGTTACTTTTATTTACTTTTATTGTACACATGTATACTAATTGTACCAATTATCAATCCCATTTACGATTACCTAATAGAAGTGTAAATTTATATTGTTTACTAATCATGTGATGTATCTTCTTGTAAATATTGCAAGACAAGCATACCACAAATTATTATTATGATTACTTGCTGTAATAATGCAATGTATGTATGCTGTTGGTATACCTAAATAATAGAATAACAACTAACCGTAGTAAATGTGAATTTTTTCTGCAATACATAATGCTTGCGAGTTTTCTGTCGTTTTGGGTTTGCTACCTAGAGCAGCAATCCTAAAACGTCCAAAAACTCGAAGAACACTCCCGAAAATGCGAAATAAGGAAACAAAAAGCGGGTAACAGCAGCAGCGCAAAACACTAGGTCTCATTCGCATCGTAGTCGCTAGTTCAGGCACGGGTTAATCCACCGTTGGCCGCTTTGGGAATTAGTATTCTTCTAGCGCCCCCACCCGGAAAAAGTTGGACTTAACATTTTTGAAGTTGCATATTTCTGGAAAGCCGAATTGTAGATAGAAATTTCATGGATGTGAATATTTAAATGAAAATCTACCTATAAACCTTGAATAGTTTTAGGTTTTTTAAACCTTAACGTGAATTTCTGTAAAAGGAAAATGTCTCACAATATATGGATAATAAATAATTTAAATAAATAACGTTATGGATAAACATATGTATATTTATGTCTGTTGTAGATGGAAGTATTGAATTTGTGTTCGAAATGATACAAGGCCGTTTACACTAGAAATTGAATCGTATGCTTCCTTGTACATACGTGTAGAAAGTCGTTATGAGATCGTAGCGATACATACAAACAGGGACAGATAAAGTACATAAGACGAGACAAGTATCTCTAAATTCTCTCAACACCATTAGCATGTTGCAACTCAACTACGATTAAGAAAGTTTTCAAAGAACACTGCAGGAAAGGTATGACTAGACCAGTTTGTAAATAATAAGGACAGTAATAGTGAGATACTCAAAAATAGTTACAGCCAACATTGTTTAGAAAACATACATAATCTAACAATACTACCTATAGTAGAAAACTTCTTACCAGCATAACCTTTTCAGCGTGTTACAGTTTCATTAAAATCACATCAACACGGTAACCGTTTCGAAATAATCCCATATAGCATGTAGTTACATTGTTTATTATTTAATAAAGTGGAAATCCCACAAGTTTACGGCTTCATCGCAGTTCAAAACTTACTTAGCCAAATGGCCTGAGTTTGTTCGCTCTGCAATTTACATTCGTTTCATGATACGAAACAACTTTCCTCTGCTATTGTTCGTTAAAATGGACACACCTTTTATATTTACGATATGCAGTTGTTTTGAGGGCCAAGCTTTATAGAATAATGGTTTAAATTGGTTACACACCTTAACCCGTTTCGTTGGGTTATTATGCATATTTATGTATATGTATGTTAAAAAAAAACGTCTATGTTATTCCCCAGGGTTCAAAGATAACAGACAAAATGAAAAAGTCACGTTTATAATATTAGTATAGACCTGAATGATAGTGAACAAATCCACATTTTGCCATTTAGAAATTGGTCCATCTGACGTCGTAGGGGGCAAGTGTATTGCCATCAACTAGGCACTTTAGGAATTAAAGGTGGAGATATTGGGAATATCCTATCATCTTTATTTCATCATCTTTAATTGACAGGTTAGGAAAGTGATATTAGTTAAACAAATGCTGGAGGACGTCACATACCTGTACCTCGAGCTGCCTGTTGCTGAATGATTCGTGCCCAATAATTATATAATTTTCATCGTTTTATGTATATAATATGCAACAATAAAAACATTTGGTCTTTTTGAGACTATTAGTGTTGTATTTGATCTATTACTTATTACTCTGCGGCTTAGTTCAATACTTGTGGTAGAAAAGGTTTTTTAACTTAATAGCATAAACGGCTATTTAAACCGCTCAAAATCATAGCATAGTATTAATAATTCACATTTCAGTTATTTGAGGTCAATAGGTTTGCCAACTATTGCGTGTGCATGCATGTATGTTAGCTGTAATACATTTAGCACTTTCTTTCAACAATTATTACAGAGTTTCGGATTAACCTATTGTACGCTTTTAAAAAAACTTCAGTAAATTCTTCAAATGTCAACAACAGTGTGCATATTTTTCAAATTCAAATTATTCTCGTAATTTCCATGGAAGGAAGTAGTATTTTCTTTGAATAATAGCAGCATTAAAAAACACATTTCTTACTGAAACTCACGCACATTTTTTTTGCATTTGCATTCTGTAACGTTACGATATGATCGCTAGAGTGTAATGTTGCCAGGATTTCGTTTGAAATAACCACTGTATTCCTATTAATTATGTTAAGCTACAATTATGCCTAAGAAATTATGGTAAGAGTCTATAATAAATTTAAGTAATATATAAGTAATAATAAAGGCCGCGGACAGAGTGCTATGGTGCATGTTTGAAGACCTCTACGTCATGCAGTGAACTGCAATACGCTCCATGATGATGATGATGATGTTAAATTTATAACTTCTTTATTTTAACGATTTCTCTCTCTCTCTTTCTCTCTCTTCTATCTCTTACACGTATTTTCACATACCATTATTTATCTTTGCCATGCCGCCGCCCTAACTCTGCTTTTATATAATAAGTACATGAAGATTTAATAAATAAATCAATAAATAAATACATCTGATCTGACCGTTTTGTTGGTTAAGTGCTTAGTTATGATCACTGCTGAGCCAGAAGTAATGAGTTCGATTCTCATAAGGGAAAAAAATGTGTGATCATCACAATTTTTTTTTGTGTCCATGGACAGCAGTTGTCTTCTTGGCTGTTCCCCTATATTAAAAAAGAAAGTGACTGCAGCCACAAAAGTTAAAATGAAAAGGAATTTAGTTTAAAACGGCTAGAGTTCGGTAAGTATTTGTAATCAGTAATATGTTCAGTAGTAGCAAGTGGATCAAATATCCTACGCATCTATATGTTTTCTATGTTTGGACACGATACAGCAATGATATCCTCCTTTTACTTTTCTTCTATTAATGACATTATTTTGATATATTACATCCTATGTCACTTCTAATATTATCATGGTTAACATGACACCTCACAAATTGAAATCCATCAAGCCGTCTAGGTTCTAGGGACTTACACACTCTCGAAATCCTTTTTCCTACACAGTCGGGTTAAGTTTTTATAAATAAATGCCAAATGTTAACAGCTAGCAACACTAAGTACTACTTAGAACTTGCGCCACGAAAAAAAATGTCCTGCGCGTGAACCTTATCGTCCTTCCTACGTACAGCTAACAAGTAACTGCTTCTTATTATTAGTATAAAAATTTGATATAATTTTACATTATTTTTAATTCGCCATGTATACATATAGAATGCATTTTAATATGAAATTGATATGACGTTTTATCCATCATTATAATCATATATGTATATATTCTGATACTGATAATTAAATATTTTAATAAGCATATATTATTAAAATATAAAATATGATCCTATTGCCAACTTAAAAAACAATATTCTTGCAACATTGTTTATAAATGATAATTCACACACGTGCCCAAAATTTGTGTGAGCATAGTTGTCCAAAGTCTGGGTGTTCTTTGTGTCCGTTAGACGATTTTTTTTTAATTGACATTGACATTGTAATTGTTGTGTTGTCAATGTTATTCTAAAATATAAATAGTAGTATAATATCAGTCAAGACCAGCCATAATCAACGACACTCGTTCACAAGCATGACGTCCGCGCCCGCCATCGTCCACGATAACAATAGCAGGACCTTTCATATAAATATATATATATATACATATTTAACTGATAAAAAAGTTTATATAACATATGTATGCAAAGATTCTAAAACCGTGAGACAAATATATTTAACTCTTTATTTCTTAGATTGAATATGTATAAACCATAAGCCAGAATTATATATAACAGAGACTAGTTTCTGAATTTTTCAAGCTGGCAGCTATCTTTAACGACAGCTATAAAATGTTTATATGACAACCGTGCCGAGAGCTAAACCTGCGCTCTAGGGCATAGAAATGCATGTTTGTGTGCATTAAGCAGAATGTAATACTTTTTCCAACTAATAAAAGGATAGAAGAATATGAAGATTATATGTCTATGTGAATAAATCTGGCAGAATCTGATATAGGAATAGAACATTGGTGTAACAAATATTGTTATGACGACTGAATTCTCCGTCTGCTCATTTGCCCCCTATCGCATAAAAAAAGAAGAAAAAATACCGTAATTAATATTATAAATGCGAAAGTTTATTTCTTTGTTCCTCTTTTGTTTTATTTAATAAAGAACTCCGCATTAGTAACAAGAGTCGCGAGAATAGCACACACACACAATAGAGAATAACACAAAATAAATAAAGACTCGGGACAACTATTTGTAGATAACATGAATTTTTGTACAGTTTAGGAATAGAACCCACGACCCCCGGTTCAGCAGTAAGGCTCACTAACTACTAGATCAACAGGCCCGTCAGTTTTAAAATCTCAGCTGATCATCATGAACTGTACACATTCATGCATACGCATACTTTAGGTGCATGAGGAATGTGTCTCGAGATTAATGAAATGATCTTTTTTTTTTTTTTTTTTTTTTTTTATGCGATAGGGGGCAAACGAGCAGACGGGTCACCTGATGGTAAGTGACTACCGCCGCCCATGGACACCCGCAACTCAAGAGTCACAAGTGCGTTGCCGGCCTTTTAGGTAGAAGTACGCTCTCTTCTTGAAGGTTTGAAGGTCGTATCGGTTCGGAAATACGGCAGGCGACAATTTGTTCCATAAGCTGGTTGTGCGAGGCAAAAAGCTTCTCGAGAAGCGCACAGTGGTGGAGTGCCAATCGTCCAGGTGATGGGGATGGATATTTTGTCGCGTAGGACGATGGCGGAAACCAGCAGCCGGTATAAGTCCGAACAATTCCTCTGAACACTCCCCATGATACAAGCGATAGAGGATGCAGAGTGAAGATACATCTCTACGCAACGCCAAGGTGTCAAGTCGATCAGAAATATCTTGGCAGTCGATGATGCGAGTCGCTCTCCGTTGAATGCGGTCAAGAGGCAGAAGTTGGTACTGGGGTGCACCTGCATAGAGATGAGAACAGTATTCCATGTGCGGCCGAACCTGCGCCTTATAAAGTTGCAGGCGGTGGGCCGGAGTAAAATACTGTCTCGATCTGTTTAGCACACCAAGCTTCTTCGAGGCTAATATGGCCTTACTCTCTAAGTGACCGCGAAACTGGACTTCGCTTGATATATCGACGCCAAGGATTCCGATACTGGCTGATGCAGTTAGGGAAGTGCTCTCAAATTGAGGTGATACGACCAATGGCATCTTTTTAGCGGTGAACGCGCAAACCTGTGTCTTCGTGGGGTTAAATTGGACTAGGTTAAGTCGACCCCAATCTGAAACTTTTGATAAAGAAGTTTCGATTTCAGACACAAGTTTGGATCGGCTTTCGATGACGTTTACCCGAGAAATGTTAGCGCGGCCGGTGTAAAGGGCATCACTCGTGCTATCGTCTGCATAGCAATGGATGCTGCTAATCTGCAGCATGTCGTTGATATGCAGAAGAAACAGCGTGGGTGATAGCACACAGCCTTGTGGGACACCAGAATTAACAGACTTGGAGTCGGAGCATGCACCGTCAACAACGACCTTGATGCTTCTGTCTGTAAGAAAACTGGTGAGCCAATTGCACAGTTTCTCGGGAAGCCCATAGGAAGGAAGCTTCGCAAGGAGCGCTTTGTGCCAGACCCGATCGAAGGCCTTCGCCACGTCCAAACTAACGGCCAACGCTTCCCCCTTGGTCTCGATCGCCTGTGCCCACCGGTGAGTCAAGTATACGAGAAGATCACCAGCTGAACGACCCTGACGGAAGCCGTATTGTCGATCATTGAGGAGCTGGTGGTCTTCTAAGTACCGGAGGAGCTGGCAGTTAACAATGGATTCCATTATCTTTGAGAACAAGGAGGTGATGGCTATGGGTCTGTAGTTGGACGGATCCGAGCGATCTCCTTTTTTAGGGATTGGGTGCACTAGAGCTGTCTTCCATGAGTTCGGGACTACGCCAAGAGAGTAAGAAAGCCGATAAAGGCGCGTTAAAACCGGTGCTAACTCTGGAGCACACGTCTTCAGCACGATAGGAGAGATTCTATCGGGCCCACTCGACTTATGAACGTCGAGGGAAAGAAGCGCTTTACGCACTGCCCTTTGTGTAAACCGGACTTCCGGCATGCGGGTCTCGCACTGCGGTATGGTCGGCAGTGCGTTTCCCCCGTCGTCCAGGGTCGAGTTGGACGCAAAGAGTTTGCCCAGAAGATCGGCTTTTTCTTTAGCGTCGTGGGCCAACGAATTATCTCCTATGCGCAGAGGTGGAAGGGATGGCTTACAAAAGTTCCCCTGGACAGCTTTGGCAAGAGACCAGAATGCACGAGTTCCGGAGGGGAGACTCACTAGTCTCTCGCCAATTCTGCCGATGTGAGCCGACTTCGCCCCAACAATTACTCTTTTGAGGGACCTGGAGGCAAAGTTAAATTGCTTCTTTAATGTGCTGGTCTTTACATCCCGTGCTGTCGCTGCATTAGCCCATGCTTGGTAACATTCCTGCTTTCGGCGGGACGCCGCTTTGCAGGTTCGACCAAACCAAGGCTGGGACTTGCCACCTGTGGGAATCAGGGAGAATGGAATGAAAAGTTCCATACCCTGAAGCACAACATCCGCGACAGAGTCAGCAACGACATTGGGATCATCCGGCGAGAAGCAAACCTGCCTCCATGGGTAGGATGCAAAGAATGTTCTCATTCCATCCCAGTCTGCTGACTTATAGTGCCATACGCGGCGACTGCCTGTAACTCGCGGCCGCAGCGAGTGAACGAGTGGCACCATACTCCTAATCAGGCAATGGTCCGAAGAGCCAAGAGGGGCCTCAACGGATACTTTGTAGCCGTCAGGATGTGAGGTCAGCAGAAGATCCAACAGTGAAGGCACGTGGCTTTCTGCATCTGGGATTCGCGTAGGCGTTGCTACCAGCTGCGTCAAGCCATATGCCAAGGCGAAATCGTGAACAGATCTTCCCGCATGATCGGTTTTGCGCGAACCAAGCCATTCGGTGTGATGGGCGTTAAAGTCGCCAAGAATCACGATCTCTGCGGATGGGACCTGCTGGAGCACTGAGTCTGTAGCCATTTGGACGTGGTCGATGAGTCGGTCCGTTTCGGCATCACCGCTATTGGACCTGTAGAGGCATAGGTAGATGCGGGGATGGTCGTCGCAGTCTACACGTAGCCATAAGATGGAGAGGTCCCTACCTTCAAGATTGCCGAGGCGGCGAGAAGTGATATCATCTCTAACGTACACGCATACACCAGCCTTAGGAACAAAGGAGTGTTCCAGTCCGTACCCAGGGTAGCAGAGGTAGGATGTGTCCGCTGGAGATGATATCTGCGTCTCGGTTAAAAAGAGCAAGGCCGGCTTTGCTGTCTCAAGGTGGTGGTGGACAGTGTCGAGGTTCGAATGTAAGCCCCTGATGTTACAAAAATCCACGGTAAACGTGACAGGGGGTGCCATGGTGTGCCTTCTCTTGCCCCGAGCAGATTTTGAGAGCGCAGTTGAGCCCCCCCCAGAGTACGAGGGGCAGCCTGGGCGTCCACGCTCAGGCATAATCCGTACTGAGGGTGGACGTCCAGGGGGGGATTCTCCAACGCTAGCGCTGGTACCCCCCTGGGGTATCCTTTTCGTTAACAGCGCTATCATTAGGGGGGTGGGGGGTTTTGGGCCTCCGGAGACCTCACTCATTTCGGGGAAATGCAACGCAAGCGTTACTTCACAACCGGTTTTCTGTGAGGCCGTGGTATCGCACCGGTCGAGCCGGCCCATTCGTGCTTAAGCAAGCATGGCTCTACCACTACAATCTGTGAAAAAGAAAATCCTTGCACTGAAATGATACTGTTTCTTTCAGAAAACCTGTTTTAAAATTTTATAAAATGTATAAAAACCGCGCGTTCCTTAATAAATATGAGTAAAAGTCATAAAAGTTTTATTCTGTTTCGAGTTAGCAAACCCACTTTTGGAAGGGATCCTCAGTATAAATTCAGAATTTATATTTTTGAGTCGAGTGTTAAGTTAGGTTTATACTGAAAGTTTCCTATAGAAACATATTATTTCATAAACAAAATCCAAGACAACCTTGAACAGAAATGTATTACGAAGCAATACGTACGTAACGTCGCGCTACATTATTGGTAATATAAATAAAAATAACAAATGTTATGCCGTGACTGTACCAATTTGCTCTGATAGTATTCGGCGTTCAGCCGAACCAGCGTGATACAATCAGCGTTTGGAAAACAGAGGGTGAGGTGTAAGTGCTAGCGTGTTTACACACATCTCTGTCTGAGCCATAAACACATTTATGTCTACATACCATCGTATGTGTTAGCAATATGTGGTCTATTGAACAATCTACACTAAAACAATAACACTGAATATAGCTTAAACGACCCAATCGCTGAAAGACCGATTTGAATAAAAAATGTTGGATAGTGTATTTATAAAAAAAAATATACAGGCTGTTAAACATAGACTCAGACCAGTGTCTTTATATAAACAGGTAAAATTAGAAAACGACAAGTAAATATTTTAATAATATTTAAAGCACGTTTTAATTTAGAATAAAGAAAGAAAAAGTATTTACTTCGTAAGTGACTTTAAACAAAAATATCGAATAATAATAAAAGAAAGAAAAAGAAAAAAAAAAATAAAACGGTGACAAATTCATATTCCTTGAACGTCACTTACTAATATTGGTCACCGCTCAGCATTTATACTAAACGGCACGGGCAAAAGAAATACGGGACGTAAGTATTTACGCACACATATTATACATATAACATATATTATACACACATATACACACACATATATTATACATATATAAATGATATTAATATTATTAACATATTTTTTGTCACTCTTGGCGTGTCTACGATAATTGAAGTAATTTATCCAAATACAAACAAATAATTAAGATTGTGTAATAAGTAAACTGTATTGTGTATTTGTAGCTGGCAACACTTGTTCGCCTTTACTTTTTGAAATATATTTTTACCAGGTATTTTTTTTTTTTTCAAGTTAATTGTGTAAACTAAACGGAATTACATTACATTAGCAGAACTTTGAAGAAAAATGGCCTACAATAAGAAATAGACTAATAAATTATGCAAATCTAGGTGTCTCATGTGTGATTTCTTACAGATTAACTTTTAGCATTTTCCAACATATACATACTAGGGTGAGCTTAAAAAAATGACTTCTTCTTCGAGTATCAGCCAGCGAGTATAAAACAAAGTCTGGAGATTCTCGAGCCATTATGTACGTCTGCTACTTACACTTAAGTTTTAGCAGAATAGAAAATAAGTCATCTGTAATATAATTTGTAGTATTTATTGTCCGCTGATCTAATCCGCTGTAAACCAAACCACCGCCTATTGCCAAATTTTGCCAACTATAATAGCTAATCGTATTGCTTATCGTTTCAACTTCTTACTGTTTATGTGTAGTGCATTATCTAATATTAAATTGGGAAAGTTAATCATGAACGGTAGTTATGCGTACGTAACATATTTTTACTAGTTATTAATATTTTTCTAAAACGCAATTCTAAAGGCTGTGTAAATCAGGATAGTCGCATTTTAAAATTTCTAGTCAAATAAATTTAAAATAATGATAGAGAAAAATGGAATAAGAAAACAGAAAAAAGTTTTGAAATGGGAAGTGGTCACCTCGCCACTACGCTGCGACGATGAGGTTGTGGGTTCGAGCCCCACATGGGACAAAACTTTGTGTAATCCTAAAATTGTTGTTATTCTGGGTGTTCTTTGTTCTCGTTATTTGTTTATGTTTGTAAACAAAAGTCTGCTCGTTTGCCCCCTATCGCATAAAAAAAAGAAAAAACTCAACCGTGATGCCGGAATTAATACTAGTGCGTCAGTTTTCTATTAGAAAAAAAAAGTCAAAATAATTAATAATGCTAGTACAGAGCATTGCAATTTATTAGTAGTTTTAAGTACTGATTTAGGATTGGTACTTATACAGATGCTGAAATAATTAGCTTTTAGTACACTTTTTACCAAAACAGTTCCCGTCAAATCAAATTCAATTTCTGTCACAGTTTTTTTTTTTTTTTTTTTTTTTTTTATACTATAGGGGGACAGACGAACAGACGGGTCACCTGATGGTAAGTGACACCGCCGTCCATGGACACTTGCAACTCAAGAGTCGCAAGTGCGCTGCCCGCCTTTGAGGGTGATTAGGGATCGGGGATGCAGGGAGCGGAAAGAAGAGAGGAGGGATGAGGAGATGGAAAAAAGGAGAAAGGAGACGAGGGGAGAGAAAAGGGGGGAGGGGGAATTGGGCCTCCGGAGACCTCACTCATTTCGGGGAAATGCAACGCAAGCGTTACTTCACAACCGGTTTTCTGTGAGGCCGTGGTATCGCACCGGTCGAGCCGGCCCATTCGTGCCTAAGCATGGCTCTACCACTGTAAAAAGTTACACAGTTGTCACAGAGCTAAAACCATATTCTAATATACTTTTATAATATTGTTCACAATACACCTTCACCTCTAACGGAAAACAATAATCGTGATCACAAAAGGAATTTATCGCAAATTCCTTAATAAATTTTGTACCCAACTTCCTGGAGTAAACTCGCTCGGGCAGTCAGAGGGTGGAGGGTGGAAGAGATGAGGAGATAAGGGTTACTTTCATTTGGACGTTCCATTTACCTCTCACTCCCATTGAGCAACTTTAAGCACTCAAGGAAAGACCTTTAAAGTAATATCTATTCATTCTCTAAGATGACGTTGGAGATTTATAGTAATTAGACGAAAATTGCACTCTCGGAATTGCAGTTCATGAATTTTTTCTTTGTTTGAAGATTATTGAGGATAATTGAAAATATCTCCACTCGCAACTGAAGCGAGATAAGAGTATAAAGATTAAATGAAATGAAATTTATAACAATTTCTGATAGGAATCTTTTTATGAAACGTGTCAAGACTAATTAACGTAAGAACACCCAGACACGAGATAATTATATTTGTGTGTAATCAAACCCACGACACCTGGCTACCGCTAGGTCAGGATCTCAAATTAAATATATTACATTAATCAAATCAAAATATAACGCATTATTTCTACATCATTATTGTATTATAGGTTGCAGTTCATAGAATCATTATACTAAAAATATTTTTAAATCCAATAACTTGTAATCGTTACCATTCATTATAACTAACATTCCAAGAAAAGGCCTATCTTCTATTCAATTTCTATGATGGGTAGATTGAATCATTTATATTTTATACATAGGATTAATATAACTTGTGATACTAGTTATTTAGATTTTTTTTTAATTATTTTTTTTTTTAATCAGATTTCTATAAACTAGTGATAATCTTGTTGACCAACATTTTACAAATAAAAAGACGAAATTTACCTAGAAAGCTTGAGATACGAAAATTTAACATTTCGTAGGTGACGAGTTCTAACGATATTTTTTCAAATCAAATCAAAATCATTCATTTCAATTAAACCAATCATAAGTTTTTTGAAATTTGAATAGCAGAAGTCAGACTAAGTCAGTTGTGCAGCTAGTCGCTTGTTCCACGTAAGCCATTTGGAGAAGAACTTCTTATTTGATTTCGCATTTTAATTCAGTAAGGATTGTTATTAATCTCCAAATATCCTCCCCAAATAAATCCTATAAATCTCAATTGTTTTCTGAAAACGATAGAAAGTTAAATATCCTGACCACATTTCCGAGAAACATAATTTTGTTACATCCAAAATTTCCCTTCTAATTGCTCTAGCTGATTAATGGTCGAACATTCTAATCTATAATTTAATTCAAATCATCGAAACCCCAAATCCGGGGTTCAAAGTACCCCGCATATTTATGCGCTCAGTTACGACAGCCAACTTTCAAGGCATTCCTCGGACAACAATTATACCGGGATTACGCCGGACTCATAACAGTGCCGGCGTATCCCGGTTTATTCCGGGTATCCCGTTAAATAGGTATAATGTGCAGTGGCCGGATTAAGTATGGCAGATCATATTATCCTTAATTGTACTTTTAAGTACAAGTTTATGTGTTGGATTATACATTTATATGGTGTTTGGTGTTCCTAATTTGATTTTGAGTACAGACAGATGATCCTTGATAATTATGTTTGGTAATTCATTATTTGCATCTTCCCGTGTGGGTTTCGTTTTTTTTAAATAAGTATTGTGAGAGGTTATTTTATTCTCATCTTCTAAGTTTTATTTATTTAATTGTAAATTTGATTAAATTTTTAATACCTTTTAGCAATCTCTATGAAAGTAATTAACGAGATTTATATCATATTCATATAGACGCATATTATTAAGATCAACTTGTCCCTACTAACTACATGAGTTAGCAACTCTAACATTCGGTAGAAATATCAATGTTAATAAAAAATATATATGATTATTCATTTAGTTATGATGGGTAACTGCTTCATACAAAGAGCAAAAGAGGTTTGAACCAAAGTACTCTTTAGTTTAAAATAAATTTATAACTGCTCGAGTAAACTTAAGTCCCTAACTAACTTGGAACTCTATTTCAATAAGATTAAAAACTATTTTTAACACTATCATCAAAACACACGGATATGTTTAAAGTCCCAAAAACAAAAGTTGCTTATATCAACAAAGAGAGGCAGCTAAAAAAAGGAAGGTAGGCAATAAAATTACCCCATGTAGAGTAACATATATGATCTTTATCTATTAAGTTCACAGTCCCGCTGAATTCGCACTATTTACAACCAGCCTAATGGAGCCACGTGAATCAATAACTGCTGACCGGCTCATTACTGTCCCTGCTTTCAATCAACATCAAAGAGCCTATTTGCAACCTTAGCTTCATAATGGTAGGGTTCAAATTCTTTTCTGTCCCTTGTGGCACAAAGGCTTTTAATATTGAAGGTTCTAATAAAAGTGTCAAACTGCTATGTCCGCGCGAAGGAATACAGTGAACGATTTTATTGACTATTACTAATAAAATAAAGGAAAAAGAGAAGTTTCCGTTGGATGATATCGCAAGGATACTTAGAGGGCGACATCATAACAGACATTAAGAGCAAACAAATGATTTAACTTGTTTCCGTGATGAATGGTAGATGGAAAAAAAGGTCGGTTGAGTTGCTTATTATTTAGCAAAAGTTGTTCTGCAGTTTACTGTGATTAGCTTGTTTATGTACTTTTGCAGTGTCAAATTGTGCTAAACAAATACTAATATATTGTTAATATTGAGTACACGCTCTATAATAACAGCAATTAAAGATAAGCTTGTGGTAGAATTGTAGCTTATTTCATTATTAAGTGTAAATGAGACTGTCATTGTGTAGATACGCACATATTGCTTAATTATTGTAGCTATTAATATAAATACTTTTTTCAATAACTATCAATAAAAAAGAGGCCTTCTGATGTGATTAGTACAAACAACGATTTATGTTCCAATCAAATTTGAGTTAAATTTAAACCATTCATAATATATACATATACAATGAAGAGCTGGCATCATGACAAATTATTCGATTATAACGGTACTCGTCTGCAAGACCACCCGCTTCTCCTTAAATCCGAACGCTGGCATCGTTTAAATTTCCACTTAACTCAAAAGTGAGTCACCAAATCAATCCACTCGGAATAAATATGAGCTCTTTTCTTTTATATGTCGTCTAAAAGGAAACCATGTGCCAAAATGCTTGTTTTTTTAAGTGATCAGTATAAAATAATTAAATGTTAGTTCTATATATATATTCTGTGTAAAGGTTTATTAAAATTTAGTAAAATGTATAAAACATTATCCTGTTTTGAAGTTCGTTAATAAATCCCATATTCTAATTTATAAAGCAGAATAAATATAAAAACAAATTTCAATTATATTAATTAAATTCATTATATTAATGTCATACTAAAATGTCAGTCAAAATCATGGATATAAAGTTTAATATATCATATTTTTATCCAATTTGTTTAATGCAAAATGTAATAATGTCTATTGGTTTCTTGTTACAATAAATAACTTAAAATAGGCAACCCCGTGATACTAACACATTAAAAATTTCATTAATTACAAAAATTCAGTTTGACATTCATAGCTTAATGGTTACATTGTGTGCCAAATAAATTAAGATAATGATAAAACTGAAAATGTGTTTTTTGTAGGTACCGACGTAGAAATATTACTAATTTGTAATAATGCTATGCAGCCTGGCAGAAAAACTTTCGTTTCACGATGCATTTATTACACGTTTTGATAATTTGGGCCTAAACAGGGAGATATAGATCATAATGTCCTAGAAGCATATTATTATATATTATAAATAATTTTGAGGAAAATGATTCATATCTACATCTATATTTTTAGTCCCAACAGTACTTCTTACATGTTAAAGTTCCTGAGCAACCATGCTCCCATATTTAGAAAGGGGCCGAATTTAGGGTAATTAAAAATAAAAATGGCGTCCTCTGTGTAAAATTCTCCTCCTTTCATTAATCATCTTAAGGCCGAAAGCCGACAAAGCCGAGGCCGGCACCGACAACGTATAATAAACGGTATGATTTGGGTATCTCCTATCCTTGTCACCCCCGTACTGAAGATAGAACGCGACTCCTCATATTTTAACGTCGATGTTCGTGTAAAAGACACGAAGCGTATTTTCTAAACAAAAGTTTTGGGAGCGGGCTACTGCCAATTTTTTTGATAGATGAAATTTGTAGGGCATATTTTCAAAACGTAGGCAGAAGATATTTGAAAATGCATTGATGATTTTAGTATAGAATTTGTTCGTAAGTAAATATACGCTTTTATTTAGTAAGGATTCAAGAATTACGGAATTAATTAATATGGTTAAACCATGTTCCATGCAACAACACAATACGCTGTAACAGCAGATAATCTCAAAAGTTATTATAATGAGCGTGGATGCAAACTAATCTGCGATGAAATCTCCCTATGAAATGAATGCTTAAAGCAATCCCTATGAAATGCTTAAAGTAGGAAACAGTAACCCGAATGATGTTTAAGCACGGCATTCAATAAACTGGACGAACTATCCCATTACTTACAGAATATTCAGTCAGAATGTCCGATGTTCAAATACTTTATTCATTCTTTTCAAAATTTTAGTTTTTAAAGAGAAATACAGATCATAAGAATAAGCCGTAAACTTTGAAAAAGAAAAACATTAAGCACTTAGATCTGTTTGCGTGGTCGTGGGCAGAAATGAACAGCCGTAGTGCACTCATTAATAATTTGCAAATTAAAAGCAGTCTTAAAATAACAATATTATTAAAAGATTCGTCAAACTATTTTATGAATGGTCGTTTTGGCTATACAGTTGCATATTTTGTGTTCTTTTTGTTTAGAAGTTGTAATGACAACTGTGAGTGAGGATTTTGTTCCCTCATTAATGATACGTGCTTTGCATGGCTAAAAAACTAACAGAAAATGTCTGATATGTGTTAAAAATTTAAATTTATTTACTACTAAATATTTTTGATCGATAAAGAAGAGTGAAATATGGAATATTATCGAGATACAGATGAACAATTGTAACTGTCTAAAGCTTTATTGAAAATACAGTTTTTGAATGTAAGTCAGCAGATTTCCCATGCGGGGAGATGCGAGACAAAATCTGGCGTAACTTTTATTCTCCTTGACGGAAACTTGTCAGTAGAGCCTTTTTAGTTCAACGACGAAACAGAATTCAGTACGCGAAGCGAAATTTCTAGTAATATTTTGAAAGTTAACGCTTTGCTCACGATTGAGGTACTTGTCCGATAAGTTTCAAATATTGTTGTTCAATAATAAAATGGAAAATTACAAGAAACTGGTCTCATATTTTCAGATTTTAGTACAATTTATTTCATATTTTAAAAATGTAAACATATAATACTTATTTGCTGTACCAAAGTATATAAGGAAAGGCACAGTTATATCAGAATGGCCACATAGTATCCACGTTGAGGTCTTCTTAAATGCTAACAAAGTCCTTTTATAAATATCATGTATGATTGACCATCTCCTATTTAGCTATCTCCGTGGTTATTAACTTTTTTAATACCAATATTTTGCAATATAGTGTTGCTTTTTCCATTGTGTTTTATGTTGTGCATTGTGAATTATACCTATAAGCAGAGATGTAATATGCAATAAAATATATCTAAAACTAGTAAACCTTATAATTTGTTTAAATCATAGTAAGTGACAACTCTCCATGCGAAATTTAAAACCCCATATTAGGCCGTAATTTTTGAATTCATAATGTGAATTTGTGAGACAGCTTATTTAATGGGGCACTCTAGCCATGGACTACTAAACAGTCCGCTTACTGGCCCACTTAAGCTCAACACTTGTGCTTAAGTAGCCGTATCTACAACCCTAATAGCGGCGTTTTACATATGTTATACAAATTGTCTGATCGCTTGCAAAATGTAAAATTATAAGTGCAGTGTAATCGGCATAAAAGTTGGGCTAAAACACACTTTTGTTAATTCCCACTGAAGGCGTGAGATAAAATATTTAGTAGTAGTAGTCAGTTAATACTAACAGAAAGATGTTCTCATACATATATAATATACAATCGGCGGTATAAAGTCTTATCACTAGTTGCGATTTCTTCCATGTATAGACATACCTACATACCTCTACATATAAGATACTTAAATATAAACAAACATATTAATACAATATACATACGATCTTTGTATAAAAATTTATATACATAAATAATGTTGTTATTCTAATATTAAATTAATCAAGTAAGTAAGTAAGTAAGTAAGTACTCTTTATTGTACACCAAATATACATATAAAATATATCTGATATTTTCACATAAAATGTACAATGGGCGGATTTATCGCAATAGGCAATATCTTCTTGAAATATTTCAGTTTAATACTTACATATATAAGCTTTATATTACAATTTTGACATAATTTAAACTATTTTATTTTGAATCAAAATACTATGTTTGTGATATCTTGTTGTACTTTCTAACATTGGATTGCAATGTATTTTAATAGCTTCAATGAGCAATATATTTTGTTTTAGAGGTAAATATTTAGTTACAGGGCTTGGACTACCAGGCAGTTCAATGAATAGGTCCCGGACTTGCTTGAGCTATTGTTTGTACGCCCTAGTGCTACTCCATTATGTATAAGCAATATTCTTTTCTTACTGCCTCGGTAAATGATGTACGATGTGTTACAATATTATGCCAAAAAACAATATCCATCCTTACGACAACAGACATACGTTTCCTATACACGGAAGCTGAACTTCTCTATTAAAAGAACACAAGAAAGCTTTAATAATGCAAAATCATCGATGTACGTTCACCTATTCGGGTCAACCGGTGCGGAGGCTGGCAGTTTTAAAAATGAAACAATAGACGGGAAATGAAGACCAGTCAGGGTATGTATGTTGAAATGAAATAGTATTGTTAAGGGCGTTCCAGACAGGAGGACTCTGTGTAAGTTATACTTTTGTGTCATCAGTTTAGAAAAAGTATGACGCTTTTGTGCGTATGAGATTTTATAATTAGCATAGATTTTTTCAGTGCTTAGTTTCAACTAAGCCCTGAAAAAATCGATGCTAATTGAAAATCTGAAACTGAAAGCTGAAAAACTGAAACTAAAAATTTTATGAATATATATACTTCATTTTATGACGTCCACAGCCAAATTTAACTTAAGTAAACAAAAAAGTTTCTTCTACACATACATATATTAAGTCGTAATAAAAATATACTGTTTGTTGTAATGTGTCTTGGTCGACATTACAATAATAACTTTAACTTAACTTAAACAGTGGTAGAGCTAGGCTTAGGCCCGAATGGGCCGGCTCGATCAATGCAATACCATCTCACAGAAACCCGGTTGTGAAGTAACGCTTGCGTTGCATTTACCCGAAATGAGTGAGGTTTCCAGAAGGCCAACTCCACCTCCCCGCTTTTCTCTCCCCAGATCCCCCTCTCCTCATCCCTCCTCTCGCTTTCTCCTCCCCGTCCCCTCACTTTCAAAGGCGGGTTCGGGTTCTTGAGTTGCAGTTGTCCATGGACGGTGGTTGTCACTTACCATCAGGTGATCCGTCTGTTCGTCTGTCCCTATAGTATAAAAAAAAAGATAGGTATAGACAGACAGAAGAAAAGGTTTAATTATAAGAAAGGAGAAATAGTATACAATAAAGTTAAAATAGATCTAAAAAGGCATAGGCCGTCGAGCAGTGATGCCTCACTTCGAAACGAGGTACATACAATATCTTTTATCTTACATAGTATATAAAAAAAAAACTTACTTATACTTTACTACTTTACAGATAACATCAAATGTAAGCTCATCTGACAGGGGCCTTATAGACTCGTTCTACGTTTATTATACACGTTTTTGCTGACCATCCACCTCGATGAGAGACGAACAGTCCTTTTCACTTGTAGTTTGGCACTGGTAAAGACTAATAAAGCTATACATGTAGACATGACATTAAATACTATGTATATAGAGACGATGTTGTAATTTTTGTTACTTTGTTCTGATGAAACGAGTCATTATTATGATATTTTTATGTATTGTAATGGAAATCTAAAAATTTAGATAATATGTTTTACTATAACTCTATAAGACCCCAAATTAGCTATTGGTATATTAAATATCGTAATTTATAGATAACGGCTATGCGTTTAATTTTTACAAAATTTAGTAAGAAAATCGTAACCCGTTTACGTTTTTCCAAATACATAGTCACAGATAATAAATTAATCCCATTTAGGCAAGCTGGGCAAGCCTATTGCCGACAACCGGACACTATAAACTGACAGATAACAGTCCAATCAAGAAGTGGGCTTGATGACACGTGAACAGATGGGGTAGCCATTTTCTAGTCCATTGAAAAAAACACGACAAGGTGTAATAAAAAGTATAATTATATACCCGTCTTCTCCGGCTATGTGCACCGTTTAAATTCAGATAGTTTGTCTGCATAGCTTAGTAACATAGTAGCAATATTAATAAAAAAAAAATAACGTCAATGTTTTAATTAATTCATTAATTTTAAGAGAAAATGACAAAGCGATTGTATGTGTGCTATTTCGTTTCTATAATGTTTTAACATTAATCCATCCTTATACGTCATAAAATTATTAAAATAATATAAACGTTTTTCTAGCACTTTTCTTTTTAATAGCTTTTCTGGTATGTCTCACTATATGTGTGGTATTTAAGATGGTAAATATTATTTAAGTGCTGTTAGCAATAGGACGTCTCGCTTAGTATCTCGTTAGTACAAAATAATACTCAAAAGAATTTAGACATTTCGTTTTGTGTACCTTATATTTTCTCTGGTACATGTAATACGCAGCTAGATTGGAAATTCTTTACGCGGCCTCCCGTTTGATGCGTGCCTTTGGAAAACCAATTGAATTTGTCTCTATTTCTCGGTTTTGTTTTCTACGATGGTATTTTTTTAGCCGCTTGAGGTTTCGGCTTACGATTCCATAACAGTTGTGTATTCATTAAGTTCATATACTGTTTAGTGTTTCGTGATCTGCAAAAATAAACAAATTCCATATTTGTAACAATACCTATTTTTTTTATTATTTTTTTTACTGAACCTTATAATTTTGTGTTTCGAAAAACAACTAGTTAATTTTAAACTGAGTCACTGTAGGAATACCATGTTTTCTTTTTTATATTTAAACTTGTTGTAGCCATTTTATAATAAAAATATACATCAAAAAATATACAAAATCCAATAAGTGCTTTCTTATACAACTTTCGATTTATTACCTTAAGTTCAATGGGAATATTCCAGTGCACATTGAAGAAAAAAAATGCCAAATAGAGCTTAAAAGCACTAAGAAAATAAAGTCTTAATGGAATGAAAATTGTTTAAGCGTACTGAATACGTTTGTTACTAATGCAGGTGACATTAATAAAGGTTCTGAAAGTATAATATTTATGTGTTTAAATTAAGCTTACGATATAATTTATTGCACTTTTCCACATTTCATTTATTTAACATGTTTGAAAATCTTTAGTAACTTACCAAGAACCAAACAATGAAATTATTGCGGTTCATAAGAAATATTTTGTAACTAGCGTATCACTTGTAAACCAACAACTAAATATTATATTAACAAAATAGATTCCCGTTTTATGCACAACGAATGTAAAAACATGTATTCTCTAAAAGTTCTCAATCTTTGATTAAATAAATAGGATTTTAAAATACAACAATACATTTTAAGTGAACATGTCTGACAGACTTCGCATATATGCATATATGCTATGTGATAATTCAGGATATATCCTAAAAAAATGTGGCTAACATCATACTAATACTTACGAGGGCAAGTAAGAAACTAAAGCACTTTCAGTTTTTATTTATAGTTGTTCTAAAATTGTATAATTTTTAACATAAAAAGGAATCTATTGAAAGGCAAAACAATATAAAAAAATTGGCAACTCTTAATAGTATAGTTTAATAATGTGCCAAGCGTCAAAATTATATATTAGGAAAAATTAACTTTACTAGTGATAATGAATAATTCACAAGGAAAAAATAGAATGAACTGCGAAAAATCTGAAATAATTAATCGAAAATAGCATATAAAATTTCAAGTGATTGAATTAAATACGAAAGCTATTATTATATTACACGCTATTTGACCTCTGTAGCAACTACCAAGAAATAGGGCTCCGTCATGTTTGTTTGTAGGTGCTAAAAAGATTTGGGTCGATAATGTTATTTTAAGGTATTTCGTTTTGTAATATACATAATATACATAACACAATTTAATGCTTGTAACCTGGTGTTTTAAAGAATTCTCGTCACAGTCTGTCGCTCAATAACCATTCTTGTGTCCCAAATTAATTGATTTTGACACGGCCTTTTTTATTTACAGTCACTTATTTAAATACTATCCGATAAAAAAATTAAAACTGTTACTAAACCAAGAAAAACTGTTTAAAAATAAGTGTTAATCAGACTTTACGGTCCTCTACATTTTTAGTTTCAAACTCATTATAGATCCATCGTTTAAAATTCAAAAGGACAGAAACTTTTCTAAGTCTGGTTCATTCGTCATAATTTTCTTTTTTCTACCAGAGCTGAATTAATTCCCGTCACCCTCTTCCTGTTACATATTAATATATGTACTTAAGTGCTCCACTGTTTCCAGATTTGTTGGCAAGTCTTTCAACTTTACTTTGGCTTTAATTTTTATGCTTTATCTACGTCTGTGGTTATATAAATTGTAGGGTATTCATTTTAAAATGAATTAGTAATGAAAATGTTACAATCATAAAAATGTTTGTTAGTTATTGTTAGATTTTTTAAATTTCGTAAATTATCTAAATGGCAGCCAATGTAACAAGTACCTTAAAAAATAACAGAATCCAAAAAGAAGCAGTGTGGAACTAAAAGCGAGTATTAAAACGGTACCAAGGCGTTCCCCAGATAAGATCCCCTACGTACTCCGAAGTTAATCATGAACCTCAGTGCCTATTTACATAATGTTTCCTTTATCCGCCAAGTTGTTCTGGGGATCGAAAAGTTTCACGAGACGCACACCGCCAACGCTTTGTATGAAAATGTACTACCTATACAAGTTACTGAGACGAATTAAAATATTGTACGTTCTTAATAAGATTACATGGTAAGAATTCTTAGGTGACTTGTTCGTTGTTGTTTTAAGTAAAAAGTTTATGGCAGTATGTATATGTCAGTAACATTATATTTTCATTAGAAAGCATTTTAAACTGATCTCTGCTAAGATATTTTTTTTATAGAATAGGGGGAAAATATATAAGGAATAGAATAACGAACAAACGCGACATCTCATGTTAGGTGACTTTCGCCACCTATAAACAAGTGCAACTCAAGAGTCACAAGAGTGCTGCTTGACTTTTAGTTAGGAGTACGCTCTTTTCTTGAAGGTTTGAAGGTCGTATCGGTTCGGAAATACGGCAGGCGACAATTTGTTCCATAAGCTGGTTGTGCGAGGCAAAAAGCTTCTGGAGAAGCGCACAATGGGGGAGTGCCAATCGTCCAGGTGATGGGGATGGATATTTTGTCGCATAGAACGATGGCGGAAACCAGCAGCCGGTATAAGTCCGAACAATTCCTCTGAACACTCCCCATGATACAAGATACAGATAGAGGATGCAGAGTGAAGCTACATTTCATCTCTCTCTCTCTCATCTCATCAGCTGTAACGCCAAGGTGTCAAGTCAATCAGAAATACCTCACCCACTGGTAAAAATATAACGCAAGAATGGCTTCGCAATGGGTTTTCGCGCACATTGAGGAAGCTAATGCTTAAAATATAATAATAATTCGCACAAACGTTTATATTTTAGAAAAATGTGTTATACTGTGTTCACATTTTATTTGCACTTTTAAGCAATGAAAAAAAAATTTAAAATAATAAGAAAAGAAGAAAATACCCCAATAAGTTACGTGGTAGAGCCATGCTTAAGCACGAATGGGCCGGCTTGACCAGTGCAATACCACGGCGTCACAGAACCGTTTGTGAAGCAAAACTTGCGTTGCATTTCCCCGATATTAGTGAGGTTTCCGGAGGCCTAACTCCCCCTCTCCTTTTTCCTCTCCCCTGCCCCTGGCCGCTTTTCCCATCTCTTCATCCCTCTCTCTTTTCCCTAACTTACCATCAGGTGACCCGTCTGTTCGTCTGTCCCCCTATCATACAATAAAAACGTATTATCCACTCCACCACTGTGCGCTTCTCCAGAAACTTTTATATACTTCTTGTAAAATATTATCGATTTGACAGCTGCAAGCTGCTTAATATTAAATATATATGATTTTCCGTCTATAGCTATCGGCATTAATATCAACTGAAATAGTAAACTAGATCTCTTAAATATTTTAACATTCATTTACGAACACATAATTTTATCATACGTAAGACTATAAATTAGAAATGGTTTAACAGCTGCAATTCATAAATTAAATATTTTTTTGTCTCAATCAAAATATTTTTCTATTCAGACTCACTTATTGTAATATCCAGCAAACTGAACTCATAAGACCCTTTAATTATGCACGGTAGGAATATAGTCAGTTAGATAATAATCTATGCTTAAATTAGTGATGCTATTGCGCACATTGGGAGAGACAGAGAGAGCGGACTACAGCAGGCTAAAATGACTGATAGTGATTTTGTAAACAGAGAGTATTTATTATCTGTTTAAATCTGCTAATATTCTATCAGTCAGTTTAAATTTATTATTTTTGTGGTCGATAGAGCATTAAAGGAATTGGCTGTAAGACAGTCATAAGTTTATAATATTAGTTGGGGGACTCGGACTTCCCAAGTCAGAGCCAGCCAATTTGAAATATAGGCTTGTGATTCTGACTTGCTCGAGCTATTGCTTATACTGTCCAATCCATACGTGTAAGCAATATATCCACCCTTCCCTTCGAATACTTCTTTTACCTTTCAATATACTCCCTAATTTTCCTCCGCCTAAGTTTTTCAATTCTTTTTTTCTGATATATGTGGATAAACGAACAGACGGGACACCTGATGATAATGACAACCGCCGCTCCTTAAAACCTGCAACTAAGAGTAGTAAGCACGCTGTTGGTCTCTGAGGGAGATAAGGGGAAAGGAAAGAGGAGAAGGGGGGTGAACCGATGGGAAAGTTTTAGCAATTGAATACAATTTCGTTCTATAATTATTGTCTACTACAACAAATAAAATAGGTAAGGTATTTTATTTTTTAATAAAGTTCCTGTACTGGAAAACCCACCAAAACCAGTAGGTAAAACAAAATTGTTTAGTAAACGAGACCAGATCGGGTACAATGGAGGGAACATGTGAAATGAGATGTCTCATAACACTGGATACGAGTCGGTACGTGCGGCTAGGGAGCACGCGGTTATGGCAATGTGTTTAATACCGATATTGTATCTTGTATCACATTGTTTTAATGCTATAAACGAAACATATATTATAGTTGCAGAAAAGCTATACGACAGCACAAAATATTTTTGAATAATTTTATTTTACGTACATACATACACGTTTATGTACCCTAAAGTACACTTACAAAATAACAAGAAAGCCTTTTGTAGCGACTGTATTTATGTGTTAACGCCTGGAATTTACTACCAGCGCACGTGTTTCCCTCCCACTTTGATCCCGGGTCTTTTAAGCGGGCGGGCTACCATAGTGTGGGTCACCATGCTGCATTGACTACACTTGCAATGAGGGTTGTGACCACAACTCTTAGACTCCACTCGTTGCTTTCCATCAAGCAGAGTGGAGTCATTGTGGTAGGGTAATATAAAAAAAAAATGTCTGATAGATCAGCCTTATTCTTAGTCACCTTTTATGACACCCACGGGCAGAGAATGGGTGACCCTATTTTACTCCGCTGCGAACTACGCGACATTTTGTATCTTCTGTGAAACCGTTACCGTATTGGTAGATCCAAAAGTATTACATGAAGTAAAAAAAATGCTTTGACAATGTGCCAGCTTTATATGTTTGCTACTTTATTTCTGTTTAATGCAAAAGTGATCACAGTAAGTTGTATTTTATTATTGATTTTCACGGTTTGCGAAGATATTGTTGTGTGAGATATGTACCATCTTACTGACTTTTCGGACTACAAGTTAAGATTGTTTTTAATTCACTAATGTAAATACGTGACATGGTTCTAAGTTTATTTATACGTTACGTAATAATAGCTTAATTGTAATAACTTTATTGTAATGTGAACGAACAATACTAAAATATATATTCGAGAGTTCAAACAGACAAAACTTGGGAATCAGGACTGGTTTTAAAATAGACATCAGTTACAAACAAACAAATTACATTCGCATTCTGCACGTATGGGTTTAATGTGGCCCCCATAACGAGAGAGCGACCCTTCGCGGGACACTCTGCGCTTGACAGATATTAAATTCGCATCCCGCGATGCCAGCCGGCCACAATCTATGTGTATAAGTATGTATTGTGACAGCGTTCATTGCGCATACATTATGTTTGTTATGTTTCTTGATGTAGATCATGATTCTGACGTCATCTTGTTTTGTCAGACTAGATGTCACATTATTTTGAGATTGTATTGCATTGCAGATACTTCTTATATTAGAGATATATTCTTATAATAGAGATTAGAAGAGTCAATTGTTTATGTAAAATAAATTGTATAAATATAAAACCCAAAGTAACGCCCCCAAATAAAATGGGCATAAAGATCAGCTAATGATACTTCAGAATACGACCGAAGCAACAAATTATAACTATTAGTTAAAATGGCAAACAATAATACCTATGAACTCTTTAAATACACAGCTTGAGCAATCATGAGCCACGACGCAATTGAAAAATAATAATATTTTCAATCAGAGCAGACGTTACTACTAAACTCCATGCATCAAACCACGATAACGTTATAAATAAATAAAAATAGTACAACATAAATCAAAGAAATTATAGGGAGTCACAGCCTTCAACTCAACATCAAACGTACAGCAAACGGCGCCAAAGCAATAATCAGTAAACCAAGCATTAGAATCGTACGTTTCATCAGATACAATAAATATATGGCCAAGCTAGTTAAAGTCAAACGTCACCCGTACGGGGTGACGTTAGGCCTCACAATAAACATAAGCAACAGCGGGATATTGGAACCAATCAGTGAGTTTTACGTCATAGGTTATACGAGTAGAAGCAACGAAGTATTCGATTAGGACACTACACAGCGCAATTTGTTCTTAACTTATTCGCTTACGTACTACTTATTCTTCTAACCAATTAATTCTTGCGATGGTTTGTATAAAATAATAATAAAAAGCATAATAATATTAACTTGAGACATCTCACACATGGCTGTCTGATCCCAAACTAAGCAGAGCTATATTGGGAAATGTATATAATAATTTATATATAATGTATATATACATATCCCAACATCCACCGTTGGGCAACGTTCCACCGCATGATCACCTCGTCTGGGTTGAGAATCCTCCCTTTGTGTTGATACGATATGCGTGTCTCAACAAATCAAAGCTTAGTAAGTACTTTTTATGAATTAATTATCTAAAAATATAATTATGAAACCCCTTTTTCTTCACAGTCATGTCTCTTATACGTAGAATAAATACATAAAATATAACGCATAATTTCGGTTGTATCAAAGGAAATTACTTATTATAAAAATTATAAAAAAAGCGAGATTTCAGTCTCTCATCAAAATTATACAAACTTCCAACTTCCATCAAATGAGAATAAAATCGCCGCAACCTCTAACTCGAGCCACTTAGCTCGCCCTAAGTAATTCCCCCACCCATGGAGGGGTGATTACCCCTTTATTACTCCCCCGAGCGGGCCCTAATGCATGACACTATTACGCGCAGCGCCAACTAATGCGGATCTCTTTTTATAAACACAGTATTATTATTTACGAGAACGATTACTAAGAATGTTCAATTTATTTGTGCATTTCTGTTAACAAAAAAAACTTTACAGTTCAGTGATATTTAACTGTTCATGTAAGATGCCTAAATATATAAATTATTTATAAATTGTATTTTTATTTTTCTGTATACTGAATGTAAGAGTAAACTGACTCTTATGGTGAACAACTTTGTTAAGGCGTTAGAAGAGATAAGGATAGAGTTAGCGGGACAGTTTAAAAGTTTTAAAACTGTATATTTACACAGGTATTCTAACAGTACAGATATACTATCAGTACAACCATATGCTTATCATCGAATGTACATAAATACAAACACTGTAACCCATATTAGAATAAAAAGTGTATCGTTCGGTACCATCGCGACTGGACGACTAACTCCTTAAAAAGGGCGAAACTAGTCAGGCATCCCCGAAATACACACGTGAGTAAAACCGTATATTTAAATAAATACTAACACCGATGTCCCTGGGAGGTAGGAAGAGGCCTTTCAGACTCTCACATTTTGTCAACCATGTTTAGACATACTTAGGTAATAGGGAGCCAGACAATTACCGTCTACCGGATAGTGACAGTATAAAACTATACTGTAAGATAGATCCGAGACTCGGATCACTTAACCGTCTTTAGCTTCTCCATCGGGAAAAAATTGGGGTAGCCCTGTTCTACTGTATTAAAAACCAAAGAGCTACTGAATTTATTTATTATATTATTTTGATTTATATTATTTATTTATTCTTGGTAGTCCTGAGTTTGACTTTTATTTTGACTCACTTTTTTTTTTAAATGCAGCAACTTATTATTGCTATTATTAATCAAGAGAATATTTTAGTAAATCAGCATTACTTTATGGTATTTAGATAGATAGTGTTCTTTAAAGTTGAATGTAAAACAGTTATCTCAGTAGGCAAAGCTAGTTTTCTAAACTATTTTGTTTTTGCTTTAGCCGTTAAACGGCTAAACAATTCATGATGTAATCACTTAAACCGTCCAGGTTAAACCTACACAATAAAGGATGCTTTCTTATGCACAAACCGTTGCTAATCAAGATAAATGTACATTTGAAAATTGTTTAAACAATTTACTTTGATTAGCATACTTTCATTTGTATCAAAACTATAAATAGGATTTATTATTGTTAAATGTTAATATACATACATACATACGCATATACATATTTATACCTCTCTCATGTACCTACCCCTTAGGTAGGCAGAAATGTATTGATCACAAAAATTGCCGTCAGTCGGTTACTTTAATTAAAATTGGAAAAATCTGAATATATGGGAATGGTAAGAATAAGTAAATATTATACATAAGAGTAAATAAAGTTATTGCTTACGGATAGTTTGGAAAGTCAGCAGTAGTTCAAGAACGTCAATGTCGCATACCTCGCTTTCTCGTCCTTGCAAAAGCCAGTTCGAGTAATACTGAGGCTACGGGAACTCTGAGTCGACTACCCTTTTCAGTTAATATATATGAAAACCGTTAACATGTTAACAATATCTTTCATGTAGCATTCGTTACAAAAAGACGGTAGAGGAATTATTATGTAGATTAGAATAAATAAAAAAAAACTTTTAGTCATTCATACACGATAGACTAAACAAAATATGATACCTTATAAACTGTAAACATGTGTATAAATCTACATCCGTAGATAAGACTATGTCTTAAAACTAAAGATAATTTAAAACGATTTTTTTTTTTAAATATTTTTTTTTTGCGTTTGGAACAGGACTGCCCTGCACCTGGAGAGTGGCGGAGGGGTGTGCCGGACTCATACCGGCCACCTGCGCCTAAACCACCATTGAGCTCCTTCTCGCACCTTCTGCCGGGATACGCGAGTAACATTCGTCCGCGTCCCAGGTAGTGCTAGCCCGCATATGCAGGTCCTCGTCTCTGAGGGGGGTTAAATATTCTCCCCCTCGTTTCGTCCGTCCTACATAGAGGGGCGTTCGTGGAAAGGTGGCGACTAAAACCAAACGGTGTTCCATCACAAGTGGGTCTATTGCAAGGGTAATTTAAAGATTAAGTTAAACTATTTTAGCATAATATTGGCCAATAATTTATAATTAAGTATTATATTTTAGAGATCCTAAAGGACTTAACTTAAATAGTTGGCAGTTGGTATCCAAGGTGGCCGTTAGGACACAGGTTACATGTCATCTTACAAGGAACCCACTTCAAGTTGGTCGCCAGCATTTAAAGCATCTTGGTATTCTACAAGGGAATACGATGTTTGAAAAAAATGGAAGCGGTTAGGGGATACATTTTAATTAAATGTTACAAAAACACTTTACTAGCGTTGAAATGAATATGCCAATACTTTTTGGAAAAATTACAGTAAAAGTAAATTTCTTAATAGTATATTAAGAAACTTTGAGACAGGTAACTGTTAGACCTTCGATTAAAAAATGCAATAATGCTTCGTTTGTTAGGCTATTATATTGTTTAGTGTAGGTAGATACATATATATTCATTCATTTAGGGATAGGACTATAGCTATCAGGCAGTATTCATACAGTAGTACAGTACCCGAATGACGGCAATTGGCTAACCCCCTATCATGTAAACGGTTGGCAAAAACTGCGCGTTTGAGACGCTCCTGTATACCCGTGCGCGGTTATAGGCGCTAAATGTATTTTTTTTTAAAGACAACTCCCGCACTAGGATTAATTTCTCTTTCGCGGGATACTTTACAAACATTCAAACAACGGACACAAAGAACACCCAGACTCAGAACAACAAATGAAATAATGTGATACCAAAAATCTTCTTACTAATAAGTCGGATGTCAAAACGATACAAGAATTGTATCTACAATCTTTGCTACAGCTCCTACAAAAGTAAATACACTTTTGTTTAAAATCAGACATATCTAGGATACAATATCTCCAATCCACTATTGCCAGAACAAACACCATCTGAGACGATGATAAGTGGATTGGACAGAGTTCATATTGTACTACTGTTTCAAATTTAAACAGTGTGACTTGAATCTAAAGCTATATAACTGTTTGCTTTAATTCACTGATATTTCTCCTTAGCTCCTATTGGGTAGTTCTATCTGTTTCTTCAATTTGTACCGACTCAGATGATTGTTTATGTGATGTGAATTTTAAATCGTAATTGCTTGGCTTTTCTTTGAAACAACATTTTGTGTTAGATTTATATTTATTGAAAAAGAAATGCTGTTTTAATAATGGTATACTTTAAAAAACATATATAGTCATTATATCCGGGCCGAACAAGGGGTAAACAAGCTGGCACGTTTCCAAGATGACCATAGAAGAGAGTTTAATCTAGCGAGTATGTTCAACAGTTGATAGTCATATATCTCAAGTAATTATAATAGCGATAAAAATTAGAAAGAAACTTCAGAATTTAATTAAGTTGCTTGGTACTGTGACATCTGGGGAATTAATTCAACTTAATATGTAACCGTGTATTTTCAGTTATTTTCACTAAAATTTCAATCCTAAAAGTTTAAATTAACAACGTTGAAATTACATTGAGTAACATAAATCCAGTTCCAAAAACAAGTCTAGCATTGAAAGCAAACGTGCACAAGAATCGAAATTAGCTCTTTAGAGAGAACACAAATTTCTCTAAAGCAAAACTTTTAATAGTGTAGTCAAACTTAATAATATAGTACAAACAAAGTAGTTTGTGAGCATTAGTATTCACTAAACGGAGTTCATTTTTCAAAGTGCGTCCTGGCACGATACATCTATTTCTTCATTTAAAACTTTTAGACTTTAAAAATGTCACTTACTTTTTCTGGAACATATGGGGTATAAACTTGTTAATTAAAGTTGAGACAGTTCATTTTATCACAGTGCAGGAGTAGAATGTGTTTGGAATAGTATTACGTTGCCCGAATATAACATAATTTTTAATTTTCCTCTTTTATACTAGTATGAAAGTAAAAACTTACTTGCTACCTTAGGGTAGCAAAATAAGTTCTCGGGCGACAAATCATTGACGTCGGCGACACAGTCGTTGGTTCTGATAGTTTTTAAACTGAATGGGGAACTTCGAAACGCTTTCATTCTACAGAGAACCATTAGTATTAGTATACTGTTTTTGATACACAGCACAAATTGTGGAACTGGTGTTTATAAGCTCCAGAAATTCAAATTATTGGATGATACGTATCATTGTTCAAGAGCTGAATATTATGAAAGCAAAATATACATTCGTTGTTAAACTGTAATAAAGTATCTTTTGTTAATGACTTTCTCATCTATGGTATTGCCTTATTTACAGTTTTAAAAATTGTACTGATATTACAGGCATATAAAGAAGAACAAAAGGACCATCCATGCATATCACCATTAAGCTTCCCTATTACCTCGTCTTGCCCCATCGTCCTATCAGATTCTATCTCTAAAATAAAACCCTACATTCTGAATCACTCTTGAGCCTGAGAGCCATCGACGTCTAATTGTGGCCGTCAGTCGAGTATACCTGAGCTACTCGACCCTCAATAAGAGAGCTATATATGTACGTAGCAACGAACGTGCGACGTCGACATGGTAATTAACAAGGAGCAATTAGTACACGATTGGACGACGATTTTTGTAGACTGGAGTATGGGAGCTTTAGTAGATTGTTGTTATGGAACATCTAATTATTTTGAATTTAAAATTGGAATTGCATTTTTTTAAACCTAAGTATCTGATGATTTGTATGTTATGAAATGTTATTTTACCCTTCTACAATATATCCTGGTCGCGTATGAGTCAGAAATATAATATATTGTTAAATAAATAAATAATATAAATAATACATTAATATTAGTGAAAACACCCAATGCAAAGGTGTGTAATTGGAAATGATTGCCAGTTTGTTTCTATATCATTTACCTATGGAATAAGCAACAAGCTTAAAAATTGACTTGTTGACTAGACTGACGTAGACTGAAACTCCCACTCCTGAAAATTCAAAAATACCTGTCATTGGTTCTATTAACATAAATGATTTTGGTCTGGTTTGGTTTGGTCTGCAGGACCTGTAATATTATCTTCACCTAATTGTTATAATAATTGTTAACAATATTCTTTTCTGCTTGTCAGTAATCCCAGTTACTAGTTGTAAGCCAAATGAAAACCTAAATGAAATGTTTCAAATAGCTTTTACTTTTAATAAACCGTAATTTCAAAAAAATATGTTTTGATACCATAAGTTTATAGTCTGTAAACATGATATTATAGCTACAGTTGACGTTTACAGTTTGATAAGTCTAGATGTATTAAAATCATACTAACTATATAAATATTATATTTCTGAAGTACTTACTAAACTGATATCATTTTAATGGTTTCATTATAAAATGGTTTTAGTATATCTTGTGACGATGAAAAGTTGAGGAGCAACAGATTATTGTGGTATTGGATGTAAAAGGATAAACAAAATGTAAGAAGCTTATAAGAAGGTTAAATGTATGGAAGTTAACGGATTCAAAACTCTACTAAAGAAAAATATAAAAAGACTGCGTGAATGAAGATATGTCCAAAAAGAGAATAAGCATGATAGTGTGTAATAGAAGATAATTGCTCCGTCTCCTTATAAAATTGTAACAAGTGTAGGAAATACTTGTCAATACTTACGGTAGTCTATGGTCACGCTGAGTGTTTTCAATATGAGAGCAAGATCTATCAAAATAAGAAAAGTGGATGTAGTTTAAACGATAGTAGAATAGATGGTTTCATATAAATATTTGTTGTGGATAAATCAAACTAGTCACTGAAGTAATTAATATGATTAAATGCCAACCGACTCTATTATTAACTTCTTCGCTTCTTTTGCTGACTTTATCTTAAAATTATAATGTTACTATGTTATTGATATGAATACTATTCAAATGATAACTGAAACTTCTCGAAATCTATCAAGACATTAGCGTGAAACAAAGAACTATCATTCATACATACATGCACAAATGCATATATTCGAAAAACAAAATCCTTTTTCTTGGGCAGATGGATAATAAATTTAATAAGTTTTGTAAATACTCAATCTCAAATTGCTACTATAAATTTACCCACTCGGTACAGATTTGAACGAATTTGTTCTCAACCGACTACAAGGCTCTTAACAGCCAGTCATTAAAAAAACTCTCACACATACACTCATAAAATGTATACAATACAGTACATAATCCTATAGTACTTATGTACTATACGATTATATAAGTAAGTACATATATATAACCCTATAATTGTAAATATACTTTAATGATTCAACATTATCAATTATCATTTTAAATTTCATGCAATAAAAATGCGTCCACCCTACCAAACATACCCGATAATTATAATAGTTATTGCTTTTTGAAGTAGTTTACGTTCCTTGCTAAGGTGCCAGATCGGGACGCTAAGGAGGGTGACTCACTCCACACTTTCGATACACTAATATTCGAAAATCAGTCTGGTGGCATGAGTGGTGAGGTGGAAGAGGATCCTACTTCTTGGGCGCTGTCTGTCTGTCTAACATTTTCGAAGATAAGATTCTAGAAGGATTGTTGAAGATAAATAACGAAGTGACCCATCCGTATAGCATTCGAGTCACCTCCGTCATACTTTTCAAGCATTGAGAGGCACAAATCCCAACAATGATGTTCTTGATTTTCCGACAAATTATGAGAGATCCACCTAGTAAAAAGCTTTCTGATGCCTAAGTGTTCATGTAAGACTTTTTGTACTTGACTCATACCAATGCCTAAAATGGCCCGAATCTATTTATATGTCACCCTTCTATCAGATTCATTATTCACGTTTCGTTCTTCAGCGGTCGCCGTACAAGGACTTTCTTTTCGAGAATCATCAGTGATTTCGCGTCGACCACATTAAAAGTTATTAAACCAGTTGTAAATAGCACGAGACGGGCCCTTGTAATTAAATGCCAATCGAAGTCTATCGTAACATTGTTTTTTTTTTATACTATAGGGAGACAGACGAACAGACGGGTCAGCTGATGGTAAGTGACACCGCCGTCCATGGACACTTGCAACTCAAGAGTCGCAAGTGCGCTGCCCGCCTTTGAGGGTGATGAGGGGTGGGGGATGCAGGGAGCGGAAAGAAGAGAGGAGGGACGAGGAGATGGAAAAAAAGGAGAAAGTAGATGAGGGGAGAGAAAAGGGAGGGGGGGTAATTAGGCCGGAAAACTCACTCAATTCGGGGAAATGCAACGCAAGCGTTACTTCACAACCGGTTTTCTGTGAGGCCGTGGTATCGCACCATTCGAGCCGTCCCATTCGTGCCTAAGCATGGCTCTACCACTGAAAACCATTGTTGTTGAGTAAGACCGTAACGAAAGTCGTAATAAATCATTGTACAAAAAAAATCTCTAGTAAAATCCATTTCAATGCACGACAGCCACTTTTTAAATTGGCACCAATTTGTAAAAACAAGTAACATATGAAATTTAAATATAGTTATCGTCGGCTGCTTTTCTTACATGCATGTTTTAAAAACTTTCAGGGTGATCCGCGTTCATAATACCACGTAAATAAAAACTGTCTATAAACACAAACAGAGCAAAAGAAATCTCTCACTTTTCTGAATACTTTTTGTTTATTGCTTTCAGCAAAATCGACAATGGAGGTATCAATCAAAATCTCCCCTTACCCATACATGTTTTCTTCGTCAACAACAAACTATTTGTCGACCGAATCCATCACGGAGTTCAATAGGAAAGTTTAAACGACAAAACTTACATTGAAGCTCGGTATTTTTATTTGTTATAGACCTCTGCTCGTCCTCCCTCCCTGTTTTAAAGCGCTGTAAAAAAACTAAAAGTACTTATAACTTTCTTGGTTTTTACGCGAAAAACTTCACGTTACTTGTAGGCCTTTTGAACGTAATCTCATTTATGTATTTAAGGATTTTGTTAAATTGTTTTGTTGTATATGACACTTTTTACGAAGTGGATTGAACTATAAATACTTTGTGTTTTGATTATTGTTTGTTAGAATGTATATAGGTGTTAGACTTCTTGTTTCATAAACAATATATAAATTGTTTATTATTTACTGCTTAAAAATATACTGAATCAGACGTAGTGTGTGTTGGAAGTACTTTTATAATGAATGCTACCTTGAACGAACCATAATTAGGCATGAATAGGCCGGCTCGACCGGATGAATACAACATCATGTCATCACAGAAAACTGGTAGTCAAACAAACAATGCTTGTTTTGTGTTGACGATTGAGTGAGGGTATCGGAGGGCCAACTTCCCATCTACTCTTTCCCCTCCCCTCAGCCTCATCACCCTTCAAGGCGGGCAAGGCACTCGTGAGTTATAAAAAAAATAATAGTAAGAAGTACACTCATATTATCTTGCTTATATTAAATATAAATAAATATATTTTATTTTAAGATAAGTAGTTTCTGCAATTTTAAATATGATTTAAATACTTTTATTGTAACTGGCCTGTCGGTGAAGCGGTTAGTGATCCTCCACCTAGACGGCCACAGGAGACGAAAACCGTGTGGTAAATATATAGTTGTAAAGAGTTAAGTCCAGGTGTTTATTGTGCAACTAAAACCCTTATTAACCTGTAGAGTATATAATGTATTATTGCATGCAAACTTAAATAATTATGAAAAAAATTGTTTTTAAAATAACAAAGTTATTGTAACTGAAAATAAAGTTATAACTTATCTTAATTTTATATCCTCGTAATAAAATACTATCGAAATTTATGTACACTTTAAAGAACTCTAGACCGTTTTTTTTAACAAAAACCGTTTGTTTTCTTCAAACTAACTTGCCAAGCTATTTGTTTGCGCCCTTTTGTTTGTAATTACGGGAGTAATTACATCCTTTATAAGGCCAAGAACAGTGCAGTTTAATTACTGAATGATGCTGTTGAATACCCCCATTTTGTTGGGCATGCCCTTCAACTTATTTTATATTTTGAACAAGTTAAAACTCTTAACCTTAAGGGATAAAAAGGGGTTATAAATACTGTTAGGTAAGAAAAAATGCCAGGGCCTAAAATTGTTTAATATATTAGAAAATTACTTAACGATTGCTTTAAAATCTCCGCTTTATTATCGAATTAAAAATGATTGAATGACTTTTGGGGGAAATAAATAAATAAAAGTTAGTTAGAGGACTCGGAGTTCCCGACACCAGCCTGTTCGAGTTATAGACATGCTACTCTGACTTGCTTGAGCAATTGCTTATACTCCCCAATCTATCAGTGTCAGCAATATCACTTTCCTTCCATATCAATCAATTAAAAAAAAAAACTTTCTATGCTCACGAGTTCCATCATCCATTTCCATGCAATAAGCTTGCCTCTTCAATGGGACTCGTAAATGGTATTAAATTACTATCAGCAAAATGGGGGCACTAATTACGCTTCTGCTTACTCCTTCGGGGAAACAGGCTTGAGTTCAACAATAAATAACCAAAAATTATTAAGAAATATATAAAACTGCAGAACATTAATGGTTTACTATCAATCTCTATTTTTTCTTGCAGGCGTTATCTCGAAATATTATACCTTATATCATTTACACTATCAAGACTAAACAAGACACATATACGCGTATACATATGTACATACATACATGCGCTCGAAAATATTACCCTCCTTCCGAGTTATTTGGATCAAAACAAATAGGTTAGAACAGATCTTAAATTAAAGCTATTTATTTTTTTGATAAACTTTGTTTTTATCACAAGACAATTCCCTAGGTTCACTAAAATGTGCTTGCCACGTTACATCTCATTTCATTCCTGTCCATCCAAAACTTTGCTGGAAGAGATTGCTTTTAGTGTAAAGCATTGTGCAATTTATGCATAGAAATGTGTTCTAGTACGTATTAAAGTATTGTGTACAATAGACAATATATATGTTATCCTAGCTTGTTATTCCCTAAGGTTACTGTTGGGAACTTTGAGAATTTCAGGTTTAAATAAATACAATTTTTGAAAGATTATTATATTGTGGAGATGAAGATCTCTTTTTGTTTCATGTTAAAACATTAACATGAAACAAAAAGAGATGATTCTTCGGCCAAGTTAGGTAATCCCGACTATCGGACCTATCAGGCCTAAGAGGTCATATAATATTCAAAGGTTTTATATAATAATATACTAGGCGATATAGGATTATGCAGTTCAACTAATCTTAGCTAGATTATTATGAAAGTCGCAATTACATATTTGAGAAGGTATACCAGACATCAGATGTAAGGTTGTGGTTGCTTGTACAAAACGACCGCGAGCTCTCAAGGGTGCAATGAAGACAGACAGAGAAGCTGCTGGTTGCCAAATGTTTATGGGCAGAGATCTGAGCAATGAATGATGGTGTGATTTGTAGGCTTATATACGCGTAAAATTCTTTTTTGATATTAATAAGTCATTTGAATATTATATAAATACGTTTTTTTAACATGTTTCATTGTGTATGTAACGTTTAGTATATGTATGTTTCGTATATGTTTAATATTTAAAGATTTCTCTTTTCGAAGTTAATAGTAGACATAGCACAGAGATCTTCGTTAATTTTAAAACAGGCTCTCATATCTCATGGCATTGCATTGTATAATTTCATCTCAATCGAACCCGTGAATGTGAGGTCAAAAAGCAAAGAATTACTTAGCAGAAGTATGTTTGTTTGTTAATTTTCTGGTGGGTGGGGCTTGGTTAGAATGGGAAGGAAAAGGATATTGCTTATACCGATGGATTGGGGAGCTTAAGCAATAGCACACCTAGAAGTCCGAGCCCTGTAACTAAAAATAGGCAAAGTAACTTTTAAGCTTGCAAAGCCGATAGCGGGAGCTAACATTTCATATAAAGTGACCTTACAGCAATATACATACATAAATGATTAAAATAACAAATTTTAATTAAAATTTCACATTCTACACAATATATCACTGTATACTGACTAATTATACCCTGCATGTAGAAAATGATATGTTTCTGAATGATTTGTACACTGCACACGCTATTATTAACACTCTCTACTTACAAACCACACATAAATGTAGTTTGTCAGGCTCTCATTAGCTGTCTATGTTCCATACTCTATGTTTGTTAAGTGCAATAACAATATTGTAAGTGCAATATTATTATTAAAGAATATACTTATTTTAGGTACATAAATAAAATAAATGTTTTCTAAACTAATAAAGCTAAATATTTTTTGTTTGATTTCTCTAGAACTATCAGTTATTCGAATGATATTTATGAGTACGTATTAGATAGAGTATTAATTGACAATAAGTTGGGTTATAAATCACGTTGCAACCATCGGAAGCAGAGCAATTACCACAAATGTAGATGGAACAGCATGGAACGGCTTGTAATGTATACATGTATAAGTACGGACGTGTTGGTCAATGAATAATTTTAAATATTTTTCTACTGTAACCATATTTAATGTTTTTTAATGCTATTGATCCACTGTATATTACTGTCATGCACAGTCGATGAAGGGGCTATGACAGGGGATGTACGAGTACACAAAATATACTTTTAAAAATAAGTTCTGATATCTCCGCAGCCTAAGGGAGATAACTAGATTGAAAAAATCGTGATGCCTTCCCGAGGGGGGCCGTCAAGGGAGACACGAGACCGAAATGCATATATCGTGTTCGGTATACATTCGCTACGGAGACAACATCATTAACTTGCCCTAGAAAGTGCTGAACACCGATATTGCCATGACACCTTACACATACTTGTTTCCTAAAGAAGTTCATTCAGAGACAGCTTTGAGACTTTTTTTCTAGATTTTATCTGCCCCTGAGATGTTTAGAGGAGTAAGTACAAAATATAGAAGAACACTATTAACTTTCCAGAATTCTATAGTGTTTATAATGTGCACTGTATGTGTGTGTATTTATTTATATATATATATACATATTAATATATAATAGATATAATAAATATATGTAATTAGATCTTAGTTTAATCATGACTGACTATATATAACTTCACAAATTTGCACCTAATACTATTTATTTCTGCCACACCCTAAAGTTGACTGGAAGAGAGTATCTGTAGCATTAAATCCGCCTTATACAACATGTGCATAAAGTCAAATAAATAAATAAAAATAAATAAACATTCAACCCTTCAAATCTACACTACTGCAACTGTGCAGTAATCTAAGATACTTATCAAATAAAGTTATTATATAGACTTTTCCTTCAATTTGACACGACAACGAAAAAACAAAAATTAAAAGCAATTCCAACACAATTCGGTCGATTTACTTATTTGCAATAGTATAAATCAGCTTCTCGTAAATTCGACTTCAGTGACCAAAGACTGATGTCCGATAAACAGGCATGCCGTAACGTGTTTGAATAAATCTTGATACAAATGTACGACGACGGACAATAAATACAAGCTCGGAATTGCCCTCAGTTGGAAAATAAATAAGATACTGTCGGTCCGTGGTCGCCAATCGAATGTAGAGTTGTTTTAATGACTGGCCGTTAAGAGCCCTGTAGTCGGTTGAGAACAAACTCTACAAACCTGTATCGAGTATGGGTAAATTTATAGTAGAAATTTAAGATCGAGTATTATCTGCAATGTACAAAACGTAATATCTACTTATTTAACTTTTTCGCGTATATACGTTTAGTCCATTATGCGTACAGACAGGCTAACTGAGCCAGCCTAGCTCCTTCCAGAAGCTCAGAAGCCTCCTGGGGCATTCGCAGGCTTCTAGGAGCGTCCTCGCACCTGCGAGGATATTAGCCCGTTGTGTAGCTACTCCCTCCCACTCCAGGATTACGTGAGCGGTCGTTTCCTCAACTTTGAGACACCCCCGACTGGGGCTGTCTGTCACATTGATGGTGAAAAGGTGTCGATTCAGGGCTATATGACCCGTAATTGTCCCTTTCACTATTTGGATATCTTGTCGGTTAAGGCTGAGCAGTCTACAGATGAGCCGTGGTGAGATACCCGTCAGCACCATTTTTGACTGCCTACAGCCCGGAGTATTGGTCCAACGACTATTGTGTGTTACTCTAGTCTGCTGCCTAACCCAGTAGCGGAATTGGTTAAAGGACAACGGTAGCAGTGTAGTAGGACCAGCCACCAGAGACGTGGACCCCTTAATCACTAGTTCATCGGCAGCATCGTTCCCGAGTGATTCACTATACCCTTTAATCCAATTTAGGTTAACCCCATTGGCTGATGCTAAATGCTCCAGCATTTGGTGGCTTTCGTATATTAAACCTGAGTTCATGGTACTGCCCCGTAAGGCCTTTAGTACGGCCATACTGTCAGACAGTACGCGGATGTTGTAGTCCTCTATACCTCTTGACATTACCGTGCAACACATTTGCATTGGAAAATAGAACTGTGTTGCCCTAAAGCCAGTGATATTTTTATGTTAAGGTTTTGTGTGAAGATTGATTGTTCTCGGTCATCTTCGTATAGTAGTACTTTATATCCTCTTTTAAAGATATGCTGTTTAGGGATCCTGTTACATGGGACTGAAATGAGTTGCTGGTACTCACCTACACGTTGTGTAACTTAGTATACTAATTTTGTTAAACGTAAAAAAAAAAAATATTTTTTTATAATGTATGTATTTTGTATGTTTTTAGAATAATCTTATTATTACATTCATTAAAACTGATTATTAAAACTTTTGATCGTCTTTTGATTTCGCCTTATTCTAAACAACATTGAACACATTTTTAAGTTTTAATAAACACAATACACACCAACGAGTTCACATATTATAAAAATTATATATGGGTATATAAAAAAATCTCTAAATCAATTGAGAGGATTGTTACTCAAAAATTCTTCAAATTTGCAATAACAACCACAAAAAAAAATGTTAATCATCCATCCAAAGTTTCTACGGAATTTGAGGTAGAAGAAAAATTTCAATTATCGCGGCCTTCCTTTAAGTCGGGAGTCACACGATTTTATTCCTATCCAAAATAAATGGAATCCATTTTATAATTTTCTCTGACTTGCAGACACCAAGTCTCTTTCTATTTTATTGCTTGTACTACCTACGGACTGGACGGAATTGGATTTATTCTGAGTATTCATTTGATGATCGAGGAGTGTTTCTGATAAGCACAATGATTACGTAACGAAGAAAAATGTTTCTTAAACCAGATGTATTTTATCGATATCTCTGATTGATACCAAATTGAACTATATTAAGTCCAATGCCTGACAAGGACGTTTGTAAAAAGTATTTTTGCGGATACAGTGTACAGTCGACAACAAAATCACGTCCCACCTTAACAATAAACACCACTGTCTGTTTAATCTTTTCGTATATATAGCATAGTCATAAATTTACTATACACATACATGCAAATAAATAAAAACAATAATAATTTCTTAACGATACTTGAAGCCTTTTTAACAAAAACAATTGTTACATAAAATAATATAATACAATAGATGGGTTAGTCTATTTAAAAGATAATGGTGAGATGTATCTTAGGAAGTTGGATTACTACAATATTAATTCATATAATTAAGCCAAATCAGTTAAGAGAGCACAAGTGAAGAAGGAAGAAAGTAAAAGTCAAAAAAAAAATATTTCAAATAGGCTCAAAAGGCACTTTTGAACATCAACATTTACATTTCAAAAGAATTGATTCTATTCGCCGAATAATAATGTGGATTGCATATCATTAAAATGTTACATCTAAAATGACGTGGTCACTAAAGTCACTAAGGTTCTCGGTGAAGTAGAATATCATAAAAGTGAATTATTATATACAGTGCCCGAACGGCTGCTTGTCAACTAGCTTGCAACAAAGTATTATGAGAATGAGTCTAAATAGTTGTTGGCATAATTTGGCCATTTGATAAAATTCTGCTTACCCCTTCTGGGATATAAATGTATATCATGTCGTTTTTATAATTTTTATCTAACCTAAAGTATTCTACTAAAATAATTTTATTTTAAAAATACTTTTTCTAAACTTGTTTCCTCTACAATAACTTTGAACAAAACTGTATATTTTCATAATCTCTACCATAATTCTCTTGGAAAAAGTTTACTGGAGAATAAAATTATTCTGAGAATTTATGTTTGGGCAATTTCAACTCTTTGGGTTAAATCTTCATTCAAGCTACTGCCGCCTTATCTAGTCTGATCGAACCTTCTGTTGCCAGTGTAAAGAGCCTTTCTTTTCATTTAAAAAGGCTTTATTGTTGTTTTCGTAAACATATTTGAACTGACTTTAGATGAAACTGGAGTTCTTAGTTACGTCGAGTCTGTGTTACTTTGTTTAATTGTTGGAAAATTCTGAGACTAAGAGTTAATAAAATCTTTCTCAAATTTTGGCGCACTACATTTTTGGTTTACAAACAAAGATAGAGATTTTGAAAGTTTTTTTTATAATAATTATTATTATTATTTATTTAGAGCCACTGTTTGACTATATCTAAATATATATATAGTATTTTTGGTAGAGTTAAGTGTATTTATCATACACTAGTTAACGAGTATCTTCATTATTTCGTTTTCTTATAATTTTATATCAATAATTGCACTATTAAAATAAATCACCAGAGCTTTTTTGAATTTATATGTTAATATTGAAATACGATGTTAGTCTCTGCCTAACACGAAAGAAAAAAGCGCGGAAGTATGATTCGAACTCCAGATATTATCCATATTCTCCACATCGTGATTAAAGTGTTGATATATTCTTATTATTTTAAAGTTGTTCGAGAATATGTCTACCTTGGGCAGTTTATTCAGCTTTTTAGAAACAACTTGAAAAAAGAAGTCACTAGGAGGATTCAATTGGGTTGTGCAGCATTTAGTAAACTTCGTTGAGTTGCCGCAACCGCATGCACTTGCACCTGCAATGCCTCAAAATGAAGGTCTGTAATTAGTGTGTCCTATCTGTTATGACCTGCGGTGTCGAAACGTGGACACTGACGGAGAACCAAAGTTACCGACAACATAGGTCGCAGAATTAGTACTTTGAAGTGGCAATAAGCTGCACCCCATCTACCGAAAGGGCGATGGCTGCTGAAGCAAACGATGTTTAGACAAAAATATAAATAAAAAAGAGAAATCACGAAGTTCTACATGAAGTCAATCATAAAATAACTTCGTTAAATGTAACTAGGTACAAAAATACTTTATCAATAGAAAATACAAAAACCACGCCAACGATCAATTTATGTTTATCCATATACATAAATTGATCGTTGGCATGGTTTGGCAAGGCCCAATCACAAATATGTATGTATAAATAAATAATAAATATGACTTATTGTATCTATATTTAACTTTTCCACAAATTTGCACCGTTTTGGTTACTAGTTTATAGATTAAGAAAAGTTTTAAGTAGTTTAAGTTTCTAAGTTGTAAGTTAATAATTAAGAAATCGTTTTTCTCACGAACATCTAAGATTGAATAAAGAGAGGTGTCTGAAACGCTCATTTTTAAACAACCATAATTACCCTCTAACGTTATAGAGGGCAAGCCAATTGCCGTCATCGGACACTGTATGACTATATATACTGTATGACAGATTAAGTCCGACTACCTAATCACCTTTTACAAAACCCATGGGAGGAGAGGGGGTGACCCTATTCTACTCCGCCAAGAAAAACACAAATTATATTAATATTTCATAAAAATATGGCACGTAGTTTGGAAACTTTGAAAGGTCCCACTTGTATCGGGTCCAATAAGGTATCCTTTGGCAAGGGTTGAAACCATTTTCCTGGGTGCTTGTAACCGGGGAAACTGTCAATTGTACGAATACTATATGATTGCATCTAGGACTGATCTATTGGGCTAGTGGTTACTTTCTCCATCGCAGCATTAACTGCTGTAATAAAGATAGTTTAACTAACACTAACAACAACACTAACACTAGGTATTTTGTTTGATTCCCAGCTATTTTCCCTCCTTTTATCCCCCCTCTTTCTTTCCCATTTCCACACCCACCCATTAGCCTTAAAGGCGGACAGCACACTCTTGAGTTGAAGGTGGACGGCAGTTGTCATTTGCCATCAGGTGACCCCATCTGTTCCTCTGTCCACATTATATAAAAAGAAACACATAAATAGTTTTCTTTAATCCGGGTCTTTTGTCCGTTTCTTGTTTGTTAGTCGAGTCTCCCGTAAGAAAAAAGTATTCCTAATGCGGTAGATGTATTTGTTTTATGAGATACAAAAAAAAAAGGACACATGTAAGTACATAAGACTTACTTTGCTTTCTTTATGGTTATATTATGTAACTAATATATAATACTAATAAAAGAAACTAAAACCCCTTATTACCAAATAGTTGAACATATCCTATGCCAAACCATAATAAACTAAACCCTTACCACTTAATACATCAAAACTTTTTCGTTCAAATAAACACATTAAAATTATTCGACAGTTGTGATCTATTGGAACGAGCAGCAGAACGTTTGTCATAGACTGGTTCAGGACTCGATAGTTAATGGAATAACTTTTATGTATCTACGGTAGTTCCAATTTGCCAATTCTGTGAAGTCCTTTTATTTATGGTTTTACCTTTGTTCTTTTATTTAAATTTGGATTTTTTCTTTAATGGTCAATCTATCTGATTATATTTATATTAAGAACTAATCAATCATTAATACAGCCCTTCATTAGCTAGGTAGGTAGGTAGGCTAGGTAAGAGTACACAATAAAGAGATGAAAAAGTTTTTAGATTAAATAAAACACAACATACAAAAACAAACATGAAAGAGAAACACAAAAGGAACATTTCAAATAGCAAAATATATAAAGTTGTGTCTGAAACTGAATATTTACTACATAATTTTAAAATGTTTTTATTACAAAACGTATTCCTATTAAATAAAAAATAGAAATAAACTCAAAATAATTGATTGTACAACAAAAATTACAAACAAAAATATGCCCCACTACCTAAAATAAATTACTTCTCCCGGGACATTTGTACGTAATTTCATCTGTCCTACTTTCTTTTTTTTCTCAAATTACGCCTGTAATCGACTGTCACTGAAGGGGTGACCCGTGCGTAGGCTGCCAGTAATGACGTCCACGTCATTCTCAAACCCTCAATTGACTTCATACTTGTATAAAAAATATAAAAAAAGTCTCTTACATATAAGAGGGTTCCAATTTTGTTAGTGGAGAGTGTGAGTAGAGAGGTCTGTTCGCTTTATCTTTAGTTTTGAATAAGATTACCTTTCATTCCGTGAGATGCAACGTGATGCAAAAATTACTGAATAACTTAACCCCTTATTACGAATAAATTATTTTATTACAACAGAAAAATTGAGGAATAGTAATATTTTTTTAACATAAGTCACATATAATCTCATGAGGATTTGTTTTAAGCTTAATATTATTATTGATGTTAAAAGGGGAACAACGGGCCAATGGTTATGTTTTAATTATTTTAATTTTCACCTTATTTTGCTGTGCGTTTTCTAGTGTAATATAAACAAAATTTCGTGTTTCAAAAAAATACATTGTATAATGTAAGCAAACTGTTGAGTTTTCTATCAATATAGAAATGAATTAATAATGTTATTTTTAGTGTAAAAATTAAGTTCATAATTTAAGGTCGATTTTTCATTTTATTTGAATAAAATTCTTCTAGCAACTCTAGTAGGAACCTAATTTATATTGCATTGTTAAGTGACAAGTTTAGAAGGAAGTTTTCATGATCAATTCTACAAGGGGACTTTAGATAAACTTACAGATACAAATATTCTTATCCCGATATTTTGTATCAATAAATAATGTTGAGACTTTGAGCAATGCAAAGTAGATATAGTATGACATTATAATCATAATAACCCTGCAATATTCCATATCTAAATTTTTTACCAATAATAATTTGACCACAAAGCAATAAATACACTCTGCGGACGCGTCATCAAATTTGCACGATGACATGAATGGAGTCAATTTGCAGTGGTTGAGGTTTGACCACGATGATTACCACATGCTCCTGCCGCTATCAGCAATTTAGTATGGACGGTGGGAATAATGACACTGTTCTGAACCAACAAAAGATTTTCATTTTTTTAATCGATCATAATCATAGTGTTATATATCTTTCAATATAATTATGTAGAGTGCCTTAATGACAACAATAGGTTTTATTTATATTACGTATGTGGGACTAAAAAAAAGAAAAACCTCTGCCTATCCCTCAAGGCATATAAAAGTGAGGGCATCTATGTTTTTAATTTGACAATAATGAATTATGGCGTTATAAGTGGTTAGAAATGTACGTCAGTAATTTAATTGATACTTTTTCCAATATAGTTTTACTTAAAATATCGATTTAGTATGAGATAGAATATTTACACACGCAACAATATAAACACAATACAAACAAATATATATGTTTTTCCTTGACATGGTTCTTTAATAGACTTAAAGTTGTCAATGTATTTCATGTAGTGTACATGCTGGAGATGAAAAACTTGAGATGAAGAATTTTTGTATGAACTATGTAGCGCGGGACTGAATTATATCAACTAAAGTCTAGCTTATACACTGTGAACAAAAAGAAATTTTAAAAAAAAGTTAATTCCTAAAATACTAAAGTATATCAGAAAAAAAGGGTTTTCAATTTTTAAAGCTTTACAGCGAGCTAAGCAATATTTTTAATAAATTGAAGCGCTTTTGATTGATTACAGAGCGGACGGACCGAGCGTGTTTATAATTGAAGTATATGTAAGTAATAAAACGATATACATTGAACAGTGTGATTGACACGTCGCATTATTTTTAATCGAATCGATTTTTTTGTGGATAAATTATATCATTGGTATCTTTATAAGCTAATTAAATTTGTGTATATTATTATCTTTATCTTTTATCATTTCTCTTCATATACATTATAGAAAATAACAATTAGTCAAACAGAAATGAATGAATGAAATTATATATTTTGATTAGCTTTAAAGATATTTAAAACAAATATTGTGTGTAAACTGCAGTTCATCAACCTTTTATATAATACCATATTGCAAATATACATTTTTTTGCAAACAGCCTAATATATATTAAATGTTTGTATAGACAAAATTTCATCAATTCTATCTTGCAAATATTCTCGTACATATTACATACAAAAATCTTTATTTTATACAGAGAAGTGAAACATTTAATTTTCAACCGTCTCACATTGTTGCGGAAATGAGATATACGGTTACGTACGCTCGTACATTCTCTTATGAAGGGGAGGCGTCGTTCAAGATGTATGTGCTCTTGAAATGAGGTAAGCAGTTACAGGTTACGTAATTGAAATGTGCTTATGTTAGAATGTGGGCGGCAACTTTTGTTCCATATCGATATACGAGTATGCGTGTTGGAATAATAACTGCACATAGCTGTTCGAGTACATGTTTCTTGGACTTCCGAAGTATTTTTAAATTTTGAATACTTTTTAGCTTAACATAATAAGAGTAATAAGAAATAACTAAGTGAAAGTGCCGTAAAGGTTCTAAAATGCACTATGAGAAAAGAAGCGGTTTCGAGAAAACAGAAATAAACTTTATTTATTAATTTGTTAATTTTCATGAACTATTTTTTATCTTCATCGCTTTCCTTCTATCCTCCCGTTCAGTATATATACATATATATATATATATATATCCTCCCGTAACTAACTTGCCCACATATAGGAACGTAAGACTAAATGACAGAAAGATATACTCGTAGTTCAAAACATGAAAGTGCGAGAAGCATCAAAATGAGAAATGGTATGAATGAGAATTAGATAGATAAGATGTGTAGCATTAACGCTGGAGGTGCAGTAGAGGGAGTTCTTTGTTATAGTGCAAAATTGTTGTGTTTAATTCGCTTCAGGCTATCCCTTTGTGGTTACAGAGTGAGTGTAGAAGAGGAAAAAGAGAATGAAAAATAACATAGAATAAATTAGTTTTATATACAAATAACAAAATTACTCCCTTAACTGGTAAAACCGTGACCCTGGGTCCTCTGTAAGAGATCAACATATGAGGGTATACCCTAAAGTATCAGTCGTTAAAACATAACTTCACAGTTAGCATCAGTGAGGTGAAGCGTGAGGGTTTCCTGTTAGCTAAAAGGAAGCCATTACGAGTCCCCACCACTTTCACCTCAACTCAAGGACAACTGTCCTTATGAACCAAAACTATGACTATGCGCTATTAATTTTAGTAACTCCTCTGCTGAAGAACAAAATAATGCAAGAATAGTCTGGACTCTCAACCATTAATACTCACCAAAAAATACTGTTCAATTGCTAAACAAACTTGTACATCCAATTACATTACCGGTAATTAACTAAATGTTACGGGTAATATACCTTTGAACAGTACTTCAATGCGGTCAGCATGACCATCACGTTAGTTCCCAATTTCGGTTTACATATTTTTTGGAAAGAATGAGAGAGGAAAGAATGACAAAACGCGAATGTTTATGCAATAGCCGAGTTCAATTCAATTGCGAAGAACAGACTCTGATCTAATTGGTGCTGTACTGATCAAAAGGCAGATAAGAGGTACCTTAAACCGGTGGGCTTGTATTAAAGGTTTCATAATAGTATAAGAAACTCGTAAGGTATCTATGGATAGAGGCTAGTGACGATTTTTTGACTCACCCTACCCTGAATAAAAAAAGGCATTGGTATTAAATATACTTAATTCGTGTGTAAATGTGAAAATTTAAATGTTCTTTTTGAAGATCAATCTCAAGATAATATTAAAAGCGTTTGTTGCCATTCTGATAACAGTACATACTAATATTGTTGGACAAATATAATTTATGCATATAATCCATTTAAAGACATTTCTGTTCGCCGTTATTATTTATCTACAATAGTATTGTACTGTGTGTGTACTGTGACTACGCAAGAAGGAGGGTCATGTTTCTGGAGTGTATGTACATGTATTATATTTTTCATTTGTCACATCATAAGACCGCTTAATGGATTTCAAAATGTGAGGTCACGTTCGAAATGTTTTAATAGTGGAAGTCACACAAGTTACAACATATCCCCAGCAACTGTTATGCAGTCTAGCAGCCTTTTTGTTTGTAATCATGTATGAAGGTTTTGAATAAATTAATTAAAAAATATATGATATGATGTCAGTGATTAGAACTTCATTTTTAAGAACCTAGAATCTACCTGGAATCTAGAAGTTATTTAGAAATAGAATATTAGAAATAGAATATTAGATTATATAGAATAGTAGTGTTATTTAGAAGTTTTGGTAAATGCCATAGTTACGTCCCATTTATATTATATAATAGTTACGTCACAGTCACTTGATATTTTGTTAGAGCTACGATGCAACCACGTCACAGGCTCTTTACTTCATATATACAGCCATTCTGCAACCTGATGGTAATTGATTACAGCCGTTCATGAATATCTGCAACTCAAAAGTCGTAAATACGTTGCCGACCCTTGAGTTACCCCCTCCTGAAGCATCACATCACAACTGGTTTTCTGTGTGCATTACTCTAGTCGAGACGGCCCATTCGTGTCTAAACATGGCTCTTTAAATAACACGTTTACAAATTCTCTAAGTAATAAGCTGGGTGCGCCCCGCAATTGCAAGAGCGTCAACTATGATATTGCTTCGCTTTTCTTAATCTCATAGTAAGTGACGAGAATTTCAGGCATTAGAGAAAGGAATGATACGCAATTAATTATGTACACATGTACACAGCTGCTCATATAATAGCACCATTACCTATTTTATCTTTAAATTATGTTATTTCTATAATATAAGAAAAAGAATTGAACACTTGCGGCTGACAAGCTGTTAATATATTTCTAACTAATTCACTGATTCTATTATTTCATAAACTTTATGGTTTCCTATCTATGTGTCTACAAAGTAAGACAAAAAGTAATTGAAAAAGACAATATTTCCCTATTAAAACACAGTTAGATAATGATTTGGAACTACAGCGTCTTCGTTCGAATTCTTATATCATCTCGAGTAAAACTACCTTTTATGAAAGAAAATAATAATATGGTGGCCTTATGTCCATTGCCGTGTTGCTTAGTAACATACACATACATACGCTCACGCCTGTATCCCTGAAGGGGTAGGCAGAGATTATTAAAACATCCACATTTTGCTAGTAAAAATTTGGTCCCTCTAACGTAAAATGCCGTCCACGGGGTAATTTACTGAAACAGGAAAGGCAAGAACAAGAAAAACCCAATGGAAGATAATGCATATAGATTTTACGGATCTATTGGGCAGTATAATAATAGCTTGAGGACGTCGGGGTCGCATGGAAACTTGTTTACTTGTGTTTAATCTTTATTCAAACCTTTTGTAGTTACAAACCACACTCCTGAATTATATGGCTTTTTTATTAAGATATATCTGTTACACTAATGTCATTCATCGTACAATCTCTAGTTAAAATAATTTTAGAAACCGAGATATTTGCTGAACGAGATGCGGTCAAATCCAAGTCACCAACAACATGGTTATATTACCAACTCCATGCCCACAGATATAAAATCCCAAGTGGTCAATTCCATTGAACATACGGATCACGTATATAAACACATCTGTTTGGCTACGTGATATCACTAGATAAATTACACGTTTTGTCCTAACGGAAATCGAACGGGTGACCCTGATCTGGGCCAGCAGTTTGCATCTACGGAATCTAATTGGGTCAGTGGAAGTAGACGATACATTCATGATTATATTGATATTTGTACGATCTGTATGTGACTGTACCAAAGGGTTAGAAACCTTTCTATGGTTTATATTCACTTTGTTTTATCTAGCATTAACTTAATTTAATACTGGGGCCTCATACTCGACGATGGGTGATTGTACAGAGATGTGGTATCTCTCTCGTTCTACTTTCATTCTTTCTTTCATTCTTTGGCGGTATTTCAGAATTCATTGTCGGTATTTAAGTGAAAGAATCGACAAAACATTTCTTTTTTAATTTCGCGAGTAAGAGAATGTGTACACTTTGTGGAAACCGCCAGTAGCAAGACGACAAAAAGTGCTTCCTGTAGTTATTTTTTTGTAATATCGGGGGACCGAGGAACAGACGGGTATCTTGATGGTGAGTGAATGTGCCCATGGACACCTCCCACTTAAGTGTCGGAACCTTTAAGGTGGAGTAGCGGGGATGAAGGGAGGGAAGAGAGGAGAGGTGGGCTAAGGGGAGGAGAAAGAGGACAAGGGGAGTTAGGCCTCTGGCAAAACAATGCAAGCATTGTTGGTCTACAAGTTTCATAAATTTTATTAAAAATTGAACCCTTAAAGAATCATCTCTTCCCCGTTATCATGATACGGTGTGGTAACCCCTAAATTACTGGACTAAAAGAATTGAAACGTTAACACCTGGGTAAATGGAAGAGTAGAGAAGGCGAGCAATGATTTAGTAATAATTGCATACCTGACTTGTTTATCAAGTTTTTTTAAAGCCGTTAATAACTCTTGCACTAGAATAAATTCTTGTTTTCTTAAAAATAAATTGGGGGACTTGACAAAAATCGAAACATCAGTACCAAAAAACAGCCAGACTCAGGAAAACTATGTGTAGATCAGATCTGTATGATACGAGCAGTCCAGACTCGGTCAGCATAAAACGTTTATACGGAAATATCTTTGATCCTATTTAATAGGAGTTACCATTCATTTGGCTATTTCCTTGCATTGCTTTTTTAGGGCACAACCGGGCTTTAGACTACAGATTCCATGACGGTACGCCGCTTTGTAACGTAATATTTTATTTTCTAACAGTCTATCTAATTATATGTAGGTGTTTATATTATTATATAACAAGTAAAGTCACTTGATAATACATATTATTATGTCTTACAGAACTCCTGTGACTCTTGAGTTGTAAGTGTGTGAAATCACTTTCTAACAGGTGACTCGTCACTTGTTTGTCCCTCTATACTATAAAAAAAAAAACATAAACATACATTTGTATATAAAACCCAAATACGTTACGCAAATAGTTAACATAATTTTTTTTTTTCTCGCGGCCGACATCTTAAAATCTTATGACTATAAACTGCCTACAACTTCAACTACAAAGACAAATACAATACGAGTATAAACATGTCGAAATAAATGAACCGTTTGTCTATATAGCATGACAAAAGAACATAATTACTGGATAATATTACCGAATAAAGTTCATCGTTCATACATACTTGGCTATAATTAGCTATGTGCATATCCTAATAATAACTTGAAGTAAAATATACCACACTTATAATTAATCATTCACACATGTATTAAAAATAATTCATAAAATGTATATCCACGCATTATTGTGTGAACTAACAAGTAATAAATAAGTAGCACGTGTTCCATCGCTGCTAATATATGTACATATTTGACGTACAAATGATAACACTATCGTACCTGATAAGGGGGATTTGAATAGGCTCAATATCGGCTCAGACATCAGTGGGCCGCTCGGTTCTGAAAGCAAATATTTTGCACTGAAATAATATGTAACCTAAATAATATTGACTACGGCGATTTCACTGGTTAACGTTTGTTTAGTAGTTGATTTTTGCGTCACATTACGTAAAGGAATTTTTATTAATATTTATTTTATTTTTACATCTATTTTTACTCAACAAATTGTAATTAATTACAGCGATGCTAAAACTTTCTAAGATACCTACCATTGTGTATAACGTAATGTTATGAAATGTTTTTATCATAATATATTAGTTATATTAGTTATATTATGTATGTTGTTTGTTTTATATATTTTATGACTATTTTATATATTTTTTTAATAAATTACTTAAGGATGTGGAATACCTTAATTATAGATACATTTTAATGACATATTGTCAACTATACACTGCGATTTTTATGTAACAAAGCTTAAGCAGAGCCCTTATTTATAATATTATATTCTATTAAGAAATCAATGAGTGCTTTTAAATATTCATTTTCTTACTATAACTGAGTCTTGAGAAAGTATACTTTAATTAAATTACGGACACTAAACTCAAAGGACCTCTGCATAGCCTTGAAGACCTTGCTAGACCTTGAAGTCTAAAACTAAAAGACATTTAGTCTGCAGACGTAGCAGGTTACAACGTACATAGTCTCACGTAGCGCTACGGCGTAGCTAGACTACGCTGCTACGTGATACATTTCTGGGTAAACCCTACAAGATCTGATGAAAGTAGACTATTTGTTTAACATCGTTAAAAAGCTATGTATTCCTATGTTTATTGGCCATAAAAAATTGATTATGATTTGAAATATTTTATGAATAGTTCGACTTTAATAACTTTACATTATTATTATATAACTATTCAAAGGAAACTGTAAACGCTTTTAATTAATTTGATAATATTTAACTTCATGTTTTTTCACACATTTTTTCTCAAATTCTTTTTTATGTTAAAAGAACGAATATTAACTAAATTAAATTCACAAGACCTATAATATGACCCTGAAATTAAATCATATTGTTTTAAAAAGTTTTTTTTTTAATTCTGGAGATAAAACACACCAAACAATACACAATATCAAAATCAAGAGATTTTTATAATTGAAAACTTGACATATAAATATCGAAGGTTCCCGATATTTTTGTGTATTTACTTCAAGGTATCTGTTATCATAACTGATAACTGTAAAATGTTTTTCACAATTTTTTTTCTAATAATTAAAAAAAAATTGTTAAATATAAAATGTCATTAAGCCATTGTTTCATTTAAATTGCATTTAACACAAACTAAAGATACTAAACCTCTAACCCTTCAACCGCCGTAGTCATTTATTACATTATAACTATACAAAATATTCTACATTCTTTTACACGTGAGCCGCTTACAATGTTATCGTTTGGACAGAGTGTTCGATTCTTATCTCACGAAAGCTTTGAAAATGAACATGATATTATCATATCAGTATTTATTGGTAGCTACAAACTATGTTTTATATACTTAATTGGTTTTTATATTATAAAACGACATTGTCTGACCTTTAATTTTTTATTTAGCTATTTTTGCGTATATTTCACGTACCTTGTTATTATTATTTGCTTTTCTTTATCACTTTTACTTTTTAAATTTAATGTAATATTTATTTACCTTTGAAGACTATTTTTTATTTTATTTACTATTCTGTTTTCATTCTTTTTTCCTTGTTATTGATATTTAATTCAAATTTTTCCTTTATTTATTTACTTTATTGGACATATTCACAATTGCAAAAAAAAAAATATATTACTGCTATTTACTCTGACTTCTTATTTATAAAACTTAAATGCTGTTGTACTCTTATTATGTACGAAGGAACTTGTTTATAATATAATTTATTATTATACAAAATTATTAATTATTTAACATCACAATCACTCTTTTATTATTTATTTCATGTTAGTTTGCGTTCTGTTTCTTTTTAGGTTATATGTATTCTACATTTATTTTATTTTGAAATTTCACTTCACCATTACAATTTAATATCAACTATTATTTCACACTTTTTGTCACTTGGTACATAATACTCTGTAGTCATCATTACACTATAATCAATTCAATAATTCTATTTTCTGTCTCAAATGTGCCTTTGAAATGAACTTTATTAAGTAATCCATTTGACCCTGTAAATAAGTTTAAGTAAAGGCTGGGCCCAAAAAAAATCGCTCTGTCGAGTCGAACACGATAGATTTCCTCGATATTATCAAAGTCCCTTGCGACTCTTTTTAGGGAAAAATCGCTGTATAAGGAATAGTAAATGATGGTCCACTTATTTATTTAGTGAGAAAAAAAAATGTACAGGCACACTTAAGCATATACATTTATAGTTTATTTATTTTTCTAGTAACTAGTAAAAGACTAATTATTTCACACGAAAATCACAAGCACAAAATCACCACTAATAGGAAAACATCTACTTCAATTTACCACAGTGAAAGCTGTAAAAAGCTGTTTGAAGAATACTATTTAACTACTCAATACTATTGTCTATTTAATTTTATTTTTCATTTTTCTTAATATTTTATTATACAGGATAAATCTCGGCATTTATGATAACTTACAGTGATGATTAAACATGTTCATATTTTTATTGCTAGCACACAAAAGCTCTTAAATATCAATCATCGTTTATCCGTAATCATAACACTATTTCCATCGGTGACTTTTATCCAGTACGAAGTGCATTTGCCAAGAAAGTGGCAGAAATTATTGTTTGATGCATCCGTATCATTTAAATAACTTTATCTTAATTGAAATCTTATTATGTAAGGAGCATTTTTGGCTAGAGAATTTGTTTTGGTTTGCTATTACACTGTTTGGTGACAACAGAATCATAATTTGAACACTGCGGTATCTTGTCTTTTATTTCACAGATTTTATATACTTTTTTCATGTATTTCCCTGTGTCCATTTTACAATTTTTGTGTAATAAATTTTTGTGTTAGTAACAATATAATCGTTCGTGAGTTCATATATTTATTTTATATAGGCTTATAGTTCTCATCGATTGGATTCTAACAATAAAAAATTTCCTAAAGTTATTATTAAAATTATTTTTTATAACTTTTAGTACATTAATTTTCATTAAAAAACTGTTTAGTTTTGACGTCACGGAGACCTTTGTCTTTAGCGGAAAATAAAGTGAGCACTGTCATAAATTTGAACTTAAAACTTATGGTTTCAAGACTAAAATGATCATCTTAAAGTATATTCATTGTACATTTTGAGGTTTTATTTCAAAGTTGGAAAGGGTTAAGTATTAACTAAAAGCTTTATTCCTTTCCAGATTAAATTTACACGTAATGTGAAACACCAAGTTTCACTTATAAGATTTTCCATTTAAAAATATAATAAATAAAACTACCGTTGTCGTTTGTGCTTTATCCTAAACTTGTTATATATTTGTTAAAGAGCCGTCAGTCACCAAACCAGTGGGTAGAAGATAAATTATTTGTTTTTCATGTTATGACTCACAGGACAGACAATGTCGCGCTTTTGTGAATGTATAAAACCTGTTTTTTTCCGGCTAACGTGTAACAAGTCAAGGATTCTGTCACAATAACTCACCTCCGCAAATCAGCGACATTGAAATTTATTTATTTATACAAGTTACTAACAATATTTGACTATGTCTTTTGACTAACTAGCGCGTCTAACAATCGAAAGCTTGGCTATTTTATGAAATATTTAAATTCTATATTAGAGGCGTGAAGGCAATGAAATATTTATTTTTTGTACTGGCGATAAGTATCGTTAGCGCTACTACTATTTATATCACTTTTTAGAATAAAAATGGCACTAAAAAGACACGATTTACAATCGATTTTGTGACACAGCAATAACCGCCGCTGAACGTCAACACAACACACAACTTTTCTATTAAATTAATATTATTTTTATATATTAATATTGAAATGAATACATCAAAAGGTAACTAAATACACCGAAAAGGGTTTTAACGCGTCGGCGATTTATATCATAAGCGTGCGTTCATATTGGATTGTTATTATTGTTGTTTACGCGCGTGGCGTTCTCGTGCCGGAGCGGCGAGCGTGTGGCACGGCCGTCTGTGGCTCTCGACTGGCGGGTGGCCGTGTCTCTGTGACGTCACCTCTCGCTCAGCCTCGCGCCACGCCACGCATGCGCTACACGCCGCACACATGCGCGACACTGACACGCACGTGTTGCCAATTGACAGATAGTGTGCACACAACCTTACTTATACGATGCAAGTTTGGAACTGCCGCCAATCTACTATCCACTAACAAAACTCATATATAAGTTTTATAACTTGTTAATGACTTTCATTATTACCTTATTTGGTAATTTACATATTAATTTTAAGCTTTTTAAATGTTACGGAAATCAAATTACAATTATATCGCACTATTGAGAACTGTATTATTTTTAAATATCACCGTTGTACTTATCTAGTCTAGTCTTATTACTTTGTAAAGCACATTTTCGATGGTTCCTCAAGTATTGCTGATGTTTATAAACATCTTTATACTTATGTGCTATATTTTTAAATAAAAGAAAATTGCTATAAAAAAATATTTGGCCATATTCCATAAAATTTGATGGCAGGCGATAGGGCAATGATGATGAGAAAGAATAAAGTCCAAACAGATACATTGTTTTACAAATACATGTCAGGCATACAATTTTTGTTTAGATTCCAAGCGAAGCAGTTCTTGTACTAATTTACCAGAACCAGGTAGAGGTCATGTCCAGCACTGGACTGGAGTAGGCGAGCTGATCGAATGCTGGATGCTGGACTGGGCACAGTTTGTGTTAAACATACATGTTGTTATCAAAGTTAATATCTTTAAAAACCTTTGTTTAGAATAAACTTTGAGACTAGTAGTTGTAATATCACAGCAAAACCATTTTTTTATATTATAGGGGAGCAGACGAAGAGATGGGTAATCTGTCATGGTATGTGGCAAGTGTCTGGTGAATGATGTTCCAGTATTGGTTAGAGGGAAGACTGAATTTCTGGCAGCAAGCGGTTTGAGTTACATAGTATGCGACCTTTATCCGCTGCCCTATTCTAAGTTTGAGAAGAGACATGAGGGGAGGGAGGTAACGCAAACGTGGCTTCACAACTGCTTTTCCGTGAGGCTGTGGTAGCGTACCGGTCAAGCTGGCCCATTCGTGCCCAAGCGTGGCTCTCCCACGGTACATGTATGTAAATTTGTTTGTTGAATGTTAAAAAGAAGCTATTTGAGTTTGTCTTAATTTTATACCTATTCCTTTAAATGAAATAAAAATAAAAAAAAAATATTTTTCACCTCTTGATAAAGAGTTTCTACAGGACACGACAATTTTCGAACCTCTACTTTTTTTTTATAAGTGAGTAAAGTATAAAGTAAAGTAGAGGTGATCTTTTGAAAACCAGTAGAAGAAAAGTTTAAAAAACTTTTTTAAAATAAATAAAGCTATATTAAGCTTCACTTAACCAAAGATATATATATATATACATTATAAAGAAATAACTCTATCTTACAAAAAAAGAAATAAGCACAAATTGATTGGTAGTCACACACATCCTTTAAACCTTGACCCTTGAGCCTTCACAAAGAGCATTATTAACTACAGAGCACACAACCGAAACAGCTCTACATAGAGACATACACTGTTTACATACGTGACTATGTATCTTATGTAGACTATTATGTTTAGATATTTAGTAATATTAAATGGAAACAGAAATACAAATGAAGTAAAGTATTTAAATTTAATAGTAATTTAAGTCGAATACAACATATTCGAAATCAATTTGTTAAGTACACATCACACAATATTTGACTATGTCTTTTGACTAACTAGCGCGTCTAAACAACACAAAGAGCATTATTAACTACAGAGCACACAACCGAAACAGCTCTACATAGAGACATACACTGTTTACATACGTGACTATGTATCTTATGTAGACTATTATGTTTAGATATTTAGTAATATTAAATGGAAACAGAAATACAAATGAAGTAAAGTATTTAAATTTAATAGTAATTAAAATCGAATACAACATATTCGAAATCAATTTGTTAAGTACACATCACACAATTGGGTGAAAAGAATTGATACTTTAAATTATCAATTATTAAAATAGCATAAGGGATTACTTCCTTTTTGATTTTGAAAAACCACTCTATTAAAGTTTTTTTTTTTATGCGATAGGGGGCAAACGACCAGACGGGTCACCTGACGGTAAGTGACTACCGCCGCCCATGGACACCCGCAACTCAAGGGTCACAAGTGCGTTGCCGGCCTTTTAGGTAGGAGTACGCTCTTTTCTTGAAGGTTTGAAGGTCGTATCGTTTCGGAAATACGGCAGAGAATTTGTTCCATAAGCTGGTTGTGCTAGGCAAAAAGCTTCTGGAGAAGCGCACAGTGGTGGAGTGCCAATCGTCCAGCTGATGGGGATGGATATTTTGTCACGTAGGACGATGGCGGAAACCAGCAGCCGGTATAAGTCCGAACAATTCCTCTGAACACTCCATATGATACAAGCGATAGAAGATGCAGAGTGAAACTACATCTCTACGCAACGCCAAGGTGTCAAGTCGATCAGAAATATCTGGGCAGTCGATGATGCGAGTCGCTCTCCGTTGAATGCGGTCAAGAGGGAGAAGTTGGTACTGGGTTATATTTTAATAAAAAATAAAGCATTTTAAAACTTAATGAACAATCTCGTTAGGGGTTCAAGTTATGTGTGTCTTACAAGAATATATAAATTTAGTGTACATAGTAGTGTATATAGTGGTACAAGTTTAGTATATATGTATATTTTAGTTAATTTTTTTTAATACTGTATAATATTATATGAACATTGATGTATGAATATATATACATGCGTCTATATACAATTATACAGTAATAAAGATCATTTACATTTTACTACAACTAAAAAGAAAAACATAATAAAATAAAAATAGGGTAAAATAGAAATTCCTCCATATCGTCACCTTACTGGTAGCGTTCCTAGAAAGCTAGCAGTATTACAGCGTTGTATGGCAATGCTTATCCGCTGTGCAAGGAAAAGGCCAGCCTTCTGGTCACGAGATGTATCGATCAGTCGTTTAGCTAGTTCCTTATAGATGGAACGAGCACTCGGACACCATGACCCTAGCGTTTCCATCACAAACGGCTCAAAAACCATGGGGGCTACCCATAACATTATTTATTTTAAGTAAACGATCTGAAAAATCACTAGTCTGATTTTTTTCTCTTAAAATGATTGAAAACCAAGAACAAACCAAGAAATTGAAGGGTCGTTTTTTCTAAAACTTTTATGTTAGGTGCCAAAGAATTTAATTTTTGTACAGTCGAGAGTTTATCTGTAACATATCATTTTTTTTTAAGTCCTCCAAAACATAGTAGTATAGTTACTTGTTAAATAAAACACAATATTGAACAGATATAAATATCAAAATCGAATCGAATCGATCGAGTCGAATCTATTTAAACACATACGACTACGAGTTCGCAATATTGTACTACAAAGTCTCTACATATACTGTAACAAACATAACAATACAAATCACTTAAAGAGACAAATAAGAGAAAATAAAAGTATCAAACACGTAGGTGTCTGTCTAACAAAACGGTTAATAAAATGTCTACAGCTGCTACGGCTGCTACACTGCTACGCGTTCGTAGGACGATGCTACGATACAGTTGAATGAACTTTTTCTCTGTTGCAAATTATTATTAATGGTTTTTCAATTCAATTTGTTTGAATATTTTTCTAAAACAACTGTAATATAAACAAAACCGTGTGTTTGTTTCGATTCCCGGGTCGGAAATTAGCTTAAATATTTATTGACATACATCACTTTTACATAATGATAGTAAGTGGTATTCCCCGTACTTTTGCTGATGATTATAACCCTGGCCTGCAGCAAGCGGGGCCAGAAAACGCAAACCAGAAACCAAACCATAAATCCACACAAATATAACTTTCGGGAAGTAAGCATAACCATGTTTTATGGATATAAAATGTATTAAATATTTACAAGAATTATTTGCTTTTCATAATGTGTATTTTGTAGTTATTAAAAAGATTTACCTTTTGATGATATTAAATATAATAATTAGAATATCCTATATAATATTAAAGCGATCATTATATTATATGCCTATAATCAAATAGGAGACAATTATAACGAAAAAATATTCTTTTGCTCTATACCACGCTAAAACAATAAACACGAAATATCCTGTTACAGAAATGATCTCCAAGATATTAAAATATATGAGTACATGAGCACGTACATTAACCAATGACTTTGCCTAACATTGCTCTCACTACACATTAGGTTCTGTTCTTCTGATTAAGACGGACGTTTACGGATTGATAAAGAACAGTCTCTATGATAATTACATACCTAGATTGTTCCGAAAATTGTTAGTTACAGAATAACTACAACATCTTTTTTCTTTATTTTAATTGATAGGTAATTGAAATAAAATTCACTTTGTTGAAAATGATTGGACACCTATGTAGGGTATAGTTCTTTTTCTAATATTTTTTAAAAATAAATGTGTCGCTTTTAGAAGAGAAGTAAACTGAAAATTGGATCACAGACGGTTTCCACCATCTTACACGCTTTATAGTTAGGAAGATTACTTGGCCACGGATACCTCATTCTCTCATCAATGAGCATAAGTCTCATTAGTCGTGTTTTAGTTCAAATTTATTATCAAAAAGTTCTTCTCTAAACGTATACTACATCCTTACAACTGACGAAACTTGGCTTTACCGCTACGATCCTTTCACGAAGCCACAATCCACGCAATGGAAGATTTTCGACGTAGTGGACCAGTAGCAGTAAATTTGGTTAAAGACAGTAGAAGAGTTAAAAGTGAATAGTATTGCGAAGTTTGTCCTTTTTTTATACTGAAGATATCCATCATGGACTGCCCTCCGCAATGATGACACCGGGTGTCGGGCTGCCTACCTATGCGTTGCAGGTATTTTCCGAAGCACCCGTGGCCGGAAAACACCTGCGTCGCCCGGAATGTTAGGCAGCCATGACTCCTCCCAATTCATTATGGCAGCACTGGCTGGACGGCGCCAATAGTATTGAGGCCGCCGGACGGATGTATAAGGTGCTCCTGCCACTCTGCAAACCAGTGCTTGTCGCAACTCCGACCGGTACCTCTCAATTTTACGTAGCACCGATCGTTCTTCTTCCTCAGAAATACTGGAGCACCAACATCGTAGAGATGCGATGGCCTACGCCTCGAGGACCCAAGGCGGTGACCCAGCCAGTACGCACGTTGCCTCGAAGGAGATCGTGCGATACCCTCTGATGATGTGAAGTTTGTCTGTCTCAAGCTATTGGGGAGTTGAATAGCGAGCGACCAAGGAGAGGTGTCCATGGCATTCTTTTTCACCAAGATAACGCGCAGCTGACACGGCTGCTAGAACCATAGCCTATTTTAGTACTTCGGAGGTACAAATATTATTTCATTCTCCATACAGGCCAGATTTAGCTCCATGCGATATTTTTTTATAACACTTGTTATAAAAATGATTAGTAAGCGAAAATTGAACACTGCAGAATTAGGGTTGGAAGGAAATATGTTGAAAAGCTATAAATAAACTTTTTCTACATTCCAACTTTACATTATTTTAATAATAATTTTTGAACAGCCTAGGCATGTACACCTCTACAAACTGTTTTTGCTTCTCTAATTAAAATTATATTGTTACATGACTATCCAAAAAAAATTTGGAGTGTAATGTTTCTGGGTTCATTTACGTAACTATATGAATTTTTAAGTAGGAGTTTTTGTTCAATCATAACTTATAAAAAATATACACAATATTATTAGTAGTAGTACAATATTATTAGTATTATTATAGTTCTTATTATTTTTATTATTGAATTTTAAATCAAGATCTTGAAGTTTAGTAATATAGTTTTGAGTACAGAAAAAAAATTACATGATACAGGATTTTTAAAAACAGATATTAAGTAAAGCTATCATAACAGTCACACATATAAAAGGTTTAATATAACTAGAAATTATGAAATGATATTATCTACTGTAATCTTATTTAAAGGTTTAAGGTATTTTTTTGAGTACTATTTACCTTTCTATGAAAAATAATAGTTTTCTTTTTTTCTTTCTTTAATCGTTGCCAACTAGGTTTGAGAAGTACAACACTGCAACTAAGCACTGTACCAATAGACCAATCTAAGTTATTTTGTTAGTTTGTTTAATTTTAATATCCTTTTAATACTAAATGTATCTACGAGAAATGAAAGCACTCACAAGTTTCATTAATGCAAAATTATGTTTCCAAAGACATTCAAAATCTTACTATTATAAATACGAATACAAATGGAGGAATGTTTGTTACTCAATCACGCCAAAAAGGCCGATTGGATCTAAATGTGATTAGTAGAAAATCCAGACTAATTATATCTCATTTTATATCGGAATGTATACTATTCAAAACTTTACATCATAAAAGTAAGAAGTGATGACCCTAATCTAGAGAGAAAGTTATCTATACACAATAACCTAAGACTGACCCTTCACTTTTGACTATAATGACTTGCCTTGACTTAATTCGGAGACGTAAGAAGTGTCTTTCATATATTTATATTAGGCTTTCTATTTAAAAGCGTCACTAAAGCGGCCTCGCGGAAGCTCGGTGTATTGAACAAGGTGAGACGGTTTTTCTCGCCCGAGCATCTGTGTCTTTTATACAAGACCCAGGTTCGCTCCTGCGTGTACTGCTCTCAACTTTGGGATGGCTATGCGCAGTATCTGCTTGACGCTCTCGATCGCTTGCAGCGACGCGCAGTCCGTATTATAGACTGTCCTGAGGTTACCCAGTCTCTTGAGCCCCTGCAATTGCGAAGAGATGTCACCTCTATGGCAGTTCTCTATCGCCTACATCACGGGGAGTGTTCTGACGAGCTCTTCCAGTTGGTCCCACCTTCTCCCTTCCTCTACAGGACTACACGTGCTGGGCTGAGGAGTCACCGTTTGCGATTCGAAGGAATGCGATCCCGAACGAAACGGTTTGGCTCTTCTTTCCTGTGCCGATCGGTGAAAGATTGGAATTCATTACCAGCGCACGTGTTTCCTTCCCACTTTGATCCTGGATCTTTTAAGCGGGGCGTGAAAAAGCATCTCACCAGGCCGCCATAGTGTGGGTCACCATGCTGCATTGACTACACATGCAATGAGGATGGTGATCACCACTCTTGGACTCCATTTATTGCTTACCATCAGGCAAAGTGGCGTCATTATAGGCTTACAAATAAAAAAAAAATATAGACTTTTAATTCATATGACATAAGGATTATTATACTATAATTGATGTTTCAACTTCAGATCTTATTGAACTAACACATAGATACATTCATAGGTAATTATGTTTAGGGTGGGTAAAGATCATAGGCGGCGTAGATCGGGACGAGCGCAATCAAGCGGCCGTCAATCAGACCCCGCTTTACTTAATTACCTACCATCGTATGTGGGGCAGTTATCCTTGCATGTGTGAGTATTAAGCTAGATACACACTATACAGTGTTGTGTTATCGGTTGTCATACATTGACGACCAGTTTCTAAAAGCCTAATGAATGACAAAATTAAGTCACGCATCACGCACGTGTCAATTATATATGAAGTTGTTTAAAACTTGACAAATCTTAAAATTATCCTGTCTCTTAAGATACAAGCGTAGCCTAGTTTAAGAGACAGCTCGAATTTTTAGTTACTACTGTATAATTCTGTAAACACCTACTGTGTCTAATGTTTCACTGTTGTTGTAAAACTTTTGGATCAATAAATTATTATTATTATTATTATTCCCTTTATTCTAATTAATATACACATGTAAAAACGTTCGAACTGATTTGCTATCAATGTTAACTTCACAGAACTGTTAGTAGAACAATAATACGATTAGTCCTTACGAAGCCGGGTGCGATTAGAAGCGCCATCTTATAGTGTGATGAAACAAAACACGTCATTATTATTTTTTTAACCATATGTAATGTAACAGTGAAACATACTAAGTGAAACTTATATAATTCTGACGGAACATGACACAACACGACACAGTAGTGTGATTCTACCTTTACTAGTGTATGTATAACTGATGATGTTATGTGTGCGTGGAATAGTAATTCATATACATTGAGTAAGACTTTTTGTGTGGGTGTTGTGTTTATGTGTGTGTATGTTGACAGTGTTGTTTGACAGAATATTGGATTTGATTTTTTTTGTTTAGCATCATGTCTACATGTTGGGTTTTTGTTTATTTTAAAATTGTTTTGATAACCAATATTTGAAGTTTAATGTTTTAAATACCATACCGAGACCACCTTTCAGTGCAGCAACATGTTAATATTATATTTTCAAAGGAGTGTTCACAGTAGATATCTGCTCAATCAAAAGGTGGCAACATAAGCACAGGTGAAAAAGATATATTGTCGGCTATGTGTGAAGATACCACTCTTATTGTACCACTCTTGTTAAAACTAAGTATGCTATTTTTTTTGTCAAATATCCAGATAATTAGTTCTAGTATAAAAATTTATGTAAATTTATTTGTGTATATATTCTAAGTTACACTATCACTCCTTAAACGATGATGATATTGAAGTAAATACTGTTTCCGAAAGAATGATTTTTTGACAGAATTTACATTAAGGCAAGCAAATATGAGATAAAAAGATAGTTATAAATATTTTTACTGTACAGCTTATACATAAACTAAGGACATCTCCTATCGGGAAACATGGAATGAAAAAAAAATGTATATAGATAACTGGGCATTACCGTGTACATTCAGTATTTTTTAAGATTGTAATAGTGTAATATATCTTACATATGCTGTAGGAAGATACATACAGAAAACTTAGTCCATTGTTGTTTTATTATAGTGATCATTGAATTTAGTTACAGGAATTAATGTTTAATTATTCTCTCTACTATTAATATTGTATCAAAACATTATGTATTGACCGTATCTTATACTCCTATTCACGATCACACAAAGTATTTTGTAGCAATATGTAAAGCTTACTAACCAAGTTCCTAAAAAAAAACACATTACAAAGCCTTTAATTGAAATTCACATACATACAATTTAATTGCTACACAGATGGAGAGGGGGTTTCAGTAGTTACTACGCCACCGCGCCCGGAACTCACGTCGGTTCGATCCCTTGTAGATGTCAACCTTACATTTTTGTTCAGATTCTGGGTGTTCTTTGCACTCATTGTTTTTTTTTTTTTTTTTTTTTCTTTTATAGGAGACAACTCCCGCATTATATTCGACTTTACAAACATTTTATCAACGAAAACAATGAATACTCAGACTAGACAACCATTTGTGGATCACACAAAATTTTGTCACGAGTGGGAATCGAGCCTACGACCTCTGGTTCAGTAGTCAGGGCCACTAGTAACACAAGACCAATATGGACGTTAAGTTCGAAAATTTGTAACAGCCCCCGAGGTACAAGAATCCTAGTGCGGGAGATCCCATATACTCACATACTCCCAATTTTTTAAACTATTAAATTCCCATCAACATCTAAAGAGCATGGTCGATGATTTTTCCCACAGTACGTACATCATTTTCCATCAAAGTATAGTCTGCAAAATGTAGACATTTAATAGGACGTTGCCTACCCCTTCGGAGATACAAGCGTGCGTGTATGTATATATGTACTTTTACGAATCTACAAAATAAAACTATTTTTTACTAAAACTGTTATTAAGGTAGACAAGAATTATTCTGATTAGGTTATTTTGAGTAGAATGTGTATGACGTCATAACAATTTAAAGGGTTGATCGTATTTGCAAAGGCTCGGTATTGAGGGTTCTACAGATTAACTAAGAAATTTGCACGTTTGTTTAAACAGCATACTATACGCTGTTTATAATTCAATGGGATTGAAGGGGTGTTCCAAATTTATAAAGAAGCTATCATTATAACTTTAGGCTAAAGGTTTACATTGGGAGATGCATATGTCCAGCAGTGAATGAACGATGAAGGGCCTATGATAATTTTAATGGAGTACACCAAAAAGTATGTTAAAGTATAACTATATATTGGTTTACAGCAATTAGATGGCAAAATTTGACTGTTCGGATGGGTCAGTGGTTTAAGTGTTCATATGAAGGAGTGTTGTGCGTTCGATCCCCACACGTGATAACGGGTATGTATCAAGTATGTATGTAAGTGTATGGTACACACTAGAGACACATAACGCTCTTTATAGTGCATTCAAAACATCAACTGACTTAAATTCATCTGAGTATATATGTACATACTGTGACGCCATGCCTACGTCACCGCACAGACAAACAATGCATAGAAGTTTTTCGAAAGAAGATTGACAAGTCACGGTAGCTGAGCGGTAGTGGCTACGGCTGCGAGCCGAATGCCGTGAGTTCAAGCCCCGGAGGACTCCCATGGGTTTTTGTTTGTGATTTCGGTGTTTTATAGAAAATTCTAGTAAATGGAGATGATTCTTTACAAAATTCGAATATAATGGAAAGTACTAGATTAGGTTGTAGAAGACAATCGAAAAGAATAACGAAATGACAGTCGAAATTCAACAAATTACGATCGAAATTAGGGGTATATAAAGAGCTCCAGACGCGCCTACTTGGCAGTTCAGTGGAAAGTGCTCTCAAGTGAAGAATAAGAAGAAGAAGTGAAAAAGTAGTACAGTGAAGTGAAGTGAATAGTGAGTAGTGTGCAGTGCTACCGTTGGACTGAGTTGAACAGTGTGGAACATTGCTACGCGGTTCGTGCAGTACAACTCGTTCTGTGCTGTGAGTGTTACGCGTTCGGAATATTGTGAAAATAAATCGTTACTCTCGGCAGTGACATTAGTTTCCTTCCAATCCCTGTACCCACTTCCGTAACAATACATTATTAAAATTTTATATTGTTAACACTCCTTTTTGAGGTCAGTTAAGAGTGAAAGGTTTTTTTTTTGTGTTAGAAAACAAAAAAGACAAAAAAATTGGGGTCTCCCACCTCAAAAGCTGGCAATGCACTTTCGACTTTTCTTGAAGGTTCGAAGAAATGATTACTATAAAATGCAACTTTCATGCTGAATAGCTCTACATAATAGCGTCTAAAACTAACAAACTTGTATTCATTATGATAGCAATTAGACAGCCGAACTGGAACAGTGCCCGATGAAATAGCTTGAAACTCTACCGAATTCTCTATCAGCTCTACATAGAGTTTGTAGGTATCGCCTATTAATACAGCCTCTACAAATTACTAATTAACATATTTGAAAGCAGATAACCTGCAGGTTTATGGTTCTATTTCTTAAATATTACTAAAGAATAGATCCAATATTCCATGTTACACTGTAAGCCCGATAGCATTCTACTTAATGAAATATATGTACATAAATTTAAAACATTTTACCTACTAAGATACTTAAATAACGTTACTGCAAAGTTGTTACATACTAAAACAGCGTTATTCGCAAATAAAATATTTTATCAACGTTCCCCAATTTAGGTAAAATATTATTTAACTCATATAAATATCCTGAATGGGTATAACTTAACCCATGTGGAGTTTGATTCCAGCAAACCTTAAAAAGAAAGATTTATTCTAATATGAAATACTTTTTAAAAATAATTTGTACCCTTTGGCTATTTCTGTACTTATGATAAAGTATATGCAAAATTTCTAAAAGTTAGGGCATAAAACCGTAATAAACAAAGTAACAAACCCATATCGGCTTTTATAATATAAGTTAAGATGTAAACTTCCACATATTTAGACAGTGATACAGTGGCTATCTTTGAACATGGAGCTCGATTACTGAGACTAGAAAATCAGCACTATTCTAAGGCCAATAGTGCTAGTTAACCCAGTATTATTAGAGGTACGCTCTCTTCTTGAAGGTTTGAAGGTCGTATCGGTTCGGAAATACGGCAGGCGACAATTTGTTCCATAAGCTGGTTGTGCGAGGCAAAAAGCTTCTGGAGAAGCGCACAGTGGTGGAGTGCCAATCGTCCAGGTGATGGGGATGGATATTTTGTCGCGTAGGACGATGGCGGAAACCAGCAGCCGGTATAAGTCCGAACAATTCCTCTGAACACTCCCCATGATACAAGCGATAGAGGATGCAGAGTGAAGCTACATCTCTACGCAACGCCAAGGTGTCAAGTCGATCAGAAATATCTTGGCAGTGGATGATGCGAGTCGCTCTCCGTTGAATGCGGTCAAGAGGCAGAAGTTGGTACTGGGGTGCACCTGCATAGAGATGAGAACAGTATTCCATGTGCGGCCGAACCTGCGCCTTATAAAGTTGCAGGCGGTGGGCCGGAGTAAAATACTGTCTCGATCTGTTTAGCACACTAAGCTTCTTCGAGGCTAATATGGCCTTACTCTCTAAGTGACCGCGAAACTGGACTTCGCTTGATATATCGACGCCAAGGATTCCGATACTGGCTGATGCAGTTAGGGAAGTGCTCTCAAATTGAGGTGATACGACCAATGGCATCTTTTTAGCGGTGAACGCGCAAACCTGTGTCTTCGTGGGGTTAAGTTGGACTAGGTTAAGTCGACCCCAATCTGAAACTTTTGATAAACAAGTTTGGATCGGCTTTCGATGACGTTTACCCGAGAAATGTTAGCGCGGCCGGTGTAAAGGGCATCACTCGTGCTATCGTCTGCATAGAAATGGATGCTGCTAATCTGCAGCATGTCGTTGATATGCAGAAGAAACAGCGTGGGTGACTGACACACAGCCTTGTGGGACTTGACCAGAATTAACAGACTTGGAGTCGGAGCATGCACCGTCACCAACGACCTTGATGCTTCTGTCTGTAAGAAAACTGGTGAGCCAATTGCACAGTTTTTCGGGAAGCCCATAGGAAGGAAGCTTCGCAAGGAGCGCTTTGTGCCAGACCCGATCGAAGGCCTTCGCCACGTCCAAACTAACGGCCAACGCTTCCCCCTTGGTCTCGATCGCCTGTGCCCACCGGTGAGTCAAGTATACGAGAAGATCACCAGCTGAACGACCCTGACGGAAGCCGTGTTGTCGATCATTGAGGAGCTGGTGGTCTTCTAAGTACCGGAGGAGCTGGCAGTTAACAATGGATTCCATTATCTTGGAGAACACGGAGGTGATGGCTATGGGTCTGTAGTTGGACGGATCCGAGCGATCTCCTTTTTTAGGGATTGGGTGCACTAGAGCTGTCTTCCATGAGTTCGGGACTACGCCAAGAGAGTAGGAAAGCCGATAAAGGCGCGTTAAAGCCGATGCTTACTCTGGAGCACACGTCTTCAGCACGATAGGAGAGATTCTATCGGGACCACTCGACTTATGAACGTCGAGGGAAAGAAGCGCTTTACGCACTGCCCTTTGTGTAAACCGGACTTCCGGCATGCGGGTCTCGCACTGCGGTATGGTCGGCGGTGCGTTTCCCCCGTCGTCCAGGGTCGAGTTGGACGCAAAGTTTGCCCAGAAGATCGGCTTTTTCTTTAGCGTCGTGGGCCAACGAATTATCTCCTATGCGCAGAGGTGGAAAGGATGGCTTACAAAAGTTCCCCTGGACAGCTTTGGCAAGAGACCAGAATGCACGAGTTCCGGAGGGGAGACTAACTAGTCTCTCGCCAATTCTGCCGATGTGAGCCGACTTCGCCCCAGCAATTACTCTTTTGAGGGACCTGGAGGCAAAGTTAAATTGCTTCTTTAATGTGCTGGTCTTTACTTTATTTTCTGCATCTGGGATTCGCGTAGGCGTTGCTACCAGCTGCGTCAAGCCATATGCCAAGGCGAAATCGTAAACAGATCTTCCCGCATGATCGGTTTTGCGCGAACCAAGCCATTCGGCGTAATGGGCGTTAAAGTACATGTAGGTCATGCTAAAAAAAAAGAAACTTAGTTAACGTAGTTAAAGACACCTCCCGCACAAAAAAGAATCCTGTGTCGCGAGGGATTTTACAAACATACAAACAACGGACACAAAGAACAAACAGACTCGAAACAACTATTTGTGGATCACACAAATTTTTGCACACTGCGCAGATGGCGTAGCCGTTTAAGTGGTCACCACGCCACCATGCTGCCGCGCCGTCTGTTGTGGGTTCGATCCCCGCACGGGACAACACTTTGTGTAATAATAATAATAATAATCTTGACACATCTCAAACACGGCCGTCTGACCAAACTAAGCGGAGCTTGTACTATGGTAACCAGACACCTGATAAATACATACATATTATAGATAAATTACACCCAGACACAGAAAAAATTATCATGCTCATCACATAAATATTTGTCCTGGGTGGAAATTGAACCCACGACCTCTGGCTTAGCAGTTAGGGCCCCTAACTAATAGACCAACAGGCCAGTCAATCTTCAAAGTAATCCTCAAATTGTTGTTCTGAGTCTGGGTGTTCTTTGAGTCCGTAATGTTAATGTTTGTAAAGAGCTGTCTTTTAAAAGAGTTGTCTTTAAAAGAAACAGAACAGTCATTAAAGGAAAAAACTCAGTTAATTTGTGTCATGTCCCAGCACTCGTAATAAATAAATAAAATACAAAATCAAAGTCTATTTGCTATTACATTATTGAAAATCATTTTTCAATAACAAAATCTTAAGTAAAAAATACAAATTTGAAAATAATAAATTAACAATATTAAAATCAACCTTATTATATGTACATAAGGGTGACATTTAAAAGACTTATCGGCAAATGTGGTGTTGTGAAATTGAAGGATACGTTAACGAACGAATAGGTCGGTTCAAAGAACTACTGTGCGCTTAGAGAAAAAAGCTACAAAAATTGTAGCCACATTTTGTGCTCGGCTGCACGAAAACATCTGTTCGCATATGAGCGAAGGGTTTTGTATAACAAGTTAAGTTATTTTTTGCTTTGATTTTTCTTCAAGCATCTGTTCTTGAAAATGGTAAGAAAGAAAGATGTAGCAATCGTTGAGAATAGATATTTTTAGCTGTAAGTATTTAAGAATGGTACAATAAATTATATCTGTACTTACACTTAGTGCTTGGTGCTATACTCTAAAATAATAATAATTGTAACTTCAGACATCTGTAAGATGTCTGAAGTTACAATTATTATTATTTCCTTTCATGACCGTCTGTTCTAAACTAAGCAGCTCGTACTACTGTAACCTAACTGCTAATAAACACACTGATATATTTCTAAATACATACATACATAATATAAACACGTTATACCCAGACAGAACAAATGAACGCGCTCATCATACAAATATTTCTTCTGGGTAGGAGTTGCAAGGTAAGTGGCAACTAAATTATTATGGTATGTAGGCGTTCGATGCCCTCTGCCTACCTCTTCGGAGATATAGGCTTATGTAGGTATATGTGCATGTTCTAGCTCTATAGAGAGCTAACTTGCTATAGAGCAAAGTCAATAACAAAACCCATATACCCAAAGAATTAATAAGCTGAGTAAATTTTTCCTAACTAGTACAAAAAGATGAATCTTAATCTCTACTTACATCAATATTTTTCAAACTAGCTTATGTATAGGCAATGAGCTTGAGTATATAATGTATAGGCAATAGGTACTGCAAAAGCGTAGTTCAATCTACATGAAAGGATTTCAGATCGAAAACTAATACTTTTAAATGAGCTTGAACTTGTAACATTTACTATTTACAGATTACTGCGTGCTTTTTTTATTAATTTTAAATAAGCGTTTTACTATTACGATGGTTCTTTTGTTTAATTTTCTTTCTGCATTAAATCCATTAAATACATACAAACTATTTAATGCCCATATCTACTTCTATGACAGCATGTAAACAATTCGGTGCAAGTCATCTACGAGATTTTACGTATAAAATACTTGAGCTTTTTACCTGACTGCGAAGGACGGAAGGTGATATTTTCCGAGTATGTATACATATATGTATATATGTATGTATGTTTGATATTGTTTTACCAGGCTCTAGAGTCTAAGTCGGTTTGAAGAATTTTGACATGTCCTTGGAATCGTTTTAATAGTTGAGATGACATAAGATTAAGAAAATAAGTTACTAACGCAGACGGGTTTTCCAAATTAATAAAACAAAATTAAATTGAATAAACTTCAGTAATACTTAAATGTTGAATTTAATTAAAGTATTTATGTGTTAATATTATTTAGGTAAAGAAGTGTTGGGGCACGCCACAATTGTGGCGGTAAGACCCATCATGAAGGATTGGCTGGAGATGGATGCATGGAGCTCTCTCCTACGTTCGGTATGCGGATGCTTCGGTAAGTACCGGTATTGCATAGGCCGGGAGCTAACGCCTGTGTCCCACCACTGCGGGAGTTGTCACGAGGATACCGTACTCCACACATTAGTGGAGTGCTATGCGTGAGTGCAGCAGCGTGCTTACCTCGTGACAGCTATTGGTGTGGGTAGCCTCTCGCTGGAGACCATGGTTATTGCTATGGTCAAGAGCGAGAGTGCATGGGATTCCGCCATTTCGTACTGCGACGCAGTGATGCTTGCAAAAGAAGCGGCGGAAAGGGAACGGGAGAGAGTTAGTACTCTTCCGTCCCGCAGAAGACGCACAAGACGTCGGAGAGTTCAAAATGACCTCCGGCCTCCATGAGCGCTGGCCTGAGGGCGACAGACTGGGCTATCTATCGCCCTAGCAGAAGCAGGCCCGAGACGGTGGCACGACGTGTTCCACACGCGCCTGACTAAATATGCGGGGGGGGGGGGCGGAACCCCTGCACATCATATTGGGGTCGCCTTGCTCAAAAGGCGACCAGGTCTGCCGGGGTACACAGGGACTTCCTTTCTAGGGTCATAAGAGCCGTTGACGGAACACTGTGTGGTTTTAGTCGGTTCGAGTCCGACATACCACCTGACCCATTAGCCCCGGTAAGGTGATGACCCGTGGGGGTCACACAAAAAAAAAGGTAAAGAAGTGTTTATCAATTATTTATCAATTATCAATCAATCTGCGCTGAGCAGTGAGAGCTGTGTGGCTAAGATAATTGACATGTAAATGATTAACTGACAGCAGTTTCTAAATTTGTCTGATGATTTTATATATGCAATGAAATTGGTGAGCTTACTCCCAACCCACTTCACCAATTTAATTGCATATAGCATTTCATTACAAAAGTTTGTGGCTGATGAAGGAAATTACAATGATGTATTGTGATTTTATTATTACTAATGTATGCGACCGAAGACAGGTGACCTCAACTGAACTGACCTTAAATAGATTGACACCGTTCTATTATACTAGAGTCTAGTGTTGTTATCGCTTGCTGCATTCCTGATGTTATCACTAGCCGCATTCCTGTTGTCATTTGACCTAGGTTCGGCTTAAAAGAGGATGATAAGATTGGAGTATTGCTTTACAACACTACATTATGTTCGCCACACTACTCCCCTGCCGAGACCGTTACTACGGGCGATAGTAATCAGGAAATATAACTGTTCGCCCACTCCTTGTCAGCTTAACGGCTACGGCGTTTTGTTGTTCAGAGTTGGGCTGTTGACTTTCATCGGCAACGTACGCAGGTTTCAATCGGTCAATTGAGATTCGCTGTGATGTTCCCTTGTGGAGTGTGCTAGGGCCAGTAGCGAGTTGTTCCAGTGAGTCGGAACTGTGTGCCGCAAGTTCCAGTAAGTCAGAACTGTCTTCCACCAGTTCCGGTGAGTCGGAACGATGTGCCGCAAGTTCCAGTGAGTCGGAGCTGCGTTGCGATACTCCGATGCTGCGGTGTTGCGTGCGTTGCGGTGCTGCGATGAAGTCCCCAGTGAGTCAGGGTTGCGTTGCGGTGCTGCGATGCTGCAAGATAGTCCCCAGTGAGTCGGGGTTGTTGCTGAGTAGTGGTGGCTACTGCGTAGACGGGAGAGAGATGATCTGCTTATAAGTACCTTAGGTGCAGTGTGCTGTGCCTTGTCGCTGATGAGGCCTTAGGGGTAACCAGTCTACTAGTAACGAGGATTTTCTTCTAAGCAGAATACACGCATTCCTGTTAGTCCCCCCGGCAAATCTAAAATTCTTATGTTCAGAGTGTGTTCACGACGATTGTGTGACGATGTGACCTAGACGGCTGGGCCTCGAATCTGCAACTACTCAGTCGCAAGGCAAAGGCTTTAGCTATCACGTTATCGCCGCTTTAACATTTAGCGGCTTTATGAACATAATAATCCTGTAAAATAGTTACACTACAAAATACATTACATGCACAAAAGTAACTAGAGCTGACGAAAACCTATAATATAGAAAATATAAACCCATAATTTATATAATGTCACTAGAAGTATAAACAGGACTCAATTTTTGGAAGTCTTTTTAAAGCGTGGTATATGTACGAGTATGTAAATCCACCGCCTACGCGGTAAAGTTTCAGTTCACTTTTATGTCTTTACGGCCAGAAACTTTGAACTACAAAACTTTACTGCAGTTGCAAGTACTAAACAGCTACATGTATGTTTCTCCTAAATGTTTCTATAGCTTATTACAACTTCAAATGTATTAAAGAGCAAAAAAAAAGAAAATGACAATTATTTTTAAATAATAATATTTAAATTGTGTGACGGAGTGAGTGAGACCAAACCTCCTGTCCCTTACACTCTTTTCCTTCCTATAAAAGGCGAACAGCACACTTGTGACTCTTGAGTTGCAAGTATTCATGGTCGGAGGAAGTCATTTACCAACAGGTGACCCGTCTGCTTGTTTGTCCTCCTATGCCATAAAAAAAAATATAACAAAAGTAAATAATATAGTATAAAACTGTAATTTTCAAACTTCACAGTTCCAATCCAATTCTAGAATAAATTCAACTAGTTGTAATTAGCGCTCCTAGAAGGAGGCCATCATCCAGCAATGGTTGGCGATAACCTGATAAGGATGATGATGGTGATTCAAAATATTCTCAAACATTTTGAGGTCTGGCTTCACCAAGGAAGTATTTATATATCAATGGCAGAGAATAAAAAACAAATAGGTAAGATAAAAATAATAAACATAAGTGTGTACAATAAAGTATTACAAAATATTATAATCACTACATGTTCTGTCCATTACAAGTCATGCGAACGTTAACAATAATTAATAGTAGCATTCAAAACTTGTATTTTTATTACTAATTAACCAATTTCTTTTTATAAAAAATCAATATAATAATAATCAAGCATTAATATCGTTTAATGTTTTATTATTAATTAATCATAAATAGTTAAAACATTTGAATGTAATATAACATTTAAATTCAACAGGCATTTATGTCAGTGTCAAGGAAATAATGCTAAAAATAATATGCAGTCATATCAACAATGTCAATTTAAATAATCAAGAATAACGACAATAAAATATAAAATAATACAATTATATCGTTCAAATAAAAGGTCAATCAAAGACGCCAGTATCAGCATATCAAACATACATACATAGTTATAAATACTATAATGACGGATTTACTTGGTACGATAATTTATTCCTACTTGTAAAGAAGGTCAAGTTAAAACGGTTACATAAAGCATGAACCTCTTGACTATATAAAATCGCGTGAATCAATCAACGCAACACCCTTCCGATTTAATGTCTTAATTCTGTTGTGTACATTAAACAAAAACGATTAACATATTCGATCTAATTCAAAGGGGTAGGGTAAAGACTTGAAATTCATGTTTTTGACCCTTTTATTTAGATTGTATAACTTTTGAAGTCCTATATTGAATAACAAAAAGTCAATAGTGGTTATTGAGAAATCAATAATTTTATTTTAGGTTTTTTAATAGACAACTCTCACACTAGGATTAACCCCTGTGACTTTACAAATATTGAAACAACGGACACAAAGAACACCCAGACTCAGAACAACAGTTTGAGGATTACACAAAGTGTTGTCCCGTGCGGGGATCGAACTCACTGCACTCGGCGCGGCAGCGTATTGGCGAGGTGACCACTTAAACCACGACGCCATTCATGCAGTCAAGTAACTGACGACACGAATAGCGTAATGACAAATAATGAAGTTAGGTTTATTAGTTATTCTATACATACCTATGCAATAGGTACATACCTAAATGTATGTAAAGCCCACATTTTGCCGACTACTAGTTAGTAGTTAGTGGAACTATTTGTCCCATAACTACTAACTAATAATAGGGGGCCAGCCCATTCCCGTCATCCGGTCAATTTAGGAATAAAATGGGGAAAAAAGGAAGAGCTTAACTCAAACTGGCTGATGCATGGAATGCCTCGAACCTAATTTATTCTTAAAAGGAACAAATTTTATAAATCATTTTTTTTTTAATTTTTAAACTTGATAGCATTTTCGGTAAAAAGACAAACTAAAATTATGTACTGAATGATTTTAGTATGATATAAATATACATACGCACGATTTTATCCCCGAAGGGGTAAACATACCTAATTGAAGCTCACTTTTTGTCGATTACAATGAAGTCCCCTTTACGTAATACGGGGCAAGCCTTATACCGTCATTCAGGCATTTTTTTGGGAATCATATAGGAAACTTTGATGTTGACAGGAAAAGGATGCGAAAAGGGGAGGAAAGGGATATTGCTTAAAAGATTGATTGCGCAGTATAAGCAAACGTTATCTTATAATCGTTAGATTTGCCTGCACGCATGGCTTTATGGTTTAAGGTGTCACCTCACCATCGCGCTGCCATGCCGAGTGTTGTGGGTTCAATCCCCGAACGGGGCAACACTTTGTGTAATCCTCAAATTGTTTTTCCGAGTCTGGGTGTTCTTTCTGTCCTTTGTGTAAAGATTTGTAGAGTCTCCCGCGCTACAGAAATCAATCCTAGTGCGGGAGTTTTTAATGTAGTGAAACTATGTAGTTCGTTTATGTTAAAAAAATACAATTAACAGAAAAAGATACCGTCAGTTTCAAAATGACTCAGACACACACAAAAATTATACTGTAAGTTTTTTAACAGACGAGTCACCTGACGGTAAGTGACAACCACAGTCCATTGACACCTGCGACTCAAGAGTTGTAAGCGCACTGCCACCTTTGAAGGTGATGAGCGATGGGGAAGAAGGGGATGAGGATATGGGAAAGAGGAGAGGGGGAGTTGGGCATCTGGAAACCTCACTAATTTCGGACAAATACAAGCGTGGCTTCACAACTGTTTTTCTGTGAGGCCCTGGTAGCGCACTGGTTGATCCGGCCCATTCATGCTTATTCATGGCTCTACCACTGTTAAACGTTATTCGAACTCTGTCAATTAACCTTGGTACCATCTTTGCAATCCAGTTATATAATTGTTAAAATTTCTGTCATTATAAAGGAGTGAAAATTAATAGTACCTACCTACCTAAATACTCAAGGAAGGGCGGCCTTTTTCGTGTCACCCGCGATAAATATAAGAGCCCCTTTCTGTTGAGCCCCATTATTAAATTTTATGTGCTGTCCCTCTCACAATACATCCACTTATTATAATTGCTGTGTTCAAATATTAACGATGAAACCTCTCCCGTCGTTGTAATTATTTTAAATTTATATCACACTTATTTGTTTAGGTCTTAGATATACAATTAACAGAAATAACATTGGAATTATGGTTTATGTTTACACTTATATATTTATATTATGAAAATATTAAAATGAGAAAATTATGCTGTACGGTTGTCATAATAACATATCAAAAAAAAACAAAATCAAAATCGTTTATTTCTACTGAACCAATTATAGATATTTTTGTTAAGAGAGGAAGTCGGTCAGACTAAGTCAGTCGTGAAGCTAGTTGCCTACTCCAATATCTAGATATTGGAAATCCAATATCTAGGATCTAGATCCTATGGAGAGGAACAAGCAAGAAACTCCATACTGTGCCTGGCTGATGGCAATAGGAGGGCAAAATGTGGGCGTTTTATGTGCCAACCCCTTCGGGGATATAAACGTGTGTAATGTATCATAAAAAAGTAACTTTATGACTGTAAATGGCTAAGTCTGTGAAAGTGTATCAATGTCTTTATCAACATCGCTTTTTTAAATTTTTACCATTCCACGAACGTCACCTGTTCAAATAACCAGACATTCAAAATGCATTCGTTTTAAAACAATTTAAAAATATGCTTTGTTTAAATGACTACACAAATACCAAATCTCATTAATTGGTAGTCAAAACCAGAACATTCGCACACAAAACATGCTACAGCGTAATAAAAAACGAACAAAACTATGTCCGCGACAAATTTTTCACTTGGCGTCATAACACCGTTTGCGTGTGACTGTACAAATAAAAGTGTATGAAGCCGAAACTTAAAAAGCGCTGCAACCGGCACGCGAACAAAAAACGATCCAGAAATTTTTCTGGATTCCGTTGCATCGCCTGTTATGTTACGTGTAGTTACAAGGAACGTATGTGAGCTCAGCTTTTGATATTCAACCATTATTTTGAAGTAGCAGAAAGCACCGTGTGGTTTTCCATGAAGTAGAATAGGGCTACCACATCTTAATCCGCTGGTATTACGTAAGTGGGACTAACTATTGTTGCCAATAAATGGATGTTTGAGACACCTCTTCCTATTATGTATCAAAGTAATTGGTACATTTCTCGTAAGTTCTACAAGATGTCATTAAAAAGGATCGTGGGTTTCACATTATATTTTGGTATCCAGAAAGAAGCTTTATACATCAAAATTTTATTTTTGGTAGATAAATCCACATACTCAGATGAATTCCTGTATCGCGGGGGACTTTACAAGCATTCATATAACGAACACAATTTGACAATAAGATACCACTGACGTAATAGGGAGCACGAAAGAAAAATGTTTATTTCTATAGAACACAATACATAAAAAAAAATATAGGTATAAAAAACCACTTTACACAATAACCTAAAAAAAATGCATTATGCCCAGGCAGAAAATGTCTCCGCCTCAGCATAATGATTCTACAAGACTTTTATAATTAGATATTGCAAAAGCGCTGATTTTAAGGCAGAGGCTAAGACTACGTTACGGGAATGTAAAAGTTATAGCCACATCCATAGTAGGACTGTGACTGTATTAGTCACTCAACTGAAAGGCATATTAAAGAACAATAAAATAATTATAATATTACTACTTAAAGGTCATGTTTCTCTAAATAATATGGGGGTCCAAACGAACAGACGGTCACCTTATGGTTAGTGGCAACTGCCGTCCATGGACACCTAAGAGTCGTAAATGTGCCTTTGAGGGTGATGAGGGATGGAAGATGCGGGGAAAAATATAAGAGAGTGAAGACGATGAGTGGTTAAAGACATAGGAGGGATGAAGGATTAAGGAAAGAGGAAAGGGGGAGTTGGGACTCAGAAACCACACTTATTTAAAAAAAGTGATATATATACATACATATATATATCTTATAAAGTGTTTAAATGTTTTTGTGAAGTATGAAAGGTTTTGTGTTACTTGTTGTATGTATACATATGTATCCATCTACGGAGTGATTCACCATTCCATGGTTGATACATATTACAGAATTGGAAATTACTTGGAAGTTACGTGGTCCTATTTAAATAAAACTTAGAAATTATATTTCAATAATAATGATAAATTATATAATTAATAACTAAATTATATATGATTAGTAGAATAAGGTGAGCCATTTATGTAGACCCGAACAGCGTAGACATCGCCTACGCTACACACAAAAAATAAGTCACATTGAAATCTCCTCTTTATGAAGTCATTTTTTTTTTGTTATCATAATCATAATACGAGTATAATTAATTACTAACATAAATAATTATTTCATAATAATATTTAGTATTATAAAAAAATATTATATAATATTAATTTACATCACTTTTGGGAATCATAGATAAGGTGTCACGTAGTAAATGGGCAAAGACTCCGTCCAAAACTGACAAACAGTAACGAGTGCCTATAAATATTTTTCTCTGTTGTCCCGTGATCTAATCCTGATTTTTTTACAATTTGGGTGGTCTCAACAGGAGTATGAACCATTACCTTATGAACAAATAATTTAGAAAATCGGTTTAAAATCAGCGAAGAAATCACAACATACATGAAAAAAGATACATACATTCGAACACTTCTACTGATATAATGACTATTTCCTTCAACTTAAATAGATTTAGTATCCCGGATTTAATACGTCTTTCTTTTTAGACCTATCTTCACATCTTCACATATGTTGTCCAATCTAGACATCTGGTGAAGTCCCATAAACTCTTAAATTTCCCTTTTTACCCACTGGACGACCATAAGAAGACTTCACATTGTACTAAAATGTAACAAATGTAATAATGAAAAACACATTCGTCAAACTGTGACGTGTGTCACAACCGTGAATAACACACGCGTGTGACGACGCGGGGGCAATGTAAAGTTTAGTTTTTATTGCGCCTTCAAAACCCGAGTGTAATTTTTGGATGACGTGACCCGAGTACCTTATTTATTGTTTGTTTTGATTTTCTTAAGCTTGAAGATAGACATGGATGTAGGTTTTCTAGAGTAAATATTGCTGGAACACTGTAAGTTAAGAACTGAATTAAATATGTTGGATATGTTTTAACAGACTGCGCAAAAAGGGATGTTTTGGTTTTTAAGTGAATGTATGTATGTATGTATCATGTTTTTGGTCACGCCTTAGTGCCTAGGCGACTTGAAGAAATGAAATGAAATGATAAATTTGGCAAAATGATGGATTTCCAAACCTAAGATATATTATTTAAATCGTGATAATAGTATGAGTGATATAGGATATAATATTTTAAAGATTCGTCTTAAATAAAGAAAGTTTATCATGCATGTTTTTATCTATTTATTTTATATTGTAAATAAAAACGTTGTAAACAACTAGATTTTTTCTTATATGCATAATTTGATCACTACGTTTAGAGTTTAAGTTCTATAGCTATAAAACTAGTTAAACATGTTAACGCTACAGGAAACATAAGCTACCACAAGTAGCACTTATAGGAAGTAAATAAGATAGGTAACGATCAAGTGGCACACACGTAATGTGGCGGTTGTATAAAAATTACGACATAACATCAATATATTATGTAGTTGTTTTTCAACAGACTTCAAAAAGGAGAAGGTTCTCAATTCGACTGTATTTTCTTTTTTATCTTTGTCACCTCAGATTTTTAGACTGCGTGAACCGATTTTGAAGAAAGCTGGTGCTTCCCATGTGGTCCCATTTCAATTTGGACCAGTTCTGACAATGGTAGCCATGATAAAACCATATAAGTCTTAATTTTGCATTAAACATGTGTGCGACAAATGGACGAATAACTCAATATCACGCCAACCGATTTCGATAATTCTTTTTTTATTGGAAATGATGAACAGGGTAGTTAGATGAGAGTTTTGTCCAGTTGTGACAATGGCATCCATGAAAAAACCATGTTAGTCTTACAATTAAATTTTATGAAAGACGCATTGAATCCGGTGTATACTTTTTTAAAGTGCTATACTGTGTTATACTATTACTAAGTAACTTAAGTGTTATACTATTCTACTTCACCGTGAACCACACGGCAACCCGTTTGATTCCCAGTGGCTTAGAACGGGGCCACCCCATCTTCCTTCTTTCCTATGGTGTCGTAATAGGCCACTAAGGGTTCAGCTGTAATCCATCAAACACTTCTTATACAGTCACGCAGTGCCACTTTGACGGCAATAGGCTTGCCCCCTGTTACATTAATGGAAGGATAAGGACCACATTGTAATTGGCAAAATGTCGGTGTTTAATATGCCTATCTCTAAGGGGATACAGGTGTGAGGGTGAGTATGTAATTTTCAGTGGTAGAGCCATGCTTAGGCACGAATGGGCCGGTGCGATACCACGGCCTCACAGAAAGCCGGTTGTGAGGTTTCCGAAGGCCCAAATTCCCCACCCCCCTTCTCTCCCCCCTCTCCTTTCTGTCCTTTCTCCTTTTTTCTATCTCCTCATCCCTCCTCTCTTCTTTCCGCTCCCTGCATCCCCTATCCCTCATCACCCTCAAAGGCGGGCAGCGCACTTGCGACTCTTGAGTTGCAAGTATCCATGGACGGCGGTGTCACTTACCATCAGGTGACCCGTCTGATATAAAAAAAAATGTATAATATTACTTACACTAAGGTGTAGTTCTCGTAACAAACTAAAAAAAAAAAAACGTTATGATAAATCGACGTTGTCATATTCTCTAAATGTAAAGATAATTCAAGAGATTTAGGAAAATGTTCGTTATTTTTTTTATTATTTATTTCTTTTGTTTTAAAAATAATCCAAAGAACAGCTTTCAGGACGGTACTGTGTAAATTATCAATAAATAAATTTGCTTATTAGTAAAGGATACTTTTAAGATTGATATCTAGTGTTACATTTTGAAACTAATAACGCGAGTCACAAATTACAAGCATTCTTGTCAAACCATCCACCCAAGTTAAAGGCTTAAGTTAGAAGTTGTTTTGTTCTCACCTGCTGACTTTTCTTCTCATAACACTTGCTTGTAGTAGTTTAGCCATTATGAGCTTCATGAAAATGTTCTGTTTTCAAAGTTCTTAAAGTATAAACGTGTATTCTTGCCATCAGAAACACAATAGAGATGATCTAAGATAATGAGTACACTCTACAGAAGTCATAGTCAAAATATTTTCAAGTTATATTTTTTTAGAGAAAACTTTTAAAATAATTATTATTCAATACATTTTCCTAAAAAGAGTCATTTTTACACAATAGCGATGTTAGTTGCACCTCCTACGAACACCGATAAATAACAAGCTACCCTCTGTTTACTCTAACAAGTTACCACCTTTTTGAAGTCGGTTGAAAATAAATGGATTCTAAAATCTGCTTTAAGCATCTAAGAATCACTAGGCGTCTGCAAAGTTATACTCCTGTTTTGATTAGTACATTTTCATATTTTATGAATGTCTTTATTTCTTTAAGTATCATATAGTTATAAAAAAAAGATTCAAATATTAGGATTTTAAATAATACTAACCGCTCCCTGCAATTTCATACACTGCTCTATTCCTAAGGGTCGCATCATGATGTTTTGTAGCCCATATTATTTTTTATATATATACGAGTAAATCATATGTGTACAAGAGCATTCATGTATGTATTATGTAGTATCGTAAGAACAATAAGAACTGAATATTTTAAATTTATTCTTATAAGGCCATCCTTACAATATAATTCTGTGGATAACCACGATACCTAAACAGTTTTCTATATTGATTCGAGTTTTAATAGCAGCGAAGAGCTATAAAACGTCGTTGATTGGTATAAAACACATTAAATATGCCAAGACCTTGGCATGCGAAGTCAATTCCAGTAGTTGCCAAACTTTTAGATCAAAATCTCGACTCCACTGGTTTTCTACCTGAAGAAAAAAAGATAAGCATTCCCTACTTATTGGGAAACATATTTTGAACATAAATAATAAATCGTTACCGACCTTTGTGCATCCCGGTGTGCTTATCTTTAAGTACCGTGAGTTCATAAATTTTGCCGAACTCCTCGAACATGGGCCGAAGATCATCCTCCTCCAAGTGCCGTGGTATCTGTCCAATAAACAGCTTTACAGCATCCTTGCCCGCGCCGGGAGGCGCCCCGGTACGCTCTGCAGGCGTCTGGGGAGAGCCCCGTTTAGCGTCCATGCTGTAATTGCTGTGGACTGGTGTCGTCGGTAGGCTGCTCACACTCTCTGGCCTACTTTGACTAACACTGACCATACTCGGCATGCTGTAACCGAACAACATAGGGTTAACGCTCTGAAAGTTCGGACCCACGATCATGTCTATCACAGTAAACAGACTTCTAATGAACACAAATTTTAATAATCACAGTTCTTTGTACTCTACTTGTCTTAATCTATAAATTCGGTTTGCAAGGTTTTTTAAAGCTCACTCGTGTTTACTTTCGTTTTTGGCGGAGGGCGAATGTTTAGGGTGGGGTGGGAGCGCGTTGTGTGAGTGTGCGTTGGATGTGCGTCTGTGTGCGTTCCGTCTCTTCTCACAGTCACCCCGTAATGCGTAATATTATCGATCGCTATAGTAACAGTAGTAGGCAGTACGGCCGTCCCCCGTTTTTCTCAGTGACGCGGATTTATTATAATGTATATTTATATTTTAAAAGGTGATATTTTTTTATTTACTTTTTAAATTATTTTTACACTAAAAATACACTTATAAGTTGCACATTTATTATAATTAATTACACCCTAATTTAATAACACTTATTTAATTATAACATTTATTATTTTAATATTATTGTTTATTTTTAATGTTTTTCTAATGTTTGGCACATTGATAATGTTATGTCGTTATTTTGAGCTATAGTTTCTTAACACTATATTAAATTTATAATAATAAGTTATCACTTAAATATTGTAGTAAAGTTTTTCATACATAAAAAGTTTAATGTTACAGTGTGTTTACGTTGTTCGCGCGCCACACGGGGCAGTGTTTACAAACAAACCGAGATCCACCATAGGCAATTTTTTATTTATATATTTTTCACGAGCATTTATCTCTGATAGTTCACACACAATTCGTCACTGTTTACATTTACACAAAACTGTCACTACGTATCTCTTATATGTATATTTTTAATGACACTTATCACTCTTATCACTATAATTACTTAACTAACTTAAATAAGGACTTGACGACGACGAACGATGACGTGACGCACAAACGAAAAGCACAAAACACGAACTAAATGAGACAACAAATCTGCCGTGTTCCCGTCTATATGCCTACATGTCCACTAACCTAAAATTCCCTCGGAGGTCCCCTCATAGCACACGCCATGGGGGAGCCTCCAGTCTTGATACAATCCTCCCTTTCACTCACCCTTAGATACGCGAGTAAATTCGCTTTGTGTGAATAGGTTGATTATTTGAAATTTCTTGTTTCTGTACACCGTTATAGCTGTTGAGACGTATTTGGAAACACTCTTAAAATATTTCAGATATTTATTGCGTTTCTTATCAATTCGAATAAGTAAAATATATTTTGTGGGTATATACGACATTACTATAATATTTAATAGTTTCAGTGATGAGCAAAATATTAACTTGATTTTATTTCTAAGTGATACCAAACTTAAGAGATAAAAAATAACATAATATTTTAATTTCATTTTTCGTTTTCTTTCTAAAAATATTATATTTTTACAATTAATATATACGTTAAATAATTACATTTATATACCAATTATATTTATATATAATTAAAGAATATTTTATCTGATTGCAAAAAGTGTAAAATATATTTTTAATATTTTTATATATTTTTGTATAACGGGATAACATTTTGATGGTCTTATAACTAAAAAGGCTCCTAACTTCTTTTTGTATCTTTACAAAAAGAAGTTAGGAGCTGACTATTCATTGTGGTTATTTTTCAGGTTTTATTTTTCAACATTTATTATTATTAAATTCACATTATTACGTTAAGAAGTTAATACCAAAAGTATATATCGCAAAAAGCCATCGTTACGACATTATTAATAAATACAACTTAAACCTACATAAAGTGTTAAGGCAAAAAACCCGGCGGTTGAATAATTTAGCTGGCCGACGCTTAGTAGTCACTCGTAAAACCCAATGCCGAATTCGGTAAAAGGTCTTCAATGCTTGGTCGAGCTATAACTCAAGACCCAAAAATAGCGAGGGATGTATCCTCCCCGCGCCACCCCGCTCAGCCTCCGATGATCTTTGCACGCAAACTCCTAGTGTTTGTTTAGAAAAATACATAAAAAGGTAACCCTACTTAATTTTTTTTCTTTTTTATAATAAGCTTCACGAGGAAAATGTATATGGTAATGTTATGACTTAATTATAGGGTTGTGATATTACGTTACGGGTTTACATATGAAGTACGTAATAATAATAAAAAACGTTTACAAGACAAGACAACTCACTGTGTTAGGATGCTAAATGAGCATCGTAACACAGTGAGATATCTAAGCTTCTGTAGATCGCAACTTTAAAAAAGACTAGGGATCTTTTCGGTTTTATTATAGATGGTACTACTATGTATAGATTATTTTCATATGACAGGTACGACACTAAAGTGACAATCAAGTATGTAGGATGGTTGATAGAATATATACATATATGTATATACATATATAGATAATGCCCTTCTTACCTACCTTTCGTTTTCTATATATTCTCCATTTTTTTTCATATAATTCCCATATTGCCCTGTCGATAGCAATAGGCTTGGCTGTTATTAAGTAAATTGCTCTAGATAATTGTTAACAACGCTTCGATGATATCACATCAATTACACACATTATATGTTGTATAAGTAGGTGTCTTAAGAGACAATAGGTACACTTATACACACATATGTCAATGCATGTTGCCTCATATATTATAATTGTTTCCACTGACACACATTGAATAAATAAAATGAAATACTCAGTTTCAATAACAGTTCAGTAGGTTTAACTAATGCTTTTAATAGTTTAAAGCCAGTTAAGCGTTTAATCCATTAAATAAATTTAGCCTCAGAGAGAGTAATTAAAATCTATATTTTCAGTAAAGTTTAAATAAAATAAAATAGAACAGAAAATTACTGCTTTTGCTGTGATATTATTTGCTGACTATTATTTTATTTCAGGTTCATAGTTTGAATAAGTGTTAATTATTCAACCAACTATAAATATGTGTATTAATAAATTGTCAACAAAAGATTGGAAATGAAATAGTTTACAGTGTAGTAGAATAGGTAGTCGGTTAGACAGCATATTTACACTCATACAACAGTCGGTTGACGGCAATGGACTTGTCGTATAACGTAAGTGGGACCATATTCTAATTGCCAAAATGGGGTGTTTATTACACTTCTACCTACTACCTAAAAGATGCAGGCGTGAGCGTATTTATGTATATTTTTTTCTTTTTTAATATTGGAGGGGACAAGAACAGGTCACCTGATGGTAAGTGACGACTGACGATGATGTTTGGTCGAAACTCACATTCACAATTTTTAGAAGGAATTTTGTGGTGTATATATAATTTTTTTTAGCCCTAATGTAATTTGCCAGACCGCATTTGGTTTCAAAAACTCGATTACATGTAGTGCAATGTAATTGGTCCAAAGAATAGAGAATAGAGAAGAATTAGATCTCTCTTTTCGTATTTGGCGTTGTTGATCTAGCATAGCATAAAATAGCATAATTTTGCTTCTAATATCTTTATTTCGTTTAAATTTAAAACACCAAGATGGCATATTGGCAGCGAGTTTCTTTCAATATTCAGAGTCTATAGCGATGACAGTAAATAAAATGGCTGACCATATGATCCTCAGAAAATAAACAGTTAAAGATGACTTTAAGAAAAGAATATACTTTTTAAATAAAAAAAAAATCAAAGAAAAGTGTATTTCAAACACTGTTGACGTTAGTTCCAGTTTCATACATAAAAGTAGACGTGACATACATAATAGATAGTTGTTACCCCATGCATCAATTAGAGTGCCGTTTGCTGCGGTCTCGGCCTCGTAACGTCAGTAGCATGCGATCCAACGACCAAATTCTACAAACCACAAATGCTCGGACAGTACGCTTGATATTTTGATGTTACTTTTTCGATGTTAAGAGTTGATTTTATGATATTTTAGGTCATTTTGTACCAGGTTAGGCTTCACACATAAAATGACTCCTATTGCTGTGAAATGATTTGCCGACTATTATTTTATTTCAGGTACGTAGTATGAATAAGTTTTAATTATTGTATTTAACTTATTACTATAATAAAATTAATCAATCTTATCCTTTTTTAATAGTCTCTATATAAATCTGCTTTAAAAATACTGCGTTATATATCAATATCTTGCTTTTAGTACCTCAAGTATCTATCTCTCCCACGTGAAATATTATCTGCCTCTATTATTCTCTTCAACCAGTTTTAAAAGAACTCCTCTAACATTCATAATGTTCTAGAACAATCCAGAAAATATTCGACATGCCCACAAAATTTTAGATTCCTCCCAGTTGAGAACTTTGTTAACTAAACAAAGGGGTTTCAACCTACTCTATTGAACATTTCGTAATGAATATTTGAATAGGCTGTGTGATATGTGTAACCGTCTTTACTTACATCGACATTTGCTTCGGTTTTACTGTTTTACTGGTTTTACTGTAAGATATATATTTTTCAAATCGATCGTTACGAGTACATACTAAGCAAATTTAACATTACAATGGAAAAAATCTCCCATACGTACTTGGATACTTGAACAATCATTTTCCAACTGCAAAATGTAAATTTGTAAATAAAAAAGTATGTGCGCGAGCCATGCTTTCACAATGTGGGCGAGCCTTGCGGTGTACATATTTGTTCAATTCATATTTTTTTTTACTTGGAAACCTTCTAATCACAAGCATTTCATCATAAAAATTAACAATAAATAAATGAAAGTGATAAGAGATAATATAATAGAATAGAATAAACTATATTGTACATTTTTCAACAACATTTACTATGAGTATACAAAATAGAAATGTACAAAGGGTGGCCTTATCGCTAAATATAATTTCTGCACGGCTAAGGTGTTGTTTCGATTTACACATTTTTACGTGGTAAAGCCACGTTTAGTCAGGAATGAGTCGGCTCGATCGGTGCGATACCCACGGCCTCACAGAAAACCGCTTGTAAAGCAACACTTGCGTTGCATTTCCCCGAAATGAGTGTGGTTTCCGGAGGCCGAACTCCCCTCTCCTTTTCTCATCTCCTCATCCCCGTCTCTTTCAACTCCCCGCGTACCTTCATCCAACGAACAAAAAAAAATACATACTTCAAAAAAAAACATTATGCTCACATTAAGCTCACAAGCTTATCTAATTACAATTTTTTACCCGCTGATACACTCCTGATTAGTATGAGATATACTACGAATAAAAAGCTAATGCATTCTAAAACGGGCATCACTACTGAAATAAAACTTAGACTTCATTACATACAATTGCATAATTAACTATTCGAACATTTTATTATTCTAGTTCACGAAATGTGGTGACAAAGCAACCCCGTCACCCCAACGTGAAAAGGTACCTAATACAGTCGTAAAAATACCCCAATTAAATATACAAGAAACATAACACGCGCCACGCAATTGTCATTATAACGACGGCTGAATACTTTCGACACTCGCTTTGATTTGTACAGGTTGAGTTAAATATCGGGGTCATTTTTGAAATCTACGTAATACTGGTAAATTAAAGACTACTTATTTTAAGAAACAACGCAATGAGTTACATATTTACATTTATTTACACTTAAAATAGAAAACAACATTATTATAAATAAAAATAGGGACTTTTTTATATAACGTGTTCCAAGCCCAGCTGGTTGCGCCGGCACTGCTGCTGCATCTGCATAAAGCCTCAAACATCGTAATTACAATAATTTAATAGGTAATTATGTTTAACGTTGAGATGTTTGAGGTCGAGACCTAGGGTCATAGGGGCCAAGTGCTCATTTTATTTCATAGAACTAGCTAGGCAATGCTGCCAGTTAGTCTTTTGCAAACTCAACTCACACTCTTTTTCGTGTGGAAATCCCCACGGGTCATCACCACACCCGAGCTGATGGTGGAGTGCTATGTCAAAACCGACTAAAACCACACGGTGTTCCGTCACAACTGTGACTATTGCAAGGGACCTGGGTAAACCCTAGAAGGGATGCTTCCAGGAACCCCTGCAGACCTTGGCCCACTTCTTTTGCAAGAGGCGGCATGTTCTCCAACGAGAGTCTTCCCGCACCGATAGCTGTCGCGAGATCGAGGCGCTGGCACCCACGCTGTGCATTCCGTTAAGGTTTGGAGTGCAGTGTCCTTGCGATAACCTCCGCAGTAATGGCACACAGACGTTGGCTCCCAGCCTATACGGCACTGGGACTTACCGAAGCAGCCGTATTCGGTAAGTACCTGCGTCAACCGGTAGAAGAGGCTGCCATGTCGCCTCTCTAGCCAATCCTCCATGATGGGTGTTACCGCCGCATTTATGGCGTGCCCTTCATAAATACTTCCTGTTATTATTTAAATTGTTAAAATTGAGAAAATACCGAAAGATTCGATTCAATTATGCAGCTACCAATTTTTGTTGCAAATGCGTGTTCATTATATACATAATTAAGTTACAAAGCAATAGAATGGGTTACTAACCAAAAACGTTAGATTCAAACTCAAAATCAATATACAGTGACACTGAAGTCACTAAAATATTAGTCAGTCACACTTACAAGAGTAGTGACAACCATTATAATTGCATATAAAATAAGGAGCACAAATATAAACTGTACGAATAACTCCGCACAACAGCAAAGCTCATTCCAAGTCCTGAATAGAGAGATATCGGCACAACTTGCCCCGAACTGTCTAAATAGTCCCTTAACGTGCTCAGCGCTTGGAACAAAGGAGAAAGAGATCCTAGGCTAGACAATTTGTTTTTTTTTTTTTTGTATTTTTTAATTTAATTATTTTTATCTACAATTCTAAAAGTATCTTTGTTTGTGACATTTCATAAGTTTGACTTTTGACTATTCGAAGATATACCAATGATAGAAGTAACTAAAATTTTACACTTTAAAAGACAAAGTAGTAGTATTTAAATTGAAATTGCAACTGATATATGTATGTAAATTATTTACTTTGAAACAGTATAAAGGCATACAACCGTCTGTCTCTCATAAGGGGCAGTATTCTGTATACATACTGTGTGATAGATAACAGTCCGATCTATTAAGTCGCATTTTACGACATCCATGTTAAAAGATGGGGTGGCCCTAGTCTACTCCACGGTGAACCACACGGCGCAAATGTATGTTCTATAATTATATACTATATTCATGATAGATTGTACTGCTATATTCTTGATCTCTTAATTTTCAAACCTTAGAAATTAATTTTTTTTCAGCTTAATTTAAAAAAAAGCCTTGATTAAGAAATACCTCTGATTAAAAATAATTTATTGAGACCAGTTCACATAGATAAAAAAATAGTCAAACTGAGAACCTCCTTTTTTAAGTCCATTGAAAGAGCTTATCATACTAGGTCGATAATGGCACCTCCAGTGTTCAAACTACTTACATTGCGGTCAACCCATTTCCATTAAACGGACCGTACACTCGTTTGAAACGTCAATGTAAAAACTAATTTTAATGTAGCTTGACAAGATCGACAACAAAATATAAGTAGCCAATTAAATTTCGGCTCGAATGTTTGACGAAATACCTCAATTGTTGATGATCAATTATATTGCGAACATAATTTATTTGAAAATAGATTTTGAAAGGAAAGAGCCGGTAGTCACAAGTCACTCTATCTCGCTTGTTTACATGAAAATAAAGAGAGAAAGTCGTTTAAACCCAATTCACAAGCTTTACTAGGATACCCATCTCCCGAATGCTGCTATGGAAACACCCTCGAACACAAAAGAAGCTTATGATTCTCACATCTTATAACACAAAATTATAACTAAATATCGATTTCTAGTTTTAAAAATATTATACGCGATGTACTTGTTTTTTACGGTACAGTGAGTTAGGGGACTGTTCAATGAAAGGGACAGGCACGCGTCGGAAATTAAGGGGTCGTTGGTTGCGCTGTGATGAGACTTGTTCCAATGTCCAGCTTTGATTTAAAATTTATGAAATAATTAGGAATAGTACATTTGAGGACGCTATTTTAACTAAGTGGAATATTGTGGTGTCAAAATAGCGAGTATTTGTAAAGCGGTTCTATATACATTTTTATTAGTCATCCTGAATATGATTAAAAATAATTAAACAGTTAACAAAAATGGTTTGGATAAATATAAACCCTACATAGAAAAAAATACTAGTCAATAGAACTTTTCAGTGGCATTGTTTTAATGGAGAGTAGTTAGTTATTTACAAAAGTCGTGTAAAAGTACCAATATTTATTCTGTATATAATATTGTAATTTATTTATCTTCTTAACTAAGTTAGAGAGCTTAGACTTCTCGGCGTCAGTCAGTTCGAGTTACAGATATGCTACCATGACACCTTGATCTATAAATATTCACAGTTTTCCAATTTAAGTAAGAAAGTGCCCAGTTAACAGCAATAGTCCCTATTTACTTAATTAGAACTATTTATAAATATATATTCCTACGCGTACCCTGTCGGGGATACAGTCGTAATTGTATGTATCTAAAAATGTAGTGCAATAATCCTAACAAAAGGCAAAACTCCGACAAAGTAAACGACCAGTATGAGTACATATGGTATCTTGAACAGAGCCACATTACATTGTATGTGCCCCAGGCTTATCCTTTTAGTGCTCCAAGTTACACACAGTAAGAATGGACCGATGTCTGGGGGCCAATAAGTTGAGCATCCACTCTCAAATTATAACGGTAGCTCAGGGATGTGTACGCAATGGTCTTGGCTACTGATACAGTATCATTATATATGCTACAATAAGAATATATTATTAAAGAATGTGTCATATAACTTCAACTCCTGGTTCTGGTTTTTAATCTTCATTAAAACATACATTCATCATACATTCATATCATTCATTCAACATTCATTCATTCATTCATACGCCTTTATTCCAAAATAGGTAGACAGAAGCGTCATTTACGCCCACAATTTACGCATTACAATTAATTTAATAGGGTTCACACCTCCATCATTACCATCATTGTGGATATTAGATGGAAAAATGAAGACTATATTGATAATCAAAGAAGGATATAAAGGGAAGAGAAGGGATTAGGCCTATATAGAGGGATGGGGGGGTATAAGCAATAGCTCAAACAAGTCAAGATCGCATACCTATAGCTCGAACTGGCTGGTGCCGGAAATTCGGAGCCCTCCAATTGAGGCTTTAATTAAAATGGTTTTTAAAGATACCGACTTTCCTGAACCAATACCTTTACTATTAGATGGAGTTGTATACCATCTAAGCAATATATAAAATGGAATTACAAACAAACTTGCCACTTACTCTAAAAACGTTTCTACTTTTATCTCTTTATAAATACTAACAATTGCTCAGTTTTACATGTGTTGAAGATCACTTCTCTGCTGTTAAGGGTCTGAGTATGATGTTTTGTAGTTTATATTATTCCTCAATAAATCTATCCAATACAAAAAGAATCATTCAAATCCTAATAATAGTTCCATAGATGAGCGCGTTTAAACAAAAAACTAACTAAAACCTCTTCCGCTTTATTAATATAGTAATATAATATATATTATATATATATAATATATAGTATATAATATAATAATATATATATATATATATCTATCTATCGATCTTATCATCTTTATTGATAGATAGAGAGATAGATAGATAGATAGACCGATAGGTAGATAGATAGATAGAAAGATAGATAGATAGACAGATAGATAAATAGATAGATTGTAATGAAAGAGTTACAACATTTCTGTTCTTCAATCTTTTATCTAGTGATGCTTCCTTATTGATATCAGTATAAATGACTTGCAATGAATAAATAACAATAATTATCTAGTCTCAGAGGCAAGAGGTCGTGGGTTCAATTCACACAGGATTTTTTTGTAATGACATCCTCACTATGATTAATTCCTGTAAACACTAAGAACACCCAGATTCCGAACAACAATATGAGGATTACACTAAGTGTTATCCCTTGTGGGGATCGAACCTACAACACTCGGCACTGCAGTGTAGTGGTGGGGTCACCAATTCATAAATTGATCTACAAACAATTGTGCCAAGTCTAAGTGTTCTTTGTGTCCGTTCGTATTTTTGTCAAGTCGTTCCTTATGCGGGAGTTTATTTATAGAAAAGAAAAAGGTATCGCTTTTATATATATAAATTATAAAAACGAACCATTTAAATTTATTTCTCTTGCACCAACTTAAAATTTTAATTAAGATTTAATTACTACACAAGAACTTTACCTAAAATAACAAACCAATTCGACACTATCTGACAGCTTCATCTTGCAATGTTACAGAATATCGTTCACCCTTTCGCATTCACGATACAGCACTCTTACTACGAATGAATAACTGCCAAGTCATTTTTGTAATTTTTTGCAAACTGTCCCAACTACGATAACTTAAACCGTAGGAAATTAGTGTAGTGTATTCACATTGGCAGTAAAATTAGTGATGTATTGATATTAATGATATCAAGTATTTGTAGAATGGAGTAAATTTTTAATGAGATTTTGTAGTTTACGTTGCCGATTTAGTGATTAAATCTAATCGTATTTATAGGAAACTGAAAGTCGATATTCCTAACAATTAAACAGTACTTGTCAGGGTTTGGATTTACAACAAGGCAGAACATAAAAACTCAGATGATAACATCATACATACAAGTATACGCTTATCCCTCAAGAGGTACGCTTAGATCTTGGTCCCACTAACGTAAAGGAGAGCAAGCTTATTGCCGTCAATCAGTAATTTGCCGAATTCGGGATCCAAATGGGATAATTGGAATCATATTGAAATTGTAATGTAAAAACAAGGAGAGCTAATGCATGGAAAAGTGCATTTTTTATACAGATGAACTGGGCAATGTAGACATTAACTCAGGGATGGCGGGTTTACAACTCAAACTAGCTGATGGTGGAAGGTTCGCTCCCTCTACCAGACATCATATACTTAAATAACAAGTTAAAAAAAAACTATACTCAGTAACTAACAAATAATTCATCTTAAAAAAGAAGACAACAGATTTCAATGCGTCTATCATAAAATTTAAGATTAATATGGTTTTCTCATGGATGCTACTGTCAGAAATAGCTCAAATTGACATGAGGAACGGGAAACACCAGCTTTCAAATAAAAGAAAACATCAAATTCGATTCACCCAGTCGAAAGTTCCGAGGCAACAAACATAAAAAAAAACGCAGTCGAATTGAGAACCTCCTCCTTTTTTTACGTCGGTTGATAAGTAATATGGAGGAACGGCCAAGAAAAATCTTTAAACGGCACCTGACTGAAAGTATAAGAACAACCCTTACGCGTTGTTCGTATAAAAGAACGCCCATCATGGCAAATGCTTGGTCCCCCACACAAAATTTTACCTATTTTACCACCTTCAAGTAAAAGTGTAGCTGTTTAGACCACATTTTAATGGCTTCGTTTTCCATGGTCCTGTTTTATCCGTACAAAATTGCATCGAGATAAGTTTAGCGGAGCAGCCGTGAGAGCAGACAGAAAGATATTGTTTTTAAATATTAGCCAGTTTTGTTATATTCTATTGTAAATATGTTTCAAGTCTGAAGGTTCTTGAAGTCAATTACACTCTTAAATTTGATCTAAAAGGAAACTGATTATTTCTAATTTTCTGGTATATTTTATGTAGTTTTTTTTACATGAAAGAGCAGAAAACTGGTAAACAAACAGCGCTTACATAGTATTGAAGAATGAGTGAGGGTAAACGAAGCACAATTCCCCCTCTCCTCTTCCGCCTCTTCTCATCCTCCCCTACCGAATTAGCCTTAAAGGCGGGCAATGCACTTACGAAGTCCATGGGTGGAGGTTGTCACTTACCATCAGGTAACCCGTCTGTCCGGATGGTCTCCTATACTATGAAAAATGGCCTTATCATGAAAAAACACGTGCTTGTCAATAACGACACTATATTTCTTTAACCAAACAAAGACCATCCTTAATCATCATTACTTAGAAAGAGCTGGTTATCTTTCACTATACCTAAAGAAAAAAACAACCATACACTTTTATCACCATAAACCCTTAACAAAAGAAAGGGACCCACTAAATCGACGCTAACTGGTCCGCACTAGTTTGAGTCGAATCTTTGGACATCGCACCCCTGACTATACAAGGTCATTGAACTACACGTTGCACGTCAAGGGTGAAGTATAAAAGAAATAATCAATTTGTTATATTCTTCTGTCATGTAAGGGATGCTGATAACGATGTTTTTTTTTTTGGAATATCAGAGAACAAGACCGCTTCATTAAATTCTAAGCAATTACATTATTTGACGTTTCCACGCCGTTATATTACAGCTTCTACTTCAAAGAAAAGCAAATCATATTTCCGCCAAAATTGGCGCCATGTACAAAAGAACAAGCTAATAAAAGGTTAAAAACGCGCATGTTATTACTGGTCTTCTATATGAACTACAGGAAAACATGCTCTATTTGATATGCTGTATCTTTTTTGAATGAATTGTTAGTATATTTATAGAAAGAAGCTCATTTTGTAGAGTTCCCGGCTAAAAACAGCATACCTCAGCCTGATAGAATGGTAGCCTTCTAGTGCCGGAGCTACTATTCCGGTGTTTGATTACACTACAATCAACCAGTTACTTATTTAAAAAAGCAAAACTTACGCAAATAATTTCGATACAGTTTTCATACTTTTTTTTTTCAATTCCTATTCTTTATTGCAAAACACGAGTACAATAAATAAATGGTGTTAACAAAAGGTTGATCCGCCTTTATCAGCCATGTCGTCATGCATTTTAATTATTTACAAATTATATTTTATTTAATCTACTGCATAGTGGGAACTGTATGCCGTACGTGATACATTAGTATTAAAAAAAAATCGTTGCCAATCGGAAAAATGGATTGGAATTCTAACGAGAAACCATGCACCCCAAGTTGTTTATGAAATTAAAAGTTATCGTGGAATAAAGAAACTCGCACACATTCATGAACATCAAAACCATTACACCATCACTATTGTCTAACAACAATAAGTTCCATACCGCTATCATTATTTTCCCCTCAAACTTGCGTGTTATTATTTTGACAGTCACAAACATGTATACTTTAATACAACAACTTGATAAGCATCGTACTGACAAATTGTTCAACAATTTACACCCTCCTTTGAGTGAACTACTGACCATATGGGGTAAAGAAAAATATGGACAGAGATTGAACTATAAATAAGTAAAGAGAGAAAAAAAGATCAAAGTATATAGAATATTCCGACAAGCAGAGAATCTTACATTTTTAAAAAATACGAAGAATAATTGAAAGATAGACTCACGTCTAAAAGCAGAGACCTAATTAATGCCCACATTTTGGAGCTTATCTTAAATAAATATTGACAGGAAAGGGGTGAAGGAAAGGGATGTTGCTTGTACAGATGGATTGGGGAGTTTATATTCCACAATAGCTCAAATAAGTCAGGGTCACATAGATATAACACAAAGTGGCTGGTGCTGGGAAGTCAGAGCTTTTTAACGTCCGAACGGAAAAGAATATGAGAATCTGTCAATTTATAGCTGAATTCTACTAGAGAATTTAACTAGCATACATACATCAATTACAAAGATCTATGGTTTTTCATATACATTCAGGTCACTGCACTATTTCGTGTTTAAACAAATTTTTAATATTTGTTATTGGTACTTATATGATAGATAACTGTGTCTAAGGTATAATATTGTTAGTGAACATAGTCAGCACCAATACTGTTAAAAAAATACATAAAACCAAAAACGGAGTTGACAATCAGAATTAGAAAAATATAAAACATTTTCTAAAAAAATATTGTTTTATTTTTGTAATACAGGAGTTGATGCTTTATTCCATTGAGTTAGGAGTTTTGCGACTTTGTTAAACAAGATATATGATACGACCTATTGGTCTATTGATTAGTAATACTGCCTGTTGAACTCGAGGTTGTTGGTTCGATTTCTATACGAGACTTCTCCTAATGGGGATGACTTTTTTAATAAACTGGTTTTTATGTCTCTTTAAATGAAAGAAAGCTTACTTACAGCATTTTTAAGCACCCAGACCAAAAATTTCCTATGTGTTAGTATCGTCAGATTATACCTAATGATTTGTCTTGTTTGTTCGTGATAATGATCTTCACAATTTTTTACAACTAGCACCCTAACCCCGTCACACATTTCACCCTCAACACTTTAAAACCACAAAAGTTTAGGACTGATGTTTGGAAGGGTCTCTGGCGGTCGTAAGGCCTATGTTGCGTGGCTTTCCCTAATGACTATAGAATAAAATTCCATTCAATTTTTTTTGAAAAGTTTAAAGTGATCAAGGCATTTTTTATAAATACGTAACGTCCCCCACGGGTTATCACCTCACTGGAGCTGAGGGTCGGTATGCCGGACACGAGCCAATTAAAACTACACGGGGATCCATCACAGTGGGTCTATTGCAGAGGACCCGCGATACACGAAAAAGGAAGCCAGACCAATGGGGACTTACTATCAAGCTTGCCATATCCTCTTCTGCCATCTTATTGGAATTTAACATAATTTTAGAAAAAATCTTATACTAAAAACTGTTAAGTTATATTTGTTTAGAAGAAGAATGAAAAATTTTCTAATGCACTTATTTTTGTCATAAAATGAAGGGTGAAGCTTCTACCTTATGTGGGGTTGAAACAATACATGCGGCGCGAGTTTCGGTTTACGAGCGTTTCAAATTATTCTCAGTTTTTCGCGGATGTTCTCACACTACATCGAACATGCTCGTTCGTATGATAAGCGAAATTGAAAATAAATGTGGGAGCGTTTTCAAAAGAAGTACATTTTTTGCGTCTTCTTAGTGTAACCGTGTTTTTGAACGTCTGGAACCGGCTAGGTAGTAAAGAAATGTTTTGAGGAGCCGACTTTTTTGGATGAATAATGAAGAGTGAGAATTAACATTAAGTGACCCGTCTCCTCATTGATTGCCTATGGATAATTTAGAAATCAACCTCATTTTTGAACTGTCTACTACTCTAAATAATCTGTCTTCTCAAGACTACTTAGAAACTAGTATATATAAATTAGTATATATATGGCCAGCATATGGGTTGAACAATGTTATTATTAAAGTTCTGAATCATAAAAAAAGAGTAACGATTTCTAAGATGAGATTGTATGAATGTATGTGAGTTTCTTTATTAAAACTTCTACATGCCTGAACTGATCTGAATATATATATTATTTCGTAAAATCCTTACATCACCCCTAAAGCAACAGACTTTAATCTTTTTACATAAAGAAATTAAATTGCGTTCATTAGTCTCACTGAAACTCAATGACGACATGACCGATTTAGATAATTCTTTTTTCTTGCATAGGCTTTAATATGCTATATTAAAAAACTACATTTACTCGAGGAAAGCTGCGGCCGGAACCTAGTTTAAAATAAACAAAAATACTACGTTAGTAAGATGGGAAATTAGACTTTTCGGAGGGAATTTTATTATTTTTGTTTACATAAGAAAAAGCATATGGAATCCATTTATAGTTTTTTTTTTTTATTTTTACAACAGAATGATATAGATACGCATCGATGACCATGTAGTTCGGCTTTTTTCGTAGAGCTTGAGGGGGTGTGGACTATCGAATCGTGCCCGACGTATTTAAAGGCAGAGGAGACGGATGTGTGATGTGAGTTAGCAATTATATGGAGTAGACTTTTTTTTTTAAATATGGTGACAATATTCTAAATTACACTCATCTGAGATAATTCAAAATTAATATTACAAAAATCGCGTCGTACATATTTTTCCTAATGTTTAATTTACATAATACGAAATTTGATCTGATCAATTGGATTTATAAGAATTGACTGACTTTATTAGACAAGTTAAAGTTTAAGTAATTATTATAAAATGTGACTATTGGCATTAAGGTGCTATGAAGTTCAAATCAGCATTATACATTCAATTAAAAATATACTAAATAAATAGTTCAAAAATAAATTTATACAAAATAGTGTCATTTGTTGTCTGTATGGTTCTCGGTGGAGTAGAATCGGGCCTCCCTATATCTGCCTGTGGATGTCGTAAAAGGTCGTTACGGGATCGGATTATGGATCAGACAGTATACATATATACTAAAATACAGTCCGCGGATGAAGGCAATGGACTTGCCTCCTCCGTAAGTGGGACAAAATTATTGTTGTCAAAAAGTAAGCACAGGTAGGCGTCTCAAGTCTCAACCTGATTTGGTTCGATCCCCGCACGTGACAACATTTTGTGTAATCCTCAAATTGTTGTTCTGAGTCTGGGTGTTCTTTGTCTCCGTTGTTTGAATGTTTGTGAAGTCCCCTGTGACAGAGAAATTAATCCTAATTAAATAATATAATCCTATTTTTTTTTTAAATAAATAAAAAAAAAATAATAATAATATCCTAAAAAAAAGGAATTTCTAAAAGTTAACTCAACTTGATGTTATACAAATCAGTTTCTTTCATCATCCACTACTGGATTTTTTTTTAATTCCCTTACATAACCTTAAAATTAAGTCCCTAAAGAAGTAATAACAATGCTAGCGCCTATATCCTTGAAAAGATAAGCATATCCCACATACAAAATAGGTTACAAGCTTGTTACCGTCAACCGTACACTTCATTTATACTATCTGATAGACAACAGTCCAATAATCTCAGAATAGACCCAAAATTTAAAAGATGTGAAAAGAATAGCAACGCCACAGTTTTCCCTGTTTCCCAAAACTCTGAGCTAAGAGAAGGGCTCGGACTAGTGGGGTACGTTATTGATTTCCATTATACCCGCACCGTCGCTCGTCATCTTAAAGACATATCGCATTTCACACAGTTTCATATAAGTCCTACATACTATCTTGATATTTAGTATCGTAGCAGTCAAATGAATAGGGCTTTTTGCTAAGAAGTACAGGATTTATTTAATTTTAAGTCCACATAATTATAAAATTCCATAGAACTGTAGTGGTCTAGCCAAACAGCACAAATATTATAGTTCCCAACGGACTACACAGACCGCTGAATGATGCAACAAAAATAAATCTCTTTGGATCCCGTAATCCAGAATAACCAATGTTATAGCATGAAAGACATAACAGATTTTTGCTTCAATAATCTCTGTGGAACGTATCCTTGATAAATATACTTCAGCTTATCTAAGACTTCTGTGCTATATATAATACATATATTGCTTCGAATTCTAAATGGTTATGTAAACTTAGCCACATAACTATAGACATACATAATAGATTTTTGCTTCAATAATCTCTGTGGAACGTATCCTTGATAAATACGCTTTAGCTTATCTAAGACTTCTGTGACATGTATAATATATAATTCATATATTGCTTCGAATTGTAAATATTTATGTAAACTTAGCCACATAACTATAGACAGACATAATAGATTTTTGCTTCAATAATCTCTGTGGAACGTATCCTTGATAAATATACTTCAGCTTATCTAAGACTTCTGTGCTATATATAATACATATATTGCTTCGAATTCTAAATGGTTATGTAAACTTAGCCACATAACTATAGACATACATAATAGATTTTTGCTTCAATAATCTCTGTGGAACGTATCCTTGATAAATACGCTTTAGCTTATCTAAGACTTCTGTGACATGTATAATATATAATTCATATATTGCTTCGAATTGTAAATATTTATGTAAACTTAGCCACATAACTATAGACAGACATAATAGATTTTTGCTTCAATAATCTCTGTGGAACGTATCCTTGATAAATACGCTTTAGCTTATCTAAGACTTCTGTGATATATATAATATATTGCTTCGAATTCTAAATGGTTATGTAAACTTAGCCACGTAACTATAGACATACATAATAGATTTTTGCTTCAATAATCTCTGTGGAACGTATCCTTGATAAATACGCTTTAGCTTATCTAAGACTTCTGTGACATATATAATACATATATTGTTTGGAATTGTAAATGGTTATGTAAACTTAGCCACATAACTAAAAGTATTTAATAGCAGCATTCCAATATTATTCTATTTCATAGCAACAAATTATTTAAGTCCTCAGTAGTTAAAATACTACATACGAAATATATATTTTTGAAGTTTCCTATTATGTTACTTCATATTACCCTTGATTCATAAACTTAGATTTAAAGGTACATTTGGATGATATGGTAATAGATGTCAAGTTTACCATATCATCCAAATGTACCTTTACCCCTTAAGTCAGTCTAAACTGTTTGCCTACTGTTGGTGAAGGGAAAACAACAGGTAACTAATGTTTATTTTACACCGCGGTTACCCCTCTCTTTATATTGTGGTTATGAGGTTTCGGATAAGAGTAAACTGTCACTCCCAAAAGTGTCGTAGGATCACATGATGATATTAAAGGACAGTTTCGTTGAAGTGAAAATCATTATATGACTTCATTGCGTATTAGTAAGTTAGTTTTTCATAGTTTTTTAAGTTACCTTAATGCCGGACCAATGTTCTACCTGGCGACTATTCTTAAATCTACATCTATAATACTAATGACTTCATATTAGTTCAGTTTGGATTCTAAGGTGAAGGTAATTGACAGACGGAACAGATCAACAGACAGACCGATCCATTCTCTAGATAATCTGTTGTGTCTTTCCTATACCAGACGTTATTTTTAGTTCTTGCTTCATCGAATAACAGCATTGAATATAAAAAGTATCTGTGTCCCAAAGATCTTAATCTTTAAAAAATGTGTCTTAAAACTTTGAACAAACAAGGTTCGAAATCGATTCACAATCTCTTTGTGACATCAGTTCATTACTTATATTTGAGAGAGTGACAAAGAATGAGGTCTGAATGGAATCGAAGCGTATACTTATCTGATCAACGAGGAAATCGAATGAACTTACCGCAAGTGAATGATTTGTCTTCTTCGGAAGAACAATGTAATGAGGTATTAGTAGTAGATGTAGATTTATACTCCCAAATAAAACTGGTTGTTTGTAAATGCTACTGAAAAAAAAAAGCGTATTTTAATGGGGTACATTACCAGAATGTTTGTAGTAAAGTAAAAAGTATGTAGAAAACAACCCAGTTATAGCTATAAACTATCAAATTAACTAAATAACAGCAAACGCGGTATTATTCGTATTTTGATCCGTACTGAAGTAACCGATATAAAACTTATAAAGTACGTCTCGTCTTCTCGCCCCACCATACCTCTTGGACTGCCCCACCTCTTGGACTCCATTTATTACTTACCATCAGGCAAATTGGAGTCATTATGGTAAATACACATAAAAAAAAAACATTCCATCATTTTCCGAGTGCACCAATGACAGCGCTTCCGGTACGTTTCCATTGATAATGAGTTGGAGCAATCTGTATTTGTAATTTCTTATGACATAACCAAAATACGTTAATTTTCTACACTTAATAGCGTTCGTCTCAAGTTTGCACTATATCTTAACAACATTTAAGAGCCTTCACCACACCTAGATAATGGATCTTGCGCATAAATAGGGATGTAGTCACCTCTCTGCTGAGCCCCCTGAGGCCCTGAACTTTGACATATAGCTTGCCAATACAATATACTGCACTGTTTTATGTGTATATTATAGTTACTCCTATTTTTAATAGAATAAATACTAGCTTTTGATATGGCGATAACAAGTGTTCGTAAAGGAGCTCAGGGGTTATGATAGTTATTTGCACTAAATGGGGTTGATGAGATTCATGATATGTATATAATTTAACTTAAAAAAGGGAAATACTGTATATTTCACCCCAATTTAGTAACACCATAAAAAAAAAAAAATTTGCGCTATCCGATTAAATAAAGCCTACAGACGATTCTCAACAACAAAACGCTTATTTTATAAGTCAATACATGACATATCTACAACTACACAAGGCCTATGTTAAGACAATACTCCGAGTTATGATAAGAACACTATTTAAAAAATATATACAAACAGACCCTCATATATATTTAGCCCTTTGTGGCCTACAAAGGCTGATAGCAAAAGGGATCAGTATCGCTTTCGCATCTTGACTATGAATATGGGTAGAGATCACACCGAACCGAGCGAAGTCAAATAATTTTGTGGTTTTAATTAGAAACCTTTATGTGTGTGGAAGGTTGTGGGTGTGTTAGGTACGGTCTGAATGAGAGGGTACTGTGGTTGCTGATAACGAGAGTTGTGAAGAGAGGTATGTTTTATTATCCTATCATTTGGGTCTATCTGTTTTTATTACTAAGCTTACGTGGTAGCGAAGATATAATTTCTTGACATAATTTAAGAATCATTATTTGTAGAATGTCTTATCTACATAATTATGTACGTACATAAACTGAAGCATTTTCTGTTTAAGGTAGGCAGATACTACCGCCTACCACTTGCTACTTACTAACCTTAAATCGCACATGAGCATATAGCTCACTACTGTCATCGAACATTTCATACAAGCTAACCTTTAGCTTTCTTTAAAACATCATGAATTTCATCAGTGTACGAGTATGTTCTGACTGGCTGACTGAAGCTGACCATTAAATCCGGCAAATTATTTACTATGTTAAAATAGCTTAACTTAGCTTAGCGACCGGACCCGATAGATATACACTCAGCGCCATCTACATACGGAGACTAATTGAAAACCTATACGATCCAAAAGTTCTTATAGACACACAAAACATTTCATCGAAAGTGGTAAACGGGCTAGAACGAGTTCATTGACCACGTTTCGACGAATTATTGGTGAATGAAAACTGTTTCTAAATTATATATTCAAAAACAATTAAACAATTGTTTTTTTTTTAAACTCACTATTATCTCGTATTATCGGAAGTTGAACAAATTAATGGATATGCGCATTTTTGAGGCAGATGCTCTGAAAATAGTGGAGCTGCATCCGGACAATTCGATAGGTTCGATCTACTCCGCTTTCTTCACAATACGTTTCCATTGATAATGAGTTGGAGCAATCTGTATTTGTAATTTCTTATGACATAACCAAAATACGTTAATTTTCTACACTTAATAGCGTTCGTCTCAAGTTTGCACTATATCTTAACAACATTTAAGAGCCTTCACCACACCTAGATAATGGATCTTGCGCATAAATAGGGATGTAGTCACCTCTCTGCTGAGCCCCCTGAGGCCCTGAACTTGCATAACTAGTTAAGATTTAATTAAACGCTTCCACAACTCCACGCTAATATGCTAACCCAATAAACTGGGCAACTGTATATTCTAGTATGACGCTGAATATAACAGGTAGATACTACTGTCGCAAACCAAAATTTGAAAAGCTTACTAAAGGAAAATGAATGTTGAAAAAGTTAAAGTAAGTTAAGTGTTAAGTTAGCTGTATGTGTTGTATTCATGTGCATATATTTTAAAGATATAAAACTATCAACCGACAAACCGACACAATCAAATGTTTAAATATCATGTTTTTTTTTTTAATAATTATTTCATTGCTTTCTTCTGATGATTTATTAATTAATTTTAATGATAAAAAATCTGTCTTTTAATTAGAGAAAGTGAAATAAATTACTTATATTTTGGGTATAATTTTATCTGCCTTCATTCTTTTGTGAATGTGCCTGTCATTTTATAGAGGTTTTGTGCACTATATTTATTCCTTTAATTTTAATGTCAACGGCACAAAGCGATAGTATCCCAATTTCAAAAGATACCAAATATATGAAAATTACATAAATTATTGAATATTGAAGCTACAGCCAGTTCTTGCCGCCCACTACTATTTTTGAATACGATTAAATTTAAAGATTCATTATAATATGCTCTATTCATATATTACATGCTTGTGTAAAGTAAAACCAAAAAAATATAGTGAGACGGGCCCTGATAAGTTGAGCGTGCGCCTAAGGCAAATCGAGGGGACGTTGGACCAACTTCATGCGAGCCCCAAAGCGCACTTCAAAGCGATATCTAGAGACTGCTGTCGTAAAACTTGATAGTAATTCTGTTCTCAATCTGAGATATACAAATATTTATTTACGCTTCGGGGTGTAGGTATAGTTTTAAGAATGCATTTCTTGTTATCTGGCTTTGGGTTAACAGTGGTTTAACTTTCCCAAATACCTACGCTCACGCCAGTATACCTGAAAAGAAAACCAGTCAACGTCATCATTCTTAAGTTATCGGCCATTTCAGAGAATAAGGAACTAAAGTTGTCCAATGTATAAAGGTTTCTTTTTTAACATAGGGTTTTGTATCTAGCTGAGCAATTGAGACTACTTAGTAGGGAAGATATCAGCGTAAGCGAATAGAAGCAGCAATAGTAGTGTCGTTTATTTTTCATGGAATGGGGGTAACCTGATGGTAAGTGATTACCGCCGCCTATGGACACCCCTTTCTTGAAGGTCGTATCGGAAATACGGTAGATGACAATTTGTTTCACAGACTGGTTGTGCGAGGCAAGACGAAGAACACAGTGGTGGACTGCCAATCATCCAGATGATGCAGGTGGAAAAAAATACAACCTAAGACATTTTAGATATATTTATATTAAAAACGAAAATATTTTACACAAATGAAAAAAATACAATTGATCACCCCGCTTTTTTAATAACTGTCATAGCATATGATTTTGATTGATATTTACATATTACGCATTCTCAGTTATAGATGTACGAAAGAAAAATCATATTTTATGGGCATTCGCCACGTTAAGCGATGAGCACTCGAAAACTGCGAGTCATCCCGAGTCTCATATAAACACTTTTGTGGGAACTCATCGTGATCAAACGCTGGTAATAAAGATAGATTAATGGCACCTCTACGCGGGCCGAATAGTTCCGAGCTTTGCCGAAGATAACTGAATGAGAACGAGAGTGAGACATTTGTAAAAAAGTATGTTTCTGAAAGATGCAAAAGCATTTGCCTATTTTTTACATTAAAATAATTATATATGAATATTTTCAAGTATCTATCGCCAAGTATGTAAATTAAGAGTAAAATGTACAATTAAATCTGATAAAAATAGTTTTTGTTAGGTAACATAGAGTTGACGTTTATAAAGCTATTACTGATCAAAGAAAAACAGAGTACTTTGTTGTATAGAAGAGGCATTTATATAATACCCAATTTCGTGATCAAATGTGAATGTTATGTCGAATATAGGAATCGTAAACCGTGTATAGCCCGACTTCTAGGCAGAAGAGCCAGTAAAAAATCAAACGTTTTCAACCGCTTAATGGTGTGTTACGATTAATGAGTTTAGTAATGTACATTTATATACATTTCCTAATTTCGCTCTGAATTGAAATGGCTTCCTATTCGTCAGCACCGTCATCTACGCGCCCTGTCCACTCTGTATTCCATACTCAACTCACCCACTTCTCCTTCGTATCTTACATCTCTCTTCCAGTTCCTTTGTTCTAACCACAACAGAAATCTTCGATCTTCAAACAACCTCTTACTATTATGCCCAAATCATTCTTCCGCCTGTGTCAACTCTTCTTTCGTTATTCAGTCTGTCCTCCTCTGGAACTCACTACCGGAGGTAATCAGGATGGCACCTAGTCGCCTGTCGTTTAAGACTAAGGTTCGAGCTCTTCTCTTCCATAAACTGGCAGATACAACTCATCGATAGACTATATATATATGTATGTATATGTATGTATGTATGTAAAGCATATGTATGTGTATGGTAATGTATATTATATTTCTGTAGATATATTTAACATATTTATGTTTTTTGTTTATTTCTTATATGATAATTATATACGTATCCTACTCCTTTATTTTTTATAATTTATTTGCAGTTTATATTACTGTTTAATGCACCTACTTCAGTTATTTCTACACCACCCTAAGGTAGACTGGCAGAGAATGCCTTTGGCATTAAGTCCGCCTGTGTGCATTTGGTGCATGAAGTTTTAAATAAATAAAATAAATAAATTATAATTATATCGGTAAGGATAAAGCAAGCAAGTTTACTAACGATATCGTTAATAGTATCAGCATCGACACACAAATATGCTAACTCGCTCCGAGGTAACAATTTCTTTTGCCTCTATTGCTATCGATGTTATCTGCCCACATGAGAGCTTGATTTATTCTCTTACAGTAAGTGTACTTCTCGCCTGACAGGAGAGAGATTTATAGTTCCATTTTTTCCACTTCTCTGTATCTGTATCACCTATCACGAATAATAACCCCGATTGCTCTGAATTTGTTCAGAGAAAAGATAGCCAACTTAAAGAAAAATACTCTATGTGTCCGAAGTGTTCCTGTAGAATATTACGGGATATGTTTTATAATATATAGAACTTCATTTCGTTTTAAATTTAATAACATATGTGTCAACTGTGAACCACAGCATATCAATATATGCTTATTATCAATGATAACATCGCGAAGTAACCCGTAACACAAAACCCTTTACAATTCACACACATAAAAACATAATATATATCATTATAAAGTTTTGAGATTTCGAACGATACAAGTGACATTTCTTTCTTTTGCATTATTTGTTGTTATTAGTACGCAATTTAATCATCTCGCCATCGGCGTCTTTTCTTTTGCTGTCTTAGAAATGAATAGTGACGGGATAAAATATGCATTTATTTAAATTTGTGCGAGGTGACTTGAAATTTCATAAATAGATTATTTATACAGACACTGTATAAATAATCTATTACTTTTCCTTATACATTTTTTTTATTTTTCTAGATAAAAATAAAATAATTAATAAACTTTAGTTATTATAATAATTATCGGCATTTACAGTTTTCATTTCTTTATTTACTTACGCACTAAGCGTGTACTATATATAAACATGAACTTTAATAGTAATATTATAATTATTTAGCCATTCAGTTGAGTGACTGGTACAGCCACATTCCAACTGTGAATGTGGCTGTAATGTGAACATTCCCGTAACATAGTCTTGGCCCTTGCCTGAAAATCAGCACATTTGCAATACCTAAATAAAAGTATTGTAGAATCATTAAACTGAGGCGAAGGCATTTTCTTTCTTGGGTTTTTTTTTTTGTTAATTTCAAAGTGAGTTTTCATACCTATAATTGTTTGATGAAACGTATTATGAAATTTTTATTTTTTCTTTCTTTCTTTAATAACCGTATAAATACTTTACATCGGTTTTTAATAGTGTTTCAATAAGTGGACTGTATATTTGTTTGCTACCATGCTTGTATAAAACCTTATTTCACTACCATCAAAATGTGCTAGCAATATATTTATGTTTTAATTAACACTAAACTAGTTTCATTATAGATATAATAATATATTATATAAATAAGAATATATAAAACCTTAAATTTACTTGTCCACTGGTAAAAACTAAAAAAAACTAGGAATGTAAAACTTTGTAAGGATGTTTTCTCCTTATTTACAAGTCCCCTCGACACGAACAAATGGTTAGTAAGGATATACACTCAATCAAAGCTAACTTTCATAAAATAATCAAGATGAAACGCACCTACCAATTCAGGTATCTATGCTTCAAAATTCAGTTGACACACTTCTCCCAACAAGACATAAGGAAATGCAAGCCCTCTACAAAAGGAAGAGTAGTAAATAATTTGTTCGTGTGACATCTGGGTACTTCCCTTTCCTTGTAGGGCTCCGAACGGCGAGCGAATTGCACAACCAAAGAGACGGTAGAATAAAATGGTCCCACCCATCGTAGTATTGAGTTTTATGTGTGACACATTGATCTCATAAATGTACAGCTTATTGTAAGCTGAGTGCAAAATAGTTAAGTGAAAATTTATAAACAAATATCTCCGGTTGCAAAAGATATAAACAAAAAGGTTTGAATAAGGGCTGCATTTGAATTTATGTTAATGCGATTTATAGTGTTACTACTGTTGTTTGAAAAGATATGGTTAATTTTATGACCGAAAGTAGTCAAAAAATATATTATTAGTATTTAGCCCCACCAACGTAACAGTGGGCAGCCTATTGCCATCATTCTAGCACTTTTGGGAATTAGATGGGTAAATAGAGAGTATATTTAGAGGCAAGGGAGGATAGAAAAGAAAGAAAAGAGATATTGGTCATTCAGAGGAGTTTTAGAGTATAAGCAATAGCTCAAGCAAGTTAGGGACTCATAACAATAACTCAAACTGGCTGGTGTTGGCAAGTCCGAGCCCTCTAACTAAGCTATTTTATATATGTTTATTGTAGTCCAAGCATGATCGAGTTGTATGAAGTACAACTTCATACAACTCGATCATGCTACACACATCATTACAATATACATATACATATACATACACTCGTCATTAGTCTAAAACAAGATAGGGTGTTTAAAGTCTGTTCAGTTAAAAATAACCTTATCACTAGCAAACTATTTCATAATGACTACAACAATAACACATGCAATGCAATAAGTAAATAATAATTTCCGTATACTTTGATGCACGGATGGCGTAGTGGTTTGAGTGGTCACCTCGCCACTACACTGCCGCGCCGAGTGTTGTGGGTTCGATCCCCGCACGGGACAACAATTTGTGTAATCTTCAAATTGTTGTTCTGAGTCTGGGTGTTCTTTGTGTCCGTTGTTTAAATGGTTGTAAAGTCTCCGCGACAGAGGAATTATTCCTAATGCGGGAGTTGGGTTAAACAAAAAAAAAAAAACAAAAAAAAAACGAAAAAAAAAACTTTAACTAATAGCATACAATATTCTTATAAGCAATGTCAATTATCACAAGCAGTAACTAAGAGTTTTGTAAGTATTGAATCTTCTGTTATAACATTGTGGGTATATTTAAATTAATCATAACACATACCAATTTTACTGTAAAAAATATTTTAATCGCTATTTGCTCAACATGCTTAGGTCTCGTATGTCTCGATTTACCTGGATGGTGTGTATGAACTATGGATATAAAAATCGACCCAGTACCCGAGTCATTTTACCGGATAACTCAGAAATGGATTTTTAAGAATATCTTTAAGAATCCCTTTGATGACGCAAACAAAGCGCGAATAATAATTTGGATCCTTTTGTCGAGCGTCAATTTTCATCGTTAGGAATATTGGAAAGAGATATTTTACTTTGTTTTCTAAAATTTCGGTATCCTCGTTTTGAAATGGTTTAAAGCAGTTTATTTTGATGGTTTCAATTTTAATAATGAGGATGAAAACAGTTTTTCTTTTAACTGTCACAAATTACATAATTCATACATAGATCGGTTCATTAGAAAAAAAATACAAGTTTCCTATGTACTACTATGTATGCATTAGTATTTAAAATAAGTTTTTTGTTTGTATTTGCTCTATTTCTTTAACACTAATAAACTGTTCTTAACTATTAGAAAATAGTTACATCATAATATAATAAGTATATCCGAGAAAAAAGAGTATAAAACAAATGTTATAATATGTCGGTAACAAAGAAGATCTCTCATAAACTCCTCCATACGATACAAAAGGCAATTAAGCGATTAACAGCATAAGTAAAATATCAAGACCGGCTTACAATAATAGTAATTTACATCTATTCTCAAGATAATATTTATGTTCATTAACAGATTATCATGCTGACAAAACATAATTTATCACTAGACGCTTCGGTTTTGTGAGACACCACAAAGAAATCAGGAATGCTTGATTTGCTTGCATTATATAAAGGTCTTGTAATACTCGAACTGTTTTAGAAGTTAAAGTGTACCTTGGCGAAAAGTATTGAAAAATCTCTTTTATTGATTTGAGGAGTATCAAATGGAAGTTAAAAAAGTTTTGTGTTGGTTGATATAGGTATTTATTCATACAAAAATAATATTTTGTTGGTCCACCCCTGGCCTTAATTAAGGCAAAAATTATTTTGTCATTGACTTTACATTTATTAGTCTTCTTCGGTAGTAAATGCGTTCCATTCCAGGTGCAGGCAGCTTTTTAGCTCTTCCTTGTTATTAATTGTGTGACGCCTGGGTATGCCAGTCTAGAAACTCAATATTGTTTTCCCGAAGCCATGCCATAGTGTGAACAGATTTGTGACATAGCGCTTCAAATTAAAGTAGCAACGCAGATTCTTGTACGTTTATGTATTAAGTAGAGTTAATGCGGCTCTCGCATAGTAATAATTCGCTACCTCCAGTATCAGTCATGCAGCTCCAAACCATTATGCTGCCACCGCCGTGTTTTACGGGTAATACACTCCGGCTTAAATTCTTCTCCTACCCGGAAAAGCACACGGTCATACCAAGTGTGCCAAAAATCTGCAATAAACAAAGAAATATTAAATACCAGAAACTTAAATAACATTAGCATCAAAACATTTTGAAGAAACGACTTAATTATATATTATTAGATATTTTAATTGACTAACTTACCTCAAAATTTGATTAGTCTGACATTACTACATTCAACAATTCATGTAGTAGACAGAGAGCTATGGCTTATTTCTGACTTTACTGTCTTTTAGGCCAGCTTCCTGATATCTTCTGCGAGTAGTTCGAGTAGAAATAGTTTTCTTACTTTCTACTGAGAGCTCACAAGAAGCAAGCTCTGAAGACTTTTTTTTTTATATTTTTGAATGATTCTATTAGCAAGTGACGATCCTGACGATCTGTGGTGATGGGTATGCGCCCGGTTTAGAGCTTATTTTGATGTGATCGCTCAATTGCATATTGCACTGCTCGGCGCGACAATTTCACATTTCAGATTTCCCTTGCCTATGTAGAAACTGTGTCCGCACACGTTGTTCTAATGAAAGTTCATTTATTTTTGGTATATTGCAAAGATATCACTTGTATCTTACTACACAAAACATCATATGCACACTAAATCACTGGATGTGTCCACAACAAGCCATAGTAGCAAACTGATAAATATATACTAAAATTGTGAAATGACAAATTTTGTTGGACCCAGGTGTTTTATTGCTAGCTGCGGCATGGGTAATTATTTTTAACCTTTTTTTAGATGCCGACAAAATAATCTTAAAACAAAAGAAAGGTTTTGTGCTTTATGTGCACGAACGAAATGTAGGGTGTTCAATACTTTTGGGCAAGGCTTTATACCAACTGCACTAAGACACTAGTATTGGGAATGGATTAGGGAGAACTTTGTTGTGCGAGGTGTGTTTCTATGACGTTATATATATTAAATATTAATATGATCTAAAACATGCTTTTACCTTAAATACTTGTATTTGTATAAAAAAGAACATATTACATAAGTATTATTTTAGGATTTATGCTTAGTAAAAAAAATACTTTGTAATTATGTATCGTAGCAATAGACTAACAAAACGACTAAAGTTGGACCACATTATCACGACATTAAAATTATTGTTCTTGTTTTACACAATAAACAAAAACAAAACAAAGCGAAACATTTTACAGTAACAACAAAAACAGCAATAAAACTTAAAAAGCTACCACATTTCAATTAAGAACATAACTCTCTAACCCCAGAGAGGGAGAAAAAAATGGAACTGAGCATCCGGACGATATAAAAACACATGCAATGGAATTAAAACTCCGGATGAATTCGACCAATAACATGCGAATAGGAAACAGACGTTGTAATAAAAGAGTCGGGTGCATGTGCTGCATGAAGTACGTTCTGTGTTGGCGAACTGACTGCTGCACTTTGCTGTTAGCTTGTTGAGTATTTTGTTTCAATTCCAACTTTGAATCACATATAAAAAGCCCTACGTAACTTTCTATTTATATATAGATATATATTTTTACCCGCGACACGGTTAAGTTGTACCTATTGCACACACATTTTGCTTAATATTTTTTATTAACGTGTAATATCAGTTTAATGTTTGCAATTTACGGTTTAAAAAAAGGATTTGTATAAGATAGTTACTTTTTTTATGTTAAAGGACAAACGAATAGACGAGTCACCTACTGGTAAGTGACAACCGTCCTCCATGGACACCTGCAACTCAAGAGTTGTAAGTGCGCTGGCCGCCTTTGAGGGTGATGAGGGAGGGGGGATTGTGGGGAGGGAAAAGAAGAGAGGGGGCATGAGGAGATGGGAAAGAGGATGGGAAATGGGGGGAGAGGAAAGCAGAGAAGATGAGGCAAGAAAACCGGTTATTTCCAGAGGCCCACTCTGGAAATAACCGGTTTTCTGGCCGTGGTATCACAACGGTCCAGCCGGCCCATTCGTGACTAAGCAAGGCTCTATCACTACTTGCTTGATAACTTTGTAGTTACTGCAATAAACGATATTGTTTATAATTTTAAGTCGTCCTTGAACTAAATTATTAGTCAACCTCAAATAAATCTTTTACTTACACGATTTCATTGCAGTTGAGGGAGTAAATACATATTTACTCCCTCAACTGCAATCAGTGAGTCAATCCCTCAACTCAAATCAAATCAGTGAGTTACGTAAACCATATTTGTTATTGTGATTAACAGATAAGTTACATTTGTCCAAGAGCCCTAAACAGAAGTATTTTAAATGTTTCGTTAACCATCTACGAGGTGGCGTAACGCTTCCCTCCTTGATAAAGGGCCTCCTCGGGGCCGAAACTCGTCACGCATCTCCGAAATACACACGTGAGTAAATCTGAGTATTTGATTACATACATACACTCACGCCTGTGTCGTAGAAGAAGTAAGCAGTGACAAAATTAACCTCCACATAATGCTTATATAAATAGATTGGGAAGTATAGTCAGGGTCGCTACAACTCGAACCAGCTGGTGCCAGGAATTCCAAGTCCTCTAACTAGAATACCACTCACGAAAGAAAAAGTACCTCTACAAATCAAACTTAAATGTTTTCATTTTCTTACATGTAGTTTAAAGTTCTATTTTAATCCTAAAGCTACACAAAGACATTTACTTCATATCACTTGAACCAGTAATACTCAGAGCAATCTCGGGGTTTATTACGATGTCTTCTACCTCTCTCCAAAACGCAGTATTAGACAAAGACAGCAACATTACCAACTCGTTTCATTACAATAGTTAGTTCTACGTGTTTACTTTGTTTTGTCAAACTGCTGGGATAATGAAAAACAAATATGTGACTTTATATGTAAAATACTTAAACTGCTAGATAGAGGTCGCTACATGTTTTAGAACTTTTTCACTTTGCTTTTATATTACTCTTTGAAACTGATTGCAGTTGCTCTTATGGACAAGAAAAGTTAATTCCCATCTGAAACATCTGTCTATCCCTGTTACGTCATTATTTCACACAAATTATAACTCGAAGTTGCACCAAGTGTGTTTTATAGGATAAGAATAATGTATAATTTGTCGTTGAGATTGTTCGAGCAAGGTGCTGCTAGAGAAAATGTTTCTTTTTCTTTAACACAAACATCCTTACACTCACACTTATATCACTGAAGTTAGGCAGGGGGGTCGCAAACAGCAACAAAATTTACGGAAATCAACACTGGCACTGTTCGACTGCATATATACTATCCGTTTATTTTATTATCAGTCAAACAAACTCAAAAATAAACTCAATTAAAATGAGTAAGAAAGAAACTAAAAGAGATGTTTGGATATGCTAAAAGCTTAAAACAGTAAAATTGTAAAACTAAAAAGTATTATGTATCTATATGTATCTATAATGTGATATTGTAGATATAGATAGACAGATAGATATATACTATTTATTGTACACACGTAAGTTATTAAACAAAGAAGATAATAATAAATGAGTAGGAATGGCGGTCTTATCACAATCTGCAATCTCTTCCAAACAACCTGATATAATAAACCTAAGAAGGTAAAAATTATCTTCCCACCTACATACGTTAGATTTAATTATAACTAATAATAATAATAACTTGACACATCTGACACACGGCCGTCTGATACCAAACTAAGCAGAGCTATAGAGATATAACTAAGAGAGTACTATAGTAACCAGCCGATAAACATACTTATATACTTTTAAATACATACGTATTATAGATAAATTACACCTAGACACAGAACAAATGATCATGCTCATCACACAAATATTTGTGTTGTATAAATAATTTAAATATACATATGTATGTGTGTATAATTGAGCACAACGTTTACAGTTTGGCGACTACAGACTGATCACTGTAAAAGATTTTTGTTAAATTGCAGATATTTATAAAAAAAAAAACAATCTAGTGTCTATTCCACATTTCTATCGTTCTATATAAATACTATGTATATATACACTTTGCCTTAATATGAATCACTGCAGTGCCAGTAGTAGTTGACTACGGTAGTTGAATTACATAATACTATAGTATGAGAAATTTTTGATCTAGAATGCTAGACTGATAGAATTGAGGCCAGTTCCGGAAACAGAGCATCCTACATAACGCTTTGAATCATTTCCTTAAATATTTATATAGATTCTTCCTACCACCGAGAAGCCAACCATCATCCGTGAAGCTGTTCCAGATTATGATTAAAATATGTAAATTAAAAGACGTCATTTCAAAACATTATTTTAAACAAAATCTTATTGAGTTGGGCCACCATTATGCAAGCGCCTTAGCCGGCTTTACTGCCTGTTACTTTATCCGGAGTAAAAAAAGTAATTTCGCTATGATGCCTTTATTACGGGTACCTAGAACGTATAGAGTTATGGCCCTTCTCATTTTGCGAGATAGACCTCTGTTCACGAAGGTATACTTTTATATCGGTCTTCTAGTTTTTAGAATAAAAGTTCCAAGTTTATGACCGTTTCGAACAATGTGCTTACTAGTCTGTTTACATGGGTTTATTAGCTGGTGTAAATGTAAACATGTTGTTTGTTTAGTTAGGTATATTCAGTTTTATAGATTGTATTTGTTCAAGTCGTAGCTCCAGCCGGTTGATAGGGTATAAAACTTTGGGTAACGTACACCCAATCTTGGACCTAGTGTTTAAAAAACTTAACAAGCGTGAATTTCTCTAGTATTAGTACACATTTTACTGTTATAGTCTCCATAGTTATAATTGCGACTAAACATTGTTAGAGTACAGTGGTAGAGCCAGGCTTAGGCACGAATGAGCCTCTTGACCGGTGCGATACCACGGCGTCACAGAAAACCGGTTGTGAAGTAAAGCTTGCTTTCCACTTCCCAGAAATTAGTGATGTTTCCGGAGGCCCAACTCCCCCTCTCCTCTTTCACATCCCCCGAACCACCCTTAAAGGCGGACATTAAACTGCACTTCTGGCGTGGCCGTTTAGGTGGTCACCTCGCCACCACGCTGCCGCGCCAAATGTTGTGGGTTCCATCCCCGCACGGGACAACACTTCGTGTAATCCTCAACTTGGGTTGGGTGTTCTTTGTGTCTGTTGTTTGAATGTTTGTAAAGTCACCCGTGACACAGGAATTGGGCCTAGTGCGGGATAGAGCGTAGATAAGTAGCGAGCGGCTTGTCTTTTAAAAAAAAAGTGTCCTTGGATGAGCTTGTCACTTTCCATTAGGTAACCCGTCTGTTCGTCTGTACCCCTAAAGTATAAAAAAAGAAACATAAGGCTCCGTTGTATATTTTATCTGTATCTATTTTATTTGTAAGGACAACAGATTGAAAAGTGATATTAAGTATACAATATAATGTAAAGGTGTTGTGAAATTGCAAATCTATATATCATTTATATGTTAATGAGCTTCGATAATTAGTTTTTATATAAATGATACCATATTTATGTTTAGCCATGTGGTTCTCGGCGGAGTAGAATAGACTCCATTTCTTATATAAACTGTAAACATACCATTGGATAGACTACTGTCTATCCAACAGTATGTTTACAGTTTATACTATACCATCCTATGTGTGTGTGTGTGTGACAGCAGTCTATCCAATAGTATGTTTACAGTTTATACTATACCATCCTATGTGTGTGTGTGTGTGACAGCAGTCTATCCAATAGTATGTTTACAGTTTATACTATACCATCCTATGTGTGTGTGTGAAAATACAATATAAAAATGTATTTAAATAAGACAGTAATAATGGAAAAAAAAAATAAAAAGTATTAACAAAGTATGAAGTAGAAATCTAATCGGCAAAGTGCCTTTCTAAAAAGAATGCTTTGTTGAATGAAAACATCAACTTGAGATCATACAGAAACATTGGTTACACATTGTGACTAGTGAACTGTTCCGGGACACATTGCAGAAACATGGGCAAGACACGCATAAAACGAAGTTTGTGATACGCGTTTATAGTTACTTTACGTCCAAAAACATGCGAAAATAAAAAAACAGGTTCACACACATTTCATAATATATTTCTATCAGTAATTCTTAGAAACCGAAATACATGAATATGCATATTTGTATATGAAATTGCATATTTACCCTATCTTTAGCGGCAATTGCATATTAAATTTAATATCCTAGTGATGAAGCATATTTTGACTATTTTTATTAAATTTTTCGGTAAATGATAAATGATCTTTATTTTGTAAATAGGTTATAACAACACTTTTACACGTCAATATATTTTTTTTCTGTTAGTTTATGCTAGGTGAGGCCGGTGTTTCCTAGCTGACTACCCTGAGAAGAAACACCGAAACAAACTCAGAGGTCAAAGTCTGTTTTAAAGTCCATACAGATGTACTGGTCAAATACATATGAGAACCATGCACGCTAACGTCTGAGATGAGCTTTTGAAGAAAGCACCACGCTCCTTTGAGTGGACCCGTCCAAACAGTGCAAGCATTTGTCAGTTATCGTGTAGCTCAACTTAGAACTTTAAGGAGCTCAACGGACCGACGAACAGTACCAAAGCAAGGACATTTGGGTAGGCCGCAAAAGTACTCAAACAGTCAGACATCTTTAAAAAACAAACTTACAGGAGAAAAGAGAAAAGAAAAAAAAAAGAAATAACCTACATAGTCCTCACATTTACAATAATTAAATGTTTAAATTAAAAAAAAATAAACAAATATATATTATACTTAACAAAGTATTCATGTCAAAAAGTACAAAGATTAAAACAATAAAAAAAAACAATATAATACTTAACAAAGTAAGTATTCATGTCAAAAAGTAAAATATAAAATGTCAATGTGTATAAAAAAAAGCAAAAAGTATAAACGAAAAACAAAGGCTCATGTACATTAATGAAGCAGCTCATTCCCAAGCCTTTTTATCCTCAATGTAATCTTTAATTGTGTAAAAAGCTTTCTGACTTAGTTTTTTTTTTTGATAAATGATTTAAATTTATTATTGCTTAGTTCTTGTATTTGGCTAGGAAGCTTATTATAGAAATGTATACTTTGGCATCTAAACGAACCACCTATTTTCTTGAGCCTGGTTTTAGGAACAACAAATTTGTTTTTGTTCCTAGTATTTATACTATGGATATCACTGTATTTTTAAAGAGATTAATATTTTTATGTGCGTACATGAGATTTACATAAATATACTGAGAGGGCATAGTCATAATATTAATCTCTTTAAATTTATCTCGAGAGAGACAAAAAAGAGCTATACGTGCAATTTATAAATTAAGTCCCAGACACTCCGTCTGGGACTTAATTTATAAATTGCACGTATAGCTCTTTTTTGTAAAACAAAAATAGATTGAATATCGGTGGCATTTCCCCACAATAGAATACCGTACGATATTACACTATGAAAATAGCTAAAGTATACTAAACGGACTGTACGGGTAAGTTGGGAAACCCTACCCATAAGCATAACAATATACTCTATAAGCAAAATGTCATCAAATACACACGCAATTTGCACTTATAAAATATTTATTAAATGAAAACTATACATTAAGAACCTACCTGATTGTTTACGTTCACAAAAATGTTTTTTTATATACATATATAAGCCTACTACCATACCTACCATAGTGATTCCACTTTGCCTGATGGAAAGCAATAGTGGTGGTCACCATCTCATTGCATGTCTAGTCAATGCAAAATGGTGACCCACACTATGGCGACCTAGTGCTTTTCACGCCCCGCTTAAAAGACCCAGGATCAAAGTGGGATTACATAATACAGATAAATAATGATGATGTGTATCAGACACTTTTTGTCACTGCATTTAACAGACGAGCAGCATGTACTGTAAAAGCTTTGTTGTTTATATTTGAAATGCTTAGGTGTGAGGTTAGATTGAATATTCATTTCCATTGTTTAACTGTTTCCAAGGTTTAATAGACTAAGCTCCCGTTTAGTTCAACAAACCGTTTGGTTAACTAAACCAACGGGTTTATTGTTCTAAAGCTAAAAACTTTAAGTACACAGCTTTAAGCGGTTCTAATTTTAATTAGAAATCTTTATACTCGTAATAAATTTGTATAGTTGCAGTTCAATTCGGTTATCGTGAAGTAGCTATAAGTTTTTCATGATCAGGTAACAATAAAAACGTAATCTTTAACGTACGTATAAAAATATATTTAAAATAAAATTGTGTTTTTTTATTTATTTATACCCTTACCAACTAAATACATAAATGGTACTAACATGAGGCAATTTAATTAATTGAACTTGCATGCATCGAAAGTAGAGGCACGGCTACGGTATTTGCTACGCATCCGGCTACGGTATTTGCTACGCATCCGGCTACGGTATTTGCTAGGCAAACGATTTATAGTTTTTAAACTTTCTATAGTTTAAGCATAAAACAGAAGAAGAAGAAAGAAGCATAAAGAAGACATATTAAATAAATACACTTCAGACGGCTAGGTATCTGTTATTACAAACATGAAAGAGAAATTATCATACATAGGCATAATATAAAAAAAATAATTAATGGGTATAAAATTACAAGAATTAAGTGTATCTGACCATATGTTATAAAGCATTCAGTGTATTTTTTACAAAACTCTTAACTCAATTCTTAGGAAGCATTGTACGAATCAATTATTAAACCTTTTCTAAGAGGTTACCATTCGTATGTCTCTCAGGTGATTTTCTTCCGAAAATTAATGAAAGTACATGTAGTGACTATATCAGCACATAGAAGAATTTGTTCTATACACTCATTCATCACATTCCGAGCCTTTTCAGAACTAAGTTGGGGTCATCTTTCAGTCTAGCTATGAAACGGCCAAACTTCGTTATTTCACATGAAACGAAGTTGTTGATTTCTTTTTTTACAAACCGACTCGTAACAAATGCCACAGATGACGTTGGCAACTGTGACGGCTTAGTATGCTCCCCGTGGCACGGAGGGGTCTAAATGTATTAAGATCACCCATACTAGGACAGACCTGCCTTTATTTTTTTTTTTTTTCGTGCCACCCCACGGGTCATCACCTCACCGGAGCTGACAGTGAAGTGGTATGTCGGACTCGAACGGACTAAAACCACACGGTGTTCCGTCACAAGTGGGTCTATTGCAAGGGACCTGCGTATACCCTAGAAGGGATGCTTCCAGGAACCGTGCAGACCTTGACCACCTCTTTTGCAAGAGGCACCACCACCATTGAATACCAGGGGCCTAGCCCCCTCCAGTTTGAGAGGCGAGCGTGGAACGAGTCCTGCTGCGTGTTCTGCGGGACGGGAGAGCACTTGCCCTCTCCCGTATGCTCTCCGTCGCCTCTTTAGCCAACATGACCTCTTCGCAAAATAAGGCGGCGGAATCCCACGCGCTCTCGCTGTGGACCATGGACAGAACCATGGTCTCTAGCGAGAGACTTCCCGAACCAATAGCTGTCGCGAGGTTGACGCGCTGGTGCGTCCACGCTGTGCACTCCACTAAAGTGTGAAGTGCAGTGTCCTCGCGACAGCTTCCGCAGTGATAGCACGCAGACGTTGGCTCCCGGCCTATACGAGACAGATACTTACCGAAGCAGCCGTGCCCGGGGAGTATCTGCGTCAACCGATAGGAGAGGCTACCATGTCGCCTCTCTAGCCAAACCTCCATGACGGGCCTTACCGCCGCAATTGTGACGTGCCCTGCGCTCGGTCGCTCAAGTCGTTCTTTCCACTTGACCAAAAGGACCTGGCGGAGCTGTGACCGTTGTGCATCGACTTCACAAGGCATGGGTCGCAGCCCTCTCTCTAGCGCTTCCTTGCGCCAGTTATATAGCGACGCAAGGACTTTCGCTTCCAGGTCCCATGGTGCAGATCCAGCTAAGAGACTCGCCGCTTCAAAGGACACCGTGCGGTACCCTCTTATTATCCTAACGGCTATCACCCGCTGAGGGCACCGTAATATAGCGGCATTGAGGGCCGTTAGTTTTTCCGCCCATATAGGAGCCCCGTAAAGGGCCATTGACCGCAAGATTCCGATGTAGAGTCTCCTACAAGAGGTGTCGGGCCCTCTTAAGTTAGGTAGCAGCCGCGACAGAGCAGCCGCAGTCCCTATGAGTTTAGGGGCCAGACTCCGAAAGTGATATCCGAAGTCCCATCGACTATCGAGGACAAGCCTTAGATACTTCATCGAGGGCTTGATGCCGATGCGAACACCTCCCACAGTTATGCTGGATCCCGAAGGTGGCCTCTTTCGGGGCCCATGGAAACAGAGGGCCTCCGATTTATGTAAAGCCACCTCAAGACCCAGCCGCTGAATTCTCCCAACGACTTGTGCGACCCCGGCCGTGGCCTTTATGACTGCGTCACGGTGTGTCTTTCCTCGTGCCGTTACGAGGGTGTCATCGGCATAACAGGTCACTGTGACCCCTCCCAAGAGCACACCGCGCAGCACCCAGTCGTAGCCAATGTTCCACAGGAGTGGACCCAGCACCGAACCCTGTGGAACACCGCACGACATTTCTCGCCTTCCATATCCTGCCCGACTCGGGTAGATCACGGCTCTATCTGTCAGATAAGCCCCAACAATGCGGCGGAGGTATTAGGGCACTCTGTGAAAAATGAGTGCCTCTCTGATACACTTCCAAGGCAAGGTGTTGAAAGCGTTGGCGATGTCGAGCGACACCGCCAACAACAACTCACCCTGGGACACTGCTACCTCCGTCAGGCCCCTTACACGCATGACGGCGTCCACAGTGGAACGCCCTCGGCGAAAACCAAACTAGATGTCCGCCAGATCCGGCCCCACTCTTGAAAGATGCTCGACGAGACGGTCTGCAATGACTCGCTCAAAGAGCTTACAGCAACACAATGGGCCGGTAGGCAGACGGTGAGTCTTCCGGACGTCCCACTTTCTGGATGAGAACCAGTTTCCCTGTCTTCCACAGTTTTGGAAACTGTCCTCGCTCGAAACATGCGTTGAGGAGCCCTTTTAGTCGAGGCCCAAGAGCTTTAAGGGCCAGAACCCACACACGACCTGGAATACCGTCGGGGTCTGGGGCGGTGTTTTTGGCTTAGAGCCGTTGCACCGCCACCCTCAGTTCTACCCAAGTAACTTCGGGGGTGTCGTCGTCATCTGCGGCGTAGGACGCATGAGGTGGAGCCATCGGTGGAGATATGTGATCGTCTCGCCTTGGAAACAGGGAGCCAACAACTTCTTCAAGCAGTTCAGGTTGGAGACTTTGAGTCAGCGGCGGAGCCCAAGGACGTAGTTTGCCCCTTACCATAAGGTAGGGGCGTCCCCATGGGTTTCCTTCCAGAGTCTCCAACAACTCGCAGCGGGCCTCTGATTTGGCCCGCTTTATGGCCGCTTGAAGGGTCCTTTTGGCTGCCCTGTAACCTAAAAGAAGATCCGCCTCCTGAGCTGCCGCATCATGTAAGCGGCGACGCCTCCTGCGAAACCTTGAGTACTGGCGGCGTGCGATCACGCAATTTTCTCGCAGACGAGCGATCTCTGATGTCCATCAGTACACGTGGCGTCTGGCAGTTTTGGCCCTAACCCTAGGCATCGCCGCGTCACATATGTGCGACATAGCCTCCCGGAACCAATCTGCCTCGACATCAACATCAACAGGCCTGTCCAGGACAGACCTGCCTAGTATTACTTCACCATATACTAATCTACTCGGTTACCACTTAGCCTCGAGTTTTATTTATCCTATATAATATTTATTATATTTTCTGCTACACTGTTCTTTATAACTTAAGCAAGCGTGACCCCTTTGATTATTCTGTACATAACAAGTAGAGCAACCTTTAATAAATTTAAATTCATAGAGTTATCAAGGCAGTATGCAAATGGGCCATATAAAAATGTTAATTACTCGGCCCTTAAGCGGCTTGCATATGCGGCTAGCGAGTGAAATGAAAAACACCTGCAATTATAAACTTTAGCAAGCGCGTTCTGGGAAAGCCTTTTTATTTTACTATCCTAACCAAAAATCGTGGAGGGAATTGCAAATAGACCAGTTTGTGGTTGACAATTCTAGTATTGTATTTGATCCGTAGTAGGTTTGTATAAATTCTGCAGGCATGTTTTAAAAAAATATTTGTGTATTTTCTGAAACCGTAATCACAGCTGCTTTTAATCCGATAAATCAGGTACATCAGTGAAACGAACTTTTGTACTCGAATGTAGAATGTAACATGTAAATAATCCATAGTACATACATTAATACACTTTTTTTTAAACAATTATTGAATCCCACCGTCGTCCTGGCACTGTATGACTGGCTGATAGATAACAGTCTGATCCCTTAATGGCCTCTTGGACACAAACATTTATACTAAACTAAAATCCTGTTAGTCATAAGTAAAATTGAATGAAAGCTTCATCACAGCGGCAAGTAAATTGTTTTAGGATTATTATATTAAAACAATTCACTTAGTTTGAGAGTAGAGTTAAACGACTCTGGCTATCCGGCACCAGCCAGTTTGTGTTATAAGTACTCGAACCTGACTTTTTTTTTGGGAATTGGGGAATTGGGCCTCCGGAAACCTCACTCAATTCACGGAAATGCAACGCAAGCGTTACTTCACAACCGGTTTTCTGTGAGGCCGTGGTATCGCACCGGTCGAGCCAGTTCCAACCATTTGTGTCTAAGCATGGCTCTACCACTGAAAGAACGACGAGAAAGAAGAGTTGCTTTAGCTATTGATTATACTCCCCAATCAAACTATAAGCAATATCCCTTTTCATCCATTTCTATCCTCTCTTTCCTGTATATATACTCCATATTTTAATATCTAATTCTCAAAAATGGCCTTATGACGGCAATAGGCCTGCTATTGCGTTAGTTAGACTTAATAATAATCGGCAATATTTAGAAGTTTATTACGCCATTATCTACCCCTGCGAGGTTGTAAGCGTGAGTTTGTGTCATTAAATTATTTTTTAAATATTTTTTTTTTAATTTCTGAATCTTGTTTGCCAGTTTATTTAGAGAGCCAGTATTTCAATCAAACATATTGAACTGTAACAATGCAGTAGCCAGTTTTGCAAAAAAAGTCCTAACCATATTCTCGTTCCACCTACGTAATAGGGGAGGCCTCCTATTACATAGGTTGCCGTCATCTTGGTATTATATGACGTCATAAATACTTTATATAGACATTAACACATACAATAATAAATCAATATATTACTGGTTTTCAACTTAAAAAGTAATTTTGATGATAAGCCTGATACTATACACAGAGACAATATAGATGCAGTCACAATATTTTTTCAAGCGAAAGCAAACTTTCAGCATATCTGTTTGTTAAGAGAGGAACAATAACTGATCCTCCATTTATTAATATACTCATATATATATATATATATATATATATATATGTGTATATGTTAATAAACAGGAAATAATTAATACATTTTACTTCATAGATACAGTGCAACTTAATTAAATTACATAATAATGGTAGGTACTAAGGTCGAACTGTAACCTTATCTCGGAGATCTTCGCCACCAATGTGCCGTAGATATCACGCTTACATTTGCGTGTGACTTATACTCGTAATATGTGGTATAAATGTATGTCATTTACGAATACAACATTATACTCGATGTAGAGAATATGATCCCATATCTCTGCTATGTAAATTTGATAATGTCCCCCTCTTAACCCCCAACATGAGGAGAAGTATTAGTAAAAGTTAAATAAAATAGCAATTTCAACGTGTATGTATTTATCTGTATCAAACATGTTTGTATACTTCTGTTAGTTAGAGAAACACTGAGAGGCAGATAGGATATGTTGTTTTAATAAATTTCACATTTTGTTTTGTTGTTGCTTCATGCCAGTAACAGCTAACCTATTGCGACCAGGCTAAGTTAGTCCCCGTTTAGTGTACATGAGGTATAAGAATGTGATTGGACAAAATTGTAGATTTATTGAAAGGCATATAGCAGGTAGTCATAATGAAATAACCTGATCGGAGATTACTCCCTCTGTGTAAGCTGTAAATAACGTCCCCTTTTTTATAATACAGCGGAATTTTAACCATAGTCTTTCATGCAGAATATTGTATATACTTCATAAAAACATATCAATAACAATTCACTTACGAACGTTTCAAAATCGCCATAGTATACAGTTGCTATACACCAATATACCAGTTCTAATCCAAACGGCCTCGGTGGATTTGCATTCAATGAATATTTGCTCAAAACATTTTGGCGTTGCGCACACAGCTATTGTCAACTTTCAACTTCAATCTACAATTTTACCTAACAAAAATAAACCTTACTGTAAAACAAATAAAGTTGATAGATGAGTGTTGAAATAGAGGCGGTTATATAGATTCCCGATATATGACGTTCCGTTCTACAGCTTTTCAATACGCTGATGTAATGTTTATGGAATAAAACCGCAATTTTCGCGCTCATCTTGAATTAAAGATTATATAAATTGGTTTATACAAAAGCATAATCATTTTATGTAGTTTTTGTCATATAACATATAAACATTAACATTAAAATTTGCTTTAAGATTTAACATGGCAGCCACCAAAAATCTGTTTATAAATTAACTTATATAGATTGTAAGTTGGCTGGTATATGCTTACTTACTGCTTTGCTGCTATTAAAAGCAGGGAGCTAACGTCTGCATAACACTTCTGTAAAAGTTGTGCCTTAGGCCTTTCCCGCTTGAGTTCTTCATGGACGCCAGTTCAAATAAGTCTTCCGTTAACTGCTTATGGCGAACTTAGATTAGAGGTGAAGTGTTGGTTTCGTAAGTTTGTATTCTTTTATTTGAAATCTGGTGCTTGACGTGTGGTCCCGTATCGATTAAGTCCAGTTCTGACAATGGGATCCATGAGAAATACTATATAAGTCTTAAATTTTATGATAGATGCATTGAAGTCGGTTGTCAAATTTTTAATAGTGAATTATTACAGTAATTCTATTTAAATAAAAACACAATACTGCCTTTACATCACCCAATTCTAATTTGCAGACGTTAATATTAGGTTGACAACTAATAAACTCGCCACTTTTTTCGACCACTTTCTGAAACGTTATAGAAATATCTCGAATTTCTTGGAGAAGTAAATAAATAAAACAAGAGTTTTATGTCAGATCAGTTGACAACTGGATCTCGATAGTATAACTACAGTAAATTATGGATATTTCTCGTAGAGAACTTTGGCTGCTTTTACTTCACGAATTCCGCTTAGGTTGAAAAGCAACTGAAGCAGTGCGCAATATATGTGCAACGATGGGCGAAGGTGTGCTCTCTTACGATACGACCAAACATTGGTTCAGGAGAATTAAGGTTGGAAATTATGAACTATCTGATGAACCTCATCCAGGACGACCTCCTTCAATAGATGAAGATGAAATAAAAAGACTTATGGAAATGGATCCCAGGTTCACTTCACGTTGTCTGGTAGAGCAACTTCAGTGTTCTCATACTGCAGTAGAAAAACAACTTCACGCTTTAGAAAAGACCTGGAAATATTCAGTTTGGTTGCCACATGAGTTGACGCCGTTTCAACTTCAGAAGAGAGCTAACGTGTGCATGGAACTACTTAGTTATCATCGTACCAATGAGTGGCTGAGGGATGTAATTACGGGGGATGAAAAGTGGGTTATGTACATAAATTTTTCTCGTAAGCGCCAGTGGCTTGGACCTGGAGAAGCAGGAGTACCCGCGCCAAAATCTGTCACGAGTAAAAAAGTTCTTTTAAGTGTGTAGTAGGGAATAAACGGAATATTTACTATTCACCTTAAAGTAAGGAAACTCGTCTAATTGTATAACATTTGATACAGATAACAAACCTTTGTTTAACTTGGGCGCACGAATTAAAGTGAAATGTTAGCTAATTAATAAACCCAAAAATGTCTAATTAATAAACCCAAAAATAATAATAATATACTTCAATACATATTCGTTACTTCAACTAAATCCTTCATTGTTTCACGCACGCCTTTTTATTATTCAGATTCATAAAATTTACGTTTTTATTACAGAAGAATAAAGAACAATATATACCATCAATCCATTTTCGAACACAGCCAATATACCATTCTCATAAATACTTATTACAAGTCCACTTTTTGTGCGAGCTCCGGGAACACGCGGATGACGTAAAAACTGACATGGCTGCCAATCACGCATCCCACATAAAAAAGGCCGTGAAAACGCCGATATTAAGACCTATAGACGTTTCCGTCAACTTCTTTGGTGAGGCTTCAAGAGAGATTTATTGTAGAAAAAACGTTACGTTGGAATAAACGTCTTTAGTGCAAACCTATAAAATTATATGTCCGTGAGATTATATCTCTATTTTTTTTTATATCCTACGTGTTTACAACTTGACAACATACTTTTAATTTTTTGTATGAAGCCTGGCCTTATTTCTGTTTTCATAAAAGAAGGATATGTAGCCACATATCTCCTATATTAAAAACTATTAAAAAATAAGACAGACTTTTGTTAGACGTTGCCTGTATTTTTGTAGTATGTTTGTATTGACATCGTAACAAAAAGGTAATATTATGTGCCCTGTAACCTAGTTTATCTTGACAGATAACAGATGACAAATAGATACCTTAGAGATTGACAGGGCTGTGATGTTTACATTTAGTTTAGAATCATACCAATATCTTGTTATAAAGTTGGACAAAATACGCAGCGATGTAAAGTCTCAGCTATATCTGAATGGTACGTCTAAGTTTGAGCCTAACAACATTCACATAATAAGCAACACTCACCTTTGAGCTGCATCAAGGGGTTCATAGTGTAGAACAAGTGGTCCCGAAGAAGAGGCATCGGTTCTTTTAATAGGAAGTTCGATTATAGTACGGTTGTCAAATTTATTTTTATACATACGTACGGTTGTTATAAGTGAATAAAGTTAAAGTTATAAGTGAAGTCAAAGTAGTTTAGTGAGTTCCCTATTTTTACCTATGTATGTACATACATATGCTTAGTTGTCACGTCCTGGAGCCTAGGCGGCTTAAAAGATTTCGAGATGAGAGGTGTCGTTTTTAATTACTTTAATTGTGGGATGAATATAGGATATAAAGCAAAAGCAAGAAAAGAGTCGACTTTTATTAAATTTTAAATTTTACATATTCATTCATATTGAGCTTTATTGTCTATTGATAATAGACTAAACCAATAATTTAAATATTTATATTGTCTTAAGGCTGTAATATATTTTGAAGTGGTGCATTTAAAATAGTTTGTTCATTGGTATATATTTGTATGTAGTATTTGAATGAAGTATGTAGTATTTTATTGAATATTATACTTACCACTTTATAATAAAATCTTTCGTGAGTTACATTAATATTCATTTAAATATACGGTTTTACTAACGTTTGTATTTCGGGACCGTCGAGATCGAAACTAGACGGGCATCCCCGAATTAAATATTTAATTAACTACTTAAAAACTTTGCAGTACCATGCTAAGACTGATGACTCACGTCAAAATATAAGGTAGTAATAAAAACATATTCCATACTATGTTGTCATCGAAAACCGTGCGCCGACCCTTAATTCAGCCCATTCATCATGTGACAGTAACCGAACTAATTTAGTCGGTGCTATAAATCTTCAACAACCGCAACGCAGTACAACTGACTATCGTAATCACAATGAGAATATTCGCTTTACTATCATGTTTCAATGAATATAGGTGTACAGCCTAGATTAATTAGTTAACCCTATAAGTAGTTAAGATATTATATATATGTATGTATATATAATCCCTATATCCCTGCGGACGTATGCAGAGTTCTATTGAACAAAAAGAAAACACCCACTTTGCTAATTAGAATTTGGTCCCATTAATGTAATCGGAGCCTTGCCTACTGCCGTCAATTGGCCACTGTATACAATGTATTATAAGTTATTATATAAACTACAGTATATTATCTTCCGCTTATATAGAAACCCCACGGGTCCTCATATTGCCGGACCTAAACGGTAAGGTGATATGTGGGACTCGAACCGACTAAAACCACACGGTATTCCGCCATCGGAATTTATGGCCGGGGCCTTAGGTATACCCTAGAAAGGAAAACCCTGTGACTCCTGCAGCCTTACTATGATGTACTATGATGTTTATCTTAGGCTGGTGCAATCGTAAGGGTTACAAACTGAGTCCGAGTGACAGATTCTTAAGTCTCGATTACAATTTAAAACTTTAGATTATTTATTTAGCATTATAGAACTATTTTTCAAAACAGATTACTAATTTAAAACACTATAAAGTACGACAACCCTATTGAGAGTAGTTTTACGGTAACAAAGAGGCGCTGTATAAAATTATTTCAAAAATTTATAGCTACTCGGGATTACATATGTACATACATACATTCAAATATTATCAAGTGTGTAAAAGTAATAGTCGAATAAAGAAACAGACATATGTACAGACATCCATACATGAACCCAGAAAACATTACACTCCTTGAAGAGGTAGGTAGGAGGAGGTAGGGCCGGAATGGCCTGTAAGTATAAGTAATCCAGACAGACAACTGAGTCACCAGTCGTGAGTTCAATTCTCATACAGGATATAAGTTTGTATATGCAGACATACGTATATAACCTCACGCCGTCACCGAAGGGGTAGGCAGTGGCTAAAAGCTAGTCTTAACAGCCCACTTTTCCTAACTATAATGTATTCACACTTAAGTAATAGGAAGTTCACATTCGGTTCCTAATGTTTAGTTTGTCTTTTTTATTTTTTTATGAAACAAAGAAAGTGTCAGACGGTCAATCTAAATTTAAAAACGGTATTAAATTTATGATGTACTTTTAAATAAAGGTTATTTTATAATATCTACACAGTAATATCTAATATAATATTAGATATATATCTACACAGTAATATCTAATATATAACAATACTAGTTTTTATCCCATGTTTCCAACTAGTGGACACAAAGCGCATACATTGTTATGACGTCACAATGGCTTAGTTAGAGCAAAGTCGTTTGCGAATGTCAGCCGGACCAATTTTTGTTCTGTGACATTAGTGTCGTGGTCCTTTCCCTTTTATTGTACGGTATGATTGAATGTATTGGTTCAAAGAATAATGACGCTATAACTGTCGAGACATTTTGTAGACCACTTTATAAAATATATGACTGGCCGATTGGTTATCCTATTTGCTAAACCGAAGGTTTGATTCCCACCTACGACAAATAATTGTGTTATGAGCATGGGTATTTGTTGTGTCTGGGTGCAATTAATCTATAATACGCATGTATTTTTTTTTATGCGATAGTTGGCAAACGAGCCGACGGGTCACCTGATGGTAAATGACCACCGACGCCCATGGACACCTGCAACTCAAGAGTCACAAGTGCGTTGCCGGCCTTTTAGGTAGGAGTACGCTCTTTTCTTGAAGGTTTGGAGGTCGTATCGGTTCGGAAATACGGCAGGAGACAAATTGTTCCATTATCTGGTTGTGCGAGGCAAAAAGCTTCTGAAGAAGCACACAGTGGTGGAGTGCCAATCGTCCAGGTGATGGGGATGGATATATTGTCGCGTAGGACGATGGCGGAAACCAGCAGCCGGTATAAGTCCGAACAATTCCTCTGAACACTCCCCATGATACAAGCGATAGAGGATGCAGAGTGAAGCTACATCTCTACGCAACGCCAAGGTGTCAAGTCGATCAGAAATATCTTGGCAGTCGATGATGCGAGTCGCTCTCCGTTGAATGCGGTCAAGAGGGAGAAGTTGGTACTGGGGTGCACCTGCATAGAGATGAGAACAGTATTCCATGTGCGGCCGAACCTACGCCTTATAAAGTTGCAGGCGGTGGGCCGGAGTAAAATACTGTCTCGATCTGTTTAGCACACCAAGCTTCTTCGAGGCTTATATGGCCTTACTCTCTAAGTGACCGCGAAACTGGACTTCGCTTGATATATCGACGCCAAGGATTCCGATACTGGCTGATGCAGTTAGGGAAGTGCTCTCAAATTGGGGTGATACGACCAATGGCATCTTTTTAGCGGTGAACGTGCAAACCTGTGTCTTCGTGGGGTTAAACTGGACTAGGTTAAGTCGACCCCAATCTGAAACTTTTGATAAAGAAGTTTCGGTTTCAGACACAAGTTTGGATCGGCTTTCGATGACGTTTACCCGAGAAATGTTAGCGCGGCCGGTGTAAAGGGCATCACTCGTGCTATCGTCTGCATAGCAATGGATGCTGCTAATCTGTAGCATGTCGTTGATATACAGAAGAAACAGCGTGGGTGATAGCACAGCCTTGTGGGACACCAGAATAAACAGACTTAGAGTCGGAGCATGCACCGTCAACAACGACCTTGATGCTTCTGTCTGTAAGAAAATTGGTGAGCCAATTGCACAGTTTTTCGGGAAGCCCATAGGAAGGAAGCTTCCCAAGGAGCACTTTGTGCCAGACCCGATCGAAGGCCTTCGCCACGTCCAAACTAACGGCCAACGCTTTCCCCTTGGTCTCGATCGCCTGTGCCCACCGGTGAGTCAAGTAAACAAGAAGATCACCAGCTGAACCACCCCGACGGAAGCCGTATTGTCGATCATTGAGGAGCTGGTGGTCTTCTAAGTACCGGAGGAGCTGGCAGTTAATAATGGATTTTATTGTCTTGGAGAACAAGGAGGTGATGGCTATGGGTCTGTAGTTGGACGGATCCGAGTGATCTCCTTTTTTAGGTATTGGGTGCACTAGAGCTGTCTTCTATGAGTTCGGGACTACGCCAAGAGAATAGGAAAGCCGATAAAGGCGCGTTAAAACCGGTGCCAACTCTGGAGCACACGTCTTCAGCACGATAGGAGAGATTCTATCGGGCCCACTCGACTTATTATGTTTTTAGAAATATTAACATTGCATTTCAAGAAATAGTCACATACAATATCGACAAGCACCGATTAGCTTTGGATCAGACAGACGTGTGTGTCTGAAAATATTTATCATCATTGTGTTGAAAATTTGAGCGACCAGTAAATAATTTAAATATTATTGTATTTTATATATATATTAAGAATACTAGCAACGTGGGTCACACATTACTAGTATTCTTCTTAAGCCCCCAGCTAAGCTAAATGCTTGTGTTAGGGATGGGTTTACTGCGATGCGGCCATGCCCCGGATTCGAGGAAGTCGGCCTCCAAGGAATGAGGTCTACTGGTGGTCCCAGGAGTTGGTGGATCTCCGTTTGGCCTGCATTCGTGCCCGGAGGTCCTACACCCGCAGCCGTCGGCGTCACCGCGATGAAGGGGAAGAGGACCGGCTTTATGAGGAGTACCGAGAGGCACGGAAAACTCTGAAGCTGGCCATTTGCCGCGCCAAAGTGGAGAAGAGAAAAAAGATGCTGGAGGGTCTCGATCGTGACCCCTTACTGAGACTCTCCAGCCCAGCTTCCTGCGGGAAGTGGTTGAGGGCCTTTTCCCGCAACGGGTGGAGCACTTATCCCCGTCGATGGCCCCCTTGGCCGGAGACGACGGGGAGTTCGGGGAGGAGGATGTTCCACCCGTCACTGAGGCAGAGATAGGGGCGGCTGTCCTTCAAGTCCGTTCTAAGAACACCGCCCCTGGACTGGACGGGATCCCTGCCCGAATATTGGCCCTAGCCCTTAACCACATGTCGGACCGCCTCAGGGAGGTGTACAACGCATGCTTGGCGTCTGGACGCTTCCCTGACTGCTGGAAGAGCGGGAAGCTGGTTCTTTTAAGAAAGCCGGGACGGCCTACGGATTCGGTCGCGGCCTACGGAACGGCTGGCCGGAACTCCCCCGTGGGACTTGGAGGCGAAAGTGCTCACCGAAGTATTTCGGCGAACGACTGATTTCAGGGCAGGTAGCTGCAATCGGCCCCTGCCCGAAGACGTATGCGAGTGGCGTGACGCCACTCACCGAGCCACTCTGGCTCCTTGGTCGTCCCGGCTGGAGGCTCCACGTGCTGGCTTAGCCACCGTGGAGGCGCTCCAGCCGGTCATCGTCGAGTGGGCAGGGCGGCAGCACGGGACCCTTTCCTTTCGACTGACGCAGGTTCTTTACGGGCACGGCTGCTTCGGAAAGTACCTGCATTCAGTCGCTAGGAGGGAATTGAGTCCCGTCTGCCACCACTGCGACTGCAGTGAGGACTCGGCCCAACATACGCTTGCGGATTGCCCGGCTTGGGCGGCGCAGCGTCGGGTCATCACTGCAGTCATCGGAGAGGATCTCTCGCTACCGGCCGTCATACGCTCCATGGCCGGTAGCGACAGGAATTTTACCGCGGTCGCAACCTTCTGCGAGGAGGTCATCTCGCAGAATGAGGTGGCGGAACGAGCCCGGGAGGACGATCTCCACTCACACACTGAGTGTGGCTGTGGGTGGTCGGGACGGGTTTTCCCCTCCACCCGCTATAAAGGCCAGCCGCGAGGAGGCGACGTCCTGGTGTGCCTAGACGTTGCCTAATTGAGAGTTACCAGAAGGTTGTGCCCGCGCTTTTGCGGGCAGAAGCGCTAGGAGGGGTCCGGATGTCTTACTAAAGCTGTTCCCGGATTCCTCCTATTTTAAGCGCAGCATGGCACACCGTGTGGTTTTAGTCGGTCCGATTCCGACACACCGTTCCACTGAAAACCCCGGTGATTAATATTCTACTTTAGGGATAAAATATTTTCTTGAATTTCAAACTGTCCCACATCAAGAACAAATATTTAATTACTTTTTTTATTGAAATAGGTTCATGCTTCGCTTCACTTTACGCTCCACTTAAGAGGTGAAATATTTCCTATAAATGGCACGAATCAGGAAACATACTCTTAAAAATAAAAATAAAAATTTTGGAATTGTATAAACAATAACAGAGCCACGCGGTAACAATTTAAAAAATACAACCAAATTCCTACTTCTTTTTTTCGAAGCCGATTGAAATTATAAATATTTTTTACATTTTTACATTTTCTTACAACAAACGCTTATGAAACAAAAAAAAATATAGGTAGAAAACTATATTTTTTTTAATATCGGTTTTACAGTATTAAGCTATATATGTTGTAATATATTTATCAAAAAAAGCGTATCAGTTTACGGTGTCCATTAAACCCATTAAGATAAACCAGTTATAATTGAATGTGTGAAGTTTACGAGGCATTCGCTCCGTTCATTTATCTGTTAGTCTATTTATCTGGGGCGTGTAAAAATCAGAAATGGCCTCAAATTGTGGAACATATAACCTCCCCAAGGGAATGTTGAATGCGAATGCTACAACGCGCTGTACACAAAATATTCTGCCCTGTAGACCACAATGTGTAATTTGTTGACATTGATTTTGTGGTTTCGGAATTTAATTAAATCATGCCGAATTTAATTGTGAAATGGATCTTTTGAATAGTTTTGAATCGTGATTAAAAGAGTTCAAATTTCAGTAATGGTATTTACTGGCTCAGCATTTTAAATTGTGGCTGTTCCGCTGGGATTTTTCACTTAACTTAACGGAGTCTTCGCCGTTCTTAATATTTTGCTTTAAATACTAACAAAAAAATGATGTTGTTATAGTCAATTTTCGATTAATGGGCGTATATAAGTTCCATGGTTCAATCGTGTTCTGACTGCGTTCATCTTGTTTGCGCTTAAGTTGTAATATAATAAGGATAGCGCTAGCATTAGCAAGTGTTCTGGCTTAAATCAAAATAAAACAAGCTGGGGAAGAGCAGATGGACAGATTTCACAAACGCTTTGAGTTCAATATTAAAAAAAAATAAAGGAATTAATAAGACATATTTAAATATACCAGTGAACTTCAAGATATGTCTTTAGATATATGGGCTCATAGAAAGAACTCAAATCAATGTTTTTAGACTCTAATAGTTGACTAACTCTGCTATGTTGCACTTTTTTAGATTGTATTTCTTTTTTCTGTAACTGTCAAGCCACACGACACCGTTTCAACTATGATTAGCAGTCTTACGTCATGATATATTAAATATACCTGTTTAAGTCAGGTGGTGGAGTCAGACTTCCCGGCACCAGCCAGTTCGAGTAACAGGTATGCGTTCCTGACTTGCCTGAGCTATTGCTCACCAAACCATCTATATAAGCAATATCCTTTCCTTCCCTTTCTATCCTACCATTCCTGTCAATAAACTTCAAATTTCCCAATACAATACCCAAAAGTGTGTGTGTGTCAATGTCGTAATAGGTTGCGTAATTGGAGTAAATTATAATCTGCAAAATGTGGGTGTTAATAAGGCCGTGTCTACAGTTTTAGAGATAACGGCATTCATTCTGTTCATATGTAGATCTGGGAGAGTGGACGGTGGACGTTCTTTTTTTTATTCAAAAAAGGCAACTCCCGCACTAGGATTAATTCCTGTGTCGCGGGGGACTTTCGAAACATTGAAACAACAACAAAGAACACCCAGACTCAGAACAACAATTTAAGGATTACACAAAGTGTTGTCCCGTGCGGGGATCGAACCCACAACACTCGCCGTCGCAGCGTATTGCCGAGGTGACCACTTAAACCGCTACGCCATTCGTGTAGTCATGTCTGCTCTGTAGCAAATATTTGGAATTCCACAACAGATACCTAGAATTTGTATCTAATTTTGCTTGTAGAAGTTGTGTCTGTATGTGTTTGTATGTAACATGAAAAAATATTAATACGATTTGATCTAAGACATACACAATATACCTATGTTTAACAAATATAAATTCTGGTTCTAATTCTGAAAAAAAAAAAAACTGTGACGAGTACAATATAAATAATTACACTTGTAGTCAGATATGTATATTATTTTCGTCAACTTTTTAATGTGTGATCAGTAGAAATCCAACAACATTCACCTTATCACCTCAGCTGTTAAGGTAGAGGCTAGGCTAGGCTCCCGGCGCCAGTTCGAGTCACTTCACGTCCGTTTCGTTCCTTTATAACCTCCGGTTCCATTTCAATATACTTCCAATTTTCCCTTTTAATTTCCTAACAGTCCGGTTGACGGCGGTAGGCTTAACTCACTAAGTTACTGTCGGTATGTATGTGTTAGAAGTTCTAGAACCGTCGAGAAATGTGTTCTGTTACAATGTACTTTAGACTTAGGTTGCATAATTTATCATTATATTTTTTCTAATCCGGTTCAACTCAGTGTCGCTCACTTCATTTAATTTTTGTTTCTAATAAAGAGTACAGGAGTCATAGATTACATATTTGTATTCTTGTCAAACTCGTTTGACACACTACATCATTTCGATTCGAATCAGGTACAATTTTTCCCCCGCTATTTTATAGATGGTATCTATGGACGATAGTAAATGGTCTCTTTTTAATGTGTATATTATTTTCTCTCTAATCCTAATACAAAATTATGTATTTCTTTTAACATCTAAAACATGATGCGCGTCTCGTTTTCACGCGTCCCGTCACTTTGTTGTTTCACATGCATGCCTCGACCCTAATTAACTCCGAACATTTTTCAAAATGTTTGTGCCAAGGCTTTGTAACTGGAATCATTGTTGAGATTTTTCTCATTTCATGGTTACTGTATTCGTTTTGATATAAGAAGAGTATCGTTATATATTGAAAAAAGATTAATAATTTACAATTAAGTGACTTCAAAATGTGATAAATGAAAAGATGAAGAACATAAAACACTAAACTAATTGTAAACTGAAAATACTCAACAGATTATCGTGATAGGTCGCAAGTAATAATGTAATAATAACATTTTTTTATTGACAAGAACTCATTCATACGCAGTAGGCTATCAAGCAATGGTAAACGGCGGTAGCGTGATGGCTGAGGCGTCGGACTTGCGATCAAGTTGCGGGTCCAAACCCCGCCCAGTACACTACCGTCGTAAACCCACCCCTAACACAAGTATTTAGCTTAACTGGGCGGGGGGGTTTTCATAAATACTAGTAGTGTGTGACCCACGTTGGTAGTATTCTTTATAAAAAAAAGTCAAATAATACTAAGAGGTACAACTAAAAGAATACAACTTCTAGAGTATTCAGCCTGTTTGTCTAGTGGTTAGTGATCCTGCCTGCTAAGTTGCTGGTCGTAGGTCCGATTCCATTACAAGGCAAAATAGCTAAATCGTATGTATATACATATTTAGATTACCTTGACTTTTCAAATGGTGCACAATATTTAAAATAATAGGCTTTAAAGGTAAATATCTGGACACGTTTAAACACAGTTATTTTAATCACTACGTATTATCTACATAATAAAAGATAAGATAATTATTCCAAGCGCTCTATTTTCTAGCTCTGACTTCAGTCAGTAAACATATTTTCTAGTGCGTGCTAGTAGAATCTAAGTCATAATCAATCCACAAACAACAGGGCCCTTATCAGTTCTATCGATAATTAAATGTTATGGCGTCGACCATAAATCCCGCCGTTATATGGCATGAGACGTTATGAGGAGTGCGAATGGCACAAGAGGGAAGTTGCAATGGGTAGTTGGTAAAATATAGCTGTTAAGATATATATTGAGCATACAGTACAAATACATTTGTCAATTTGAGAATGTCCAAAAGACGACCTCATTGCTTAATGCCATGTCTTCAAGGAACCTTAGGATGGATCAAAATGATTTGGAGAGACAGTGGTAGTTGGAAGTGTATATCAAACATAAGGAAACCCTTAAATAACTATTACTTGTTAACTATAATAATGAATATTTATTCTACACATTTAATCTACTTATATTATACCAATACTAAACGCACATACAACTAGTATGTATTACTATTCAAGCATATATTTATATTATTTTTTTTTTTTTTTTTTTTTTATGCGATAGGGGGCAAACGAGCAGACGGGTCACCTGATGGTAAGTGACTACCGCCGCCCATGGACACCCGCAACTCAAGAGTCACAAGTGCGTTGCCGGCCTTTTAGGTAGAGGTACGCTCTCTTCTTGAAGGTTTGAAGGTCGTATCGGTTCGGAAATACGGCAGGCGACAATTTGTTCCATAAGCTGGTTGTGCGAGGCAAAAAGCTTCTCGAGAAGCGCACAGTGGTGGAGTGCCAATCGTCCAGGTGATGGGGATGGATATTTTGTCGCGTAGGACGATGGCGGAAACCAGCAGCCGGTATAAGTCCGAACAATTCCTCTGAACACTCCCCATGATACAAGCGATAGAGGATGCAGAGTGAAGCTACATCTCTACGCAACGCCAAGGTGTCGAGTCGATCAGAAATATCTTGGCAGTCGATGATGCGAGTCGCTCTCCGTTGAATGCGGTCAAGAGGCAGAAGTTGGTACTGGGGTGCACCTGCATAGAGATGAGAACAGTATTCCATGTGCGGCCGAACCTGCGCCTTATAAAGTTGCAGGCGGTGGGCCGGAGTAAAATACTGTCTCGATCTGTTTAGCACACCAAGCTTCTTCGAGGCTAATATGGCCTTACTCTCTAAGTGACCGCGAAACTGGACTTCGCTTGATATATCGACGCCAAGGATTCCGATACTGGCTGATGCAGTTAGGGAAGTGCTCTCAAATTGAGGTGATACGACCAATGGCATCTTTTTAGCGGTGAACGCGCAAACCTGTGTCTTTGTGGGGTTAAATTGGACTAAGTTAAGTCGACCCCAATCTGAAACTTTGGATAAAGAAGTTTCGATTTCAGACACAAGTTTGGATCGGCTTTCGATGACGTTTACCCGAGAAATGTTAGCGCGGCCGGTGTAAAGGGCATCACTCGTGCTATCGTCTGCATAGCAATGGATGCTGCTAATCTGCAGCATGTCGTTGATATGCAGAAGAAACAGCGTGGGTGATAGCACACAGCCTTGTGGGACACCAGAATTAACAGACTTCGAGTCGGAGCATGCACCGTCAACAACGACCTTGATGCTTCTGTCTGTAAGAAAACTGGTGAGCCAATTGCACAGTTTCTCGGGAAGCCCATAGGAAGGAAGCTTCGCAAGGAGCGCTTTGTGCCAGACCCGATCGAAGGCCTTCGCCACGTCCAAACTAACGGCCAACGCTTCCCCCTTGGTCTCGATCGCCTGTGCCCACCGGTGAGTCAAGTATACGAGAAGATCACCAGCTGAACGACCCTGACGGAAGCCGTATTGTCGATCATTGAGGAGCTGGTGGTCTTCTAAGTACCGGAGGAGCTGGCAGTTAACAATGGATTCCATTATTTTGGAGAACAAGGAGGTGATGGCTATGGGTCTGTAGTTGGACGGATCCGAGCGATCTCCTTTTTTAGGGATTGGGTGCACTAGAGCTGTCTTCCATGAGTTCGGGACTACGCCAAGAGAGTAGGAAAGCCGATAAAGGCGCGTTAAAACCGGTGCTAACTCTGGAGCACACGTCTTCAGCACGATAGGAGAGATTCTATCGGGCCCACTCGACTTATGAACGTCGAGGGAAAGAAGCGCTTTACGCACTGCCCTTTGTGTAAACCGGACTTCCGGCATGCGGGTCTCGCACTGCGGTATGGTCGGCGGTGCGTTTCCCCCGTCATCCAGGGTCGAGTTGGACGCAAAGAGTTTGCCCAGAAGATCGGCTTTTTCTTTAGCGTCGTGGGCCAACGAATTATCTCCTATGCGCAGAGGTGGAAGGGATGGCTTACAAAAGTTCCCCTGGACAGCTTTGGCAAGAGACCAGAATGCACGAGTTCCGGAGGGGAGACTAACTAGTCTCTCGCCAATTCTGCCGATGTGAGCCGACTTCGCCCCAGCAATTACTCTTTTGAGGGACCTGGAGGCAAAGTTAAATTGCTTCTTTAATGTGCTGGTCTTTACATCCCGTGCTGTCGCTGCATTAGCCCATGCTTGGTAACATTCCTGCTTTCGGCGGGACGCCGCTTTGCAGGTTCGACCAAACCAGGGCTGGGACTTGCCACCTGTGGGAATCAGGGAGAATGGAATGAAAAGTTCCATACCCTGAAGCACAACATCTGCGACAGAGTCAGCAACGACACTGAGATCATCCGGCGAGAAGCAAACCTGCCTCCATGGGTAGGATGCAAAGAATGTTCGCATTCCATCCCAGTCTGCTGACCTATAGTGCCATACGCGGCGACTGCCTGTAACTCGCGGCCGCAGCGAGTGAACGAGTGGCACTATACTCCTAATCAGGCAATGGTCCGAAGAGCCAAGAGGGGCCTCAACGGATACTTTGTAGCCGTCAGGATGTGAGGTCAGCAGAAGATCCAACAGTGAAGGCACGTGGCTTTCTGCATCTGGGATTCGCGTAGGCGTTGCTACCAGCTGCGTCAAGCCATATGCCAAGGTGAAATCGTGAACAGATCTTCCCGCATGATCGGTTTTGCGCGAACCAAGCCATTCGGCGTGATGGGCGTTAAAGTCGCCAAGAATCACGATCTCTGCGGATGGGACCTGCTGGAGCACTGAGTCTGTAGCCATTTGGACGTGTTCGATGAGTCGGTCCGTTTCGGCATCACCGCTATGGGACCTGTAGAGGCATAGGTAGATGCGGGGATGGTCGTCGCAGTCTACACGTAGCCATAAGATGGAGAGGTCCCTACCTTCAAGATTGCCGAGGCGGCGAGAAGTGATATCATCTCTAACGTACACGCATACACCAGCCTTAGGAACAAAGGAGTGTTCCAGTCCGTACCCAGGGTAGCAGAGGTAGGATGTGTCCGCTGGAGATGATATCTGCGTCTCGGTTAAAAAGAGCAAGGCCGGCTTTGCTGTCTCAAGGTGGTGGTGGACAGTGTCGAGGTTCGAATGTAAGCCCCTAATGTTGCAAAAATCCACGGTAAACGTGACAGGGGGTGCCATGGTATGCCTTCTCTTGCCCCGAGCAGATTTTGAGAGCGCAGTTGAGCCCCCCCCAGAGTACGAGGGGCAGCCTGGGCGTCCACGCTCAGGCATAATCCGTACTGAGGGTGGACGTCCAGGGGGGGATTCTCCAACGCTAGCGCTGGTACCCCCCTGGGGTATCCTTTTCGTTAACAGCGCTATCATTAGGGGGGTGGGGGATTTTGGGCCTCCGGAGACCTCACTCATTTCGGGGAAATGCAACGCAAGCGTTACTTCACAACCGGTTTTCTGTGAGGCCGTGGTATCGCACCGGTCGAGCCGGCCCATTCGTGCTTAAGCAAGCATGGCTCTACCACTATAAATGTATCATACATACAATACAAGCTACATTTAACATATATTAGTTGCACTTTCCTAATATTAAGTGGTAGCGCATTTTACAAACACATAGCTTAGACAGTAACAGAAAGGTCAATAAACTTTGTGGAATACTGCGGCATCTTCAGTGTCAGGTCTTCAGAGAGAAATAAAGATAATACCTATACTACAAATGCCATGTGCCGTGAGATTAGATATTTAATTTTGACAAAGGGAAAAGATGATGATAAATAGATTTTTCTACCTTCGTTATTGAAAAATTTCGGTTGATCTTATATCGATTGAGATGTCATCGAGTTTCCATATTGATTATGTCTGTAGACTGCATTTATAGCCATAGCCACTGCCACGGTAACGAGTAGAATTTTTAAAGAGGTTTTTAACAGAACATCCGTTGTCTGGTAGGCAACGTATGCAAGTCAATTTCTGAATTAATAAAAACAATGAAAGAGGCGTATTAATGCATTACATGCCGTTAACAACCACGTTAGTAATTTCAATTATACACAAGGAATTAAAGCAACCAAAATATTAAAATGTCATTCTAAAAACAGAACGCGTAAAAAATAACAAATAATTAAAGCAGGAAGCGTGGTAAAAGCTATAAAATTCCAAAGCAATAGTGCTTCGGACGCGGGAAGCGGTACGCGTAACCAACGAATGAACGCATCTCCTCAAATGGAAATAACATTGCGAAAAAACTCAGCAAAGTTCAAAGGTTGAAACAGTACAGGGTTCCGTTATAGAACTAGTACGATGAATAGTCAATTAAAATAAATGAATTTAATTTCATCACCTTCACCAGCGACAATGATGAGCCAAACCATACGTCAACCGATCGAAATGACTGTCAAGAAACAGGTAAAGATTTGTCCCTTGATGAGAATATGACGTAATATGAAAAAAATCATTGAAAACATAACAAAAATAATTTTTTTTTATGTGTTAGCCTACCATAATGACTCCACTTTGCCTGATGGTAAGCAACAAATGGAGTCCAAGAGTGGTGGTCACCATCCTCATTGCATGTCTAGTCAATGTAGTATGGTCACCCACACTATGGCGGCCTGATGAGATGCTTTTTCACTCCCCGCTTAAAAGACCCAGGATCAAAGTGGGAAGGAAAAACGTGCGCTGGTAGAGAAATACTTTCGAGACGAATGACTTAATTCAAAAATAAGGGACTTAGCTTACTTTATACATACGGATCCCTAACTCCTCCCGGGCAGAATTTCACGCGCTCAGTTATGGGCTCCCCTGCTAATCTCTTAACTTTTAACTGGAAAACAATAAAACGTCGCAGCCAGTAGGCAGTGCGGCAAAATCCTATATTTTTGGTGAAAATCCAACGCCTTTATTTAGAAAGCCGTAAAATACATTTTAGGTGAAGAATTTCGGGTAGTTGCGCAGAAAGGACTTTTATTATATTTACATACTTACGTATATTCTAGAAAAAAGGTTGAAATAAACCTATAAAAATTAATTAACCCATATTAAAGACAGCTTTTTTATATAGTAGATCAAGCAAAGGTATAGAAGCTTCTAGACATCAAGTTTAATTCGAAAATCAAATCAAAAATTGTTCCTTTCTCTTCGTTTTGGAATATATAGGAGAGCTATTGATCATGTTTCATCGTCTTCATATGATCATACATCTAGACTTGGTTGGACCTTCGAGGAGTATTCAATACCTATAATTTGCAGAATTCGAATTTGGTCCCGCTAACGTAATCCCCTATTACGCAAGCGTATGTAAGCGTAACGTAAACCGGGCAATTTAAGAATTAAACATGAAAAAAATATTTGAGTATATATGAGTATATTTAAAGCGATTATAGACAGGGAATCTAATCGAAGGAATTGGTAATTGTTTATACGGAAGCATTGGGTAGTGCAATAGCTCGAAGACGTCGCGTCAGGGTAGCTTACTTGTAGCTGGAACTGGCAGTCTTCATCAAATTCTTTTATTCGGTAACTTCAGACAAAAATTATGAAAACGTTTAAGACTTTGAGGCAACTACTCTCTGAAATTTAGAGGAGTGCCTGCATTCAGTTAAAAATGGTTTAATATTATTTTCATACGTTCATCCTATTATCGTCATAGATCTGTATAAAAAAGATTTTAGTGACAAGTAACACAGGAACATCATAAAAACAAATGAATTAAAATTCACTGTCCATTATAACCAATAACCACCAACCGTAGACATTAAAGTAAAAATAAAAAGAACAATTCACGCGTCTCATAAAAAGGCCCGGCGTATAAATTATATAAGGCCATCATAGATTGCTAAGTGCGTATGACAGTAGTCATCGAGGTATCCGGGCAGGGTAACGTATCTAAATCCTTTTCTTTTTTTACTGTGCTTTTCATTCTGCGTAAAAGTATTTTAGTGTCCTAACTGAAAAAGCGTAATTCTTTAAATCTATGTTTTTGTATTCGATAACTAATAATTATTTTTTAGCTTTTAATAGAAATATTGTTTTACACGTATATTATCTTGTCTTACACGAATTTTTATTTGTTTTACCTCACAACAATTAACCAGTCGCTGTAAAGTCGTACAGGTGTCATGTACTCCTTTTTCATTGCGGTCTACTTGCCTGCATAAGCTTAGTGTCAAGAAGTTTAGGATTCAGTCCCGTAAGTTAGTTAATTAACGTACTAAAAACCATTATAAAATCACACTTTACTTTGATTCCGACAGAGATGGAATTATCTTTTTTTATTTTTATCAGGTTGCCTTAACAAGCTTAATGATACTTTTTTGATACAACAAGAAATATATACATATATATACATATATATAAGAATATTATCAAGATTATCAACTATTTAGAGCATTCAAAACTAACAAAAAATATCAAAGTATGATTATGGTCGTAGTCGTATTATGGCAAAAGTTAATTAATAAATACTAAGATAATTAGGTTCTTCTTAATTTTCGGAACCTAGCCTATCGCCCCGTACCCGCTTGACGTTGAGTTTCGGACACCCTATAAATATAATAAATACGATAGAGAAACGCTTTGAAACTACAAGCTTCTAGTTTTTCATGATTTTAATAGGCACCCTGATATGCTGGGTTACCGTCACTAACGCACGCAGGGGATGGGCCCAGTTTTACGACTGACGTATAAATTCCGCGTCGTTTATTTACTTTTTACAACGTCTAGGCCGAGGGCTGAAGTGGTAACGAAATGGTCTGGAGTTCATAAACGTAGGTGCAATGCACTTTTCCTAGTAGTAAAAACAGCAGATACTTGTCGGTTGAATAAAGTTTTGTGGCCGTTACTTCTTACACATTCATTTTTCTTTAAAACATACTTGTAGTAAAATTACTTAACCGAGAATTAACACAATATACAAAAAAATCAAAAATATGTGACGAATGGCGTGCACCGCTGAGCCTGTCCGGTGCAACCTGGTCGAAACATCAGGCAAATGAAAAGGTATGTAATACCAGTATAGCGCATTAATTCCCAGCTAAAGTAGGATTTTATTTACTATATTTTTAAACAACTCATAAATTTTCTTAATTTCAAATAAATCAAAAACAGTTATACGCGCTATTTTTCGCGATCCAGTCAAACTTTACTGAGACTCCGAATAAGAAAGTTATATTTAACTATTTTTTTTATCTTTTATAATCACCTAACGAAGTCTACGTAAGTTTAATTTGAATTTAGTATAGTAATTTATACAGATATCGTTTCTTTAAACTAAAAATAGTTGCATTGTATTTTCGAGTGAGTGAGGGTGACTGAGGCCCAAGTCCCTTCTCCTCCTTCCCCTTCCCTCATCCCTCATCCCCAAACATCATCCTCATAGGTGGGCAACGAATGCTTATAATTCTTTACACTATATATTTACATCTTCACTGCTTTGCTGGATATTGGAAAGATTAAGTGTTGCTTCTAAAGTTTATCTTCCTCTTTAACAGATTTCTGGCATCAGAATTGGAAGTACCGAAAGGTGCCTAAACTCATTTTAAATTTTGCGTTTTACACAAAGACAAGGAATACGACATTTTAATTTATTTTATCTCAAACATAAAAATTATTACTTACTGTGATACAGTTTTATGAAGGTGTTTTAATTAGGGTTGAGAAGGTCAATTATCTTTTTTACGTCATGACAATTGTAATTATTTCAATTATTTTATGATAGTTTTTTTTTTATTGATAACTATAATATGTGGTAGCTAATATTATGTAAATATTCAGTTTATTTAGGTTAAAATTAATCTAAACTTTTATCGAATTGTTTTATAAAAAAAAAATGAATACCCAGGTAGTTTTTCACGAGTTAGTCTTTATTTGAAACTAAAACACACAATAAGTTTTATGCTAGTTATCTATTCATTCAATAAACAACACACACTTTTTACTCATTTATACTCCTGAATCATACCACGAAGAATCTTAATTGATATAAAAGACCTAAATCATTCAGTCCACCGATGTCCATCTATTTGGTTTTTGCATTAAATACAATAAACGTAGGTGATCCAAGTTTCGGATATATGTAAGTACGCGTATTCCTGAAGTTAAACGTGCTGTAAATATTAAAGCAAACACTTCCACTTCTGGCCTAGTTAACCTTATCACCACGGTAATGTTTTCTCAAGCAATAATTGTACCCATCAAAGGGCAATTTACCCGTGCGCATTGGTACGAGGTATGAAGCTCTTCGATCTTTGATAAGTTGGGTAACAGTCGGCTTGCATGCCGCGTTGCATGCAAGTTCTAATAGTCCACGTCTATTGCTTCGTGAAAACATAAGGTAAGTGTTGGTATACCGCACCCAACAAGAATAAAACATATCACATACGAAATAAAAAGAAGAAAAGTTTGCGCGTATAAAAAGATTGATGAATGGCACAAGTGATATGTCGGTAACTTACAAGAGACGTCTTACCGTCTTTGCCTACCTTGGAGGGGAAGAACGTGAGAGCATATGTTTGTACGTAATATACACGACATAATGTATATGTATCTGAAGGTAAAATGTAGTAAGTAGTTTTTAGGAGGAACACCGACTTTACGACTTTACAACTAATACTCAGTAAATAAAGGCGAACATATTGTAGGAGTGAGGAGTAGTGATACGTCTTCTCTCTCTGGGTCTACTGTTTTAATTTGTTGTTAAAACTGGTTGACATTGGCAATCGGTCCAAAATTATAAATATATATAATTCTAAATATGTATATAAATTTAATCTAGTTTCTTTTTTAATGTACAACTTCAACACTAGGATTCATTTTCTTACTGTGGATAACTTTACAAACATTAAAAAATTAACACAAAGAACAGAAAGACTCACTAAGTAATGTATTGTGTGGAGATTCACAACACTCGTCGCACCAGCGTAAGCATAAGCGTGGCAAGGTGACAAATTAAAGCACTGCGCTGTCCGTCGGCATATTTTTGTAAGTCAACAAATTAACTGTACAATTAGTTTTGTTCGACACAACACACCTCCGTGTGTTCCATCGTTATCGGACCGATGATGAGGCTTCCTGCTGCCGTGCTGTTCAATCGACTTATAATCAAACATTTGATACCATCTACATTGCAAGTTTCACATGTTAAATTACCGAGAATAATAGCGAAACGTGAGTGTCGATTTCATTAAATTGTTGCTTTGAATATTTCCTTATAATAGTACACATTGAGTTCTATTTCACAAAGTTGGATTACAACCGGCCTTAAAGTAATTCGACGAAATTTGTGGTGCCATACTGCGCTTAGTAAGACATCTAGACCCCTCTTACCTCAATTAGGCAACGTCCAGGTACACCATTACCACCATAAAGCGGGTGGAGGAGAAAACCCGTCCCGACCACCCGCGGCTACACTCAGGGTGGCATGAGGCGCTGGTAAGCGCGTCTCCGCCGCCTGGTCCGCCGCCTCCTTCTGTGAGATGACCTCCTCGCAGAAGTTTGCGACCGCGTGACAACAATTTTATATCCAGGTTTATTTGCAGGTACTTTCCGAAGCAAACGTGCCCGAAAAAGAACTGCGTCAGTCGGAAAGAAACGGACCCGTGCTGCCGCTCTGCCCAATCGGCGATAACAAGCTGTAGCGTCTCCCCGACGGCAAAGCCAGCACTGGAGCCTCCAGCTGGGACGACCAACGAGCCAACGTGGCTCGGCGAGCAGCCTCACGCCACTGGCGTACCTCTTCGGGCAGGGGCCGATTGCCAATGACGAACCAGGTGCCGGGAAGGAAGATGAAATGATCGCTGGGTAACTGGTTGGGCTGATCTAACGGTCAGCCCTACCAGTTACCCAGGACCCTAGGAGAAGCAGGCCTGATACGCTCTAACGCACGCATATTCGATTTAGAGGGGGATAGGGCTCCCAATTTCCAATGGACTGGTCAAATCAGGTGGCCAAGATCTGCAGGGTTTCCTGAAGGCTTCCTTCTTAGGGTATACCAGGTCCAACGCAATAAAGCCACTGTGACGGAACACCGTGTGGTTTTAGGCGGTTCGAGTCCGACATACTATCTCACCCTTAGCTCCGATGAGTTGATGAGCCGTTCCTCACAAAAAGAAAGAAAAAAGTTATATACATATTCATAAAAGCAGTTTGTATTTTACTTTTAAATAACCGATTATTATGAACTTTTGTTTTCACGTTGTCACTTTTATCAAGAAAGGTCTATAATTGTTTTGTTATAACCTTAGAACGTCTCAATTAGTTTGCTAATGAATACAAGATGAGTTATAAAAGGGTTATTGAATCTAATCTTGCCAGTTTACCGGTGATGACGATACGTGTGAATTAAGTCGGAACTGTATGAGAGGCTCGTAAATCTGGAGAACTATCTGCAATACACTGGTTGTCTAGAGAGCACTTAGCACTGTCCTCGAACTCATGCGGTGCAAGGTAATGTTTAGGAGCGGGTTAATTTATATTCAGCTACGGCATTTGATATGAAATTGTTGGGTATGACGTAACACATATCATTCTGTGCGGTGCGGGCAAGGGGTCATACCAAAAGGGGCATCACGATTCAGGGATATAATTACGATTCTGTCGGTGTAGATGTATTATAAAATGAAGATATTTCTAACTCCAAAATAGATATAAAAGAAGTTCAACACCCACATAGCTCGAATTTGGATTCACATTTGGGACTAAGAAATCTATTAGTAGTATTAAAACCAGACAATGCCTATATCTTGCCTTTGGTCTCGAAAGCTACTTCATATAATTTTCTAACACCTTTTAACAGCAGTAAAAGTAAGAGTATTCACAAACCGCTACATTTCATAGTTCATGCCTCCCACTCACAATCGGTTATACCGGTTTATGCTCTTTTTAGCGCGTCGGAAGGAGCACGACGTCTCGGAGCAGCTGCAAAGACTCCTAGTGGGTGTTACAGTATTACATGTTGTTTAGTTTCCAAGGGTAAGGTAATTTTTTACAATATGCTAGAAGATTTTCCGATGTTCAGTAAACAAGGTAGAGAAAAAGGCATATTCAATTTCTTTTGAGAATTTGAGAATTGTAAGTACCAAATGGTCCTGATAATAATATTTAAGGACGATATACGGATAAAATAGTACTTTATCATGACGGCATGACGGCAGTCCACTAGGTGGGCTTCCTATCCAAGACCTTATTTTTTTTTTTGAAAAGAATACTAGCAACGTGGATCACACATTACTAGTATTCTTGCTAAGCTAAATGCTTGTGTTAGGGGTGGGATTACGAAGGAAGTGTTACTGGGCAGGGTTTGAACTTGCAACCACTTGATCGCAAGTCCAACGCCTCAGCCATCACGCTAACGCCGCTTGAATAGAGCTAAGGCTTTTACGTTGTTTGATCACAAGTACAACACCTTAGCTCTAATTATTTATTCGTCTAAGAATTTAAAAATACCGGTACAATATACAAGGTTTTTCTACAAAACCCTAAGGAAATCTTTCAAAATACCAGTATAATCCAGCATCAAACATTTACATAGAGACAATTCCACACAAACTGGTCTGAATATTTAGCGACGGTACGCAAGTGTCAAGCGCTCAATCGATAGTGTGAATCGTGCCTAACGCCCCCGGCATCCAAACCTGTATAATGGCTATTGGGGATCTGGTCTGACACAAAGGAAAATTCAGTTGGAATAATCGTGTACCTATTGTTGAATACTGCCCAAAACCAAACTATTGTCTGTTACACTCTTATTTTAAAATATTTTAACAAAGAAAAACCTTAATATTTTTTTTATTGTAAGCTCTTCACTATGACCCCTACGCCGGTGATAAGTCAGATTGAGGTCCAAAGATTGAAGGTCACCTACATAGCTAGATACTAAAATAGTGTTCCTCAGTTTAAATGCCTTTTCATGCCCCGCTTAACGGACCCGGGGTTGTATGTCGAAAGGAACACGTGGGCTGGTAATTAATTCGAAAGTTTGTTTGTTGCTAAATTCATTTTCTTATGTTAGTTCTTATCATTTAAATTTCTTAAACAATTATTTAAGATTACAACTTAACAATCGCAAAAAGTATAAGAAATAAACCTGTGTCCGAAGTATCTATCATCTCGTCTTAGCAAAAAAAAAAATGCATATTACAGTGATTTTGAATGTTACAGAATTGTAAAATTTAGAAAATCATATACAAAATTTTAGCTGAAAAGGTTTTTGTAAATGAAAACAAGTACTTATAAACGTATCACGCATAGCTAAAAGTGTAATCAAATTGTACAAATAAGATCGTTAAAAAAAGATAGTATAAGAAGCATTAACAATTAATGCTTTTTATAATATATTTTTCAAAATATCATATAACTGACGTACTTGTATTTTTTTTTTTTTTTATGCGATAGGGGGCAAACGAGCAGACGGGTCACCTGATGGTAAGTGACTACCGCCGTCCATGGACACCCGCAACTCAAGAGTCACAAGTGCTTTGCCGCCCTTAATAATATAAAGGACTTACCTGAATAGCCATCGCCGAGCATAATGAGCGCTGGTGTCACTTCGTATGCATTGAGAGCGTCCATCTCAAGGAGGTTTATTAGTTCCATTCTGTTGACAAAGAAAAGAACCATTATACGTAAAAACTAAGTTGGGAAAATGAGTACTGCAAGGCACTCGTTTTTTGTGAATTGTTTCTTTACTCGCCAACCTTATTTGTATACTGTCATATTTTTATTTTTTATATTACAATTTCGAAGTGATCTTCTCCCAAACTCGTGATGAACATAAAATTGCACTCATGCCTAGCGTCATAAAACTGTTTCTGTTCTCAAATAGAACAAATCAAGATAATAAAATACCTCGGGATCTACTTAAATAGTCAATTAACATGGACCAAACATCTGAACGCTCTCGACACTAGAATTAAAATGCTTATTTCTTGAACCATGTATGCAAAATCGCAAACGAGTAAGCTCTAAAAAGGGTTTATTTTTCGCTCTGTCTGTCTGTCTGTCTGCTCTGTCTCTGTGTTCAATTACTGCCTCTATGATGAAAATTGAACTTGTAATCACACAGAGCTTACGAAACACTCCATTCCAACCTTTTTACAATGTATGCAAAATAAAGAACAGAACTCACAACCACTATTTCTGATAAATAAATATATTATTTTACCAATTACGTCCAAATTTATATATTCTCCTATTATTTAGGATTAGTACAACTATTCATAACAGAGTACATTAAAATACAATTTATTTGGGATCAATCGCAATGCCACTGCCAGTTGTACTCATTCACAGCGACACTGCAGTGGTAGCAGCTTTGTACGCTTCACACGTAACGGCTTGTCTGTCTGTGCCTGCCTAAGCACTCACGTAATTTCTAATACCCACAAGTATGATTACAGTATTCAATGCAGACAATACTATGCTTAGTATAAGCTAAAAATATAATCCTGACTGTATTTTATCATATTTATTTATATTCATTATTCATTATTTTGACATATTAATTCTTATTACACGTAATGGGCCAGCTATCATTTACTACATGCTCATAAGGTAACGAATAGCATCACGTAGGTATTACATTTATTTGAACGACCTGACTTTTCGACTAGATACCACAGCCTATGGTCACAGGTTGATATGCTCAATGGCACATACCCTTGAATCCAGACGTTCGAAGTTTTTACATCAATTCGCAAATTATCAATATTTTTGATAAAGTTCGTTTCGCCCTGTACCGCCACAGCCTATACTAATACCAGTTACGTTTCTACAATTTCAGATGCGTCCGTATAACCTTGCTCTTTAATTGTTATCTCTATATTTCCATTTTTAATTCATAGATAATTATTACGTTAGCGGGATGAAATTCTAATTGGCTAACTGTTGATGTTTAATACATTTATGCCTACCCCTTTGTGGATGCAGATGTGAGCTTATGAACGTATCTGAAGGTACATTAAAGATTAGTACTCATTACCTAGTTCAATGTTTTATAGTTTTCTTTAAAATAAGAACGTATTTCAATAATGTCATTTCAAACGCGTCCAATTAAAATGTAAATGTCACATCGCCGTCAACTTTGCCCAACGCCTTTCAAAGTTATCGGGGTGAGAACTAAAACCGACCGATGAATAATACATGTGATGCCATCTGTTATTTTAAACAGGGAACGACGTCTTCGGAGTTCTACTATTACATTACTGTTTTAATATAGAATAATTATGGTAATACCAGACGTTACAAGCATTGGAAATTAAAATGTAAGTTAATCATGGTAACTAGTAAAATGTCTTGTCGTATTTGATGAACAACTTTCACTACTCAAAGGTGCCACGTCCAATATGATATAAAACTTTCTTTAATACCATACAAATTTTTAAATCCACCTTTCATGTGCAAAAAATAATAATGTACTCCGACAATCATAACCTCCAATCCTCCACCTTCCGCATTCAGTCTAGTCCAGCCACCTTCTTTAGGTCGTTGGTTTATCTGACTTTGACTTTCATTTACTACACACATACATCTACATTAGCGGTCTCCCCTCTTGGACCCGTTTTCTCCAACGGCCATCGGTCCTACTTCAGCGTACTTAATCGAAGAGCTTATCAGTAGCTTTGGTTCTTTGTTTGATGACCTCATTACGAATTTTACACCTAACTCCATAGCCCACTGCGCGTCGAATAGAAAAAATATTTTTTGAAGGGTATGATTACGCAGATATTTTTTTATCAATATAACATTTGTTTTTATGGCATGGTGGTCAAACGAACAGGTGATCCGTCGGTCAATTGTTGGTAAGTGACAATAAATAAGTGGTATTACTATATATGTATATATATATATATATATATTCTTCCATTCCGTTTGTTTAGCCTATATATATATGTATATAGGATGAAATGTAGAGATATTGTCTATTGTATAAGGTTTAGTCAGATATACCTGATCAATAGTTATTTACAGTTAAGTAACATTTACAATGTATTGAATTACGTTCAGTAACATCAAGTAATAAGAGCTCCTTAACCGTAGCCTTCTCCTAGATTATTTAACTTTCGTCCTTATTATATATACCTATTTAATAAAGTTCAACAAAGTACGAACTCTATTCACGCCAACTTCCAAAAATTTTCCCAGGTACTCCGAGATTCAACTCTTGTTCCTATCGCGGAGTAATCGTGTTCCTGAAATTGAGTCTGCGAGTTTCAGCGTGACGAGTTATCGGATTTGTTCGGTACGCGTTCGGAATCTGTTCGGAGCCCCGCCTACTTGGATATTGCATCTACGTTCTTTCAGATGCTGTCTGAGTTAATGTTGTGTTTGGACTAGCAATGGTACTACTTTAAATAAGTTTAAAAGATTAAGTGTAGAGCCGGTCGGACGAAATATAACTGTATTGTCATTGGATTACGAATATGAGGATTAAAATTCCTTTTCCTAATATTAAACTTTGAACATATTAAACTTTGAACATATTAAACTCTTAGTACTTAGATACACAAAAAAAAGATTCTTTAAATTAAAATAATTTTAAGACGTTTCCAAGAATAACAATTTTTGACGGATTCCGACTGGTAACATCTCAAAGGTGGCCTGTTGGTCTGGTGATCCTGACTGCCAATAATTGTGTGGTGAGCATACTCGTTGTTTTCTGTGTTTGGGTATAAATAATTTATAGTATGTATGAATTTAGAAATACACAAGTATTTTAACTTGTTACCATAGCACAAGCTCTGCTTAGTTTGGGATCAGACGGCCGTGTGTAAAATATTTGAAGTTAATATAATATATATATATATATATATGTGCTAGTATATATAACCGTAAAACCCTACACATTCACGCATAAAAATCAATGGAGCGTAACGTGTCCGTAACTTGCAGAGATAGGCTAAAAACGTGAGCTTATTTACGCTCCGATGTAGCATTTAAGCCTGTGGTTTATGCATTGCTTTTTATTAATTGTAGTGTATAGATACTTTTTAGTGTATTTTTTTATCATTAATGGCTAATACTGTACAGTTGAGAAGAAGGCCGATAGTCACTATGTTAAAAATCTATCACTACTTAAACCGTAAAAATACAAAAAAGTCTTAATCTTGTTCTTAAGGTCTTCTTCTGCGATAAGATTTTCATGTCATCAACTAAAACAAATGAATTTTTACTGTGTTAGCTTTCATCCTTATAGAGATAGAAAAAAAAATCCTAAAAATGATAAAATGAAAGCTTTGAACCTTAATTTCGCAACCAATTTAATGATAATACTGCTGTATACAGTAGGTATTCTGCTAACAATATAATTTTCAATAACTTAATAACTAAACATACTTTCACAATTCATTTTAATGAGCCAAACAGAACATTTTAACAGCCGAATATCTTCAGACAGAAAGCCATAACGTGGCTTAACAGCATGTAAAAGGAGGCCCCAAAACACTAAAATAAACAAAGAAATAAAAGTCCCTAAAGGATTTGCAGCAAGTGCCCTCAAAATCACAATTCAGCCCTTTTGCGATTACATGATATCGGTAATATCGGGCTTTTGCGAAATTCAATAATACCGATGCTCGTAAAGGGTAGAGAAAAAACGGTATTTGGCCTACTAAACCGTTATTGTCAACCGCTGAAAATAACTGGGATGTTTTCTTGTTATTTCGTTTTAAAAGGATCCTGGCCAACACTTGCTAATGCGAGAACTTTCTTCTGATTTTTTGTTTCGGGATTAAGCTGTGTTTTTATATGGATGTTTATTAAACAAGATAATGTAGGTATGTAGATCTTAAATAGAAAAGAATATATCTTAAATACCTATCTATGAGTTTGTGTTCTTAATAATTACAAAGCAACATGCACAGAATATTGCGTATAAAAGTACTTGAGTGTAATGTCCAGGATTTAAATAATACGGTAGATGCTCGACAGATACATCAGATTATTTTACAAGTTGCTTCAACATTGCTGGCTCAAGAGCAATATTATTATTTTTCTGCGATAAGTACAAAAACAAACTTCAATTAATATTTTAGGCATAGAACATGCACTGGTAAAAAAATATCTCTCCTAAAGACTTACAGGTACCTAAAAACTTTTATTTACATGGACATACACAGATTAATACAATGATGCTTATATCAACAAGAGGAAAGCAGAGGCGTACTAAACACTCATATTTTGCCAACCATAATTAGTCCCATTTCGGTAATAGGGGACTACATACCATTCGACCGCGCACAAACACGGCTACGTACACCACTTTATATGTATATCGACGGGCCTGTTGGTCTAGTGGTTAATGACCCTGACTGCTGTACCGGAGGTCGTGGGTTCGATGTGGTCCACAAATAGTTGTCCCGAGTCTGGTGTTCTTTGTGCTCATTAATTAAATGTTTGTAAAACCCCCCGCGACACGGGAATTATTCCTAATGCGGGAGTTGCTTATTGTAAAAAAAAGGAACTGTCAAGCTGTAATTCTAACAATATCACACAAAATAATTGTAGGACTCTAAAAGAAAAATTCACCAGATAAAACACTTTTATAAAACATTTGCAGCTATTTGCTGAAGCATACACCGCAAATCGTTCGTGCAGCTTATTTACGTGGGGATTTTGCAGCTGGCTTGCTTTCCATTGGAGGTTTCATTATTTTACCACCTTGTTTGCTCAGAGGGTTATTGTGGCCAAGGTATCTAAGTTTAGTTAATAAACTTAAAGTACTTCAATGAGTCCAAATGCTTCTCTCGTGCAAGAGTCCCTGTACAGTACTAATATGTTCTATGCACCGCATCGATACATAGAATTACTAAGTATGAGATCTAAGTGTTGTTTCCATTCCGGACCATTCCGTGTCAACATACAATAACTTTGTGAGAAAGCTTACAGAAACTTGGGATTTGTTCCAAGACAAACCCAGACGTTTACAAACATATCAAGTATTAAGGCTCTGTACGACACGCTAGTCTGAAGCCATATGGAAAATGTGCTGTCGTGTGGGTGCCACATGAATAAAAATTTTGCAAAATTTTGGAACGGGTACAAAACAAATTCACAAGAGATATGTACTAGAGGCATTACGGGTATATCCGTTTTACCCGCTCATGTATCCAACGTTGTTTGTGAAAGTATTAATTAGACTCCTGAGTGGCATGGAACATAACCCGGGATTGCGGTGATTGAGACTTTGTGAGATGACGTCGTCCGAAAATGCTAATGGTACCGTACACCAGTACCGACTTATTCCAATAGACACCTATTACCACACACATTCACTACAGAAGTGATTTCTGTGCATGTGGTTTTGGTTAATTAGCACAGGTGGTGCTGGTGGTGGAGATGTTTATAGAATATACCACAACGGTATTTTAAGCCTTTTACATTAATAAATAGATTAGATTAAAATATTCGATATTATAGTAAATTTGCATTTACCCGAAATTAGTAAGGTTTCCGGAGGCGGAACCCCCTGTCTCCTTTCTCCTCACCTTGCCTCCCCTTCCCTTTTTCCATATCCTTATCCTATTCTCTTCTTCAACTCCCTTATCCCTTATCACCCTCATAGGTGGGCAGCGCACTTACGACTCTCGAGTTGCGAGTGTCCGTGGGCGGCGGTATTCACTTACCATCAGGTGACCCATCTGCTCAATTGCCCCCTATTGCATGAAAAAAAGGGTAAGAAGAGGCGTAATGAATGCCCAGGTTTCATCGATTATAATTTAGTACGTAAATGGTTACGTAATAGAGAGCAAGCCTATTGCTGTCTACGGGGACTTAATAGATCTAATAGATTAGGGAATATAAATACTAACGTAACGTATCTATAATTGGTTTCATTGGAATAATTAAAAACCTTATTATTTTGCATATAGCACATTACACTACAATATTTAGGAGTAGAGCAGTAACACAGGTGAAACAGCGGGGAACGTCTAATTTTAATTAAAAAAGTTGCCATGAATTGCGAATCTAAGAGTTCGTCTTTTATGTAGCACTACTGAATAGATCTAGGTAGTAGATATGCATAGTTCAATAATTCACAAGGTCTGTCACCCATTACCATCTGAATAGAGTCGTGATGGAAATTGTAGGCCGTTAATTGCTGTATTTACCACAGAAACAAAAAAAAGAAAAACGCAGTGTTTCTTCTTTTTTTTATTTAAAGAGACGACTGAACTAACTGACTGTTTGACTGACCGCGCTGTTTCGGAAGTGGTTCACTGGTTTAACGTTAACAGTTTACATCTTAATGGAGAGAAAACAATAAGTATACGATTCACAACTCCATACGTTAAACATGTAAGTACGATAACTATTAAGAAAGATTAATTGGAACTAATGGATAGATCATAATTTTTAGGCATTACTCTTGATTCAAAGCATCAATGAGGCCGAATTATTTTTAAATTGTCAAGTAGACTCAGCTACGCAGCATACGCAGTTATAGTTCAACATTCGTGAACTGACTGATATTAAAACAGCCAGATTAGTAAGTGCTGCAAAAGACACAGCAATTTGTAATTCAGAAACTAAAAGATATAAATATACTGTCGGTGGCATGTCGGTATATCCATGAAAACTTAATTTACTTTAATAGAAATAAAAGTCAGCTTATTAATAAAAGTGATATATATATATGTTACTCTGATAACACACGTAATAAACATTTTTTGTACCTGCCTCCAGACTCCAAAAAAAGTAACAAGTGTTTTCTAGGTCACTGTGTGCGACTTTATAATAAAATCCCCGATAGTATGCAAACGTTAAGCCTAAATAAATTGAAATCCACTGTAAAACGAAAGTTGTGCCTTTAAGGTTTACTCATCATGACTCAGTGGTGGATTACATGGAAGATAGAAGCGCTTGGTATTGAACTGTAAGATATTAACAGGCTATTTCAAATAATCAGTACAATGTAATGTGAGCTCATATGTTCCTCTTTTTCTATCTTCTTGTATTATATACCTTTTTTCTTCCTGTTTATTATTTTAGTAGACTAATTTTAGGTGTATTTACTTTTAGCAGCATAATAGTACAAGACAGGGCTTTATTGTATTATATGTTGTACACTAAATGATGTCTGGTGATTTAAAAGAGTTAAAAGAGTGGCCATGAGTTTGTTTTCCCATTTTCTTCTCATAAGGTTCAACAATTTAGGAATGGGCAGTTATTGATCAATGAAGGAAGGTATTTAATTATTTTATCTTTTTAATATTAATTTGATATTTGACAAGGCAACCTATAGTTGCAGTGACGCTGTGTGTATTATTATATCTATAATTATCAATATTTTTATAAATAAAACTATTTGAAATCATTGTGAACAATTTTATCAAATAAAGAAATTTTATTTGAATTTAAATTACACATCTGCCTACTCCTTCGGGGACACAAACATGAGTGTATAAATGTATGTGTGTATGATATATGTACATATGTACATTCATACAAACACACTAGTCGCTGCACTAATAAGGCTCACAGAGTAATGTTTTACAGCTTATGTTACTCCAAAACAAGAAAATATCTGAAAAAAAAATTAAGAGAAAAGTAATCGAACTTCATATTTCTTTTAATAATTACACTTGCTATAAATGACTCAAGCACTCTAATAAATGATCTGTAGACCGTTCATATGTCAAAGCCATCGTAACTGATAACATCCATGTTTAATTGTAAATGGTACAATACAATGAAATTATACAAGCATTAGCTTGCTTGTATTAATCAAGGGCCCCTAAGTTCAGAAGCAGCTTGTAACTTAATTCGTGAACATCAATCAGCTTGCAAGTGTACAACGGAATTACACCAGTGCCAGTCCATTGAACGAAGCCATTTGCTTTTTTTGTAATATTAAATGGATATTTAATGAAAACAGACATTCTGGCACTACATAAGAGGTAAATTTTTATTGTTCTACTGAAAAGTTATGTAATAAAATATGTAAAAACTGCTTTATTGTTAGTTGCAAGCTTTGCTTCATATGGAATAGTGACCACGTATTTTTACTAGTACATCTCCTAAATAATATCGTACATACAATATCCATATAGGCCATATCGTACATTCGACCGGAGTAATACCACTGCTTTACAGAAAACCGGTTGTGTAACAATGCTTGCGTTGTGTTTCAACAAGTGAGTGAGGTTTCCGGTCCACCTCAAAGGCCGGCTAACCCTTGCGACTCTTGAGCTGTAGGTATCCATGGGCTGTGGTAGTCACTCCCACCACCACCACCACTGGATCACTTGCACTTGTCTGCTAATTGCACTTTTTAAAACAAACAAAAATCTTTTTCATATCACCAAGGTGATGAAATCCCTATAACGTAAGTATATCATCCAGTGTTAATATTCCGTAGTGACTTGTGTATTTTCTTTAACAGATAGACTCATCGTCTCTAATACATTAGAATCGGTGTTTTAATAAATGAGTTCGCGCAATGTAACGCTTACGTTTCGTATCTATACTACAATAATTCTAGAGCTCTAGATCAGCATCTGTGCTTACATAGTGTATTAAATTCGAGGTTCATGCCAGTGGTTGAGTGAACGCAGCGATTTGTAATCTCGCCATTAGTGGAATGTATCGTGCTTGGCGTCGGTAGGCCTGCCAACAGATGGTATACGCTTCTGGACACGATATACAGATAGTTTGTTCAACCAACAATCATAAGCGGTCTTAATATAGATTATTACACACGATTGTGAATCTTATACATATCATGTTTTTTTTTTAGATTTAAAATTAAACTTATATACGGTGAAGGTGTGTTTCATGTGAAAATGATATAATATTAGAAGATATAAAATTAAAGATATAAAATTTAAAAAAATATGTTTTTCCTACGTGCGTTCGAACGTGTGCCATGGTTCTGGGTTGTTGTCATAAAATACGATTAAGGAATGGGACTCTTTATTCTAACATTGTTCAACGTACGTTTTGTTACGTAAATGGGACTCTATAATAGTTGGCAAATGTAAACGTTCGAGACAACTCTGGCTAACCCTTCGGGAATATAATTAAGACTGTATATATTCATGTATGTATATATTTATGTATGTATAAATTTATGTATTTACAAGCAGCAGCAGTTATGTATGCACACAAAGTTATATTTCGATACAAATATTCGAAGTAGTTTAATTGTCATCCAAGATTTGTTTACATACTTTGTTAATTACGACCGAAGCGTCTCTTTTTTGAAATCAGATTATAAAATGTAAAATAAGTTTGAAGTCTATGTCTGCCTATCTAAAGTAGCACGGAAATGAATTCTGATGATGGAGTTAGCTTACCGTGTTAAATCTGGCTACTAGCCTGCTTTACCAAACAATTATCTATATTTTTAATCTTTTTTACCAGACAATTTTAACTCGAGTCTTGTATTTTCATACAATACTTTAGCAAGGAAAGTTGATCAGCAAGACAGCAAAATTACTTACACCGTGCAGATAAAAATAATTTTATTTTTGATAAAGCATTATGAACCAATTACAAAGGATATTCATGAAAATATTTTGAATGCAACATTTACTGAAACTAATTGGTAATAATAGTCCTCAAGAGCGTGTTACAAATCTTTTAAATTGATCTTACGTTTAGGACTTAGATGTTAAATTAATTACTTGGTGGATTTTCATTATATAAATAGATCCTATCCTTTCGATATGACCGAACCAGTATAGCATCGAAAGGATTAATGAAAGGAGATTGACAAAAGGTATTTATAGTTCAAGACAATCTAAGCAAAGGCCAGGTCAAAAGTACCTTTAACCAACGAGCCTGTATGCGGAACGTGAATGAAATTGGAGAAGCGAAACAGGTATGTAAGTATCGTAGTAAATGGAAGGAAGTCTCTGCCTATCCCTATACGACAGAGGGGTGATATTATGCAAGTATTTAAATAGATATGTATATGTATCTATACAAACGCACACACCCTGAGGAGCAGACAGAGGTACATCAAACACCTACATTTTGCCGAAAACCAGGCACTTTAGGAATTAAAGATGGCAGAATTGGGATTATATTGTAAGGGACCGTTCATCATCTTAATGTTTACTAGGTAGGTTATAGACAGCACTAACTAGCACTAACGACTCCTGAGTTGAAGGTGTCCATGGACGGCGGTTGTCACTTAATATCAGGTGACCCGTCTGTCCCGTAGGTATTATCTCTCTCTATGAGCCCTATAGAGCCCGTTAGTTATTTGACAAAATTATATTTAATGAACATTATTTTTGCATACAGTTTACAGTATTAAAATTAGATGAGAAATATTTAATGTTTGTTTACCTCAATTTGCTAGCATAGGTAAAGTAGCAATTTTTATGGTATAGATCCTTTTGTAAATATTTTAATTGTGATATTTATGATCGTAGTGATGAGATATTGTGTAGGTCTATAATTAGAAAAAAAAAAGAATATTTGTAGCCGTAATATTTTATTTATTGAATTGAAACTTGCAGCTAATAAAAGGTAAAGGCTTATCTTCCAATTAATTGACGAGTATGAATTTTTCTTATTTTTGTGTTACTTGGGATGATATAAGGCTTCGAACGATACATCAAAACCTATCCAGTCAGTAAAAGTTATGGTACTGACTATGTTATGACATATATATATAAAAAAAACTCAATAAAGCTTGAAGGTGGTAAAATATGTTATGAAAGTTTGTATGGGAGAAGATTTTTTATTTTATTTTATCGTGCTCCTGTGCCTTCAAAGTGAAAAAGACTAACTAAAGTACTGATTATATGCAGACGAAGTTGCGGGTACGAGCTAGTTATCATATTTTCGACATACGAGTATACATATTTTAATTACTTATTATGTTCAATTGAAAATAAATACCGTAATTTGTCCTTTATACGTATTGACATTGACTATTGTAAGCACCTTTCAAGCTTTAAAAGTGCCTGAAATTTCTGTCACGTCTGAAGTTTTAATCAATTCTAATTTCAAGTTTTCTCGTTCGACCCATTAAAAATACAAATCAGCCACTCGTTCTTAATTTAAGTATATTTTCATTTGATAAAGTTTTGAACGTGTTGGCTACGCAAATTTTCGTTTTATGTATAACATATTCAAATTTTAGATAATAACATGTTATTTTTTACAATTTATTTACATATGAGTATTTTGTATCAATTTAGCTACAAAGCTATTATATTTTCGTGAGTATTTGAGTGATTTCGTGAGTGATTTCGTGAGTAAATGAAATCTTGGCTCCGTGACCGTGTAACTGAATTCACACCGCTGATCAGCTGTGTGAAGACTTCATTAGGCAATTGAAACAAGAGTTTCATGACGGACATAAATCCCAGAAGGTCGGCATCTCGGACAAGCCGGCCAAACGTCCCAGCAACATGTCGCATAACAAGGAACAGAGAATAAAGAAGGGTGGGACACGGGTGGGACAATTAGGATCGCAATTAGAGGACAGTATGTTCCAGATTACGACCGCACACTCTACAGAGATTCGCATTCCGGTGTCGGGAATAACAAAGCTTGCCAACTAACTATTAAGACGTTTTGAACTCGTTGCCTCGGTTTATGGCTACTCAAATTGCACTTGTATTTTTGTGTTAAAATTGACCCCTTCGTAGTCTATAATTTGGTGAGATTTTTCCCAGCTAAATTCCCAGAAAGCGTTATGCCTATGGCGAGCGTTTTTAGAGCGGTTAGATGAACGAGTGATTTTAATATAGGGAAGTACATGCATCCATATGGTTAGAGTAGATGCAGCAGCAATATTTTTAAATTTGTTACGGTTGAGACGGACTTAGCATGAATATGCGGAGTAAGCTGCCCAGCGAGTATTCAAAAACAAAGAATTTGTGTGAATTTTCAATGTGTCCTGAATTGTATTTTCTTTTTCAAAGTAGTTACAGACTTATTGCTTATGCATTGCATGCATTAAGTCTGTAAGTGGTGCATTTTACGGTCAATATTTCTAATATACAGATGTCGTTAATGAGGAATTAAAAACATAAATTAAGCAGATGGACTCGCAGCAGTCCTGTTTGTAAGTCAATGAAATGCGTTTTACGTGTTGAAGAGATTGCCGATGTGTATAAGTCCTTTTTAGAAAGGTGATTGATTGATGCTCGGAAAGAAGCTACTTATGTTCTCACTATACGACAATAACAATGGGCTAAGTAGAAGCGAAGCTTTGAAGTAAAGTGTATGTATAGGGTCTCGCTCCTACACGAATAAACCGGTAGACTATAAAAGGTATTTTATCTCAAGGTTTTCTGTTACTTTAATCCGTTGGTTTAACAGGGCTGACTTTATATTTGCGTGAGATTATATGATACTGGTTTTGATACCCCCTATACATACACTTTACTTCAAAGCTTCGCTTCTACTTAGCCCATTGTTATTGGTTGGCAGTGTCCAGTTGCATCTGTTTTTTATGTAAAACCAAACTATATTTGTCCGGGTATATAAATTTATATTACAGATAAGGTAGAGCCATGCTTAGGCACGAATGGGCCGGCTCGACCGGTGCGATACCACAGCCTCACAGAAAACCGGTTGTGAAGCAACACTTGCGTTGCATTTCCCCAAATTAGTGAGTCATTCCTCTCCCCTGACCTCCCGCCCCCTTTCCCATCTCCTCATATCTCCTCATCTCCTTCTCTTTCCCCTCCCCGCATACCCTCATCCCTCTTCACCCTCAAAGGCGGGCAGCGAACTTACGACTCTCCAGTTGAAAGTGTCTATGGACGGCGTTTGTCACTTACCATCAGGTGACCCGTCTATGCGTCTGCTCTCCTATAATATAAAAAAAATATATAAGGACCATTTTAAGGTCTCTTTAACTTTACACGATATATTAAGGAAAAGTAAAGATTTGACGTTGTTTTACCATATCTGCCAACCCTAGACGTGAGCATATGTAGATATGACATCGTTAAAAGCATAGTTATTTAAATAACAATAATAATAATATAAGCATTTGATTTTTGATTTAACACATATCATACAGACTAGACTAGATTTAATCTCTTCTCCTATAACTTCATTGAAAAACAATTCCTTTGCCAATATAGATAACCATTAAAAAAAAATCGATGATTAATTGTATTTTCTTAAATATCTATAAGCTGTCCTACTGCTACCTAGTTACCCCGACTGCGTTAGAAGGAGGGTTATGAACTCTGGCTATCGTTAAGAGGTCTTTTTAATCAGGATAAAGCAAATGATAATTCATTTCTAATAGGCACATGAAATTAGATGCGGCCAACCGTGGATCGGGCTTGAACCTTTGGCATTAAGAGGCAACAATTGAACCACAGGCTTTTAATTGAATCGATGACCACGTGCGTCTGGGCGTAATCAATCGCACAATATTCACGCAACCCTCTTCATAACTCAACAACCTTTGACTGAATCACTAATCAAAGGTTGCGTGGGTGAATAGGGACGTATTTCTAGGTCGAGATTTTTATCCATGTTTTCTAATTGTACCTAGACGTATGATATTATATTATATTATATTTTAATTCTGTTTATTTTATGTTATAGGAGGTAAGAGGAAAGAGAGGATGGGCTACCGGGTAACCTCACTTACTCGGCGAAGTAAAACGCGAGCATTGCATGACAACCAGTTTCCTGTGAGGCCGTGGTATTGCTCCGGTCGAGCCCGCTCATACATGCCTAATTATGGCTCTCCCACGTCAAATTTGCACATTGAAATACTTTACATTTTATTTAAAATATTAACAAAGTCATAAACGTATACTGACTTTGAGTCACATATATATATATGTATGAGACCTGCGCTGTATTTTGCTATTCATATTTTTCTACTTATTAACAACAAAATACAAAGCAGGTCTTTGTAACATTTGCTACAAGACTACTTCACGCAAAATAAACCAACGCCTCATTATTTACGAAGGGAAGAATGCACTATTAAATCTTAATAACGCCTTCTAATTACTGTGTAATGGTTCCTTCGACTATTACAGTATATAATGTTCATACTTCCAAGACTTTGCTTATGAAATATCGATAGCAAACATGCACAAAGAAGAATTTATTTTATGAGAAGGACTGAAACAAGTATTCGTAAAGAACCATGCAAATATCAACTCCGATTATGCAGTAATAAGCGTTTGTTTTTCCTAGAAGTGGTCGCCTCGTCGATTAAATATAGTAAAATAATATAATAATGTCAAATAATCGTAAATATATTTCCGTAGTTATAGTTGTTTGAATGTTTGTGAAGTAAGACCCCTAGAGACGTAAGAATATTAATAATACGGGAATTGGAACAAGACCTAGGATAAATGTACCTATGTATGTAGAGCCGTACTGCCGTATTGACTAGGCGGGTTGATGGAATTCAACATGGGGTAACTTTGATAGTAGTTAGTGGCATATGGTACAAGATTTCAAAAGGAATCCAAAAAAAGTAGAGGGAAAGTTAAGAAGTTCACAATTTATGTTTTTCAGTGGTAGAGCCATGCTTAGGCACGAATGGGCCGGCTCGACCGGTGCGATACCACGGCCTCACAGAAAACCCGTTGTGAAGTAACGCTTGCGTTGCATTTCCCCGAATTGAGTGAGGTTTCCGGAGGCCCGATTCCCCCTCCCCCCTTTTCTCTCCCCTCATCTCCTTTCTCCTTTTTTCCATCTCCTCATCCCTCCTCTCTTCTATCCGCTCCCTGCATCCCCCATCCCTCATCACCCTCATAGGCAGGCAGCGCACTTGCGACTCTTGAGTTCCAAGTGTCCATGGACGGCGGTGTCATTTACCATCAGGTGACCCGTCTGTTCGTCTGTACTTAGGTTTCGTGTACTTTTTTAATATTCAATTATTTTAATGGTCACCAATAACAATTTGCTAAAAAATAATTTTAATCGTCATTAACCGCAAGCCTAGCACTTTGAACCATGCTCCAGGCACAAATACTTGTTGACCGGAGTAATTCCACAGAAAATTTATTATCAAACAATGCCTGCATATTATTGGCAAGTGAGTGAAGGTACCGGAGGCCCTACTTCTCACCTCCTCTTTCCCCTCCCCTCATCGCTTCCCTTCGTAATCAGGCACTTACGACACTTAAGTTGCAGGTGCACATGGTTGTCACTTACCATCAGGTGACACGTCTTTTCCCCATAACAATTAAAAAAACACTATTCAACAAAAGAAAACATAACATAGTATTCTGTGGGATTACCAATTTGTAACAAACTCCTCAATTTTTTTTTATATTAAAGAGAGACAGACGACCAGACGGGTCAGCTGATTATCCATGGATACCTGCAACTCGAGAGTCGTAAGTACACTGCCCGCCTTTGAGGGTGATGAGGGTATGCGGGGACGGGAAAGAGAGGAGGATGAGGAGATGGGAAAAGGGGCGGGGTGTCAGAAGGGAGGAAAAAGGAGAGAGGAGTTTGGGCTCCGGAAACCTTCCGGGGAAATACAACGCTTGTTGCTTCAAAATCGGTTTTCTGTGAGGCCGTGGTATCACTTAGGTGGATCCGCCCCATTCGTGCCTAACCATGGCTCTACCCCTGTTCAATTTGACATAAACAGGTACAACATGCCAAAAGACAATCTTAAAAGAATACATTATTTAACACTAAAAAAATAGTACATACAGATAACATTGAAATGAAACTTTACTAAGGGTTCGTCCTATCTAGTACTGTAAGCATTAAAATTTAACCGCACCGTGAGCATTTTGCACTTTTCGTTCTGGTCGCGTCTCTGAATTCCATGCTATATTATATAGCAACATGTCGGTCAGGTGTTCTGCAAAAATCTATAGCACTTTTATCACCGAATATTTGTTTTAATTACTTGAATTCTATTTTTGATTTTTCCATGAACATAGCAAGATTGATAGCAAGTATTTCACAAGAAAGACACACGCCCAAAAACAGTAGGACTCCTTACGTAAACGAAAAATTAAAAATAAGAAAAGGATAAGACTAGACACAGTATCAGTTGGTATGAACTGGTCTGTTGGTGACTGGACTTGACTGCTAAGCCAGAGGTCGTGGGTTCGATTCCCACACGACATATTGTGTGATCTACAAATAGTTGTCCGAAGTGGGTATTCCTTGTGTACGTTATTTCCATTGTTTGTTAATTTCAACACAAGCAACGCTGGTATAATTCCTGTTGTTGTTGCTTTAAAAGATCTGTATGTACGTATGCAAAAATTTAACAAAACTTAAGCTATTCCTATAATTATTTCTATCCTTAAATCTTCTGAACCAATATTTGATGGTATCGTAAGAGCCCTTCGCCCATCGTTGCACATATATTGCGTACTGCTTCAGTCACTTTTCGACCTAAGCGGAATTCCTGAAGTAAAAACAGCCGAAGTTCTCTACGAGAAATATCCATAATTTACTGTAGTTTTACTATTTATTGTCAACTGATCTGACATACAACTCTTGCTTTATTTATATACTACTCCAAGAAATTCGAGATAGTTCTATAACGTTTTAGAAACTGATAGAAAAAAGTGGTGAGTTTATTAGTTGCCAACCTAATATTAAGTATAACTATTTGCTATTTGAGTTCTTAAACCTATCTTTTACTTTTTAAGTTGCTATTAAAACCGCCAGCACTATGGCACTAAATCAATAGCAATAATACACGAAAACTATCTGAAGAAACAAAAGTCATAAATTTTTGCCGCCAATACCGTAGTTTTGTAGCTAGTGTCAATTGTTTTGTTCTGCACAACCTGCCAGGGTTACCAACCAAAAATGAAAATTTAAACTTAATACATTTTATTGCGAAAACCTATCGGTTGTGATCATTATTAACAAAACCTCAAATCAAATCTAAGATAGTGTTCTGAATTTCTGAACCTCACAGCCATGAATTCTGAGAGGAACCTTCTGGCATCTGTGATCTGATATAGGCAAAGAGAAACCGAACCTAACTCATCCCCCTCTCTTCTTTCCCCTCCCCGCATCCCCCTACCCCTCATCACCCTCAATTTGGCAGCGCACTTACGACTCTTGAGTTGCAAGTGTCCATGGACGGCGGTTGTCACCTACCATTAGGTGACCCGTCTGTTCATCTGTTAACCTATAGTTAAACAAAAAAGAAACCTCTTCCGTCGTTTGCCAATCGGAGTCAAGGATGGTTAGAGATTATAGCTACACTGTGTTGACAACTATCAAATTAATTAATTCAGGAACAACGATTTGCCAACTCGTGCTGGTTAATTTCTTTCTCTTCCTCCTATGCTATAATAACACTTAAGAAGTGTCTCAAACGCCCACTTTTTGCCAATCCTAATTTAGTCCTACTTATTAGTTCATTTAGAAATTGTATGTTGTTTCATTTATAAACTGTATACGTACTATTAAATTGATATTCCAATCCAATCCTTTAGACGTGGCGGCTCTATTCTACTCCAGTGAAAGAAATACGGTTACCGTAACTGTACTGTAGTGTAGTGTACCCCGTGCAAATTGAGCGGGTCAACAGAATCACAAGATAAAGTAGTTCTGTGCAAAATAAATAATAATATTAGAAGGGCGAGATAAAATATTTATGAATCACATTCTTTCGGCTTTCACTTTAGCAACTCAGTAGTGATACTACTGTTATTGAACAAATAAATCACTTGCGTTATCGATACGGTTGAAATCACATAACAATGTATGATAAACAAGATCTATGTATTTTTGAAACCTTAAAATGTAGTTCTCTTCTATATTATTGTCAACCCTGTAACGATTATTACCTAGGCGTATCGACGGAAAGTTCCGCGGTGCACACGATACTTGCTACCTTGCACAGTTTCTGTATTATGACATACACATATATTTGTAAACTTGATTTATTTATGGTACATGTAGTAACAATATAAAAGATTCCTCATGTATTATTCAACACTATATATACTCTACTATATACTCACTCCTTATTCCCCTAAAGGGTAGCCAGAGGTACATTAAACGCCTACATTTTGTCAATTGGGCAAGCCTATTGCTGACAACCAGGCACTGTATAAACTATATATATATATGCTATCACATAGATAACAGTCGGATTCCTAAATCACCTTACAAGACACCCACAAGAAGCGATGGGATGTGGCCCTATTTTACTGAACATGGATCTTTTACCGTTTTTCATTTTTTTCTAATTTTTGATTGGTAAGTCCGACCTCCAGCTTTATTCATAGGATTTTTTTTTTGCGATATGGGGCAAACGAGCAGACGGGTCACCTGATGGTAAGTGACTACCGCCGCTCATGGACAACCGCAACTCAAGAGTCACAAGTGCGTTGCCGGCCTTTTAGGTAGGAGTACGCTCTTTTCTTGAAGGTTTGAAGGTCGTATCGGTTCAGAAATACGGCAAGGCGACAATTTGTTCCATAAGCTGGTTGTGCGAGGCAAAAAGCTTCTGGAGAAGCGCACAGTGGTGGAGTGCCAATCGTCCAGGTGATGGGGATGGATATTTTGTCGCGTAGGACGATGGCGGAAACCAGCAGCCGGTATAAGTCCGAACAATTCCTCTGAACACTCCCCATGCAACTGTTTTACATTTTTTCCACTGAAAGAGCAATAGCAGAAGGCTTCATTGGGACTTCAAATAAAACAGATACTGACAATCAAAGCAAACATCAACAAGAAAAAGAAAAAGCACGAATGGCAGATATACCCGTTATGAAGTTTAACAGGTCTTTATGTATGTGTGGCGAATTTAATAAAACGTCATGAGTTATTATGATCTCGTCATTTAGGTCGTTGTGTACATTATTTATTGTATACCACAGAAAAGGTAAATATATATATATATAGACGGCTGGTAAAATTGGCGGTTTTATCGCTAGTAGCAAGTAGCTGGTAGTAATGGGCAATTGCAAGGAATTAAAACAGGGAATTTTGTAGGTGCTCAAATAAGGCTAAGGAGCTTATTAAACTATATGAATAAAGAGAAAATATATACTTACATAAATTTAATAAGTAAAAACATACGTATATAATTTTACTATTCATAGCTGTAAAATTACTCATACAATTTGAAACAAAAGTCTGGTGCTAAAAGATTTAAATTATTGTACCAAACTTTCATGTGAATCAAGAGTTCTCACTTTTTATTTCACTTTCATTTCACTTTTTATTAAATCTCCTTTCCTCGAAAAACATGAATACCTAAATGTTTTTTCGTTGTAGGACTTAAGCTAGTAGATATGGTAGGTGGCGTTGCGGGCAAAAAACACTCACCTGAAACTCTCGCTCACTGCTATCTTACCGAAGGCAATGGAACTAACAATGGCAATATAACACAATTTTATATCTCATTTGTCTAAATCTAATATATAGTACTAAAATGTGAGTATTTAATACATAAGAATAAAAAATGGAGCAACGTTTTTTTTTTTTTGTAATACATACATAATTGGCGGTCAATGTATTTGGGGTAATGTTTACTGAAATTTTACTGCTGAAGGAGTGTTAAATTCTTTAACATTTAATTTTTCAAAGCCAAGTGTAAACTATATTCCAGCCTACAGTACGACAACATATGATCGATTAAGAGCGAAGTGAGGAGCACTTAATCTGCTGAGTGCGTACTCAGGTTGAGCACATCAACCGACCGCAACACGACATGTAATGCGCTTTGTACCTAGCTAAGTCGTTTGTAGGATCGTATAAGTGGAAATTATTACTTCAGCCTGCTTCACTGATTTCTTCGATTGTGAATGTGTTATGACTGATAATGAGAATTGAAGGAGACAATTACACGGCAGCTTTTGCTGTCAGTTGTATCACTGTCAAGACTGTGTAAGGCTGATAACTTACCGCCTAATACAGTGATTGTAGGTTTCATAATATACGAGTACTGATAGTTGCTTCTTACATCATGCTATCATTAGTTATTAGTTTTGAAAGTCTACTTTCAGGAAAGAAATACCTATAAAAATACCCATTTAAGTATTAGTGCGTTAAGTTAAGTTAAGTTGTTAGTGCGCTGCCCGTTATTGAGGAGGATGAGGGGAGAGGTCGAGGAGAGGGGGTATTGTATTACCCTCACTCATTTGGTAATACAATGCAAGCATTGTTTGTCTACCGGTTTTCTGTGAGCCCGTGGTATTAACCCGGTCGAGCCAACCCTTTCGTTCCCAAGCATGGCTCTCTCACGGCAATTAGAATATATATTAAATAAACAAATAATCTCTTATAAAGTATAAACCTAAACCGAGCAACAGCCAGGCATGTACATATATTGTACATTTAAAACTAAAATTCAGGAGTGTAAGACATCGAATGTCATGCACACGTCCCTCTGACAATAAAATTAACAATTCTTATCACTGTCAGCGCTCGTAAAGTCGTCGTTTAGGGATGATACACTCTACTCCTACCACGGATTATCTATGTAAAGCTCACTACTGTGTGAAAACAAATGTGGGCTTACTAGTACTTACATATATAAGGCGAGTAACGTTAAATGCGTCTTTTAAGTTTTGCGAACATGTTAGTCCACTTAAATATAGATAATTTGTAAATTTTACTACTTGTATATATTTGTAAATGTTACAATGGAAGTGCCAAGCATTAAAAGGCCTATTCGTGTCTAAGCAGGAATCGGCTGGCTCGACCTGACTAACATTACAGCTTCACAGAAAACCGGTTGTCAAATAATACTTGCTTTGTATTTACCCAGTGAGTAAGGGTATCCACATGAAAAGTTAAAGTTCTAGTTTAATTAGTAGTACTTGAGAAGCAGTTTCTACTAAATAGTAGAAACCACGCTAAATGTAAACTAAATTTAGTGGGGTGTGTACAGACGGTAACCATATGGTAAGTGACAACCGCCGCAAATGGACACTAGCCACTCAAGCTGTTGAAGGAGGGGGAAGAGGAGAGGGAGGATAAGCAGAAGGGAAAGAAGAGAGGGGGCATGAGGAGATGGGAAAGATGAGTGGGAGAATTTGGCCTCCGAGAACCTCACTAATTTGGGGGAAATGCAACGCAAGCACTTCACAATTGGTTTTCTGTGAGTTGGTGGTATCGCACCAGAAAACCAATTGCTTCACAATTGATTTTCTGTGAGTCGGTGGTATCGCACCGGTCGAGCAGGAACGAGTCAAAACTTACAGGAAATCCGAAAATGCACAAAATTTGATTTTGGCAAGCGACGGGTTTTGCAGACAATGATATTTTAATTTTATAATACCCAGTTTGTTGCGTGTTGGAGAGGCTTTGTTTTGGTAAAACCACTGTGAAACCTTTATTTTTACCTGTTTTGACAGATCTGAAATTTTGTTTTGTATTTAATTCCGTAAACTTTATGTAATCTAAATTTTCCTTTGAAACACGTTTGTAAAGTTAAAGTGTATTCAAATGTAGGTGACATTATTTGTGACTTTTAGTTTTTGTTTCGAAATGGTTAATGGAATAGAATATTGGTACTAGTAATCATCTGCTATATAAAGCTGAAAAAAAGAACATTGAACTTTGACTGTCGTTAACCATATAATAGTGGCAGACTTACATAAACTGAACATAAAAGTGTCGGCACTGAGGCGGTTTTTACGGCTTTTGCAGACATGGTGAGACGGCCGATAATTTGTAGAGACATTAAACATCACTCAACTATACACAAGTCTTTTTTAGTTCCAAAATAAGAAGATGTAATTTTAAGTTACAGTATCTCAAAAGACAAAACCTTGACGAGTTAGTATTCTCCATCTAACGTCAATTCTCATCTAAGACAATAAATAACGTAAAATAAATTAAATTTTATTTATTTACCTTTTTCTGATGTCAAATGTGTACATAATAAATCTGAAAAGTCATTTTTATTGTAGCGTCACTTAAACTGCACAAATGAGGCTTAGAAATGTTTTATTCACGAATATTGTATATTTTTTCGTGTAGCATTTAGGCTGTGTATAATCGCGATTTATTCATTTTGGCCTAAGAAAAACTTTTTTTTTTTCGTCGTAGTAATCTATCTATGTAACACATAATATGTCTTCAGAACTATACTAAAAGTTGGTATAAGATACTAATAGATAATATTAACAATAGTAATTGTTTATTTGCAAGAACATTATTATAAGGACGGTAGGTACAATATGTTTGACTGCACGGATGGCGTAGCGGTTTAAGTGATCACCCCCGGGTTTGATCCCCGCACGGGACAACACTTTGTGTAATACTCAAATTGTTGTTCTAATTCTGGGTGTTCTTTGTGTTCGTTGTTTAAATGTTTGTAAAGTCCCCCAAGAGACAGGAATTAATCCCAGTGCGGGAGTTGTATTTTTTAAATAAATTATAAAATAAATATGTCTTATAAATATGACTAAGATCATAATGTTTTGCCTAAATGCAAATATGCTCTTATAAACTTCACCTAAACTTAAAGTTATGGCATATTGATTATATTTTATTTGTAACACATTAATTATATTATATGTATCACACAATAATTATGTATATTTATCAGTTATCACATACTTTACATATATAATATATAATATATGTATGTATATCATATCAGATGTCGTGTTACCCACAATTTCAAGAGAAGATACTACTATATATATAAACTATATCTCCCTCATAAGAAGACAAAAATATTTTACAATACAGCTATTTGACAATTTGCATAAATTAAAACTGAAGATACACAATATAACCAATGTATGCGGAACGGGATGAAAGTTGAAGAAGCGAGAAAGGTATGTCAGAATCGTAGCAAATGGAAGGAAGTGGTCTCTGCCTACCCCTATGGGAAAGAGGCGTGATATTAGCAAATAACCTTCGATTGCTGTATCTATTGCGCTATGTATTGTTTCCACCATTCCATAACAAAATACCTCGCCAGTACGCTTTGAAGGAGTAAGCAGATACACCTCTAGAGTACACACTTATATAGCCTTTTTGAATTTATATGGGTGTTTCACTATTTGTTAAAGTCTACCCGACTGTGGAAGAAGGAGTAGTTATGTTTTTCGATGTAAGCATAATGTTTGATTGTCACGCCTTACAGCCTGAACAACTTGATGAATTTTAACATGTGGGGTATCATTGAAATTGCCTTGATAGTGAGAATGACATAGGGATAACGATAAATATAATATAGATAGAGACGTCATAAGACGTCAGACGTCAAATCAGTCGGTTTTATATTTGTTTAATTAAGTACCTATTTATTTTTTTAAAATAGTTTATTACATTCTCAAACACGTTTTAGTACATTTATATTATTTTGGGATCATGTCCAAGTTAAATATCGTCAATGCAATTTTGTCTTGTGGTTACAAGACAAAATAAACGTTCTTTCCACTTACTCAAATATCAATAAGTAGATTTAAAATTGAAAGATTTGTCATTATTCAACACATGGGATGATGTTTACAAACAAATGGGATGCACTAAACCAAAAACAGAGGATACCTATTAATATCGATGTCATGATCATGTCATATATCAATGGCATATCGCTTTTCACTAAATAGATGAAATAATTATTTCATTAAGTGTTAATTCTTTTTATTATTTAATTGTATCTTTTACCAATTAAAGATAATTAATTAAGTACAAAAATCACTGGTAAATTTCAATTAGACTCGTATTTCTAGACTTTGTTCATATTTATATCCATAAGCAATATTGTTGTTATGTTTCAAGAGTTGACAACAAAGCCACTGTCATACATAAAAATACTATTAGCCTAAGGTGTACTGATGACACTATATCTAAAAATAGTTTTCTTAAAGTCAGGTATTTTAAGCATGCCTAGCTAAACGTAAACGTACGAACGTGTAGATTGTTTTTCTGAAGAATAGAATTACTGCATTGAATCTACACGTGAGAGAGAGAGTCTATAAACAACTAATAATAATAGAATATACGGTATTGAAAAAAAATTAAAGTGTTCCTTTTTGGTAGAACTATTTTATACTTTGATTAAAACAACGTTTATATTCCATAAATAGAAATAAGTACCAATGGCACACAAAAGCAAGCTTCAAATTCACCTAAAAACGCTAATCCAGGGAATTTAATTGAAATTTAATTTGACTTATTTACATAATCTCTGGTCACGGAACTATGGACGTCTTGGATATTTTGAATAAAGAGTTAACAACGATTAAGGAAGAGGTAAGGGAAATGAAGGAGTCGATTCAATTCATGAGTTATCAATACGACAGTATTATAAAAGACGAAAGAAACAAAAGACCTGTTCAAACAAGCTTGTACAACTGAAAGCATCTCTCTCTGATTTAACGAAAGCAGTATTTTTTTTTTTAAACAGCACGCCTACCCTAATAATATTAAGATCCAGTGTGTGGAAGTGCAACCGCCTTCCATGGACACCTGAAACTCAAGAGTCGTAAGTGTGCTGAACGTCTTTATGTGGGAAGAGGAATGGGGACGCAAAGAGGGGAAGAAGAGGGTGGATGAGGAGATGAGAAGGGGTATAAGGCGATAGGAAAGAGGAGAGAGAGAGTTGAGCCCCCTGAAACCTCACTAATTTTGGGGAAATGCAACACAAGCGTTACTTCACAACCGGTTTTCTGTGAGGCCGTGGTACTGCACTGGTCGAGCCGGCCCATTCGTACCTAAGCATGGCTCTACCACTGTTAAAAAAGTGTATTAAATACCCATATTTAGCCAGTTAGAATTTGGTGCGACTAACGTTATAGGGCCAAGGCTATTTCCGTCCGGCACCGTACCGGGCACTGTATGACTGCATACATACTGTCTGATAGATAACAGTCCGATCCCTTAGTCGCCTTTTATGTCACAACCAGGAAGAAATAGGGTGACCCTCTTCTACATATCCATGAACCATGTGGCAAAAGCCAGGTAGCGATTTGTATATTATAAACAGAAACACAGAACTTTAAAAAAACGGATTAAATCCTTTAAACCAATAAATATAGAAAGTAATACTGTTACCAAAACCGCTTAACAATATTATCACACAAACAAAACAAAAGGTTTTAGTGAAAAACTTTGTAATTTGTTGGGCATCAGTAATCGGTGCACGTAACATTGCGTATAAATGAATAATTTAGTTGAGCTACACTATTCGTATGTTTGTGGGCCAAGAGAGCGTAAGTTTTGTATAATAGACCTTACGGACTACTGAAAGTTATGTGATATAATTCAGCAATTGTAAGTTTACTCAATGGTGGATTACATGGAAGATAGAAGCGCTTGGGTTTGAACTGTTGCAGATTCACGTATTTCAAATAATCACTACCATGTAATTTGTTAATTTGTCTCATTTTCTATGTTATTGTGTTATGTCTTTCTTCTGTTGTACATACTTCTTTTTTCATGCTTATCAGTATCTTATTTTAATAGCCTAATTTTAGTTTTTTTACTTTTAGCAAAAGTAGAAACATATGTGTTGTATATACACATATGTATGTTTCTACTATAGCACCATTTATATATATAATTTTGTTTTATGTGAGTGTTTTTGTCAAATATCTTCTCATAAGGATATTTGTAGATACAATAATCAATAAAGAATCAACCAGTTGTGAACATCGCCCAAACATTGCCCAAATTAGTGTGATTTCTTTTTTTAATCTCGTATTGTAATCTCGTAAATTTGTTTTATATATCTTGGGATCTTCCTGTACCCTGACAACGCGTATGTAAAATTTCATGATAAAAGACTTAACAATTAAGGTTTCAACAACGAGCAAAAAAATAAAGAAACTCGTATCGTTTCGTGTCTATAAAGACTAGTACTACTATAATGAAGCTCTAGATATTTTTTGTTTGTTTGATTAAATTCCCTTATCTCTGGAACAATCAGTCAGACTTGAATGAATATTTTTGTGTAAGATAGAGTAGTTATTGGGAAATAATATAGGCCTACTCTGACACAATCAGCGATATTCTGAAAAGGGCAAGTCAGAAATATCTGAAACCTGAAGCTGAAGATTATTAGGCCTGAAAAGCCGTGAGGTTATATATGTATGTCATAGGCTAAAAACATAACGATGACATTTACAGGGGTTAAGTTTTGACCATAAATGCAAGTGCAACTACAGGGAATAACTAGTTGATTATATTAGTTAGTAAACTCTTTTTACGTTAATAATGATGAACAAAAATGTTCTCAAATTGAAAATGTTTCGGTACACATTTTGCGTGTCAATAACGAGTATCACATCAAACCGAATGTTGAAAAGCGGAAACCTTCTCTCATTTGACTAATGAGTTGCTCGACTTTTTGGAACGTCTCAAAAAGTACCGCAGAATATTCACAAAGTACCCGCAGCTTGAAACTTTTGAACTTTTTCGTTTGGAGCACACCGATTGTGAGCAACACTTTTATTTTCTTCTTTTTAATGCGGTTATAAACTTTTTTGGTAAGTATTTTAATTATTTTTGTAGTAGGATCTCTTTTTTTACTTTTACGGCTTTAAAAATTAATGTATTTTATACATTACTGTCTTTTTCTTTCTTTAACTTACGTAGGTGCTTATAACGGTTTACATATTTACATTGATACAATCTTTAACGTTGGAGGACCATGCTTAGGGCCTTATGGGCCGGTTCGCCCGGAGTAATACATTAAACCTATCGGGAATCTGACTGACTGAGGTTACCAGTGAACCAAACCCCTTCCCCCTTACCTCTGGTCACCTGATTGTAAATTTGATGGTTACTTGATGATAAGTTTTTGTGATACATAGGGTACATAAAAAGAAAAATACATAAAAATTATAAATAGTAAAAGTAACTTCTTTCCAATAGCTCAGTTTTAGATTTTCTTACTTATATAAATATTGCCTTGTATTTTATAAAGATAATCTCATTGAGGCTGAAAACTGAGGTAAAGAATTGTCTGCTTATTATTAGTAATAAACGTAAAATAAAAAAAAATGATTGGTACTAAAAAAGGTTGTACAAACCTGAAGTCGTCCTCCGTCATTTCGAATAAATTTCTTTCACCTGAAACGAAGAAAATTAATTATGACATAGCTAAATAAAAATGAATAATGAAAAATATTTTACTTAATTAAAAAATATACTACATCATTACGAGAGACACCATATATACCAGTCATAGCGCTTTTGGCTTGCGTTATTTGAAATTCCTAGATAGGCTGAAAATGCACAGTATCTTATAATTTAAAAACCCTGAAGTACATTTTTTTTTTTAATTTTTTTTTTATACTATAGGGGGACAAACGAATAGACGGGTCACCTGATGGTAAGTGACACCGCCGTCCATGGACACTTCCAACTCAAGAGTCGCAAGTGCGCTGCCCGCCTTTGAGGGTGATGAGGGATGGGGGATGCAAGGAGCGGAAAGAAGAGAGGAGGGATGAGAAGATGGGAAAGAGGAGAAAGGAGATGAGAGGAGAGAAAAGGGGGGAGGGGAAATTGGGTCTCCGGAAACGTCACTCATTTCGGGGAAATGCAACGCAAGCGTTACTTCACAACCGGTTTTCTTTGAGGCCGTGGTATCGCACCGGTCGAGCCTGCCCATTCGTGCCTAAGCATGGCTCTACCACTTTTATTAATTTTTATTTAAATTGTTTTTAATGAAAAATGAAATTAATTATAAAAAAAAATCAATTTGAAATAATCCATACTTTGCTATATTCCGTACAGTAATGCTATGATTACAGAAAATTCTAATAAAATCAATATTCAAAGACTAGGTAGATAATCAATGAAAAGAAACAATAAAAATGGAGTGTCAACACGTTGGTGTTCGAATAAATTTGGGTGTACTCAATCGTTCCAATAATAGTTCCGGAAACATCGGCAGATTTGACCAACTTTGCCCCAGGCCGGGCAAATCCGGGGCCGCAACGAGTATGAACCGACAGATACGGTATTGTTCCTTTATTGCATATTTGTACTTTTATTGGATTTCGGTTTTATTTGCTTAGAATTGGCGCTGTAAACAGTGTAAAATATAGATATCAAAGTTTTTTGGTTTTGGTTAAAAGTTATTGGTGTAAACATGTTGATTTAGCTTAGAGCATACAGATTCTTGTTTTTATAAATATTATGCAATACAATTATGCTTATTAGCAACATGATATGTTTTGTATAATTCCATATAATCTTAAAAAAAATCCAAATCTAGTTTTAATATGTATATTGAATAAAAAGTAAAATGGTTATTGACATATCTTTAAGAATCCAAATTACGGTTTAGAAACGTTGCACAGCATTTCTAATATGCTTTGAGACTAATCTGTATAGGCTGAGTTATCTGTCAGAAAGACAAAGTAAGGGATTTTTATTTTATTCCGTGTGGGAATTGATAAAAAACGGTTATAAACTCTTGATAGTGGCCGTGGCTCTTCATATCTCCGTGTGAGTAGAGACAAATCTGCCTCAAGCGAATGGCCGCCGACTTTAATTACTTTTTATTGGAGCCTGTGGCTCGCACACTGCGATATCGGATTAGAACTTTTGTGTGGTTTTACTAACAGTATTGATTTGTGTTTCTGATAAGTAAATAATGCAATGTAAGTAGAATTGTAGATGTATTTGTGTGTATTTGTCGACATAAAACCAGAACGAATGAATTAGCTATTTTGTAGGAGCACAGTCTTTCGATTAAATAAAAATATAAAAAAAATATATAAATATTAAAAGATTATTGAAAAACCTTAATTAGTTCGTGACAGAGATGAGTGGAAGAAGCTGAGGGTGCGGGGGAGGGTGTTAAGGGACAACCTGAACAAGTATCTGTTAACTAAGGTTTTAAGGTTGTTCTAAAAAATATTTAAATTGAATATTATTTTAGGTGATTTGTATAAAATCGTTTGTATTACTGTGTCGTTAAATTGAGGATTTAAATAGGAATATTGATTACAGTTTGCACCCAAAAGTATTATGAACTATAAAGCTTTTAAAATGATAACAATTTGAACTGCATATTGTGTAATATATAGTTTATAAGGTGTTTGACTTATAAATGCTGTATGACTGTATACATACTGCCTTATAGGTAACAGTCGGATCCTCTAGTCGTATTTTACGACACCATAGGGAAGAGATGGGGTGACCCTAATTTGTTCCACCGTGAACCACATGGCATATGTCTTATTTATGTAGGAGTGGAAAATGCCTTTAACCAATAGACGAACTTTTAGCATATCTTTTTTATGATGATAAGTGCCCCCCGCATATGAACACCTGCGGTTCGATTATGGCTGCGTAAACCTCACTCACTCGGTGCAACTGTGGGGCCGTGGTATTACTCCTGTCGAGTCAGCCCATCCGTGCCTACGTGTAACTCTCAAGTTTAAAGTTATGTTATAAGACGATCACTCTTTTCTGATTCAAGCAGAAATCAGCCTCACAATATAATTACTTGCCAATTAGATACAACGAAGCAGCGACAGTTGTCCAGATCAGATGACAAAGACTTATGGAAGCCCAACGTCCACGTCATTAAACGAAGCTGTAGCACGGCCGCCCGCGGCGGTATCAGTCTTGCAATATGTGACACAATGCTGTGTAGGATGGATGTTGCAATAAGTGGAACAAAAACTATCACAAATCATAAGCTGAAATGTTACTTTACTTTTTATACGGATATAAAAGTATTATTTTTAAAAAGACAACTCCTCATTAGGATAATCCCTGTGTTGAGGCTTCACAAACATTCAAACACCGGAATTATTTAACACTCAAAACTATTTGTAGATCACACTCTCTTATTGTACTGTGTGGGAATTAAATCTACGACCTCCGGCTTAGCAGTCAAGATCACTAACTACTTAATCCACAGACCAGTCAATTAAAAAGGTTCTTTTGGTATTTAATTGAAGATATGGGAATTTTGGACGGTGTCTGACAAAAGTCTGCACTGTTGTGTAATTAGTTAAATCCAAAGCTTTTCAGGAGTGATTTATGAATATATAATATACGGTAATGCACTGAAGATCGAGATGATTCACTGAAGGGAATTATATTGTAAGCAGCGGTATGAGCTTGAAGTTTTCTTTGTTCAGTAGCTGTATATATGAAACTAAAAATATGTCAAAATTGAATCTTTTTTATAGAAAATCATTACAGTCGCCAGATATAAATATTCAAGTTTTTGGTTAGTATTATTTTATTTAATGTCATGTTTTCATCGTATTACTATTATAAATGCAAAGTTTCAATGGATAGATGTGTGATTACGCCAGAACGGTTGAACGGATTTAGAAAAAAAATAATTACAGAGAGAGGTATATAGTCTTTAAATGGGTATAAGCTAATTTTATCCCGGAAAATGTACGGTGAAAAACTCCGAACAATTTTAATTTTAAACTTATTTATTTCATCACAATACAATCTAGGTAGTTGTTGAATATTTGGGAAAACAGAAATTGCTATCTGAAAACTGCTCCCGTATTTCACGTATGTAGCTTAATAAGTTGCGAACTGGTAACTTGCCCTTTGTTACAATTTTTTTCGAATTTTCCGACGTCAGCTGTCTTGATATCAATGAAGACCAACTTAATAAACTTAAGACTCAGACTTTCAGTATATGATTCATTTTTGGCTTGCCCAAATATGATCATTCTACTGAATTTCGTACCAAACTCAAGTGGCTCCCAATTCTTCTTAGCCGGAATACTCACATCCTCTCTTTACTATATAACATTTTGTTCAATTTTAGTACTCTTGTTTACCTCAAAAACGCTTCGTATTTATTCGCGATATACATACGAGATACTTGAGATCATTTCAAAAGTTAACGTTTGAAATTCCAACCCATTCCACCACATTTTCTGATAAGTCCTTTGCATTTCAAGCTGAACACCTGTGGAATTCACTGCCGGAAGCTATCAAACGAGCGCAGTTAATACCTACTATTCAAAAACTTGTAAAAAAGTCCACTACTTATCACTGTTACTAATATGTATCATAATAAAGTAAGTACATACATATGTGTATGTATATTTATATTTTATACGTATCCAGGTGTGTGTGTATATACATATATATAATTAAGGTAAGGTAAGGGGACGCTGGTAAGCAAACCTTATATATGTGATACAAATTATCATTTGAGCGAAGAAGTTGCAATCCGTTAATTGAGGGTACGGGCCCACCAGTAGCACTGCTGACCTAAACGAACTTCTAAGACGAGCATTAGGCATAACCGACTTTGTTGAGAGAATAGTACTAATGACCTAAGATTTATTATTAAGATTTACGTATTCTCTATTTTTATATTAATCATAGTTAATCCTTCGAAACTTTTTACTTTTATTATTCTTCAAATACGTCAGCCTACAATTATCATACATGTCACGGTCATACATTTTCTTCGAATAATAAATTCAAAGTCTAGAAACAGAAAAGCTTTTGAGCAAAATTATAAAATATTTTCAAAAATATTTTCCTTTAAATCACGTCTCCTATTATCACCTGCGCCAGCACTACACCTGGCACTGTTCCAATGTGTTCTACTAAGAATTCGTTCAACAAGAGTTTATATATAATTAACTTTAAATAACCTTACATCACATAGATCATTCAGAGAAGTTCTTCTAAGTATCTTCTAGTTGATAAAATACATAATCACGTTCTATTAATTTTCATCTTATAGTATATCATATTTTTTATCAGAAGGTTTACAGCCAATATAGACAAATAAAGAGTTCTTTGCTAGGTCTGTGCTAGATGTGCGGGTTTTTTTTTTTTCAGATTGATGGTGTTGGTCAACTTTGGTCTCAACTAATATCGGACCTTAGAAATCATGGCTCCAATTTAAGCTCTTGGAGGACTTAGTGGATTTGAAAAATTATGAACACTGAAGCTTTTGTTTTTCACAAAATATAGAAAAACAACTTAATACTTTGTTTATCAAATACCAAATATTTACCCTGCCATTGTGACATATTCACTTTCTTTGGTTTATATTACATAATTAACAATTAACATTAAACAGCATTAATAAATTCAATGACTAACTCTTTGTTTAACAAAATATATAAATACGGTAGGAGTATTATGCAACATGGCATTATGATGGCTACAGTCGGGGAGGTATGTCTAAATATAAACGGTACGTGATTAAACATAAAAAAATAATTATACGCAAGTGAGTGTGACACTTCTTTGCCATCATAATTGTAAAAAGAAATGTTTGAAAATCTTAGAAATCCTGTCCCAGAAATGTATCTAGATGGAAGTACAATATCCTCTTGACTCTACCAAGTTATGTAGAGCTGAAATACAGCGAGCTTACACAGTGTGTGTGTGAAATTTCAGAGAAGTCACGCGCCAGCATCACAGTAAACCTTTTCCTTCAATCGATTTCTCAAGACTTTTGTGAAAATATTAATAATTCATATCATAGATTCGGATCTCTGTGTATAAGAGTTTTGAGGCTCTGAGAATATGATAAAAATAACATAAAACTGTAATGCGTTTAGGGTGAGGTCACACTTGTCTAGTAAAAATTATTGCTACAAAGAACTTGTGAACACTGAACACTCGTAATTGTGAGAACCTTCTCCACACAACAGTTGAGATGTTTAGGACAATAACATGTTGTTTTCTTTATCCAATTTTATGCTGTATTGTTAAAGAAATTTCTTAACTTTCTGAGTTAAATTTGTTTTACTTTCGTAGATTACTACGTAGCCTGCATTTTTTTACTTAAAAGCATCAACAAATTCTACTATCCCGTCTCGTCCGTAGCACTTTCTCTAACAAAAACTCAAGCTACAAAAGAAGAGGATGAAAAAACTATGCATTAAATAATACTCTGTACAACTCTAACAAGTTACAGAAAATCATATCAGATACTGTTTTGGCAATATAATTTCCATTACCTATATTGTTATTGTTTACTCCATATTATGTATTATATATGTATTTTAGAGTACGAACGTACTTCTAGTATACATGTAGGTATACTTTATATATTCTTGCTTTAGGTTTATGGTATATATATATACACATATATATGTTTATTACATGCTACTATGTACACACTTTGACTCTTCATTACTATCCTCTCTTGACACCCAAGGTTTGCTGTAAGAAAACTCAGCTATGGGTTAAGCTCGCCTTTGTATATACTATTTTCCTTCTTATGTATAATTTGTTATCGCTGTATTATATATGTGTACAATAAAGAATAAGAAAGAATAATAATAAGAACATTACCTACTTAAAACACATAATATTAAATATTTTTAAAATATGAAACATCAGTGGATGGTAATGCGGTAGGGGTCGACCAACGGGGGGTCGTTTGAATAAAACAAATGACAAGTGTATTTTTTTTAATTATGTAATTCTTCTCATATCCTTAATTTGAACTTAGAATTCCTACTTTAAAAATAAATATCTGCTCTCAAAAAAAGGATAACATATCATTTCACTTCAGTTATTTAGGTAAAGACCTAATAAAAGTTTCATGCAACTGTGCCGAGTGCTCTGCATTAACAATGCAAAACAGCAAATACATCCAGTCATGCTCCATTGAATGAGCGGTGTGCATCTACTCCATATACATATGTGTAAATATGTATTTACATACATACATACGCTCAAGCCCATATATCCCCTAAGGGATACGCAGAGGTGCATTAGTCACCCACATTTTGCCAATTAGAATTTAGTCCTACTAACGTAAATATTTTGCTTACATATTTAAAAGCAAAAGCTGAAGCAGATCGGGGTCCCATACCCATAACTCGAACCAGCTGTTGTCGGGAGGTTGGCCAAAATAAACGTTCTCAAACCAATCTATTTTTTTTTTAAATGTCTACAATGTCACCGGCAAAAAGATGGACTATGGATTTCTAAAATGACTACATTCGTTTGCTTATAAGTTTATTTTTATACTATAGGGGGACAGACGAACAGGTGAGTCACCTGATGGGAAGTGACAACCGACGTCCATGGACACCTGCAAATCAAGAGTCGCAAGCACCCTGCTGTCTTTAAGTGTGATGTGGGATAGAGGGATGCTGGGAGGGGAAAGAAGGGACGGGGAATAAGATGGTAAAGTGGAGAGGGGGAATAAGGGGAGATAAAATGAATACGGGGAGTTGGGCCTCCAAAAACCATACTTATTATACCTTTGTAATGCCTTTACAGACTTATATATGAGACATCGTTATAAACTTTATAGAAATAATGCAATCGCCTTTTTTTAATTCAGTCGGTACTGTGTCTTAAATACGAATCGTCGTTAAATGGGGGAAATCCAACAAATGAGTTTAAGTATTTTACGGTCGGAAACTATATATACACCGATATGCAACGAATTGAACGTCATTTCCGATAGAAAAAGTAATTTCCGTAGTGCAAACACGCTTAAATAAGTTTATTTAATAAAAATACGAGTTCAAAGAAAATAGTTATATATAGCAAAAGCTATTAATTTTCATTTGAATGTTCTCACTCGCCGATTTCGTTGCCTCGCTTTAAAGCGATCTTTTCTCAGATGCCAGTCACTATCTCCTCTTTTGTACGGAGGCTATTCAGCGTTGGCGAGTGAAGCGCAGAATTGGACAAGCAAACCCAATTACCGTGGTACGTAGTTTTTATTTATGCACTACTACTTTGCAACTCGTCCTAGGTAAATACATTAGCTTTCAGCTGCTACAACTGATGTATTGACATATTATAGTAAATATTAGATGTCTTTATGAGTATTGACGGGTATTTATACTTATGCAACATGCATGTCATACCTATTTGCGAATTTATTGGTAAACCAATCCCTACTCTAGCTAATTTCTACAATTTAAACTTATCTCTATACATTAATACAGGATATACCTAAGTGCCTAGATGGCATGCATTGAATATGACTGAACGAGAGCTTCATGATTCATTCGCGAACGACGGGACACACGGTCACGTAGGATGTCGAGCGAACGTTGAGATTGTAAAGCCGGTCGTGCGACACAGATCATACAGATTTCTGGCAAAGTTCCAGTTTGAAATATTATTCGTTTTGAATTATCTGTGAATACAGAAGTTTAAGAAGTTTTGAGCTCATGATAAGTAATAGGACTCTCCTTCTACTGAACCCAATTCAGACAATTTTACACTTGCACTTGCACTTGTATTATGAGATTTAAGGGGTATACTCTTTTATCCACTAATGTACCCTACACATTTTGTCCACAGAATGCTTGGGTATAATGAGTTCAGAGCACGAAGGGACTGTAGCGAACATAATGTAGTGTAGCAACACTTCAAACCTTATCATCCTCTTGTTAGCCGAACTTAGCTTAAGTGACAACAGGAATGCGGCGAGCAATTACAACAAGAATACGGTGATCGATAACCATAGGAATGCAGCGTGCGATAACAACACTTGACTCTACTATAAAAGAACGGTGTCAATCTATTTTAAGTCAGTTCTGTAGAGTTAACCTCCGTCTTCGGTCGCATACATTAGCAACAATAAAATTACGATCCACATTTGTAATTTCTTTCATCACGACAAACTTCCGTAAGTGGGTTGGGAGCTTACTCCCAGGTTAACTCTACAGAACTGACTTAAAATAGATTGACACCGTTCTTTTATAGTAGAGTCAAGTGTTGTTATCGCACGCTGCATTCCTATTCAGGACTTTGGACTTCAGGACTTTGCGCTGGCAGGATACCTAATAAAACTAATGCCTAATGTAGCATATAACCCGGCAGTACTGTGCCACCTGAAACTGCTGCAAATGCCTGCAGCTGGAGGTAATCTGCTCGCTAAGACAACCCTCACCGGGGCTATCCCATTTAAAATTTATGACTTGACTGAAGCTGGTTATGTAGATATTGAAGAAAAAGTTTAAAATCTAAAAATCAGACACTCGGTTTAAAATACAAAATTCTGCACTAAGTTGGGCTCATCTCATCTACTGCACTATTTTAGTCGGTACATTGGTGTTCGAAAGTTGGACGGTCCGGTTTGGCCATGGATCACAATAGTCCAACTTCAAGCTTGAAACCAATGAGTGCTTGATCCAGCCTCTCTTTTTTAATTAATACCACTTCGAACAGAGAGCCGAAAGAATGCTCCAAGTCATTAAAACTTTTAATAGCATTTGACTTCGAGTTGCAAGGAGGGTAACAAATTTTAGTCGAAAACTTTTAGGTTTTTGAAATGCCAAGAAATAGTTTCTGGAAGGATTTTTAGTTTAAAGTGTTGGAAAAGGATTACAGTGGGGTTTAGTATTCGTGTTAAAAGGATGAAGTTACTTTTGTGACTTCTTTAGACGAACGATACCTTTGTAAGAACTAAGTAACTTACTCCATTAAGGAATATATAATTTACTGTACCCTTGCTTAATGAAAAGAAACTAATGTCATATTAAAAATTAATCATACACCGCAGGGAGGCTTTGCAACAATAATTTGCAAATCCCAAAAACTCAACTCATATATCAACCACTCACTTTGGACGCGGGAGGGCCATGCTTGGCCCATATGGGCCTGACCAGAGTCTTACCGCGGGGTCACAGAAAACCGGCTGTTAAACAATGGACTCAAAACAAAGGGACTCTTGTGACTCTTGAGTGACAAGTGTACATCGGTGGCGGAAGTCACTTACCCTCATGACTTGACTTGATACATGACATGACTTTTTACTCGTTTGCCCCCTATATTATAAAAAAAGTATTAGAATGCTCACTGTTTAAAGAACAAACATAATATATGCCCACACAAAGTGTATTAAACACCCACATTCAATTTAAACGTGCAAAAGGATTTTAATGTTATACTGTTTGTTATAACTTAATACAGATTTTGGGAGATACTTTGCTTTTAGAGAATTCGATTTCAGTATTTCCAATATCAGTAATCAGATAATCCGACGTATAATCAGTTAGGCCCACTGGTAATTTTTAATTGGCTGATATTACAAGTCAAGTGAAGTTTGAAAACGTATGGATGTGCGCACATTTGATGATTTAAAATCTTACCATCAAACTATCGAAAAGGACTTCCGAACGATGCGGCGGGATTTTTTACAACGTGGGAGAACCAAGCATAGGCACGAATAGGTCGGCTCAACCAATGTTTACGTTGTATTTCCAAGTGAGTGGGTACCGGAGGCCCAACTCCCCTTCACCTCACCCAACCCACCCTCATAGGCTGGCAGTGCACTTACGACTGTTGAGTTGCAGGGGTCCATGGGTAGCGGTTGTCTCTTACCAACATCTGGCCCTTGACCCCAAGCGACTTTAATCCGTACACCAGTGAGTCGAAATAAGTTTTACTTACTCACTACCATACAAAATGAATTAATAGAAAACTAAATATTATTTTAAACCATGATTAACGCGATTAGCAAAACTGTTTCGATAAAAGCGATTAACAATTATTTTTTGCTTACCTTACCTTACTACCTATTTAGTTTTAAAACCGCATAAGTTTGCGAAACCGGTTCGATCACTCATCACCTTTGTTATCGCGTAAAGACAATAGTCTAATTTAAATAGGCCAGTAAGTGGCTAAACTATATTAATTCAATAATTTTACTGGTAATTCAATATTCATCTTCTTTCTATACTCGACATGGAAATACGTTACTGAAATTCAGATAACTAATTTATCTATTCAGATGATACAAGCCTCGGTCTATGTTATTTGAGCATAGCATGTTATTATGAAACTATCGATGACCGTTAGACAAGCCAGTTGCCTTGTCCGATCTCTATAGATCATATTTAGCCATTGTTCGCATGTGAGAGCATGTAGAGCGCATGTCCAGTCTGTCATAGCATACCTGTATGATTTTATACATAATTAGTTGCGTGAAAATATAATAGTTATGTTAAAGTCATTAATATTTTGAAATAAATATTTATTTTAGCTTCATTAAGCGCTGTTAGGTTTACATACACGTTACCATATCCCCGTAAAGGTAAGCAAAAGAACGAATGAAAAATGATTTTTAATAAATATGATACAGAATTAATTCATAGTAATAGCCATTGGTGCTTTAAACAAATCCTTCAGCTTTATTTAATTATATCAGGCAGAATTAAATATAAATTAAAATAACAAATAAAAGGAGCACTTTTATTGAAGTAATAATTTTAAAAAGTAAGTAAAATAGAAAATAATTTGCGTTGCAGTTTAGCATAGAGACAGAAAATATGGAAAAGAAGACAGATATTTTTGCCAAAAACGGTGTAATTACAAGATAACAACAATTGCCGGTACTTTTATTTAAATAAGTGTACTCAGAAAAAAGCTAAACGTTTCGTAAGCATAAAGGTGCCTCCTTTCCTCTGAGAGGACATGGTAGCTTTTCTCTAGTAAGTAGTTATTTTATTGTGATTTTCATGTTTTTTTTTTATTTTCTTTATACTTTCACTTCATGTATTCTAAAAATATAATTAACCTATTCGTCTGAAAAGTCCCAGTCACAACTCAAGCTTAATCAAGAAATCGAGTCCATTACTTAGAATTCGTTACTTGTAAGTTAATTAACAATTTACATATATCCTTACTGAAACTCATTACAAATTAAAGCATTATATAAACAAAACTATAATTATGATGATCCGTAAGCCCTCGGGGTCATCACCTCACTGAAGCGAACAGTAAAGTATATCGGACTCGAACCGACTAAAACCATACGGTGTTTCGTCACAAGTGTGTCTATTGCATAGGACCCGGGCGCGGATCCTAAGATGGAAGCTTCGGAAAACCCCTACAGCCCTTGGACCGGAGAGTGCTAGTTCTTTCCCGTTCCACCGCATTCTGATAAGCCCTCTAGCCTAGCAAATACTTTTTATTAAAATTAAACGTTTGTCATAATTTGTGTAAGATGAATTAATACAACATTTTTTTTTTTTAAAAGACAACTCCCGCCTTAGGAATTATTCCTATGTCACGGGGGGCTTTACAAATATTCAATCAACTGACACAAAGAACACCCAGACTCGAGACAACGTGATGATATGACATAATAGAGCGGGATGTGACTTCGAATAAAATACACAAAGACAGCAAAAGTTGACGATATTAAAAGTGAAGAGTCTTTAAAGAAGTCTTTTCAAATGAGTTATCTAAATTCTACAGAGGGCCCTAGGTGTCAACCTTCATACCTCCAATTTAAAAGCTCTTCCAAATTACAAAGGTCTTCTCATAAATTGTTCCAATATTCTACGACGCCAACGGCATGTTAAGCTTAAATAGGGTGTAGGTTACACCGACGTAAAAAATATATGAAATTAAATTTCTTTTCACTTTTTTTATCCAAACCTATACGGGACTTGAGGACTGGTGAATCTGATTTTAGAATAAATTATTAACAATTAATAATAATAATAATCACGTTTATTTGGAACTAAAAACACATACAAAAACAAAAACAAAATGGAAACGATGATAGCTGCAAAAGTATGAAACTGTGGCACAGCTACCAACGCCCCCCCTCCTGGCAGGAAAGTAGGTTGTTCCAGAGAAACACTTAAATAAAATAAAGTTTTTCAAAGCATATAACAAAAGTATTTAAAATAAAGAGGTAAAGTGTTTAATGAATGGATATGTGCTTGTGTGTATGTGAATATGTGGTTTGTATGGTTTGTTGTGTGTGTGTGTGTGTGTGTGTGTGTGTGTGTGTGTAAATGTTATGCTTCCACAAGTTTTTCCGTAGCATCATAATCAAGGGATTTTAACCATGTTTCAAGTTTCTTTTTTACTTTATGACCATTAAGAGAATAAATATTAAGGGTTTTGTTGATTTTATTATAGACTTTAGAGCTTATGTGTCTAAAATGCCGACTTGCGGCTACGGTTCTACGCGACTTTATATCGCATACTCTATAAGAGCGGCGTCTTGAGCTGTAGATGTTTGGATCGTATGGTAGCTGACTATGCTTTCGAAGTACAGTACGAAGAATGAATAACTGTCTGACAGAGAGGACCTTGCAAATAGAGTAGACCATTTTTGTAGGAAATCGGATAGGCTTTCCTGCCAATACTTTGAGGATAGCTCGTTGTCCACGTTCTACGCGTATCAAAGTTGATTTAGGAGCTCCTCCCCAGACCACTAGACAATAACCCATTACCGACTGCACAAGTGCAAAATAGATGCATATTAAGCTATCAAAGTCCACCACAGCTTTAAGTATCTTAAAGACATATATTAGTTTTCTTAAACGTGCTACTGTGTGACTAATATGTTGCTTCCATTTAAGGTTACTATCGATAATAACGCCAAGGTATCGGACAAACTCAGCACTGTCCAGTCTGGCACAGCCACAATTTATGTTATAGTCACTATATGAACAAGTGTGGGCACGAATTACAATGGGTGTTTGGGGTTGACTAGCTTTAGTGGGATAGAATGTAGCAAACTTGGTCTTACTGACATTGAGTGTAAGTAAATTTTCCGTTAACCACGCGATAACAGAGTTTAAAGCCAGTTCAGCATTGATACCAACATCAAACCAGTTTCTACCGTCAATTATAAGAGCTGTGTCATCTGCATAAGTTATTATTTGGCAGTTAGGTAGGGATAACTGACACAGCTCATTCACGTATATAAGGAAAAGAGTCGGTCCGAGAACACTGCCCTGTGGGACTCCAAACACAACAGATTCTTCGTTACTTAGGTAGTTTTCCAGCTTAACACACTGTTTTCTATCTGCGAGATAGCTCTTGAAAATGTCTAAGGTCATGCCTCGAATCTCGGTGATCAGTGACTGTGTCTTTCCCGAGTCTCGGTGATCAGTGACTGTGTCTTTTGGTTGAATGTTTGTAAAGCCCCTCGCGACTCAGGAATTATTCCTAATGCGGGAGTTGTCTTAAAAAAATGTACGAATATGCGGGTAACTCAGCGTCCCAGCAACCAGGAGTTAACTCATGACTTTCGAAAGTGGTTACTAGTGGCTAAAACTTTCACTGGTTTCTTTTTCATTTCATTCTCATACGTTTAGCTACATCCAAATTATGAATATTCGATTAGGAATGTACCTGTTTAGTACAGAAGATATCAGGTAGCCATCACTAATAACAAAGAGAGACGATTGAATTAGGAGCGTCACCTCCTGTGCTGCAAATGAATAGATCTAGTAACATATTACTATTAACAGACCGTTTTATTAAAAAATATTTAAGTTGAGTTGTAAAACTGAGCTATGCTGATTGATGGAAACACACATTTTTTGCTTTGGCCGACATCCAAAAACAGTAACATGCTTTTTTAGATTCACGTTCAAAACACAAACGGTGTGACAATCAGCCCTTCAGTCACGTAACGCCGAACGCGTCGGCAGATCGATCGCGAATACCGAAGCGTGCGTATTTTTCATTAACGGCAATATTCACAAATTACGTATACTTACATATATAACCTGAGCTTAAGGTGAGTCTTTTACTCATTTTACGTATTCGTATTATTCACTTTTATTTCTTCCCGTTTAATGTTAAATGTACACCTACCACGCACGTCTCTATGTAACCCAGAGGTTGAATGGTAGAAAATGCCTAAACTATTAGAACACCGAATATTTTTTTAAATGGCTGTACTTTACTTATTAAAACTGTTGACAGCCCTATTAATATTCAGACATACATACAGGAAGTAGACACACGTAAACTAGAAGCCTTTAAAACGACCACTTTTTGCCAATTATAATTAAGTGAACGTAGGCGTGGGCAAACGTAATATCATCGTCTGATAAATGTATGACTGTATATATATGTATATATACTGTCTAATAGTTAACAATTCCATTTTTTAAATATATCAAGTAATTTACAGTTATATCCAAAGTAAATGTATTTTTAGTGATTATTGGTAGTTGATGAATACGTATATTCGTACAAAATTTCTTTTAAATTACCGAGAATGGTAAAGTCCTCATATAACAATTATATTTACACATTTACAATTACATTATATTATTATACATTATTGTGGTGACCTCCCCTGACATCAGTAAAGTCATCAGCGAAAGCAAACTGCACTACGTAGCAACTACTCTAACTACGTACGAAGATCGAGATGTAAAATCTCTTATGCTAATTAATATACATATATACATATGTACCACTTCCTTTCATCAACGGTATGGCTTATGACGCTTTCCTAATGATTACAACATATAAAGAATGTTAAAAACCCCCAGACAGACGTATCAATTGACTTTGTTGAAGGTTAACGACATTGAATTAAGCTACTGGTTGATGATTCCTCTCCCTTTTATAGACAGACGTAACTATGTTTTCATATTTATAAAGTAAAAACGGATTAAAATACGAAACATATAGGCTCTACCTGACAGGCGGCAAAGACTGAAGTTATGGACGTTCGCAACACCACGGATATCATGGTCGTATTTTTTGTAAGTAAACAGTTTTATTGTAGATTTGATAGGTACTTACGAAAACACAAAATGTTTATCAATCAGTATGTCAAGATTGATTGATGAGTGGAAAATATTGATATACAGAGTAAATTATATGGAATTTAACTTAAAGCCAAAATATATCCCACCGTTTGATTGATAGTATTTAGTGCCGATGACGCGGCGGGTGCTGAGGTAAACTAAAATAAAATGCTTATGTGACAGGCTATCTAAATGATGACAAGTGTAAATTTTATATTTTTTTTAATATTTGTGCAAATCGTTCTCATTTAAATAAAATTGTTAATGACTTTATAAGAAGAATTATACTCTTTTTTTTAAAACATTGTATAGAAAAATATTCCTCTACATATAATATATAAAAATATAAAATTAATCCTACTACTCATCAAGAATGATTTAAAAAATATTTGTTACTACTAATAATAAAATGTGAATAAAATCCAAGCGAGAACAGATCGTAATTAAAAAACAATTCATACTCCGATCTCAAAACAACAGGCTATATTTCTCAAAATACTTCATAACCGTAAAACATTCCTTCCCTTTTCTTGAGCTAATGATTAGCTAACTATAAAATATTTCTTTTGTAACATACTAATGAGTTATTTGACAAATCTTTTCACCTACATAAAACATTGTACAAAATCCTCAATTCATCATCCCTGAACCAAAACGGCGGGTGCGGCGGGTGCGGAAACAGCAGCTTTTAATAACTCGGTAGAAATAATCTTCCGGCTTAGGTGTCTCAAAGCCAAGGCACAAAGACTTTATTTAAAAACATGGAAATAATCAATGAGACCTCTAGATGCACGGATTAAAAGATGATGATTAAAAGATAATGATAATGAGATGTTGAAGAAACAATCATCTCTATAGGATGTTTACTGTTTTTTTTTTTATTTATATACTGACATATACTCGTAGTTCTCTAAACTTATATGGTTTATAATATATAATTCTGTCTTAACGTAATACAAAGCTTTGACTGAATGGCATAACAAGAAAGTGCTCTTTAATTTTTTTTATTATTGCTTTGTATAAATCATACATAACAAATTAACTTACATTAATTTATAGCCCACATGAGTCGAGCCATGTGATTTTTTGGTGAAGTAGAATTTTGTCACCCCTGTCTTTTCCCGTGAGTGTCGTATATCACATAGTATGTATATTTTATTATTATATAATTGGCATTGCGTGATTGGGATTCTGTTACGTAACTGTAACTAAATTGTGGCGTGCAAAACGTGGGCGTTGAATACGCTTAGCCCTTCGGGAATTTAGGCGAAAGCGTGTTTTTTTTTATGGTAGATGGATATACGAACGGACAGGTCATCTGATGGCAAGACACAACCTCCGCCCATTTACACCTACAACTTAAGAGTCACTTTTGAGGGTAATGAGGTGAGGAGAAACGGATAAGGGAAGTGGAGAGGGTGATGATAGAACGGAAATAGGAAAAGAGGAGGTGGGCATCAGGTACCCGCACTCACTCGGCAATACAACGCAAGCATTCTATGTATGTCATTTAGAGATTAACTTTGTTTTGTTAATTTTACGCTAAGATGACATGGGTTCTTTTTCCATCCCTTCATGCAATCTTGCCGTTTCTAGGTAACGTATTATAAGTAAGACAAATAACGACTGCGTCTTCTTTAAAAATTAGAATTTCAAAAAATTTGATGGGATAATTTAAGATTCTGTCTAGGCTTGCCCTTTATCAAACGTGGAACTCCACAACAGGTGGCGACGCGGCAACTGACTTTATTCTTTGATAACGGTACCCCGATTCCAAAACCAACTCAACAATCAACATCAACGAAAAATCTAACGGGTATTAAGGCAATTCATAAACTAATCTATCAATATTCAACTTTAATATAAACAAAATGTTCTATTTACCCATCTTTACCACAACTTATTACACAGCAAGGACTCAAGGACAACTGAAAGCCAGATAATTCTTAAAATTACGTAACAGCTCCACATGTGGTACACAATAAATTGTGCAACTGCACAATATAAGTTGTATGATAGCTATAAATGAAAGTTACACATTATTACAGCGAGGCTGTAATAAATACATCTAAAACAAAGGGTTCCGTACATTTCAAACTACTTGCTTTTACAACTGCATTCAATCATTTCGAGTCCAATTTCGTCTCGGTAGGAGATTCAAGTTATAAAAGGAAGCGAAAGTAGATGCTCATCTACTTTCGTGTTCTTTGTTACAGACAGACGAACAGAAGGGTCACCTGATTGTAAATGACAACCGCCGTCCAAGGACACCTGCAACTGGAGAATAGTGCGCTGCCCGCCTTTTAGGGTGATAGGGGATAGACCCCGCATATTAGGGGAGATAATAATGCAAGCATTGTGTTGCCGAACGAGTAAGGGTACCGGAAGACTTGCATTATTTATTTGTCTACCGGTTTTCTGTGAGGCCGTTTTATTACTGTCTACTATTCCTGTCTACCAGGCCCATTCGTCACTTAGTATGGCTCTCACATGGTGATATTTCATTCTATGTATTTCTTTTCTAATCAATTTTATTCAATTTTTTTTTTCATTTTACTCTATTTTATTCCATTTTTTTTTCTATTTTATTCTATTTATTTTATTTAGTATTATAATTGTTTTGGTTGCGATTTTAAGATTGCTGTTTGATTTAATACTATTTTATTCTAATTCAAGTTAATGTCGTACAAAATGGAGGAGAATTTAAGAGAATTAATAAGAAATAAATAACTCGGAAATAGTCGTGAAAATGTTTTCAGTCTAGAGAATTTATTGATTATTTTTATTCCTCTTATTCTTTCCCCTACTCACTTGCCAATCACCTCTTTTCCCTCCTCCCAAAAAATTGCATTAGAATTGAAAATTAAATGCTATAACATAAAGTCTAACATATATTGGGAGGGAGGCTAGCCTAATTTTAAGCAATTCAGTTGCAAACCAAATTTTATGCACGTTTACTTTGCGTCCGGCATACCGTCCTCAGCCATCCGCTCCGCTGTTACTTATGCCATAGGGCACTCAGCTAGACGCTAGCGTTCACTGCTACTCCCTGCGGACTCCTATCGCTGAGAACCGGGCGAGGCTTAATCTAACGAATGTTACCCTAACACAAGTTACTACAAATGGAATTCGATTCAGGATTTAACTAAGAGCTTTTATATAAAATGATATTCGCTTGGAGTAAACACGACTTTATTTTATTTCTTATGATATTTAGTTGTAACGGTTCCCATAAGCGGTTGACTTGGTTCCAAAAAGCATTCAATGTTTTGAAAAAAACTTAGTCTCTAATAATATAGCAAAACATTATTCTAGTGACGATATGATAAACATCTTAACCCGAAATATTATTAAGGAGGAATAAAAGTAACTTTAATATTATTTAAGTATATTAATAAACAACCAACCCATTTACTTCTTGCAGCAACCCTAAGAATGAATAATAAAACTTACAATAAAAAAAATACAATACAATTGATGGAGAGCTATGGAGCTTTAATGATTTATTGTATCGCCATCGTCCTACGCGACAAAATATCCATCCCCATCACCTGGACGATTGGCACTCCACCACTGTGCGCTTCTCTAGAAGCTTTTTGCCTCGCACAACCAGCTTATGGAACAAATTGTCGCCTGCCGTATTTCCGAACCGATACGACCTTCAAATCTTCAAGAAAAGAGTGTATTCCTACCTAAAAACCTAAAAGGCCGGCAACGCACTTGTGACTCTTGAGTTGCGGGTGTCCATGGGCGACGGTAGTGACTTACCTGCTCTGCTCGTTTGCCCCTATCGCATGAAAAAAAAAAAACAGAAAATACTAGAAGTTACACGATTGACGCTACTGTATAATTGCTTTCGTCACCACTGTCAACCTATAAAGATACTTTCAAATAAATATGTTAACATATAAATTGGACAATATGTATCAATGTTTTATATATAATATATATTTATTCATGTACAATATATAAATTAATATCAACGGTCACCTTGTTACTCACGTTTTGCAACTAATTAAATCATGTTGTTATAATTTACGAGTATAACCAAAAACCGTAAATTGTAAGTAAATAGACTTTTTTTATTAAAGACGACACCCACATTTCAATAGATTACTATTACGTTGAAGGGGCTTCACAAACATTTAACCAACGAACGCCAATAACACTTAGATTGGGGACAACTATTTGATCCATAATGGCAGATATCCTACCTATCTTATCCTTCCCAAACGTATCTATTCTCCGAGTAATCCTTTACAATAATATTATATGAATAACCATGGTTACGTGGATCGATGCACGTTTAGTTCAAAATCAATGAACACAGTTCTAATAAGGGTAATGGTTGAATATAGATAATAGGTATTCACTACGATGTTATTATAATATTCCCGTCAAATTTGTAGATATAACACTAAATTATATTTGTACCTGAACTGAAATTTCAATATGAGATAAAAGCTTTAATAATAATTGAGAAAGACAACCACCTTCAATGCACCTATTCTGATAAATTGTAAAAACGTGTAATTTGGAGACTCATAACATGACGCTCAGCAACGGGAGGCGCAAATATCTTGATGAACAAAATATTTTAGGTGCATATGCAATTTGAGGGTCTTCCATGATTTTTCTAGGATCCCAACATCTAATCTTGACTTGGTTTTAATGCTACCAACGGAAGAGGCTATTGGCTTAAAAACGTACTACCAGTCGAAAATCAGAACGACTTTCGTTTAGACGAGATTATTAATTAGTAATGGTTTTAGGAGAGAAATAGTCGTTAAAGTCATCAACATTTAACGTTAACTCCACACCATCACCAAACAAACTCAACTGATATTATGACGTCACAATACATTGATAGCTGTAAGTTTTCAACCTCGTCACAGATAACGTGAAATCAAGGATTGTGAAGCATGACGACGCTTGGGCCATCCGCAAATTAATTGTCGCAATCATTTTAGTTTTTTCATTTGAATAAGTATTTGCTGCAACTTCGAAAAAAAATAGGCGCTGACCTGATAAATGTGTGTGCTTTAGGCATTGCCGTTTTGGAATATGCTTTCATTAATTTTCATTTTACATTTTTTTTACATACGCCAACCATAATACGTATTACACGGGAGTCAAAACTATTGCCTCTATCCGCTACCCGACTTCTGTCAACAGTCCATTCCCTGAGTCACATTTTACGACACCTGCAGGAAGAAATGGAATGACCTTATACTCCACCACGATCCACACGGCATTTCTTTATTCTTAATCTGCTTTCCTGTTTATGCTTTTTTTGTGAGTGGTATTTATGTTTATTAAGGCTTAACTCACGTGTGTATTTTGGGTATGCTCGACTAGTTTCCCGACGAGGGATCAAACAGTGCAGCTGCTGATGTCTTCACTGAAAGTTGCTCCACCTCTTGATAAAGAACTCCCGTCGGGATCGAAACTAGTCGGGCATCCCAGAAATACACACGTCAATAAAACTGTTTGCTTTATTAAATAAAAATTGACATTAGCCATTCCAAAGCCGTAAACGAAACCTGGTATATATACTTTACTTTCAAAGGTAGTCCTCTAAAAACCTAGGTGTTCTGTACAAATTCCGAGCCCAAGTAACTTTCTATCAAAGTTTGAGTGCAAACTTTTATTCAACGACTGATCCCAAAAGGCTGTTTTACGACTTTTACTCTAACGACGTCTGGCAAAAATGTGTAGCTACAACTAATACGTAAACAGAGTTTATCTGTAAGTACTTGTAGCAAATTTTATGTAGTGAAGTAGTTTAGTGTATTGATTTGTTGATTGATTGATTTATTTGATACGCGTACGAATAAAAATTGTCGGTGTTCTAAGAGCTTCCCAAATTTATTTGTTTGATATAGGGGAACTGACGAACAAACATCATGAACGGGTCGGGCAAGTGACAACTTGAGAGTCGTAAGTGAGCTGCCCACGTCTTAGGGTGATGAGGGGAGGGGGAACAGGAGAGGGGGAGATGATCGAAAACGGAATATGGAACCCTCACTCACTCACCGACAACACCTACACAAAAAATGATTGCAATACAATGCCGTAGTGGCCGAGTCGGCGCATTCGTGGCTAAGCATGACTCTCACGGATAAGACTACACACAAGCACTAACATAAAAGTGACTAAAACATGCCTAATTGAATAATTCATAATAGCATAGTAAATTAAAAAACAGAAGCTAAGTTCCATCATGATTTTGTCAATTTTCAAGTTAAATCAAGCCGAATGGTAAATTCCGAGGCAAGGCAGTCAAGACAAATCAGTTTTGTGACAACAGGACAAAAATGACAAATCGACAGGCTTTTTAATTTTTCCGTAGGCAAAACTCAACATACAACATGTTATGAAAAAACATTTTAGAAAACCTGTAAATATTAAATTAGTATTTCAATATTACTCTTGCAGTTTTCAAAGAATTATTGTCTATGGGTTTTATGATGTAATATTAGGTTGCCAGTATTTTTATGTTTATTATATATACAGAAAGAGACTGGATAGAGATACTAGAGTATTTAAGTTAGAGGGTTCGTACTTCCCAGCACCAGCAATTACGAGTTATAGGCATGCGACGTTAACTTACTTGAACTGTTGCTCTTACTCCCCAATCCATATGTACAAGCAATATCCTTCCCTTTCCTTTCTAACCTACCTTCACAACTTCGGCTAATTTCATGAGATAAGTGCTCAAATCCTAACATTCTTCTGTCACGTCCTCACCTACTAACAGATCCAAATTCCTAAAAAATCTATTCTTTTATGGTCAAAACTTGCTGCATACAATTATTTTATTATAGTTTTAACATAATCGACGTAAATATATAAGTTCATTTAAGCAAATTCAATTATTAATTTTGATAAAACTTAATCATTAAATTAAAATAAATATCTTATACTATTAAAAAGCATATATTTCTTTTATTATTAATAAAATTCACTTGGCGTTACACTTATTTGTAACAATTACAATTTAAATGTTGGAGGCCCATACTAGATAAAGCGTTAGAGTTGTCGCACTTTTTAAATTCGTTTTGCAGGGTCAAACAGAGGTTTTAAATTTTATAAATGTATAAATTGTCACTCGTAACTCGATCGTCACGAAGCACAGCTTAATTGTAAATTTTCTCATTACATATATTAGTATTTATTAGTAATACGTGGAATTTGTATTTCTTCTATGTGTCCTGTCATCAGCAAGGGGTAAGCCAATTGCCGTCAACTGGGATGTATACTATCTTGTAGAAATCAGGCTAATCCCTTAGTCACCTTTAACGATACTAACGGAAAGAGATGGAAGTCTGTGATGGAAGTCCCAATCAAAACGACAGGGCTAGAAGTATTTAGAGAATCTCAAATTCAACAGTTACGAAATTATGTTCATACTCGTGAATGTTGTGAATCGTAATAATACAGTATTTCCAAAAGTTTAATCACAAGTGAGGCCAGCTAACCAATCACATAAATTTTTACCATCACGATTACTATAATTGACAGGTGAAGTAGTGTGAGAAAGAGGATATGTTTATTCAAATAACATACCCGTTATGATTCAGTTTAAAGTTGCATCCACAGCCGACATAACTCGTCCGCTTGTTGTATGCTATCGAAAATAATTTCATACTCTTGAATTCGGAGCGTACTGCGTTCCAAAAACCACAGGCCTTACTACGAGACCAAGGTATACTTGGGAAGTATAAACATGCTGTAATTTTAATCACTTAGATTATTTGAAAAAAAAACACTGACTAATATCACACACACGCGTGAGTTGCCACAAATGTTTTTAGTCAAAAGCTGATAATCGAATCTAAGCTACTGCTTATCATATTTCCAAATTTCAATCTAAGGCACAGAAGTGCAGGCAGTTTCTAGACGTGCAATTTTTAAGTTTAATGGTTCGAGTTTATTACCTACTTGTTCTTTTTTCAAATAATAATACTTTATAAAAATATTTATTTTCGGTGTTTATTCTTTTGTCTTTGACGTCATTTTTATACAACTTCCTAAGTTATTATTAGCGGTGACAAGTGACTAGTAACAAAAGCTATGCCATTCACTCATATTAACTGCGTTGATTTAGAACCTCCCTGCCATCTTATAAACAGTGTGGTAATCATTTCAATCATCTCGAATCTATTTCAAGAGAAACCCTCTCTAAATGACTTACGTAGACACCCGTAGTACCACATCGAGTATAGTCAAGCACAAGTTAGCGAAACAACTAAGTATTAAACTTAGTACCAGTTGTAAGATCAAGAGCCAAGTCGCCACTAACCGAGCGTGTGATGCTAATTGTACCATTGTTTTTGAGTTAACATGCCAGCTTTATGGCTATATTGTCATGACTACATGTACATGACATAATATTTTTCGTGACCAAGCAAATTTATGTACATATTATGTTAATTTTAGCTCTAGTTGAGTTACTCAAGACTATCATTATGTCCCGAATAACTTTTCCTCCAATTATGTGGTCCTAAGTTTATGCTAGACAAGAAAATGTTCATTAGGAATTTCCATTACATAAATCTCAATAATGATCTTAATAATTCCTACTTATACCTAAAATGTACGTCGTCATAAAAATAAGGCATTTAAAATATGGGTGTAATCTACAACTACCTAAACCATTCGGCAATACTCGTAATAAGTGTGTATATTAAAATACGTATAACGTAAACTAGTATGTAATAACAAGTAAATATAAGAACCATTTGTTTCTGATACATAAATAATTTATAAACGATAAGATAATAGAAATGTTGCTAAAAACAATAAAGTCTAATAAAAATTGTCAAAAAAGAATAAAAGTTAAAATTCGAATAATACACTTTTGGTCAGTCACAACATCAAGTCACTATCAAATTGGAATCGGCTCCATTCATGCGGGTTGTAACATTTACAATGTATTTCAATAATAATGAAAATTCAAAGGTACCAATTTGCTTTGTGCAAAATGTTTTACAGTAACATATTGTAAATTTATGATTGGCCTTAAGTATATTAATACTTTAAGCCTCAAAATTAGTATAAAACGATAAATACCAAACTTACTGTTATTTTGACTTTACATTCAAGGAAACTCAGGACTGTTTGTGTTCCTAAATCTTAACGTATCTCTCAATTGAAATCACAAGTCAAGTCGTCTATTGACGCAATTATCTTTTAATACTTACGTAAACCTATTGTGATTCTGAATGGTTCAGTCTGAGGCTTTGACGTCCCTTTTGTCGTAAAACCAAAGACGCTTCCATCTTAAATTTTCCATCTTAATCCGCTCTTAGCGACATTATATCTGGAGCGAAACTCATTTGGTGAGTAAACATTAATAATTCAGCGGTGGCCACGACAAACACTTTTGCATATTCATAGATAGAAAGAGCGAATATATTTTTTTGCTCTCTCCTACAGACAGCTAATTACAAAAGTCTTCAACGTTTTCCACTTTTTTCTGATTCCCTTCTGCCTTTGATTGGGTATCGGCACAGGGGAATATGAATCGGCGATTTAATTAAGGTTTGCCGTCTATCCGAAGTTTGTTATGAATGAGATCGTTAGTGTCTGTCTCTTCAGATGGATTACAGAAGTTGACAAAGATTTTATTCATATATTCATTTGGTTTGGACGGACTTATTGTTTCTATTCTTCCTTTAGTATTCTTTCTAATAAGTTTGGAAGTGGCGTTTTGTGAATGCTCCCCAGGGCAACTTAGACTGATGATTAATTATGGAAGTAAAACCAAAGTTCTTTGTTTGATAATCTACAAATGGCAGAAAAACGCAGTGGTCCTGTCACTAGACAATTACAAAAAGGAAAGATGGTTAACATATTTTTAATGTAGATTAGTGGAGCCATGGGGAAATACGATAATAATATTCTTAGCAATATTCCAAATCGCTGTGTCTATTATTGTATAACCTCTTCATAAGGATATACCTATTTATAAAGATGAATTCAATAGAATTTCTGTCTAAAAATCATACGGATAAAAGTATTGTAGACACAGGTATAATATCCAACTTTTTGCATCTGCACTTGCAACAGACCTTACAAATACAAAACACTTTTTCATTATTCCTTTATTAGCCTTAAACATTTTCCTGAACGAGCAGTAATAAAATAAGTTTGTTAACAGCACTTATATATAATTGGTTTTGCGGAAGCACTTGTTTAGTGAACCGATCAAAGTTTTCTTTTCTTGAAACTTTCTTAGTTCTGCTGGTGCTTCGTGCAAGTTTTAGAAGTACCTAATTTTTGTAATAAATTGTTTACTTTTTTACTTTCTAGCTTGTAGTAGTAACAAGTAGGTTGTAAGAAACTAAGATGATTGATATAAAGAGACGAATAGTGAGCAACCTTTTACTCATTAAAACAAAAGCAAAAATAAAAAATAATTCCTTTTTCAAAATATATCTAAACGTTTATTCACTGTCATCTGTATCTTCATTTACCACTTAAATCTTTTTCTATTCAATTTATCCATATAACGTGTGCAGTTTAATGATTACAGTTGAAATCCACAGCTCATGTTAAATTTCATAATAGAATTTTGGAGCGTGGATGTTTTAATTATGTCTGAAAATGCAAGTTGTGCGAACGCCTAGTCAGCTCTCAACTTGCCGACGAGCCGACGGGGAATACACATATATGTATGTGTGGGTATATACTTATACTCTTAACTAGTTTTAACACTGGCTTAATTGATCGTGTGTTAAAATTAGTAGAATCTCCAATAGATATCTATACACAGTTACAATAGTTTTTATGATAAACAAAAACTTTATTTACATTTGAAGCTTTGAATAAACTTGTTACAACACAAATTAAAATTATAACGTTTGTGGGAAAGTGTAAAGAGTCTATTCAATTAGAAAGTGTAGCTCAACTGTATACAAATCGAAGTGCCCAGTAAACCCTTAAATAGATAAAAACAACTTAGGAAAATAAAAGTGCGCTTTGATCAATTATTTTTTATTAAATTGGCTGGTTGGAGCAAATTAATATGTTACTTTCAACTGCAGTTCTATTCATAATACGTGCCGTGAGACACGCTGCATTAAACTCCGCTACAATGTGACTAAACTGAAGCTATTAGTACACCGTCGTTTAAGATTGATTGCGGTTTCTGTGCGTCGCTTTAAACCCTCAAGTTGGTGCTTGAAATCACTGCGATCAATCAAAAGTATATTACCAATAAATCTACGGTAGCTCACGGTCCATGAGCACATATTTTATATAGTACGATTTATTTAAATCGTAATCGTATCGTCAGCGTATAAAAAAAAGTATTAAAATGTATTGCACCTAGTAAAAATTTACTTACTGATTTCCAGTTCTTGACAACCAATAGGAACTTAATTAGGCTTAATTCCTTATCAACAGAACTCAAGTTTAAACCCACCTTGTATATCAACATGAACCAATTTTTACTAAAAGCTAGAAGTAGGGCGACATCAAAGACGCACCTAGGAGGCACCGTATTAGGACCTTATTATTATTAAAAACATTTCTGAAATTCAATCATAATATATTCTAAAATATTAGAATGCATCTTTTTAATAAGAAATTTATAAAAATAAAAAAAAGTTAGCTAGATATTAGTCATGTTATATGTCAAATTCGTACACACACATATTTAAAATAAATACATTATAGGTACTTACTTTAATTACGCGTAACAAAATTAAAATTGTGCATAACAGGTTTATAGACTATTTATACGATGATTTATAAAATATTTTTCAACTTTTTTTCTTATTAGTTCACCTTTAAATGTCTCCACACTTTAAAAAAAATATTTGTATCGCTGTCGTATCGCTACCTATAAATTAAAATAAAACTTTTGCCATACACTGATTGCTTCATAATAATTTATAGTCGGTAATCTGCGATCCATCGAGCCCGGTATATTACTTATCGATACGAGTTAACTCCGTTATAGGTGATGTGCTACGATTGCACGTTTTAATTTGGATTATTATTTTTCAGATAAAACGATTAAGTATTGTGTTACTCATATTTTATACATTTTTGCAATTTTATTTGGGTTGAAATAAGCATACTACATGGTTATTCATTCATCACTTTAATCGTATGAGCTATAGGACGTCCAGAGCTAAAATGATCTTGACGATGTCTAACAAAACTGTCTTTACACGGATTATTCACGTATTTAGTATTAAATTATATGACTACATCTGAAGAGGACTTAGACTATAGATTTTGTTTCTAGCAATAGCGTTTTCGCCCCTTTAATCTCAATAGTTCAATAAATAAAAAACTTATTTACTATACAGAGACCAATTTATATTCAATAACCAATAATGTTCAACATCGGTTAAAAGACTGCTTAGCCAATGTTTAGATAGCATTGTCAACCTAGTTACATAGTATGCGACCCTGACGTGCTTAAACTATCCTCTCATTTCCTTTCAACATAATTATTCCCAATTTTGGTTTAAAATTTCAAAAGGACCAAGATGCCGGCAATAGGAATTACGTAAGTGAGGCTAAATTGTAGTCAGCAAAATGTTGGAGTTTAATACGCCTTGCCTACCGTTTCAGTTATACATGCGTTAATGTATATGTATATAATATAACATATACATTAACTGGTTATGTATACCGACGACGACGACGAATGGTTATGTGTACAGCGACGTTGTTCAATTATAACTGAAACGAAATAAACATCTAGTTAAAGTTTTTTTGTTTTCAATTCACAAACGAGTTTAAACCAATTTGTTCGGTTTCACAGTCGCGACAAAACATTTAAATCAGGTTCCAAAAATACAGTTGTATTTACACAGTTGCACAATGAATAAGCATAATAAGTGATATTACCGCTCGTAATGGAGGCAGATAATTAGTTCAAAGCTTGAAGTGAACATTCCTAGGTGTGGTAACTCCTCCTTTCTCCCCTTCTCTAACTCTTTCTCTCAGTGCATTTTTCAACTTCAAATTTATAATAGTATTTTAGCTCCACCCTTCCGTACAGCGTAAATATAAAATTCTAATTGTCTCGTTAAGTCCTCTGGCCTTTTCTGGCCACTTTTGCAGAATATAAAACAGGTTAAATGGATTATTTTATATCTGAATATAGGTAGGAAAAAAATTATGGTAATACAACCTTGTTAGTGAATATAGATGGTGTGTATTTTATTATTCTATACTTTTATATGTCCCTCTTGTTATTTTATGTAAATTGGTTTCGTTGTGAATTAATGTTACTTTTGCTCGTGAATCAAAATGTTTTGTTATCTTTCCTTCCTATTTATTTAAGTTATAATGTTTACGGGAAATTTACGCTGCCAAAAAAACTCATTTATAGGGTTCCGTACCAAAAGGGTAAAACGAACGGAACGAAAACGGACATCGGAGTCTCAGTAATATGGTCCCCTATTACTGAGACTCCGATGTCCGTCTGTCCGTCTGTCACCAAGCTGTATCTCATGAACCGTGATAGTTAGACAGTTATTTTTTTACAGATGATGTATTTCTGTTACGGCTATAACAACAAATACTAAAAAACATAATAAAATTAATATTTAAGGGGGCTCCCATACAACAAACGTGATTTTTTTTGCCCGTTTTTGCTCGATATTGAAGACGGCAACAGGCAGACGCTTGAAATATTCTCAGAATATTAAGTATATATTCACTTTAAAAATATGTAATTAAATTAAAATTTAAGGTGGCTCCCATACAACAAACGTGATTTTTTGCCGTTTTTATAGATACGGAACAATTCGTGCGCGAGTTCGACTCGCACTTGTCTGGTTTTTTTCAATGATGATGAAATCACTATTTAAAAAATACAATGATACAAAATACTTTACTTTTTATTACAGACGCGTGGTACTAGGTGGAGCAGAATAATACCGCCTCACCTCTTCCTGTGTGTATCATTAAAAGAAACTAAGGAATTGGACTGTCATCTATCAGACGGTATATGTACAGTACTATAGTGCTCGGATAGACTTGCCCCCTTTTACTTTAGAAGGACTAAATTATGGTTGGCCTAAACTGAGCGTTTGAGACACCCCGCATATCTAACTCTTAACTACATAGACTAAAACGGAAAAAAAATCAAGAAACATTTGCTTAAACTTTTATTGCGCCATGTAGGGATTACTATTCCAACCATTATACATTAAACTCGTGAAATAGCAGTGTAAATTCGCTGAACGTATTGCACTTATCAAAGGCATGTAAACGTTTCTAAATGTATAAATATTTCTGTTGAATCGGCAGTACCATTAATCATAGTTCTCTTGCCAAGCAAATTTTCTAATAGTCCTTTTGCTAAAGAACTACGAATTATAGTATATTATGTTAACGTGAACATTTTGAGTGTTGTCATATTGTTATTTACCCAGTAGTTGTTGGAAAGAATAACAATATGCATTGATAGAATAAGCACTGTATGGACCTCCTTCAGGTCCGTATCTTCTGGTTACCAATTCACGGTGTCCACCTTAGGACTGGTATAGAATACATAAATATATTTAGTATAATATTTGAAATAAAATTGATATTGATGAATGTTGTTGCGCTGCTTCCAGCTTAGATGGAAGAGACCTGGTGCTATTGGCCGGAGTTGGATTCTCATGCGAATGAACCAGGTAGCACAGCGGCTTCAGGACTACGACCAGCGCTGCAACAGCTGGTCGTATTACATTATATCTCAAATTTTGTTTCATCGATATTGTTTTTTTTTTATGATATAGAGAGACAGACCAACGGACAGGTCACCTGATGGTGAGCAACAACCGCTGCTCAAGGATACCTGCAACTAAAGAGTCATAAGTGTTTGTGATAAAGCAATGCATCCAACCGTAGACTAACAACTTGTTTACCAGTTTTATGTGAGGCCGCTGGGCGAGGTGGCCTTTTAGTGTCTAAGCATGATTCTCCCACTGTGAAAACATTGTACGGAACTAAACTCGCAGTCTCTCTCTGTGTCTGAAAAGATAAAAGTGACAACTATCTATGAGAATTTACAGTATTCACAATACGATAAGTAGACTGCAGAACGTCCAAGTTAAAAGCACCATTAAGCCAAGAGGCGCAAGTTGAAAATCAGGATCGCGGCTTATAAAGAGTATAATGTGGCCATATGTGTGGTATCTATTTACATCACGATTTGGTACGTTTACGTTCACGGTTTCATTGTCAACATAAATAACTACCCAACACCTAAACTATTCCGAAAATTTGTTGCCAGCACTTCATTAGAAAACAAATAGCAAGATCTCGTTCATTGCGAGTCGACGTGTTTAAATCAAGTCCCATTTATAATCCAGTCTACATACTAGTGTATTGTTATTTCGCAATGTATGCCAGTGCGTCGACTCACATCGGCCCGTCACTCGTGTTAATTAAACGTTCTATCTGTCTAGATATGACTCAATGGATGTGGCAAAATACATTACAGGAATATTATTTTAATAAAAAAAAATATATGTCTCACGGATTGAGCATAAAAAGCCAATTATTATTATTGACTGCAGATTCTATACAGTAGCAGTAAGCCTATGTGGCCTCTAAATTCGTGTCTCTTACAACGTGGGAAAACCGTGTGTTAAACAATTCTTGCAGTGTGTGATCGAGTAAGAGGTTACCGGAGGGCCAACAACCATTCCCCTTTCTCTTACCCTCTTTCCCCTCCCCATTTGCCTATCCCCTCTTTCCAATCCTTCCCTTTCCTCTAGTCTAAAAGGGGGACAGCACTTTTGTGACTCTCGAGTTACAAGTGTTAATTGGCGGTGGAAGTCACTTAACATCCGTTTACCCTTCTGCACGTTTGTCCCCCATATTGTAAAAAAAAAAACAAATATGCATATTACATTCATTTTGATATATTTTCAATTAAGGACTATATTTTACTTTAATTTTTATAATCGTAAATCTCAATCGTTTTCTAATTATTTGCTTAAACGTGCTAGTGCGATTAGTATATGATGAAGTACACGTACTTCAGCATCGTAATTGGTGAATCATCACGTGACCCACTTGCTCTTTGCCTTCCCTCCCATAAAAAAATGAAGACATTTTTCAATAGTCAATGCGGCAATGTGCCTATTTAGCAGCATTATAATCTTGCCATACATATTTATGAAATGAGCCGAACGCACATTGTACGGAAATGTATATAGACAAAGAAAATATACAGTACCGTATGTTATTTGTCGTATAAAAATAGCCTACAGAACCACAGAATAACAACTCACAAGTTTTCCAACAAAACTTGTTCGTAGAACAGTCCCAAGAGTAAAAACAAACAGTATTGTAGTGTCGTATATGCGGTCCAATCTCACCGGGGACTCGTAACACAATAGAACACCAATGCAATGTGCATTCGATCAAATCTTAAGCTTTAGATTTGGTTTTAACTGGTTCTTGTTTGATGACAATTCTCAACTTATATAAAATATCTTACTTATAACAAGTATTAAAAACTAATATTTACTTCTATTTATTGTTACTTGTTGCATTTTCTTACTTAGCTAGAATGTTTTGCAGTGTTATTGATCAACGGCAACTAAGAGACTTATTTAAAAGTACTCCAGTAACAGAATGTCTAAAACACGCTACTTAAAGTGGAAATGTGTGGAGAAACAATAAAAGATGATATTGAAGAGAGATTGTTGTCAATGGAAGCTATAGATGATTTCAAAATAAGGGATATGTGGTGTGAAAAGGGACGAACTATGTAAAAGTTGGATGTTTTAGCAATGGAGTATGTGCAAAACTCAAAGCTTCTTCAATCAAGCATATTTATATAGAGGACAACTTCTCTACAAAATATAATATAGTATCATAATAATTCCGTATACTCAAAATTCCTATTGAATTTCTAAACCTAATGATGTTTTTTTACGATATTGGGGACAAACAAGCAGTCAAGTCCGTCGATGGTAAGCAACTTCCTCGGACTATTGACACCTGCAATTCAAGAATCTTTAGAATAGAATGAATACAAACTTTGTTGTACGGTAAAAGTAATTCTTTACAGAGGATACAACAGAATAACATGTATGTACAAACGGCGGCCTTATGGCTAAAATCTATTCACTACAGGCAACCTTTGGATGAACAAAAACAGAAGGTGCTAAGGTAGAGAGAACACTTTAGTTACGAAACACTTTATTTATAAACCACTATTACATGAGAAGTTTCATATAAATACATTTGTCAATATGATACTTGATCTTAGATTTAATTAAAGTTAATTTTTCATTAGAATATCATGACAATTACATATTTCTAAACCACACAACATGTAATATTCAACTCTTTGTATATCATTAATCTGATAATCCTGTTTTTATGTCCGTAATCAGAACAAATACTCATATAAAAACTAGCAATTATCCACTAATCATGTTCAAATAAAACATAACTTGTGGTTACTTTACCGCAGACAAGAAAATCAGTTCCAGTTCAACACATGATCTTCGATACTGCATTTACCGTATCTATATGCGTAGTATACGTTTATCTTTGTCCGGACAGTGCCAGCATGTATTTATGTACAGTTTTTCCGTAATTGGTTTTCGATTTAAAGGCACAGGGCGGCTGTGTAAGCGAGGTTGTGTAAGCGCGGCCTGGGTTATATTTTTACAAGTGTCCGCCGACGTTAATTTGGGATTTAGGGATCGCTGAGTTAATGATTTAGTTCCAATGCGATGTCATTTGTACGGACCGGATTATATGCAACATAAAAAACTTGAATTATACATAAAAATTTGTAAAATATTTATGAAATTTGTAAAATATGCAACGTAAAAGTAGAAAACGAAAATTAGCTTTCTATTTTATTCATCAAACAATCAATCAATCAGGATATTTTATGGAATTATTCAATCATAAATTCTCAATACCAAAAGGTAACATATTTGTAGACGATAATAATGAACTAAAACGAAATAACAATTACCATTTTTGTAAATGTAAACAATGAAGTACTACAAAGTTTAAAAACTAACTAACTATATAAAAAACTGTTTTTCAATTCTGAAAAGTGAAAATTGTGTCTTTTGCCAAATTTTGGTTATAGAGTTTATAGCTACACCTCTCAATAGGGTTCCGAAAAATACAATAAATATAGTGAAAATATGCATCATCAGTAGCTATTAGATGCAATTTCCGCTGAGAATGTGGTAAATTAGCAATTTCATATGCAAATATGCGAATGCATGTAATCCGGTCTCTAGTCATTTGTTTGCACAACTATACACACACACACACAAGCTGACAGCTGTGTGTATTAGTGCTGTTGCAATAGTCGATGTAACTATCGATAGTGTTATACTTATACTTTGATAATATGAATACTAGTGTCGATAATCAATAGTATTTAAGATTTTTTTACTATCGGAACATATATATTAATACTGATGATATTTTCAAACGCGCTACAAAAATGTTTACTTTTTTTCAAAGTCATTTATCGATATTGAAACTATGGCTATCACATTGAAGCTACTATGTGTTGCACAACTATAAAATATAATCTAATATCTGCAGACATCTTACAGAAGGTCGACTGATCAAAAACTAAGCAGAGTTTGTACTATGGTAACCAGGCTGCTGATAAACATTCTAATATATTAACACGTACATATTATGGATAAATTATACCCACAACAAATAATAATGCTCAATTAAATATCCAGGGTAGGAAAAAATCCACAATCCTGGCTTAGCAGTCACTATTACTCATGATCACTAACCACCACTATACTTTTTATAGAGATTACCTAGTTCTAATTTTTTTCATTGGTCAGTAAATTTAAACTGCCATTGTATAGATTTCCTTACCGTGACTGGTCAATATATACATATACTGTAGTACAATATATACATGTACGTAGAAGTTTATAAGTATTTTTATATTTTTTTATTATTAACACGTTATATAAAAAATATCTTTTTCCCTTTATATTACCTTTAAATATTCCAAATTACACTTTATTTATATATTTTCTTAATATGGCATGGTGCATGTTGGACGGCCACATCCAGCAGTGGACTGCGGCAGGCGGAATGGTGGTGATGATAATTATGATGACGATGATGATAGTGATGTTATAAAGAATTTATTTCAAGTTCTAATATACAGATATGATAGTAGTAACAAACACACGTATTTATATGATTATTCAATCTTCGCAATAATACTAAGTAAAATATAGCACCTATGTAGCAGACATTGATATCATTAAAACAGTAGTTAATTCCTCTCTTCAAGTAACAACGCTACAACAATGAAACTCCTCAAATGTAACCACTCTTAAAACAAACTAACCGCAAAGCCTTTAATAACACCAGCTTCCTAAGAAATCATAATTCCATACAGCGCTAGAGACAGCGCTATACAGACTCTATAAATTCATCTCTTTCTTAACAGTTTGAAGAACCTCAGGCATGTTAATAAGCCTGCATTGTGGATACAAACAAAATGCAGTATTATATGTTTATGTATACCAGTTCTCCTTTCATTTGTAAATCACAGCCAGTCATTTAGACTGAATTATTCAGAAGGAAGTATTACTTTTGAGGCGTCGCACTCAATATTCACAATGTTTGTTGGAATTTGAAAGAGCTTCTTTTAAAGGAAAGTTTTCTGGTTTGGTATTATAAGTAATTTTGGCGAATAAACTTGAGACCGTTTGATGCCAGGTGATAATTTGTATGTATATGGTAACGCAGTAACGGGAAATATCACATGCGTTCTGTAGTGTAGCTTTGTAAAGGAAACCATTTAAAAAAATTGGATACTTCAAATTATGGTCTCTAAGAAATAAGTATACTTCAAATAACGGTTTTCAGGTTGTGTAAGCCGAGACCTGGTTTTATGTCATTGTGTACAGTTGGGAGTTTTCGTAAAACAGATTAAAATGGTTTTGCTGCTTAGCAGACGTCAATTAATCACGTGATGTTTTTAGCAACTTTTATTCCGCCCTCCGTAATTTAAACGTGGCAAGAATTTTGACAACAAAAATTTCGTAATTTTGTTACGAAGTATCTTAAAAAAAAATGCGAATATTATGTTTGTAGAAAGATACTATATCTATCTTATTTAATTTTTAAAAATAAGTCCTGTGATAAAAGTATGCAGACGTCTGCCCAAATTAAGGTTGCAGGTTGTTTCTTAATCTAGTTAAAATAATAAAGGAAAGGTGAAAAACATAAACATGTAAGTGTAACATGTAAGTATTTGTAAATGACGAATATATTTATTGGACATTGTCCTCGGACTTCGGATGACTGAGATTTTCCTACACAATAACAAGTGGCGAAGCATCTTCTAAAGAATCGCGGTGCGCGATGAAATCGTTGCCTGGCAATGCGCACCCCCTCCCCCCCACGCCCTTGCGGTATTTCATGATTTAATTCTTTCGAGCTTCACCTTATAATTGGACGACCCCTTTTCTTGTCTTAATGCATCTGTAAATTATTTCAAGTCAGATTGAAAGTTTCTGTTTTTTCTATCAAAAGAAACTTTGTTATGTAGATGTCCATGATATACTTCCGTTCTGAAAATTTCATAATAACCATTTCCATAATAACCATTAGCCATAAAACGATGAACCCCATAACCAGGCCATAAATTCACCATGCACTCAAAAGAAAATTACGCCCCTATTTTTAACACCTCATTTCTTAACTCTAAACCGATATCAAGATATACAACCCATCTCTTGATGATGTCATAAATTATACGACACTCGAAGTTCAGATGTGACCACATTTCGTGTTCAATACGTTCCGTTCGACATCATAAAAAAACACCGCGAAATGCTCTCAGCGAAATTGGAACTATAAACAAGGGGCAGGTGAGCCAAAAAATCAATCCTCTTAATAGAAGTTCGTTTGGGGCCAAACACAGACATAAATTATTTAGTATTTATATACGCTTTTGGTTTTATGGAAATTCACTTTTTTGAAATAATTTATAACGGATTTTCAACTAGGTTGCACCCCCTATCAAAATAGGTTTTAACACAACTATAATCTTTTTTCTCGCGGGTAGGTGTTAAAAAGTTAATACACATAACAGAGACTTCCTATGTGATTTTGATTAATTACTGCAATAATCTATAACAAATAAGCTGTTAACAGTATACTCACAGTTCTTTAATATCACATGATATAAGTGAGAGAGAGAGAGAGAGAGAGTAATATTTTAACCCCCTGCCAGCACACTTGCACAATATTACATCAAAACTTTGTGATCGCACTTCTCTTCAATTTAAAATGTCCCAACTAGCAGAAATCCAAATGGTACAAAACAGTTTGGAGGAGAGCTTCTCCAAGAGGATGGCTGAACTTGAGGCACAGCTACATACTGCTGGGAACACAAAAGAGACAGTGGCCCGGGTTTCAGAAGACTTTAGGACTTTCCGGGAACTTATGTTTAGCATGCTGAGTCTTCTCCGAAAACAGATCAGTGAGTGTGTAAAGATGATTGATGTGATGGAGACTCGGCATCGACACAAAGCACTTCTCTTCCTGGGTGTACCCGAAGCTGAAGGAGAAGACTGCAGACTTGCTCTTCTAGATCTCATCAGTGCGAAGATAGGTGTTAAGGACATCACGCCTCTCAACATCAAGCTATGTCACCGCATTGGCGTACCAGGAAAGGAACATCGTCGTCCAGTACTAGTGAGGTTTGACACAGTGGAGGTAAGATCTGCCGTCTGGAAGATGAAGAAGACTTTGAAGGGGTCCGGCTTCTCGGTAAGGGAGTTTTTAACTAGAACCCGACAGACAGCCTTTAGCATGGCCCGGCAACACTTCGGTTTGTTTTCGTGTTGGACGCAGGACGGTATTATAGTCATTAAAACCTCTGATAATAACCGTCATAAAATAACATCTCCTGAAGAGCTTAAGCCTTTGATTGCCAAGTATCCAAAGGCAGCGGGAGCATCCAGCAGCGGGAACGATACCAGGAATGCGATTTCAGGCTTAAGCACAAAAGGTCCCCGAAAACAGTAGACTACAACTTGTTGTAACGTTAATGTTTGCTGTATATTTTTATTAACTCCATATCGACTTATGTTCAGCTTTGCCAATAATCCTCATAATGTTATTTTACTGCGCACGTATTTAGTTCTGCTTATATACCTTATATTTAAAAACATCACAACAAAAGTTTCATGCACGTTACCTTCTAAAAATTTTTTGTCAAGTCGACGTTCAAGTTAACGTTTCGTTAGTACTTGCTACATCTGTTCATTTGCAAAACGTTCGGATACATGCAATTCTTAATTTTTCCTATCAGACATGTTTTTCTTTTTTTTTCTTTTTTGTATTTTTATACACTAATCTAGCCGTATTACATTGTATTTTATTCTGCTGCTTATATCATTTGTATTAACTTTTTGTAACGTTACATTTGTTATACTATTCCTTTTTTTTGTTTGTTTTTGCTTTTGTGTTTTAGTATATAACTTATTTTAAACCATTGTGTGACAGCTGGCGGGTGGTGTAAAAATAAATATACCAACTTCTGGCTATTTATGATTAAAATTATAATATATAAATTAACGTATTCATATATATATTTAGGTTTATTGTACATATTGTATTAAGATCTGTAATATTGCAAAATTCTATATCATTTCATATATTGCTATTAATATTTTAATGAACGACGATAATGACGAGTACTTCTCTGCCAACGACTATTCTGATGATGACAGTTTCAGTTCAGTGACTGAAACGCTGGGTGATCGATTGCGGAAAACATTTGATAAAAATCGTTCTCTTTTAAATGTGTGTCACATTAACGCACAGAGTATCCCAAGTCACTATAGTGATTTAATTGAAGCATTCACTGACAATTGCACTCATGCCATCCTGATTTCTGAGACTTGGCTCAAACCTCTTCTACCTTCTAGCTCATATCTTCTTCCCGGCTTTGTTCTTATTCGCAATGACCGATTGGACAAACGGGGCGGAGGTGTCGCCATTTACCTCCGAAATTCTTTACCTTATAAAATTCTCGCTTCCTCCTCCTCCAACTCATCAACCACTGCGGAATTCCTTTTTCTTGAGGTTTGCGTCAGGGGAATCAATATTATTCTAGGCGTAGTCTACTGTCCTCCTGCTGTTAACTACTTCTCCAGTCTGGAAACAGTTCTGGAATCTTTAGGGTCGGAATATTCACATCACAGCATCATGGGCGATTTTAACACAGACCTTCTAGCTCCTAACTCTCTTAGAACACGAAATCTCCTTGATATCATCCATTCAGCCTGTCTTAATGTCCTACCCCTTCAAGCAACTCATCATAATGTTGACCACCAAGACACCTGCCTTGATTTAATGCTCATTTCTGCTCCCAACTTTGTTTCTTTCCATGGTCAACATCCTGCTCCTGGTTTTTCCCGTCATGACCTGATCTTCCTTTCTTATGTCCTGAAAACTCCCAGGTCTCCTCCCAAATTTTTAAATATGCGTTGTTTTGGACGTTTGGATATTGAAAAACTGTGTACAGATGCATCTAGGCTAGACTGGAGGAATGTGACAGAGGCTGCCAATGTTAACGAGAAACTTAACAGTTTTAACAATACCATTATCCATTTATATGACATCCATGTTCCCATTAGGAGAGTAAAACTTACGCGTACTCCAGCACCGTGGATGACGGAGGAGGTGCGAATGGCTATGGGACGAAGGGATCGGGCTTTCCGACAGTTTCGAGAGGACCGCAGTGAAGAGAAATGGAACATTTTTAAGACTCGGTAAGGTAAGGAATCGGTGTAACCAGGTTATACGTAACGCAAAACGCCGACATATTCTACAAAATATTAAAACTTCATCTCCTTCCAGTATGTGGAAGTTTCTAAACACTATGGGTATCGGCAGGCAACTACGCACCGAGTCTCAATCGACAATTGGTTTGAATGATATCAACCGTCATTTCTCATCTACAATTCAGCTAGATCATCAAACCAAGTGTCGGACCATGAACCATATTGCTGGTCTACCCAGACCCAACATTGCTTATTTTCAATTTTCTCCAGTGTCTTCTGAGGACATCAAAAAGATCATCCTTTCCATCCGTTCCAATGCTGAGGGCTGTGATGGCCTTAGCCGTAGGATGATAGTCACCATCCTGGATCACGTCCTTCAGGCCATAACTCACATTATTAACTTTTCCCTCGATTCCGGAACCTTCCCCTCTCTGTGGCGCAACGCTTATATCATTCCTTTACCTAAAATAAAAAATCCTTCCCTTCCTGAACATTTCCGTCCCATTTCTATTCTTCCCTTTCTATCAAAAGTTCTTGAAGCGTGTGTTCACAAGCAGCTCTCTCAGTTTATCTTCCAAAATAATCTCTTAAGTCCTCTCCAATCCGGCTTTAGGCCCGGTCACAGTACTGTTACTGCACTGCTGAAAGTGACTGGCGATATTAGGGAGGGCATGGAAGGCACCAAGGTTACCGTTCTAGCTTTGATTGACTTTTCTAATGCCTTCAATACCGTCAGTCACGATGTCCTATTATCCATCCTGTCCTATCTTATGATCTCATCAGAAGCATCGGAATGGTTCTCCACTTATCTTCAGGGACGACAACAGTGCGTTCGCGTTGATGACCTGTCATCAAATTGGTGTGAACTCCACACTGGAGTCCCTCAAGGCGGAATTCTATCTCCACTTTTGTTTTCAATTTACATTAATCTCATAACTCAGGACCTTCAGTGTGCGTGTCACCTTTACGCCGATGACTTGCAGCTATACACGCAGGCCAGCATTGAGGATATACCGCAAGCCATTGACAAAATTAACCAGGACTTAGATTTAATAAAAAGCTGGTCGGAGAGGTTTGGATTATTCGTGAATCCCACTAAATGTCAGGCAACTATCGTAGGTAGCAAACGACTTATGGGTAGGATTGATATGACTTCCATCTCACCTGTAGTCTTTAATAGCTCAATCATACCCCTAAGCTCAGTGGTTAAAGATCTGGGCCTACATATTGACTCAACTCTTGATTGGCGTGCCCAGGTGGCTCACGTGAGTCGGAAAGTGACTGGAACTCTCCGAAGTCTATATCGCCTTAAAAATTTCCTTCCAACTAAAACCAAGACAATCCTAATGCAGTCCCTTATCATTCCCATAATCGACTATGGTGATGTATGTTATTTCGACCTGAATGCAGATCTGCTCAATAAACTTGACCGACTTCTTAATAACTGCATTCGATTTATTTTTAATCTTCGCAAGTATGACCACGTGTCTGCTTTACGTTCTGAATTAAAATGGCTTCCGATTCGCCAGCGACGTAATCTTCGCGCACTGACTTTTCTTAACTCTCCATCTCCTCCATCTTATTTAGCACCCTATCTTCGTTTACTGTGCTCAAATCATGACAGAAACCTTCGTTCCTCACACAACAATCTTCTATTATTTCCCCCTCATAACTCGAACTTCGTGAACTCTTCGTTCTACGTCCAATCTGTTCTTCTTTGGAATGCGCTCCCACTCGAAATCAGGATGTCTACAAACCGCTTCACGTTTAAACAAAGGGTACTATCTCCTGCTCACTGAGTTGGCTTAATTGTCGCATCATTTTTTTTTTCTCGTTCTTCTCTTTTGTTTTTTACGTAAGTAATAATGTATATGTATATGTGTATATCATTTTTTTTTCTTGTATTTATACTACTTTTACACTAGTTCCTTTTTTATCCCTTATTCTTCGCACCTACCACTTTTATTTTTGCAACACCCCAAGGTTGACTGGAAGAGAATGCCTAAGGCATTAAGTCCGCCTTGTACAATATGTGCATAAAGTTAAATAAATAAATAAATAAATAATCCAGAGCAGACTTTTACTTTTTTATTATTATTTTTTTTTTTTCAAAAAATATGATCAACTCTGAATAACAAATTCAATTTAATGAATGATGAACTGCAGTATATACGACGTTAATTACTATAACATGATAAAATTAATTAATAGAATATGAAATGCAATGAATAGTTTTACAAAATAAATAAAACAAAAATGCTGTTATTTTTTTAATCAGCTTCAAAGAAAAGAAGAGGTTCTACGTTCGAGTGTGATGGCTCGCACGTGCCTAGCAAGATTTTTGTAAACAACACGTGCATTCAATTCCCCCACTACACATTTTGAGGTCCGCTTAAAATGGAGAGATCGACCGCTATTTTTAATTCAAGAAAATATCTATACCTGCATTTTATTCATCATATCTGACCCACTTCCAACATATATACCCGAAATACCAAATCTTTTCTATAATCACTACCTCCACGTTATATGACGATGAAAACAATGCCGCTCTACTTATAATTAAATAGTTGGCCAAAACTCAGGCTCCCGCGGAATCCACCGACGTTATTTATTTAGATGGAGTTGTGAGAGACAGGCGTACCTGTTCATCCGAATTATTTTCGGAATTTTCGTATTAGTATAAACTTTAAAAGCCTAATTATAGTATTGTACAAAACGTGTAAAGCACCTTGGAACTATGTCATAAGTGTGATTATATGTATAGATTAAATACATATTGGCAAGATTTATATATCTCGTTAATTTTTAGGTATACAAACGCTTATATACAAGAAAGGGTAAGCAAAGGTGACAGAAGCGCTCACTTGTATGGTATGGTAATTTAAAATCATAATAGATATGAAATTTTACTTTTTTTGTTCTTTGTATGCCTGTTCTAGTAAATTCTCATCTTCTTTATTTCTTTCATCTTTTTTAGTTCTCCTTTGTAATTCAAAATATAAATAATTAAACCTTGGTGGTTTTCTAAGAAGCAAAGATGTATCCCTTAGCTGCATGTTTATTCTAATATACTCATACTTTTTGCTCAACTGCACTAGAGGGAGCATTATAATAGTATTTTGACAAAGTTATCAGCATATTTAAACCTGTGTAACGGATAAAGGATACCATGAGGCAAACTCGTTCTAAATCCATCTGTCGCTATGCTTTAAGAGAGATAAATAAGACCTTGGAAATGTACATGCACCACGAACAACCTGCTCCTCTACAGTGTAGTCCATCCAAAGGTTGCCTGTAAGAGTTCGCAGTCTGCGATAAGGCCGCACATTGTACCACTCTCTATCTATTTATTATCTACAGTATGCTTGTTTATGGCAAATAAAGTTTGTATTTATAATTTATTTGTCTTTTGTCTTTGAGTGCCGCGAATAAAGATTCGTGAGCTGTGTGCGTTGGCCACGGTGATATTACACCACTTATTTACAACTTACTTAGTGATTAATTTGTCTTATGTTATACTAAATCATAAAATATATTTATTTTGTAATTATTCGAGGACGTCGGAGTAACTTGAATTGGAAAATTACTTACTTGAGATTTTAAGAAGGTCCGAGCTCTAAACAAATAATTAAAGTTACATATACATACGCTAACGCCCGTATCCCTCCAGGGGTAGACAGGGTTATATAAAACACATCCATTTTGATAAACAGAATTTTGTCCCACTAAAGTAATAGGGGCAAGCCTGTCGCTGTCAACCGGGCATTACATGACTGTTAATAGATAACAGTACGCTCCCTTAGTGACCTTTTACGACGCCCGTAGAAAGAGATGATGTGGCCCCATTCTACACCACGAACCACATACATTAATTAAATTTTATAAAATAATATGTAAATGAGTGTTCAATAAATATTTTTTGTTTTCTTCGAGGATACAAAAGTACTGTAAATATTAACTAACAACATATGAACATACGATTAAAAGTCGTCATTAACTTGTTGAAATCCAATAAATAAAACAATCAGACAGATTACAATTCAGTTGACTGTCAAGTTTTATGGACGTTAATCATTTCGTTAATTGATTTACTGATTTAAAATAGACCTTTACCGGCTTTGTGGACTGCCAGATATTAAAATCGCTCAACATTCAGACACACATAAATATCAATACAGTAAATCGTTTTTTGGCACCTTTTAATACAAATACTTTTAGTACAAATCTAATACCGAGGAAGTTGGCTGAAGGATTTTGACTAAAGGAGCCAGAAAAAGGATTTTTCAAAGCTTTAGAACAGTTTTCTTGTAGTAACTATTTGACTGCTATACATAACGCTCCCCATACATTTGTGAAACCGGCGGTATTAATTAGAATTATAGGTAATGTGAATGTCGGCATAATATTTAGTAAACTATCCACAGAAAAGGCTAAAACAAGAACTTAATCTTAACCTTAACGAAGTTGACTGTCTTTTTATTTTAGATGGACCTCTTAATGAGCATCGAGCATAAGGCTAAATAATGCTTAATTGACAAAATGTGAATTTGTTAGTACATGAGATGAATGTTCTATACATCATAATTCATAATTATCACTCACGGCAGAATATTAAGCATGTATCTGGCGGATATCTATTACATACAAGGATACAATCAAATTCAAGGATTTTAATAAAAACAGCATGAACAATTATTAGAACCCTCAGAATTATGTGCAGTTTTAGAACTATCCGAAAGTAGCCGCCGAGCAGTAGAATACCAAGTCTCATAGGGAATCAAATAAAACAGTCAGTAAATTTGTTATTAACAAGTTTTCCAAAAACCCACCTGCCAGTTGCAGGTAAATGATTCTATAAACAATACAATACCAATGTATAATAATACATAACCAAATCATTTCTAAAGTATCACAACAGCTCCGTCTTAGTTTAGTCAATCTACACTTGATTTTTACATTACCTTACAACTTGTACCAAATCAACGACTGTAAACTGTAATAGCGAAGAAGGGATCGGTCCGATAATGTAAATCTAAGAGCTTAAACGTGTTTGCTTTTTACAAACGACTCACTCATAGTCCGCACACATACCCACATCTATGTCCCCGAGGGGTACGCAATCGTCCACTTTTTATCAACTATATCAAGTCCCACTTACTTTCACGTATTGCCTATTACCGTCCTCCGCACTATAGGACTGTAAATATACTGTCTGATAGATAAAAGTCGAATCCCTTAGTCACTTTTTACGAAACTCTCGGCACGAGATGGAGTTTATTCTACTCACTACACAGAAAACCAAACGGCTTATTAAAATAGCTGTAATTTAAAATATAAGAAGTTTATATATTACAGAAAACCAGTTGATAAATAACGCTTGTGTTGCATTTCCCTGAAATGAGTGAGGTTTTCGAAGACCCAACTCCCCCTCTCCTCTTTAATCGCCCCATCGCCCCATCCCCCTCTACTCTTTCTTATCTCCTCCTCTCTTCTTTCCCCTCCCCGCATCCTCCGATCCCTCATCACCTTCAAAGGCGGGCAGCGCACTTACGACTCTTGAGTTGCAGGTGTCCCTGTACGGCGGCTGTCACTTACCATCAGGTGACCCGCCTGTTCGTTTGTCCCCCTATAGTATAAACAAAAAAAAGAAAAGAAAATATACATACCCTAAGGCACTTCCGATGTTAAGATTATTTAAATGACACCTCTAATTTTTTTTTTTTTTTTTTCGTGTGGAAACCCCCTCGGACCGTCATTCCACCGGGGTTTTCGGTGAAACGGTGTGTCGGAATCGAACCGACTAAAACCACACGGTGTGCCATGCTGCGCTTTAAATAGGAGGTATCCGGGAACAGCTTTATTAAGACATCCGGACCCCTCCTAGCGCTTGCCCGCACTATGCGGGCACCACCTACGGGTAACCTATCAATAAGGTGACGTCCAGACACACGCGGACGTCACCCCCTCGCGGCTGGCCATATGGCGGATGGCAGGGAAAACCCGTCCCGACCACCCGCGGCCACACTCAGGGCGGCATGAGGCGCTGGTAAGCGCGTCTACGCCGCCCGGTTCGCCGGCGACGAATTGGGTCCGAGTGGAGATCGTCCTCCCGGTCCCTCTCCGCCGCCTCCTTCTGAGAGATGACCTCTTCACAGAAGGTTGCGACCGCGATAAAATTCCTGTCGCTACCGGCCATGGAGCGTATGACGGCCGGTAGCGAGAGATCCGCTCCGATGACTGCAGTGAGAACCCGACGCTGCGCCGCCCAAGCGGGGCAATCCGCGAGCGTATGTTGAGCCGAGTCCTCACTGCAGTCGCAGTGGTGGCAGGCGGGACTTAATTCCCTCCTAGCGACCGACTGCAGATACTTTCCGAAGCAGCCGTGCCCGGAAAGTACCTGCGACAGTCGGAAGGAAAGAGTCCCGTGCTGCCGCTCTGCCCATTTGACGATGACCGGCTGGAGCGCCTCCACGGTGGCAAAGCCAGCACGTGGAGCCTCCAGCCGGGACGACCAACAAGCCATCGTGGCTTGACGAGCAGCATCACGCCACTCGCGTACCTCTTCGGGCGGGGGCCGTCTGCCGCTACCCGCCCGGAACTCAGCCGTTCGCCGATAAACTTCGGCGAGCACTTCCGCCTCCAAGTCCCACGGGGGTGTTCCGACCAACGCGCACGCCGCCTTAGTGGACACGGTGCGGTAACCACGTATGGCTCTAACCGCCATAACCCTCTGAGGGCGCCAAAGGCGTGCCCTATTCTAGGCGGTCAGAGCCCCCACCCACACCGGTGCGCCGTACAGTGCCATTGACCGGACAACCCCCGTGTACAGCCGTCTTGTAGCGATGCTGGGTCCACCCAAGTTGGGTAAAAGGCGCCCAAGAGCGGACGCAGCACCGACCAGCTTTGGAGTAAGCTGCCGAAAGTGCTCGTCGAAGAGCCACCTCCCGTCAAGGATCAGGCCCAGATATTTAATATAGGCCCGAACTGGTACAAAGACCGAGTTAACCATTATGGAGGCGCCAGAGGGCGGACCACGACGGGGCCCATGAAATAAAAGAGCCTCCGTCTTGTCCAGGGCCACCCGTAAGCCCAGCGCCTCGATGCGCCTGACCACCAGTGAGGCTCCTCTGGTGGCCAAGCGCACCGCCTCTTGAAAGTTCAGCCCCCGGGCTGTGACCAACGTGTCATCAGCGTAACAAATTACGCTCAGCCCGGGGGGGGAGTCACCTCGAATGGCCCAGTCATATCCCATGTTCCACAGGAGTGGTCCAAGGACAGACCCCTGCGGAACACCGCACGACATGGGCCGACGTCTCAGATTTCCCTCTCGGTCTTCGTACATGACGGTACGTTCCCGTACGTACGGATCCGTAGAACAGCCGCCCCTATCTCCGCCTCCATGACGGGTGGAATATCCTCCTCCGGGAACTCCCCGTCGTCTCCGGCCAAGGAAGAAGTCGCCAGGGTGGCCATCGACGGGGGTGAGTACTCCACCTGTTGCGGGAAAAGGCCCTCAACCACTTCCTGCAGGAAGCTGGGCTGGAGAGTCTCAGTAAGGGGGGGGGGCCCAACGCGCGGAGCTTTTGTTGCACCGCACGATAAGGGCGACCCCAGGGGTCACGATCGAGACCCTCCAGCATCTCCCTTGAGGTTTGAGCTCCCCTCCGAGAGAAGGGGGAGCTTGTCTGGACTGAGATCGGTGTTCGCGACCTCCCTCGCTGGCTGCTGGGAACCTTGGGTGGCAACATATCCTGGGACGTGTCACCATCCGAGTCTTTTGATCGCCCGCGCTTGCGACTATCGGTGTCGTGGAGCTCCACCTCCATTTCTTCACCTGAGTCAGCCGTTAAACTAGCCGTTATGCTCGCAGCCCTGGTGCGCACTCGCTCCGAGATTCTTCTGCTCCCAGAAGACAAATTGACTTCTGGGAACTCCTGCGTGATAGGCGTTCCAAGTGAAGTTTCTTGGTAGTTAGATGCGGCGACGTCTACCTTGTTCGACTCCTCATTAATCTTCTCCTTCTTTTCTACTTCACTGTTTTGTTTTTTTAAATTTATAGCAATCCATAAAAAGACCCACGAGTGGGGGAGAACTAAAGGTCCTCCCGAGCAGAGATCCCCCAATACCCTGGCAAGCGTAGATTTATGCCCAACCGAGGGGTCCGCAGTTGCCCCGGCTGGGAGTGCGCTTGCGACTGAACCACCCATCAGCCATGCATCCCATGGTCACGCACCAGAACACGAGATTCGGGGTAATTTTTTATAGAGGTATTCTTCCTCGCAGTCCGGGTGGCTAAGCCAAGACCCTCGCCCCCGATCAGAGCCGCGAGACTTAACCACGACGCTCCTTTCGGGATTACGATATGCCGACGGTGGCATTGAGACAAATCTCGAAATGCCTGCTCGGTGGCAGTGCAAGTGCACGCCGAGTCCGTCCTCTTTCACCACTGTAAACAATGGAGAAACACCGACCCATGAAAGGGTCCCACTTTGGTAATTTTTAATTGAGGTTTCCTTCCTCATAACTCCGAGGAGCGAAGAGCCAACAGAGTGATCGACATACAAGCCCGCTCTGTTGGGCCAAACCTCGACCGAGGGGCCGAAGAAATGTGGCACTCTTCTAGCCAGAAGATTAGCCGTAGGCGATAACGCCCTCCTCAAAAACAGAGGTGGCGGCGTCATCGCCGACGTTGCCCAGGATGCACCACGTGGAGGTTTTCTAGCCAGCACCCCAAATGACACCTCTCATGTCTTAACCTATCGAACAGTGTAGGACATGACAAATAAACATCATACTTACATACACTCGAAAAACATGACCCTCTTTCTTACACAGTCGGGTAAGTAATGCAGATTACCTCAGAATAACTCAAAATTTTGTTAGAAGACTCGGAGAACTTTTTATACTCCCCAATCCATGTGGATAAGCAAATAAACATTCTTTCCTTTCCTGTCAATATACTCAATTTTTTTCTATACAATCCCAAAAATGACGGCAATAGGCTGCAATATTATGTAAATAGGAATAAATTATAATTTATTAATTATGTCTCTTCCTGCCCCTACCATAATGACTCTTCTCTGCCTGATGGAAAGCAACAAATAGAGTCTAAGAGTGGTGGTCACCATCCTTATTGCAAGTGTAGTCAATACAGAATGGTGACCCACACTACGGTGGCCCGGTGAGATACTTTTTCGGGACCCGCTTAAAAGACCCGGGATCAAAGTGGGAGGGAACACGATCCTCCCCCCTGATCATCACAGAAAGGAAGAACCGAACCGTGTAGTTTAAGATCGTGTATTTAGCGGGTTTCGGGGATACACAATGACTCATAATTGTGTTTTTGGGAATTATTGCGATGACTTCACTATTCAAAAATAAATAATACAGTTGTCAGTTTCTGCTAATTTTTACACTGACTTTAAGGAACTTTGTTGGATGATATATTAATTATTCAATACTGTATATCTTATTATATATTCTTCATTCCACCTGCTAAGTACCTTATTGAGCAGACTGATTATATATTTAAAAATCCCCGCTTACTACACGAGACACACTTCACTGAAGTATCATTGTATTGAACTACGGGGCGAATACTGGCAGGCGTTAACATTATTACACATCCAATATACTAAGAACCACCACACCTCCCTTTTGATTAATACATTTTGACGCGACACGAATAGACGCAGGGCTATCCGAAGGTCAACGTTAATTGGTCATGTTAATAGTATTGGCATAGAGGCGCCAGGGTTCTTTATGGCTGAGACGGTGCGTGCGGCGCCTAGGTGACGTCAGTGATGACATCATTGTGATGCAGCAACAGTTAACTGTTTAAGATTAACAGTGTCAAGCAAAACAGATAGAGTTAAGGAAATATGTACGAGATTATTCGAGATACCTACTTATTATTAAATCTCAAATTCAAATGTTCTCATTGTGCGGTTTTAATAAACTTATTTCTTTCTTGTAGTAGGTTGTCAGATACACTCACGTCTACATAACTGTAAGGGTGGGCAGAGGCGTCTCGAACGACGAGCCAATTATAATCAAGTCTCACTTACATAATAGGGGGCATTGTATGTAGAAAACGTTCCGAGACCTTAGTCATCTTTGACGAGCTGAGCCGATCGGGTTGGATCTCTGGAATAGCACATATGTAGATTTTATATACATACATACATACGCAAGTTTGTATATATTTACACACACATTTATATATATATATTTATATATATATATATATATATATTATTATATATTTATTTATTCTTTGGCTACATACAAGTAGTGTGACATTTCGGTGTCCCCGCATTCCGATGATATTTTCAATAATCTCTCTATAAATTTCGCTTAGTTTTTTGATTCCTTGATGTATGTATATACATATATGTATATACTAACGCTATTGGTAGAGCAAGTTGTAATTTAGAGTATGTTGATTAGAAACCGAGGATAGAATGGGATGGAGAAGGATATTGCTTATAGAGATGGATTGGGGACTATAAGCTATAACTCAAGCAAGCCAGGGTCGTATACCTATAACTCGAACTGGCTCATACTGAGAAGTCCGAGCCCTCTAACGTAAACACATTTTTTTCCTGTAAAAAATTATACTTCTCACAATCGCAGTCTGGTTTAATATTTTAATATATTCCAATTGTATTTGTTATTGCATTAACAAGAGTCACCAAATTACAGGAGTAAAAAAAGTTTGTACTTATTAGATTTTTAAATTTGTCTGCCCGATTTCTTCTCATTAGGCTCAACCGTTTGGAATAGATCGGCGATTATAGATCAATACAGACAGGTATCTAATTATTTAATTATTTTTTTATATTAATTTTACATTTGACAAAGACACGTACAGTTACGGTGACGCTGTGTATTGATCTATAATATTAAATAAGACGATTTCAAATAATTGTTGAGTCACTTTATGATTTTTTTTTAAATTTCATTTGAATTAGTTAGAAACTTTTTTATTGCAAGACTTATGACACCTGAGAAGTTATTCAGCAGGTGCCAAGAACGCAAACCTAATTAAAAATTTCAATGCATACCACGAAGGTCTCACTTTTTCTTTAGAAGTTACTACTCGGTGACTTTTCTTGTAAAACTTTGGATTATTAATTAAAAAAGAAAAGTTTACTTTAGATGATTTACTCATAATTAAACCTAGATTGATTAATTCAATAATGATAGTTGTTAGTAAGTTGTTAGTAATCTAGTTGATAGTAAGTTGTTAGTAATCTAGTTGATAGTTAGTAATCTTACTACTGAAGTCTTCCTACCTACCATTAATTGGAGTTCGAATCCCCGTCAAGCGTCTATAGCTTTTTAAACGTCGTGTATTAATTGTGTTCAATTTGAACTGATTTCAGTGTTTTAAATATGTACATATGTTAACAATAACGATTTGGCATCCATACATACATATATCAGCTCACAACTGTATCCCTGAGGGGCAGGCAGAGGTGTATGAAACACACTCATATTGCCAATAACAATTTAGTTTAGGAGCAAGCCTATTGCCGTTAACGGGCACCGTATGACTGTATACATATTGTCTGATAGATATCATTCCGTCCGGTTCTCGGTGGAGTAGAATAGGGCCACGCAAACTCTTCCCGTGGATGTCGTAAAGGGCGACTAAGGGATCAGACTGTTATCTATCAAACAGTATGTATTGGAATAAAGACTTTTTTAAATATATTTTTAATTGTACTGAAGTAAGTATCCTTCATTTGGGACTGCACATCACGTTGCCGATATACCCTCGATTGTTATTCTAATAATTTAAAACGTAAATGTTTTGTTAACTTTCTGTTTCATCGAAATTGAAATCGGATACCCTGTGACACGCTCACTATTAAGACGATTCAAAAGGTACCTCACATGTAGTAGCGGCCGTAGCGTGATGGCTGAGGCGTCGGACTTGCGATGAAGGGGTTGCGGGTTCAATATATATATTCAGTATATATATATATATATATATACTGATACTACTATATATATATATATATATATATACTGAATATTATATTTGGAATATATGAAAATGTAAAAGAGAAAGCAATAGAAGAATATTGCTTATACGGACGGAACTGACAGTGTTACCATCAGCCCGCAGACGTCAGCGTCCCATACCTGTAACCAAGATGTGCGAGCCCTCTTCCCATTGTTTAAATATAAATATATACGTGATATTTTTTGCGTGGTTATTAAAAGAATTAATTTTGGCTATTAACCTGCTCTGTATAAAAAGATTATTGACAGGCCTTATATATATCGCTTTTGTCTGATTCTATCACACTTTATTCGCCATCAAAAACAAGAAATACTAGGTAGTACATGGTACTATTTAATGTATTGTGGATCTACTTGAACAGTTATGGACTCCAAGTAGATATCTAAGTTTGTATTTTAGAGTAGTGAACATAATTTATTAATATATTTTATTTTACATGCAAGACGTAATTTGGCAATTTTTTACTGTTTAGCAAACTGAAATCTCGGCGTGTAATGTAATGCACTGTCTGGCCTTCTTTTCGGCGATGTATTCATTTCAAAATTTTGGACCACAAAAAGAAAAATGTATGCTTAAAATTTTAAAGACTCCTAAAACTTGAGACCTACAAACTATTCATATTTCATAGAATCTATGTAATGTTATGACATATTAAAGCAATTTTCATATTGTTTGTTTTGTTGGGAAGTATACTCTGTTCTATTGTCACCGAGGCAGAATTTGAATATGATCTCAGGAAAACTGAGAGACACGCTCATATTTTATAGACAGCTATTAAGATATATGCGTCTCGTGTTGCTGAGCAGATGGTGGAAGCTACAATTCCTTAATCATTAGAGGTAAGTGGATAATTCTATTAATTACGTTTCGAATGAGTCTTTAAATTAATTACATTATATATTATTATATTTACAATTACATGATACAATTTATCATGATTGATTGCATTGTAGTTTCAAGTAATACATTTATATTATTTGTTTTTACACATTTGTGATCATTACTAACTATTCAGTATTTAAGATAAACTTTAAATATTCTTTCAAACTCAATTTCCCTTCTATACCTCAGTGCACAATACCTTCTGTCTCCACAATACGGCCTTTTGGCACTAACAAACAAAAATTGTGCCAAGACATGTTTAGGCAGAACGTATGACACAAGAGATAGAACATCTTTAGGTGACTTCAATACAAGTTTATTGAGTGTTCGGATTTACGAACCAGCTACGGTATCCTGGATCGATCCACAATTTATTTAACTAAGTTGTAGAGACGATAGATATCACAGAAAGTTTTTTACGTTTATACTTTTGATAAAACTTTTTTAAATATAGAGTTACAATTTTCATTACATTATTTAAACGTTTTTTTATTATTAAAACATTACGTTAACAGCTCACGCTTCAAAAATACATATATATGTATGTATTTGAAACCTACCACCGCTTGAACAAAACATAAAAACGTACCATTATTAGAAATGTGAAAGTCTGATAGATATTTGTTACACGATCAGCCCGAGCGGCTGAACGGGTCTGGATAAAAGGCGCTTAAAATTTAAGCGCGAATGTAGCCGCGGGTAACAGCTAGTACTTTTTGTTCCTCACCATTTAATATAACTTTATTATAATAATTGGATATCATTGATTATATTAAAGATAACTCATATATTAATGATAGCTGAATATTGAAAGAACAGGTGACAGGTGCCCATACATAACTTTATTTGAAGTGAAATGATTGCGTTTAAATAACAAGAATGCCTGAGACACTTGAGGATTTATTCTGGACCATTCTCATAACTAAACTATAAGTTAAATCAGTCTGGAAAAAAGGTATTGACTTTTGAATATTTTGAAGTTAGACACTAACATATTAGTCACTGACATTTGTTTGATAAGTTATACTCATAAACTAACCTTTTTTGCTGTTGAAAGTGTTAACCGACTACGAGGAAGGTTAGGGTGTAATACTAGTTATTTCCGTATGCTGACTGATTTAGAATACGAGTAAGGACTGAAAACTTACGCAGACACATCACTGCGAGAGAAAGACAACTATAACTTGTACACCTATATATATATATATATATATATATAGCCTCCCAATACTGGCTAGTAGGACAAAATTCCTCTTAATATAGGAGTTATATGCAATGGCGTATATGTCAGACATTGCGTACTAAGGGTTAATAAGTTGGTCAAAAATAGCCTATCTCTTATAAGACTTCTAAAATTCGTGGTGCTGTAATGATAAATTATAAAAAAATATATATTTATTGTGTTAACTGTTAGTCAATTATTAAACGCTTAATTTTTATGTTAGTATATTTCTGCAATAAAATTATTCTTTATAATTTCCTTTATTACTGCATATGACAACGGAGCTATTCTAAATATCGTTTAATTCTTATATATAATGACAATAAATTCTCCTTTTTTATACCAACGTTAGACATATCAAGGCCGTCAGAGTTTTGGGTCAGATGAGACCTTGATTGAACTGTCTAGATACCTATAATTTAACCTCAGTCAAGCAATAAAAAGTCCAACAAGCAATATGTCTGAATTGATCTCAATAGTAATATATTTGATTGGTAGGATAAATGCTATAATATATTTTCAACCGACGAAAAATAGTAAAAGTTCGGAATATGTGTAACGAATTTTTTATAGGGAATAGTTCATTTTTGACAGTTTTTTATTTTCCTTTTAATAAAAATACACAAATAAGCAATTGGGTAATGTTTGCAGGTATTTTTGAAAATTAATATGTTTATTGTTTGTTTAAAATGTTTGCACATTTGAATTGTAACATTGGTTATTTGAATAACAAATATATACTTGATATATACGTTATCTTGAACAGTGTTTGTTGGTAAAGTTATTTACACCATTCTAGATTGTTAGACGTTTGTAGTAAATGATAAGAAAAAATCCGGGGGGAAACATGCTCAGGCACTAATAGGCCGACTCAACCGGAGTATTACCACGGTCTCATAGAAAACCGGTTCACAAACAATGGTTACGTGTATTGCCTATTGAATGAAAGTACCGGAGCCCCAACGCCATTTACTCTTTCCCCTACCTGCATCCTCCCTCTCCACTTTCCCTTCTCCTCACCACTAACCATTCCTCTTTCCCCTCCTTAATCCCTGTCAAAAACTCTTGAGTTTGAGGTCGAGATGCGCGAAGGTTGTTTCTTACCACCAGGTAAGCTATCTGTTCGTCTATCCTCCAATGTGAGAAAAAAATAGTATATTATACATGTTATCAAAACTGACTGAAACAATTATCTAAAACAAGATAATTCCGAAGTAAAATAGTCAATTTAGCGACCACTGACCTTTAGGCAAAACCGCTAGTATGATAATATACTCAAAAGAGAACTTAACTACTATAAATAACCACAAAAAAGGATAAAATTTAAAAAATAATCGGTGCCAAAAAAGTAAAGTTGGGAACACTTTTATACGGTTTTGCGGTGTACATTGGGCTAATACGTCGAGGTTGTCTCGGTTGCCAGCAAGTTTTGTTATAAATCGCTGGAAGGAGTGCGGGACAAGATAGCAGGCGTTTTGGCAGCCTCCGTGGCCTAGCCTCCAATAAGGGACTACGTTTAGTAGACAAAGTCAGACTTGGCTTGGAAACAGGCAACTGTTAGAACTCGTGTTCGCGGCGAATTGAAAATTTGGCTTTATTATAATTTGTCTGTTTTGTTTTGCATCGAAGATATGTGCAGTTTTGAATGTTTTAAATGTCGTTCTAGTGCCAACTAGGTTCCTATATTTGTTCCGTTTCATAGCCCATTAGGTAATCTGTATCATTCAATCATAAATAGTACGCTGATGTTTATACATAAATATACACGTAATACTAAGTAAATAAGTATATTGAGTTCTAAACTATTATTTGCATTGGAATAACTTTTTGGTAAAAGTGAAGGGACAGACTCCTTTTCACAGAAACTTTTTGCTTTGCAAAACATATATGATGTGAAATAAATTGCAGCCTTCGAAATTTGCTTTTACTTTCTTTTTAATTTCCAGCCTATACGACCTTCACACTTTCAATAAAAGAACGTGCTACCCTAAAGGCCATGTATACAAGAATACAAGAGCGCTGTAATCGGAGGTAGGCACTTACCATCATTCACTTGCATCTTACCAGGGGTCCCTGATAAAGCCATCTAACCAGTAGCGAGTCATTTTAAGTAGAGTCACACAGTACTGACACCAACATTTATAGGTATTAGTAACACTTTACCACGAGACACCTTAGCTAAAAAATGTCCTGCAACAGATAGGATCAAAATTAATTGTGTGATGAACATCAAAATTGATTGTACATATTTCACAATGCAATGTCAATATTGTTTTGTAACATTGCTGGTTTTGTATATTTAATTCTTAATTCTCGTATTAGCCTGTTGTACATTTATTAATTATTTATTTTGGAGTAAATTAAATAAAACTATTATTTCGTTTACTATAAAATCAGACGTGATATGAATATCGGTATCTCGATACTGAATGTATTACAGTATTGTACCTAGTTAAATTGCTAGTATAAGCTCAATTAATCGGTAAATAACTATTATACTCTACGAGTAGTCTCCATAGAACGTGCTACGTTTCTACAAATCTACAAATGCTACATGTTCTACGGTTCTGCTACAAAATATGTACTGGTTGTATAATATTATAAGCAGACTTAAATCCTTTTTTTGGAACAGTCCAGGAAACAAAAGAACTAAGCTTTTGTTGTGCTAATCAAATTATATACCAAAATTCGGAAATTAGGCTTCACATACTTCGTCATTTCAATATATTTTCTCTTCAAAGTTTAAGACGCAAAGTCATACGTTAATAACGTGAATAGTAAAATAGTTATTACTTAAACTTTTATTTATTTAGGACTGTTTTAACATTATTCACTTATTACTAGAATTCTTGATATCTTTTCAAGCTACGCTTTATGCTTATGGGTTTACTTCAGTAGTATACTGGGTAAGGTTAAAACCCACAACAACTTGATAACAAGTCCGAGGCTTCTACGAGTACTACAACAGTACCTACACTTATTTCTATTAAAAAACATGACAATCATTGGATGGTGAGAGCTTGTGTGTGTGTCACGTATAGTGACATAAGATCACATGAAGATTTAAATGTTAATTAATTTTATATATTTTAATAATTACACTTACTATGCAAGTTCTATTTTTCTATAAATTTATAAGTTATAATAGTTCATCTTGTGTTCGATATTGAAACAATTTTAGTTACACCTCACATGTCGAAATCCATCAAGCCACATAAACTCTAGGTCGTGATAAAGAAACATCATATATCCATAAATTCGAAAAACATAACCCCTCTTTCTTGAGCTTTATTGTTGTTGTAGTTGGGTAATAAGTATTTAACTGACCTACACTACTATACGACTGCTGGTAAAATACCCATTACACACGCTAAACAGGACTGCTGAGTACTTCATAGTTTAAGGCGACGCGTGCTGCCAATTGATACCACACTCGATTAATTCTGTATATTGAATGACAGATCAGTTTCAAACCAAATACTAAAGATAAAAAAATATTTACAAAAATTGTCATGAATGAAATTCGACAAGTTTTGATTAGCAAGTCATTACACTGACACTTAAATCAAACAGTGAAACATAAAAATGAACAAAAAAGAATTACCAGACGTCGCGTCGCTGCCAAAATAATTCATATTTTGCTACATTCGGAAGTGTTCGCTCACATACATGCCATCACGTTCATATCCACGAAGGCATATGTATCAAAGGCCTACACTGTCCTAGAGTTAAATAAAAAAGAGTTTGTGATATTCACGTTATCACTTGGGTTTTGTGAAGAACAACGCACAAGATTTAAGCCAATTTAAGTTTCGGCAAGCCATGACCATTTAACTGGTCATATCAAAACATGTTTACAACTATAGTCATTATTAGTGGCAAAACCATCCTCAACTACACGATTTAATACTACTTAGCTTTAAAACAAAAGCAGACACTAACGTACTTCTGACGCTTTTTTTTCCAGATATCTACAATGAAAAAATCTATCTTCTAGCACTGACACAGGAGTTCGTTTCGACACTTAATAAGAGCATATTTGAAACAGCTGGGAACACCACTCAACACACAATTCAAACTTCGACCAATTAGTATAGTGACTTCAGTTTGTTACAGATTCAGTCAATAATAATTTAAAGTCAAAATCCGCAACAGAATCGAACAAGCTAAAAGCACAATCCCATCATTATGTTCAAGTGGGCAGGCCATTACGTCGAGATGAAGGTATGATCCGAGATATCCAAGATGCAGCCATGAATAATTCGAAAGCATTACTGATGCTGCGCTGCAACCCATTCATTTGTGTTCAAGGACGTTCCTATTGATGTTTTGTAAGACGTCTTTATACTAAATAGCTATCTGAAATATCTATTTTGTTTAGTCACGAAGTGGAATTATCCATTTGCGATTTATATTAATAAAAACAAAGTACCTCCATATTGCATTGAGGTCTTTCGAGCTGAGAGAACGTTGACAATTTAAAATCAACAGAAGGGCTTAAGTAAAAGTAATGCTGAAGCTTTTTCTTCCTTACTTTTTTTTATTAACCTTCTTTGCTTTTAATAAGTAATGTAACTAGCTGGAACTTATTGTCTCTAAAAGGTTACCGTGATGGCCAATTATTATATATATTATTAAAGATTAAAAGATCATAGAAAAGTCTTACAATCATGAGTGTATTTCGGGGATATTTGAGCTCGATTTGTATTGGAATGGTAAAATCTTTAAGACATAGTGGTAGAATCTAAAGTTGTGTGCGTCCACAAAATAAAATATTATATGAGCCCATGGTGTGATGTGTGGTGGGTGTGAATTGATTGCTAAGAGCCTCGACCAACATCTTCAAAAGCTCAAGTGAGGTAACTGGGTAGCTAAGTTAAGGGCCTAATGCCTTCTGAATTAGTTCTTCTTGGTAGGGCACATATTGTGAGGAGATTCCTGTCTCTGGAGGCCTGATCACAGGTAGCTTGGTCACTGTTACCGTTGCTGGTAGGCAAATTTAGATTTTTTTTTTTCTTTATATGTTTAAAGATTTAATTTAAATCATCTCACGTCGGGTCATAAACTAAACTAAGCTTGTACTATGGTAACAGACTGCTGATAAATACACGTATGTTTATACTTTTAATACATACATATTGTGTATAAATTACACCCAGGCGCAGAACAAAAGATCATGCTAATTAAACAAATATTTGTACTGGGTGGGAATCGAACACACGACCTCTGGCTTAGTAATGAGGGTCAGTCAAATATAAACGTCATATAAACCTTACACAACAATTTCTCTCTATGGCTTAGCAGGCAGGATCATTAACTGAATGGTTAACAACAAATCGACCACCATGACAGTCATCATTCAGCCTGCCGTTGTCCACTGCTGGACATAGGCGTCTCCCAACGTGTGCCATAGTACACCAGCTTTCGCATCCAGTCTACTCGAGCTAACTTTTTCAGGTCGTCAGTCCATATGGCTATGAAACGACCAACCTTCCTTTTGCCAATTTATGGTCTACGCATTAACACACGTTTGCTCCCACTTCCATAGGTCCTTCGGTAAATGTGGCCAGCCCATTGAAACTTCAGTACCACTTTATTCTGAATAATAGACATCGTTCGAAGTCTTTATTTTATGAGAAGTAAATCTATTGATTGATAATTGATCGAACTTCGAAGTTTTCATAACAAAATCTTACTACTATAATATATGCGAAAGTTTGAATGGATTTTTATAACGCATCACAGCAGAAAGGCTAAAATAAAAAGGATAAAATTTAGCAAAAAGGTAGGTTATATTTCTCAATTCCACATGGTTACTATTTGTATCGCGGAAGCATGTATGAAATTGCCGTCAAGAGCTACTTATGTTGTTTAATATTTTAGTAATTATTTGAATAAAATGTTAAATGAAAGCTTGGGCTATAAATATTTTGTTCTGTTAATTTTTTTATATATCGTAATTCACGTCCTAACGATATCTGTACACTGTACTGGGTGCAATAATATAGAACTAAAGTACTGCCTGAAAAGCTGGCAACGCACTTGCGACTCTTGAATTGCAGATGTCCACTGGCGGCGGCGCTTACTATCTCATAAAAAAAAAAAGTATTTTGACGTCTTTTATATCGAATCCAAAATTACGATGCATATTATAATTTTAGGTTCACTTTCGTTTCATAAATAATAAAATAGGGGGAATAAAAGTGTCCATTGACTATTTGAGCCATAACGTTATATGTTATAATTTAGTTAGTGGGCTCGAACTCGCCGTCACCAGCCAGCTCGAGTTGTAGGTTTACGACTCACACATGCTTGATCTGTTGCTTATACTCCCCAACTCTTTTGTATAAAAAATATTGTTTTCCTTCACTTTCTTGTCACTATACTTCAAATTTACCCATCTAACCCGTAAAAGTACCCAGATAAAAACAAAAGGCGTACCCCACGACTTGATGATTTTTCCGCTACCGTTACAACCATTATTTAAAAATACATACAAACACTCACGCACACTCACTCACAATATCTCTGGAGGGATAGACAGGGATTATATTTTAATCACTACAATTTAGTCCTACCAACGTAATTGAGACCAAGCCTATTGATAACAGATATCGATAACACATATTGATAACATCTTAGTTGCCTTTTGCGGCGCCAACGGAAAGAGATGGGGTGGCCCCAATCCTCTCCACCGTGAACCACAAGACTAGAGATATCGTTTTTAATTTAATTTTCATCTAAAACTACCTGTTTATTTCTAAACCACTTTATTTCTAAATCGCATATGCAATAAACTAACCCCGACCTCCCAATAAAGTTTTCATACACAATTCAGTAATGCAATCCTATCTGAATTATTCTTAAGGCTAGGTGATAGCGAGTGTCGGTTGGAGATAGCATTTGGGCCGATTTCTTGGCACGGAGCCCTCAATAAGTGGTGGCTGGTCAAATCCGAAGTATTCTGAGAGTCTTTAACTTTGAGTGATTGGTTTTTGAAAGATGTTCTTCTGGCTTTGAACGGTTTGACCTGTATTGTGATGAAATTTTAAATATTGATATGTCGATCTTTTCGTCTGCTTAGTTTGATAATATGTTGTCCAGTGTAGATCGGTTTTACACATGTCTTGTAAACGGAATTGTATTTTTATGCTTTCTTTTAAATACACTTGCAATTTTGAAGTGGAAAAGAGGAACAGAACCACCTGTCAATAATTTATCTTGATTATATAATTTATCGTATTTAAAAACTGAGTCTTACAGAGTAGTCTATGTCTGAGTGTTTCTAATTCACTTCCATTTGTTAAAAGCCTTATTATTATATTTACTACTATTACTACTATTACTACTATTACTTATTAATGGTTGATAAATATATTTTACGTATTAATAACTTTTATAAACTAATAAAACCTTTTAGCTCTTATATTTTGCCAACACTTTTTAAGTGCTTAACTTAAAAGATTATTTTTATTGATTAATTTAGTTAATTATTCAATTACTTATATAATATATAAATAACAGTTAATAAGCCCGTTCAAAAGAAGACATCTTGTGGTAATTTGGATATTTATTATTCTTGGCATCACACTGAAATGTTGATCTGCGTTCTAGGTACCTACTATTTATATAATTGTGAGTATTTTTCTTATGAATGGTAATTTGTTTTTTGAGAGTCGATAAGGAGCAGACGGTTCACCTGGTGAAAAATTATTCCACCGACCATGGACAAATTCAACTCAAGACTTGCAAATGTGCTGCCTGCCTTTGAGGAGCAGGAGAAAGTTAAGGCTCCGGTAACCTCATTCACTCGGTGCAACACAAAACAAGCATTGCCTTATATCCCATTTTTTGTGAGACCATAGTATTACTCCGGTCGAGCCCGTACCGTTTAAAATGGCTGACATGTCGATCTAGTTGGTAGTGATCCTGACTGCTGACATAGTGAATGAAGTTATGGATTCGATTCCGCTACAGATTAAAAATTTCTGTAATCCACAAATAGATATCCCGAGTCGGGATGTTATTTGAATCATTCCTGTGCCTGCCCTGTAAGATGTCTTTTCTTAAAAAGAAAATTAAAAAAACAGCAAATAAAAATAAAATTATATATTGTTATTTTTTTTTCAAGTATTATAAAAGAGCAATTAATTAAGCAAATTAGCGCTAAACATGTTCTAAAAAAACAGTAGCAAATAACACAGGCAGCCTAGAAACGATGATAGCAAAACGCTTACAGAATACAGCAAGTACGAAATTGCGTTTGAGCGAAGCAAAAAATTTATAGTATGAAATTTTGCCGCCGGCCACTCGCATAAAGTTGGAAGTTTCGTACACAACGAAAAGGAGTCACAGTTACACTACTTTAGGAGCTACATAGGTGACGTCAGAATTTGTTTCAATAAACAGTCTTATTTTATAGCTGCTTATATAAGACCTACAATTTGAAAAGTCCACATAAAATATCTGAGGGACAATCCACTTTATACAAAATCAATATAAAATACAAAAATTATTATAATTATATATTAATAATCAGGCATACAATATGTATGTATGTGTATGTTTATGTTTAAGATATTCATTATACTTAATTTAATATTTGTTAAATAATAATATCTTTGCATTTCCTTAACAGAAAGGTACATGGTGTTGACTTATGATTGTGACGTTGTATGAAGTGAAATACACTTGTTGTTGATGCTTATATAATAGTATGTTAGAAAAAATAAATAGTGTGTTTGGTGTATGTGTGTTTGTGTATGAGTGTGCACTTTTTCTTCCTGTACCAATATAACACTTTTTTTAGCTCTACTCAGCATGTATGTAGGTATTAATGCATAGAGAACCAACTCTACAAACACACATACGAGATGTTGGTGTATAGTGGTCATATATGTACATATTCTACACGTGGTTCTCTGTGAAGTAAAAGAGGGTCACCCCAAATCTTCCCGTAGGTTTCGTAAAACGGTGTGTACAGCCCCTAGGGGATACAAGTGAGCAGATGTATGTATGTGTATTGGCATATTGCACAATTGTATGTGTACACTTTAGTGTAAGGTATGTAGTATAGTATAGTGTGTCTATTAGACAGCAGCCGGTATGTTACGGTATGGTACTAAAATGTTTTGTGCGGAATCAACATAGTAAATGTCTCCATTATCTATGTATTTATTGTGTGTATCAGCATATACAAATTTGTATATATGTATATGTATGTATAAATAATTTTTACGTACGTATGTGTGTAGTTTTAAGTTTATAGGCATTATAGAAATGTATGTATATGCACACCTAGTATAAAGATATATTTAGGAATCCTTATATAACACTTTTTTGTTATTTAAATTATATAAAACACCTGCCACAGACATCTCTGCATCACCCAAAGGTTGGCTGGTAGAAAATACCTATAGTGTTAATTAAATTCCGTCTATAGAAATAGTTTAATTGTAGGAAGTGTAATAAATAAATAATATGTTGCACCGTTACCTTCACACTGTTCACAGGTACGAACGTATCAAATATCAATTCATTCGCTTATATACATTCATCAAATGTAACTTTGTTCTCTTCTTATAACTCTTGTTTCAATTTTTACACGTACCTACCCAATCAAATTTAACTCGGTAACAAGTCTCGTTCCACACTCAGAGAACTTGGAATTGGCTACAAGCATGTCAAATGATCAGAGTGGTGTGTAGGGGTCATTAATTAAAACCGTGAGGCGTCTTAGCGAGGTCTTGAGATTCCCGAACTATCAGCTTACTCGACTTCCGGCGACCTGGAATGTTCGGGATATTAACTCCTGAGAGATTGGCACAAGTTCACGGCTAAAGGACATAATCATTAGTTTATGTTAAAATAAAATAGTCTCGGAAAATGGAATCAATGTTGAATTGAATTAGCAAAAATACAACGATAGAATACTACTTTCTGCGTATTTCTTTGTTTAAGGAAACTCTGGAAATAAAGTGTGGTCTTTGAAGACGAAAAACACAAATATTAGTTATTTTTAATCATCAATACTTTATTTTCTTAGAAACACTAAAAAAAAAATCTAACAAAGGTGACATTTAAAAATGTAATATTCGAGACAACTTCTATACTTAAAGCAAAATTTATTATTTTTCAAATATTTTGAAGGTTTTCATAAAATTTATGTATGTGTATAGTATCTATAAGTAATCACTTTTTTTTTGTATCTTAAACATTTTTATTTTCAAAGAAATAGTATTATCCTAGCATCATATAATACAGTGTTTACATATTTATTTAGAAGACCGTTTAAAGTTCTTTAAAATTTAACGTTTTCTCTCACAGCCTTTAAGTTGGACCATGATAATAATTCCATAACCAGCTCTAGATCACTATAATACTCTATTAAAACAAGCTAAATTGTTGATCGAGTTGCCAAAATTTACAACTATGATAATGCCATTATCTTCTATGATAGAGATATTTGAAAATTTACAGTATGTAACGAATACTATTATATATATAAGAGAAAGCAACTCGTAACTAAGAAATATCTGTTGATATGATGAAAATAAGAGCTAAGTTGATTTTAACTTACAGGTCCTCTATAGCACACACTATTTGTTGCTATTACTTGTGTGCTTCGAGGTATTGAACTTTAGCTTAAAAACGCAAACAAAAATCAACACCGTCTTTATCAAAAGTAACTTGTTTTGCCAAAAACGACAAACAACAAAACAAATCAGAACATTTTCAAATCAGCAGCAATAAATTAAATACATTAATACATTTGCTCACTCCTGCATCCCTGCATCCGTAGGTGAAGGCAGAGGTTTATTAAACACCCACATTTTGCCAATTCCATTCACCATTTCTTCCCGTGGTTGTCTAAGAGCGACTAAGGATCGAACTTATATCAATCAGAATGTATTTATGTATAAAGTAATAAAGTGTACGATTGATGGCAAAGACCCTATTGCAATCAATCGGGCATACACAATACTAAATTGCCCCCTATTTGTTTTATGCTATAGGGGACAAACGAACAGACGGGTTACCTGATGGTAAGTGACAACCTCCGTTCATGGACACTTGCAACTCACGAGTCTCGAGTGCGATGCCCGCCTTTGAGGGTGATGAGGGGAGAGGAAAGTAGAGAGGGTAATGAGGTGATAGAAAAGAGGGGAGGGGGAGGGGGAGACTTGGGTCGGAAACCTTTTCGTTTTTTGTGAGGCCGTGGTATCGCACCGGTAGAGCCAACCCCTTCGTGCCTAAACATGGCTCTACCACTATAACGTTAGTGGGACCAAATGCTTACTGTCAAAATGTAAGTGTTTTTAACACCTCTGCCTACCCCATAGGGAACACAGACGTTAGCGTATGCATGTATGATGTATAGTATGTCACAGAATTAAAAAAGAAAACAATATGCTGTAATATACTTTTACATGGTTAGCTTGCATAAATTATAAGCACTACTGCATTCGCTAAGCCCCGTTCATTACCCCCGAGATACATTTAATAAACACCGATCACACGACATTAATCTCTTATCAATTCACAAGAAATTTTTAATTACACGGAACAAATGTTTCCTAGGCACGTAGTTCTAAAGCCATAAATACCACTTTACTCATAATACGGCATGTTTTTCAAAGTAAACCCTCACGCGTTTATAAGAGCGTTATTTCACCCAGTTTATAAAGGAGAAGACAGAGACTGTATAAATGGCTATAGGCCAATCTTAGTTTTAACAACTTTGTCAAACGTTTTAGAGAAGATTTTAAATTCAAAAATTTCTAAATAAATATAACATAATTGTCACTAAATTCATGGTGTATTTGCGGAGGATGCTGTTTTAGATCTAACTTAATTTATTGTAAAACAAATAAATTATATTAATAAATGCCTAGGTATTTTCTTAGCAAAGGCCTTCGATACAGTCTCTGTTCCTAACCTACTAACTAAACTACTAACAAACTTAGGTGTAGGAGGTACACCTTTGCTGTTATTCGATAAATTACTGAAACATAGAACACTTAAGTCAAAATAAATTCTTATCTCAGTGAAGAGCAATCGACCACTTACGGGGTTCTTTAGAGAAGCGTATTAGGCCCAACCTTGTTTAAAATCTGCATAAATGTACAATACTAACTCTGTACAATGACAATGCCTAATGCGAGAATATATGATGGTACAGCCATTGTATTACATGCTCCTACATGCCACATGGACATTGTTAAAACAAAGGCGGAGCACTGTCTCGGGGAGGACATGAGATGGTTGTGGTTGCTTTGGTTGCGGTGGTTTTTTGATGAGAAACGTCGGTAAACTACCAGAAAACAATAGTAATACTGCATGCCGTTGTATTAACAGAACAAGATGCAATTGTCGAACAATAAATCCCGCGATCACTGGAAAGTACCTCTAAGTACAAATAAATGATAAATTGCAGTGGGATAAACACCTAAACAGATTGAAAACAAGATTACGGAGCACGATTCATGTATTTAAAAGTCTCCGAGAATCCGCATCCTTTGCTGCAGCTGCTGATAAAAATATATCTGGCACTATGTAGAACTGTGACCCAGTACTGCTTTACAGTATGGAGTGGTGCTGCTAAAACGTTATTTTTTCCAGTAAAATGAACATAAAGCGAACTTACCTTCAAGTAATAACTCGAAAACCGTTAAGATACCGACAGTAAAGTACTCAGGGTTTGTCAGATTCTTGTGTTAGAAGCTATTCTTATTAAGTACAAATCAGTTCCCCCACCGGACGCTATAAAACGTAACCAAAAACCAATCTTTCATAACATCTTACACAACATGACATTCGCAAGAAGGCAGTATTATGTAAATTGTAATACAGACACGCAGTTACAAATATACAAAACATGTACATAAGCAAATGAACACTCGCACACACACACACAACCACACACACGCACACACACCCAGGCGCAGACACACTTACTCATACTCACACATGCAGGAATACTTACAAACATTCACAAAACCAATCTGTCCAATCTGAGATACAGTACATAACCTAGTTCAGGAGATAGAGTCATTGTAATCAAGTGAAATAATCACAAGCAACATTTATTTTTTTATTTTTAATTAAACCAAGAATCAGAACAACTGATCGTATTCAACATTCAATGATTTGTCCTAAATGGGAATCGAACGCACGCCCTCATGCTTTTATTAATGTCACTGTTTTTTCAGCTATGTTAGTAATAGTTAGCTTTTTAATTGTTTGTACTTATATAAATACAAGTTTTAAATAACTACTAAGATAACTGTCAAATCACCATATTGCTTCACAACTGACATATACACATTCACATTGAAATGATACTGTCACACAAGGAATGCTGTTAAATTTTCTGTTCTGCTTGTTTGCCCCTATCTCAGAAAATGAAAGAAAAGTACCTATTATAAATTTTAAATCTCAGATATAAATAACAATTTTAAAATAAAACGTTTGTTGTTTATATTTACAAGGTTTTGCTATTACATATTTATTAATGCTCTTTTGGTAAGATTCAAATGAATTTAAAGACACTGAAACGTGTCAATTAAATATTTAAGATAAGATTTTTCTAAGCTAAGAAGTAAGCTGTTATCGCGTCAGATGCGATGAACGAAAATGCAGTATTTAAAAAAACTGTCTAAAAGTTAGTAGATATCTTTCAAGAGTCTCATAAAAGTTTGAAAACCATATTTCTTTCATAAAAGGCGATTCAAATATGCTTTCGTCACGACACACGTGCATTTTATAAGCGTGACGTCACTCAATGGTAACTTACTGTTTATGTGATATTACAAGTTTTAAATTTATGACAAAGATTTAAAGCTTTGTGTGAAACTGAGGTCGTTTTTATGTGTTGTTTTATAAAAGGCATTTGCTATAATATGTTATATCGCAATTTGTTTTAATAAGGTGTAAGTAATATTAGTATGTAACTCCGGTAACCTCACTCACTTGATAAATACAATGCAAGCATTGTCAGGCAACCGGTTTTCTGTTTACTTCAGTTCATTCATGACCTTTTTTTTTTATGTGTGGAAACCCCCACGGGTCATCACCCTACCGGGGCCGGTAAGGTGGTATGTCGGACTCGAACCGACTAAAACCACACAGTGTTTCATCATCGCGTCTTGTAGCCGGGACCTCAGGTATACCCTAGAAAGGAAAACCCTGTGACCCCAGCAGACTTGGCCGCCTTTTACCGAGGCGACCCCGCTATGGTGTGATCCTACCTCTGATTTAGAGAGTGGCACGCGCGGAACACATCGCGCCACTATCTCAGGCCTGCTTCTGCTAGGGCGATGGATATCCCCATCCATCGCCCTCAGGCAAGCGCTTATGTAGGCCGGAGATCGTTTTGCTCTCTCCGGCGCCTGGTGCGTCTTCTGCGGGACGGAAGAGTACTAGCTCTCTCCCTTTCCCTTTCCGCCGCTTCTTTGGCAACCATCACTGCCTCGCAATACGAGGCGACGGAATCCCACGCACCCTCGCTTTGGACCATAGATATAATCATGGTCTCCAGCGAGAGTCTACCCACACCGATAGCCGCCACGAGTGTGGCACGTTGCTGTTGTTCCACCAATCGTCGCGGCAGCCCCCGCAGTGGTGGCACACAGGCGTTGGCTCCCGGTCTATACGACACAGGTACTTCCCGAAGCAGCCATGTCCGGTAAGCACCTGGGTCATCCGGTAGGAGAGGAAGCCATGTCTCCTCTCCAGCCAATCCTCCATAAGGCCCATTCATGCCTAAGCAAGGCTCTCCCACGGTAGAAAACTTATAAGTTTTACATATTTATATTTGCACTCTAATTTATTCTTAATTTTTCTTTTTTCTGATATATTATTTAATACTTGTTTGGAAGAAATCACAACTAGCAATTAGTTCGCCGATGGTACAATTAATCTATGTATACGAACACTCACGCCTGTTTCATATAGGCAGAGGATTAATTATTAACTGCACGGATGGCGCAGCGATTTAAGTGGTCACCTACGCTGCCGCGCCGAGTGCTGTGGGTTCGATCCCCGCACGGAACAACACTTTGTGTAATCCTCAAATTGTTGTTCTGAGTCTGTGTGTTCTTTGTGTCCGTTGCTTGAATGCTTGTAAATTCCTCCGCGACACAGGAATTAATCTTAATGCGGGAGTTGTCTTTTAAAAAACAATTAAAAAAAAAGTCTACATTTTGAAAATATTAATTAAGACCCATTTACGTAATAGGAAGCAAACCTGTTGCCGTCATCCGGCGGCTTTCGGGAAACGTATGGGAACGTTGGAGGTATGGCGACAGGAAATTATACAGATGGATTGGGGAGTATAAGCAACTCAAAAGCCATTATAATATACTAACTAACTTATATATGTATGAACGTTTATGTTTATTATTTTGTAAAGAATACTGTATTATAAGATTTAATATCTTTTATTACGGGTGCCAGAAAATACCTTTTATTTACAATAGTAAAGTATAAGACATTAATTTTGTATATACCAAGTTGGTCTTTAGTGTACTGGCATACTGGCACTACAATATTACTTATAGAGGGATTGGACTGTTATCTATCAGTGTATATGTAAACACATACAGTGCCCGTATGACAACTAGACTGGCTCACAACACTTGAATCTAAAGAGTCACAACAGTGCTGTCCCCCTTTTATAGTAGGGGCAAGAGGGTAAGAGATAGGAAGGAGGGTAAAGAGGAGAGGAGAGGAGGCCTCCGGTAACCTCACTCACTCGGTCACACAATGCAAGCATTGTTTAACTGCCGGTTTTATGTGAGGACGTGGTAATACTTCGGTCGAGCCGGCCCATACGTGCCAAAGTATGGCTCTCTCACGTTATATTACGTAACTAGGAATAAATGATTGTTGGAAATATGTCGGCGTTGAATATGATTCTTCCTACTCTTGCAGGCGTAACTGTATTTGTGTAAATTATTAATATTAAAATGATAATATTTTTCACTCAGTCCCACTACCTTTTACTATCTTAACTGACATGCCCAAAGCTCCAAGCTATATATATACAGAGAGGCCCCTAGTAAAATAAAACCATTACTTTATATTCACACACGTACTTAAAAACCTTTTAACCACGTCCTCTCTTAATATTATTCTGACCTTTACACATATCCTAATCTCGGCTAAAGCACACAGAACTGACCATGGGTAAACATCGCTAGGTAAAATTAAAACTTGTGAGTATGTGTCCATTTTATGTAAAACCTTGTTACGAATAATTAAATGTTCATATTCTGAATCTTATCTCTTTTGCAGTTTTCTTGCAATTTAAGTGAACAAGAAAACAAAGTTGACAACTTCTAAAAATTTTTTTCTTCTATCTTTTGATATGTCCTATGAAGACTAAACTATATTGATAATTTTTTTAATGTACACATTATAAAATTCATATTCCAAATGACATTTTCATGGCTCCATTTTTCTAAGAACATATTTTTTCTGATCTCAAGGAGTTTGACGTAATTTTTGTAAATAAAAAAGTATTTATTGTGATCAGATCGTACAGGAAACGCAACATTTTAGTTGTAAGCAAATTAATTTTTTTTAAAAACTAATTAAGTATTCAAAAATGAATATCAAGTTACGATATAAATGAAGCTGAAAGCCTTCATCTCGCTTGCAAGCCATAGCAACGGAATTAACATTTCCCGCCATAGCATTTCACAATCACCCCACATTTTATTAAGGCGGGTACCTCGCTAATCAGATTACGGCACTTTATTACTCGTCCTAATCAAAAGGCGGGTATGATTAAAATACAAAACAGGCAGGAATTAATTTAGAGAGACATCCGAAATCCTTCATAAAACGAGACTATATAAAATCGTGATTTTAATAAAATGCAAATGACCGCTCTCGTTTCAGTCGAGATGCACGAAGCGTCTGGCAGTAATGTGTAAACTCGCTATCTAATATTATGTAGGTTCGATGTAATGCTATTTAATCTTAGAAACTCACCTCTTTATAATGTGATTTATAGAGTATTTTTATGGTATGTTTTTGTTTTGCAAATAGTGAGAACGAGCATACTATGATATCGGGGACAAATCAGAGAGAGTATTTATACTGTTGATTGTTGGCACTTGGTGGAACTTGCTTCACATCGACAGTGAGATCACTTGTACTGTTCTAAGTAAGTAAGTTACTAAGTGATATTATTACTAACATATAATTTAATATTTTCGTTCTGCAGCCGGTCAGGTTTATTAAATAAGTATCGTGGAAGAGTACAAGTGATTATACTCAAGAAAAAAAAAAACAAAAAGAGCAGTAGATAGCATTACTCCTCCCCTAAACAACATGAATATGTATACTATGCCTGAAGCGTCTAAGAATGTCGTGTTAAGGATTTGACTGTGTGATAAATAGCACTTTACTTCGTAAAACTTCCTAGTTTTTACCTTAAAATTCAAATCAATTTAAACAATTATAAATATTTTAAAAGTCATAAAAAAATATTTCGTTTTTTAAATCGCATATTTATTATAAACTTCATAATATTTATATATGTATGTATATGACCACCATTCATTACATTATTTACTCGTATTTTAGTAGAGTTGGATCTTTATACATACATACATACATACATACGCTTACGCCACCATGCCTTAATTGATAGGTAGAGGTGCCAAGGCTAATGCCATCAACCAGGAACAGTGTGACTGTATACATACTGTCTGATAGATAACAGTCCGATCCATTAGTCGTCTTTAACGACACCACCACCATTGTACTCCACCGTGCTCCACATGACACTTAATGCCACCACGCGTACTAGGTAAGTAGACATTATAAAGTAATTTCTTCCTTACAGCCCCTAAGAGCAGTCCACTGACTGTAAAATGACAGCGTTATAAGATAGGCTGTATGTGTACCAACGTGTTACCAATAAAATATCTGTGGCACCAAAACCTGCATGTTACCTGAAATATATATAATGTTAATACGACTTTAGTACATGTTAAGGTATGATAAGAATAAATTATATAATACAATCCTAATTGTATAAATAAAAAAAGACAGAAGTATAGATATTTTGTAGACCGTAAATTTGTAACAAAACCTGCCAAAACTGAACTATAAAAATGAAACGGAACTATCAAAGAATTTTTACGATTTTCATGAAAATTTTTAATGTGAAAACAGAGTCCATTAGTCAGTGAAGTTATTTGACGACGAGACCAGTTTCATAGCCAAAACAAACTATGAATCATTGCCAAAAACGTTGTGACAGCGGCGACGAGCGTTTGTCTCCAAGAATGTATTCTTCTTACATACTTATACTACTTATTTGGTACTTAGTATCAATGTACGATAGATAAGTTCACTTCGTTCAGGAACATATGAGTATTGAATACGAATTTTAATTTATGACGCCAGACAGTTTCGCGATGCTAGAAGAAATTTATGTCAGTTTTTGAAAAGTACCTACCGTCACATATATGCATATTAAATATATGTATGTATGGTGTATTTTATCTTGAAATATTTAGAACTATGATTTGAATAAATTGCCAAGTACTACATAGATATTTTCTATATCTTAGGTATAGATTTTAATAGTCTTGCAGTTTAGGTATGTGTGATATTATAATAAATATACTTATATGTCTCTTAACACATATATACATACTGTAGATAAATTTTACCCAGACACAGAATAAATGACCATGGTTTATACACAAGTATTTATCCTGGGTGGGAATTGAACCCACGACCTTTGTCTGAGCAGTCAGGGTCACTAACTACTAGACGGGTAGAGGCAATAATCTTGCTTACTAAAATGAAATTTAGATACTGTAGTGTTTTGTTATCTTCAAGCCTAGGAAAACCTTTATAACATAAAAGAAAACGATCTTGTAATATCCAAAATAAATTTTTTTTCACAAGAAGAAAGAAGTAACATCAAAATAAGTCAGCATAATATTTCAAAAACAAATTGGAAGGGACACAGTACCATTTTTTATCATTTGGGTACTTAAATTCATCGCCGGCCTAAACTTAGTTGACGGGTTGGTGCTCCTAGCATGTTAATATTTTAGTCCAAGAAATATACTCAGCTGTACTACTAAACATTATTTAAGTGCTTCAGCAACATTTTCTTGATTTATATCTCATCGTTTTCTTAGAACCTTTTCTGAGTGTTATTACGTACTTATTAAAAAAATATTGTTGAATTAGGTCTTTAACAATATTTTATCTTTGCATTTTAGTCATTTCAGATCTCCGTCACTGTCTTTCGTTTTACTCACTCATTCACTTTTCACTGTGAAAATTACTTTTTTGCAAGGAGAAGACCGAGTACATGCATTGCAACTTTAGTGGCGTCAACAGCAAACACACCATCTGTCTGCAGAACACCCAGCTAAAAAAAGTGGACCATTCCAAGTAACTAGTCAGGTAGGTCAGTCATCAGTGAAGATGGGTCAATAGACACTGATGTCACCCATCGCATAAATACCGGTTGGATGAAATGGAGAGATCTATCCTGCGTGCTATGTATATGACAGCCAAATGCTCGTGCCGAACCAGCATGAAAATCAATAACACTGCGCAGAGATGAAGAGGCTCCGGTGGACAGATGGTATAACTAGGCTGGATTTTGTCAGAAACACACATATAAGAGGCACCTTCAAAGTGAGACCTATCCCAGATAAACTACATGAGAGCCGTCTGCGGTGGTATGGACACGTTATAAGGCCACCATCCGACCACACACATGACCAGGAAAGTGCTGGACATCGAAATCAAACCCCGAGGACGAGGAAGACCCCCAATTACATGGATGTCCTTAGTAAATAAGAACCTCAAAGAAGCCCAAGTCAACAAAGAGACGACCCAAGACAGAGCTACCTAGAGACGCATGACACGGAGGGCTGACCAGAAATAAAATGTATGTTATAAATTCACCTAAACATTTGTTTATAATTTTTATTTTTCTATTAACAAAAAAGTACACTATTCTGTGTTAAATATAAGAGTTAGATATATCTACATAGTTAGATAGATATGGTGTCACGGAGTTTATTGTAGATCTATTAAAAAGGAATATTTTCCCATTACATTGTATTACTTTATTTGGAACTGTTTGCCCAGCACGCTGATAAAGCTATAACTGGTTAAGTTTTCTTCGACTTCGTTTACAAATGCTAAAATCTTACACAGAAACAAGTTATATACAGTCACAATCTGTTATAACGACATCAAAGGGACTACTCATATGTAGTCGTAAAAATCGAGTCTTATTTTTTATAAAGTAGTATTATTGAATTATTTAAGTGCATATAAATCCGTAGGTATTTATTGGAAAAATATAATCATGTATAAAATTAAAATACATTTTGTTTATTTCATATAAGACGTATAATATCAAAGAAAGATACATTAATTCTCTGCATGCATGAAATCTATAATTTTAGTAGTTTGGAACAATATGTCATGCATAGATATTTTTTAAGAATTACAAAAGAACCTACACAAAAACTTATTTGTTTACTTTTGCGATTTTTATAGCCATTGACCATTATACTGTGCATGATGTGGACACCTATTCAAATTGTTTACAACACAGCTTAGCTGGTCGTTCTAACAGATCTAATTCTCCGAAAATATTAGTTATATGTAGTTGTTAAAATGAGGTATGTCGTAATAAGCAATGTCGTAAAAAGCAATGTTTTTGATAAGGCGGTCATATAGCGTTCAGCCGGGACCATTGTTCTGGGTCCATATAACCAGTATGTTGTTCTAAACGATGTCGCCATAAACGGTTTTGACTGTATTATGTATTTATCATAATGAAATATAGCCTATGTCACTTAGAACGAGTCTAGCTTTCTGTCAGTGAAATAATTTTTAGAATTTTTCAATTAGAACAACAATTTAACCTCCTTATAATATTAGATATAGTTTTTGTATTTAACTTTTCGTAATTTCTCTTCTAAATTTACCACTTACAAATGGAAAACCTTTTTAAATTAAATTCGGCCAAACCTTGAGGATATTTTACTATTTCATATTTTTTCATGGAAAACGGTTCACAAATGGGTAAGAACATTTAGTAAAATTGAGAACGTCCTTCTTTTGGAAGTAACAATTTTAAAGTTATAAGCTCAATGACCGTGGATAGATTTATTACTGCTTAGTAGAAGTTTACTATATCGTATCTTCATTTCTCATGTGTTGCAGAAATTTCACAAACTTAACTTAGAAGCTAATAAACAATAATGTGTGATGCCACAATAAATAAATTTGGAGTTATTGATGTATTCTGATAACTTTACATGAAAATGAAATAAATACGAAAAAAAAAATACGTAGCAAGAAATCACGTTCCCAATGCGATATCAAACACGTTCCACATTTGAAGTAGTAAGATCTTTGGTCACGACAAATGCATTATGACACTAATGATGGTGTAGGTTGATTTATTAATGGTTATTAGCATCCAGTTATATAATCCTAATTTCAACCGAAAAAGGAGGAGGTTCTCAATTCAACTGTTTTTTTTTTTTAAGGTTAAAGAAATCTCATAAGAACAATAAACAGTTCACTTACATGAGATACACAGTATATGCATATAATTAATGTCGTCTTGCGACGAAGCATACATAAACGTATTGAAAACAAATTACGTATTGAATATTAAATTAAAAACCTTACAAAACAATAAAACAATTTTTTATGTTTGTTACCTTATAACTTTCAACTGCTTGAACCGATTTCGACATTTTTTTTTATTTGAAAGCTGATGCTTCCCGTATAGTCCCATTTTAATTTGGTTCAGTTCTGACAATGGCATCCATGAAAAAACCACATAAGTGTTAAATTTGCATTAAGCATGTGCTCGACAAATGGACGGATAACTCAATATCACACCAAGCGATTTCGATGATTCTATTTTTATTGGAAAGGATGTACTTCAACGTTAGTTAGATGAGAGTTTTGTCCAGTTGTGACAATGGCATCCATTAGAAAACCACATTAGTCTTAAAGTTTATGATAGACGCATTGAAGTCGGTTATCTATTTTTTTAAAGTCCGATTATATTCAAATAAATTCTAGAGGAAGCATGCTTTGACTCAACTTCATTTGCATTCCATACAAATATAAAACTCAAGCCTCTAATCAAAACGTTTAGATACTAACCTATTCATTTTAAAAGTATCAATAATGTATAGTCATATCTTTATGTGACTCTGTGGCAAAAATGTGAGAGATAACACCACAAAATATGGAATTTATCGAAGTGAGGGTAAGGATTTTGGAAGGTTGGAATGGGATATATGTACTGCAAGCTTTTGGTTACATAGATTTAACTGATATTTATGTAAGTATAGTCAAAGCAGAATAGGAGAAAAGTTGACTTTGTTTTTGGAAGTAATTAATAATAATGATTTTAATTTGAAAATTTTGACATCAGTTTTATATAATAATACAATTTTTATATTTATATTATTAATAACAAGCAAGGCAAGCCAATTGCTCTCAACCCAACACTATATACATATATTACTGTAAGTACTGTTTGATAGACAGTAGTACAGTTCAATACCTGAGGCGATTTTTTCGACACCTGCTTTCAAAATTAGGTGACCCTATTCTAATCCACCGAAAACTACAGGGCTTTATATATAGTACCCGAATAATTTTTTGGTAAATCGTGTAAAACAACGAAAAAAAAGTTAAATAAAGTAATCATCAGGACTAGAAACTTTTTTTTTTTTTTTTTAACGTGTGGAAACCCCCAAGACCCAAGACATCCGGATCCCTCCTAGCGCCTGCTCACTCTCAATTAGGTGGCATCCAGGCACACCAGGACGTCGCCTCCTCGCCACTGGCCACTAAAGCGGGTGGAGGGGAAAACCCAGTCCCGACCACCCGCAGCCACACTCAGGGCGGCATGAGGCGCTGATAAGCGCGCCTACGCCGCCCGGTTCGACGGCGGCGAATTGGGTCCCAATGGAGTTCGTCCTCCCGGGCCCGCTCCGCCGCCTCCTTCTGCGAGATGACCTCCTCACAGAAGGTTGCGACCGCGGTAAAATTCCTGTTGCTACCAGCCATGGAGCGTATGACGGCCGGTAGCGAGAGATCCACTCCGATGACTGCAGTGAGGACCTGACGCTGCGTCGCCCAGGCGGGGCAATCCGCGAGCATATGCTGAGCCGAGTCCTCGCTGCAGTCGCAGTGGTGGCAGGCGGGACTTAATTCCCTCCTAGCGACCAAGTGCAGGTACTTTCCGAAGCAACCGTGCCCGGAAAGAACCTGCGTTAGTCGGAAAGAAAGGGTCCCGTGCTGCCGCCCTGCCCACTCGACGATGACTGGCTGGAGCGCCTCCACGGTGGCTAAGCCAGCACGTGGAGCCTCCAGCCGGGACGACCAACGAGCCACGGTAAATCGGCGAGCGGCCTCACGCCACTCGCGTACCTCTTCGGGTGGGGGTCGATTGCCACTACCCGCCCGGAAATCAGTCGTCCGCCGATATACTTCGGCGAGCACTTCCGCCTCCAAGTCCCACGGGGGAGTTCCGGTCACCGCGTATAGCTCTAACCGCCATGACCCTCTGAGGGTGCCAGAGGCGTGCCCTATTCTGGGCGGACAGAGCTTCCGCCCACACCGGTGCACCGTATAGTGCCATTGACCGGACAACCCCCATGTACAGCCGTCTTGTTGCAACGCTGGGTCCACCCAAGTTGGGCAAAAGTCGCCCAAGGGCGGACGCAGCGGCGACCAGCTTTGGAGCAAGCTGCCGGAAGTGCTCGTCGAAGAGCCACCTCCCGTCAAGGATCAGGCCCAGATATTTAATGTGGGCCCGAACCGGTACGAGGACCGAGTTGACCATGATGGCAGCGCCAGCGGGTGGACCACGACGGGGACCATGAAATAAAAGGGCCTCCGTCTTGTCCAGGGCCACCCGCCGGGGGGGAAGTCACCACGAAGAGCCCAGTCGTACCCCATGTTCCACAGGAGTGGTCCAAGAACAGACCCCTGCGGAACACCGTACGACATGGGCCGATGACATAGGATTCCATCTCGGTCCTCGTACACGACGGTACGCTCCTCTAAATAGTCTGCCACTAGTCGCATCAGGTACTGTGGGACTCCGTGATAGCGGAGAGCTTCCCTAATGCAACTGAATGGCAGACTATTGAATGCGTTGACGATGTCCAACGACACCGCCAACAGTATGCCGCCACAGCTCACAGCCTCCTCGGTCACGGCTCTCAGACGCATTACAGCTCCGATCGTCGAACGAAATCGAATTGGGCGTCCGACAAATCGGGGCCGACCTCATCCAGGTGCCGGACGATGCGGGCAGAGAGTAAAAATAAGTAAGTACCCTCTCAAACAGTTTACCCGCCTCGTCCAGCAGCACAATGGGTCTGTAGGCCGCGACCGAGTCGGTAGGCCGTCCCGGCTTCCTTAAAAGCACCAGCTTCCCGCTTTTCCAGCAATCAGGGAAGCGCCCGGACACTAAGCTAGCGTCGAACACCTCCCTGAGGCGGTCTGCCATGTGATCAAGGGCCAGGGCCAACACTCGGGCAGGAATCCCGTCTGGCCCGGGGGCGGTGTTCTTGGAGCGGATACGTAGAACAGCCGCCCCTATCTCCGCCTCCGTGACGGGTACAGCATCCTCCACCCCGAACTCCCCGTCGTCTCCAGCCAAAGGGGCCATCGACGGGGGTGAGTGCTCCACTCGTCGCGGAAAAAGACCCTCAACCACTTCCTGCAGGAAGCTGGGTTGGCGAGTCTCCGTAAGGGGGGGCCCAACGTGCGGAGCTTTTGTTGCGCCGCACGATATGGGCGACCCCAGGGGTCACGATTGAGACCCTCTAGCATCTCCTTTCTTTTCTCTTCTTTGGCGCCAAATGGCCAGCTTTAGAGTTTTCCGGGCCTCTCGGTACTCCTCTTGCAGCTGGTCCTCTTCTCCTTCTTCGCGGTGACGCCGACGGCTACGGGTGTAGGATCTCCGGGCACGAATACAAGCCGCGCGGAGATCCGCCAACTCCTGGGACCACCAGTAGACCTCCTTCCTTGAAGGCCGACGACCTTGAACGCGGGGCATGGCCGCATCGCAGATCTGAGTGATCGCATCACGAAAGCGGCCTGCCCCTATGTCTAGCTCCTCGGTTGGAGGCTGCGGAGACAGCCAAGAGTGAATGATGGTTGCCTCCTCCAGTAGATCCCGGTCTACCTTCGAAATAGCCCACCGCGGAAAGCGGGAAGAACGCCGCGCCATGTGACCCCTTCTGGGGTCCTGGGTACGGGAGAGCTCAAATCGGATATAAAGGTGATCCGAGAGCGTCTCAACCTCTTCCAAGACACGCCAGTCCCTTACTCGTGCAGCAAGAGCAGGGGTAGCGAACGAAAGGTCCACTATCGACCCCCTGCTGTCGCACGCACGTGTTGGTGGTGCCTCTGTTTAGGAGACAGAGGCCCACCGACGTCTCCCACTCATCTACAGCGTCACCCCGTGCGTCCGTTCTGGGGGATCCCCACGCGACGGACTTAGCATTAAAATCCCCCAGCACTAGGACGTGCCCAGACGCTAGTCGCCGTATCGAGGTCTCCAGGTTGTTGAGGAAAACCTCGAAGTCGCTCAGACTCCGGTTAGGGGAGAAGTATACACCATATATGGTGATCCCCCCCCAATCGGCAGCAACATATCCAGTACCCTTGTCTCTTAGCGACAAGGGTGGGGAATGAGCAGCCGTGGAGCCGACGACTGCCACGGAGCCCTCCCGGTCACCCAGCCAGTTTGGACTGGGAGGAACGTAGTACGGCTCCGCGACTACGGCCACACCGATTGACCACTCTGCCATGGTTTGCAGGAAAAGGTCATGCGCCCCGGCACAGTGATTCAGGTTCGTCTGGACAGGGAGGACTTGGTCCATTATTGGATCGTCTCTACAGCCTCCTCCATGGGCAACGGCGATGACGCATTATTAGCATCGGAGGCGGCCTGGGCCGATGGGCTAGCCACCGATGATTGCGGAGATGTGCGGGGAGGTTTGCAGCCCCCCTGCTCCATCTGGCGATTGGCGGGCTGATTACCCGCTGCACAGGCCGGACAGTGAGGGGCGGCGGAACATTCCGGTTCCGTAATTTCCGGTTGACCGCAGCGAAAGCAGAGACCACTGCAGTCAAAGCAGCTTCCGCACTTGACGCGGGTGTGTCCCGACCCGAGGCATTTAAAACACCTCATCGGTCTCGCCGCCAAGATTGTGGCTTTGGCGTTCACGAAACCGATGAGGATCTTGCCGGCATCACCCAGTATTTTAGCTGATGCCACGGGACAACTGGCCCACACCGTGCCAAGACCACCCGGACCGGGGCGGATGGTGCCGACCCTGATGATGTTGCACCCTGTCTTCTCCCGAATGGCAACACGCACATCCTCCACCGTCACAGAGTCGTCCAGGCCCGAAATGCGAAGCTCTGCGCACTTGGTGGGCCTAACGACCTTAACACCATCTGACGCTGCAAATACTCCCCGCAGCTTCTCCGCAACGACGTCCGCCGTCTTTGCACCTGCAGCACCGGGGAATTCCAGAACTCGAGCCCCCGTCTGGGCCCGGCGCAGCCTCACATCTGAAGCCCCGAATTCGCTACCTAGGCTATCCCGCACTTTCTTAAAGACAGCCGCGTAGGATAACCCATTGCTAGCCACCTCTGGCAACACGGTAACAACCACAGCCGCGGTTTTGGGCGCCTGCAGTTTTCTTGGCTTCTTTGAGGCGGTATCTGCCTCTGACGAATTCTGAGGCCCAGAGGCGACACTTTTTGCGGCCTTCTCCTTAGGGATCCGACCTTTTCGGGATCGCTTCTTCTTCCCTCCCTGAACTTTTTGCTACCCATCATTAGAGGGGGCAGACGTGGAGGGAGCAAGGACAGCTTGGGCACCAGAGGGAGCGCTAGGTGCGCTCTTACCTTTAGGTGTTGGAGAGGAGAGCGGAGGAAACTCCACCGTTGCCCCTACAACAGCCCTAGCCGCTTGTCTAGTCCTCGGTGCTTTGGCAGGTGCTAACGCAGACGCAGCCGCCTCGTAAGAAACCGCGACGCGGTCACCCGAAACTGGAAGTGGCGTCGAAGCAGATGTGGCCTTTGTTTTTACGGCAGCAATTGCAGCGAGTGGCGGCCGAACAATGGGAGCTGTAGGCAGCCTTGCTTCCAGTCCTGCCAGGCGCCCGTCCATCATCCGCCACACTGCGTCTGTAATTTGACGCAAGTGGGCATCAGAGACGGGGTAGGGTGAGGTGGCAGGGTGCTGAGATTTGACTGCTATGGGCTAGCAGCGCTCGCCCCAGCCCGAAAGTGGGCGAATTGAGCACTCAGCTCAGCAACCTGCTGCGTCAGGCGCTCGTTAGCCGCCGTAAGGCGATCGTTTGCCTCTTGGAGATGCGAAACACCTTGAATGAGGCCCTCCATGGCCTCTGACACGGCCGAGGAGGAGTCCTTCAGGGCCCTGACAAAGGAGCCTTTCAGGTTGGTGGACTTGGTGGCCACTTTCTGGATGATGGCCACCGCCACATTTATCCTCTCCTTCAAATCCACCGGAGTAAGAGGGTCAGAACCCCTTTCCACCGGCGGTCGGATTTTTAGAAGGAGATCTGTGATCTCCTCCTCGGCAACAATTTCACCTTCCGCTCGCGTCCGGGCGTACCCTCCAGCTCTAGAAAAGACTGAGCCTGATGGCGCCGACATTGGCGTGCGTGATCTCCCACGCCTGCTGCTCTGCACTTTTGGCGGCAACATGTCTGGAGGGATTTCAGCGTCTTCATCCCGTCCGCGCTTTCGGTTTTCTAAATCGCGGGGCTCTAGTTCCATTTCCTCAGCTGAGTCAGCTGCGTAACTGGTGGTCCTAGAGCGCACTCGCTCTGAGATTCTTCTGCTCCCAGAAGACGGGTTAACTTCTGGGAGCATCTCCGAGGTAGGCGTTTTGGTCAAAACCTCCTCGTCGTTAGACGAGGTCTTGTCCGCCTTCAGGTTATGCTCCTTTGTCTTGCTCTTCTCCTGCTTTCCGTCAGTGTTTTTTTTATTTAAGTTATTGTGTGATTCCATGATTAGTCCCACGAGTGGGGGAGAACTAAAGGTCCACCCGGGCAGAGATCCCCCAATACCCGGGTAAGCGAAAATTTATGCCCAACCCCGGCTGGGAGTGCGCTTGCGACTGGACCACCCATCAGCCATGCATCCCATGGTCACGCACCAGAACACGGGATTCGGGGTAATTTTTTATAGAGGTATTCTTCCTCGCGGTCCGGGCGGTTAAGCCAAGACCCTCGCCCCCGATCAGAGCCGCGAGACTTAACCACGACGCTCCTTTCGGGATTGCGATATGCCGACGGTGGCATCGAGACAAATCTCCAAATGCCTGCTCGGTGGCAGTGCAAGTGTACGCCGAGCCCGTCCCCTTTTCCTTCCTCACAGCTCCGAGGAGCGAAGAGCCAACAGAGTGATAGCCATACAAGCCCCCTCTGTTGGACCAGGCTTCGACCAAGTGGCCGAAGAAAGGTGGCACCTCTTCTAGCCAGAATATTAGCCGTTGGCGATGACGCCCTCCTCCAAAAAACAGAGTTGGAGGCGTCATCGCCGACGTTGCCCAGGGTGCACCACATGGAGGTTTTCTAGCCAGCACCCCATTTCCCACCTGACGTATTACAACCTTATAGATGGTGGCGAAATTTACCTTCGTATACTAATGATATTGTAGCAGTTTTTCATTGCCTGAAAACACGGATAAAACGACGTTTTCTAAAACTGAAACCTAGCTAGATCGATTTATCGCCCCCGAAACCCTGTATATACTAAATTTCATGAAAATCGTTGGAGCCGATTCCGAGATTCCAATGATATATACATATATATATATATGTATATATATATATATATATATATATATACATATATATATATATATATATGTATATATGTATATACAAGAATTGCTCATTTAAAGATATAAGATATTTTTTTTAAAGAGGGAGAGACGGGTCACCTGACGGTAAATACCAGTGTCTTTGGACACCTGCAATTCAAGAATCGCAAGTCCGTAGCAAGGTCTTTAAGAAGGAAAAAAACGGATGGATGGAAAGGAAAGAAACGGATAAACCCCTGTGACCAGGGGACTTCACTATGCTAACTGATTGATTCATTGAATAATGGATCATTGTTAATCTTGTACTGACAAATTGACTGAAACTGTATACACAATTAAACAAAAACAAAAGAAACGAATATCACAAAAAGGCTCACGTTACTGACACACCGAGCGCAAATCTAATAATTGAATTGTTTCAAACGACCAATCGGCCACGCACGAGACGTGGAAAAAAATGTAAATTCGTTAGAACTAGCAATCAGTCGCTCGCTAGTTTGTGTCGTTGATTTGCATACTGCATTATGCATCTGCGGTTTCGTAGATTGATGCACTTGCATGCTTTATGGTATTTGCCAAACTGAACATTTGGGACTTTTAAGGTAAAAAGTGATAGAGGAAATTAATTCTTGGCATCGCGCACGTGTAGGATATTTACCAAGCAAAAATAAAATACAAAAAAAAATTGACAAGTGTTTTCTGCAAGCGTTATTAACACGCATAATGATGCAGAATCAAACAATGTTTTTTTTTTTGGGCTGTTGATCTAGTGTTAGTGTTAGTTAGTGATTCTGACTGTTGACTCAGAGGTCCTGGCTTCGATTCCTATATGAGATAAATATCTGTGTGATCCACAAGGGTTGCCTTGGATCTGGGTGTTCTTTGTGTCTATTGTTTATATATTTGTCAAGTACCCAGACACAGTAATCATTCTTAATGTGGAAGGTGGAGTAGTAAGATATGTTTAAAATTTAAAGAATTACATATTACGAGTAGGTTACAAATTAAATTTTGAAAGGTATAATAACACTCTTGCATTAAATATAAACAACCCCATGATCCCTATTAAAGAAAGTGTTACACTGAAACGAAATAAAATTTCATACTAATACATATAAAAGTATAAAAATGTTTTTGTTAGCAAATTTATCTTTGTACCCTGTACAAAACTAAACACCAAAACCTGTAACATAGATTCAGATATTTTTAAAGTTTATATAGCCAAAGCCATATCTTAGAAGCATTCTTAGAACAATATTGTACATACCAAGTAATATATGTAACAGAATCGTGGTTAACTTACAATAAAACGACCCTTCTGCAATTTAACGGATATAAGTTGGCAACATGGTTCTGCCGTAGCACTCGATCTGGGGATGGAAGAACCTGTAAACTATGGAGAGATGCGAAATCACTAACATATCGATCGAATATAGAAGAGAGTAGGATACTTTCTATAAACAATTGATAAAGTACCTAATTTTATTAATAACAAAAATATTCAAAATATGATGTCATGACTTAAATGTAAATATTTTAGTAACGAACATAAAAACGAACCATTTTTCTCGAATATAAATTCACGCAACACATTAAAAGAGCAACACGAATAAGACAATCAACATCTATAATCTTAGATCTATTATTTACAAAGGCACAAAGGTCCCAGCTCCGCCAGTTCTTATTAGCAGAATGGAAAGAACGACTTGAGCGACCGAGCGGAGGACAGGCCACAATTGCAGCAGTAAGGCCCATCATAGAGGATTGGCTAGAGAGGCGACATGGCAGCCTCTCCTACCGGTTGACAAAAACACTCACCGGACACGGCTGCTTTGGTAAGTATCTGTGGCGTATAGGCCGGGAACCAACGTCTGCGTGCAATCACTGAGGATCACGGCTATCGCCAGGATACTGCACACCACACTTGTGTGACGGGTAACGAGTAGGGCTGCCCGTACCCTAGCAGAAGCAGGCCCAAGACGGTGGCGTGACTTATTCCACGCACGCCTCTCAAACTGGAGGGGGGCTAGGCCCCCCATATTCTCTGGTGCGGCTACCTGCAAGCCAAGGTCTGGAGGGGTTCCTGGATGAATCCCTTCTTGGGTATACCCAGGTCCCTTGCAATAGACTCACTTATCACGAAACACTGTGTGGTTTTAGTCGGTTCGAGTACGATATACCACTTCCCCGTCAGCTCCGGTGAGCTGAAGTTCAGAGATTAACTTTAAAAACTAAAATAATGATATAAAAATCAACCGCTTAAAATAGAATTAGTATATAATAACAAAAAAGTGTAACCAAAATATATTGTGGGAGTGAGACGTTCTCTTTCATAGATAACAACTAGTTTATCCGATCCATTATCACCTCAGTACAGCTCTCGAACCTCATCAGTACCAGAATCACCTTAACAAGTGCCAACCAAAACTCATCCAATTAGCCTTTCTAATCCTGCCTGAAGCAGAGCCACCTAGCGACACAATTAAAGCTCATATTTACGCGCGATATTTGTGCAGCTGCGTTCGTTGATTCATTGTAAACACTGCAATTTGCATTTCGCTCTCTGTGTATGACTATCCTTAGTATATTATTTTAGTTAATTAGTTGTTAAAGGATGTTATCAACGTTAACAACTAATGATGTTACACTTACTTAATTAGAATAAAGATTAAATAATGAAATACCAGATATATGTTCTTTCTTGAATTTCTAGGCTTCCTTCCTTTCTTTCCCATATTTTTTATGTATCTAAATTGCATGGGCGCTAAAGACGATTGTGCAAAATGCAATTTTCTCGACTATAACAACGAAATTTTTCTCCCATTTTTGCGCATTTTTTATACCTAAAATGAGGGCCCGGTTGAACTCAATAGGCTTTCCCCAGTAATTGTCAACTCTGTCTACTATGTGTGCATGAGTGCATATGTGTGTGTGTGTGTATGTGTTTATTCAAACAGTGAGAGAACGAGAACGATCTATAACACTAAATACAACAGCCTCTTATAAAGAAAAAAAGTTAATTAAGCAGCATTGCATTATAAATATATTATTATTAAAACGTATTTAAGCTTTGTCAAGAGTGAATTGGAAATGTCATATACTTATTACTATTCATATTTATAGATATAGATCGAATGGAAGCAATGTTTCTAAACAGCGTCCATTGCTTTATCCGTATGGTTGCCAAAAGATCACGTCAAATTTCGTCGTTTATGCAAGCTTACATCCCGTACCCAGAAATAGTATTTACCAGAACATAACAAAACGTGTTCATGTATCGACGAACCAGCTTAATATCGTGTGAACTGCACCTTGTGGCGACACCTGTCGACTGTGAAAGGAGTCGACCGTATGTTACTATTTAGTATATTGTACCTAGTGCTGGAATAGCTGTAATTTAAAATTGTTTGGTGATTTTTTAGCTACGTTGTAAAATATTATGATAAAGGCTTTGTTAAATTTTAGTACGTATAGAATATTAATTCAACCTTACACAGTATTCATATTAAGAGCCTTGAATGCTCAGTTTGCCTAGTGGTTCGTGATATTGACTGCTGAGTCAGAGGTTGTAGGTTTGATTCCCACACGGGACTATTAATGGATCACACAAACATTTTGTCACCATCATGGCTGATTTTGTGTTTGAATGTTTGTCAAATGCCCCCGATACAAGAATCAGATTTCATCTTTTTTTAAGTATAGGGGAACGGTTCAACTCTTGAGTTGCAAGTGCGCTGCCCGCCTTTGAGGCTGATGAGGGGTATGCGGGGAAGGGAGGAAGTGAGAGGGGATGCTTAAGCATGCTTAGACACGAGTGGGCTGACTCGACCGATGCGATACCACGGCCTTATAGAAAACCGGTTGTTAAGCAACACTTGCGTTTAATTTCCCCGAAATTAGTGAGGTTTCCGGGGCCCAACTGCCGCTCTCCTTTTTCCTCTCCCCTAACCAACCCCCCCAGTTCAAATCTCCTCATACCCCTCTCTTTGATGAATTAATTAATAAATGATAATTATTATTTAATGAAATATATTTTAAACTCTCTTTAAGAACCCGATGATAAGTTTTTTGCTCTGCACATTGCAATCACCAATATAAGAATATAGCAATTAAACAGTATAATAAACTTAACTGCTTAATTTTAACTACGATTAACAGACGACCAGATGGTAAGCCGCAATAGCGGCTCCATCGACTATTTTTCGGTCATGTTCTTCTTACACATTTCTGGATGGTAAAAACGACTGGCCTGTTGGTCTAGTGGTTAGTGACCCTGACTGCTAAGCCAGAGTTCGTGGGTTCGATTCCCACCCAGGACAAATATTTGTGTGATGAGCATGATCATTCGTTCTGTGTCTGGGTGTAATTCATCTGTAATATGTATGTATTTAGAAGTTTAGAAGTATGTTTATCAGTAGTCTGGTTACCATAGTACAAGCTCTGCTTAGTTTGGATTCAGACGGCCATGTGTGAGATGTGTCAAGTTATTTATTAAAAAAAAAATGCGCTAGTAAAATGTTAGGAAAATTAAACATTTATTTTTAAATATAACAGACACGCAAATCATTTCAGTAATAAATTAAACTGACAAACGATGCAACCGAGAAACCCACATCCCTTATCACCCTCAAAGGCGGGCAGCGAACTTACGACTCTCGAGTTGCAGGTGTCGAAGGTCAGCGGTTGTCACTTACCATCAGGTGACCCGTCTGTTCGTCTGTCCCTTTAAAATATATAAAAAAAGAGTATTTAGAAGTAATGTTAATCCTTTCTCCTCTTTAGCAAAATGTAGAATAATTGCTAAAATTCTTTTATGTAAGAACCCGACTATTAGTATTAAATTAAAAATATTTTTGTATACCAAAATTAGCCGTTATCAGCAGTTTCACCTGCGTTTATGCTCGCTGCTTCGCTCCTAAGAGTGATAGCGTGATGTTTTATAGCCTATAGCCTTCCTCAATAAACGGGCAACGTAAACCAAAAATATTTTTTTCAAATCTATATAGTAGCTCCTGCGAATAGTACGTTCAAACAAACAAACAAACTCTTTAGTTTTATTATATTAGTATCGATATCACTTCCATTATCAAGACGATTTAAATGACACGTCACTTGTCAAAATCCATCAATACGTCTAAGGTCGATAGAAACCTCTTACACACATACCACACAACTGAAACCAGATCCGTAAAGTGTACCACACCAGATGTGTGTTATTGATCATTATATTATTATTATTATAAGTTACCTCCATTTTATAAGTGTTACAGGTGTTGTTTGCCACCTTAGTAGTATAAAAGGGTACGTATCTATAGTACACTAATAAGAACTAGCAATAGCTTCAAATTGCGACGCTTTATGTATGTTGTAAATTTATAGGTAAGGCTGTGAAACAATCAGAAGGAACACCTGAAAGCAAGCGCCTATCATAGCCTGTAGATGTGTGCACATTACTATCAGATATCAGTAAATAGTTGATTTTGTAAACCTAAAGTTGTATATAGATCTATTAGGAAAATAATTTGAGAAAAAAACGTCTCAGCCTAAAAGTAGAAAGAGTGGCTCCATAAGTTGATTATTTCTTAATAATACCATCTTAATATACGACTTCAGTCTAGGATATAACCTTATATCGACCATACAAACCACATACCTAAGTTATGCTAAACTACAAAAAATAGAAATCCTAAGAGCTGACAGTAAAAACTGTCAATAAGACTCAAATTCGCATGCTGTTTCTACTTACCTCACTCACAAAATAGTAACTATATACACAAGACATAACAAACAAAAAACGTCACTATGGTTACTACATGTGGCGCGTGTAAGCGTGCGGGGCGGGCCGCGTTCAGCCGGTACTGAGAGTTTAGACGTAGACGTCGTGCGCCACTATCGAACTATGTATAATAGCCCTTAGTCAAGGTTAAACTGGAAGAATAGGTATCAAATTGACCTTGAAAACTTCCTTAAAATCTTTTTTGTTATAAATGCACTATCTACTAAACTCTAATAAACAAGTACAAGATTTCAAATCCATTAAACAGTGCTAAAAACTTCGATTGTTCAAACATCACAACTTCAGTATTAAACTTGACAGCTTTGTATGTTTTTAATATCATGGGCTAAGTACGGATAATGGTTGTGTCTCTGCTTACGAGGGAAAAAAACGTGATTTTATATATTTACCTTTATTTGATTCATCATCATCATCTCCTCAGGCCCGGTTGACGGCAATATACTTGCCCCCTATTACGTTAGTAAGACCAACTACTGCATCGAGAACCACACGGCTTTTCTTTTTTTTTTTCAACGAATTTAGACTAAATATACATATTTTTTTTTTTTTTTTATGCTATAGGAGGACAGACGAACAGACGGGTCACCTGATGGTAAGTGACACCGCCGTCCATGGACACTTGCAACTCAAGAGTCGCAAGTGCGCTGCCCGCCTTTGAGGGTGATGAGGGATGGGGGATGCAGGGAGCGGAAAGAAGAGAGGAGGGATGAGGAGATGGGAAAAAGGAGAAAGGAGATGAGGGTAGAGAAAAGGGGGGAGGGGGAATTGGGCCTCCGGAAACCTCACTCAATTCGGGGAAATGCAACGCAAGCGTTACTTCACAACCGGTTTTCTGTGAGGCCGTGGTATCGCACCGGTCGAGCCAGCCCATTCGTGCCTAAGCATGGCTCTACCACTGAAAAAATATAATATAGATACATATGTATGTTCTTAGTAGTAAATAAAAGATTTTCTACACTTTAACAACGAAAAATCATACTGTACTGACTGTAAATCAAAAAGTAACAACCGATTTGATGTGTGAACACGAATATTAACGCTCAACTTTCTAATACTTGAAGCCGCAGAATTCAGAACCGAGCACCGACTGGCGATCAAAGGGTCGTGAGGTCAAACGAGTTGACCTTTACCAGTGACCCCGCTTCAGCTCATCGTAAAACAATCAGATACGTTGGACGTATTTAAACTTCTCTTAATTACATATCTCTCTTGATATTCTACTATTAGGTTATCATACGCGTTAGTGTACCGTGATGGAGCGGGATGTAAGCTTTGCAGGATAAATTGTTGCTCTAGTGATTACAAAAGTAATTAGTGTTAGTGTGTTAGATGTCTTTAGTTAATATAAGAAATAGAAAGGCACGTTTTATTGCACACTAAAAATTATTTTATAAACAAGTGATATAGTGGTCGTATAGCGTTCACATCGCAAACTGTTCTGTAAAGAATTAGGTAACACATAATATATACTAATTCTTGTTTATAATCGCATTTATTTCTTAACCCCAAATGAGCAGCATTGTAGAGTTAGTATTTTTACCTAAAAATGGTAAGGAAGACAGAACAAAAACAATATAAGTATAAAAAATAAGCTTTTATCGGAAATCTTTCCGATTATTAGAAATAAGCACATGGTACATTTTTTGTTTTTTTTTTAGAAAATGATACTAAGCGACTTCTCCGCAAAGTCACGGGATACCAAGCTATTTACAAATTATTTTTAAGTTTCACGTTTTTATAATGGAGGCACAAGCCTTTGAAATTCTTTTCCGCAAAAAACGAAGCGCAATAAACGAAGCGCAAAAACGAAGCGCAATAAACGAAGTGCAAAAAACGAAAAAAGCTGAATCAAAATTATTTTATACTGTTGATGTCACAGCCAGCCAGTTTATACTTTTGATTGGATAGTTATCTGCCAGTATGTATACTGTAGGCTTAATCTTACTCTTACTAAGTAAGGCGATATAGATAAAGTCACACAGTGCCCGATTGAAGGCCCGATTACGTTAGTGAGACCGGATTCTAGTTGGCAGAATGCGTTGGGTGTTTAATACACCTCCGCCTGCTCTTTAGGGCAAGCAGGTGTGAATGTCGCAGTACACTGAAATTTTATTCTTATTAGAAGAGAAGAGTACAAAAATCCGACTGAATGTATCTCGGTTAATTTCTTAACTGCTCTAAGTAGGAGCTAATGAAATCGTGAGATATTTCATATAATAATGGAATGGGTGTTCTTTGTGTCCGTTGTTTGAATGTTTGTAAAGTCCCCCGCGACACAGGAATTACAGAAAAAAAAAAATATAAGAGACTGCTAGAGTAATTTATCATTAATTTTCTTAATATTCTTTTAAAAAAATTGGTATCCCAATGAGGTACAAACAAATGTCTTATAAAAATTGTCCGATATGTTGTATATGTAAAGGTCGGATTCGATTCTCACCCAGGACAAATTTTTATGTGATGAGCACGTTTGTTTTTCGTCTGTGTACAGATTAGCTATAATATGTATGTATGTATTTATAAATATATAAATATTTATATTTATTAGCAGTATGGTTAAAATAGTATAAGCTCTGCTTAGTTTGGGATCAGACGGCCGCGTGTTAGATGTCGTAGGTTATTATTATTATGAAACCGATCCCTGTTCTAAGAGAGTCCTTGAATGTAAAAAATATGCTTGTTAATAAAACTTAAGAAATAAAAATATTATTTACTTTGTGTTCCATATGTTAGAAATAACAGTTGGGCTGAAAAGTTCGTAGGCTCGTATAGTTTTTTTTTTTTGATAGAATTTTATTTTATTATTCAATATAGTTCCCTTCGCGGGCGATAGAACGATTATAGCGGTCATAAAATTTTTTGATGCCATTGCTGTAATACAATTTCTTTAGCCTCAAAATAAGCTTCAGTTTCGGCGATTACCTCTTCATCGGAGCCAAATTTTCGTAGAGCGAGCATCCTCGTGAGGTCTGAGAACAGAAAAAAGTCGCTGGGGGGCAGATCTGGGGAGTGCGGTGGATGCAGAAGCTATTCGAACCCCCATTCTTGCAATTTCATCATCGCTTTATTGTTTTGTGACATGGTGCATTGTCTTGATGAAACAGCATGATGAAACAAATGAGGCCGCTTTTTAGCGATTTCGTCTTATAAACGCTCCAATAACGCTGCTCCAATCGCTGTTTATGGTTTTTTGCCTTTTAAGATAGTCATTCAATTATCATGAGTATCCCAGAATACTGATGTCAGAACCTTGCCAGCCGACTTTTGCGTCTTTTTACGCTTTGGAGTCAGTTCATCACGTGCAGTCCACTCGGCTGACTGTCGAATGGACTCCGGTGTGAAATGATGGAGCCATCCATCGTCACATATCGACGCAAGAGTACTATCGGATTAATTACGATTAAACAGCTCCAAACACTCCTTAGCATCGTCTATTCGTTGTTGTTTTTAGTCGATTGTGAGCTCGCGCGGCACCCACTTTGAACAGAGGTTTCGCATATCCAAATATTTATGCAAGATATGACCAACACGTTCCTTTGATATCTTTAGGGTCTTAGCTATCTCAATCAACTTCACTTTAAGGTTATCAAAAAATATTTTGTGGACTTTTTGATAACAGCCTCTTTGGGGCGTCCACTGCGTGCATCGTCCTTGGCGCTCATTTCGCCTTGTTTAAATTTTGCAAATCACTTCTCTGCGGTTGATTTACCTTGTGCAGAATCCGAATAATATTTATCAAACCAAGCCGTGGTTTCAACAGTATTTTTTTTCGTCAAAAAGCAATGCTTTAATAACACACGAAATTCCTTTTTATCCATTTTTTCAAAGTTACAAAAGTTCTTGCAATAAAAATGCTATAACTCAGATACTAATAGTGCAACAGCTGTCTAATTTATACAGGCGTCTTTTGAAGGTTAGGGCTAACTAAAATGGATGGATTTTATACTAGTAGCGCCATTTATGTGTCAGCTTACCAAATTTTCAACCCACCTATTAAAGTTAAAATTGACTGACAAAATATTCGTAGAACGTGACGTGATAGAAATTTAAAAGGTACTTTACCCTTTACCCATATATTGTACAAAAAAAATTTACAAATCTATTTTTTTTTTATTAAAAACAAAACCTTTTTTTAATATAACTATACACATGTGTGTGCTTTACACATTAGCCACAGTTTGATTTTAAAGTTTGATCAATCTTGTTTCAACTTAATAGATAATAACATCACAAAGAATAATATAGGAACATCGATACACACCACCACCGCTTTCCCTTCCCCTCATCCCTCCTCTACTCTATCATCTCTCTCTTTTCATCACCCTCAAAGGCGGGCAGCTCACGTACGACTCTTGAGTTGCACGTGTTCTGTGGTTGTCACTTACAATCAGGTGACCAGTCTGTTCGTCTGTCCAACTATATAAAAAAAGTTTATGTTTATAGTAGTAGCAGCTTTTAACCAAATGTATTAAATTGTTTATAAGGTACTTGTAACATAACGTCATTCTTTTTCTATTTTTTTTTCTATCTGTTTGCTTTTTTCGGGACGGGAGGTCCGATTTGCAAAAAAATGTATGACCCAGCTGATACAATAATTATTAGTATTCTTTAACATTAAAGTATGGTGCGCCAAAAGTGGGCATCTGAGATGCCCCTGGCTACCCCTTTCTAATATATGAGCGTCAGTGTGTTAAAATAACACATCAATATAAAATACGACTACAACAGACAGTAACAGTTACAGACAGTTGCTTCCACAGTTTAGGCAGAAACGATAGAATGACATTTGCTGTTATCCTGACTCACAACTTTCGCCACTTCCACACTCATCAAGTTTTATAAATCATTTTAAACAGCAGTTTAGCTAAACATCCATAAAGAACAAGGCCCAGCTACTAACGAGTAAGGATAATTAAACAATAACATCTCGACTTCGCCAACAGATATTAACTGGAATAGTTCAAACTAGATTATACAGAAATAATCGTGTTAATACCAAACGGCGCTGTAAACTGCCAACTGAAAACTATAAACTCTAAAAGAGCCGTATAGAATGTCTACGTACAATTATAATTCTGTCTCCTCGCAGACTATTACGGGTGCTACCTAAAGTGCCTAGTCACGTGAAGTCGATAAATTACAATAAAAATTACCCGCGAAACGTGGAGATAGCCGAAACGAACGGGGAGGAGAATACCAGGACAAGTTTGGACGAAACGGGATAGTTCCGTACTAATTTTTTTTATACTTATAATGAACAGAATTTTCTCAATTTTCTGCTACATTTTATCCAATTTAGTTAGTGACATTAGTTTAAAAATTCTTATAGACTAAACATGTAAAAGTGTGATAATCGTTACTTTTATTGTTTATAATATAGCACGCTTTCAAAAGCTTAAAGCTTGTGCCGTGTGGTCACTGTCAATCAATATGCATCCTTTGCAAATGATGCGGCTTTGGGTTTTGGAAAGGGTTCCTTTGAAATATACCAACATGTGACGAAAACAATTCCGAAATATCACTTGAAGTGTTGACTCGTGGAGGCTAAAAAAAATCTAAAAGAAATGTATGTATGTATGTATACCGATTTTCTTTAAAGCTGCTGAGCCGAATTGGATGGGGTTTTGATATTGGAATATAACGTTTCAGGAAAGGTATATAAAATATTAGGATCTCATAAACATGTTCGAAAATAAACAATGAAAATAAAAAATTAAATTGCAGGGTGTGTCAGAAAAGTTTAGTCAAGTTTTGGGAGCGTTATGTGTAGCCGACAAATAGCTGACTAAGCTTGAAAAAAAAAACTTGGGAAAATGCTTCTCCTATTTTGAGTACACATTTCTAAAGTAAAATTCATGGCAAAATGTATAGTATGTTGTACTATAAATTTTATAATGAATTTTAGATAAATCCGGATACGCTACCAAAATCCTTGGCATAAAATACCAATAGCTCATTAATGTCATCTCTATGTCTAACGAAATTTTAGCTGTAAATATCAATTTGAAAGTAGCATTATTGTATTAAAAATAACGTATTTTTCAATCATGGATGACGTATCGGGTTAAATGGTCACCTCGCCACTACACTGCCGCGCCAAGTGTTGTGGGTTCGATCCCCGCACGGGACAACACTTTGTGTAATCCTCAAATTGTTGTTCTGAGTCTGGGTGTTCTTTTTGTCCATTGCTTGAAATTTTGTAAAGCCCCACACGACACAGGAAATTATCCTAGTGCGGGAGTCGTCTTTTTTAAGAAAGAAAGAATTTAAGAATTATGCGATGCTAAAATATAAACACATATTTCTTTAACATGCTATATAACTCACAGCCAATGACACGTCATAACGATTTTGATAATTCTAAAATAGAAAACTGAACTCAAATTAGACAAGTTTGTTAGGGAATCCTAAAAATTAACAGGTGAACGCGACTGTAATGAGGAAACTTGGGGAATACCGAAGGATTGCCAATTTAGATATTCAAATCGTGTTCGGTTCATTTTGTGGATATTTTGTGTACATTTTGGAGAGACTTTTTTTTTTCTAAACAGTGACGGAAAAAAAGTAGGGAGAGAATTGTGTTTTACTTTTTGTTTGGTGTTTGAACAAAGTGTGAGGTAAATAATGCGGTGTATTGAAGTGTTTTTTAGATGTTAGATAAGGTCGTAGCAGGGTTTAAAAGGAATAGGACTGTGATAAGACCAAGACGTTTACGGTATTTTTAAATTATTTCTATATTACAAGAAGAAGATATACTTTATGTATTGATGTAGAGCGTTTAACTAAGAACGTTATATTTAAGGAGCGAAGATCTGTTTGGAGTGAGTGAGTTCTGAAGAAGTTTTTCTAGCTCCTTCAGTAATAATACTTTTTTTCGCTTTTAAACATGCGTTCGTTGGTCTCACTGAAATTCAATAATGGCATGACAGATTAAAATAATTATTTTTTCTCATATTCCCTTTGGTATAAGACTGAATTGAAATTATTTTTCTTATAAATGTACAAAATACCAATTGTTAACTATATTTACAGCAGTTAAGCTTCTGCTTAAAGATACTTTACTTATTAACAGTGGTAGAGCCATGCTTAGGCACGAATGGGCCGGCTCGACCGGTGCGATACTAACAGTGGTAGAGCCATGCTTAGGCACGAATGGGCCGGCTCGACCGGTGCGATACCACGGCCTCACAGAAAACCGGTTGTGAAGTAACGCTTGCGTTGCATTTCCCCGAATTGAGTAAGGTTTCCGGAGGCCCAATTCCCCCTCCCCCCTTTTCTCTCCCCTCATCTCCTTTCTCCTTTTTTCCATCTCCTCATCCCTCCTCTCTTCTTTCCGCTCCCTGCATCCCCCATCCCTCATCACCCTCAAAGGCCGGCAGCGCACTTGCGACTCTTGAGTTGCAAGTGTCCATGGACGGCGGTGTCACTTACCATCAGGTGACCCGTCTGTTCGTCTGTCCCCCTATAATATAAAAAAAAAAAAAAAAAAAAAAAATACTTATAAATATAAATAAAACAAGAATACTTTACTGACTTTGCTTTACTGTCAATTTACCATATCAAACAGTTAACTAATCACTGCAAAGTTTATTTAAAATAGTCTTTTTTTTTATGCGATAGGGGGCAAACGAGCAGACGGGTCACCTGATGGTAAGTGACTACCGCCGCCCATGGACACCCGCAACTCAAGAGTCACAAGTGCGTTGCCGGCCTTTTAGGTAGAGGTACGCTCTCTTCTTGAAGGTTTGAAGGTCGTATCGGTTCGGAAATACGGCAGGCGACAATTTGTTCCATAAGCTGGTTGTGCGAGGCAAAAAGCTTCTGGAGAAGCATACAGTGGTGGAGTGCCAATCGTCCAGGTGATGGGGATGGATATTTTGTCGCGTAGGACGATGGCGGAAACCAGCAGCCAGTATAAGTCCGAACAATTCCTCTGAACACTCCCCATGATACAAGCGATAGAGGATGCAGAGTGAAGCTACACCTCTACGCAACGCCAAGGTATCAAGTCGATCAGAAATATCTTGGCAGTCGATGATGCGAGTCGCTCTCCGTTGAATGCGGTCAAGAGGCATAAGTTGGTACTGGGGTGCACCTGCATAGAGATGAGAACAGTATTCCATGTGCGGCCGAACCTGCGCCTTATAAAGTTGCAGGCGGTGGGCCGGAGTAAAATACTGTCTCGATCTGTTTAGCACACCAAGCTTCTTCGAGGCTAATATGGCCTTACTCTCTAAGTGACCGCGAAACTGGACTTCGCTTGATATATCGACGCCAAGGATTCCGATACTGGCTGATGCAGTTAGGGAAGTGCTCTCAAATTGAGGTGATACGACCAATGGCATCTTTTTAGCGGTGAACGCGCAAACCTGTGTCTTCGTGGGGTTAAATTGGACTAGGTTAAGTCGACCCCAATCTGAAACTTTTGATAAAGAAGTTTCGATTTCAGACACAAGTTTGGATCGACTTTCGATGACGTTTACCCGAGAAATGTTAGCGCGGCCGGTGTAAAGGGCATCACTCGTGCTATTGTCTGCATAGCAATGGATGCTGCTAATCTGCAGCATGTCGTTGATATGCAGAAGAAACAGCGTGGGTGATAGCACACAGTGGGACACCAGAATTAACAGACTTGGAGTCGAAACATGCACCGTCAACAACGACCTTGATGCTTCTGTCTGTAAGAAAACTGGTGAGCCAATTGCACAGTTTCTCGGGAAGCCCATAGGAAGGAAGCTTCGCAAGGAGCGCTTTGTGCCAGACCCGATCGAAGGCCTTCGCCACGTCCAAACTAACGGCCAACGCTTCCCCCTTGGTCTCGATCGCCTGTGCCCACCGGTGAGTCAAGTATACGAGAAGATCACCAGCTGAACGACCCTGACGGAAGCCGTATTGTCGATCATTGAGGAGCTGGTGGTCTTCTAAGTACCGGAGGAGCTGGCAGTTAACAATGGATTCCATTATCTTGGAGAACAAGGAGGTGATGGCTATGGGTCTGTAGTTGGACGGATCCGAGCGATCTTCTTTTTTAGGGATTGGGTGCACTAGAGCTGTCTTCCATGAGTTCGGGACTACGCCAAAAGAGTTGGAAATCCGATAAAGGCGCGTTAAAACCGGTGCTAACTCTGGAGCACACGTCTTCAGCACGATAGGAGAGATTCTATCGGGCCCACTCGACTTATGAACGTCGAGGGAAAGAAGCGCTTTACGCACTGCCCTTTGTGTAAACCGGACTTCCGGCATGCGGGTCTGGCACTGCGGTATGGTCGGCGGTGCGTTTCCCCCGTCGTCCAGGGTCGAGTTGGACGCAAAGAGTTTGCCCAGAAGATCGGCTTTTTCTTTAGCGTCGTGGGCCAACGAATTATCTCCTATGTGCAGAGGTGGAAGGGATGGCTTACAAAAGTTCCCCTGGACAGCTTTGGCAAGAGACCAGAATGCACGAGTTCCGGAATGGAGACTAACTAGTCTCTCGCCAATTCTGCCGATGTGAGCCGACTTCGCCCCAGCAATTACTCTTTTGAGGGACCTGGAGGCAAAGTTAAATTGCTTCTTTAATGTGCTGGTCTTTACATCCCGTGCTGTCGCTGCATTAGCCCATGCTTGGTAACATTCCTGCTTTCGGCGGGACGCCGCTTTGCAGGTTCGACCAAACCACTGCCGGCGGCCACGGCCTGGACTTACCACCTGTGGGAATCAGGGAGAATGGAATGAAAAGTTCCATACCCTGAAGCACAACATCCGCGACAGAGTCAGCAACGACATTGGAAACATCCGGCGAGAAGCAAACCTGCCTCCATGGGTAGGATGCAAAGAATGTTCGCATTCCATCCCAGTCTGCTGACCTATAGTGCCATACGCGGCGACTGCCTGTAACTCGCGGCTGCAGCGAGTGAACGAGTGGCACCATACTCCTAATCAGGCAATGGTCCGAAGAGCCAAGAGGGGCCTCAACGGATACTTTGTAGCCGTCAGGATGTGAGGTCAGCAGAAGATCCAACAGTGAAGGCACGTGGCTTTCTGCATCTGGGATTCGCGTAGGCGTTGCTACCAGCTGCGTCAAGCCATATGCAAAGGCGAAATCGTGAACAGATCTTCCCGCATGATCGGTTTTGCGCGAACCAAGCCATTCGGCGTGATGGGCGTTCAAGTCGCCAAGAATCACGATCTCTGCGGATGGGACCTGCTGGAGCACTGAGTCTGTAGCCATTTGGACGTGGTCGATGAGTCGGTCCGTGTCGGCATCACCGCTATGGGACCTGTAGAGGCATAGGTAGATGCGGGGATGGTCGTCGCAGTCTACACGTAGCCATAAGATGGAGAGGTCCCTACCTTCAAGATTGCCGAGGCGGCGAGAAGTGATATCATCTCTAACGTACACGCATACACCAGCCTTAGGAACAAAGGAGTGTTCCAGTCCGTACCCAGGGTAGCAGAGGTAGGATGTGTCCGCTGGAGATGATATCTGCGTCTCGGTTAAAAAGAGCAAGGCCGGCTTTGTTGTCTCAAGGTGGTGGTGGACAGTGTCGAGGTTCGAATGTAAGCCCCTGATGTTACAAAACGTGACAGGGGGTGCCATGGTATGCCTTCTCTTGCACCGAGCAGATTTTGAGAGCGCAGTTGAGCCCCCCCCAGAGTACGAGGGGCAGCCTGGGCGTCCACGCTCAGGCATAATCCGTACTGAGGGTAAACATGTGTAAAAAAACTTAGTTAAAGATTAAATTTTCACCTTAAATCACTAATTCTACTTTAAATTTCATCCAAATAAAAGCAAAGTGTTCACAAAGACGGCCTTAATGTGATTCTCAACATGAATACGTTGAGAAACTCAATTTAACTAGTAGTAATGTCACGACCGTCAGTAGCGAACTGCGAAATTACTGTTAACTCAAACATTTCGGTGCAACCGAGTTAGCTTGTCACAAAAACTTAGAGCTGAGTACTTTGGAGCTGGTGAGGGGCTTATTGCTCTAGTACGAGACACACACATTAAAAGGGTATTCGAAAATTTAATTCGAGATAGCACTTGATATTCGTTTTTCGGTAGTCTGTCTCTGATCCGATTGTGATCTCGAGATTAACTGTTCATACTTACATATGTTAAGCGCGGGTAATATTATAAAGTTGCTTTGACTTGTACAACTAATAACGTCATAACCGATTATGGTAAGAGATGTGGTGGGGACTTTTCAAAGGTTGCGTGGCATTCGTTCGGCAACAGTCACACAGGGAAGTACAGTGAAATTAGTCTCGAGAAATTTTTGCATATGTAGTGGTGTGTATATTACTCAGATCTTAGAGCGCGTTTCCACTATATCATTCTGGCCTATACAAAAATGTTTCGATATCCTAACATTACTATATAATTTTATACTTATCCCTAGCAACACTCTGATTTTTGTTTTCAATAAAAACAAGTTTTTATTTTAAAGAAAAAGGTTTTGACTTTATAAAAAAAAAGGTGTAGAAAGAAGAAGGAGAAAGAGAAGAAGAAGAAGGTGTGAAGGTAGAAGTGAAACTTCAAAGAGGAGAGACCGATATATAATTTTATTTTAATCTTTTTTCCTTTCATCTAGGTTTTTAAAACTCCGGGGGCCTACGGGGTCAAAATTTTTGTTATTTTTGGCCTAGGACGCACCGTTTCCGAGATATTTCAATCTAAAGCAAAAAATCGTCACTTGATAGTAGAAAGTGGAAACACGCACAAAACCAGAATAAACCAGTTTACGCTGTCCGCAGGTGCCACGTGACCATACACTACAAACGCAAAAATTTCTCCAAGCTAATTTACCTATAGCCTCTGTATAATTTAAGTGCGTTCGGAGTGATATCATAAGTGATTCTGGATGTGAAGCTAACAATAAACTATCTCGTGAAAATTACCAGATTTCTATTTATTGTGAACATTCCTAGGAGAGGCACATTCCTTTATTTTATCAATTATAATTTTGTCCCACCAACTATTTTCTATAGCCGTCACCCGGGCACTATATGACTGCATATATACTTTTTTTTGTTTTCTTTTTTATTTTTAAAAAGACAACTCCCACATTACGATTAATTCCTGTGTCTTTGGGGACTTTACAAACATTCAAACAACGGACACAAAGAACACCCAGACTCAGAACAACAATTTGATTCCGAAGGCCCAACTCCCCTCTCCTTATTCCTCTCCCCTGCCCTCCCGCCCCTATTCCCATCTCCTCATCCCCGTCTCTTTCCCCTCCCCGGATACCCTCATCCCTCTTCACCTTCAAATTCTCCAGTTTTAGGTGTCCATGGACGGCGGTTGACACTTATCATCAGGTGACCCGTCTGTTCATTTACCCCCCTATAATATAATAAAAAATAAAAAGTTTAACGACACTCAGGTTCCCGTGGGTTGGGAATGGGTTGGGTGGCCCTATTATACTCCACTGAGAAGGACACGGCTAACTATTGTTTAAGATAAATCGTTAGTTATCTTTCACATTAAACAACTAGAAGGAGTTGTGGCCTCCATAATCAAAGGTGAGACACGAATAAGTTTTATAAACAAACATTTACATAGGTAGGCTAGGTACATGCAATATTAAGAAATAAGTGCATTAACTTTGAAGTAATACACTCGACCGTGGGTACTTAACCATCTGCGTCGAGTAATGGAAATGGATGGAATTACACAACGGCGTCCCGAAATCGAAAAACTAGGCCTTAAAATAAACGTCCTTAAAATAACAAAAGCTACGTAGCGCAACGAAAGAAAAATAATCGTTTTGTTATTATAACTTTTTGTATGTTATAACCTTTTGTATGTTATATAGGAATCAAATATCTCGCAGTATGGATTTCTTTTTCCTTTTTTTTTTAGTGCTGGTCCTAAGTATACACTGATACAGTAAAGAATTCGTGATAGTAACTTTGGATATAGGATAAGCGGTATTCTCCGAAATAACTGACTTAATTAAAAAAATAATTTTGCACTAATAGCAAATTAATGTTTTTTTTTTAGGGAGGTACAATGAGATACAAATGTCGAGAATAGGCTTATAGTCATAAAAGTTACCTTACAAGTCTTTAGGAAGGAAAATAATATATAATTGAATATAATAGAGATCAGAACTAAGAAACTATCTTATAAATAGAAAATAAAAGCAGTATTTATTTGTCTTCAACTCCCTTTTTTATATCTTCGGAGTTTCTGATAAGTTTTAAATAAAATCTGAAGTTGTTTTAACAACAAAAGGTTTACAATATTACCTGCACCTACCTGGTAATGTACAGCAGTTTGTCACAAATGCTATGGCACGTAGTTATGAAATATCGAGCACTTAGAGAATATGTGCACTTCATACAAATGTAATACAACAAAGTATTCTCATCGTACTGGCTATTAGTTGAGTGAACCTGAATGGAGCTGACGTACATTTTTACAAGTTTTCACGACGCGTGGGCTAGTATACGGCAAAGTGTATTGTTGGGTAAATATATTTTTTGTACACTCACGTCCAGGTAAGTACAGTCCCCAAACTTTGTGTTGTTTTAGGATGCTGGCCAGAAAACCACTTGAACTTCAGTTCTCGATAGCCTAGTAGTAGGTATTTGGGTGATAATATTTCAATGCTCTTGGATTACCTCGTATAGGCATCATAAGTACTTATAATAAAACATTGTCTAATTTATGGTCACCTTACATGGATAAGACCACCCACTGTACTCAAATTTTTAAGAGATTTTTTCATCTATTCAAGATTATTAATGGTGTACAATAAAGAATATTCTATCTATGCGTTGCATCTATTTATCTATCTATCTATCTTACTCTGACTAATATTATAAACGAACATTTTTGTGATGAAAGATATATGAATCTTTGTTGCTTTTTCATGCTAAAAACGTCTAACCAGATTTTACTGAAATTTTTCACACCAATAGTTTATTACATTATGATTTACAAAAAATATTTTCTAAACCGTGGTGAGTTTTGCCTACTCAGATTAAGCTAAAGGCACAATCTAGTAACTTTATAAAACAAATTCGTGCGCACTAACACATCAAGCATTGCCATGTAAAGTTTTCAAAAGTCCTTTGTCTTTAAAAGACAGCAACAATTATTCGATACCAATTGCAATATATATCTTTCCTCGTTGTTCACAGTAGTGTAACAATATTTAAAACAGAATAAAGCAGTTAGCCGTGATGGAGTGCGGGGAACACTTTGGCAAGGCCTGCCTACATTATACACGATGGCAATCTTGGCAAAATGTTATCGTTATGCCAAATACCTTGTAGTTTGAGCAGTTTCAGTCTGTTACACTTTTTGACTATGACGTTGTAAAGCAATTTGCAAAAGAAAAAGTAATTTAAAAACATATTTTAACTTCAATTGACAAGTAGGTATAATTTTAATAATATGTCTGTCTTTACATGTTTTTTATTATTTTTCTAATCAAATATACGTTGTGTTAGTAATACTTTTGATTTGAGGATGAATTCCGTTACTAATGCTTTAAGACATATATATTTTATTGATAAAATACAATTAATATATTTTTATATAACACCGTCTGCACAGGTAGCCTGTCTATGAGTCAGTACTCAGATATGGTATTCTTGTAGTATAGCTAAAGTTCTATAGATAGTATTTTAAAACATATAAAATTACCAACATGTTTGATTACAATATATACATACATACAGTCACGGCAGAAGCGTCTCAAGCGATCGACTTCATCCTTTGCCCACAATAATTTAACCTCACTTACGAAATAGATGCCAGCATATTGTTATCATCATTTATAAGTAGTCTGGAAAATAATAGTCCCAATAAATTGTTATTATTATTATATATAGTTAGAGGACTCGGACTTTCTGGCACCAGCCAGTTCGGGTTACAGGTATAGGACCCTGACTTACTTGAGCTACTGCTTATACTCCCCAATCTATCTGTATAAGCAATATCCCTTTCCTTCCCTTTCCATCCTCCCTTTCCTCTCAATATACCCCAAATTTTCACAACTTATTCCCAAAAGTGCCCGGATAACAGCATAAGGCTTGCCATCTACTGTGTAAATGGGACTAAATTTAAAAAAATACTGTCGACAAAATGAGGGCTTTAATTACGCCTCTGCCCAATCCTTCGGGGACTAAGGCGTGTTTGTATGTATGTTTTGAATAAATGTATATATATTTATTTGTAACTGTATCCAGTTTACATGTTTGCTAGAATTCAAATAGTAGAGACGTCTTAAGGTGGACACAAAGGGGCTTGACAAAATCAATTCCATTACAATATACATACTGGTAAATATAGTAATTGAACAACAAGAAATCCTTTCATTTACAGAATTATACTCAAAAAAAAATCCCTTAAAGTTTGAAGTATAAACATAATTATGCAATCATTATAAAAGGCCGAAGAATATTTTCTAATCTGTCCGAGGAACGAAGTAAGCAGAGGAGCCGCCTTTAATAGGTATCGCCTTTCTCATAACGTCGTTAAATCTTAATGAACCAACAAAAATAACTTCATTAAAACATTTTATTATATTATATTTTATAAAAGACTTATGTTATTAAACTTTCATGCTTCATTTAATGTGCTCCTTATCAATAACACTAGGCATCCAAGAGTTAGTGCTAAATCTAATTATAACCCTGTATAACATTTTTTCCTACCGCTACTAGCTTTTTTTTTTTCATTGACTGACATTTTTCAAGCTGTAATGACATGTTTCAGAACTCTATCCTTTGGGAACTGTACAATTTTCCTTATGAAAAGTATATACTGCCAACGTTTATGCAATTTCATGATGATCGGTTGAGAAGTTAAAGGGGTAACTATAACAAAGCAACAAAAAACTCAAATTTGCTATAAATACAATGAATATAAAATATTAGTCAAAACTCTAGCCAACGAGCACGAGGTGGTACTCCCTCCAACATTTGAATACAAGAGCTGGTCATCCGCAGTATTTCTGAGAAACCTTTATTGATTGAGACCTGCATTTCAGAATGCTCTAAATCGAAAAGAAATCTTTTACAACTTTACCCAAAAAGAAAACACTAGCATGATAATCTTCCTGGCTAGTAAACTAAAACACGCTGAGTTGTAAGGTCGGTATTATGCCATCTTTTATAAAAGCGCAACTCTAAACCATCCTAATCGTCATAAAGGTCATAACTGAGAAAGACAAACTACACGAAGTTGATCACTAAAGCGAAACTGTACAGCTTTAAATCACACTTGGTCTAAAAGTGGTTGTGATACACATAATCGTGTCAGAGCACACCATAAACAACGATACCTCCGCCGTGCGTAAATTTTCATTTAGTGGACCGGCCCCTGTGCTCACTATATCATAATTTCACCATTGAACTCTAAAATATTTCCGAAGCGCACATGAATAAAGGTGCTACCACATAATGCACGTGTAACTTTCAACCTGTAAAAACAAAATTGTATACAAATTTTAATTAAAGCAAAAAAAATAGTAAAGTATCTTAACTTCAAGGAGTTATTGCCCTGTCTCGATAGAATAAGAATATTGTTCTGAATTTTAATTATATCAAGATCGGAATTTCAGAATTTCGACATCTGATGAAAAAGTCACCAATTTGTTTCGTTAACATTAATATTTTAAAAGCACCCGCCTATGTTTCCCCCTACCCTTCAATACTCTTCTTTTTTGTTCGAACATACCTATCTCTATCAGTAACAGGTCTTGTTTAGGAGAAACAAGGATAGGGCTAGTCGTGTTTAAAAAAAATACAACTTTTAAAGTAAATATCTTCGTTTTTTACTCCTCCTTTTGTTTTAAATACAGAGTTTCTTTGCATTCAAATTGTATACGGAAAGCCTTGCTTCTTGCCCTATCTATCTTTTCCATCTGTACCTCGCAAACAGCACTACCATAGTAGTGACGTGTTAGATGTATAAAGTGATTTGATAATGGCTGAGTGAGCTATGCCGGTGTGTGTATTATACAGCTTAGTTATTGTAAATAACGTTATTATTTATTCTGCAAAGCCAGTAAAATATATAATATGTTAATGGAATAAGGAATACTGAAATAAACACAAAATAACAATAATGTAGCTGCATCTTTAGAAATGTTTCGTGTAGTGCCGTATATCACGGACTTGTGTTATTTGTTGATAAAGTTTCGTTGCAATATGTATGACGGTTTTTGTTTGGTGGATGACAGCTGACGGCTACTGGAAGCGCGTAGTGATAATGGCCATAATGCCAGTCAGCATGCAACTTTTGGTGAAATATTAAATGGGTCATGTAAATACGAGCTTGTATCTTTTATAAAAAAAATATTCTGTAAAAGTAGCGCTAACGCGTAAGCCATATCATAAATGTGAATGTTTCTTTGTTACGATTTAAAATCTTAACTACTCAAATGACTATCGTGACACTTTAGATACACGTTGCTAGAAGTACAGTAATACCTTACTTTGTTCGGAGCAACATAAAAAGTACAAGTACAAAGAGGTACCAGTTTTTCAGAAAAACTATATTGTTGCTAAAGGACAGAAAAAAAAATTATATATTATTAATATTTATTAATATTAATCATATGAATAAAGATGCAGGTTTTGTTTCAGTTTGCTACAGATAATTAACGTGTATGTTATGTACCGATATTGTAAGACTACGGGCAAGGAAGCATCTCTTCTAGGGTACCTTGCAATAGACCCACTTGTGCCGGAACACCGTGTGGTTTTAGTCGGTTCGAGTCCGACATACCACTTCACCGTCAGGCTTGGGTGCGGTGATGACCGTGGAGGTTTCCACACTAAAACAAAAAAAAAGGGCTATATACAATTTTATAAGCTAATAAGGGAGCAGGTAACGTATATGGTAAGTATTATAAAATGTCAATAAACTTTGTCAGTAGAGTGCTTTAAAGTCGCTCATTAAAAGTATCACATAATCAGTTGATGTGACAAATCTGGTCCATTACCCGATTATACTGTTTTATTAACAGTTCTGTTTTCTTGTTAACTATTTTATCTATATATATTAAAGACTAAAGACCAGTCATCTACAGACTGCTATTAGTTAGCATTTAGTAGCAGTAACATGAAAGTTTCTATTTCTGATTGATGTATTACATCGATGTCACATTTAATTTATACTTATAAATAGTAACAAGAAAATTATGTTAAATAATTGAATGCCCTTGGAGTTTGTTGTCTACGCTTTACGATTGACTTAATTTGACTAACTTTTTTCTTTGTCAATTCATATATATATGCTTGGTTTCATTAAAATAAGTGATTTTGATTTGATGTTACGTATTTAAGGGACATTTACTTCAAATGATTGTTTTAAAATTAATACACTTTTAAAGAAATTTCCCAGAAAATGCAACAATACAGAATATTCCAAAGAATTTATTTTGTATAAAACATCGTTAAAATTAACACAAAAGTAGCTGAAACGTTGCATTTAACCACAAAACGTTAAAAGGAAATAGCATTCAAAACTTTGATCAGCGGCCAAATGTAATCCTTACCTGAAAGGTCCCGAATTCACATCTCTTGGCACGAATTCTTAAACTGTCCCCAGCCATGTTAAAATGAATACCGAACCGACGATAGTACCATAGAAACTCGAAAGGCCAATCCATTGCAACGCTCTCTCTTAATGATAAAACTACAAAGTGATAAATTTGAACCTTGCAGAATTATTAAGATACATGCTCTTACGCCCTGTATACCGAATTGGTAGGCAGAGGTGTATTGATCGCCCCCATTATGGAAAATATAATTTAAACCCACTTACATAACAGGTAGCAAGCCACAGAGGTATAATCCACAGAGAACCACACGGCATATGATGGCTTTAACGTAATGCCTTTTTTGTTTGTTTAAACTGTCTAATCTTTGGATCTTTGAAAAAACTTTTTGTTTTAGATAGATTATTTATTGAGGAATAATATACGACATCACGCTGCGACTCTTAGGTGCGGAGCAGTGCCCATATAAGTATCGTGTATGACTCGGTTCTTTCTATTTAATATGATAGTCTCATAAAATATAATCTACTATTGCGACATCCACTAGTAGTAGGTTAAGTATTTCGATGTAATGTAGTGTAGAAATGTTGCCTACACGCCGCGCCTTGGACAGGTAGGCCTTAGAACTACTTAACGATAGTTCTCGAGTAGTGCAAAGTAATTAGACTATTACTACCGCTACCGGTTGTATCCTTGTCAGAAATAATTCTAATTTGTCAGCCAAACTCTTAATGTTTAAATTATATAAAAAAATATTTGAGGGTTCTGAAGTTTACATATATTTTTGGAAAAGTTCCGCAATTTATAATTTGTGGATCACATTTCTTTTACTGTACGAGACTCGAACCCACGATCGGACAAATAAGGCAGTCTCATAGAAATTCACCGCGTGTTCTTATTGTAATTATTTTTAATTCAATCAGTAGTAACTAAGTGTTACAGTAGTAACTTGTTGGTCTAAACTGCTGAACGGGATGTCGTTGGTTTGGTTCCCACACTCTTTGTGTCCGTTGATTGAATGTTTGTAAAGCCCCCCGTGACACAGGTAGTATTTCTAATGCGGGAGTTGTTCTTTTCAAAAAAACATTTTTTTTTGTCTAAACTCAAATATCCTCACAACATATATGGGTAAATTTAAAATTGAAATTAATTATAAATTTTGTTACAGATAAGATAATAGTTGGTAACGAAAAACGCTCATATGTAATAATGGTGGTATCATGAACCCAACGAACTAAAATATAGGGCAATTATTTAACTTTTTTTATCCATTTGGAATATTTAGGTGGAACTTAATTAAGGAGAAAACGAAATTATTTACAGCCAGTATCTTTGTCCCAAATTTAAAGGTGCGTCCACAATATGTAAACTGAAAATATATTTTTTATATTTTACAGTGTAATTACTGTTATAAAAATATTTTACAAATATTTTTTTTTTTATCTCAGAAGTTATATAATCATTTTACCTTAATACAATATTTGCCACTTACCATTGGGATTGCCGTATAAAATATGATGTGTTAAATCAACTACTAAATACTCCTTAATTAAAATTTTAATATTTTTTTTTTATGTTTAAAAAAAGCCAAATAAGGATGGTTGGTGTACATATTTTGCCTTCTTTTAGCTACCCCTTTGGTGATATTGGCCTTTTTTTTTTTTTTTTTACGTGGGGAAATCCTCATGGGCTATCCTCCGCCGGGGGCATCAGCGGAGGGGTGTGCCGGACTTGACCGGCTAAAACCACCACGGTGTTCCTTCCTCGCACCTGCTGCCGAGGGCCGCGGGAACACGACATTCTTCCGCGGCCAGCAGGTGACCGTCCGGAGCGGACCCCATCTCGTTTTGAAGGGGGGAAAAGTGCCACTCCCCCCACCATCACTCCCTGAGGGAGGCGCGCGGAACACTACACGCCTGCAACCTCGGACCTGCTAAACGATTTGGGCGGTGGACTGTACCCCACGTACACCGCCCTCGGGTCCATTTACGGAGGCCGGAATTGGGCATTGTCGGCCCTCCTCCGACGTCCGGTGCGTCGTCTGCGGATGGGGAGGGTAGTCGTGCTTTCCCTCTCCCTTTCCGCAGCCTCCTTCTGTGTCATAACAGTTTCACAGAAGGTGACCACTGCATCCCATGACCTCTCGCTCCCGACCATGGCGCGCACAAGCGCTGTGAGCGAGAGGTCAGTTCCTATCTCTGTTACTAAGGCACGGCGCGGCTCAACCCAAGCAGTACACTCTTTTACCGTATGCCGCGCCGTGTCTACCTCGCAGGTGACGCAGTGGTGGCACCGGGCGTCCGGCTCCCTGCGAATATCCCGCAGGTACTTCCCAAAACATCCGTGACCGGTAAGCACCTGCGTCACCCTATATGACAGGGAGCCGTGCTTCCGTTCGACCCAGTCGCTGAATACTGGCCGGATGGCCTCGATGGTGTTGAGGCCATATGACGGACGCAGTAGTCGCACCCGCCATTCCGCCACTAGGACCCCCCTCACTTCGTACCGACGCCTCTCGTACTCTCTAGGCGTCGGTTGGTGTCCTCTCTCTCGCGCCTCTTCACGCCACTGATGTAGCGACGCGAGAGCCTTCGCCTCCAGGTCCCAGGGTAGTGATCCGGCCAGTAAGCACGCCGCTTCATAGGAGATCGTGCGGTATCCTCTCACGACTCTGACGGCCATCGCCCGCTGCGGCCTGCGCAGTATGGCGACGGTGGCTGCCGTCAGATGGTCGGCCCATACTGGGGCCCCGTAAAGGGCCATGGCCCGCACGACCCCAACGTATAAGTGCCGACACGCCACACTCGGCCCCCTAAGATTGGGAAGCAGCGAAGACAGTGCGGCTGCAGTACTCATTAACTTCGTCGACAGCTGGTTGAAATGTGGGCGGAAGTCCCATCGACTGTCAAGGACCAAACCCAAGTATTTGATAGTGTCCTTGACAGCCATCCGCACCCCGCTGACGACGATGTGGAAGTCCAGCGGCTGCGGGTTTCGAGGACCGTGAAAAGCTATCGCCTCGGACTTTTCAAGGGCCACCTGTAGGCCGAGCCGCCGGATTCGATCTACAATTTGGGAGACTGCAGCCGCAGCAAGCAACGCTGCCTCACCATATGTCGCCCCCCAGGCCGTGACCAGAGTGTCGTCTGCGTAACATGTGAGGTTCACGCCTGGGAGGACAGCAGCCCTCAACACCCAGTCATATCCGATGTTCCACAGGTTCCACCGCAAGACATCTCTCGACGGCCAATACCATCCTTCCCCGCGTAGGTGACGCAACGCCCTGACAAGTAAGCCCCGACTATACGGCGGAGGTAAGAAGGCACCTGATGGTATCTTAGGGCCTCCATTATACATGACCAGGGTAGGGTGTTGAACGCGTTGGAGATATTGGCCTGAATATATGCATGCAAAACACAGTTTCAACATTCTTATTTTTCCTATTCATTAGTAAATTTTAGTCGTCATCGCATAAAATTTACGCAAATTCACTCCACAGATTAAACGTAAATTTAAAAAAACAATATTAACGCATTTCTACGGGTTAAAGGTACAGGTAACCATTTAACATACTTATGAATTTATCTAATTGATCATTAAACATATAATTAATACAAATAATATGGATATGTGTGTATTGTGTATCTTAGTATTTAGCGTATGAGTGCAGTGTATACGCGAGTAAGTTAGTTAATTAAAAACTGCAACTCCTCCTGTCATACATAAACTAACCATCCAAAGGTTGCCTGGAAGAGATCGCAAAACACGATTAGGCTGTCAATTGTACAAATTCTAATTTAAGAGTATGTAATGACAATATTGTAATGTCTTTTATTTGGACAATAAAGAGTTTATCTATCTATCCATCTATCTACATATTATTGTTATAAATCAGATATAGAATCAAAATATTTTTTCCTACTTAGTAATATATTATTATAAATAAGTTTCAAGGGTGTGCTTCCGTATTCCATCCACTTTTTCAACCCACGATTATAAATTGAATATTTTTAGCATATTCTACCCAAAATAGCAAATTTGTAGCAAAAAAAGTCTTTAAATGTGCTCCTCACAATTATCTATAGAAATGCCAAGCTATGAAACGCACGCTTCCCTAGACAAAGTTCTCCATCAAAGATAAACATTAGAGACATTTTAGAAAGAGAGAACAAGAGAGAGAGAGAGAGAGAATATTGTTTTTGTGATGATTTTTAAAATATATTTTTTTATGGGAAAATATTTTAACATACGCAACAAATTTTGCATGTACGTCGATGTAAATGTATATAGTACGTTGTTGAATGTATTATGTTATATGTATATAAAAATAGGCTCATTGACAATCAGTATCAATAGTGGATTAAAAACTAAAAGAAAAACTTCATCGTAATTCAGTGCGTCAGCTTATCCGACATCCACTTCTGGACGAAACCTTAAAATAAAGAATAAGAAATTTTAATGCAAATCATTAACTCCTGTGTACGCTCCCTTATCCATCAATAAATATTATGACCACTGATCAACGGAAATAAGTCACGCAAATCGCAACTTTATAAAAATGTGGACGCACCTTTAAATTAAGTTTTTTCTTCGAAGTTTATTCTCATTAGCTATTGCTATCACGCAACAATATCTTGGCCAGCTTTAATTAAATTTAGTCGTTAAAAACATTTATAACAGCCAACGGTAAGACTTGCATTTTTATGAGCATTGAGGAGATACCTTGGGAAACTTGATAAATAAGGTCTGCGTTTTTAAATAACGATGTATATGAGTAAAAGCTAGTCTGGAATATGCTTTTTAAGCTGGAAATCATAATCACAATTTATTTTAAGTTACGATAAAAGGAAATTATATCAGTATGAGTCATGTAGAGACGATGTGAGAGTCGTCAGTCATGTGAGAGATCAGTATCAGTATGAGCTGAAAAAACCCTTTTGTTTATATCATTTAACTAAATGATATAAACAAACGGGTTTCTTCAGCTCATTCGGACACAAGCTTGTAACAAGCTTTTATTGACGTCTTTGTGCACTTCCAGTTCGGATAAAAATGCATCTTGTGTGCAAAATATTGTGTGATAAATGTCTTACTATCTAGATGTATATCATGTATATAAATACATTTTTTAAGTAGACCACACATGCATTATTCCACTGTCGCGGGGACACAAACATACAAACAACGAACACAAGTTATTTGTGTTCGTTGTTTGTGTTGAGTGGCTACACAACGGGCTAGTATCCTCGCGGGTGCGAAGATGCTCCTAGAAGCCTGTGAACGCCCCAGGAGGCTTCTAAGCTTCAGGAAGGAGCTAGGCTGGCTCAATTAGTCAGCCTGTCTGTACTCATAAGTGACCAATTAATAGTCTTAATGTGGAAACAGAGCCCTATACCATCAAACAACGAACACAAGTTATTTGTGTTCGTTGTTTGATGTTTGTGAAGACCAGTACCCAGAACCCAGACTCGGAACAATTATTTGTGGATCATACAAATTTTTGTACCGTGAGGGAATCGAACCCACGCCCTCCAGGTCAGCAGTCACGATCACTAACCCTTGACTGACAGGCCAGTATATGTAATATACTCTTTATCTTCTTTTAATTTGATATATATAAGTAGGTCTGATATACATATATGTATATATTACTAGCACACCCCCGCAACACCCACAAGGGGTGTAATTTCGTAAAATCCGTTCTTAGCTGATGTCTACTAGGCGAAAGGAATATTCCTACCAAATTTCAAGTCTCTACGCAATATGGTTTCAGAGATATCGTGATCAGTCAATATATCGGTGGAAATCTCTTATATATACATATATATTATACATAATGTCCTATTATCCACATGCTCCTTTACATTAAAAAATATGAACGATACGTATGTTAACACAAGAAAAGTACAAAAAGGGTAAATTTATTGAGATTTTCTTCGTTTAAAGAGAACACTACTTGTATATTTGTGAGTTCTACAGGTTTCAGAAATTATGCGTCTCCTGTATAACGTCTCTTATGATCTAGATATAAAGCTTCATATAGTACGGAAATGGTCTGATATATCGCCATTATAGGCTAAGAGCCAACAACCTGTTACTGTTGAACATAATTATTGTATTTCATATCGTAGGGTTAAACCGGGAAAGATAGTTTTAAAAATACCGAATTTCTTAAACTGGCAACTATGAGTTAATAGTTCCAATGAGAAGAGCAGGCGACAAAACTCCCGTTGGTTGTTCGGAACGAATGTGTCTCGCCTGTGCGTGTGATTATCTCCGCGATGAACGAGACGTATACTTCAAAGTTTTAGAGGTAAGTTTTTGCTCTTGTATAATTTTATAAATAGTAATAAATTCTGTTATATATCTTAATATATCACTGGTTCATTAAGTGTACACCCTTCTGTAAATAATTGTTCTTTTGTTATTAGTTTACATCCGATTTTCTTAGCATTTATCCCTTCATACCAATACATAAGACAGTACTTTTTAAATGGTTTTTTATATTTTTTATTTATTTTTTCATTAAAATATTGATATAGGTACCTCAGTATTGTTAGCGTGTTTTATTATTAGCTATCGGAAATATTATGTTGAATTAGTATGTCTTACGTGTATTTTTATTAGTGACTACTGATCGTAGGTGAAACATGCAACGAAAATATAAAGAAAAAGATCAATAATGCTCAAAAGATTACGACCAATTATTTATAACTCAAAGAAAACTAAAGGTTTGTCTGTATAGAATACCAAAAGAGATGAATCAGAAGACACTAAAGATACACACAAAGTTTGTTGAATCTGTTACTTTTAAAACTATAGAAATACAAAGTCAAAATCCGGCTGGATTTAGTTTATAATGTGCTAAAAGAGGCTACATGCAACCCGTACATTGTTCAGAAACTATTGCCCAAGATGTGGAAAACTGAAAGCATTTTCCAGCTCAACCTAAAAAGTAGAATAAAAATATAGATCTTGAAAGTGTGAAAATTGTTTGTAAAGTAAAAATTTTAAATAATGAGTACCAAATGTTAAAATATATATGATTGTCTATGTTGAAACTTTACTCGTCGTGGTCATATTAGCTTATCTTATAAAGATTGCAAATAAAACATGTTAGTCTATGTATTTTACTTATTTTATACAGCCGTAGCATTTCTATGGTGCGAAATCTATCCTTTTAGGCAGGCTTCTATCTTCATAAAGGAGTTCCACAAGAAGTCAATTTCTGCAATTGTTAGATCAACAAAAACAAGTCATTACGTAATATCAAAGAGGAAACCTGCTATATTAATTGAGATTTTTCATGTTAAATATTAGTATTTTTCAAATTACGAACCCAATTCAAAAAGTTCGGGTCTCTCCCGGTTTTACGCTATACAATGATTCTGCAAGCAAATGCCGTGCAAAATATAGTGTACACTTTATACGAGTGGTTGTTGATGTCACAATCATACCAGTATATTACGGAGTAGTTTGTAATATGATTCGCTAATCGGAGAAAAATGAACTTGAATCACATAAAATTAAATGGAATAAAAAGAACATGATCGACCTTCGAGCCATGACCGTCTAGATATACATTAGTTAAAGACAAATGTAATAATAAACTTGCATTTTTATTAAATCGAGTGTTCTAAATGATGGTATAAAGCTACAGGATATTACGAGGAGAAATAGTACTACTCCGAACACATATTAGAACTTTTCCCAAATAAACAATCGGTCGATAATCACAAAATCCAAATCGACTCATTTAGTTCGTGGTTTGTAGTACACATTAGCTATTCCTGAGGCTACGCTTATCTAACCCAACCAGTATTTATACGCTACAAAATCCAACAGACATCAATCTGGTCGGTGACCATTACAGTCGTCCAACAAGGCCGACAATCCGACGCGCTATTAATCCAACCATCTAACATTGGCACAGATTACATAAATTGATTCGTAACAGATACTCTAGTCCAAACATTTCAACTATAGTAAGCTTTCACATAAAGTATGCCCTGTCTAGTAGTTAGGTTAGACTTGCTTTTGGATATACATATATGTGATAACATCGAAAAATAAACATTAAAGTCACTTGATTATAATTACAACGAATTTATTTAAGTAAATAAACCTTACCACACATTTTAAACGTTGTGAAATATCGAGAATGTCTTGTAACATGTATTTTTTATTACTTAAGTGTCTACCTCAGAGGTGATCTACGATCTGCCAATTTTAAATAAACCAGCTTTTTGTACCACTAATTCAATATTTTTTTTTTAAATCGATTCACATATGGTAAAGCTGACGAGTAACATACCCACAAAAAAAAACATTCTAATAGAAAACTTACTTTAAAAGTGGGGAGGCTCATTTGAAGTCAGTTTAAACTATGTGAAACCTGCCCGCTTAAATAATTACCCGAAATAAAGAACAAACTTTCTTCCGCAGTCGGGTAATTGTTGCGAAGATTGATAACCTAAACCAAAATTTTGCCAAATCAAATTTGGCAAAAATTGATTCTAGGGCAATGGGAAGGACCCAACAGGTTTTGATCCACTATCAAGCATCAATATATACGCCATAAACAGCGCATAAACGGCCTTTTCTGTAGATTGCCTTGACTTAAAAGTTTGATTTTTTCACTGTTCCGAGTTTGAGAAGAAAGATCTTGACGGATGGCAAACAAAGTGATCATATAATTCCGTTTTTACCGACTGAGAAAAAGAACTCTAAAAAGGAAAAAAAGTGCCATCAGTGCTGTTCCAGCCACGGCCATAGCGCCTAAATAAATTCCTCATTCGTGTACAAATTATGCAATTCTTTATTTTCTCAGAAAAAGGCATCTTAAATGAATACTACGACTACTACCACTACTGGGCTGTTTTTCCACAACTCATATCACATATTATATTCTAAATATTTTATCTTCGTATCTATGGCATGCTGTTTATATAATGTCTGAATCTAAACGTCACCCAATTATCTATGAAAACAACTACATATTTATCGTCGGACACAGTATAATGGGACTTTGTGGACGTTAATATCGCTTTCCCTTGATTGGGGTTAGGTTAGTCGGATTAGGCTTTAATTTGACTCAATTCCAATTTAAATGCAGTTATTTCTACATTAAAATTACTATAGTATGAGAGAGACTAATGATCTGATGTGAAATAATTTTATTACTAGTATGTATTTAAAGTTGACTGGATGGCTTGACAATAGCAGTCACCTTCCAGTTGTTCTTAATTTTTCTTCAATATCCATATACCATAAATGTGTTCCAGGACAACATATTTATGGTATATAATTCACCCAGTGCTGATGTTTGTTTTTTATTACATATTAGGTCTAAGGAGTGTGGGGCGGCGGGGAACTGTAAGTGCACAGAAAATGAATGAATGAATGGACATTTATTTAGAACAGCTCAAAGAGACACATCAATACACATATTAAGTATCAACAAAGACATAGATAACAAGAAATAACTTATAAATACTACATACAACTAAAACTAATTAACTTATCATGTAGCCATGTGTCACACGGCCTTTTTTTTGTGTGGAAACCCCAACGGGTCATCACCTTACCTTGTTTCGTCATTGCGTCTTGTAGCCGGGACCTCAGGCATACTCTAGAAAGGAAAACCCTGTGACCCCGGCAGACTTGGCCGCCTCTTAACAAGGCGACCCCGCTATTGTGTAATCCTATCTCTGATTTAGAGAGGCACGCGCGGAACACGTCGCGCCGCCATCTTAGGCCTGCTTCTGGTAGGGCGATGGATAGCCCCGTCCATAGGCCTCAGGCAAGCGCTTATGGAGGCCAGAGATCATTTTGCTCTCTCCGGAGCCTGGTGCGTCTTCTGCGGGACGGAAGACTACTAGCTCTCTCCCACTCCAACCATAATAGCCTTGCAATACGAGGCGGTAGAATCCCACGCACCCTCGCTTTGAACCATAGATATAATCATGGTCTCTACCCACACCGATAGCCGCCACGAGGTCAGCACGTTGCTATGCCCACGCATAGCATTCCACCAACGTGTGGAGTGCGGTATCCTCGCGGCAGTGGCAAGGTTCGGAAAGGTACTTCCCGAAGCAGCCATGTCCGGTAAGCACCTGCGTCATCCGGTAGGAGAGGAAGCCATGTCTCCTCTCCAGCCAATCCTCCATAACGGGTCTTATCGCCACAATTGTGACGTGCCGTCGCACGGCCTGTCTAAATAGGCGTCCAGATCAGCTTTATGTCTAGCGAAGTGCTAGACGCTGGTTTTCATCTGGTACCTATATCCTACGGATGTCGCTAACTTGATACCCATTTACAACATCTATCAGACGTACGTGTGTTAATGTGTGTGTGTGTGTGTGTGCAGAGATAACTAGAAATGTTGTATGTATGTTGTTAATAAAAAAAATATTACTTTCGGAATCCGAAGTACTTATACTATATCATTACGAAACGCATACATATATAAGTTTATACATGCTTCTGATGTTCCTAGATCCATCCTAATATTATAAATGAGAATGCGCATTTGTTTGTTACATTTCCAGCCTTTGACGACCGAACCGATCATCATGAATTCAATATACATAACGTTAAGAGCATTCAAAAGGTTGTGAGCAACTTACATGGAGGATCGAAAGGTTTATTAACATGAACGAAGCCACAGAAACCTATAATAAAGTTTGATGATATGAAAACCCTGTTCGCCAGCAGAAAATTAAGATTACGCTAAAGGTGACTATTGATTACGATCCAGTGTAGGGTATTTTACCCTATACGTAGTACCAATCTGAATACCTATACTAGAGTCATGAATGTGCAATAATTGCAGAACAAAATGAAACAATACTTCGTCAGTACCTGCCAAGTTTCCGCTATGAGCTCGGTGTGCAGATATTGACAGGTTCTTGGCGCGCCAAATTTAATTACCGACTACTTTTTGCACTACGGTAATGCAAGCGCCAACTACCTACATGAAAATATAAGACGAAATATTTTGTTTAACTATCTTAAAACATTGTTTTAAATTCAAAGTTTTAATAGAAAAATATTTTATATTTATAAAATACAGTGTAATATATAAATTTCTAATTTAATTTTTTACACAATGTTCTTTACACAATCGCGCCAGAACAGCTGAACAGATCTAAAGGAAACTTGGCATAGAGATAGTTCACGAAGTCGCGGGCAAATTGCTCAATAAAATTCAAAATTATCTTGTTTTCAAAAACTATATTTAAATATTTATTGTGACCGCATAAGTACACAAGTAAACCTGACACGAAGCTAAAGGTCATATTTTATTAATAAGCGAGGAATTACAATGTTTAATTTGCTTCACATAAACAACATAAATGTATTGGGTTATTCCCCTATTCTTATAATACCCTCTATACCCACAAGTTTTTTGGCACACTCGAAATATTGTCGCGAATGTTTTCATGCAACGTAATTTATACATCAATTGTCTCTATTTGTACAGCAACAGTGTCGTGCAACTGTGACTACGACGCGACGACGATTGTTTTATTGGCAGCCATTTTATGAGTTCGTTTCAATTTGAATTTCGAATGGATTAAGCGATTGGTGAATGTTTGAATGATTTATAGGTCCGTTAAAAATGGTTAGCACGAATATAGATCCACTTTCAAATAAAATATTGAACGTACAGTATTCAATGCTAGTAGAATACTTTGTATATTTTTTTATAAAAAGTTGTAAATAATTATTGCAGATTTCTATCGTTGTAGAGCCATGCTTAGTATGTATAATATTAAGCTAGAGCTGTTTCAATACTTATTATACATGAATAATGAAACAGCTCTAGCCTAATTAAAGGGGGTCACTTAATCTGACTCCTGAAGTAACACTCTACAACATACTTTCATAATAATATACATTAACACAGGTAGTGTTAACATGAGCAATTTATTGCACCAGTGTATTTTCTCTCTAAGGTTTTCGAGGTTATCGTGTCGCATTGTCCCAAGTTGAGCGTGATACCACTTTTATGATGCTCGCGCGGTTCAATTTTGTATTCGTAACTTTTGGTGACAGATCGCTTCGAGATACACGGACGTTTTGTTTGTTGAACTTGAAGGGCATGAACTTTTTTAAGGCCCTGATATTTATTTTAAATTTTAATTATTCATATTTTATGAGACTACACTACAATTTTTCGGCTTTGCAAACGTTTGCTTTTGTTATTATTACGTCAGTAAAGGTTGTATACGTAAGTGTTGTATTAATCAATTAAACAAAAAATCTAATAACTTTCTATATAACTATAAGTTATCTCAATAGGCTACGTGGCTAGTGTAATAACTCCCTCCGGCTTTGGACTTAATAAGAAAAACATATGAAAATTGTAATATCACTTGAACATCCTGTTGTTACTGTGCAATTCCGGTACAGCAGATGCATACGGAAACTGCCTGCCTGTAACTATATAATATATTTTATCTATTTCCATATATTCTTTATTATCAATTACTTAGTCAATTTCTTTTGACATCGTAATTTTATTATTAGGATAGGATTAGGATATTTTTAGTTCTACAGGTAATAACTTTATCACTTATAAAATTAATTTACACAAAACGGCAGTTCTGATGTGTCGTACTCGTCTAGATGGCCTGCAAGTAATAGTGTATGGAACGGGTCATTCAACTCCCCTCAATATAGTCGAGTTACACAATAGCTGGGCATCATGCTCGTGAACGAGAACTTGTCATCTCCTAATTATAATTTAGGAGAAACAAGATTTGTTTATATATTATGTATATAAACAATGTTTTAAAAAAAAATAAGGTGGTTGGAAATTAATGTCAGGAGTTTCTTATCTCAATTTTCTGAAAAGGATCTACGTTTTGGCACAGGCAACTAGTTTCACGACTGACTTAGTCTGACTGACTGTTAGACTGAGTCTAAGACTCCTTTAATTGGTTTAGTGGATTTGTTCATTTTCTTTAACTTTATCGAAGGCGAATTACTAGTTATCCAGCTTGGTGTGTAGCAGATATCGTTAACAAAAATTTTGAACTTTTTTTGCTCTTTACCCTTTTTACCAGTATGTCTCATTCACCTTTATCGCCAGACTTTGTGATGTATAAGCTAACAATGTGGTTCTACGTGACGTATACATTAACGTTACACTTAAAGCGCCACCAACGGGCTGCGGTTATAAACAGACAATGTAACGCATATGTCGTTTGAATGGATTTTAACAGCTCACCGTGATGGATTATCTAGAGTGGAGTTTATGACGCTGTTAAATAATAGGTGGACGGGTGTGGGTTTCTCGAGGAATAAAAGGAATTCTTGGATGATACAAAGACTCGTAATAAATGTAGCAAACATTGTTTTAATATTAATTATGATTTATATTATAGTGATCAACGATTTCTTTAGCGATTTCTTTTCCTTTGTTTAGCAAGCCTGTGTACCTACGGCAGATTTTTTTTTTTAATAATAAGTAGCTTTTTCCCGCTACTTCGTACGCGAGGATCACGCTCGTACTTAAGACTCAAACATCGACGCTACGTGTAATAATTTAGCAACACTATAAAAATAAAATAAAATGGAAACTATATTTTAAGTTTCACCTCGCAATACATTCAAGTCCACGCCTGTTGCTCTAATACAGACCCCCCATGTTAATTTTCTTCAATATGTCTGTCTTCATAATGTACATACATCGGCCTTTTATTTTTTTATTAAATGTATACATTTAATCAATACTATCGGTATATTCTATATATAATCTGAATAGTTCGGACTAATAAATAATTAAATCATCAATCAATACCACCTGATTGACAATGGATATACAACATAATTACCTTTTACATTGTCATATGATTTCAAACTCGATACCTTAACTTACTTTTTAGAGAAAATTAAAAAAGATAACATAGACTTCAAAGAACCAGTGCAAATGTTAACAAGGTTTAATGTAATTTTTATTTCTTTTCCCGAAAAGCAATTCTTTTCCTGTGTCACACAATCGATAAAGTCTTTTATGGTCTCTTACGGAGTCATAGAACCACATGAAAGTATGTGTCGATTGTGTGACTTATGAAAATAAACTTATTTTCGGTAAAAAAAATCAATTTACATTGAAACCTAAAGATATTTCGTGAAGGTATCAGGGAGCTATACCTTAATGAGATATCTTTACATCTCTCCCTCTCCCTCTCGGGAAGGTAAGTGTAGGTAATACTAAAGCGCTAAAGCTCAAAGGCTGTCTCATCTTCAGTTGTATAATGTTTCAATTTAGTTGTAAACACGGTTAAGTTACATAAACGCAAGACACCACAAAAATCCAGAGTATAGTGTCGCGTCTGTACAGAATGATCCCTAATATGTTAAGGACACAAGGGATGGGACACATACGGGAACATGTTTAATGTTACTAATAAATCCATGCAGTCAGTTCGTTCGTCGTCGTTTCAAAAAAGAGAGATGTTTTCAAGTGTATGTATGTATTATGTTTCTTTGTGACCCTTGAGCCTTGAAGGCTTTACGGATTGCAACATGTGAGCTGTCATTTAATTCGTCTTGTAGTGGAAGTGATATCGGGCATATAATAATATATAATGTCAGCGGATACAAAATTAGAAAGGAATTTAAAAATTCAGTTGGGTTTTATTTAGTTACTCACTCACTTGGCAATACACAGCAGCCATTTTTACACTGGTTTTCTGTGAGGCCGTGGTATTACTCCGGTAAAGTCAGCCAATTTGTGCCCCGGTAAGAGCTTGGCAAAAAAATAGAGCAGCACTTATTTTTGAAACTCTTTTTCAATTTTTATTTAAATATTACATTTTTTTCATAACTTTCTCGTACGCAGTGTCCCACCCCTACAATCGCTTGAAGACGACGACGCATACTTTGCATGTTGAGTGCCACTCGCTGATACCAGCAACGCCTTTTGCACTTCATCCAGAATGCATTTTAGTTATCCAATTCAATCCAAGTTTATGCTTGGTTTAAGTAAACATAACTTATAGTTTTAAGTCATTTGTGAAGGGTTGAAAACCCTAAAAGTACTTAATTAATACCTCATGCCTAGTACATATAAAAGCTGTCTTACTAGAGAAGTACTCGTAACTCCAGTCACTTCAAAATATTTGTTCGAAGTGTTGGCTTTCTTTCGTGCCATAATGTCACCAATAGCATTGTGTTCGCAGTACAAGAGTGATATTATTGATATTATAATTTGCATATTGGTAATCAAGCGGACCATGTTAGTCAACTAAGTTGATAGACAATATCAATTTAGTTGTATATAAAAACATGTATGAAGAGTAAAAGTTTATACATCATAAATAACTTGCTTTGTTTTTCACTGAGTGATCTAAGGTAAACGGAGGACCTCGTAACGCTGGGGGTCCTCTGATCTGGTCCTCCGATCCGGTCCTCCGAACCCACAAAGTCCGTCATCGCACTTGCGTTATTACTTTATCGCTTATAGTTTATAATTTATTTTATAAATAAATATTAAATATCAACCAAGGTTGAATTTCGCTCACTGTGATACATTATTTAGATAGATACGTATATAGATTTCTTAAAGGGATCGCATCAGGAATGAGGTGATCCGGCAGAAAACCAGAGTAATCGACATAGCCCAAGGGATCAGTATGCTGAAATGGCAGTGAGCTGGCCATATGAGCCGCAGAACCGACGACCGTTGGGGAAAAAGAGTTCTTGAGTGGAGACCGCGTCTCGGCAAACCTAGCGTAGGACGCCCACAGGCCAGGTGGAGTGACGATTTGCGCAAGATGGCTGGCAGGAGCTGGATGCGAGAAGCCGAAAATAGATCGAAGTGGCGTGCAATGGGAGAGGCCTATGTCCAGCAGTGGACTGCGATAGGCTGATGATGATGATGACAACAGAGGTAAGGTTATTTACATTTATGTTGTTTAATAAATAATATGTAGTAGCGCTAGTAGAAGCGTGTACTCACTATTATATTCTTTATTACGCAGTAACTAGAATCATTGTTCGTTTAACAACCTTAAGAAGTGTACCCTCTAAATGGTGTCGCAGTGAGAAAACTAAACGAGATAACTACTAAAATATACTGACTAAAATACACTTAAACAAAAACGTAACTTAAAATGTACGACGCCTCATAATCATCCTTTAAATTCCTTTCAAGCTACTGAAAAACAAACGTGTATGAAACTATATTCTAACGAACACGGAAAACACGTGAGCTGTCTGCCCCTGCTCATACACCAAACAAAGACGAGAAAATATAATTTTATATCAATATATCTCAATCTAAAAACAACTTTAATGATATAAGTTAACGTGCATTTAAGAGTGGCAATGTGAAATGCCGTTGATAACTCAGTTTTCAAGTACCTCCATCTTGCATTTAGTCCGTCGTTGATTCTTATAATTTTGAATTCATTAAAGCTGGCGCTGTCTGTAGGCTCAACAATGGTAAAATGGTGGTGTTTTAAATATATGGGAACGTATATGGCTGTCTAGTCTGTGCTGGAGAAGAAGGTATAATATAAAGCAGATCAGCAAATATCGGGTCTAGTTTTAATAGATATCACGCAAATTTTTTTGTTACCAAAAATACATCATATCGTATACATACATATGTGTACAGCTACAATCGACAATACACAATATTAGAATAAAAACTTTCGTGATAAATTCATATTTATCTAAATATACAGTTTTACTCACGTGTGCATTTCGGGGATGTCCTCTAGTTTCGGTCTCGACAGGAGGCCTTTTTCAAGGAGAAAGTCGTCCAGATGCGACGGTACCGGACGATGCACTCTAATACATAATATGCATGCGTATTTATTTACAAAGTGTACAAATTAATTAAACAAAACACTTATATTTGATTTCCAGCCCGCTGGTGTACCTGTCCTATTTGCCTCTTTAGTCACAGGAAGTACAAGACGCGACCCTGCCTTCTGTGAGCTACTGTAGCTGCAATCCTTTTTCCTCATCCGAGACATGCAGTTTATCTGACTGCAAGTTCCTGATTGTATTACTATTTTCCTTAAACGTATCGAATAGAGATCCCTGTATTCCTTCTTGTCCGTGTAAAAAGGACTACACTCCAGAGGATCTTAGCGGCCATATAATAAACATCTTAAATTCTCTAACAATGTTGATATTGCACCGATAAGAAGAAGATATTGACTTAATTTTCCCAATCGTGCCAAAGCATGGCTCTACCACAAATGGTCAGAGTTTCATTAATTGACACAAGACTGATAATAGATTACATTGTTAACGATAAAATATACATTAGTAAATACTAATGTATAATTATTAATATAATTATAACAACCTAATAACAAAAATCACTTCACGAAATTTATGATAAATTTGCACAACTTTTTACTAGCGTCAAGAGAACTGATTAGGTACAATTAATATAAACTTTTAAGTACCATCAACTCGAAGATTATTTTAATCACAACACCAATAAGGTTACTTTATTGGTGTTGTGATTAAATTAAATGTCCCATTTTGAGTAGAGTGGTGAATAACAGTCAATTCATTTAGTTAAAATAACTACATAGATTAAAATAGTTGATGTCTGCGTGGAACACAAATATACACGCACCTTACACGTCACATGTTGCTTTTTATATGTTATGTTAGTTATATAGGTGTTAATTTGATTTTTCAGATTGTCTTGTTTTAGAATCTTTATTTGAATAATTTACACAGCTGTGATTTTGCATCTTTAATGTGCAGTTAATGAGTTAAAGTGGAGGGCATCGGTGTGTCATAAAGTTTATACTAGCGCAAACATCGTCGTTTACTCTATCTTGTAGTTTTATTTTTATTTTGTATCAAACTTAATAATAAAAAAAAAAACTACAAAAAAAAACACTATAAAACTTCTTAACATTATGATTTTTTTATGCGTTATGGGGCAAACGAGCAGACGGGTCATCTGATGGTAAGTGACTACCAGCGAACCACACGCAAGTCAAGAGTCACAAGTGCATTGCCTTGCATGTATCGAATCATTGTTAATAATAATATTTTTTTTATAAATAATCTGCTCACTCATACAGCGATCAATTGTTAAAAAAATATAGAAATGTCTTTGGTATGGCAAGATGCTCTCTACACGAAACTCCCGATCTACTTCGCATAAGTGACTTGACATAGCACAGTGCACTCAAGTCCCTGAACACTATACATAGAATGAAATAAGATTGAAGATACAATAACTAGATTGTAGTCATCCATATTAGTGAATTAAATATGAAATTGCAAGTTAGCATTAAAACTAAGTTAATTGGGCGGAGATATTAGACATAAGGTACGCTTATAATAACTTCACTCGTAACACACTAAATCACTTACCATGTAAACAAATTGTGGTACTTATTAGATTCCTTTTAACGAGTCGAATACATCATATTTGGTAACAAAACGTAATGTTAATAGTACATTTCTTTTATAACAAAACTAGTAACGTGAGTAACATATTACTAGTAATCTCGTTAACCACCCCACCTAAGCTAAATTCTTGTACTAGGAATGCACTGGGTGAGTTCGAACCTGCATCATCTTCATTACAAGTCCAACGCCTTGGCCATAACGCAACCGCATCTTCATACACTCCGTAACTAACGTTTATATGCGCGAAGGGGTAAGCAGAGGCGTTTTAAACGTAATAGGGAGCAGGCCTATTGCCATCGTCCTGCAAAACTGGATTGATGTATACTTGTATATGTATACATCGCGTTACAGAAAATGGAACACCTATTTAACCACTGAATAAATAATATATGATAGATATAATATCATATAATACATAAATCTCTCGCAGACAGTTGCAAAACTAATGTGAAAAAAAAAGCAACCTGTGAAAAACAAAACTTATGAACCTTTTCAAGGTACTGTCACGTCGTTTTCTCATAAATGCTGGTCGAGTGTGTAAAGTTAAAGATTTTAAATGCAACGAATTTTTTTTTTTGCAATCATTCAATCCAGTATTCAGGTGATCCGTAAAATTTTACTCTTACAAGTATAAAAACTGAAGTTATTTTAAAAGAAATGCAGAGATTTTTACTAATCAAGCTGTTTTATTTTAATTGAACACTGCACTGCACTGTTACAAGTATGCGACGTATAAGAAGGTAGACAAGACTCATATCTATTAGTAACTTAGCGATAGAAACAAAAAACAATACTGCCAGCTTAGATAAATGTATGAACATTGTACATCTTATTTGACAAAAACTTTTTCAAGTCAGTAATTATTCAACCCGCATTTATTATAAAACAACATGAAAAAAACTCTTAGTGTATTTGATTACCTCTCACTTCTTGCAATCTAATCTAAAGGCAATAAGCTCTACTATATGATCAAAAACAACAAGCTACCAAAACAAGTATAAATAATAAAAAAGTGTAGAACCCGCTAGTATCAATAATTTTTTTTATTGTTAAACCTTGTCGCTCCTACTATTGAGGTACACTCTAGCCTGACAAAGAAACATCCGACATACATACACTAGACAAATAGAACCCTCCTTCTTGCTCAGTTGAGTAAAAATCAATAAATGGCAGCTGCCAAAAAGATCAGTAAAACATAATCCTAAAAAACTGGACATGTGCCGGCAACATGTTGACCAAGACAGTTTCTTGGCAAGAGGCGATTTAATTACACGCGGCCACTCGGGACCACAAACATCCACGACATATAGACTTGGCACGGATTTTCCGTGAAAAAAACTTATACTGTCCCGGTAATTGCGATGTGAATTTGTGAATGCCACGCTTTGGGTTTGTTAGGTTGATTTTTCAAGTTGGCAACCAGTTTGAAAGAGAAATTGGCCGCAGTTACACAGATTGCGCAGATGTAAAGCGTTGTTTTTCTATTGTGGTAACATAGAATAGAATTCACGATTTACAGATATATCTATATATTTAAAGTTTTTATGATGTAGGAGGACAGATGAATAGACGGGTCACCTGATGGTAAGTGACAACCGCCGCCCATGAACACCATGATTAGGGGAAAGAGGAGAACTCCCCCGAGTTGGGCCTTTGGAAACCTCACTAATTTCGGTGAAATGCAATACAAGCGTTGCTTCACAACCAGTATTCTGTGAGGCCATGATATCGCAGCGGTTGAGATACGTGCCTAAGCATGGCTCTACCTCGTGTCTCTAAAGAGTCTATCTCAAGAAATCAGTAAGTAGATTTAGAAGCAACATTTACAGTGCTTTAGTAGTTGCAACAGACTGTTAAAAAATAGTGTTATGATTTTAGGGTTCATGTACATGTGATTTTCTTATATTTTACCGTATCTTCTTAATGTCCTTACAGATTAGCATATTTGTGATATGATTAGAATCCGTACATGACCTCGAGTGACACTGGTTATACTTTGTAATATAATTATATTATTATAGCAAATCATAATCTTCTGTTGTTGTGTTGAAGTCAATTTCTATAGTTAAAAACTTCGGTCTTGTAGTTGTGCTGTGTATGTTTTTTGGGGTCGGCTGAGTCGTAATTAGCTCCCCATATTAGCCAATTATAATTTGGTCTTGTTTACGTCATAGAAGCCTAGCCTTTTGCTGCCATCCGGGCAATTTTGGGAATTTGGGGGGCAAATTTGGAGTACATTGACAGGATATAGTTAGGGAAATTGATTAAACAGATGGATTGGGATGTATGCTCAAGCAAGTCAGAATCGCATGCCTATAACTTGAACTGGCTGGTGTGGAAAGTCCGACCCTTTTAACGTCAGTTATATATTCAAATTCAAAAGATTTATTCCATAAAATATTTAAAGAATATGAATATGATGAATGTTTATAGTAAAATAATATGCATAACAAAATAAAGTCAAATAAATATTCTATTTCTATATAAATGATATGGTTATCTCATAGAACGCTTTCAAATATAAAACAATTTACTGAGAAAATAATAAAAACAAAATGCACTTCCAAAGTATTCGCATACTTCTTGAACATTATTGAAGCTCTCTTCTGAAACCTCTTACATAGAACGAACTAATCTCAAAAGAAACCGTTGAAAACTTACGTAAATCTGGCGATATATCGTAAGTTTAAAGACAATGACGAGTATCGGATTTGGCGGCGAGCCACATGCGGCGGGACAATGAGCCGATTTAGGAGCGCCACGTGACAAGAAACTCAACGAACACGTCATCAGCGGACGCATGACGGATAGAGGGATGATTACAGTCATTACAAGTTACTTATACAGTATATATTTTTTTATAAAGACGACTGCTGCGTTATGGCGTATGTTTCGCGGGAATCTTTACAAACATACAAAAAACACCTAGATTCGGTACAACTATTGTTTTTGTCCCATGTGGGAATCGAACTCACGACCAGTCAGGGTACTTTATGCATTACCATAACTACTAATGCTTCTTATGCTTATCTGTAAGTTCATTTTTTTTTATGGTAAACGAGCGGGCGGTCGGGTCATCTGCTTGTATTTGAGGGTGATTAGGGAGGGATGAAGGGACGTTAAAAAGGCATTGTTTGACAACCTGTTTTTGAGTCCATGATAAAATAAAATAAGGCTAATGATAACCACAGAACCTAGTTGAGACAAGTTATTAATTTTATAAAAACAAACTTTGTAACCAGTTTCACTCGGCATAATGTACGAGTTTTTACCAATATGAAATACATCTAAATCTGTTTTGGCATTAGGAAGTTATAATGAAATATATCAACTCACATACAAGCATACATGAACCCTCAAATCATTACTCTCCTCTTTTGTGCAGTCGTGTAATAAGCTTATTGCCTTATTGTCAAAGATGTTTGTTATAAATGAATGGTGGCCTGCACTTTCGTCTAGAAACCTTATTCTTACCCCGCCCGGCCACTTTAGTGTGATACGTTGAGTGATTACAGTAACATCGATTTGAAAGTAGAAACGTTTGTCTTACATTGTAAATTGTCATAGATAAGTATATGATAGATGAATATATTATGATAGATGATGATGGAAATTTTTAACGTAAGCGTGCACGGTATGTCCATGTTTGTCTGTAAACAATTTACTTTGATATATTAGTAGACACGGGCCTCTTGGCCTTGTGGTTAGTGACCAAGACTGCTGAACAGGAGATCGTGGGTTTGATTCCCACCCGGGACAAAAATTTGTTGTGAGTCTGGGTGTTCTTTGTGTGGGTTGACTGAAGGTATACCACCATCCATCATACTCAAGCAGGCTCTCATAGAAGTCTTATTAAACAGACCTACTGCTTCTCTTACGTCTTAATTTAGAGGTATACTGAATCTGGAAGTAGTTAGTTTTATTTCCAAATAAAACTCCTGCATTAGGAATAATTCCTGTGACGCAGGGGACTTAACAAATATTAAACTAACTAACTATTTGTGGATCTTACAAATTTTTGCGACGTGTGGGAATCGAACCCACGACTGAGTGATTCTGACTGCAAGCCACGATTCCTACGACTGACAAATTATTGTGTAATTAGCATGATAATTATTTCTGTGCCAGGGTGTATATCATATAGATATATCAGAAAGATATGTACATATGTATATCAGATAATATTTGGATATAATGCAGTCGGATTTTATGCCTATTTTATGATTTCACTTGCTGTTCCAATAAGTTTTCCGAAATCTATTTCTTTTGATATATATTTGTATAATTCAATTTATGTATGTTTTCAGGTGTTCAATGATCAACAATTATTTTTAATGATTTTTTTTTTTTTCTTTTTCTTCTTTTTCGGTAAATGCATTTTTGGTTCAAGGTATATTTTTTTATGATAGTTACAGTATTATCATGACTAAAATTTCAACATAAACTTAATTATTGGCGTATATATAGATGAATAGACAAATATTAAACTAACGGAAAAAACCTACTTTTCATACCGGCTGGATAGTCCCAGTCCCACGGGATTATGAACGGAATATTTTACTTCGAAGTCGGGAAGGGCTTACTCGATCGATATTTTTAATAAAACTTAGTATCTATTCAAATACTGCCTACATGTATGTATGTATGTTATTAATAAATCTATTTGCATAAAGAAATAGTCTGATTAACAAAGTGTCTTGAAAACTCATCATACTTAATATAATAAAGCTGAAGAAATGGACTTATCTCTAAATCATGCTGTAGGATTCGAAGAAAATAATTTATTGGATAGAGTATTTTTTGAGGAATATAGTATTTTAATTATCTATTATGATAATTATCTATATACGATACGGGAAGGGTGGTCATAAGCGCGAGTAAAACTACGGGAACATGCAGTACTTAATCATCCTAACTTAATAGAATACCCTAATTGAGACCGTGTTTCTGTTTGTTTGTTATGTTTTAAATTACTTAACCGATCAATATGTAATTATGCATACAATGGGTACCTTTCACACAGAAGAAAAGTGCGGTTCCTGAGGAATATACAAGATAACTTTTCGCCTTTACTTTACTTTTACTTACTCTATATATTATTAGTAACTGACGCCCGCCGCATCGCCTAAAAGGATCGTGCTAATTTTCGTTCTTATCTTTTATAACATATGGGAGAGGACTTGGACCTCCAGGCTACAGCCAGTTCGAGTTACAGAGAGATAGGTAGATAACAACTTTATTTGTGCATAATTATCAGAAGAATACATAAAAGTGTCACACACATAATGTACAAAGGGCGGCCTTATTGCTAAATGCAATCTCTTCCAGGCAACCTTAAGATGGATCAAAGTGATTCGGGGAGTCATTCGTAGAAATCTACTAAACAATTAATATAAAAAGTACAGGTACTCTGTACATCCAGTCCTATAGAGTACTTAAATATGCATACAAAACATACATTAACAATCCATCAAATATAAAGTATACCTACTTAAATAAACCTTATAAAATACAAACATTTCATTTTCAAAGTGCCTGATTAACGACAATAAGCTTACCCCTATTTATTTGTATATGAAACATATACAAATACAATAAATACAAATATTAAAATACAGTACTGTAGTAACGGATACAGTAAAGAATATATGCAAGTCTCTTCTCTACACACAATTTCTTTACGGTAATCAACTGCCTTCCTCAATTTCCTTGACTAATTTCGTACAAGTTTCCATTTACAAAGTTTGAAAGTTAATCCTACGTCACAAAGTCTCAAATAAGTTGCTCCAATACTTGGCTAATTAAACAACAAAATAAGTAGCTCGTGTATTAATCAAGTCAGAAAGTCCATTAGTAAATGTTGGAGGACAAAAGAGTTGGGACAATCGATATGATCGCGCCGTGCTCGCAAAATGCTTCAGTGTTTTTAGTGTGACCATAATCATCAGCGCATTACAGACTTCCACGGGTCGTGACCTCACCGGAGCCGAAGGCGAAGTGATATGTCGGACTCAGACTAGAAGTGGTAAGTCAATAAAAGTAACCTTTGTACCTTCTACAGGATTCGAAGTATCCACATACCGCATTTAGCCAAAGTCGGTTTAGCCGTTTAGTAGTGAAAAAGTTACAGACGGATAGATAGATAGCGTTATTTTCGCATTTATAATATTAGTATACGGATTATAATGCCTTGTATTATGTTCTGGACGGCGGCGACAATATAAAACTTTATCTGTCCAAACTATGTTATCGTTAATGGGAGAAAGAGAAAACCATCTTTAAAAAAAGTTTGATTATCATTTTGACTTGATAAAGGTTATTGTCCGTTTTTCTCCTGAAATAGAAACGAACCTGCCCTTCTTTAAAATAGGCAGGACAGAAGTATCCGAAACCGGCTGGCTTTTATGGAATTTTTGTTGACAGTAGAGGATGCTCTTAAGCCATGTAGGGATAGAAAGCAAGTGGCGAGCTGTTGTCTCTGCCTACCCCGAAGGGATAAACGGACTACAACACAATAACACTACTTGAGCAAAAGCATTCCTAGTAGTTCCTAGTAGCAAACATAACAATAGAAGTTAAATCATTTCATTCTTCTTCTTTGTTCTCTTTCAAAATGACTACTAAAGCTGTTTATCTTATAACGCAGAGGAGACTGTTTGGTTGTTAAAACATAGGCACAGTGACATTCCTAACTAACTTGAGATCCACTTATTTAATTTAAATCATTAACTTACAAGTCCTCAAATTCCACATCAAAGCATGGTGACACTACGCTAATGTCACCCACAAAAGAGCGATGATGGATGAGCCGTATCGCAGATCGTCTCAAAGCGACTACGCTTCTACACCCTTTTTGCTTTACGTAAACATATATTTATAAGAGAACTAAATTGTTTTCTGTTGTACAACTTATTATACATTATATTTCAATTATTCTTTTTACCCTACTGCGCAAGAAGAAGGGTTCTAATTTCTTTCAAACGGATCGGAGGAGAACGGAGGATCTAAACAGCTTTCTGGATTTTGATATGTGAGGTGACATGTTTTATTCGCAAAAAAGGTTATAGGCAATGAAGGGTTGGATTTTATATTTTTGTAGTAATTTTATGCCTTTAACTTGTAGTATATACAATATATCGTTTCTTTTTATAATTAGGCCTTATCATATGGTGATTCTGGAGTAAGGTGATAGTGCTGAGCCGCAGACCGTCTAAACAACGCAAAAACTAACATTGCGCAATGCAATGTAAGTTTTCGCGTTGGAGTAGCGCAGCGTTCGATCAACGCTCCGCTACTCCATTGTTCCTGGCTCTAGCTGAAAGTATGTTTTGTTATAATATCCCACTTTCTTGCATGATTTCTTAAATATCTTCAGCCCAAAGTGGCCAAACAAAAGCTTGGCGTAAGCTTTGCAGCAGATGAAGTTGCTGCCCTTCCTATATGCCCATTTTACTTTTTGGCCGTATTATATTATTGTTGTATGCCGTATGTTGATATCCTTTGTATATTGCCGCTATCGCCAATCAACAAGTTAACATATTTACTAAGATTACGATTACGATTTTCATGCGTAGGGACTATTTAAGTGCAGTATACACCATACTGAATACCATCACTCTATCATGAGGAGTACTCAGAGGAATGTTTGGACTTTCACTTACACAACCAGCCCGAGGAAAAAAATATCGCCTGCAGTATTTCCGTACCTATATGATCTTCAAACATTAAACAAAAGAGCGTACCCCCAGCTAAAAAGCCGATCCACTTACGACTCTTGCACTTCAGGCACCCATGGGCGGCAGTAGTTGCTTACCATCAGGTGACCCAGCAGTTTGTTAATAAGCACCAGTAACTGTTAACGGTTGCGCTGCCAATCATATCCATCCTCCATCATGGAAGTCTGGTAACCCTAGATAGATAGATAAAACTATGGTCCACATACAAGATCATACAATATTGTAATTACATATTTTTTAAAACTAAAGAATTTGTACAAATGGCGGCCCTCGTCCAGGCTACTACCTGACAGGTCAGCACTGAGGTAGCAGTTACATCTATCGGGCGACTATTTTTTTCACGAGTTGAACGACTAAGGATTCCTCTCAGTTTACCTGAAGTTTCGGTATTACTATCTTGTCTTCTGTCTTCATGTTTTTATTACGGCATCATGGATGACTATCCCTCATGCCGTGATAAAAATTACAAGGAGTATTATAATATAGCTAAATTCCTACAGCCTTTCCTTTTTTTTTTCTTTTTTTTATGATACAAACGAACAGACGGGTCACCTCATGGTAAGTGCCGTCCATAGACACTTTCCCACTCTCTTGGCGTAGTCCCGAACTCATGGAAAACAGCTTTAGTTCACCCAATCCCTAAAAAAGATCACTCTGATCCGTCCAACTACAAACCCATAGCCATCAACTCCTTGTTCTCCAAGATAATGGAATCCCTTGTCAACTACCAGCTCCTCCGCTACTTAGAAGATCACCAGCTTCTCAATGATAGATAATACGGCTTCCGTCGGGGTCGTTCAGCTAGTAATCTTCTTGTTTACTTGACTCACCGGTGGGCACAGGCGATCGTGACCAAGGGGGAAGCGTTGGCCGTTAGTTTGGACATAGCGAAGGCCTTCGATCGGGTCTGGCATAAAGCGCTTCTTGCGAAGCTTCCTTCCTATGAGCTTCCCGAGAAACTGTGCAATTGGCTCACCAGTTTTCTTACAGACAGAAGAATCAAGGTCGTTGTTGACGGTGCATGCTCCGATTCCAAGTCTGTCAATTCTGGTGTCCCACAAGGCTGTGTGCTATCACCCATGCTGTTTCTGCTACTTATCAATGACATTCTGTAGATTAGCAGCATCAATTGCTATGCAGACGACATATAGCACGAGTGATGCCCTTTATACATTTCTTGGGTAAATGTCATCGAGAGCTGACCCAAACTTGTGTCTGAAATCGAAACTTCATTAGTAAGTGTCAGATTGGGGTCGACTAAACCTAGTATAGTTTAACCCCACGAAGACACAGGTTTGCGCGTTCACCACAAAAAGATGCCATTGATCGTATTACGTCGCTTTGAGAGCACTTCCGTAACTGCATCAGCCAGCGTAGGAATCCTTAGCGTCGATATATCAAACGAAGTCCAGTTTCGAGGTCACTTAGAGGATAAGGCTAAATTAGACCTAAAGACCTGGGTCACCTGATGGTAAGTCACTCTCAACTCTTAACTCAAGAGTCACAAGTACATTGCCCGCCTTATAGGTAAGAGTACGCTCATTTCATCATAAGGTTTGAAGGTCGTATCGGTCCGGAAATAAGACAATTTGTTCCACAGGTTGGTTGTGCGAGGCAAAAAGCTTCCGCAGAAGCGCACAGTAGTGGAGTGCCAATCATTCATTTAGTAGTTTGTAACTCTATAGGAACAAATAATTTTGCAATCCAGTAGACAACACATAGAATAGAATACCTTAGAAAAATCAATTTAAAAAAATACATGCGCAAAGGTAATTATTTTGCAAAGAATCTAAATACTAGCGAGGTGTTTCATTGGAGGATACTTAATACCTACATTATTCTTGCATTGAAGAATAAACATTTGGATCAACCATCATCATTCATTCAGCCTATCGCAGTCACCCGGTCCACCGCCTTTCGCATCAAGGCCGACCCATCTGGCTCAGGGCCGCCCTACCTTTCTGTTACTTATTACATTTTTACTTGATAAAGAAATAATAGTATAATTGATTCATAGAAAATGGGTATGTGTGCTAACCACAGATAACTTTTATTTTTTTACACACAGGCAGAATTTGCTTGCTTAAGGCAGATAATTATCACTTTCGTTTCCCATTACTATTAGACAGTTTTATATCGTAGTGATTCATTTTCCTGGTATTTTTTTTTTTAAAGGTTTGAGAGAAAATTGATTAAGATGAAAAATAGCCTAATGTTACTCCGAATTGCACACAATATTGGTGCATAAAGAGTTGCTATAAGCAATCTTATAAGTTATGTGATGAACGCACAAACAATTTCTAAAGATTTATCATATATACAAGATTGTGTGCAGTAAAGCAGCGGCCTTACTTTACTAAATAAGCATAGGGACTTACAAGACCTAACTGTCGTGTTAATTATTATACCATATTATAATACTATGAGGCATTAGCTAATTAGATTTTCCTGCGATTTTAAGACTTTTAAATTATAATTCCTATTAAACATATTCCTAAACACTGTTGATCACGCCATCTTTTTTTTACGTACCGTACTTTTTGGACGATATGATTACGTATGCTCTTGATACTGACTCACTAATACACTAATAAACGACTATAAGGACACCCTAAGCAGATGTAAGTACACAACTTATGAACCGTTTAGTGATAGAGTGCTAAAGATCATGAACAGCGAACTACAAACAAAACAAAGCAAAAATTACGATTATATCTTGTGTGGATAATGGAACTCTGTGGAACTAACTTCTGAAAGATATTATGAAAACAGCGCCATCTGGAGAAAACTAGTAGAAACTACTGTTCCTGCACTGTACATTGTCAGATCTTATACTTCCTTTCTTGTTCTTGCACTTTAATCATTATATGCTCAACCTCCCAACTTCACCCGTGGGACAGAGGTCGACCAGGCATGTTAACCAGCTAAGTCGGAGGATCCTACCTTTATGTAAGAAGTACATAAAACTTTAGTTTACAGGTGTGACACCTATAAGATTAGAATCAGCCTTTAAGGTACTTCACACTTACGGTATAATTCCACCATTTGTATCCTACAATCTTTTACAGATAGTATTCGTTTTAAAACCGGTTCCAAACTCGCTATTAAAGTTATAGGGTAGAATAGAAACTACATATTGGATTTATAAACTTTATTCAGTATAAATAGATAACAGGAATGTCAGTAACAAATATTTTAGTATACCAATACTTTATATATTTGCTTTTTTATACAATAAACAGGTAAATTAAAAAATTTGAGAAATTTTATTGTATACATACGATAGTAAGTACATAATACTGATTTCAATAAATATGCTAGCAAAATATACATTTTAAAAGTTATTTCCATTTAAGTTAGTGTAAGCTATACGTAGGTTTGTTAGTAGATAAAGTAAATAGAAATTGATTTTGAACTTCCAAAAATAAATCGAAAAGGTGATGAATTTTCTTTATGAAAGTGTTTAAATTTTGTAAAGTACTACATATTTTACTATTCTTCGTTGTTTTTTTTTATAAATGTGTGAAAATATTATATAAATTAAAATATTATAAATATACCGTTTTACTCACGTATTTCATCCATTTATTTATTTTCGACTTATTGCATATTTTGTACAAAGGCGGACTTAATGCCTCAGGCATTCTCTCCCAGTCAACCTTGGGGTGTGGCAAAAATAAATGGTAGTAGGTGCAAATAGGTGAGAGAGGTACCAGTTTAATTATTATAAAATATGACCTAATTATATACATATATTACTTTTAAACATCATATACTAATATATACCTATATACATATATATAAATAAATACAAACATATATACATATAAATACATACAACGCATATAATAAACACTATAAAAGTCTGGTAAATATGTACTAACGGTGTGACATTTTTGGTAACTTATTATACAGGTTACGTACCCTCCTCTTAAAAATAAAGCGGTTAGTGGACATCCTGATTTCGAGTGGTATTTCGGCAATGCCCGACTAGCAGGACGACTCACTCCTTGACAAACACTCCTTGTTGGGATCGAAACAGCATCCTCAATATACACACGTGAGTAAAGCCTTTTATTTGAATACATATGAATGTGTATGTGTATGTATGAATTTGAATACAATGTAATAATGTGTGAAAATTCATATTTTTTTATAGGCGCATAATTAATAATATTTAATTTTTATATCAATTACTATTATTAAATAATAGTGATTGATATGAAAATTAAATGTATTCGTATTATTAATATGAAACTTTTGTATTATAAAAAATGAAATGAAATATGCAACTGGTCCCTAGAAAATCTAATTCCGATGAATTATTATTATTCGACATAAATCCATTTTGTTTTTAAAATTGATAATATTTTAGTTTTTTTAATAAAAATCTAACCCTACTCTGGCATATGACTCCATTCTAGAAGGGTTTACAGTTTAATATTTAAATAAATAAATATGGGAGTTGGAGAAGTCTGCTCCAACCAGACCAACCAAACCAACTCGCCAACAGTAACACCAGTTATTCACTAGGTCACGGGACACGTCGCCAGACTTTCACACATATGCCTTGTTAAAACTACCCTGTAAGTAGTCACAGATGCACTAGAGCGAGTGAGCGAGCATGGCCCTCTCGGAGGGCGCGAAGTGCAGCACGGCGGCGATAGCGTTGAGCATGTGGCGGCGACCGGCACTGTCGCGCGACACGAGGTACGCCATCACCACGTTCTTCAGGTACTCCAGGTTCGCGCCCTCGCGGGACTGAATACGACGCAATCTGAACACACACATAGCATTGAATAACTTGTTTGGAATAAGCACGCTGAAGTGGCAATGGGCTGGTTACGTTATGTATTAATAGATTTCAATATTGTACTAGATTTTTGAAATTTTCAATTTCTTATTAAATTTTTGTCATTTATTTAAATATTGTATCCTTGTTATAGTATAAATTGATAAAACAAATTTATTATCGATTCATCATTAAAATATATTTATAGAGATTAAATCAATTGTATGGAATTTTATATCAAATTGTTTTTAGTTTTATAAAGCCAACATTGTAACTTTTGCATGACCTTGCAGTAAAAATGTAGGACTTACCATAATATGAAAAAATAAAAAAAAATACAAAAATATAGGGAAATGTGTCCAAACGTTCCCCAGACATGACGGCAAATAAAAAATATGAACTTGTAACATTCCCTGATAATGTAATCTTGTCTCTTGTTTTCTTATATATATTTAATCTTTAATTTACCTGTCAATTTCTTCCTTCAATGTTCTTATAACCTCTTTGAAGCGTTCTTTTTCTATTGTAGCCTCACGCTGACAATCCCTGGAACATTGAAACGCTATCGTGACATATCCATCGACACACATTATTAAAAAAAAAAACAAGTTCGATACGTAAGTAGATATGTACATATGAGTTGATCTATAATATTTGGTATTATTGTTATTATTTGTTAAAAAATATGAGGATCTGAAATATATGTGAAGTAGTTTCATAAGTACAAATTGATACCAAATCCCTCACAATCTGATCTAATAAGCGCACTTTAGATCAATTATCAAAACTTTAACTAACAATAGAGACATACGCTCACGTCTGTAAGGGGTAGGCAGGGGTATATTAAACACCAACATTTAACTAACACATTTTTGACTAACAACTCCAGGCGAAATTATTACAAAATTTGAAAACAAACACTGGTTCAGCACCAAGGTTATCTGGTGTACTAAAGGTTATTTTCCTAAATCATATTTAAATCAAGTAATAGAATGGATAATAACTACTACTAAAATGGATAATATCTACTAACCTTAATCTTTATCCATTCTATCATTATTATGAAAAGTATTTAGAAAGAATATAACATAACCACTAGTTTCATGCATGCAAACACTTTTTATTTAAAACACAGTATAGGTTCAGACCAAGGCCTTCAGCACGACTGTAGACCTAGTAACGAATATTAGAGTATATATAGACCATAGCAAAAAACTTCTACGATTTTACCTTTTTAAAAATGGCATTTCACACAGTGATCCATGAAATATTTTTGGTATAGTAAATACTAAATAATAAAAATACTACAATTACAAAATTTGTATTTAGGTGTTGTGGATGAAAGTTACGATATTTATAGATCGTATGTCCTAAGTAAGTCTCCGGTTCTTAAAATTGATAACCATCAAAGCGGACCAAGATCAATGCGGAATGCCTCAAGGGTCAATTGTGGGTCCATTACTCTTTTTAATATACATTAACAGTATACATGAGATCGGCCTAAAAGGAGATATCCCCCTATACACCGATGATACCAGCTTATTCGTAGCTATTATCCTTTAATGATTAAAGCTGAGGTAATTAGTAAAGTTAGTGACGACAAATATTTGGGACTGGTATTGAACCATAGACTTACATGGAAGCCTGGAAATAGTGAGAAAATACATAATTAATTAAAGTCCGTGTTAGGCGTTTAACGGAGTATAGCTCGAAGCTTATTCAAAACCGTGAAACATATTGTATATAATTAAATTCTTTGTGATATCTGACATTAACTTTGTAACAGTTAGAAGTTACTAAAGAGCCATATATTAAATGATTGTTCATTATTAAATAGGTCTTGAAAATGTGTACATATGTATTTAACTTATATTATATTAACAGTTTTATATATTTAATGCAAACCATGAAGATTTCTATATCCATTAACGATAAGTAAGCAATTGGACATTTTTTCAACACAAACAGGCCAAACCAGCAGACGGGACACTTGATGGTAAGTGACTTTCGCCGCCTGCAACTCAAAAATCGTAAATGCGCTGCCCGTCTTTGAGGATGATGATAAGGAGGTGAGGGGAAGGAAAAATTAGAAAAAGAGGAGACGAGAGAAGAGGGGAAGAGAAGAGGAGTTTGGCCTCCGATACCCTTACTTTCTTTTGGTAATACAATGAGAGAATTGGTTGACAACCGGTTTTTTGTGAGGTCGTATTACACCGGTCGAGCCGACCTATTCGTACTTACGCATAGCTCTCCCACGGTTTACTGATATAAAATTCTACGACAAATATTTAAAATTCGTAATACTATTTAAACACTACTTTTATTTAAGATACCATTGGTCGTATCACCTCGCTTTCCTAACTGCCTAAGCCTTGAAATGAACGGATAAGCTCTGTGTGCTGAACAGATCGAGAGACTATGCCAATCTGGCCTACCGCGTACAACTTTATAAGATGCAAGTTCGACCACAAATCTCATAAAAAAAAGATTACAAGAAGTTCGACATCAGTGGGCACATAAACCACAGCAACCAAATACCTATAGATGGGTAGTCACCCGGGTTAAAACCAACGATTGGACCCAGTCTGATATATGTTTACGAGTCCAATCCCTTAGTCGACTTTTACGACACCACCGGGAAGAGCCCTTTTCTACTCCACCGTGAACCACACGGCAAGTTTATTAACTAAATCCTAAAAATGAATATTGTTTTGTTACAAAAATACTATTGTTTCGTTTAAATTTTCAATAGCTCTTATAGTATGACCTACATTTCCACTTTCGACACTGTATTCTAGTTTTTAAGTCTTTTATTTTAGTGCGTTTTGCAATAGCTCTCTGAGACGCTCTAGCTTGATGATTTGTCAGTGCAAGGTTCGTCAGGCGAAGTTTAAGACTGTTAGCACACAGTATAGTACTTTGACTTTACGGACGACTCTTTTATATATTATATTTTTCGTCATCGAACGCTTTTTAAGACTGCGTTCCGTATCCTCTACGATTTCGTTAACATTGTTCCCTTTCCATGATACATTTACAACGTCGTCAAGTCGTGGAGGCAACAGATGTAATGGTTAAAATTTTACATCCTGGGTTACTCCAGCGTTAGTATCTTTCATTTATTGAGTTATATTATAAATAATATTGTATTGATAATATATCTTAGAGCTAAGTTTTACAGTTGATACTAGAAACTGTTTACTATGTTCAAAATATACATGTAAAGGAGTCACGATAAGATAAGAACCTCCAAGACCTGTTATCGATTTTTGTTATTCTATTTTATAACAGATCAAACGAGCAGACCGAGCAGGTCACCTGATGGTAAGTGGAGAATTCCCAATGATACAATCGATAGAGAATGTGGATTGAAGCTACATCTCTACACATACTACATAGTACAAATGATAATACTACCTCTAAATATACAGAGGGTGTCTCATAAATAATGTCGGTTTTTAATATTCACTTTGATTAATAATTAATCATACAAAAAGAAAACCTTAGTATTCAAAGTATAGCCCATCGTATTCTACAGTCCTTTTTTTTTTTTTTTTTTTTTAACGTGTGGAAATCCCCTCGGACCGTCACCCCGCCGGGGTTTGCGGCGGGGCGGTGTGTCGGAATCGAACCGACTAAAACCACACGGTGTGCCACTCTGCGCCTGAGACGGAAGGGATCCGGGAACTGCTGATATTAAGACATCCGGACCCCTCCCAGCGCTTGCCCGTACTGAAGCGGGCACCGTCCGCTGTTAAACTCTAATTAGGCGACGTACGGCACACGCGTACGTCACCCCCTCGCGGGTGGCCACTAGAGCGGATGGAGGGGAAAACCCGTCCCGACCATCCGCGGCCACACTCAGGGCGGCATGAGGCACTGATAGGCGCGCCTACGCCGCCCAGTTCGCCGGCGGCGGATTGGGTCCGAGTGGATATCTTCCTCCCGGGCCTTCTCCGCCGCCTCCTTCTGCGAGATGACATCTTCACAGAAGGTTGCGACCGCGGTAAAACTGCTATCGCTACCGGCCATGGAGCGTATGACGGCCGGTAGCGAGAGATCTCCTCCGATGACTGCAGTGAGGGCCCGGCGCTGCGACTCCCAAGCGGGGCAGATCGCCAGCGTGTGCTGGGCCGAGTCTTCACTGCAGTCGCAGTGGTGGCAGGCGGGACTCAGTTCCCTCCTGGCGACCGAGTGCAGGTACTTCCCGAAGCAACCATGCCCGGAAAGCACCTGCGTCAGCCGGAAGGAAAGGGTCCCGTGCTGCCGCCTTGCCCACTCGAGGATGACCGGCTGGAGAGCCTCCACGGCGGCAAAGCCAGCGCGCGGAGTCTCCAACCGGAACGACCAACTAGCCATCGTGGCTCGACGGGCGGCTTCACGCCACTCGCGTACCTCTTCGGGCGGAGGGCGAAAGCCATACTCCGCCCGATATTCAGCCACCCGTCGATAAACTTCGGCGAGCACCTCCGCCTCCAAATCCCACGGGGGTGTTCCAGCCAAGGCGCACGCCGCCTCGGTGGACACCGTGCGGTATCCGCGTATGGCTCTGACCGCCAATAGCCTTTGAGGCCGCCAGAGGCGCGCCTTATTCTGGGCGGTCAGAGCCGCCACCCACACCGGTGCCCCATACAGCGCCATCGACCGGACCACCCCCGTGTAGAGGTGTCGCGTTGCGACGCTGGCTCCACCCAAGTTGGGCAAAAGTCGCCCAAGGGCAGAGGCAGCGTCGACCAGCTTCGGACCAAGCTGTCGGAAGTGCTCGTCGAAGAGCCACCTACCGTCGAGTATCAGGCCCAGATACCTCATCTGGGCCCGAACCGGGACGAGGACCGAGTTGACCTCGATGGAGGCACCGGCGGGTGGACCACGACGGGGCCCATGGAACAAAAGGGCCTCCGTCTTGTCCAGGGCCACCCGTAAGCCCAGTGCCTCGATGCGCCCGACCACCAAAGAAACACCCCTGGTGGCTAGGCGCGCCGCCTCTTGGAAGTTCACCCCCCGGGCTGTGACCAATGTGTCATCAGCGTAGCAAATTACGCCCAGCCCGGGGGGGAGGCGACCTCGTAGGACCCAGTCGTACCCCACGTTCCACAGGAGTGGTCCAAGGACAGACCCCTGCGGAACGCCGCATGACATGGGTCGCCGTCTCAAGACGCCCTCTCGGTCCTCGTACACGACGGTACGCTCCTCTAAATAGTCTGCCACCAGCCGCCTCAGGTACTCTGGCACCCCGTGGTATTGGAGTGCTTCCCTGATGCAGCTGAATGGCAGACTATTGAATGCGTTGGCGATGTCCAGAGACACCGCCAACAGCACGCCGCCACAGCTCACTGCCTCTCCGGTCACGGCCCTAAGGCGCATCACGGCATCGACCGTCGAACGCCCCTCCCGGAACCCGAATTGGGCGTCCGACAGGTCGGGGCCCACCTCGCAGAGGTGCCGGACGATGCGGGCAGAGAGTATCCTCTCAAAAAGTTTACCCGCCTCGTCCAGCAACACGATGGGCCTATAGGCCGCGACCGAATCGGCAGGCCGTCCCGGCTTCCTCAACAGGACCAGCTTCCCGCATTTCCAGCACTCTGGGAAGCGTCCGGACGCCAGGCTAGCGTCCAATACTTCCCTGAGGCGGTCCGACATATGGTCGAGGGCTCGGGCCATCACTCGGGCATCGTATTCTACAGTCCTAACCCAACGTTCAGCCAGCTCTTTGAGTCCTTGGTAAAACCATTCCTTGGGCTTAGATGCAAAGAATTGCACCGCACTGCATTTTCAACATCTTCTCTTGACTCGATTTTTTTTCCACGCAGGAATTTCGCCATGGATCTGAATAAATAGTAATCAGATGGTGCAAGGTCTGGACTAAATGCTGGATGTGGTAGGAGTTCAATTCCATCAAGTTCTTTAATCTTATCCCGTGTAACTTTCGCCGTATGCGGTCTACCATTATCCTGTTGTAAGAGCACTCGTTTTCGATTGACTAAACCTGGATATTTTTGTGATAAAACCTCATGCATTCGGGTCAGCTGTCCACAATATAACTCAGCATTAATAGTTCTACCATCCGGAACTATCTCAAAGTACACTAAACCTTCATAATTCCACCAGACACATAACAAGACTTTCGACTCGAAACGACCTCTTTTCACGACAGGTTCAGATAATTGTCTTATGTCTAACCACTGTTTTCACATGTCTGGGTTGTTTAGATAAATCCATTTTTCGTCGCAAGTAACAATGCGTTTAATAAAACGATCACCTTTCGGCAGAGCAAGGAGCTGTTTACACACCTCTACTCGACGTTTCGCCTGAATCTCGTCTAATTCATGGGGCACTATACGACAACTTTTATAAGTCTTACCTAATGATTTTAAGTGGCCATGTATAGTGTCTTTAGAAGGTCCCAACGAGTCCGATAATCGACGAGTGCTGGTACTGGGTTGGTTTTCTACTGCTTCCTTTGTAGCCTCAACATCCCACTTCCACGATCTTCAAGTGTTAAATCTCCACTGTTAAAACGATTAAACCAACGCTGTGCCGTTCGCTCATTAACCACGTCTTCCCCTTCAATTTCACATATTTTCCTTGCTGCCGCGGCTGCTTTGAGCTTTTGTTTCCAATAATGTCTTAACAGTACACGAATTTCATATTTATCACACTCCATACTTTTTAGTATCAAAACGACCTACGACGTCAATAAACAAAGACAGTACGATTAAATTAAAGTGAATCAATTGCACTCTCCACAGGACTAGAGAATATCTTAACAAGTTGCGCCATGTAAAAAATGAGACGTAGTAAATTTTTAGTTATGAAACCCGACATTACTTATGAGACACCCTCTGTATGTGTAGCTATTAAATATGTATTCAGTCATAGATATGAATAAAATATTTAATAGTTAGGACAAAAAATAACAAATTCAACAAATAGTAATTTTGTCCACAGTTCTACCGCGGGAGATGCATTCTTAGGCACGTATGGGCCGGCTCGACCGGAGTAGTACCATGAAACCAGTTGTTAAACAAAGCTTATGTTGTATTGACCGAGTGAGTGGGCGGCCGTTGTCACTTAGTATTTCATTTTCTTTTTTATTACAAGATAATATCGTATCTTTCTAAACAAATCTAACAGCGCTCTTAAAGTAACATGACCGGCTTGGAGAACTTTTAATCGTGAATTTCCTTTAAAATCTTAGTAGCATTCCTTTTAATTGGCCGAACATCTTCAAACCATTGTCCATTTTTATTTATGCCGTTAATATCCTAAGTTCCTGTCCTTGTCACTTTATTTGTAGTTTCAGTGTAGATATTGTACAAAACTAAAATAGAGCCTTTATTTTAAGTTAGAGCTCCAAGAATACATCTGTGAAAACTGAATTCAATTCCATGCAGTAGTTTTTGCGTGATGCGTGTACAAACATACAGACAAAAATTCTACAAGTGTGTAAAGACATATTAGTTTTCTTCATATTTTTAATGTTTAGACATCGGCCTGTTACAATTTCATTATATGTATAGAATAGTCCCGGAACTTTTAGAGTGAACGTAATTAGTAATGAAACGTTCTTAGAGCTTATATAATATACTTTTGCTAAATATTTTTTAATAAAAAATACCTGAACTGTCCCTCCAAGACATGTTTCTCCTTTCTCAGCTGCGATATGTCGAGGTCCTTGCGAGCCAACTCGTGCGCGTAGTGTAACATATGCGGTGGAGCCGTCGCATCCTGTAATTACAAACATGTACATAGGGATTACAAAAAAAAAAGTTAATAGCCGTTTATGCTCTCTACTCCGGTGTTAGCAGTCGTAGCGTGTTTCATAACTTTAATTACCATTAAAGAAAACTCTATACAATATAAAATAAATTTTCGAATCTGACGGGTAGTTCTAAATATTAACATGTTTTAAAAACCAAATAAATATTTAATAAGTTATTTTAGATAAGGACGGCAGCACGGGTATCAATAAGAACTAGTGATCATACATAATTCTTTGAACTTCTTCTAAGGGCGTTTGAAGGATAGTCTACACAGGCATTATTCGTGATGGGGGAGTTTTTTTAAAACATCGCTCCCGCATACGGAATAATTCTTGTGTCGCGAGGGACGAGCACAAAGAACATCCAGACTCGGAACAACTATTTATGGGTCACTCAAAATGTCACGAACCCACGATCTTTTTTTTATACATTATAGGGGGACAGGCGAACAGATGGGTCACCTGATGGTAAGTGACAACCTCCGTCCATAACACCTGCAACTCAAGGGTTATAATTGCGCTGCCCGCCTTTGAGGGTGATTAGGGAATTAGGGGAGGGGAATGAGGAGTTGGGAAAAGAGGCGAGGGGTTTGAAGAGAAAGGAAATCGGAGAGGGGGAGTTTGGCCTCCAGAAACCTCACAAATTTCGGGGAAATGCAACGCAAGTGTTGCTTCTCAACCGGTTTTCTGTGAGGCCGTGGTATCGCTCCGGTCGAGCTCTATCACGGAAGAATTTTATTCAGAGTCATTGACCACTAGACTAACAGGAAAGTCGAAGTCAAATTGCATTTATTAAAAAATAAATACTAACCGTGAGCATCCCCTCTTTGTAGTGGTGTTCGTCAGCGCTGAGCCTCCTCTCGCGCTGGTTCCTGTCGCGCAGGTAGCTGTCCGTCTCGTCCAACAGCGCGGCGTACCGCGCGCGCTGAGTCAGCACTTGCTGCTCCAGGCTCTGCACGCGGGACTTCAGCTCCGACGATACCTCCTTGTGGTATATCTGCTCGTTGTTCAGTTTCTGACAACATTTTTGATAATTTAGACAATGACGCGCGACGCAATATACTCATCACCTCGCGCCGCACATTCATACGTAAGGGACATAAGACCTCGTACCGCTCTTTTTCTTCCGGCTGCAGGTTAAGTGTCTCAACTACCACGGGCCGGAACACAATCAAAGCCACCAGAAGCCCTGCCCTAAGCTTAACTCTCGTTTTATTTAACTAAAATATATATATTTATATCAAAAACTGTGATATTTTGTGATCTAGTGTTTGTAATTTGTCTCTGTTAATTAGATTTTTCTGGCCGGCAGGTTATAACAATTGCTATAGGTTAAATATAATAGGCAAGTTTCTAGCATAACAAATAGTTTATAAATATGTCGTATTCTGACTTTTTTCTTAAAGACAACTTACACAAAGATAGATTCCTGTGTTGCGAGTGCCTTGACAAATATGCAAACAACGAACACAAAGTCTATTTATGGATCACACAAATTAGTGTCGGAAACGAACCCGCTACTTCTGGCTCAACTGCTACCGACTATTTATCTCTCATGTTTATAAATGAGACTTTTCAAATAAAGAGTCAACTACAACTAAATTGATTGTTGGTTTAGTTGTCAGTAACCTTGACTGTGGAGGTCGTGGGTTTGATTCCCACACGGGACAAAAATGTGTGTGGCCCACACATAGTTGTTCCGAGTCTGGGTGTCCTTTGTATCCATTGTTTATATATTTTTAAAGTCCCGTGCGACACAGGAATGAGCCCCAGAGCGGGAGTTGTCCTCTTTTTTTTTTTTTTAATTTTTTATGCGATAGGGGGCAAACGAGCAGACGGGTCACCTGATGGTAAATGACTACCGCCGCCCATGGACACCCGCAACTCAAGAGTCACAAGTGCGTTGCCGGCCTTTTAGGTAGGAGTACGCTCTTTTCTTGAAAGTTTGAAGGTCGTATCGGTTCGGAAATACGGCAGACGACAATTTGTTCCATAAGCTGGTTGTGCGAGGCAAAAAGCTTCTGGAGAAGCGCACAGTGGTGGAGAGCCAATCGTCCAGGTGATAGGGATGGATATTTTGTCGCGTAGGACGATGGCGGAAACCAGCAGCCGGTATAAGTCCGAACAATTCCTCTGAACACTCCCCATGATACAAGCGATAGAGGATGCAGAGTGAAGCTACATCTCTACGCAACGACAAGTCAAGTCGATCAGAAATATCGTGGCAGTCGATGATGCGAGTCGCTCTCCGTTGAATGCGGTCAAGAGGGAGAAGTTGGTACTGGGGTGCACCTGCATAGAGATGAGAACAGTATTCCATGTTCGGCCGAACCTGCGCCTTATAAAGTTGCAGGCGGTGGGCCGGAGTAAAATACTGCCTCGATCTGTTTAGCACACCAAGCATCTTCGAGGCTAATATGGTCTTACTCTCTAAGTGACCGCGAAACTGGACTTCGCTTGATATATCGACGCCAAGGATTCCGATACTGGCTGATGCAGTTAGGGAAGTGCACTCAAATTGAGGTGATACGACCAATGGCAACTTTTTAGCGGTGAACGCGCAAACCTGTGTCTTCGTGGGGTTAAACTGGACTAGGTTAAGTCGACCCCAATCTGAAACTTTTGATAAAGAAGTTTCGATTTCAGACACAAGTTTGGATCGGCTTTCGATGACGTTTACCCGAGAAATGTTAGCGCGGCAGGTGTAAAGGGCATCACTCGTGCTATCGTCTGCATAGCAATGGATGCTGCTAATCTGCAGCATGTCGTTGATATGCAGAAGAAACATCGTGGGTGATAGCACACAGCCTTGTGGGACACCAGAATTAACAGACTTCGAGTCGGAGCATGCACCGTCAACAACGACCTCGATGCTTCTGTCTGTAAGAAAACTGGTGAGCCAATTGCAGTTTCTCGGGAAGCCCATAGGAAGGAAGCTTCGCAAGGAGCGCTTTGTGCCAGACCCGATCGAAGGCCTTCGCCACGTCCAAGTCAACAAGAAGAGTCAAGTAAACAAGAAGATCACCAGCTGAACGACCCCGACGGAAGCCGTATTGTCGATCATTGAGGAGCTGGTGGTCTTCTAAGTACCGGAGGAGCTGGCAGTTAATAATGGATTCCATTATCTTGGAGAACAAGGAGGTGATGGCTATGGGTCTGTAGTTGGACGGATCCGAGTGATCTCCTTTTTTAGGGATTGGGTGCACTAGAGCTGTCTTCCATGAGTTCGAGACTACGCCAAGAGCATAGGAAAGCCGATAAAGGCGCGTTAAAACCGGTGCCAACTCTGGAGCACACGTCTTCAGCACGATAGGAGAGATTCTATCGGGCCCACTCGACTTATGAACGCCGAGGGAAAGAAACGCTTTACGCACTGCCCTTTGTGTAAACCGGACTTCCAGCATGCGGCTCTCGCACTGCGGTATGGTCGGCGGTGCGTTTCCCCCGTCGTCCAGGGTCGAGTTGGACGCAAAGAGTTTGCCCAGAAGATCGGCTTTTTCTTTAGCGTCGTGGGCCAACGAATTATCTCTTATGTGCAGAGGTGGAAGGGATGGCTTACAAAAGTTCCCCTGGACAGCTTTGGCAAGAGACCAGAATGCACGAGTTCCGGAAGGGAGACTCACTAGTCTCTCGCCAATTCTGCCGATGTGAGCCGACTTCGCCCCAGCAATTACTCTTTTGAGGGACCTGGAGGCAAAGTTAAATTGCTTCTTTAATGTGCTGGTCTTTACATCCCGTGCTGTCGCTGCATTAGCCCATGCTTGGTAACATTCCTGCTTTCGGCGGGACGCCGCTTTGCAGGTTCGACCAAACCAGGGCTGGGACTTGCCACCTGTGGGAATCAGGGAGAATGGAATGAAAAGTTCCATACCCTGAAGCACAACATCCGCGACAGACTCGGCAGCGACATTGGGATCATCCGGCAAAAAGCAAACCTGCCTCCATGGGTAGGTTGCAAAGAATGTTCGCATTCCATCCCAGTCTGCTGACCTATAGTGCCATACGCGGCGACTGCCTGTAACTCGCGGCCGCAGAGAGTGAACGAGTGGCACCATACTCCGACTGCTAATCAGGCAATGGTCCGAAGAGCCAGGAGGGGCCTCAACGAATACTTTATAGCCGTCAGGATGTGAGGTCAGCAGAAGATCCAACAGTGAAGGCACGTGGCTTTCTGCATCTGGGATTCGCGTAGGCGTTGCTACCAGCTGCGTCAAGCCCCAAGGCGAAATCGTGAACAGATCTTCCCGCATGATCGTTTTTGCGCGAACCAAGCCATTCGGCGCGATGGGCGTTAAAGTTGCCAAGAATCACGATCTCTGCGGATGGGACCTGCTGGAGCACTGAGTCTGTAGCCATTTGGACGTGGTCGATGAGTCGGTCCGTTTCGGCATCACCGCTATGAGACCTGTAGAGGCATACGTAGATGCTGGGATGGTCGTCGCAGTCTACTCGTAGCCATAAGATGGAGATTGCCGAGGCGGCGAGAACTGATATCATCTCTAACGTACACTCATACACCAGCCTTAGGAATAAAGGAGTGTTCCGGTCCGTACCCAGGGTAGCAGAGGTAGGATGTGTCCGCTGGAGATGATATCTGCGTCTCGGTTAAAAAGAGCAAGGCCGGCTTTGCTGTCTCAAGGTGGTGGTGGACAGTATCGAGGTTCGAATGTAAGCCCCTGATGTTACAAAAATCCACGGTAAACGTGACCATGGTATGCCTTCTCTTGCCCCGAGCAGATTTTGAGAGCGCAGTTGAGCCCCCCCCCCCCCCCCCCCAGAGTACGAGGGGCAGCCTGGGCGTCCACGCTCAGGTATAATCCGTACTGAGGGTGGACGTCCAGGGGGGGGATGCTCCAACGCTAGCGCTGGGACCCACCTGGGGTATCCTATTTGTTAACAGCGCTATCATTAGGGGGGGTGGGGGATTTTGGGCCTCCGGAGACCTCACTCATTTCGGGGAAATGCAACGCAAGCGTTACTTCACAACCGGTTTTCTGTGAGGCCGTGGTATCGCACCGGTCGAGCCGGCCCATTCGTGCCTAAGCATGGCTCTACCACGTAAATTGTTAAAGTTGACATATCTGAAGAGCTAATAAAAATCTTTCAAATACAAATTATATAGCGATTATAAGCAGAAAATATTTCAGGTTACATTGGGAATAGCGACGAAAACTTAAGATTGCCTTTTTTGTTCCATATTTAAGAGAAATATGTCACTATTGATAATAAATTCTAATGAAAGTAAAGGAATATGTTAAGGCTAGCTCGAACCCCGGCAGACTTGGCCATTGGTTAATAAACAAGTGGCCAAGTCTGATACTGACACTGTACTGCCACTGTAGTGACTCGATCGGATTAATACGATGGCCTCACAGAAAACTGGTAGACAAACAATGCTCGAATCGTATTGGCGAGTGAGTGAGGGTGCCGGAGGCCCAATTCCCCCTCTCCTCTTCTTGCAGTACGGAGTTGCAGATGTCCATGGGCAGCGGTAGTCACTTACCATCAGGTGACGTCACTGGCGATTAAGGATTGTTAAAATAGAAAACACCTTTATTATGTTAACTAAATTCAATGTAATAATCTCTCTCTTACCAACCTCTTCATAAAGCTTCAATCTATCCAATTTATCTTGCTTTTCTTCGTCATACATCATTTTATAAGTTTCAATTTTCTCTTTCAATACAGCTATCTCACTCTTAAGATCTCCTACCTCATTCTCTACTTCACTCCCGCTATCTCTTACTTTCTGCTTTTTATATTCATCGAATTCTAATTTTAAACTTTCATATTCTTCTCTGCATTTCAAATGCAAATTCTCGTAGCCCTCTACTTTAAAGACAGTGCTAATATCTATTGGGTTGCCAAGTTTTTCATTCTCTGCTATTATTTCTTTTTTTAGTATATGTATTTTATCTATCAACGTTTGAAGATATTCGCTGTCTGCTAGCTTCTCGTTATCTGTCTCACTCTTTTGTGATGCTTCAGCCGAATCTTCTGGAAAATTAAAACCATGGTATTAAAACACGTGAAGTGAAAAAACTAATCCAGTGTTGACCTGTTTCAAATCTTCTATAGCACGATATCAGTAGTCATGCTGCAAATTTTATATCAAACAATACACACTGTTGGCAGGACGGTAATATGAAATATGTATAAAATAGGACAAAAATACTTATAAATTAAGAAATTGCCAATAATACGTAGTGCAGCAAGCAAAATAAGGCCACACCCATTTTTTTTTTCATCTCTTCCCCCGGACGTCGTAAAAGGCGAAACGAAAACGCAATCGAAAATAGATTGGGCAAGGTAACTTCAGATTTACTGCGATACCTTTACTTCAATCCAAGATACTGTCAAGAATCTATGAATATATTTACATTGACAAGTATCTATCCTGGATTCCACAATTGCAACAAGTCAGTAGGAAACTTTTTGAAGACTTTCACCTCGACTCTGAATGTCGAATTAAGCTCAAGTAGTTACCAATACGCCTTGGACTCCTCATATCCTTTCACTAGCACTCCTCTTCATCTCAAAAATCGTTTCCAATTTTTATACACTACGCATTCAAGGTTCCTGAGGTCGTTTTAGAATCTTAAGTTATAAATGCAGGCATATACCACAAAATTTATGGACGACCCTTTTGCAGTAAAGACTGTTCGTCTGTGGAATGAATGGCACTGGCCATCAGACGTGCACAAACCTGACCCAATTAAATCAAACTATTGAAAAAACACTATATTTCCTCGTGACATACTTGGTAGTATTATGTCTATACGTATATATATATGCGTATCTACGTATTAACTTATGACGTACATTGCAGCCTCTCTTTCTAATCATTTAAGTCTCTCATTCCAATGGTTGCCTGGAAGCGATCGCTCGTTGCGATAAGGCCGCCAATTGTACATGTCATTAGTTATTAAGTATCTATAAGTGAATTATTGTATTTTATCATGCAATAAAGTGTTCATATATCTATCTATCTCTATATACAGTCATACAGAACAGAGCCAGAGCATATATATATAAGTTGCCTTTTATGGCATCATCGGTAAGAGATGGCGTGAAGCCTTATTCTCCTCCAACATGAACCACACGGTACAATGGATCTATTAGACAGTATAAAATATGTACGGTCATACAGTGCCCGTTTGACGGCAATAGGCTTGCGCCCCATTACGTTAGGGGGGCCAAATTCTAACCGGCAAAAAATATTTGTTTAATACACAATATACTGTGCCTACTTCTTATTGGATACAGGCATGATCGTATGTATGTATGTATGAGATTTGAACTTTTCCTTATAGGTTTAAGTCCCACAAGTTTGCACATAAAAATATAACTACACAAAACATCACGAGTTGCACTGTGCAAGTGCAACTCTCTAAAAACGGCCTATCTTAGCTACCCTCACTTAAAAAAAAATACTTTTACCAAAATCATTGTGAGCCTTAATCTTCTCCATGAGTCGTCCGTTGAGCGAATCTTTAAGCTGCTGTATGAGTTGCTGATCGTGTCTTCTCCTCAAATCGTACTGTCCAACAGTCTCTGATAACTCCGCTATTTTACTCTCGAGTAACGCGACTCTTTCTTCTTGCCGAGCGCATATTTTCCGCGCTGATTCTTCAGCGCGTTTCGCTTTTATTTGCTCCTAGAATGAAAATATTTAAAGTCATGATTTCCACGTATAAAATCGTAGGCTTCATTTTGAACATACTTTTATTTCTTTATTTTTTTTTAGATATTTACGATAGGGGACAAACGAGCAGACGGGTCACCTGATGGTAAGTGACTACCTCCGCCCATGTACACCCGCAACTCAAGAGTCACAAGTGCATTACCGGTCTTTTAGAAAGGAGGACGCTCTTTTACTAGCGTAACGTGTAAGTAACTAACTATATTCATCACCATCACGACTAAAACGTCTGTTGTGACACAAGAGATCACAGTGACATTAGAGTTTAACAAATTTATTTGTTTAACCTAAGAAACCAATTCTCACAATGAATTAATAAAAAAAACTAAGAACTAATAATCGATTCCATTATTTTGGTTACACAGCTTGAAATATATTTAAAATGTATCATTATAATTGAAAATAATTGCATTACTATTACAGTATTTAAGTGCAATAAAAAATAAGTAATTTAGTTTTAAGAGAGTTTTGTCTTATGGAATTTATAAAGTAAAATAGAAATGGACAAAATATATAGGCTCTCGTGCTATAATTCAGTTAGGCTATTCAATGGAGTTGCTCGAGAAATTATATAAATTGATTTATGCAAAGGAGTCCACACTTAAGGCATTTCTTGTTTGTTATCGTCTATCTATTTAAGGACTGTATAAATTAAAAAATATAGCAAGCAGATCTACATTGATAACAGCCGACCATGGAATTGTCTCATCAACGTTGAGATATGAGATGACATTCTTTTTTTTTTTTTTTTTTGTGTGGAAACCCCCTCGGGCCGTCATTCCACCGGGGTTTTTGGTGGAACGGTGTGTCGAAATCGAACCGACTAAAACCACACGGTGTGAAATGCTGCGCTTAAAATAGGAAGAATCCGGGAACAGCTTTATTAAAACATCCGGAGCCCTTCTAGCGCCAGCCAGCACTTTGAGATGACATTCTGCGTTAACTCCACTGGTTGTCACCTTAGCATTCGTAATTCTGAAACGATGTATAAGGGCTATGTTTGATGTTAGATTAAAAAAATAGCTGCAAAACATCACTTAGTGGATGAGTGCGAAAGAGAGATACGAGGAGATGGGAAAAGGAACGTGGGGTCACGGGAGAGGAAAAAGGAGAGGGAGAGTGGGCCTCCGGAAACCTCACTAATTTCGGGGAAATGAGCTCTGTACGAGGGCATTTTAAGTATTGTAAAAAGCAAAACCGCATTCATGCCCAAGAGAGCCTTTTCTGTGTTGCAAGTCATGGTTACAATAAGCTACTACGCCATAAAAATATTGAGAATACACAATCTTTCTTTCAAAAACTGCTTACTGCTAAATCCTATAACTCTTTACAAAAATACTTGGATGACAATATTAAATGTAACTAGCATCAGCAGTCTTCCCATTATAATAAATGTTTATCACTGCAGGACATTTTTTTACCATACCTACATGACATAAAACATATGTACATATTAATATTTTAATACATGACATTTTCAATTACTTTTTACTGTGTTTCTATGATATTCGCACTTTTGACATGATTTTTTTATGATTTTTTTTTTACCTCAGATTACACCACATCAATAATTGACTGGCCTGTTGGTCTAATGGTAATGGAGTGCTAATCCAGAGGTCGTGGGTTCGATTCCCACCCAGGACAAATATTTGTGTGATGAGCATGATCATTTGTTCTGTGTCTGGGTGTAATTTATCTATAATATGTATGTATTTAGAAGTATATAAGTATGTTTATCAGCTGTTTGGTAACATAGTACAAGCTCTGCTTAGTTTAGGATCAGACGGCCGTGTGTGAAATGTGTCAAGTTATTTAAAAAAAAAAGTGCAACATATTTCATTTTTGCATGTATAAATCTTAATTAAATATTGTGATCTTTCTTGAATACCTATTAGTAGAATATGGTAGAACAGATTATTGTAACACTTTATACAAACTGCTACTGTAAATACATATTCATAAATAATTGTAATAAATATAGAAATAAATAATTCTTAACAAAAGTCTAGGTTACTCCTTATAACATAAGCTATATTTTAGACTCTTGTAATAATAAATCTAGACGGGCCTGCTTGTCTAGTGGTTAGAGGCCCTGATTGCTGAACCGGAGGTCGTAGGTTTGATTCCCACACGGGCCAAAAATTTGTTACCACAAATAGTTATCCTGAGGCTGGGTGTTTTTTTTGTCCGTCGATTGAATGCTTTGCAAACATTGCAAACATTGCAAACATTCACGACAAAGGAATTATTCCTAATGAGGGAGTTCTTTTTAGTAAATATTTTTTAGGTCTTGTAATATCCGTTCCAGAGTTAAGACGGCACAAACAGACAGGTAAGTATTATATATATGCACTTAGTGAAATCCTGTTTAAGTCCTAATAATCCTAATCTTGTTTAAATATAACACACAGATCAATTTTATACATTTATCCCTATATGTAGTATGACCAAAAAAATATTCAATACGCTATTGGGAAAATCCATAAAATGATTTTAAAGATAGCAAATTTGAATCAAATGCAAAATTTTGCTATTTGAAAAACGGAGGTGATATATATAAGCAGTGGTTAAAACAAGTGTTCTTTTAATTTTTTTTATATAGATATTATAGATACAGGGGGACAGACGAACAGACGGGTCACCTGATGGTAAGTGACAATCGCCGTCACATGGTCGTTGACACCTGCAACTCAAGAATCATAAGTGCGCTGCCCATCTTTGAGGGTGATGAGGAATGAAGGTATGCGGGGAGGCGAAAGAGGGGGCGATGAGGAGATGGGAAAAGGGGCGGGGGAACAGGGAGAGGAAAAAGGAGAGGGGGAGTTAGGCCCCCGAAAACTTTACAATTTCGGGGCAATGCAACGCAAGCGTTACTTCACAACCGGTTTTCTGTGAGGCCGTGGTATCGGTGGTCTCGCACCGGTCGAGCCGGCCCCTTCGTGCCTAAGCATTCCATAAGAAACAGACAATTCACTTTGATATACTTGAATATACATATAATGTGTTACCTCTCTAATAGCAACGGAGTGTGACTGTTCGAGGAGCGCCAGTTTCTGCTGCAGGCGCACCAGCAGCGCCGGCGTCTCCGACGTGCGGGCCTCCGCGCGCTGCAGCCGCCGCTGAGCAGCCTCCAGCGAACTGCTCAGGTCTCGCACGCGCTTCTCCAGCTCGGCGTGAGATGCTGGGACAGATGACGTTCCACTTCTATTCATTTCATATATTAAATATGTTTGTAAATAATCCCCATTTTTATTTTTTTTTAGGTTAACTGTTTTATGATAAAATTTCAAGTCAAGGATCATACCAGTTGGAAGTTATATCGAGCATCTCAACTTGTATGTAAAAACGACAGAGAAGTTAATTTGATGTATACTAATAACTTCCCCTATGGAAAACTTGGCTTAGTCAGGTAACTACAATAAATGCTCTATTTTTTATTGGATATATGGCAAGAGTAGTCGGGTCACCAGATGGACAAATGCAACTCTAGACGGGTCCGACTACAACCCAATCTAAGGTAGTCGCGACTGATGACCCGGCTACTCTTACGACTTAGATTGAGTTGAAATTTCTAATAGAGATAATGATATAAGAATATTATGATGTAACATAATATTTACATGTAAAATAATTACTTACTACTACTAACTGAACACATGCATTTTATTACATACGACGCGTTACCTGATGGTAAGTGACTACCACCGCGCATTCACACCTTCAACTCAGGAGTTGTAAGTGACTTTGATGGTGATGACGGGGGGATTTGGGGGTTTAGGGGAAAGAGCGGGTATGATGGGAGAGGAAGGATTTAATCGTAGAATTATATGAAACTAAATATATAATGTATGTTCAAACCACATCCTAAACCGAAATTATAATGTAATTTTGTGAAATACATAATCTGGCTACAGTTCGAGCTACAGGAATGCGACCGGTATCGGTTCGGAAATACGGCAGGCGACAATTTGTTCCATAAGCTGGTTGTGCGAGGCAAAAAGCTTCTCGAGAAGCGCACAGTGGTGGAGTGCCAATCGTCCAGGTGATGGGGATGGATATTTTGTCGCGTAGGACGATGGCGGAAACCAGCAGCCGGTAAAAGTCCGAACAATTCCTCTGAACACTCCCCATGAACCTGGTTCACTATACGGATATCGCGGTGTCTTAGCGAGCAGGTTGGTTCTAGCAACAGGCACTTATTTTGGCACATTCACTAACAAGTCGTATAAGTTAATGTGTACTGTATATGAACACAGCATTATCTTGCTAGACAGTTTCGTTATTCGTAGTAGATACTTTTATAATAGAAATCAAATTACAATCAATCACAAAATGTAGAGCAATATACTGTAATAAAAAAAAATATAGATCAGAAGGAACTGTAACTGGTGGGCTTTTAGGATAGGTTTAATAATTATATATAAAGCTAGTGCGATATGTAAGAATACAAGCAAGCGGGGTGTTATCTCTGCCTACCCTGACGGACGACGACTTTACACTTTTAAAAGCCTTACCTTGTGCCTCTGATGTATTCACAACCTTATCTTCTAATTTTTCTTTAGTTTTTCTTTCACTATTCAATTTTAAATGAAGCTCTCTGAAAAATTAAAGCATTTAAAGTATGTATTACATTACACATATTTTTATGGTAACCATAATGACAAACGAACAGACGGGTCTTTTAATGACAAATGACAAAAAAAAATGACACCTGCACCTCAAGAGACACAAGTGCTTTGCCAGTCTCTGACGAGACCTCCCCGGAAAGGCCACCGCACTCACGCCGTTTCTTTGTGAGACTGGGATATAACACGGCTAGGCACGGCCTGTAAAGCATTGCTCTCAGATGTGAGTTACAGATCATCATCATCACCGTCAATCAGCCTACCGTTCACTGCTGGACAGTTAACATATAAAAATATAATTTAATAAACTTATATGACAGTGACCGAGAACTGCTAACTTTTCGAAGAAATATAAAATTATGTATAAAACTGTGTGCAGAACAATACTTACTTCATCATGGCTGCATGATCAGCTCTCTCTTTCTCCCGTTCCTGTATCTCATAAGCAATTTTGGCTTTTAGATTATTAATCTCGGCCAGGTGCTGTTGCACCAGGGCCCTTGTCTCTTCTCTTAATGACGCTATTTGGTTTTCGTACTGTTAATATAAAGAATTTAAACATTAGAACTTTAACAACATCTTGAGGGTTGGAGTTGGGATAGCAACAGCAGCTATTCACCCTATCGCGAAAAACAAACGCAGAGAGTGGTAGAGATACCACACCATCTATGTGTATATGTAGCGAAGTATCTACGTACCAAATTAAATCGAAATCGGTACAGCCCGTTTGGCCGTAAAATGGTAGTAAACGAATAGAAAATTTTCGATATATGTATATATTATGTCGATAAAAAGTAGCTTATGTCCTTGATCAACGTTCGAAGTATCCATATTGCAAATTTAATAAAACTCGGTTCAGCCGTTTAGCCGTGTAAAGATAACAGACAGATAGATAGTTTAATTTCTGATAGTATTGTTTCTTTTGTGTTGGTTTCACCATTTGTCATGTACTTAGTATGTAGGTATGCACATACAGTATAGTTCTACCAGAAAATAATGTCATACATAAAATTAACAAACCTTATCTCTAGTTAGTTTCTTGTCTGCTTGGAAAGCTTCCTCCATTCGTGACTTCTCCTCTGTCAAGGCAGAGAGTGACTGCATCAGCGCAGCAACTGAATCATCTCTTTTCTCATCTGTAAAACATTAAGCTATAATGTTGAGTGGCAATGCACATACTAAAGAACATACATTAAAAAGTTTTTAATGTTTAAAAAAAATTTTTTTTTTTTGGATTTTCCCAATAGCAGATTGAATAATTGAAAAACAAATAAATATTTGAGATTTAAAATTTTTAACCTTTAACAAATTCTACCTGTATTTATACAAATTGGAGGGTATATTTTCAGGTGTTAAAAATATGTTTGTCGCCTTTCACTGTATACAACATTTTTTTTTATTTTTTGAAAACAACCCAATTAGGGAACCCCATTAGGAAAAATTACACATACAAACAACGGACACTAATAATATCCTGAACCAGGACAACTAATTGTGGATAACATAAATTTTCGTCCCATGTGGGAATCGAACCTACAAACTCCGGCTCAGCAGTCAAGGTTACCAACCACTAGATCGAAAGGCTAATCGAGTTATACTCAAAGTCAAAGTGTCAGTTGTTGTTGTTGTGTTGTGGTTGATAATAGTCTAATTCCTAAGTCACCTTATATTAGACGAATGAAAAGAGATGGATGACCTTATTCTATATCAGACCCACATCCCTACAAACCAAAAAATATTACTAAATATATCTATCATATTCTACAAAATATATCTGTGAATCGGTAAACGGACAACTGAATTTTGGACACAATGAGGTCTATGTTTAGCAGTGGACTGCATTAGCCTGTGGAATTGACCTGACATATAATAACACTAGTCCAAGCACCATGCTTGTGAACAAGTTAATTTGTGAAAACACATACTGAAATATTACCTACCAACATTTATACTAAATAATTACCTTCACTGTCTTCAAGATTTTCAGTCTTGTTCAGGGCTTTGAGACTTATTTCTAATGCCTCTTTCTCTTTGATTAGGCCTTTGTATGCTGTAACTACATCTGTAAAATAAATACAACATACTACACTTATGAAGCTACAAGTCAAGGTTTTTCTTTTAAACTATTTTAGTATACATTATATTTTATTTATACAGACAATAAGACGGGTCACCTGATAAGTGACAACTGCCATCCATGGACACCTGCAACTCAAGAGTTGCAAGTGCACTGCCCGCCTTTGAGGGTGAAGAGGGATGGGGGATGCGAGGATTGGAAAGAGGAGAGGAGGAGTTGGGCCTCCGGAAACCTTACTCATTTAGAAGAAATGCGACCTTGCGGTGCTTTACAACCAGTTTTCTGTGAGGCTGTGGTATCGCACTGGTCAAGCCAGCCCATTCATGCCTAAGCATGGCTCTAAACAAAGAGAAACAAATATTCTAAAAAATATCTCAATAATACATTTTTAGCAAAACCTTCGTTTACCTGTGGTTTTGATAATCTCCCACCAACAGTGGTCACAGGTAGAATATGAATATATAGTTTAAAACCAATAGGGCCTATTGCCCTAGCAAGCAAATTAAAAAACGGTTTATTAAATTTCTTGTTTAAATACTAGTGTAATGGTGACTTTGCATATGCAGAGTTTGATTGTTCTGGCACTCAGTATAAAACTTTATGGAAGTGCATGCAATTTATAGTTTAAAATTGGCTGTCACGGTATTGAAAATGACTGCCCAACAAAAATATAATTTATTTATTAATTTTAGTTTAACCTTGTAGCTTAAAGTGATTGAAGCAAACACTAAGCAAGAAGAATAGGAAGATATCATTAAAAAAGTTTGGAGAGTTTTTTTTATGGTCACCTTGGGAAGTGACTTTTGCTGCCCATGATCACTTACAACTAAAGAGTCGCAAGAGTGCTGTCTGCCTTATAGTATAGATTAGGGGAGAGAGGTGAAGGGTAAGGAGGTCATTCTACTCACTCATTGGCATACAGAGGTAAATAATATGAGTAAATAATTTGTCAATCACTTGGGTAAGTGTACATCTTATACACATACTTTCATAGGCTTCTTAAGATAAACAAACAAGGGCAGGGTATTTCGATAATTAAGTACATATTCCAACTTGTTTTGTCAACATTCAACTATTTTATTTTTCAAATTGATGCATATTGTTGAACGTCTCTATCAAGAACTAAACGTCGACATATTTTAAAGTTTAAACATGTGAATTTTGTTAGATAAGTATACAAAATTGTAACATCTGGAACATTGAGTCAATTAAACATATGGCGTAAGTCTTTTTTACAAAAAGTTTTTGAAAACTATATGTATGCCTTACCTCTGAGCCGTCCTTCATACCGCTTAATTTGATCCGCTTGCTTAGTAATTGTCGATATCAGCTCCTGTTTCGACAAAGATTCCATTTTGCTTGGAATTGGCTAGCACTTAATTTTGGAAATATGTCGTTTCGCCTTGATAGTTATGTTTATCCTAGCTGAAAATCCACGTTACTTGTTATGTGCTCAGCACAATAGCTATGGAATTTTAAAGATAAACATACTAAGCTATCGCTGAAGATCTACAATTTGTTATTATTTTCTTGACTGACGTCACTAGACAGACACTGTCAAATTAACATTTGACAGCAGTAGCACAAGCTCGAAGTCGACACAGATTATCATAATGAACGTCACAGGTCTTCCAGGCTTCATTTTTGAAGTTACTTTCCTAGGTATATTTTGCAACTAAAAACGCGGGAGCATGTTACCCAAGTTCAAAAAAAGGGACTGGTGACGAAGCAACCGTGTATAATGTTACATGAACCATTTCCAGCTACTTTCGACCACTTATATATATGTATATAACTCGGAACCATGGACCACTTATATATAACTCGGAACCTGTTTAACCTACATACTATAAATTCACCACATTTCTTAAAGCTGCGCAGCTAGTCCAAAAAACAACATTTCATAAATGTAGTTCAAAAAGTTATTAACATATTATTGTTTAAAAAATGTTTTTTTTTTACAACTCACTAACCTATAAATTAAAACTTACCTAAACCTAACCCACTTCCAGATTTGAAACTTAATATTTGGCATCATGGTAACCTATTAGGAGTAGACAAAGGAAACAATCTGCAAAATGAAAAATAATTATCAACAATTTTAATATTTTTACTTATTGTAATTGATATCAACAAAGTTAAGTTTTTTTTTTATGCGATAGGTGGCAAACGAGCAGACGGGTCACCTGATGGTAAGTGACTACCGCCGCCCATGGACACCCATAACTCAAGAGTCACAAGTGCGTTGCCGGCCTTTTAGGTAGGAGTATTACTTTTCTTGAAGGTTTGAAGGCCATATCGGTTCGGAAATACGGCAGGCGACAATTTGTTCCATAAGTTGGTTGTGCGAGGCAAAAAGCTTCTGAAGAAGTGGACGGTGGTGGAGCGTCAATCGTCCAGGTGGTGGGGATGGATATTTTCTCTTTTCTCGGGAAGCCCATAGGAAGGAAGCTTCGAAAGGAGCGCTTTGTGTCAGACCCAATCGAAGGCCTTCGCCACGTCCAAACTAACGGCCAACGCTTCCCCCTTGGTCGCGATCGCCTGTGCCCACCGGTGCGTCAAGTAAAGGAGAAGATCACCAGCTGAACGACCCCGACGGAAGCCATATTGTCCATCATTGAGAAGCTGGTGGTCTTTTAAGTACCGGAGGAGCTGGCAGTTAACAATGGATTCAATTATCTTGGAGAACAAGGAGGTGTATGTATGTAAGTTGTATGATAAGTAACAAGTACATAATTTTAGTTTATATATATGATACAGTTAAGACTGTTGAGAGTCAGGTTTTATGCCAGCTGAATTCGGCCGGATGCTATCGCCCAGCGACGAAAGCGGATGCGGACCGGAGAGGGAATCTAAACGGCTGCGTCTGTAAAAATACTTAAACTTAATCATTTAAATTTTATTGAACAGATTTGAGTTACAACTGAAATATTCTATCAATAAATAAATATAAAAATTCTTACTTATAACGGCATTTATTACGTACTCATTTTTATTTCATAGCCGTAGGTTTATAAAGAATAAATATTTACATAGTTTACGAAGGTAGTTAAGTTCATTATATTTTTTTATTATAAAATCGATATGCATGTTTCTAAGTAATTAACGTAGGCAAATAGAGTGATTTTGCAAATATCAATGTATTATAATTTCTGCACAGAAAGTAATGATATCCCATCAAAAACATAAGTGTGAAATGAGAACCAAGTTCAATATTCAGAATATGCACCATTGTCGACTTCGCCAACAAAAGAATTGACATCTATTAAATCCAAATCCAAAGTTCTGTGTAGAAAATCAGAAAATTTGTACAACATTTTTTTTACTTGGTACTACCACAATGCTTATTACTTAAGAGCTACCTCGTATACATTCTCAAATTGTATACGACAATTATTTACAAAATTCATTTCACTAGACCTGGCTTACCTCAAAAATCTACACGCGCCAGAGGGTCCATAAAAACTAACAATAATAATAGTAACTTAAAAATAAATAAAAATGTAGTAGTAATAGTAAAACCGACTGAACCAAAGAAGAAAAAGAATCTCAATTAGTTTATATGTTTTTTTTTAATGTTTGTGTCCTGTAGAACAAGATAAGAATTTCCCAAATCGGTTAATCATTAATGAACCGATTTGGGGAATTCTTATTTTTTATGTATTAAGGTATGTTTCCAGTTCAATCCTATTTAAATTTGAAACAAATATTTCATTTCTAATTAGGATTTTTTTTTTCCTTTAATAATTTTATATATAATACGTATTTACATTTATCTTCATACATACGCTCACGTCTGTATCCCCTAAGGAGAAGGCAGAGGTGTATTAAACACGTAAATTTTGCCAATTACAATTTGGTCCCACTAACGTAATAGGGGATAAGCTTATTGCTGTCAACCGGAAAGCGTTTTAATAACGTTTCAGGAAGATATGGAAGAACTTCATCTTTCGGGTGTAAATGCCTATGGGACTTAAATAGAAAAAACTTATATTAACTTTTCAGGCGAATATAAACAACAAAATCATACATCCATTATTACAATCATAAATTAAAGCATGCACATAATTTATCAAATACACTTAGTAAACTTAGGTAGGTACACAATTAGTATGGGTATATTTGCTAGCTAGGCACCATACCTACATATTTTAATTCTTATACGGCTTTTAACCAATACTGTTTATTTTACTTTACTTTACGTTTCTCATCTAAGGATTTCTCTTTTAATAAAAGAAAACGGCTACCAATATATTAAAATAACACATGCCTACCTGAATATTATAATAATATTGGTGACTAACTGTTTACAGTTTAAATGGTAAAATTAATATCAAAACGATTTAAATTCTTGAATTTGCATATTCCATATTCAATATACGTGTGTAGAGCCTAACTATAATTTGCTGTTAATTCCATACACTCTTCATCCAAGTACCTAACGTTTATCACGGATCGATATAATTTTTGTGGTTATAATGTAAATTGAAGTAGTACCTAGTACAGTAACAGTAGTAATGTTGTGGTCATTTTATGTCGTTCTATATAAATATACTTATTCGCCTAAGACTAAACTAACACATTCATCAAATGGCGGACAGTTCATTGCCATAAAAATTAATGCAGGCGGCGCCATAGATGTTCAAAGTCCTCGTGCGGAGGTCATTGACCTCAGATTTAAAAATGGGGTTGCACACCCCCTATTCTAATTAATGTATGTCCATGTTGCTATAAACACACGTTACATCCAAATGTGGTACAATGTAATAATTATTTTCTGTTGAAATCTGCGTATATACTGCTTAGACATCGGTATTATTTTCTTGATTTTGTGAGCGGACGGATTTTTCAATAAACTCATTAAATTAGTCCGGCATATAACTAAGGTATCTGAGATTGATTCTGTTACTACTATTTTAAAGAATGCATAAGATTTATCTTGTATTTAGGACAGCATTGGTTCAACGCTCGACGCTATAGCAGGATTATTTTTCCCTTTCTGCTGCTGGGTGGAGCCATTAACAATAAGACATCTCGATATAGTGGATCAATCCTTACTTAACTACTTTTCCGTTTCTATTCACCAGTATTTTAGTAAACTAAATTGTATTAGATTAACAATAAGGTATGAAAAGCTTCTTAAAATTAGGTACTCTGAGGTAAGATCCTTTTTTTTTTAAACAAGGTCCGCATCAACTTGATAATACGAAATTTGGTATATACCTACCAATAATAGTTATTTGGAGCCTATAGTTCATACTAGTTTCAGACTTAGGTACCTTACGCTTTCCGTACCTTACCTAGTTGGTTATTCATTATGCTTTTTTCCAATTCAATTCATATACATAACTTCCGAATCGTTTTATATCCTGTACAAAACATATGTAGATAAAATGAACTGATTAGTTTACGAAAAGGAAACACATTGTAAGAGACCTTGATGGGTGTCATGAAATAAAACATTATTTTATATGTATTATTGCTAAGGTCAATATTTAATTTCTATCAATATCCCCTACATCAGATTACATTCGTTGACATTATTTCAAAAATTAAATGTAAGCCAAACACTTTTTCATACATTATCGGCGATTTGTACTGTGTCTTATAATTCTAGCTACATTCTAGGCCAAAACCCTACAATACCCAAACCTGCCCAAAGTAAATACAAAGAAAAAAAAACTAAACCAAACATTAAATGTGGGATAAATAAACGCTTAATAGACAGATGTTAGTTTTATTTTATAAATAAAAAACGGAAACTATTCTAAATAAATAAAATACCACAACTTAGAACACAAAATACTAAAGCTGAACAAAACAAATAAGGTGGACAGGTGTGTACTGGTATCACTTCGGTGGAGAAAGCAAGCGTATTTGTTTTTAAAAGACAGGGACGACACAACATAGACTATTAGTTAATTGTATAAAGGATTCATGCTTATTTTATGCGCGATGTTTCATGAACTGAATGCTACAGTAGCAGAGGCCTAAAGGCAGCTATAAAAAAAAGTTAAGTGGGTTTAGATAAACTTTGGCCATTTAGCTCATTCAGGTTCAATGGGAGTCCAACACTTTGCAAGCCTTTCTAATTCATATTTGGTTACAAGTTTGATACTTCTTATTCCTATTCCCAAGTAGGTACAATCGCGCACATTTACAGCACATCCACAATAATAGAATTATTATTCAGAGGCATACAATCTACCTTTGACTAGTATTGATACACACCATTTAGTATTTTTTATGTATTGTGTGCTTTATATGGGTATATTACTTATATTAAACCAAACACCACACCAACATAATTTTAAACCAAAATCCTAAACTACATTTTAAATTATAGAACACAGTTTTCTTTAAATACTTAAGTAAGTTATACTTAAAGATTTAAATGTTGCGCAAAATTATAACTGACTAGTTTCGCGTATTTTAAGTACTTTAAATAAATAATTACTCTTAATGAAACATTTATCCTTATCATAGAAATTAAAGAAAATACTTATTCAAAATGCATTAATACAAGCCCATTGTATGTGTTCGTGAATATCTGCTTGTTTTCCACTTTAATTATGATATGCATTTGTCTATTAATAATTTAACTATTACAGAAAGTACTAGAATGAATATCTGAAATTATATAAACAGTTATATAAGGTATTATTACTGAGTAGATTTACCCAACTAATTTTGAACTTACACTACATTCAATATATTAATATAAATATCGAAATGAAATCTATAATTTCTATTACGATTATGACAATAAATTATGTTTACAATGAATTTTAAATTACTTAAATTTAATAATAAATAGTGATGATTATATAATCAAATTAGAGAGACAATATCATGATGTGAAAGTCAAATGACATGGATTTTTATTTGTGCAAGTGTAATATAAATATGACAAGAAGTTATTGTGATATTGCATAATGTCACTCCATGCTGAGATGAAAATACCAATCATTAATTATCAATTTGACTTCCACTGTAATATACAATCACTATAATAAATTATGTGCCCAACTTGATACTGGAAGGTATCAGTCATAACAAAATGTTGATCAATAACTAATTAAATGTACTGTCATGGTCTTAAATAATTTTGATAGATTTAAATTGTCAGATTAATGGAGAATTTATTCAATAATGGAACAATATAAATAAAATAAAATAATAATTATGATCCTAATTATTAATTGTTCTATAAAATGTATCCACCTTATTTTATGATTTTGTGCACAAATCAAGCTCCAGAATTACATTATTAACTTGACATTATTATAATAATGGGGCCATCCTTAATTTATCAACATGAATGGAAGTAATAGTTTTACTCATATTTTCACTTACAAACACCATTTTATAAATCAGTCAATGTATTTCTGACCTCTTTGGTATTAATTATAAAATGAATATTTTGTTTATACTATTTTAATTATTGCAACTACTTTCAAAAGAAATAAAATAATAGCTGTTGTATGCAATAATAATTGCACTGGTTATTAATATACATATTATCATAAAATATTTTTTTTTACTTACAGTAAAAAGTTTAATATTGCACTGTCAATCGTTAAACATATATTATTGCATGGATTACTGTTACAATAGAATCTTGTTGGCATTATTATCCTACTAATACCAGAAAGTTAAAGGTTATTTGTCTTAAAAAATCCTGTATAAATGGACATAAATACAAATTTTAAATTAGAAACAAGTGTGTAACTCAGTTTACTTGGCATTCTTCTCTAAATTTGATTCAAAAAGGGATAGCCACACTTTTATTTTTCAGTAGTGCCCCTTACACTTATTTTAAGACCAGAATATTATATATTTGAAAACTTACACAACTTGCTCCTAATTTCAATATCTTAGGACATATTCAGGTATTTCACTAGACATGTATTTCATGGACTTCATAAATTAATATTAGGTCAATTTTGTAGAACACTTGGTAAATGTCAGTCATTTAGAAATTTTCTAGATATTATTGTGATGTTATATTTTGTACTTATAATGTATGAACATTGTTACAAACTGACATCATGTCATGATTTGAATCACATTTATTCCATATTTCACTCAGTACTGTTAGTCAAACTTCAAACCATGACAAAGTAATGATCAACATTTTTGCATTTAGCTACAATTTATTGACTAGATTTGGATCATTTAAGATTTACTCTTGTTCGTTTTGAAGCTGACCTGAAGTACCTGGCCATTCAGTGAGTATCCATTCAAAGATTGGATGGCAACAACAGCCTCATCGTAATTGGTCATAGTAACGAAACCATATCCCTTGCACTTGTTAGTCGTAGGATCTCTAATTATTTTAACACTCTGGACGGCACCAAATGGGCCAAAGAGCTGCCAAAGTACACTCTCTTCAGTGTCAGCTCCTATGTTATAAACAAAAATGCACCATCCTGAGCCACCAATGGCATTACCTTGTATGAGCGGATCAGCCAAGGGCGAAAATCTCTGAAGACCTTTGTTGATAGCCAGTAGTGCTTTTCCAGCTGGACCTACGAAGCGGCGAGCAGCAGCTGGAGCGAGGTATGCAGCTAATGGAGCAAGGGCTTTATTCTGGTTACTCGGATTATTAGCACATTTGACAGTGATAGGCCCTGTACCACCTGGCGGTACAGTACCATTCAACTCACGTATCGCGTTCTCGGCTTCGTGTCGTTGGTCGTAGCGTATGAACGCCACTCCTCTCGAGGGACCCTGGATCGATGGTTCTTCGGCGCCGGCTTGAAGTAAATGGCCGACATTCACGTTCTCATGAAGAATGCGTGAGCTGATGATAGTGCCGTAAGGACTGAAAAGCTTCTCTAATTCTTGCTGTGTCATGTGCTTCGGCAACCCGGATACGTATAGATTGGCACCTTTTATCGCATCAGAGCTTGGGCGGGCATACGATACTTTGATGATTTTATTCTGGAGTCTCAGACCATTGAGGGTGTTAACAGCCTTTTCAGCGTCTTCCGCCTTATGATAGTTGACAAATGCGTACCCCAAACTCTGACCATTGAGAATGTGGTCTGGGAATACTGTTACTTTGTCTCTAATAAGCTTGCAACTTTCTACTTCACCGACACTCGAGAATAACGATCGAATCTCCTCTTGTGTCATCGTTTGCGGCAGGTAGTTGATAATGAGGTTGGTCTTTGACTCATTATTACAAGGTTGGACCTTGCTACCATTTTGCGTGGGCTGGTTAACGCCGTCGAGTGGATTGGCCATCATTTTGCCTATTTCTATGTTTACACCAAATTAGGTGAAATGTCACAGAAAATGTGACTCTCTAATAGAAATATTAAACTAGTGAGTCAAAACATAGATCCACGTTCTAAGTCAGTTATAACAACACTACTTCGCGTTGGTTGAAAGCATATGCAAGGGAAGAAAATCAATAAGATGCTGTACACTTTTGTACTTATCCTGTTTTAGGTGGTACAACGTCGAGTCCGTTGAATCAAAATATAATCAGAAACACAAATTAACGTTAGTTTATTAGATCTTACGGAGAATATGAAAGAAAAGTGAAAAGGAAATCAACCAAAAATCTATGCGACTCGCGACCTATTCCCGTAAATTCATTTCTTTCACTTCACTTTCTTTTTAAAATGTTGCCATATTATAAACCTACACTCCACCCTTCATCTACATGCACACTTAGTCTACATGTAACATAAATAAAAGAGTAATAGGTTAAGTAAAAGGTATTTCTTCCCTTTTTAAATAATATAAGATTATGATTAAGAACTTCCAAATCTGTAACTGTACCTAACTTCTGTAATGTAATTCCTTAAAATTTAATTTTTCTTGAAGCCGTTAAGCAATCTTTTTAATATTCGTTATCTAAGTTACAATTAGGAAGAAAGTTAATAAATTATAATACAATTTATATACATTTTAAAAATGTAAAATTTTTGTGTTATAAAGAAAGAAACGAACGAACAAAAGATTTGACTTTCGTTATATCTTTAATATTTGATATATTATATAAATACAGATATTTAGAATTCACCATACTCAGTGACATTTGGACTACGTTAAAACTAACTCTTTAAAATTTTATGAATAAAAAAGGAATAATGCGCTACCAAAAAAAACTAACCTAATTCTCAATAAGACGGATAAATTACATCCGTTTTATGAATGATTCCGGTTTCTTTGAAATAAAACTATTTCTAAAACTATAAATAGCAAAAGGAATCATATAATCAGTTCGTAGTCTACCCCATTCCATGAACAAAATTTTAAGAAATACCACCCTAAACCAAGTCTACCAACATTAGGAGTACATATTGTAGCCAATACAAAAGCCAATAAGAAAAAGCGTTTATAGGAGTGGCTAAAGGTAAAGGTGTAATTCGTACTTCTATATTTTTTTATAAAAGTCATTATTGTAACAAAATATTGATTGCCTATATTTTATAATATACTCAATTTTATAACGTCAATTGCTATTTATAATTCAATAAGTTTAATTTTACTTTAGTTGCGCCATCTATTATTGAGTAATTGAAGGGAAAAACTAATCAGTGCGCATGCCGTAAAATGTTGAATCTATACTAACCGCAGATTTTGGGATGTCCGAACAGACTAAAATACTTTAATTTCGTAATCAACTTACACGTTAGACTATTATGAAATACAGTAACTACTATTATAAAAAGTAAAATAACTGTGAAGTTCATATAACATTATTTTTATATCATTTATGGACTGAAAAGTCGTTGATGCAGATATGCAATTTGGGTACCAACTTTAGTGCTATATGTATTATGCAACAGTAATTTTCACTATACTTCATAAAAGATAGGTTGATCTCTATGACATATGTCAAACTGACATTCCTAAGGTTTTCAGGATATTGTCAATAGAAATTATCGTCTTTTCTCACTATTATCGATGCTAATGTAACATTTAATTGTGTTTAATTTAATTACAAACGTTACTAAATTAAAATAATGTTTTAATATAAAATACATTTGTACACCCCAAATCCATATCTGGATTAGTTACTGAATCTCTAGAACAATCTTGTAAAATTATTATAAACTCTTGTTCGCAAATATGATCAAATCGGACGTCCCGCTCCCAATCTTCTTCCATTAGTTTTTTGCATTTGGTTACCACCTTCTTCCAGTCTTCTGCAGATACATTGTCGACCGTGCATTTCAATAACTTCAACATTTTATTTGCCGTGAAAGGCGGTATGGTGTTATATCTGGCAGCGTAACCTTAAAAGAAAACGTATTTTTACTAAGATCAATTATACTGTAGTTAATACTTAGAATACCTATCTAACTGAAATTTAAGCAAACAAACCTTTGACTTGGGCCCAAATAAGCTCGATCGGATTATACTGGCAGTGGTACGGGGTTAGTCTTATGACGGTATGACCATGGGCTATATCATCTAAGATATACGTAGGAGTACTAGGTTTGTGCAGACCAACGAGTCTTAATAATTTATTTTTGAGCATAGTTTCAAAGTCTAAGTCAAACTCCACTAAAACGTTCAATGGCCTCTATTCCTCTTTCTTGAAGCCTTGCAATGATTTCTAATTTTCTGTTGCCGAAGTTGGTGGTTCGTGCTTTTGAACAGAGTGATATGGGACTTTATCCATAATAATACAATATGGCTCCTTTAAATTATCTAATAATTCCTTACTCCTTAAATTTTTGTAAATTAATTTCCTAGTGGTATTCAGTAGTTTCAGTTGATTTGAATGCCAATAGGCAATTAGGCCCAAAACCAGATGACGTCCCAGCATGAGTGATGATTAATCTTTGACCTTTGCCTTCGGGTACTTTGGTGGTTGATTGTGCAGTATCATCGGTCCAAGCTTTTGATACGGTATGATTGGTGTTTAGCCATGTCTCATCAGAAACACTACTTTGTCCCAATTTGTGACTGTTTGACTTTTCGTAGAAAATTCACTCGACCAAGAGCAATGTCGGTTATTTCCATAGTAATTTTTCTTTTGTCACTTTTTTTATAGAAAAAACCAATATTTTTCAATATCTTCTTTAGAGATGGCAAGCTTCCTTTGAACAGCAAGTGTGCGTCTTTGAGGGACACAGTGGCGTCAAAGTTGACAATGTTTGTGACAGGAGCAGCCTTTTTCCTTTTTTATTTGGCGTTGCAAGTTCTTTGTCCTCGTCCATCAGTCAATGCTGCCATAATTTTCTTTGCTGATACGCATTACTTTCTCATGTCCAATGCCAAGAGCATCTGCAACTCTATCACATACTTTATCCATGCGTAATAGCTGCCCGCCATTTTGATAGAGTGTACTATATGTACAAGTAATGGATTGCAGTAGACTATTTCTTTGAGTCATACTCTATCTAAAGCTGTCTATAACAGATTGTAGACTGCGATAAGTCCATTGTTCCACAGTTCTCATTAATTGTATTCCTTGTTTGTAGGTGGTATGTTGTGTGCGCTATGGATGTCTATAACATTTGACTTGACTTGTCCCAATATACTAGAGCTGAGTTTAATTTAAAAAAAAAACAGTACCTAAGTAAGTATATAATGTTTAAATTGTGACATATGCCGTTCTCTAGTACAATAATTGTCGTTGACTAAGTGACTGTCAAAGCCCCTGATGAAAACTGAAACGCAAAAAAATATAAGCGGCTGTAGCGTAATGGCGAAGGCGTTGTTTGTGTTGTTTGTTCGAAGTAATTCGAACCCACAACCCGGTTGCGGGTTCGAATTACTTCCAACTCTACCCAGGGCTCTATCGTCGTGTACAATCTCATAAAAAAGCGTTTAGCGTTAAGGTTAATCAGAGAACTAATAATGTGTGACAGATGTTACTAGCATTATTTTTAGTAAAAAAATAGAAAATTGTAAGGTACTCATGCATAAAGAGGACGATATCAGGCCATTACAGCATTGGATCCTCAGAGTACTTTGATATATTGGATCAATATGAACGACGATCCATATGATATACGTCGTATTAATAAATGTTAAAAGGAACTACACACTGCGAAGAAGGTATTTATGTAAGATTAGGTACCAAAAATCGTTAAAATAAGAGTTGTTGAGATTGATGAATTCTTGAAGGAAAGGAAACTATGAGTATGTATGTAGATAGGTAGATATATTCTTTATTATACACAAAACAATAGAAATAATATATAATAAAAAATAATTAGATATAAGATTAAAAAATATTTTACTTATACCTAAATATTTACTAGCTAATGTTATGTATAATTGGCCTTATCACAGTTATCGATATTGCGATTTAGATGAAAATAAGAGAGAAAAGTGTATGTATGTATGTAGCATTCAGTGTATGAATTTTTGTAAATATTTGTTTAGCAATTCATACTCGTCTGCTCTGAAATAATTGCAAGGTTCCACATAGGTACGTTTCATTACCAGGTGACTCGTCGTTTTTTATTAACATTTAATTTTATTTATAAAAAACTGTTTACTCCATTTTTACTCTACAAGCAAGTGTTTGGTTTGGATTATATTATTTTAGTCAAATACTTGATGTATTTGACTGAACAGAGTGCATATGTACTATATTCGTACATACGATTCAGGTTCCAAGTTACCTTATCGCATCGTACCAACAGCTGGACGATAGTATATTATAATGTGTTGGGTTATATTTTAAAACTTAAATATGTTCGCCGATAGATGGTGGTTAAGGCTAATTTGTTTAGTGAGTGGATGTTAAACACGGTGATGTATCATAAACGGATGTGTTGGGACAATTGAAACCGACTGAGTAATCGAGTTACCAGCTTGTGCGTGAGTGGCTTAATCGAGAAGAACAAAGCAGACACTGTCTCCAAAATTATCAGCTTTTCAATTTCCTTCTACACAATAAAAAGTTTGTCGCTTAAAACTTTCTTGAGTGATTTTCTTCTTTATTAAGGAATTTTACTTCCTTCCGCGCTGCCTGACATCGTAGAACGTAGCTTCATTTCTTAATAAAGGTCCCCCGTCAGGTCCGACCTGACGGGGGACCTTTATTAAGTAACGAAGCTAAGCTAAGCTACTAGCGATACATCCTTAAATACACGTTATAATAGAATAGAATGTATTTTATTTGCATTGATTGTAGCAAGGTATTAAAGGATAAAAGCGATTGCCAAGCCGCCTGCCGCGAAGGGAGAAAGACGTGAGATTATGTATGTTTGTATATACTTTTTACAATTTATAATAAGGTTACAGGTAGGGAACTTCAAAAACGCTAAAATATGGCTAATAGGTATAATGGTTTGATACTTTTATTTAAGTAATGGGTTTATGTTAATACAATTTAAGCACACAATTGATATATCTTTTAGTAGCCTGTTATCTTCTATCTATCTATCTTTATCTATTAAACACAAACATTGTTTTTGACTATGTCCGTTATGGACTTTGAAACCATCCAACCGATGTGCCCCAAATCAGTTTCATTAGTTAGGCGAAGATAGTTTTAGCTCACTAAAACAATGCCTAGTAAGCAGTATTTCGATTTTAAACGTAGTAGCTAACGTCGGCGATCCGCTATTGATATAGGCTTCTATTGCAATAGCGTATCGCCGACGAAACACATCTTTCTCCGGCAAAATATATTTTTGCGCCATCTTGCAAAAACTAGCCGAACTACTTCGTGACTAGCCTTCTGGTAGGTACTATTGTAGTATTCTGCGGTATAACTCAAGTTTCCGGAAAAGTTTTGAAACACTGCTACTTCATAAAAATCATAGATTATACACAAATAACAATAGTGCATTGTATAAAGTAAAAAGTCACAGACAAGAACTTACAACCGTTCCTTTTCCGTTACAAGATTATATCGACTGAGAGTTAGAGAGAGACAATATATGTAGTTCATAATAACAATAATTGATTGTTTGGTGACAAAGGTGCACTATTATATCTTGAACTCCTAATACAAATGAATTTGTTAGGTAGCTACATTGTTTTATGTTCCACTGTTGCAAAAAAGACAGTTATGGATATCCGAAAAAGGGTAAACCCCAATTTAGAAATCATCCAAGTTATATCAAGACCTTTACCAACTACCCAATGATTATAATATCATTGCAACTACCTATGACTAAAAGTAAAAAAGTAATGAGACCCTGTATTATTATCTTATGTATGAGGTTTGTTGCCGCATGTACCAATAAGTAATACATTATGAATATTTTATATAAATGATGTTTTATTAGCTCTGATTAAAATGATAACGAATCATCCTTTATTATATAACAACTTTAAGTATAATTACCTACATAAAAAAAACATAATTCTCTGAAAAAATTAAGCAAATCTAACCCTATTTCAAGCTAATTTACTTGAATTTTAACGAAAAATAAATTAATGAGAACCTCGCTTATTACTTGGACCAAATCAGGCCTGTTCTTAGTGCGTTCGGTGCGTGTGTACCAAGATACAGCGAATTCACGGTATGTTATACATTGCTTCCTACCAAATGGACTTTGGATATTTGCGTCACACTACACTTGTCTGAGTTCTTTGAACTCGTCAAGGAAAGAAATTTACTTTCTGCAATCTCTAAACTAATATGGAGATTGTAAAAGTGCTAAGTGCGCGTGTACCAAATTATTACTCAATTTATATATTGAACTATGGTGAATTTAACTACATTCGAACACTCCCCTTTTATCAATAAAGGGGAAGGCAGAAGCGTTTCAAACGCTTACTTTAAGACAACATATTTTAGTCCCTATTACGTAATAGGAGACAAGCCTAGAGCCGTAGTCTGGGCACTCTATATGTACATACTGTCTGATAGATAACAGTCCGATGTTTTAGTTCGAATCTTCTCCACCGAAAACATCACGGCAATTTAACTCTTTATAGTATGTTCTTTTTGCATTGAGTCAAAATTGGGGGTAACGGGTTTTATTAGCAAAATCAGGTTAATTTACACCATCATTTGGATTTAAATGTGACTCGATACATACATACATACGTATATATACACTCATGCCTGTATCCCCGAAGTAGTAGGCCGAGGTTTTATTAACGCCTACACTTTGGCAATTATAAATTGGCTACATTTACGTAATAGACGGCTAGCCTGTTGCCGTGGAGTTGATTTAAAAAAAAGTTAGGAGAAGGCTGCTAGTGATTTTTCGTTTCTAGATCTTATTCAATTCAACACAAGTAATTTGTGTACTTTTAGTATATAGTATTTTTAGATAACAATACAATTTGCTGAATAAATGGCAATTATAGTTCATAATTTTTTTACATGCTTATTCACCTATGGGCAGGCTCGACCGAAGTAATACCAAGGCCTTACAGGTAGCCGGTTTTGGAGCCCCCACCACGGTAGTCACTATAATTTAAAAAGAGTGCGAGTGGTGGTGAAAACGGTAAGCACCTGTGATCATTGTGTAAAAATGTGACTAAGAGCTCTGATATTGGTATTAGAGCTCTTATATAGAGAAGGATTATCCAATCCTCTCTTACATCGATTATGTAGGAGAGGATTAGAGAATACTTTAAAGTATCGCGTGACGGATGTTTAACAAAGCCAAATAAAGAAATAGATACTTACAAGTGTTTGTAATTCAAATTAAACTACCAAAAACAAAAGCAAAATTACTATTCCTATTTAACATGTACATTATCTGTATAAGGAAAAATGACAAGTTTCTTTCTATTTTTAAACGATCGTCCAAAAAAAAGTATAATGCTTTTAAGGTTTATATATTAGTGTTTACATATGGATGAACCAAATTGGATGCATGTGCGTTAGATACTTTATCTACATTTGTTTTTTCATCCCGAGTGACACTATCTACAAACTGGTTGAAAGAATTCAATATGCCAGCTGGTGGGGTTGTTGTATTTTGTAAATGCAACTCAGAAATATTGTCAAAGCCATTTAAGAAACATTTTCATTTCCCCTCGTCTATGGTGCTCGTTCCACCTAAGGTGACAAATTTTCACCGTAACTTATGGAAATTTGCAGGTTGCAGCAAGGAGCACTAAGAAACGAAGAGAGATGCCACAACACGCGATGCTGATGTAAGTAAAACTGTTTTTAATCCAATAATCACGTATTTGAGAATATGTTAAGCAATGAGATTATTCACGAAGAAAATGTGGCTTTAAATAATGCTAATTACAAGACTATTTGTCGTTATGGTACGAGGAATTCAGGGGAGGGGATTAGGAGGGGAGGAAAAAGATGTCTCCCATGGTAAAAACCTCCACAAATCACAGTCAATAATGCTCGAGATGTTTAAAGCCCACATAAATAACACAATCTACATAAAATTATTATTATTATTAATGAATTTAATATCTAGTATATTCCTCAATTTGTTTGCTGACGTTATGTCGAAATGTTATCACTTACACTATTAAGACCATTCAAATAATACCTCTGTCCTTGATATTCGGTAAAAATGTACTTCCTAGTTGTTCCGAGTCTGGCTGTTCTTTGTGTCCGTTGTTTGTATGTTTGTAAAGCCCGCGACACAAGAATACTTTCTAATGCGGGAGTAGTTTTAAATACACACATATATAAGGATCTGATGATGATCTTCGGAGGTAGACAATGGAACTCTTTATTAACAAACAGCAACTGACCCGCGATTGCTATGATGGTATGTCAGTGTATTGTTAACAGCATTTTATAATATAAAGTATCGTCTGTGTGTATAGAACACCTTATGGCCCAAAGTGTTGCTCAGATTTATATGAATCTTTCGTTATTTTGTTCTCTAGCTATTTATTGTTGACAATCAATGTCGTTGAAGTCGGTCAACCTTAGGTCGGTCGGCCTCAATTTTGGAACCAAATTTATAGCCGTATAACTTTTTTATAGGATAGTGGGCAAACGAACAGACCGGTCACTTAATGGTAAGTGACTACCGCTGCTCATGGACACCCGCAATTCAAGAGTCACAAGTGCGTTGCCGAATTTTCAGTAGTAGGCTCTTTTCTTGAAAGTTTGAAGGTCGTATCGGTCCGGAAATGTGGCAGGCGACAATTTGTTTCACAAGTTATGCGAGGCAAAAAGCTTCCAGAAAGCGCACAGCGGCGAAGTACCAATCATCCAGGTGGTGGGTATGGAAATTGTGGCTTGTAGGACGATGACTCCCCATGATAAAAGCGATAGAGAATACCAAAGTCAAGCTACATCTCTACGTAACGCTAATTTGATATATCCTAGCAACCTACTTATACGTAAAGTAATATGTGGGCGTATGTACACTCAAACCTGCATCGGGTACGTAAAAGTGTATTAAACGCTTACAATTTGCCGACTTTAATTTAGTTACACTACGTATTAGGAGGCCTGAATGACCGAGCACTGTATACATACATACATAGTGTATAATAGAAAACAGTCTGATCCCTCAGTCGCTTTTTATGACACCTACGAAAAAAAGCCCTATTGAACTCCGTATATCCTGGAGGAGATGCAAGAGATAGGCCTATTCTACACCACCGGGAACGTCACAGTCGCATGCAAACATTAATGATGACATGGTACCGACGACCGAGGCGACTTTATATCCTTTGCGTAATAAAGTTCTAAGTTTGGAAGTAACTGTTTATTACCTAGCAACTAGGTAGCTAGTACAGTCTGAAGTTAGAACATAAAAGATAAAGTACTGTACCTGGCGTATTTCCAATGACGTATGACTTATGAAGTGGTTCAGTTGGAAGTTAGTTTATAGTGGTAGAGCCATGCTTGCTTAAGCACGAATGGGCCGGCTCGACCGGTGCGATACCACGGCCTCACAGAAAACCGGTTGTGAAGTAACGCTTGCGTTGCATTTCCCCGAAATGAGTGAGGTCTCCGGAGGCCCAAAATCCCCCACCCCCCTAATGATAGCGCTGTTAACGAAAAGGATACCCCAGGGGGGTACCAGCGCTAGCGTTGGAGAATCCCCCCCTGGACGTCCACCCTCAGTACGGATTATGCCTGAGCGTGGACGCCCAGGCTGCCCCTCGTACTCTGGGGGGGGCTCAACTGCGCTCTCAAAATCTGTTCGGGGCAAGAGAAGGCATACCATGGCACCCCCTGTCACGTTTACCGTGGATTTTTGCAACATTAGGGGCTTACATTCGAACCTCGACACTGTCCACCACCACCTTGAGACAGCAAAGCCGGCCTTGCTCTTTTTAACCGAGACGCAGATATCATCTCCAGCGGACACATCCTACCTCTGCTACCCTGGGTACGGACTGGAACACTCCTTTGTTCCTAAGGCTGGTGTATGCGTGTACGTTAGAGATGATATCACTTCTCGCCGCCTCGGCAATCTTGAAGGTAGGGACCTCTCCATCTTATGGCTACGTGTAGACTGCGACGACCATCCCCGTATCTACCTATGCCTCTACAGGTCCCATAGCGGTGATGCCGAAACGGACCGACTCATCGAACACGTCCAAATGGCTACAGACTCAGTGCTCCAGCAGGTCCCATCCGCAGAGATCGTGATTCTTGGCGACTTTAACGCCCATCACGCCGAATGGCTTAGTTCGCGCAAAACCGATCATGCGGGAAGATCTGTTCACGATTTCGCCTTGGCATATGGCTTGACGCAGCTGGTAGCAACGCCTACGCGAATCCCAGATGCAGAAAGCCACGTGCCTTCACTGTTGGATCTTCTGCTGACCTCACATCCTGACGGCTACAAAGTATCCGTTGAGGCCCCTCTTGGCTCTTCGGACCATTGCCTGATTAGGAGTATAGTGCCACTCGTTCACTCGCTGCGGCCGCGAGTTACAGGCAGTCGCCGCGTATGGCACTATAGGTCAGCAGACTGGGATGGAATGCGAACATTCTTTGCATCCTACCCATGGAGGCAGGTTTGCTTCTCGCCGAATGATCTCAGTGTCGTTGCTGACTCTGTCGCAGATGTTGTGCTTCAGGGTATGGAACTTTTCATTCCATTCTCCCTGATTCCCACAGGTGGCAAGTCCCAGCCCTGGTTTGGTCGAACCTGCAAAGCGGCGTCCCGCCGAAAGCAGGAATGTTACCAAGCATGGGCTAATGCAGCGACAGCACGGGATGTAAAGACCAGCACATTAAAGAAGCAATTTAACTTTGCCTCCAGGTCCCTCAAAAGAGTAATTGCTGGGGCGAAGTCGGCTCACATCGGCAGAATTGGCGAGAGACTAGTTAGTCTCCCCTCCGGAACTCGTGCATTCTGGTCTCTTGCCAAAGCTGTCCAGGGGAACTTTTGTAAGCCATCCCTTCCACCTCTGCGCATAGGAGATAATTCGTTGGCCCACGACGCTAAAGAAAAAGCCGATCTTCTGGGCAAACTCTTTGCGTCCAACTCGACCCTGGACGACGGGGGAAACGCACCGCCGACCATACCGCAGTGCGAGACCCGCATGCCGGAAGTCCGGTTTACACAAAGGGCAGTGCGTAAAGCGCTTCTTTCCCTCGACGTTCATAAGTCGAGTGGGCCCGATAGAATCTCTCCTATCGTGCTGAAGACGTGTGCTCCAGAGTTAGCACCGGTTTTAACGCGCCTTTATCGGCTTTCCTACTCTCTTGGCGTAGTCCCGAACTCATGGAAGACAGCTCTAGTGCACCCAATCCCTAAAAAAGGAGATCGCTCGGATCCGTCCAACTACAGACCCATAGCCATCACCTCCTTGTTCTCCAAGATAATGGAATCCATTGTTAACTGCCAGCTCCTCCGGTACTTAGAAGACCACCAGCTCCTCAATGATCGACAATACGGCTTCCGTCAGGGTCGTTCAGCTGGTGATCTTCTCGTATACTTGACTCACCGGTGGGCACAGGCGATCGAGACCAAGGGGGAAGCGTTGGCCGTTAGTTTGGACGTGGCGAAGGCCTTCGATCGGGTCTGGCACAAAGCGCTCCTTGCGAAGCTTCCTTCCTATGGGCTTCCCGAGAAACTGTGCAAATGGGTCACCAGTTTTCTTACAGACAGAAGCATCAAGGTCGTTGTTGACGGTGCATGCTCCGACTCGAAGTCTGTTAATTCTGGTGTCCCACAAGGCTGTGTGCTATCACCCACGCTGTTTCTTCTGCATATCAACGACATGCTGCAGATTAGCAGCATCCATTGCTATGCGGACGATAGCACGAGTGATGCCCTTTACACCGGCCGCGCTAACATTTCTCGGGTAAACGTCATCGAAAGCCGATCCAAACTTGTGTCTGAAATCGAAACTTCTTTATCAAAAGTTTCAGATTGGGGTCGACTTAACCTAGTCCAATTTAACCCCACGAAGACACAGGTTTGCGCGTTCACCGCTAAAAAGATGCCATTGGTCGTATCACCTCAATTTGAGAGCACTTCCCTAACTGCATCAGCCAGTATCGGAATCCTTGGCGTCGATATATCAAGCGAAGTCCAGTTTCGCGGTCACTTAGAGAGTAAGGCCATATTAGCCTCGAAGAAGCTTGGTGTGCTAAACAGATCGAGACAGTATTTTACTCCGGCCCACCGCCTGCAACTTTATAAGGCGCAGGTTCGGCCGCACATGGAATACTGTTCTCATCTCTATGCAGGTGCACCCCAGTACCAACTTCTGCCTCTTGACCGCATTCAACGGAGAGCGACTCGCATCATCGACTGCCAAGATATTTCTGATCGACTTGACACCTTGGCGTTGCGTAGAGATGTAGCTTCACTCTGCATCCTCTATCGCTTGTATCATGGGGAGTGTTCAGAGGAATTGTTCGGACTTATACCGGCTGCTGGTTTCCGCCATCGTCCTACGCGACAAAATATCCATCCCCATCACCTGGACGATTGGCACTCCACCACTGTGCGCTTCTCGAGAAGCTTTTTGCCTCGCACAACCAGCTTATGGAACAAATTGTCGCCTGCCGTATTTCCGAACCGATACGACCTTCAAACCTTCAAGAAGAGAGCGTACCTCTACCTAAAAGGCCGGCAACGCACTTGTGACTCTTGAGTTGCGGGTGTCCATGGGCGGCGGTAGTCACTTACCATCAGGTGACCCGTCTGCTGGTTTGCCCCCTATCGCATAAAAAAAAAAAAAAAAAAAAAAAGTTGTATATTGTGTTTCTGGATATTCCCTATATTATATACACATAAATACACTCACACCTGTGCCCCTATGAGGGGGAGGGGGGTGTGTACGCCCACTTTTTGTGGCTAAAATTTAGTCCCATTTACGTAATAGGAGGTAAGCCTATTTGAGTTGGATGAAAAATTTAGGGTATACTGACAGGAAAGAAAGATTAAACAATAGCGTAAGCAAGTCAGTGTCGTTTACTTATAACTCGAACTGGCTGGTGTCGGAAAGTCCAAGCCGGTAGCGTGATGACTGAGGCGTCGGACTTGCGATCAAGTGGTTGCGGGTTCAAACCCGCCCAGAACACTATCGTAAACCCACCCCTAACAAGCATTTAGCTTAGCTGGGGGGTTAACAAGAATACTAGTAATGTGTGACCCACGTTGCTAGAATTCTTTTATATAAAAAAAAACTACGTAGACATATATGTTTGTACATATATTATAAAATAGATTTACAATTGATAGATAGGGGCTAACTTTCAATAAAGGAGATCATAATCCACATTAAAAATAGTGAACCTTGCTGAAAAGATGTTAACAAAAACATTTTACAATAAATTTACAACATTAAAGAGGCGGTAGTGTAATTGCTAAGGTGTGGGATTTGCAAGCATTAGTTTAGCTTCTTAACAAGAATACTAGTAATGTGTGATCCACGAAGAATACTAGTATACTTAAAAAAAACACTTATAGGAAAAAAGACATCGCGTACTTCACTCGTCAAGGCTAGTAAGTCTTAAGCCTTTGTTGTTACGCACTAACAAATATGTAAAAGGCGTTTTATTGGCCTTGTCAATGGTATAATTACTGTGTTGCAATAATCACTATTGTGTGTCACAAGGAATGTCAATTGAATGCATGCATATATTATCATCTGTTTTTTTAAAGGCATCTCCCGCACTAGATTCCCCTGTCACACCCTTCACAAACATTCAAACTACGGATACAAATAACACCCAAACTTGAGGAAACTCTTTGTGGATGACAATAGTCCATGAAATCGTACCCACGGCCACCGGCTCAGTAGTCGGGGTCATTACCTACTAAGCCGACTACTAAATATACATATATGTGTGTGTAAGTAGTAAGGATATTTGTGGCTCGTATTTTATTCAACAACAGGTTTTGTATGACTACATACAAACAAAAGTATGTATTCGGGAGAATTGTGGCTTGAAAGAAGATTATAGTTACGATAAAGGGTATTCTGTGTTCTGTTGTGGTTTGGACACGTACAAAGAGTGAATGCGGAACTAATGTCAAACAAGACTAAAGATACATTGATTAAATTGGTGATGTTACGAAGAAAGGGCAGGTCAGAAGTAAAAACCAAAGAAGGCCCTTGAGGTTTTTGTATCTGCCTACCCCGAAGGGAGAAAGGCTTAAGTTTATGTACAAATGTACACACAAGCTACAGTGCCTAGTTTATATTTCGGGTATGAGTTTCAATCACGAAAAGCGAGAAACTATTGTTTACACTTCCCAAATCCTTTCGTATGTGTAATATCTTGTCTGTGTGCCTACCATGTCACGTAATTGATTATAAAATACTTAATATCGGCAAGCACTGTTCCAAAATTTTTCTATTTTCAATTCGTATCGTCGAAAAAATTTTTTTTTTTTTTTTTTATGCTATAGGGGGACAGACGAACAGACAGGTCGCCTGATGGTAAGTGACACCGCCGTCCATGAACACTTGCAACTCAAGAGTCGCAAGTGCGCTGCCCGCCTATGAGGGTGATGAGGGATGCAGGGAGCGGAAAGAAGAGAGGAGGGATGAGGAGATGGAAAAAAGGAGAAAGGAGATGAGGGGAGAGAAAAGGGGGAGGGGGAATTGGGCCTCCGGAAACCTCACTCAATTCGGGGAAAAGCAACGCAAGCGGTACTTCACAACCGCTTTTCTGTGAGGCCGTGGTATCGCACCGGTCGAGCCGGCCCATTCGTGCCTAAGCATGGCTCTACCACTGAAAATTGATGTAAATTTTTCAGAAGTAACTTCACCAACATGAGTAGGACGGGAAGTTTCCAAAATTTAGCTGTACACTACTATACCTTCTGTTGTTCTTATCTTTTCCTTTCAATATATGTGCTCTCAAGTGATTGGTTGATGGCAATAGGCCTGCCTCTGATCTAGTCCTTAATTGACGTTTACGTTAACGTTTAGTAGGACCAAATTATAATGATCTAAATGTTTGTGTTTAAGGCACCTCTGCCTAACTATTGGGGATAACGGAAATATATATAAGCTGCTGTGTTTATCCTTAGTTGGGGATCCAAACTAAATAAATGTTATACGATTATAATACATCCTGTTACACACATATTAGATGAGTAATTATAAACGTTACGTGCCAAGAGCTTCGTACACTTTAAATGCATGTGAACTCACGTAAAAAAATATATTAAATATTTTTAAATCATTGAGCTGTTTTGTAAATAATCATATTACGAAGAATATCACCATAATTTTGTTTAACATTATTCAGATGAAAGATAAATGTAAAAAAGATACAAATACCGAATAGAAATACATAATGCAGTCTTCATAACCGTTTCAGTAACCGCCTTACCAGGTACTTACTAGGTGTAGGAGGTGGATCTGTCGTACCTCTCTGCTAGTAAGAATAGGCTCAACATAAAAATGTTACAGTCTTACGAAACATCGTCATAATATTATAGATACATGATATAAACAAAACTTCGTGTTGTGTAAAACAACCGAACATCAGAGAACGGTTTCGGTGCTCGTGTACTGAGAATGCACTTTCTTTAGAGTAGTAGCCAGCTGTAATTACTAACTCCGACCATATGAATACCCATCTGATATCAAGCGGATAATGAACAAAGAGTTACATCTTATATTGAAGTAACGTTTCTAACGCATTTTTTGATGTATGGGATCGGAAAGCGACCTTACCGACCTGATCTTAAGAGCTCACTGTCACCCGAATTTTACAAATTCCGCTGGTGTATCTTATCCTGTGATACCTTTTGCTGTTCTAAAACATTGTGCAGTAACTATTGTTGTCATATCTCCGACTACAGTAAAATATTTGTTGTAAATAGTTGTAAATTACAACTATTTACTGTCTCTCTTTATATTGTATTACAACTTGTAATACAATACAAAGATAGACAATGACACGTGCTATTAGATAATAACCTATATTCGGGCAAATAAATAATATATGTAAAATGACTAGTTAATTATGTCAATGACTAACTGTGATAAGTGGTGTTTATATGTAAAAATATTTGCGTTGGTCGCGTCACGTCGAGTGCGAACTTAGTGCATGTGCACTGCGCCACTAATTTAGTTTGAGAACTGGGTATTTTTTGTTATTATCAGGTTGTTCCGCTTGTATAGTGATGGATAGTAGTAGCTTTTATTTGGCATAAGTATTTCGGTCATACTACTGTTACATACACCTCTCGCAATATGCGCCGTAGCACTCTCTCCAGCGACTTTCACATATAGTTTATTTGGCTGGGGGGCGTCGTACCTTCCATTTATCACCGTCCAGGTTAGGCACGGATGCTAGAATGCCAGTTGCCACGATCCCGATACACAACTCGCTTTTACATTCATCAGACACTTTCATACACTAACTTAGCTCTTCTTTCGATCTAGTCAGTATACGTTCCCATCCGTTTATCAATTCGCCGTATTCACTCTAGTGTGCTCTATCCTTTCTGCCCTAACGGTTTCTTTCTTTTTTTATGATAAAAGCGACAGAAGAACAGACTGGTCACCTTATGGTAAGTGACAACAGCTGCCCATGGACACCTGCAACTCAGAAGTCGTAATTGCGATTCCTACCTTTGAGTGTCATGAAGGGATGGGTGTGTGGGTAGAGTAGAGGGGAGATTAGGGAAGGGGTGAGAGGAGAGGAGATGAGGGGTGTGGGAATTGGGCCTCCGGTACCCAATACTCACTCGCTAATACAAGCAAGCATTGTTTTTCTCCCGGTTTGCTTTACTGGTTTTAGTATCTGGTGTTAGAACTGTCTGTCGTAAGACCTGATCTTAGGTATATAAATCCCGGATTTTTAGCATTATTATTAATGTAGAGCACATTAATAATAATGCTAAATTAGCACATGTTTGCTAACATGGATTGTTACTCTCGTTATCGGTAATTTATTGTTATCAAACCTATACTTCGTAATGAGTATATTTTTATTATGATCCTTATTTAAATAACCATCATTTTGGTCAGAGTAAAGAATTGAAAGGTTATTAGATAGTTTCATACGCCCACTTTTTGGCAACAAGCCTATTGCCGGACAAGGCTTGAGCGCCATTGTTGTGTTTGAGACAGTATATGTTACTGTATGATAGATAACTCATAACTGTCCGATCACTTGGTCACCTTTGACGACCCTACGGGCGGAGATGGTGTCGCTATAGTCTACTCCAACTAAGACCACAAGACTAGATCATTTTATAAATACAGATAAATATAGTACTTTAAAGATTGAATGCAACTAAAACTAAGACGGCATCGAACAATATGTTAGCTTTCACTTCAGTCCCCATGTCATAAAGAAACAGCCTTATTGCTGCAGTGCGCTCTGCTGTGCTCTGTTGAGCACATCTGACTTTTATCAGAGTATAAAGAAAGATAAATGGATTATTAGACTGTGCTTTTATCAAGGATTATATAAGACATAGGCCTTCGTGTGTGGGGATGGTGTGTTTAATAAATAGCGTTCTTACTTCCCTGTCTTTGTTCTATCAGGCCACAATGGCTTAGTTTGGGTTCGCAAACTTACAAAAGCCCTCTAAAAGTAAAGAAACTTGATTGTCTACTAATTAGAATTTAATTACAATAAACGATATCGATAAAGAACGGCCTTATATCTTAATGCAATTTTCTACAAGCATCCTTTCCATTTACAAAGCTACAGTAAATTGAAGAATATATAAGTAGTTTTTTCGTGATAAAAGGTCTTTTAATCGACTTTGAAAAGAAGCTATTATGTATTCGACCCGTGTGTACATATTATGAATCTTTGTATTTTCAAGATTTTCTCGAAAGCTACTGATCCGCTTTTGGATAAGTTTTTCATTATATATATACCTACCATAGCTTCTGCTGTTGTATGTGTATGTCATTGTTTCGATCGATTCGATTACCTCACGTATCATTTCGACTGTATGCTCTGAAGGGGTAAGCAGATGTATAGAAGGGTTAAATTCTGATTATTTATTAGGATAATTCACTATTTGAACTTACACCTAAATATTACTTACTTTTGTAAAAAGTAGACGGAGTTCTTTTTAGGTGTGGTATTCCCCTCGGGCCGTCATCCCACCGGGGTTTTCAGTGGGACGGTGTGCCTGACATAGGAGGAATCCGGGAACAGTTTTGGTAAGACATCCGGACTCCTCCTAGAAGTGCCTTGTACCTAGCGTTAAGTCCGCTAATTCCACTATTCTACCATGAATATATTGTAGTATTATATGTATATAATCATAGATATATACATATAATACTATTATTTTACCTGTCTGCTCAATGAGGAGGGTTATGTTTTTCATGTGCATATATACTTGTATACATTATTATATGTGTGTATATATGACGTTTCTTTTAACGACATAGACCCAGTGTAAATCGATGGATTTCTATATGTGAGCTACAGATGAGACACAGCTTATAAGTTATAGCATTAACGCAATATAAATTAATTTATATAAATATATATCTAAATTTCTCATCTTGAAAATAAGTTTAGTTCAACGATGCTCTTTAGCCCCGGTATGGCCCCTGACGTTCAAACCATTGACGTAATAAAAGCCGATGTAATATTATAATAACTTCTTTCCAAACCCGCTAAAACCTGCACTTGAGCAACATACTAGAAAGAAACCGAAACGGAATCATACGCAATAAAGCCTGAGATAAGTGCATTTTTAGTGCACACGCACTCAACCGGACAACTAGCTTTGTTCTCTGTAATGTAGGCTGACCGCTCACTTGTTGTAACATACGTTTATAAATACTTACCAGTTGTAAGTACTGTTAATTTAAATCCTAACTTATGATTCCGAATGTGAGTATGCTTCTTTTGTTACGTTTGTCAACTTCACATACGATAATCATTAAATAGATAATAGATATACAGTAATAACTCTTCCGATATCAAAAACTAGTTTTTAAATACAAAAGCACTGACTTGACCGGCTTTTCGGTCTAGTGATTTCGATTCCCACCGAGGACAGTATCTATGATGGGCAGGATCATTTGTTCTGTATCCAGGTGTAATTTATCTATGAATGTATGTTTTTGTAATATATAAGCATGATTATTAGCTTAGATTATAGTACAAGCTCTGCTTAGTTTGGGATCAGACGACCGTGTATGAGATATCTGATATTATTACGATTAAGGCCGCACATGGAATACTGTTCTCATCTCTGTGCAGGTGCACCCCAGTACCAACTTCTCCCTCTTGACCGCATTCAACGGATCATATATTTCTGATCGACTTGACACCTTGGCGTTGCGTAGAGATGTTGTTTCACTCTGCATCCTCTATCGCTTGTATCATGGGGAGTGTTCAGAGGAATTGTTCGGACTTATACCAGCTGCTGGACAAAATATTCCTGACAAAATATCCATCCCCATCACCTGGGCGATTGGCACTCCACCACTGTGCACTTCTCCAGAAGCTTTTTGCCTCGCACAACCAGCTTATGGAACAAATTGTCGCCTGCCGTATTTCCGAACCGATACGACCTTCAAACCTTCAAGAAAAGAGCGTCCTCCTACCTAAAAGGCCGGCAACGCACTTGTAACTCTTGAGTTGGTGTCCATGGGCGGCGGTAGTCATTTACCATCAGGTGACCCCTCTGCTCGTTTGCCCCCTATCGCATAAAAAATATATATATGGACTCATTTGGAACTGCTACTTTAAATGGTTTGCAAATTCAATGTAAAGTTTATACCGGGACTTAACAATAAATGTATGCCTATATCTCTCGTGCATCTCAATCGCTATTATTTTGCCTTTTAGTTTCCTAACCATGAGATGCGTTAGCCCTATATTACTTTACCGCAAGCCACACTGCTTCGTATGTCTGTATTTTACTAAAAAGAATATGTTGATATGAAAGATTTCTTCAGTAAAATCTCTTCACCAAAGTAAACATATTTTTTTAGTAAATTGAATTTAAATAGATGTCCGTTACGACAATTATTTCAAAATCAATAAACATGGATATAACATAAAAATTAAAAGGACTTGAGTAAATGTTTTAGAAATGAAAGAAATGAAAGAAATGCTGTTGTTTTGCTCGTGATCGTCCTAATAACCCCTTTCTATTCAGGACCCCCATTAAATAGTTTTAATCTGTACTTGTAGATGAGTGTTGGAAATTCCATTGCGGTTCCGTAATTTGGTATACATTTTAGACTGGCTTACGGACTGAGTGACTTAGAATGGCCATGAATGAACTTAGTTTTTGTAGAACAATTAGGGATTAAAATCGTTTATTTTATGCAGTAGTTTATATTTAACAATAGCAACGTTGTGCTTTCTATATTTCAAAAGTCAAAGTCAAAGTCAAAGCATTTATTTCAAATAGGCCCAAAAGGCACTTTCAAACGTCTACATTTACATTTAAATAGAATTGATTCTAGTCGACCATTCCAAAATGTAGTTTCGAATGGTTAGGACATGGTAGTTTTTACTGCTAGACCATCTAAATTTCCAAGAATTTTTGCAACTTTCAATTTTTTCCCATCCCTTATTCTTTCACTGAATGTTACTAATCTTTTAAAAAAAGAAACAATATCCATCTCGCTTTTCAAGTTATGCGTCCTCCTCGGACACTATTTCAATTTCATTTATACAGATTAAAACACAAATCAAATAATGCGAAAACACGCCAAATTTATTTTTATAATTAATGCAAAGTCTAGGGTGCCACCATTTTATTATTAAAGTATTTTTTTTTATTTGGGAGAATTATTCCTGTTATTTTTGTACTCAGAAATAAATACTCATGGCCATAGAATAGCTTAATACATACATATGTTTGCGCCTGTATTCCCTAAGGGGTATGCAGAGGTATATTAAACACCAATATTTTGCCCATTAGAATTTAGTCCCACTAACGTAATAGGGGGCAGGCCTATTGAGGTCAACCGGGCACTGCATAACTGTATACATACTGTGGCCAATTCTACTTTACCAAAAACCAGAGCACAGCCAGCCCGCCTGTCTGTTGTAGTTTTCTTATAATTAACATTATTTTTAAATTATAATTGTGCACGTAATATTTATTACCCGTCACTACACATTATAGTCCCTCATCCCTCAAAGTAATTATTTATGCATTTCTTATATTCGTCCTTGTCTTTTGGTGTGCAGTATAGTATACTACATTTATATATATCATATAATAATACTCGTAAATATTTACAGAAGACATAGGGATGAGATTCGGGTTAGATAAATGTAATATAATACATATTAGCTCAGGGCATAGGAGTAGTGCAATAGGAGAAGGCCATATTCTATTAAGCGGAGAGATGTTTCAACAACTGGCAATAGGAGATCGATATAAATATTTAGGAGTACATGAATCAGGAAAGATAGAACATAGTATAATTAGGGATCAAATAACCAATGAATATCTCAAAAGGATAAAAAAGCTACTAAATACACATCTCAATTCACGCTCAATAGTAAAAGGTATAAATACATATGCTATTCCGGTACTACTCTATTCATTTGATGTTATTAATTACAAAATCAGTGATCTTAAGAAAATAGATGTAAAAACAAGAAAACTTTTAGCATTAAACAAGGCACATCAGCAAAAAGCAGAAGTAAAGCGACTATACTTACCGTTGACAGAAGGAGGAAGGGGTCTTATAAACGTAGAGTATATGTATAAAACACAGATAGTTAAATATTAGCAATACTTAAAAGCAGAAAGGGATCATCTTATTCGAGCAATAGTACAACACGACTCACATAAAGATAAATACTCCATAATTAAGGAAGCACAAGAAATAGAAGACGAACTACATACCACAGGATACACACACACAGATGAAGAAATTAAAAAAGCTATAACTAAAACACACAATGCAGTGTGGAGAAGTAAACAGTTACACGGGCAGTTTCCGCATAAAGTACTTGATCAAGCCAACGTAGATGCAGAACTTTTGTTTAAATGGATTAAGAAACAGCATATATCTCCCAAATTAGAATCATCAATATTTGCCATACAAGACCAAGCCATCATGACCCGACAGCATCAGCGCGATATACTGAAAGAACCAGTAGACGGAAAATGTCGCCTATGTGCCTGCAAGGACGAAACCACTCAGCATATCATATCGGGATGCGAAAAACTGGCGGGGACCTATTATGTTAAACGTCATAATAACCTTGTCCAATACGTCTACTGGTGTCTGGCCATAAAACACAAAATAGAAGTCTCTGACCTTTGGTTGAAAGAAACACTTACACAACCACAAGTTAAAGAAAATGAATCCACTAAAATCCTTTGGGAAATGCCTGTACAAACAGATATCACCGTAACGCACAATAGACCTGACCTTATATATATCGATAAAACCAGCAATAAAACATTTTTAATAGACATCACTGTGCCATCCGACTACAATATAGGCGCTAAGGAAATTGAGAAATTGAGCAAATACCACCTACTCAAAAATGAAGTCACCCGTCTGTGGAATACACAAACGACTGTCATTCCAATAGTTATAGGCGCAACGGGAATAGTTGCCAAAAACATTAAGAAATACATAGATAAATTAGAAACCACCATTGACATTACCATTCTTCAAAAACAAGCAGCCACACACACAGTAACCATACTCAGTAAAGTTTTGGGAGATACGGTATTCATACACAACATGCAGGACCAACACTCACAAAACACCCAGGAATTGCAAAATATGCAGCAGTCACAGGACTCACAGGACACGCAACAATCGTCAAACATATCGCAATCATCAGACATACAGGACCCTCTGAACATATCTCATACACTGGACAGACATCAGACATTGAACACTCTACGGGCAAGAGGAAGGGGAAGAGGACGAGGACGGGGAAGGAGAAGGGCAACGCCTGACACACACCACACGACAGATACACACTAGTTAGGTTCCTCTCATACAACGAAACTACACATTCAATTTTTATATATTTATTCATACATACCGTTTATAATTAACTTTATTAATTTTTGAACAATAATAGAGACATAAATATCCTTTTTCCCGTAGGTTACGGGACGGGGTATCTATAAAACCGACAAAAGTCGAGATGTTGAAACAGAACTAATATAATAATACTCGTATACTTATTATAGTTAATATAGATATTTTATTTATTTTTAAATTATAAAACTACCAATGAATGAGAGTACTTTATTATGAATAATTTTGTTACAAAGTCACATTGTTTATTATAATAAATAATGACCCATATTTCAAACAAAAAGCCGTGATATGTTCGAGAGAGGGTTTTTGTTAGGGTTAAGTGCATTCTCAATACAAGTGCACCAAGTCATCGGTTTAGTGGTTTCCTTAAATAATTGCTTCGATGTTTCATAACAGATTTTCAGGTACGGCTACGCTTTCAAATCAAAATGGTATTTACAAATAGCGGACATAGACATCACTGTTGTAAGTAACATTCAAACAATGGTATTATAGTTTAACTATGTTACGATAATAGTATTTGACATTCGGAACCGAAGTTATACACATGGTGACAAGCACTAAATTTAATAACATTGTACGTAAAAGTAATGGGCCAGTTCAACCTGAGTAATCGCACGGCCTCACAGAAAACCCTTTGTTAGACAATGCTTGCGTTGTATTTACCGAGTGAATGAGCCTCATACCATTCTCTCCTCTTTCACCTCCCGTCATCCCCTACCGCGTCAGCCCCTCAGGTAGCGCACTTACAACTCTTGAGTCGAAGGTGTCTATTGACCGTGAAGGGAAACAGTAGTCTTGTGCTTCACGTTAATGTATATATACAAACATATATACACGCCTTTGTCCTTTAAGGAGTAGGCACGGTTGTATCAAACACCCAAATTGAACAAATTAGTATTTGGCCCACTAACTTAACAGGGGACAAGCCTATTGGCTTCAACCGGGACTGTATGACTGTATATATATCTAACATTTCAATCCCCTAGTCACCTTTTACGATACCCATGGGAAGGGATGGGGTGGCCCCATTCTTTTCCACTGAGAACCACACAAATGTATGGATATGAGTATATTCTTTTGGATGTTTAGTTCATTAATAGTCTTCATTAAAGAAGGCTTTATAATCTTTTTTGTACCGGTTAGCTCATCTGTTGTTGATCTAAGTAACTTACTAATATTTATTATAACTTACTGAGATCTCAGACAAAGTTACAATACAATAACATTTAACACAAAGGAACTTAGCACTAAACATTATATTTAGAGAGTTTAATGTACTTACCATTTTTTTTGTTTGATATTATAGAACGTTCTAATTTCAAGTAACGGACTGTAGCCATACAAATTTTATTAGATTTGAAACTGGCGAGCGTAGCTTGTAAAATATGAATAGCAATCATGTCCCACTGCCCTAAGTTTCAAAACAAAAACCGGCGCCGCGCACGTTGGATCGAGTTCGTTCTTAGTGCACGTGCACTCGGCCGGCCGATTACCTTTGTACTTATGTATGTTATGCTACTTATGCTGTACCATGGTGGCTAGAATATTAAGAAAGTTATCTTAAGTTAATAACTATTTAGTCTGACATTAAGAAATTGAAAACTATTAAATTAGTTTTAGTTAAAATAGATTTTTTAGTCTAAGTATCAGTGTTTACATTTTTTTTTTGTTTTATCCCTAGACATAGACAAAAAACGATTTATTTTTTATTAATAATGTCAATATGAGGAGTCTACTCAAAATCATATATCATTTTGTTGATCAGTCTTTTTCATTTTTGGAACTGATACTGTAATGTCATAATGATAATCAAGTATACGAGTTTATCTCTTGATTTATTCAAGGTATACAAAGGTCACCATAAGTACACGTCATCATTCACCACTCGCTGTTAATAATTACTACATTTATTTACATTCATTATAATTTATTAAGTATCTGCAATATATATTGAAAATAAAGAGCGGACAAGTGCTTCATTAGTACACGTGCACTGCTTTTGTTTCTTGATATCGTCCAAAAATCTTTTTGCCTCGCACAATCAGCTTATGGAACAAATTGTCGCCTGCTGTATTTCCGAACCGATACGACCATCAAACCTTCAAGAAAGGTGCGTACTCCTACCTAAAAGGCAACGCACTTGTGACTCTTGAGTTGCGGGTGTCCATGGGCGGCGGTAGTCACTTACCATCAGGTGACCTGTCTGCTCGTTTGCCCCCTTTCGCATAAAAAAAAAGATTCCGGCGCGTCCAAGCAGTGTTACACATTTGAGTGTATGTTGATCTCCATCGACATCATTTAACTGTCGAAGCTCGAATAATGAACATGCTTATAGGTTTTTTTCTAAAAAATCATACAATGACTAGTCATGACGCCTTCATGCGATTAATTGCGATTGCGTATCCGTTCCTCAATCCAATAGTTAGTCGGTCTCACATAAATATATTCACACGTCAATGATATTTAAAGAATCCTTTTTTTATATAATATCATTGGTCGGCATAGATTGCTGTGGACTATCAATATGTTAGGCTTGAAATAATAAAATTTTATAGTTTGTAATTAATATGTTATTTATCAATATTACGTGTTGGGGTAGCAACGAGTTTATTTTGTGCCTGTAACTGTCTCAACTTATCTACACTGATATTGGTATAAAATATATGGGAAATATATATTTAGTACTAGGAAGTTGTTAGTCTGGTTTATTTTAAGAATTTCGCTCAGTAGGTATACCTAGCTATATATCGTGTTAGTTCATTATTTTATCATATATGTATGTATGTCACCAAGTCTTAATGTTTAAAGAAAAGGACGAAAAAACAAGGTAAAAGAAAGGATTCCAGTCCAATTTATGGCGTCGTCATGTCTCTCGGATTCCGACTGTTTGTATTCAACCGTCAATGTTTATTTATTTATTTCAGGCTTACATGTACCCTGTAAAGTTGTTGTAACATTTTAACAATCACTTAAAAACACAAAAAAAGTGACAATAATAAAAAGCCTTTGAAAATTACAATTTCTTACAAAGATACAATATATAATTTCAATACTATATATATTACTATAATAATATATATTACTAAATTTGAGCCACAACTACATTTAATTAACGTACGGGCTATATGTTTGTGTACACTATTACTAATATGTGTAAAATACTCGTATATTTTTCGTATATATTTTATTATTAGTTATAAAATAAATATTATTTTACTTAGACTGATTAAACGTGAAACTATTAAACTCTCGTGAGTGGCATTCATATTTATTAAAACAAAAACGGGTTTCCTCACGTTTGTATTTAGGGATGCTCGACCAGTTTCAGTCCCTACGGTGTACCGCTGACGCTTCACTCCTTGATCAGATAAGTAAAACCGTATATTTTTGATAAATACTTATTGAGTTAGCTAGAGGAGTTACCAATAATATGTAGAGAGCGAGCAAGAGTTCTTAGAAAATAGTCCTAGACTTAGCAAAGTGATACCTACTAACGACATTCCAGAAATTACAAAGTAATAATTACAAACGTAATAATTAACATTGGTATTGAATGCTAAGTTACCAATGCAATTTAAACCCCTAGCCTAAGGAAAAACCCTCCATAGAAAACTTTGACTGGCCCGGGTGGTCTTGTAGTTAATGATCCTCACTACTAAGCCAGAGGGAGCTAACATGTGGGAGAGCCATGCTTCTGCACGTATGGGCCTGCTCAACGGGATTCTATTACAGAAACTTACAGAAAACCGGCTGTTTATCAATGTTTGCATTGTGTGATTACGTACGTACATACGACATACGACCCGTCGGCTCGTTTGTCCCCCAATACTGTATAAAAAAATTATAATTTTCAATTTGTTCTGCGGCTGGGTGCAATTTATCTCTAGTATGTATTTAGATATATATAAGTATGTTTATCAGCTGCCTGGCTGTCTTACCATAGTACAAGCTCTGCTTAGTTTAGGATAAGAGGAACGTGATCGTCAAGAACAAGTCCTAGGATTTCGAAATAAATCATGGTTATCCTTCATCGCATTGTAAATACATAGTCATTATTTCTAGAATACTCAGATACAAATCATATAGCAATTTTCCTGGCAACTGGGATTGTTCAACAAAAAATCTTCGTCATCTTGTTATTCATTTAATGAATTTGCTTCATGTTCTTGAGTCAATCGAAAAGCACGTATGTCATGATCGTGTTGAGTTATAAATTCACGGAAACTTTGCTCGTGGTTTAATAGTTAGATTGTTTGATTTTTTTTATTTCTTTGTATCAAGAAGCTGGGAAGTACCCAATATCAAAATATAGTTTTTTTTTTAACTGCAAGTTATCAAATAATATTTTGTAGCGTGTCTAGCACATTAACATTTAAATTCATTTTTATTAATCTCTGAAAATATTGTCAAATTTCTATATGTTTAAAACTCTTTATAATATACCATATAATTGTTAGTACTACTTAGTTTTCTGTAAATTCAAAATTTCGTTTGTCTAAAATAAATAATTTAAATTAAATTAAATCAACATAACATCAAACCTCTTGCCCAGGGTGTACACCGATATGATTTTGTAACCGAGGGTAGATCGCTAGCGGGGCGCTCAGGCAGTGAGATCTTTACCGACGAGATATCAACAACGATAATTCAAAACTGTGTTAAGAAATTAATATATGACTCTAAACTGTTTAGTGAAATAAAACTGTAAACCTAGTGTTCATGTGTAGTGACAATATACAATCAGAACAACTGTGTGAGACTTTTATTTGTGGTGACGAACTATTACGCTCAGCTGCACGATAAAAGGTACAGTCCATATCCTACACTACATTGGTGACCCCGAAAAGTTTGAACACGATGGCACCTCCTGAAAAGGGAACTGTCCAAGGGAACCCCGAAGGATGTTCTCATGAATCAGCTTCGCCGAATCTCTTCAAAGTGGGCGTGAGAATACCCCCTTTCTGGCCAGAAGAGCCTCAAGTTTGGTTTGCGCAAGTTGAAGGTCACTTTGCGCTTGCAGGAATCACTGCAGATGCAACAAAATTCAACTACATTATAGCACAACTTGACAACCAGTATGCTGTTGAAGTTAAGGACATCATTACCTCACCACCGCCTACAGAAAAATATGAAACCCTCAAAACGGAGTTAATCAAACGTCTATCGGCATCGGCAGAACAGCGAGTGCAACAGCTGCTCGTTCATGAAGAACTGGGAGATCGAAAACCGTCTGCATTTCTTCGTCATCTCCGCTCCCTGGCAGGACCTAAGGTACCAGATGATTTTCTTCGTACTCTGTGGGCTGGCAGGTTACCTCATAATTTGCAAACAGTGATAGCAACTCAGCCGAAAACAACTCCACTACAAAGCCTCGGTGATTTAGCGGATAGTGTGTACGATTTAGTACCGAGTATACCCCGCACCACACAAGTTGCGTCATGTAAAGTTAATCCAAATAATGATACCGTGACGGAGATTTCTAAACAAGTTGCAGAGCTTACCAAACAAGTCGCATCACTTCAAGCACAGCTATCGCGCTCTCGCTCTCACTCCAGGTCTCGTCGTAGAAACCAGTACCGGTCACGTTCAAATTCGAATAACAGAGGGATATGTCGGTATCATGCAAGATTCGGCGACAGTGCTTACCGGTGTTTGGCTCCCTGCAGCTTCCAGCCTTCACACTCACCTGCGGGAAACGCCAGCGGCAGCCGACAGTAGCGGCCAACGACTGCCCCAAACACACCGGCCGCGTCTTCGTCACCGACAAAAATACCAAGGTACAGTTTCTTGTGGACACAGGATCTGACCTATGCGTCTTCCCTAAATCAGCGATCCCGGAGCGTCGTACAATAACGAAGTACGAATTGTTTGCGGCCAATAACACAGTTATACATACATATGGGTACATAGATCTTTGCCTTAACCTCGGACTGCGTCGGGATTTCCGCTGGAGATTCATCGTGGCCGACGTATTGAAACCCATCATAGGCGTTGACTTCCTGAGTCATTACAACCTGATCGTGGACTGCCGTCACCACCTCCTCATCGATGGACTTACCTCACTCTCCGTCCAAGTGCCACACTTCAAGGCACCGGCTTCTCCAGAATCAGTGACAGTTAAAGCTGTAACAGGGGACTCACCTTACCACACTCTCCTGCGCCGATTCCCGGAGATTACAAGGCCAGCAGGAGCTCCTAGGGAGATAAAGAATAAGACGTTACATCATATACGTACCACTCCTGGACCTCCAGTTACAGCACGTCCTCGTCGTTTGGCTCCAGATAGACTCCAGGTGGCTAGAAAAGAATTTGAAGAGATGCTCACCAATGGCACTGCTCGTCGTTCGCAGAGCTGCTGGGCGTCTCCACTTCACCTGTGTAGAAAAAAGGATGACGGTTGGCGTCCATGCGGCGATTATCGCAGCCTAAATGCCAGAACAATACCGGACAAATACCCTATAAGACACATACACGATTTCGCTTACCAGCTCTCTGGTGTCCAGGTCTTCTCCAAAATCGACCTGGTCAAGGCGTACAACCAAATCGCTGTCGCTGAAGAAGATATACCAAAAACAGCCATTACCACTCCTTTTGGACTCTTTGAGTTCCCATTCATGACCTTCGGGTTAAGGAATGCTGCGCAAACGTTCCAGCGCTTTATAGATGAAGTATTGCAAGGCCTGGATTATACTTTCGGATATATTGATGATATTTTAATATTCTCCAAATCACACCTGGAACACCTGGAACACCTGGAGACCGTATTTACCCGTCTTAGACAATTTGGTGTACTAATAAATACTTCCAAATGTGTATGGGGCGTGGCTGACATCACATTCCTCGGATACCACGTAACTTCAAACGGTGTACGACCTCTTGAAGAAAAAGTGAAAGCCATACAAGAGTTTCCCGTGCCAAGAACCGCCAAAGAACTTCGACGTTTTCTGGGAATGACAAATTATTACAGACGTTTTGTCCCGAACGCCGCGAGAATTCAAGGCCCTCTCAACACCGCACTGTCAGGTCCCGATATGAAAGGATCGACGCCCATAAACATGACTCCAGAGCTACTACGCGCTTTTGAAGACTGTAAACGGAGCCTAACACAAGCAGCGCTCCTGGCTCACATTGATTGTCGTGCTGAGCTAGCCATTTTCACCGACGCCTCAGATGTAGCTATTGGCGCGGTCCTGCAACAAAAATCTGTCTCTGGAGACTGGCAGCCACTAGGATTTTTTTCTAGAAAACTCACCGACGCTCAAAAGAACTATAGCTCCTATGATAGAGAGCTGTTGGCCATACATGAAGGAATTAAATACTTTCGCTACATGGTTGAGGCGCGAACATTTACGGTGTTCACCGACCATAAGCCCATAACGTTTGCCTTCACTACAAACCGCGTCAATTGCTCGCCTAGACAGCTGCGATACCTTCACTACATCGCACAATTTACGACAGACATCCGTCATGTCGCAGGGAAGGACAACATTGTAGCGGATAGCCTTTCACGTGTAGAATCAATCGTGAACATTGTTGATTACAAGGAGCTCGCAAAAGATCAGGATACGGATCCAGAATTGCAGGCACTTATTACCAACGGTTCTTCTCTGAAGCTACAGAAGGTCGCCACCCCGGAAGCAACTCTTTACTGTGACGTCTCAATGACAAATCCACGTCCTTATGTCACACCGGCGTTCAGGAAGCAGATATTCCTCGGTCTCCACAGACTGAGTCACCCTGGCAGATCAGCTTCAGCCATGTTGGTCGCTCAACGGTTCGTCTGGCCTGGCGTACGCAAGGACTGCAGAGCCTGGGCCAAAGAATGTACAGACTGCCAACGTAATAAAATTAACCGACATACCCGTGCTCCTCTAGCTACATTTAGTGTCCCGTCGCAACGATTTTCACACGTCCACCTGGACCTAATAGGTCCTTTACCAGTCTCATGTGGATACAGGTACTGTCTCACGGCCATTGACCGCTTCACTCGCTGGCCTGAGGTGTACCCAATCACGGATATCACTGCGGAAACCTGTGCCCGCGCTTTCGTGTCGGGCTGGATGGCTCGCTTCGGCTGCCCCCTTAAAATAACCACAGATCGGGGGAGGCAATTTGAATCACAGCTATTTCGGTCCATGGCAAGTTTCATCGGTGCTAAGCACTATCCAACCACAGCTTACCATCCAGCTGCTAACGGACTTGTGGAGAGGATGCATAGACAACTGAAAGCCGCAATCATGTGCCACAACCACTCAAACTGGTCAGAGATCCTTCCCTTAGTACTCTTAGGAATAAGAAGTGCATGGAAAGAAGACACCAAAGCTTCAGCGGCGGAGCTAGTATACGGGGAACCATTGCGCTTGCCAGGTGAATTTTTCATGGCACCTCGTCATGATCTATCCTTGGACCTCACAGATTTCGCCAGTCGTCTACGCAATCACGTCAGCAGATTGTCTCCAGTACAAACGAGTACTCACAATAAAAACAGGACTTTCTACTTACCAAAGGACATATTTACATCGGATTATGTGTTCTTGCGGTTGGTTCCTGAGAGAGGGTCGCTTCAGTCGCCATACTGCGGACCCTACAAAGTTCTCGAAAAAGGACCTAAGACTTTTAAATTAGAAGTCCAAGGAAAGGATGTGACTGTGACGATCGACCGAATCAAACCAGCACATATGACCAGAAATGATGACATCATCACTCTCACGGACAACACCACACCTACTCCTGAAACACTGGATGCTCCAAGAAGATCTAGAAGTGGGAGAATAGTTCGTTTTCCCAATTACTATCGACCTTAAAAAGGTCTCGGTGGGGGAGTATTGTAGCGTGTCTAGCACATTAACATTTAAATTCATTTTTATTAATCTCTGAAAATATTGTCAAATTTCTATATGTTTAAAACTCTTTATAATATACCATATAATTGTTAGTACTACTTAGTTTTCTGTAAATTCAAAATTTCGTTTGTCTAAAATAAATAATTTAAATTAAATTAAATCAACATAACATCAAACCTCTTGCCCAGGGTGTACACCGATATGATTTTGTAACCGAGGGTAGATCGCTAGCGGGGCGCTCAGGCAGTGAGATCTTTACCGACGAGATATCAACAACGATAATTCAAAACTGTGTTAAGAAATTAATATATGACTCTAAACTGTTTAGTGAAATAAAACTGTAAACCTAGTGTTCATGTGTAGTGACAATATACAATCAGAACAACTGTGTGAGACTTTTATTTGTGGTGACGAACTATTACGCTCAGCTGCACGATAAAAGGTACAGTCCATATCCTACACTACAATTTTAACATTTGAAGTCTGTTTACAGAAACAGAGTTAATACAAAAGTATAGTAGTGAAGTTAATGAATTGAAGTAAAACCATTCGTTATACAACATTTCAGACTAAATAGTATGGGAGGTAACGTGGTGGTGATAGGTCGAATATGTTCTGTCTAGAGAACAGTCTTTGGGCTCGGTCTTCCCGACACCAGCCAGTTCGAGTTGTAGGTGTTATAGGTATGCGCCCCAACTTGTTTGAGCTATTATTTATACGCCCCAATCCATCTGTATGAACACTATTATATAAATTCCAATAAAAAATTCCATCTAATACTCAAAAGTGCTCAGATGACGGCAATAGGCCCCCCTATTCCGTTAAAATGGGACTAAATTATGATTGGGAAAATGTGGGCGTTAACTATCTTTACGCCTACCCCTTCTGGATTACAGGCGTGCGTGTATGTATGTATGTATGAAGTCTAGAGAGAGCTAGTAATAGAAACAAGAGCTAGCTATTAAAGCCATGGTATACCTTGCTGTGAGCCAATATCAATTACGTAATATTTATGTATGTATTATATCACACGGTTTTACTATTAAAGTAAAACCGTGTGATATCGTGGGACACCAGATAGGAACGAAGTTCCTTATTATAAAAATATGAATTTCAAGTTCTATTCAAGTTTAAGTTAAGTTCAAGTTATATATAAAGAAAATAATTATTCGAGTATACATTTTTATTATGATTTTTTTAAAGTTAAAAATAAAAAAAAAGATGTGTGGTGTCGTGGGACACCAGATAGGAACGAAGTTTCTAGTAGAAAAAAAAACAAAATTATCTTAACACTTTTATTTTATTTACAATGATTTATCTTTATATATATAATTCTTCTGTGAGTGTGTATGCCACTGAACTACTCTCAAACGACTGGACGGATTTTGATGAAATTTTTTGTGTGTGTTCAAGGGGATCTGGGAATGGTTTAGATTCATAAATCAGCCCGGCAGATGGCGCTGCAGTCGGTATCTAGGTTATTTATCTATATTGATCCTAATCGCTTGAAATATCATGCAGGACAACGTCTGTCGGGTCCGCTAGTAAAAATATATAATAATAATATACAAAGACACAGCTATTTACATGAATAATAAAAGCAAACTGTAATAATTATAACAGTCATCACGTAGACTATACATTAGAGACTGCATAGCCATCTTACATAGACTATACATAAAAATCTTACTCTTTTTTTAACGTTAAGGACGTTTTTTGCCGCCTAGGGAACCCCTCCTCAACGCCTCATAAGGAACTTCGTTCCAATAATAATATAATAAAATTAATAATATTACTCTTTTATAGACATTAATGTTGTACAATATAGAAAGATTCTCTGACACCTGGATTTTGCTGCAGGAGCTGACGTCTGCGTGTGCCTGGATGTGGCCTTATTGATAGTTTACCTGTAGGTAGAGCCCGCATAGTGCGGACAGGCGCTAGGAGGGGTCCGGATGTCTTAATAGAGCAGTTCACGGATTCCTTCTATTGAAGCGCAGTATGGCACACCGTGTGGTTGTAGTTGGTTTGATTCCGGCACACTGTTTCGTCCACTGTTGACGGCCCAAGGGAGTTTCCACAAAAAAAAGGATTCTCTGATACCTGCGCTGGTACAGATTGTGTTGCAGGTGTTCTTATATATATAATATATATATATATATATATATATTTAATCGATGAGGCTACAATAAGTAGTATTATCTTATCTATTTCATGTGATGGCAGTACATTAAACTAGCAATTAAAGTAGGAGTTCATTTATATCTGATTACTATTTGAATTAGACTCGGCTATATGAGTTATTTTACACTTTAGACAAAGGAAGGGTTAGGATTGCAGCTCCACTGGCAAGAGATAGAATTTTGAATGGCTTATTATCAGACTATCAGACGAAAAATTTATAACTTTATCGTGTTAAACGTATGACCAATAAGCATAGGCATGCACGGGCCGGTTCAACCGGAGTTAAGCAATGCTTGTTTTGTGTTTCTGAGTGAGTAAGGTTACCGGTGGCCCGACGAACCTTTCCACCTTACCCCCTCAAAGGTGGACAGTGGACTTGCAACCAACATCAAATGACCCTCTTGCTCATTTGTGCCCCTAAAGGAAATAAAACAAACTTATTAATACTAATTTATACTAAAAATATTTTGCATTATACCTACTGTTACAATTTGTTAAAATACTCACCATTATCTTGTTGTTAACCGTTGTATCATGCATGTGCATGATACAACGGTTTAAAGTTCGCTCTATTGTGCCGGCTATATTTTCTTTTATTGCTCTCTCATTTTTTATATACAAAAAAAAAGAGACGCAAAGTGATAAACAACAACAGACGATTTAAATGTCTATTAACTTTCTTTAAAAAAAGAAGAGAACCGAATGTGCAATAGATTAAAACCAATCTTCTTTTAGTTACCTCATTATCGCTAATAATATATAGTAAAGGTTATATGATATAGCAGATAGACGAACGGACGGGTCACATGACGGTAAGTGACAACCGCCGTCCCATGGACATCTGCAACTCAAGAGTCGCAAGTAGCCGCCTTTGAGGGTCGGGGGAGGTGAGGGGAAGGGGGTTTTGGGCCTACGGTACCCTCACTCACTCGGCAATACACAGCAAGCATTCTTTATCTGCCGGTTTTCCGTCAGGCCGTGCTGAAATCCCGGCCGAGCCGGGCTATTCGTGCCTAAGTTTGGCTCTCAGACCAAAAAAACTATTTAACAATAAGGTTTAATTAAGATCTTCATTTTTACTTGATTGTCTTCAAAAAATAGAAGGTTCTCAATTCTACTAATTATGGGTTTGTGTGTACGTTTTCCGTTCTTTACAGAATTGGTAGTACCTACTAATCCTATTATAATTTAGCATAGTTCAGTTTAGAATGTATGCTCTAGATACGCTGAATAATGATGTCACTAGCTAGTAAACGTGTGTAACAATAGAATATTTACTTACGTGTTTACGTTACGTCATTACGTCACAAGCCAGTGTGACGCCGTATTGCTAAAGATGACGTCCTAGGCAGGATTAAAACAACAACTAGGTAATAAATCTGAATTTCTTTCCAAAAACTGCATATAAACAAACATTATCATCCATTATCCCTTAAGTGGTTTGCAGACGTAATAAAGGGAAGAAGGGAAGGAAAGGGATATTGTCTACCGATGGATCAGAAGTGTATCTCGAACTGGCTATAGCCGGGAGGTCCGAGCTCTAGTACCACACCGTGTTCCATCAACGGGTCTTATGGCCGGCGCCTCAGGTGTACCCTAGGAAGGAAGTCCCTGTATACCCCGACAGACCTCGCGCCTTTTGAGCAAGGCGACCCCAGTATAATGGTTCCGTCCCCCCTCATATTTAGTCAGGCGCGCGTCGTGCCGCCGTCTCGGGCCTGCTTCTGCTAGGGCGATAGATAGCCCAGTGTGTCGCCCTCAGGACAGCGCTCATGGCGGTCGGAGGTCGAGCTCTAGTACCTCTAGCCCTCTTTCCAAAAACTAGTAAATAGTTTAAATGTGTTTTAAAATTTGATAGGCCCGTAACTCAAATATGATTGATTAATTAAAAACGCGTCTGTAATCCTCGTCTTTACTATCACACGGTAATAAAATAGCCCCCTACAAAGTGAGAATGATAAACAGTGCAAGGGAATAAGTACTGTGGTAGTTTTGTGGTG